>OX451740.1:77815744-79102463 GCA_948472305.1 Vicia faba | reverse complement strand
CTTGAAAAAAAATAAAAAGAGAAAAAATGTTTAAAAGATATATGGATTAGGATTGAAAAGATATGAATTTTCATTAGTCTCTGAAAATGTCAATATTTGAAAATCGAAGAGATATAATATGAATTAGGGTCGAAGAAGACAAATATGAGATTTAAAAAAATTGGGAGAAAAGTGAAGGAAGAGAGAAAAAGAGAGAAAAATAAAAATTGTATATTTAAAAAAGAGAATGAGAGAGTTTAATGCGTAAAATCTTCTTTCATATATATATATATATATATATATATAAAACCGGAAATCGATCCAAAAAACCAAAAACCGTAAAAAACTGAAAATTATTGGTTGTGTTTGGATGTTATTTTATAAAAACCGATCGGTTCGGATTTAATTTCGGATGAATTTTTCAAAACCGATTCAAATCAAACTGAACCGCATAAATATATTTTGATACTTATTTACTTTTTATTAGTATGACATGTTATGTGAATTTATTATTAGATGATAATAATTTTTTTAATAATATTTATTAATTTGGTATAATCTATTTATTTTTATTATTTCAAACATAATCAATCACTCTCATTTTGTAATATTAACTTTTAATACTATATGTTATATATTATATCAAATCTATGATTTATTAGTAGTTTTATAATATTAATAAAAATATAATGTGTAATTTGGATATCCAAAAATCAATCCAAATTAAACCGCATAAAATTAGATCGGATCAGATTGAATTTTTTAAAATATATCATCCAAAACCAAACCGAACCGTAAATGAATTAATCTTTGGATCGGATGCATTTTTGCTTTAAAACCGATCCAAACCAAACCGCGAACACCCCTAAATATATATATATTTGTCAATAAAAACATAAAGTTGTCTTGGTAATACAAAACGGAATTAATCCTTTATATTTGCATAGAATATAGACCGGTATTAGTTGGAAACAAACCTTGCATTGATTATTTCATTTGAAAAGTTAATTACTTTGGAGAAAATAGCAGTGGACAATTTTTACCTCCAAAAAGAAGTGGTTGACCAATTAGAGGAAAGATTAATTTTGTATTAACCAGAGCATATTGCTTTCTTATATAGTAGATTGGCATTGAATATTCAGTAGCATATGTTCATACACAAAATGTGGATGCATAATCATTTTTTAAACGTATTAAATTAATTGTAAGACCACTTAGCATGAGATGCAAAATCTCATTTTCTACTTCGAAACATGTAATTTTGCATACAACAACATTAATTTGCACCTCGCCAACACGTTATCACACCTCTTCCCCTTTACAGTTAGTCTTTTTGTAAAGAACCTCACATTTCCCATCTAAAATTTTTTTATGTGCGGTTTATGTTCCAATTTCTCTACCACATCACTCCAAAATGGATCCTCAAAGAAGGATGGGAATATGTTGGATATGACTCTCCATCTATTATAAAGTCCCTTGAACCAACAACAAAAGATTTATTCACTACTCGATTTATTGATTGTCATTTTGATGAATCAAATTTTCCAGCATTAGGGGGAGAGAATAAGAAGCTAGATAAAGAAATCAGTTAGAATGAATTATCCTTGTCTCATCTTGATCCTCGAACAAAATAATGTGAACTAAAAGTTCAAAAGATAATTCACTTGCAAATCTTACCAACTCAATTATCAAATGCATTTACTGATCCAAAAAGTATGACTAAATTATATATATACAAGCAGTTAATGCTCTAATAAAAATGGGTGTCCCTGTTGCACAATCTACGAGTCTCAGCCACACTTGAAGCGAGATAGACTAATAGTTCCAAAGATAAAAATCCTCAAACAAGAAAGGGAACTAAGAATAAAGATGTTCCGAGCGAGGATATAGAAAACTTTAAAGAATCTTTGAACATAATAAACATTTTAGCTCCAGAAGATGATGACCAAGTACCCAAATTTCGTGAAAATAAAGAGATCTCGATAAATTATGCCCATAATGGAATACAATAAAACTGACAAGAAATCGACATTGATGATATTTTGCATACAATATAACGCTAAATTTGATAAATGAAAAAGAAGATCATGAATCAACATATATTAAAAATTATAGACAAAGTGAGGATTGGTCAAAATGAATACATGCAATTTAAGTAGAATTAAAGTCACTTTGCAACAGACAAATTATTGGACGTGTAGTATGAACATCTCAACGTGTGAATCCAGTTGGATACAGATAGATTTTCGTGCAAAAATAAAATGAAAATAATGAAATTTCAAGATACAAAGCCCAACTAGTAGCTCAAATATTTTCACAAAGACATGAAGTTGATTTTGATGAGACATATTCACCTGCAGTAGATGTAATTACTTTTGGATATTTAATAAATCTTGTAGCACATGAAAGACTTAATTTTCACATGATAGATATTGTAACAACTTATTTGTATGGCTCACCAGATAGTGAAATTTACTTGAAACTCCCCGAAAAGTTCAATATACCAGATGCACATAATTCTTGATTTCGAGAAAGCTACTCCATAAAATTGAACAAGTCTATCTATGGACAGAAACAATCCGAACACACGTGTTATAATTGTCTCAGTGAATATTTGTTAAGGGAGAGATATATAAATAACTCCATTTGTCTTTGCATTTTTATAAAAGGATTTGGAAAATAATTTGCTATAATAGATATCTATGAGGAGGATATAAATATTATTGGAACTCCTAAAGAGCTTCTAAATGGTATAATTGTTTAAGAAAATTGTTTGAGATGAAAGACTTGGAAAAGACAAAGTCATTACTAAGTGAACATTTAGACAATAGAAATTTGTACACTAATAAATTTATATAGAAAAAGTGATAATGTATTTCTATATGGGCAAATCTCAATTTGTGTCTACCTCGATGACGTAAGATCATTAGATTTGGATAAGATTCCTTTAGATTATAAGTTACTTATCAGATCTTTATAATGGTAGATCACAAATATGTCACTTGTTTACTTGTGGAGATACAACCATTTCATAGAGATCTATGAAATAACTCATAGCAACAATTTCATCAAATCATGCACTACATGAAGTCACTTCCAAGAAGAACTTTTAAGCAACGACTATAAAGAATATCGTCTCACATATAAATTTATGTATGAGGGAGAGAAATAAACATGTTTTGCACTCTTTTTCCATGCATTATGGTTTTGTCCCATTAGATTTTGCTGATAAGGTTTTTAACGAGGCAATTCACATTCAAAAGATATTGTACTATTTTTCTCTACTAGATTTTTTTTCACATGATTTTTTCTAGTAAGGTAACGAGGCATATCTTCAATAGACATTCAAGAGGGAGTGTTATGAATAATATTAAATAGATGTAGATGTCCATTTTCCCTTGCTTTATATATTCCTTAACTCCTATGAGTTAATTTTTTAACATTTGTATATTTCTTAAGTTAATGGTTGTTATTGATCAAGTACTATAAATATGGTCCATGTTACAATGTTAAGTGAACTTGAAGATAATAATACAAGATTACTTTCGTTTTTCTTTTTCTCTCATTCATCTTTCATTCATCTCTATATTGTTTTAGTTAATTTCATAATATATTATCAGCACAAGACTCTATAATGTGAGTGATGATATGGTCAGGTTCTACGTTCTTTTTCTACTCTCAATATATTTGTACCAATATAATATAATTCATGATCTTGTTACTATTTTTTTCTTCATAAAAATATGTTTATTTTTTTATATATATATTGTAGATAAATTTATTTATCTTGTACAATCATATTATATTTCTTTGGTCATTCTTATTAAAATCGGGAAGAATTTAACATTAAAGCATTTCTATATTTGCCCAAAATTGAGTTTTAACACATCAAAATGTTAATCTATTCTTGATTAATTTAAAATGATTTAACATTCAAGCATCCCTGAAAGATTGCAGGAAGAATAACTTTTCTTGATTGTTGTTTATGAAAATAATTTGTGATGTGTTTTTTTAGAACTAAAATTTAATATTGGATTATCTCCAAAGGATTGTTCAAAGACTGAATTTTAACTGATTATTGTATATGTCAATAATTGATGAATTATAAGCATCCTTAAAAGGTTGCATCTATGATATTATTGAATCCCTCGAAGGATTGTATCTAGATTATTAACGAATCTCAGAAAGATTACATCTATAATATTAACAAATCTCATACGTATTGCATCAATTATGTTTATAATTAGCAAAATAATTTAATCAATAATATTACTAAATTCTTGAAGGATTAAATAAATAATAATGAAGTATTCTAGAAGGATTTTCCAAAGAAATTTTATTTTTCTTCCTTTAATGATGTAATGATTTGTAACATAAATTTTTGAAAAATAAAATTGAATAAAAATCATCCTTTTTTCTTCAACAATTTGATGGTATGTATACCTGGAGAATTGTAAATATTATAATTTTTCTTAGTAAAATAAAGCTCTCAAGTATATTTTTTAGTTTTAGTTTCATAAAATATATTAGTTATTCTACCTATTATATCTTATTTGACAAGGAAAAAATCAATTGTGAATAACATGCATCTATGAAAGGTTGCATGAATAACATGCATCTCTGAAAGATTGCATGTATTATGTTAAAATATCTCTGAAGAATTTCACAAAGATTTTTGTGTTTCGATGTAAAAATTTGTAATATACTCATAATGCATTTCAGAAATAACTATATTTTTATATTATTGTAACTTTTTTCCTAACATTTGACTTTGTTAGAAAAATTTTAAATTTTTTAGAGTGTCATTTGTTGTATAATTGGGATTATAAAGCTATATATTTCATCTTATTGATAATGTCTAACATTTCTTTCTTAATTATTGTCTAGATTTTTATGTGTCACGATTTAGTATTTTTGATGCCATTGATTACAAGAAAACTTGTGTTACATTGTGAAATCACAAATGTTACGTCCCTTATGTTATTTAGAGCTTTTTTTTCTTTCTCCCAATAGATATTACATGAAATTTTTGGCTCCTCTAATGGTCATGGTTGAAGATTTGATGCCACTGACTAAGGGAAATTATTGCCATGGTTGAAGATTTGTTAAGATAGATATATACAAATAACTCCATTTGTCCTTGCATTTTTATAAAAAGATCTGGAAAATAATTTGTTATAATAGGTGTCTATGAGGATGACATAAATATTATTGGAACTTCTGAAGAGCTTTCAAATGGTATAATTGTTTAAAGAAATTGTTTGAGATGAAAGACTTGGGAAAGACAATGTCCTTACTAAGTAAACATTTGGGCAATAGAAATTTGTACACTAATAATTTTATATAGAAAAAGTGATAATGTATTTCTATACGAGCAAATCTCAATTTGTGTCTACTTCGATGATATTAGATCATTAGATTTGGATAAGATTCTTTTAAACGTCGAGAAGAGGATGAAGAACTACTTGGTCTAAAGTACTACATCTCAGTGTAATTCAAGTACTGACATATCCTACTAAATATAAACGCCATGATATATCAATTTTTGTTAATCTATTAGCAAGATACAGTTCTTCACGTACACAAAGACGTTGAAACAAAATCAGACAAATACTTTATTATCATAAATCGTAAGTTACTTATCAGATCTTTATAATGGTAGATCACAAATATGTCACTTGTTTACTTGTGGAGGTACAACCATTTCATGGAGATCTATGAAACAATTCATAACAACAACTACATCAAATCATGCACTACATGAAGTCACTTCCAAAAAGAACTTTAAGCAACCACTACAAACAATATTGTCTCACATATAAATGTATGCATGAGAGGAGAAATAAATATGTTTTGCACTCTTTTTCCCTTCCCCATGGTTTTGTTCCACTTGATTTTTCTGATAAGGTTTTTAATGAGACAATTCACATTCAAAATATATTATACTCTTTTTCTTTCACTAGAGTTTTTTCCACTAGGTTTTTTCTAATAAAGTTTTAACGGGACAATATCCTCGATGGACATCTAAGAGAAAGTATTATGAATAATATTAAATATATATAGATGTCTATTTTCCCTTACTTTCTATATTCTTTAATTCCTATGAGTTAATTTCCTGACCTTTGTGTATTTCTTAAGTTAATAGTTGTTATTGATCATGTACTATAAATATGATTCATGTTACAATGTTATATGACTTGAATATAATAATACAAGATTACTTTTTTTTTCTTCTCATTTATCTCTATATTATTTTAGTTAATTTTATAAAAATAAATAAATTATATATACATTTAAAATTTATAAATCGATCATGAAATTTGATGATTATACACAAAATGAGTTAAACACGTTATTATCCTGCATACTATAATAAATAGACAAGTCTTTTTTCAAACTTTATTCAAATAATTATGGTCTAAAATGATTAATTTATTAAAAAACTTGATACAATCAAATAACTTAAAAGGATTTTAAAATAATTGACTATTAAGAAAATATTAAACATTCTTCTTAAAATACTTCTTAAGATTATAAGAATAATTTTTAAAATAAATATATGTTTATTCATTTTATTGAAAATTAAATTACTTATTATTTTAATAAATATGTATTTTAATCTGAAAAAATAATTAAATAGTGTTTTAGGTCATGTAACTTATTAATTTCTTTTGGATTTTACGATAGAGAAAACCCTTGTAAGAAAGCAACGATAGATGTCATCACGTCGTTTGAGTTGAAGGCATGACATGAAATAATGCAACAAATTTCTCATAAGCTGCTAGAAGTTGCATTAATGTTTTTGTCTCAAAAACAATATTCCATCAACCATGTCTCTCGTGATATAAAATTTATATAATATGTTAATTCATGTCGGTGAAGGGATAGTGAGAGTCCAACAAAATTTGAATCCAACAAAAATTTTGTGTGATTAGGCATGATTTGTACGATTAGAATCTAATGATTTGATTCATCACACTTATTTGTATTTGTCGTTAAGCTGAAAGTTGTACAAAACATTAGCTAACTAGTAGAAGAAATAAGATACCTTGAAATTCCCATTCACATTTGTTAGAGACAAATTTATGGGTTTTTGACCCATATGCCACTTTTATGTAAGTTTATTCCTAGAATGCCACCTTTCTGAAATTAAAGTATGATAATGCTATTTTTTTAATATTTTATTGGTGTTGTTAACAATAATAAACATTCATACTATTTTTTAATATTTTATTGGTGTTGTTAACAATAATAAACATATATAAATATAGAGAAGAAGAAAGATTTTTTGAATTGGAATTTCAATAGAATAAACAAAAACTATAAGAGTAAGAGTAGGATTACATCGGTGTATAAATAGTAAATGATAAGAAATATCTAGTTATCCTTATAAAGATATAATAAAATAATAAAATAATAAAATATTATTATTATTATTATTATTATTATTATTATTATTATTATTATTAATAATAACTAATATTTCTCTTCAAATTCAAGATGCATTAGCAGACAGCATCAGGAGTTTGTCAATCAAAAAACAAATTTTTTTAATGGAATACGTCTTCGTAAATAAATCAGTAATCTGCAAAACACATGAGACAAACAGTTGAGTAATCGTCTCATGCTGAAGATGATGACGAGTGAAATGACAATCAATCTCAGTGTGTGTGGTACAGTACGCTCATAAAAGACTGAGTTATGCGCAATTTGAGTGGCACTTTATTGTACTCTAAATTTCGCCCATAATTTTTTTCAGTCGCACTTTCATATCATATTTTGTCATTTGGTCACAATCATTAATAAATAGCTTCATTCATCACATTTGGATCCTATCTTTAAATTTGCTCTTGCGTTGTTGACTAACTTATAATCAAAATATAAAAGTGTTGGCTGAAGATTTTGATAATATTATTAGAAGCAAAGTAAATTGGACGTTTCGATTGAAATGAAACAAAACGTCATGTTTCGAAATAGTAGAAGCATAGCTTCGAATGAGCATATCAAAGCTTGGAGCTTCGAGTGACAGTTATGAGAGTATATCCAAAGAAGTCTCGAAATGATAACAAGGTTGTATCTAAGGAATGCGTTCGAAGCGAAGAAATGCCAAAACATTTGAAAATCAAATGCAAGCGGGATGTTCGAAATTTGAAATTTATGCGCTGGAGCATTCGAAGACGCGTGGAAGCAAGAGAGAGGCATTGCTCTGCATGTTCTGAACGTGGCAGAATCTTATAGCAAGACCGTTATGGTCGAAGTAGTATAAATAGAAGTCTTAGCATTAGGATTTCGTGTGTCATATCTATTGTACAAGAAAACTCAGTAAACATTCAAATTACCGCATGGCTAGGGAAACGAATGCAAGAGCAATGTACGTATGATAACACCACGTGTTTATGATTTAATGAAAACTCTTTATCAATTCTAGTACTTTCCTTTATCTTTATATCAATACCATTTACAAGTTTTTGCATCTAAAGTCTTTTTATTCGAAATCTTTTCACTGATGCCTTACATTTAAATGCTTTCCTTCCATTTCAAATACTTTACATTTCAGAAACTGTTATACATTTCATGCCTTTATCTTCAAGTTTTTATCCTTTGAACACCTTTTTTACTTAAAGCCATTTTACAGTTTTCTTGCATTAAACGCTTTCTTCACATTTCGAATCTTTTACATTAACTGTTTTCTTTACGATTCGAAGCCATTTATTTGTCTTTTATGCAGTTTTTACATGTCTTTACAATTGACCTTTATTCATGCAATTTAGTTTCGCGCACGTTTATTTGATCGCACCTTTAGATCTTTAAGAGAGAAATCGAAATAAGTTAAACACCTACACAACATTCTAAATACCAACCATGAATACCAGTTCGATCATGAGAGTTACCCTAATGACCAACACGTCATAGGATCAATCTAGTCGATCTTGCGAGTTACCAGAGAAATTGAGTAACAGTCAGTAAGTTTATTCGATAGTTTGGAGGACTAGCGGTTGTTTACCAGAAATCACTGTAAACAAATTGGCACACCCGGTGGGACCCGTCATTGGTCATTACGAAATTTAGAACAAATTAAAAATTGTTGAGACATAACCATTATAAAAACGTTGGAACCTAAGAAGTTTGTTGTTTTATGAACCTGAGAAGTGGTAAAATAACCAACAGCAACCAACCCTTATCCAGAAGAAAACGTTTGAACAAGATGTCTAATTCTGACAATCAACAAGGGAAACAAAATGCCCCACATACAACAGGCACTAATGTGTCCGCTTCGATGGGAACGTCTAATGTGATCCCTTCGAATGCACAGTCTGTTTCATCTTCTACCAGTAATATAGCCACTAATGGAGTAAGTGGCATATCAACTAATAGTTCGATCTTAGGAAATACTGGAACCATTGGTTATCCCGGGGGATTTGTTCCACCATCAGGGACACAAACCCATTTCGCCACTCCACTAACTAGACCACCCGGTTTCGATGGTAATAGAACCAGAAATTCCTCTTATGGAATGCCAACATCTTTTATGGCAGGTTTACACAATTCCACATCGAATTCATCACCACAATTAGGGTCTGGGTCTGGGGCGAATCAGTTTATGACAAATAACCAAGGGTCAGTGGGTTATAGCGCAATGCCTATTTTAACCACAGAAAACCAGTTGGCTTTTAGGAAATTGATGGATGACAGTAACCATAATATGATAGGGGTATTAGCACAAACTATGCAGGAAATATTTGCCCCAATAGTACAAAATGTGACTGTGACAAACAGAGAAAACGCAGATAACATGAGTCGAATAGCATATTTCTTTGCTCCCCCAGATAGGCGCAGGCAGAATCAGGCGGGAGTTCGAGCAAACATACCTATTATGGAACAAGTTGCTAACGACCCAACTTATAGACCACCTAGAGAAGAAGTTAACTTGGGGGCAAGGGCACAAAGGCTAGAAGCCCCAATGATCCCAGGCCCACAAAGAGAAATTATGGAACCAGGGGCAAGGGTCGAAAGGCTGGAAGTCCCAGAGTTTCGAGAAGAATAACCTAGGGGGTCATGGTGGGTCGAAATCAAGATGCTGATGCTGTTGTTCATAGAATTCGAAACGATAACATCTTGGCAGAAAACAATTTAACCACCATGATAGAGAGAGTCATGGCCCAGAATGGCCTCAACACAGGAATTAGAAGGCCAAATTATGCTTCTCCTATATTAGATTGCATAATGCATACTGATTTACCACGGGGATATAAAGTCCCTAAATTTACAAAGTTCGTTGGGGATACCAATGAGTCAACAGTCGAACATATAGCCAAATATCTAACCGAAGCGGGAGATATAGCCAATAATGAAGACCTAAGGATAAAATATTTCCCAAGTTCCCTGACTAAAAACGCCTTCACATGGTTCACCACTTTGCCTCCTGGGTCCATTGATACTTGGGCTCTTTTGGAGAGATTATTCCATGAACAGTTTTACATGGGACAGTCAAAAATAAGCTTGAAGGAATTAGCCAGTGTCAAGAGAAAGTTCACTAAACCCATAGATGATTATCTGAATAGATTTAGGCTTTTGAAATCCATATGTTACACAGTGGTGCCTGAACATGAGTTAGTCGAAATGCCCGCTGGTGGCTTGGATTACTCTATTCGAAAGAAACTAGACACTCAATATTTGAGGGACATGGCTCAGTTAGCCGACAGGGTTCGACAGGTCGAAAGGCTAAAGGCCGAAAAGGCCAGAGTCTTTAAAAATAATAAGAAGGAAAGGATCTCCTATGTTGGAACTGAGGAAGCAGAAGGTTATCCTGAATTCGAATTCGAAGAGGTCGAAATCGACTTCGCTGAATTAAAACAGGCACCACCTTACTCCTGCAAATTATTAGTTCCCACAAAAGGGAAAGAGATTGTTGAAAATGAGAAAAGTGACAAATTCCCAAAGAAGGTTTATACCTTCGATGTCACTAAATGTGACGAGATTTTTGATTTACTTGTCAAAGATGGCCAACTCATTGTGCCATCAAATGTCAAAATACCTCCTTTAGACCAAAGAAAGAAGAGAGGATTTTGCAAATATCATAGTTTCCTAGGCCACAAAACCTCACAGTGTTTTCTTTTCAGGGACCTAATTGTGAATGCAATCAAAGATGGCAGACTGAAGTTTGCTGATAAAGCAAGGATGAAAGTGGACGAAGATCCCTTGGACGTCGCAGACACCAACTACTCCGAGCCTGCATGCATTGGAGAGATTAACATGGTGGAAGCTGACCAAATTGATGCCCCAATAGGAGAGAAAGGTACTGAAAACGAAAGCTGGGTGTGATACGGTGGGAGAACTGACTAGTGTTTTGCGTTCGTATTCGCACTTGTGCGGTTAGCAAGAGTCGCCACCGACTTTTTATTTTATCCTAAAGGAAAGGTTAAAAAGCACAGCAAAAACCTTTTGAGATATTTCGTGGGTTCGGGGGGTAGATTATGAAAAGGGAAGGTATTAGCACCCTTTTCATCCATGGTTATCCATGGGCTCTTAGTTACTTGGTTTTTTAGATCACTTGCCTTGTTTTTCGATTGCTTTGAAAATGGTGTGTGTGTGGGTGCTTTTTGAAAATGTTTTAGAAAAAGATGCCTTGTTTTAGGCAACTAATGTATTTGACTCGTGTTTGAGTGTTTTACAAAAGTGTGAATCTTTTCGAAAAGATGTTTTCAAATGTTTTTGAGAGTTTGTTTGAAAGTGTTGTGGATTGTGGTTTTTGAAAAGAAGGCAAGTGTTTTTTGCAAGTTTGATCTCAAGTAACTAAGAGTTATGTCTACCCTATTGCACTCAAAGGTTTTTGTCATGTTTTAACCCCTTTTAACAATTTTGTTCCACCATTGAAATTGATGGGCAATCTTGCGTTTAGGAAGTTTATTCGGGACGGGCACGGGTCATCGCATAGACCATGAATGCAATGATGCCAAGTGTCTTTGGCAATTTGTTTTGAAGGGACTATGATCATTCCGTTTAGGCAACTTTCGAAAGCGTCATCGAGGGACTTATGATCATTTGATTTTGTTTTGCCAAAGACATTCGACGTGCAAGCATGGCCCATTTTGGAAGGCAACATGTGGGATTACCCTAGGGGGTGCAAGTGTGATTGTGTATTGATTACATGCATTTGTCTTGTATTAGGTTATCTAGCGTTTGATTTTATGTACATACAAACCCTAGGTCTAACCATGGTATAATTGAAAACTGTAAATTGCGGAATATAAATCTACGCTATTACAAAATAATGTCCGGGAGTGGGGGTATAAATGTACAAGGGGATGAGACTTATAGTACCCAATAATTTACAACCAAATCGAATGTGCGATCAAAATGAATATCAAATATACAAATATAAGATAAAGTGTGTGTAGGGCAATATATTGTGTAAGTGCAAATGTATATGTATTGTGTAAATGTAAATATGTATAAGTGCGAAATGTGAAGTTGAGTCGTATTAGGGTTTTGTCCTAGATATACGTTTTAATCTGTTATTTTGATTTATATGTTAATTATGTACAAAAAGAATGTTAACTAAAAAGTTTAATTTTAATTACGTATAATATGTACAAACATGTTTTAATTAAAAGAGGTATTTTCAATTTAATTATGTACAAAAGAAAAAGTGAAGGGTTTTGATTAAGTGTTAAGTTTCAATTAAAAAGAGTATTTTAGCCAAAAGGTTTGTGAATTTAAATATTAGAGAAAAATGTATGTATTGAATTGTTATGTATGAAAAAAAAGAATGTTAATTAAAAAAAGTTTCAATTTTAATTATGTATAAAAATGTATAATATGTACAAATCAATGTTTTAAAATGTATGCACAAAATATATTATCTAAAAAAATGTCTTAACCTTTTGATAATAAAAAAACATTTTAATTAAGTTAGCATTTTTTCAAGGAATAAAATATTGCTTTTATAAAATAAAAGAATGGCTAGTGTTTTATATATAAAAAATATTGCTTTTATAAAAAGAATGGTTAATGTTTTATATATAAAAAAAGTATGTATTGTTTATGTATAGAAAATGAGATTAGAGTTCAATTTTGTAAAGAAAATGAAGAAAGGCATTTGATGGGCTTTTGAGGAAACATGAACGGGTCAGATTAAGCCCATGGTTTGAAACAGAATTAGGGTTTAGGCATTTGGTTCAGAATGAAAACGAGGGTTTGTGAGGTGACGACGGCGCGTTCGTATGTTCAACGTTCTTTCCATCTTCATCTTCATCCGGCCACCAGCATCACTTTCCACACCTTTCTTCCCCCCAAAGCATGGTCTCGGCGCTCTGGACTTAAGGTTTGATTATAACGCTTTACGTTTTCATTTCCTTTTTTACAAATTTTGTGTTTCAATTTGAGGTTCTGATTTCCGAATCTTGTACCGTTATGATGTGGTGAAGAGGAAAGGGGGAGAAGATTGCTACCTGATTTTGGGAGACGGAGGAGAGGTGGAGGGAGCTGTGGCGCTTAGGAGGCCGGATCGTCGTGATGGAGCTTGCTTTTGATGCTTTCTGGTACTTTCGTTCTTTTCTTAGGTTTCTAGGGTTTGATGATGTATGCTGGATTTGCTTGAAAACCCTAATTCGCCTCTTTATCTTCTTCTGCCACTGTGTATTTGCTTGAGGATTTAGAACATTGCTGCCTTTTGATGAAGCTTCTGAGTTCACTTTGAATTGCTTCTTTCTTCTTCTTCTTCCACTGTGATGCCTTGATTTGTTGGTTTAAACTCTTGCTTGATGTATGTGATTGCTTATGTGTGCTTGCTTGCCCAAGGATGAACCTAGGGTTCTGAGGGCCTAGGTTGCCTTGAGTGTTTACTTCCTTGGTGTTGCCCTTGACGCTTTGAATGATTTTGAACAATTATTGCCTTGAGTGATTTTGAACAATTATTGCCTTGAGTGATTTTGAACAAATATTGCCTTGAGTGGTTTTGAACAAATATTGCCTTGAGTGATTTTGAACAAATATTGCCTTGAGTGGTTTTGAACAAATATTGCCTTGAGTGGCCTTCTGAGATGCCTATGATGAAGCCCACTTCTGAGGCCTAGGGATTAGTTTCGTGCTTGACAGTTTTAGCACAGGTATACCAGGTTTTTGACAGGGAGTTTTGGGTTATGAAGATTATTGTTGTTTGGTTATGACAGTGGGGTTTGGGACAGGTATGAAGCTTGCATATCAGGTTTTTTAGGCCTGAAATGTGTTAGGTTCAGATGATGGTTATGATTTGCCTTTTGTTTTGATAAACTCAGTATGTTTATGTTATGACAGTAGTGAGCTCTCTTTTGACTTAGGCAGGTTGTGGTGTTTTTGAAGGTTGAGGCTAATGCTGGTTCAGTTTTGGCATTGGTTGATGATATTTGATGAAGTTTGATGGCTTTGGTTATGACAGTAGTGGTGTAGTTTGGATATCAGTTTCTCTTCCTTTCTAACCTTATTGAACTGCCTTCTTTTTTACTATGCAGAATTGGTTATCAGGTTCTGGGGGGGGTTTTGGCCAAGTTTAGGTTTTGATAGTTTCTGGTTATCTTTTCTTCTGCCCTGTTGGACTGTTTTGCATATTTTCTTTTCTATCTTAACCTCTCTCTTCTGAACTGCTATCTTGCTCCTCAACTGTCTATGTTTGCTTCTTTGATTTTGTATCCCCCTCTTTGTCTTGCTGTGAACTGTCTATTCTGACCTGCTATACTGCTGAACTGTCTTGGCCTTTTGACTTTGTATATCTCTTTTCTGTGACTTGCCTGCTGATGCCTAATCCCTGCCTACTGCTTTATCTCTTTTCCTTCTCTCTCTTAAAGTACAGTTCAAGAATTTTATATGTTTTTTATCTGTACTGTTCTGAAGGGGCCCTATGGGAAATGATGAGTTTATCACTTGCATAATACACTACTGCATCTCCTTTTGACAGTTTGTGTAGATTTTCTGCTTTTTGATATCTTTTTCTCAAATCTTTCCATGACAGCTTTTGAGCTTGTGACAGCAAATGTGCTTCCTTGATTTTCTTTGAGTGGACTTTGTTTTGGATTTGAAAGTTTGGATTGAACTTTTCCAGTTTGGATTTGAAATACATGGTTTGAATTGGACATTGAGATTCTATGCAGCTTGCAATTTTTTAGAAACTATGCATTTGACATTTGCATTTCATGAGATAAAATAATCTTCCCTCTCTGTGAACCGGGAGAAATCCCGTGATTTGCAGAGAGGGTCAACTGATCCCAGTCAGTGGCCCCTAATGATGAGCATTTTAACTGTCTTTTCCAATTAACTGCTTTCTGACTTTTCTTGTTCTTTTTGCAGATGAAAAATGGAATACCGGAGCGGAATGAAGCGCGAAGAATATTTTAGAAAATAGGATAGTTTTTCATTCTATGTAATATTTAAATTAAATGTAAATTATTGTTTGTAACAACAATTTGTAAATAATTCAAATATCAATAAAAATCCAAATTATCCAATTGGTTCCATTTTCTTTATTGTTCATTTATTTATTTAAAATTCTTAGAATGAGAATAATTGAAAAATAAATTCAATCATTTAATTTCAGAACAATAAATAACTAAAATAAAACAACATTGATCCAATAAACCTGTCTTATCCAACATCCAAAGCAACGCAGCGATTAACCCAGATAGACTGATCAAACACATAAACACTGTGAATTCAAAACTGCATCTTGCATCTGACTGGCCCAATCAAAATGTACTGAACTCAAACCACCGTCTCTTTTACTGATTAAACTAAGATAACGCGAATTTTAATCCGAATCTTGAAATAAACCGCAAAGTGCTGTGGAATTCAAATTCTTCTGAGAATATGCCCATAAAACCCTAATTCCCGATTAAATGCCAAATCACGCTCGCTTGATCAAAATTGAACCAAGAATCAACCAAACCCTAAGCCCACTGTATGAAACAATTCAGAGCTCTGAAAATCAGTAAAAACCCTAGTTTTGATTGACTGTCAAGAAAAGTCCGTTTGTCCGATTCTTGAGCCAGTTTGAAAAGTCAGGAAATGTTTGAAGCTGAGATTTCTTGGGGAAAAATGCGAGGGCAAATTTTGGGGTACAACAGTTGCCCCTGTTCAATCTTCTTTGACCTGAAGAGTTAGATTGGCAAGTTTGCCTTTCGCGACTTGAAGGTAAAAGGAGATTGAACACTAATGTGCCCAGAAAATTTGCGTTCGTCGATGTGACGGTGGAGGTGAATGGGCTTAAAGATGCCATTTGGTGATGGGCTTAAAGATGCCACCTGGTGCGAAAGAAATTGTCGGGGGATGGGCTTAGAGATGCCATCTGAGAATGGGCTTAACGATGCCATTCGGCGACTGCTGGTAGGAGGATGGGCTTATAGATGCCATATGATGATGTTGAACTGTACGTCAATGGTGAGTGGACAACTGTCAGAAGGGCATCCCTGTTTTGGAATATCTCTGAACTGGGGTCTGAACAAGCAACAGATTGATGTCCGTGTCTGGAGAATCTGTAAACTACTTTCAGGAGTTGGGACTGAACAAGCAATGGAGCAGCATTCGTTGTTGGGAGGCGTCCGTGACTTATTTTCAAAAATTGAGAAGAGTCTGAATCAGTCGGTAGATTGACCTCCGTTGTAGGGAAGAATCCGTAAACTGTTTTCAGACGTTTTGAGAAGAGTCTGAATCAGTTGGTAGATTGACATCCGTTGTAGGGAAGAATCCGTAAACTGTTTTCAGACGTTTTGAAGAAGAATCTGAACAAGTGATAGGTTAACATCCGTTTACTTGGAGAACCCGTGAACTGTTTTCAGAAATCTTGAAGTTGAAGAGGAACCGGTGTAGGGTTTCCTGATGATGCGTCTGAATGGATCTGGAATAAGTATCAGAATGTCGCCGTGTCCGGGTCACATCTGAACTATTTCTGGATGAATCCTGGGAGTTGATCTGTGTCTGTCGACTGATCTTACCTGAAAAGGTGAAGGGTTAGTTGTATGCAATGTTATGATGCATGATGCAATGTATGTGACAACAATATTTATGAATGTGATGGATGCGCATGTAAGCTGATGAGCTAATCCTGCCGAGGATACATGAATCCGAGATGGCTGAAGATAAAAGCATCTTGACTGCTGCCGGGGAAAATAAATCCTTGGCTGTTGCTGGGGAAGAGAATTCCTGATGACCTCTACTGGGGAGTTCCAACTAGTAGACTCGTGCTGGGGAGGTCAGATTTGAGAATCGTTAGCTTGATGGGAAGTAACTCTGGAGACTTCACTGGGGAACTCAAGATTTGTCCTTCTAAAAACTCTGTGGGGAGAAGATTTAAAAGTCTGACTTCGCTGGGGATTGTCCACTTGAAGCTCTTGATCTGCTGGGGAATTTTGATGAACTCCGCTGGGGATGGGAAGAATTTTCTGATTGTTGTAGGTGTTGGTTTGGGATAAGTTACTGAATGTCGCCATCGCTGGGTCACATCTTGAACTATATCTGGAAGTCTGAATGAGTTATAGAATGTCGCCATGTCTGGGTCACATCTTGAACTATATCTGGAAGTCTGAATGAGTTATAGAATGTCGCCATGTCTGGGTCACATCTTGAACTATATCTGGAAGTCTGAATGAGTTGTAGAATGTCGCCATGTCTGGGTCACATCTTGAACTATATCTGGAAGTCTGAATGAGTTATAGAATGTCGCCATGTCTGGGTCACATCTTGAACTATATCTGGAAGTCTGAATGAGTTATAGAATGTCGCCATGTCTGGGTCACATCTTGAACTATATCTGGAAGTCTGAATGAGTTATAGAATGTCGCCATGTCTGGGTCACATCTTGAACTATATCTGGAAGTCTGAATGAGTTGTAGAATGTCGCCATGTCTGGGTCACATCTTGAACTATATCTGGAAGTCTGAATGAGTTATAGAATGTCGCCATGTCTGGGTCACATCTTGAACTATATCTGGAAGTCTGAATGAGTTATAGAATGTCGCCATGTCTGGGTCACATCTTGAACTATATCTGGAAGTCTGAATGAGTTGTAGAATGTCGCCATGTCTGGGTCACATCTTGAACTATATCTGGAAGTCTGAATGAGTTATAGAATGTCGCCATGTCTGGGTCACATCTTGAACTATATCTGGAAGTCTGAATGAGTTGTAGAATGTCGCCATGTCTGGGTCACATCTTGAACTATATCTTGTCTTTTGAGGTGATAAGGAACTTGTTGAACACTTTTGACATTCGAATGCCCCAAGTGGTGATGAAGGAGTCTTGAATCAGATTACTCTGCATATTGAGAGATTTCTTGAAATCTTGACTGGACTGCCCCAGGTTAACTGACCTTTGAAAGATCTGTCGGACCTTGACTGGACTGCCCCAGGTTACTGAATCGTGCTATGTCATGCCCCTTTGTTGATAGGAGATTTGATGGAAGTGTTATCCTCTTGAAGTGATTTTGACTTACTGAGAGAGTTTTCGTTCCTCCGAACATTCGCTGTATGAATTTCTTCGCTGTCAAATAAAAGGGTCAAATGCAGACAGTGATATTCGACTAATGCAAAGTTTATGTTTGTCTCGAAGTTTTGAAAAATGCGTTTTTAGCAGAAAACTTTTCACAAGACAAGTTAACACAAGATTTAGAGCAAAGCCCTACAGGAGTCAGGATACCTTTTGTAACAGTATGCTTTCGAACTAACCCATGCTTCAATTAGGACTCTTGAAGGGTTGTAACGTGGCCTGGTTCACGGTTTAAGAAACAAAGGATAAAGGCTCAAAGTATATTTGTACCCACCCGCTCTTCGTGATGTTCTTCAACTTAAGCTCAGTTAATTGTGCGTCGCACTCTGTTTTGAGTTTGGAACGACTTTTGGGCGATGGTTCACCGGTTTTGAATTTGGGAGACAGTCATCATCTCCTTTTTTCTTTTTCAACATTTTTCATGTTGTTGAGGGTTTTGTAATGACCTCACTATTTTGATTTTGATTTGTTATCCCTAACTTTTGCCTGACTGTTATCGTTTTCGGGATTACTGTCAGCGGGATGCCCCAGCTTTCTTAAGCCTCCTTCATAGGTTTTGACTTGGTGGGCTTTCCTCTTTTGAGAGATTGACTGTCTATGTGATAGGGAACCACCCTTGTCTTTTGATTCCAAAGGAATGCTTTCTTTTTCGACGTCGTTCGTTGTGTTACGAACTGAGAGTTTGCGACTTCAATGCGCATTTTCTTTTGAATTAACTGAGATACTACCCTGCCCCAGGTTTATATCAAAGGTTTTGATTGTTTAGAACAGGAAACTCCTACTTCTTTGGCTCGGAGGGGTTGACTAGGGATTAACTTCCTTATAACTCCAGTGTTTGGGAATTGAAAGAAATGCCTGTACATCATCAGCAAGGTCTGTTCAAAAGCATACTGTATAAGATCACGGTATTGTTTCGTCATCCTCCCTCTAAAGGCTTGCAGCTTTTTATCAAGAGTTAAATATCATAAAGAAAAGCATAAGAGTAGTGAAACGAATGGATGAATTCAAGACAAACATATGCAATGCATTAATGAAAACAGAGTTTAACATCAACAGATAATTGTTTGACAACAAAAGAAATTACAACTTTGAAAATTCAAAATGAAACAAACGCAATCTCAATGATTTGGCATAAGAGGAGTGATCATGCTGGAGTCTCTGGGGGACCAAACTCAATCTCCTTGGCATCGATCATGTCCTGGATCTTGTTCTTCAGAGGCCAACAGTTGTTGGTATCATGCCCCGGGCTATCAGAGTGGTATTCACATCTTTCATTAGGGTGATAGGTAGGAGCAGAAGTATTCGGGTTCCGGAGAGGAGCCCTCAGAGTAATCATACCCCTCTTCAACAGGTGTTGCAGTGCCTGAGACAGTGACATGTTGATCTTGGTGAACTGCCTCTTAGGTGCGACTTCCTTATGCTGGTGCCCCTGTCTTTGTTGAGCAGGTACATGATTGGGGATCAGGATTGCCCCTACATGTTGGTCACGACGACCCCTTTGACTGTTCGCAGCAATGGACTCTTTCTTCCCGTTGTAGGGGATTATCTGAGTATCGGAGGTTGTGGCTCCCTGGATCTTTCCACTCTTGATGCCAGCCTCGACCCTCTCGCCGGTTAGTATTAGCTCGGCGAACCCGGCTGAGGAGCTTCCAATTAAGTGCTTGAAGAAAGGCCCTGTCAAAGTTCCCATGAAGATGTCAATCAGCTCTCCGTCAGTTAGAGGGGGTTGCACTCTACCAGCCAGATCTCTCCATTTTTGAGCATACCCTTTGAAGCTCTCGTCAGAACCCATGGTCATGTTCTGCAATTGCACACGAGTTGGTGCGAGATCAGCATTGTACCGATACTGTTCGTAGAAAGCCCCGGCTAGATCTTCCCAGGTGTGGATGCGAGAACTCTCCAATTGATAGAACCACTCGAGATGAGCCCCTACTAGACTTTCTTGGAAGAAATGGATCCAAAACCTCTTATCAGCTGTGTATGGTTGAATCTTGCGGACATAAGATCTTAGATGCATCTTAGGGCAAGAAACTCCGTCGTACAGAGCAACGGTAGGAACTTTGAATTTTGGAGGGATGACCAATCCAGGAACCAAACCCATATCTCCTAAATCCAAGCCAGGTATTTGTTGGATCTCCATAGCATTGAGGCGATCCTCCAACTCTTTGTACCTGTCATCAGTGAGAGGATATTGTTCTTCGGAATAATCAGCTTCCCCTTCATCAATCTCTACATTGTGGTTTTCCTCAAGACTAACCACTGTGTCGGATGGAGTTGCAAGGTCTTGGGTCTTAGGCCTTCTCCTTAGGTTCAGGATGCGGGCTGCCTTCTTGGACTTCTCCTTTTTGTCTTTGAGAAGGAGAGCTGTCAGATCCTCTTGCCCCTTGCCCATAGCCAGCAGCATTTGTTGGAATTGAGCATTTTGAGCCTGGAGCTCTTTCACCGTTTGCTCCATATCCATCTTACTGAAATAAACAGTAGGAAGAATAAGGAGACCTGTAGGGGAGAAACCTGTTATGCAATGATATGTGTGATATATATGCAATGTTTTCAAGGGTCTCTTGGGGTATACACAAGAGAATGTTAGAGGTTGAACTTCAATCTTTGATTGGGGAACTTTGCACCGGTGGACGTCCTTCCACGAGAATCAAGCTCACCATGTCGAGTGGGTCATAGCCACTGATTCAAGTTGTTGTACTTGATCTTTTGACTGGATTGGTTGGAGGAGAGACCTCTTGCCCCTTGATAGATATCTGGTTCAACGTGACTCTGCACCAAAAGAACCCTCGAGATCCTTGAAATGGTTATTGAAAATGCTAAAATGCTATGGTATGATGTTATGATGTTATGTACATGTATGCACAAACAAGTAAGTGTATATATAGGCAGACAGTATTCACACAAAGCATACAAGGCCTTAGGTTTAGGCTTGCATGAGGTTCAGGTACTACCCTCTTTCAGTTTGTTGGTTAAAACCTGTCCTATCAAAAGTAACCGGGTTCTAGAGGTCCCAATGTCACTGGATTGCTTTCATTGTTCATCGTTTCGATTTAGCCACTGACTGGCGATCAAAATATTCCAGGAAAGCAA
Organism: Vicia faba; assembly: GCA_948472305.1. Taxonomy (NCBI): domain Eukaryota; kingdom Viridiplantae; phylum Streptophyta; class Magnoliopsida; order Fabales; family Fabaceae; genus Vicia; species Vicia faba. Next base: position 79,080,884 of record OX451740.1, on the reverse strand, counting down.
CCCTCAATTGAGTGTAGTATCGAGTATCAACCGACTTCGGAGTACACCAAAGTAGTCATCTCACTACCCTAAAGAGGCTAAGATGGTCAATTAAGGTTCTATGGTCAGTTGATGCTTCGCGACACCACGCGGCGGCCCCGTACTCTCCTTGATTGACTCAAGGGTTACCGGTACACACCAAAGTGCCACATCAACGTAGCAGACTGCTTCAACCATGTCGGTATACCCCGCACAGTTCCCTCACAGCCTTGTTGCTACCTAAAAGGGTTTCCCTAGATCCGGGTTAGGATCTATAAAACTCCGATGCAAAGCCCACAAATGTAAAGCAAACAAAGCAATCAATTAAAAGTAAAGGTGATCTAAACCCTAAGGTAACCCCACTTAACAAGTATTCCCCAGCAGAGTCGCCAGTTCTGTGATACGGTGGGAGAACTGACTAGTGTTTTGCGTTCGTATTCGCACTTGTGCGGTTAGCAAGAGTCGCCACCGACTTTTTATTTTATCCTAAAGGAAAGGTTAAAAAGCACAGCAAAAACCTTTTGAGATATTTCGTGGGTTCGGGGGGTAGATTATGAAAAGGGAAGGTATTAGCACCCTTTTCATCCATGGTTATCCATGGGCTCTTAGTTACTTGGTTTTTTAGATCACTTGCCTTGTTTTTCGATTGCTTTGAAAATGGTGTGTGTGTGGGTGCTTTTTGAAAATGTTTTAGAAAAAGATGCCTTGTTTTAGGCAACTAATGTATTTGACTCGTGTTTGAGTGTTTTACAAAAGTGTGAATCTTTTCGAAAAGATGTTTTCAAATGTTTTTGAGAGTTTGTTTGAAAGTGTTGTGGATTGTGGTTTTTGAAAAGAAGGCAAGTGTTTTTTGCAAGTTTGATCTCAAGTAACTAAGAGTTATGTCTACCCTATTGCACTCAAAGGTTTTTGTCATGTTTTAACCCCTTTTAACAATTTTGTTCCACCATTGAAATTGATGGGCAATCTTGCGTTTAGGAAGTTTATTCGGGACGGGCACGGGTCATCGCATAGACCATGAATACAATGATGCCAAGTGTCTTTGGCAATTTGTTTTAAAGGGACTATGATCATTCCGTTTAGGCAACTTTCGAAAGCGTCATCGAGGGACTTATGATCATTTGATTTTGTTTTGCCAAAGACATTCGACGTGCAAGCATGGCCCATTTTGGAAGGCAACATGTGGGATTACCCTAGGGGGTGCAAGTGTGATTGTGTATTGATTACATGCATTTGTCTTGTATTAGGTTATCTAGCGTTTGATTTTATGTACATACAAACCCTAGGTCTAACCATGGTATAATTGAAAACTGTAAATTGCGGAATATAAATCTACGCTATTACAAAATAATGTCCGGGAGTGGGGGTATAAATGTACAAGGGGATGAGACTTATAGTACCCAATAATTTACAACCAAATCGAATGTGCGATCAAAATGAATATCAAATATACAAATATAAGATAAAGTGTGTGTAGGGCAATATATTGTGTAAGTGCAAATGTATATGTATTGTGTAAATGTAAATATGTATAAGTGCGAAATGTGAAGTTGAGTCGTATTAGGGTTTTGTCCTAGATATACGTTTTAATCTGTTATTTTGATTTATATGTTAATTATGTACAAAAAGAATGTTAACTAAAAAGTTTAATTTTAATTACGTATAATATGTACAAACATGTTTTAATTAAAAGAGGTATTTTCAATTTAATTATGTACAAAAGAAAAAGTGAAGGGTTTTGATTAAGTGTTAAGTTTCAATTAAAAAGAGTATTTTAGCCAAAAGGTTTGTGAATTTAAATATTAGAGAAAAATGTATGTATTGAATTGTTATGTATGAAAAAAAAGAATGTTAATTAAAAAAAGTTTCAATTTTAATTATGTATAAAAATGTATAATATGTACAAATCAATGTTTTAAAATGTATGCACAAAATATATTATCTAAAAAAATGTCTTAACCTTTTGATAATAAAAAAACATTTTAATTAAGTTAGCATTTTTTCAAGGAATAAAATATTGCTTTTATAAAATAAAAGAATGGCTAGTGTTTTATATATAAAAAATATTGCTTTTATAAAAAGAATGGTTAATGTTTTATATATAAAAAAAGTATGTATTGTTTATGTATAGAAAATGAGATTAGAGTTCAATTTTGTAAAGAAAATGAAGAAAGGCATTTGATGGGCTTTTGAGGAAACATGAACGGGTCAGATTAAGCCCATGGTTTGAAACAGAATTAGGGTTTAGGCATTTGGTTCAGAATGAAAACGAGGGTTTGTGAGGTGACGACGGCGCGTTCGTATGTTCAACGTTCTTTCCATCTTCATCTTCATCCGGCCACCAGCATCACTTTCCACACCTTTCTTCCCCCCAAAGCATGGTCTCGGCGCTCTGGACTTAAGGTTTGATTATAACGCTTTACGTTTTCATTTCCTTTTTTACAAATTTTGTGTTTCAATTTGAGGTTCTGATTTCCGAATCTTGTACCGTTATGATGTGGTGAAGAGGAAAGGGGGAGAAGATTGCTACCTGATTTTGGGAGACGGAGGAGAGGTGGAGGGAGCTGTGGCGCTTAGGAGGCCGGATCGTCGTGATGGAGCTTGCTTTTGATGCTTTCTGGTACTTTCGTTCTTTTCTTAGGTTTCTAGGGTTTGATGATGTATGCTGGATTTGCTTGAAAACCCTAATTCGCCTCTTTATCTTCTTCTGCCACTGTGTATTTGCTTGAGGATTTAGAACATTGCTGCCTTTTGATGAAGCTTCTGAGTTCACTTTGAATTGCTTCTTTCTTCTTCTTCTTCCACTGTGATGCCTTGATTTGTTGGTTTAAAATCTTGCTTGATGTATGTGATTGCTTATGTGTGCTTGCTTGCCCAAGGATGAACCTAGGGTTCTGAGGGCCTAGGTTGCCTTGAGTGTTTACTTCCTTGGTGTTGCCCTTGACGCTTTGAATGATTTTGAACAATTATTGCCTTGAGTGATTTTGAACAAATATTGCCTTGAGTGGTTTTGAACAAATATTGCCTTGAGTGATTTTGAACAAATATTGCCTTGAGTGGTTTTGAACAAATATTGCCTTGAGTGGCCTTCTGAGATGCCTATGATGAAGCCCACTTCTGAGGCCTAGGGATTAGTTTCGTGCTTGACAGTTTTAGCACAGGTATACCAGGTTTTTGACAGGGAGTTTTGGGTTATGAAGATTATTGTTGTTTGGTTATGACAGTGGGGTTTGGGACAGGTATGAAGCTTGCATATCAGGTTTTTTAGGCCTGAAATGTGTTAGGTTCAGATGATGGTTATGATTTGCCTTTTGTTTTGATAAACTCAGTATGTTTATGTTATGACAGTAGTGAGCTCTCTTTTGACTTAGGCAGGTTGTGGTGTTTTTGAAGGTTGAGGCTAATGCTGGTTCAGTTTTGGCATTGGTTGATGATATTTGATGAAGTTTGATGGCTTTGGTTATGACAGTAGTGGTGTGAGTTTGGATATCAGTTTCTCTTCCTTTCTAACCTTATTGAACTGCCTTCTTTTTTACTATGCAGAATTGGTTATCAGGTTCTGGGGGGGGTTTTGGCCAAGTTTAGGTTTTGATAGTTTCTGGTTATCTTTTCTTCTGCCCTGTTGGACTGTTTTGCATATTTTCTTTTCTATCTTAACCTCTCTCTTCTGAACTGCTATCTTGCTCCTCAACTGTCTATGTTTGCTTCTTTGATTTTGTATCCCCCTCTTTGTCTTGCTGTGAACTGTCTATTCTGACCTGCTATACTGCTGAACTGTCTTGGCCTTTTGACTTTGTATATCTCTTTTCTGTGACTTGCCTGCTGATGCCTAATCCCTGCCTACTGCTTTATCTCTTTTCCTTCTCTCTCTTAAAGTACAGTTCAAGAATTTTATATGTTTTTTATCTGTACTGTTCTGAAGGGGCCCTATGGGAAATGATGAGTTTATCACTTGCATAATACACTACTGCATCTCCTTTTGACAGTTTGTGTAGATTTTCTGCTTTTTGATATCTTTTTCTCAAATCTTTCCATGACAGCTTTTGAGCTTGTGACAGCAAATGTGCTTCCTTGATTTTCTTTGAGTGGACTTTGTTTTGGATTTGAAAGTTTGGATTGAACTTTTCCAGTTTGGATTTGAAATACATGGTTTGAATTGGACATTGAGATTCTATGCAGCTTGCAATTTTTTAGAAACTATGCATTTGACATTTGCATTTCATGAGATAAAATAATCTTCCCTCTCTGTGAACCGGGAGAAATCCCGTGATTTGCAGAGAGGGTCAACTGATCCCAGTCAGTGGCCCCTAATGATGAGCATTTTAACTGTCTTTTCCAATTAACTGCTTTCTGACTTTTCTTGTTCTTTTTGCAGATGAAAAATGGAATACCGGAGCGGAATGAAGCGCGAAGAATATTTTAGAAAATAGGATAGTTTTTCATTCTATGTAATATTTAAATTAAATGTAAATTATTGTTTGTAACAACAATTTGTAAATAATTCAAATATCAATAAAAATCCAAATTATCCAATTGGTTCCATTTTCTTTATTGTTCATTTATTTATTTAAAATTCTTAGAATGAGAATAATTGAAAAATAAATTCAATCATTTAATTTCAGAACAATAAATAACTAAAATAAAACAACATTGATCCAATAAACCTGTCTTATCCAACATCCAAAGCAACGCAGCGATTAACCCAGATAGACTGATCAAACACATAAACACTGTGAATTCAAAACTGCATCTTGCATCTGACTGGCCCAATCAAAACGTACTGAACTCAAACCACCGTCTCTTTTACTGATTAAACTAAGATAACGCGAATTTTAATCCGAATCTTGAAATAAACCGCAAAGTGCTGTGGAATTCAAATTCTTCTGAGAATATGCCCATAAAACCCTAATTCCCGATTAAATGCCAAATCACGCTCGCTTGATCAAAATTGAACCAAGAATCAACCAAACCCTAAGCCCACTGTATGAAACAATTCAGAGCTCTGAAAATCAGTAAAAACCCTAGTTTTGATTGACTGTCAAGAAAAGTCCGTTTGTCCGATTCTTGAGCCAGTTTGAAAAGTCAGGAAATGTTTGAAGCTGAGATTTCTTGGGGAAAAATGCGAGGGCAAATTTTGGGGTACAACACTGGGTGATAGTCGAAGTCGATAAGGAGGTCACTGAAGATGTCCAGAAGCAACCAGAGACTTTGATTGAAGCAGCACCTTTAGCTGTTGCAAAAGAAATCCAGGCTACTGAAGGCCAGGAAAATCAAAACCAAGAATTGACACAGGTCACTGAAGGACTGAGGCTGGAATTGGAGAAAGTCCAAATCACGAAGCCAACTTCCCATCATAAAGAAATATGGGACACTTTAGGGGAACCCAGTGGAAAATTTGACTATTTGGTCAAATATTCTGCCCCTGAGAGTTCAAAAGTCCACATTGAAGATATAAAACCCACAGGATGGGGAGATGATGAAGCTAAGGGGGAAGATGTTGAGGTAAACATGGTGGATATGGAGAGGCCTCGCTCTGAGATGGAGGAGGTAGAAAGATACTTAGAAAAAGAGAAGTATAAAATGGAGGATAATCATGCTGGAGATGCTAGTCTCAAGGATTACCTCATGACGTGCCACAAGGGAGATACAGGAATGATATTATGCCCTAGGTGCAGCATCCTCTACAATCAGAGGATCGCTGCGAACTTCGAGAGGGTACAGAGGGCTCGAACTGGCAACAATTGGCGCCAGGATAACCAGCTATTCAGGTGTTATCCTAAGGCTGGAGAAAGTTTGCTGGAATTTGTGTTTCGCTGCTACAAAGGGGCAACCAAGTGCTTGATATGCCCAAGGTGTTCTGCTGTGTATGATCAAAGCATGGCCAGAGCCTTCGAAACGATTCCCTTCGCCCCTTACTGGAACCATCAAGAAACTGTTCAGATGGGCCCACATTTCGATAGCAGACACAAACAACGAAGGCCTGATAGTCCTCATCCCAAGGCTGCTCGAAGAGTGACGTTCAAACTCCCTGCTGAAGTGCCAACCGACAGATGGCTGCAAGTCAGAAATGACAAAGGCAAAAACAGATGGAGAAACACCGAACGAAATGCACGCCATGCTATGACATACAAGAGGAAATTCAACATAGCAAAAAGGGAAGAGGTAAGATTAGAGAACTACAAAGGAAGGAACCCCATGTCGAGATCCCAGTGGCGAAGGCAGCAGAGGATTCGAAAGGCTGAGAGGGAAGCTGTGGCAAATAAAGGGGCAACCTCAACAAGGAACCAAGGTGAATCTAGCACCAACAAACCCACACCAAAAAATCAAACTGAAGACAAACCCCCAGTTAATAGGAGGCTTTTTTCTTAAGTACAACTAGATGAACCAAAGGAATACGCTCCAGGCCCAGAAGAAGACGAAGATATGATAATGGATAACTTCGAGTCAGAGGGGGAGTCTTCGTTCAACCTAAACTGCAACGTGGTATCTGTGCTTCCCTGTGAATTTGGACAGGAAACTGAAATTGATGAATATGAGGAAGAAGATACCATAGATTTGATGAAGCATAGGCCTGTGTGCTACTATGTGATGGACAATGGGGCTGTCGAGGAGCAAAATGCGTTCTTCGAACATCCAGAACCAGCTATAAAGAACCATCTTAAGCCACTATTTATTCGGGCAAAAGTTGGTGCCCATAGCGTGAATAAGGTTCTAGTGGATGGGGGTGCTGCAGTCAATTTGATACCCCACTTCATGCTGAAAAGATTAGAGATCCGCGAAGGAGACATCAAGCCCCACAATATGGTTCTATCCAATTATGAAGGGAAAGTGGGCAAAACACTGGGAGTGGTTCAGTTGGACTTGACAATAGGCTCAAGCTGTAGGCCCACCATGTTTATGGTGATCGAAGCCAAGGCCAACTACAACTTATTGCTGGGAAGGGAGTGGATCCATGGCGTAGGGGCAGTTCCTTCTTCAATGCATCAGCGATTAGTTCTATGGAGAGAAGATGGGATCGTGGAAAACATTGAAGCAGACCAGAGTTACTTCATGTCAACAGTCAATTTAGTTGACAAAAGGAATTATGACAAACATCTGGCAAAGATTGCTCCGTGTGTTCCAAATGATGAGATCAACGAAACCAGAAACGCCCACTACTACATGACCCTTCGCCATGATGGCCTATACTGGGATAGAAGAATAATCAGTGAAGAAGAGGGAGTCGAAAGTACTATACAAAGACGGCCAGCAGGCTGGGACTTCGACAACCTTATCCATGACTGAGTCCACCTTTTTTGAAAGGATTTCGGCCTATATGGCTGAGAACGAATCAAAGGCGGCCTTAGAGGCTGAAATAAATAAATTAGCTGTAAAGATGAATGAAATAAGCGGGGATGGCTCGAAATGATCACCCTTTAAAGAACTTGAGATGGATCAAAGGTTGGACGCCATCTACGATAAAGAACCCTTAGGCTTCGAAAGGGACCCCATAGACACAGGTGCCAAAATGTTGGCGCAGGATCCACTCGAAGAAGTCAACTTAGGGGATGAAAACACGAAAAGAATAACCTACATAAGTGCAAAACTTAGCCCAGGCCTCAAGCAGGAAGTAATCGAAGTCCTCAAGAAAAACAAAGATTGCTTCGCATGGGATTATGACGAAATGCCTGGTTTAAAGAGGGAGTTAGTCGAACACAGACTGCCAATCAAAGATGGAAAGAAGCCCATCAAACAAACTCCCAGAAGATTCGCACCAGCGGTTCTCACAAAGATTAAAGCTGAGATCGAAAGGTTGCTGCGTTGCAAATTCATCAGAACCACAAGGTACGTTGAATGGTTAGCAAATATAGTACCTGTTATTAAGAAAAATGGTTCTTTAAGAATTTGCATAGATTTTAGGGATTTAAACACTGCAACCCCTAAGGATGAGTACTCCATGCCTGTGGCAGAAATGCTAGTAGACTCTGCTGCAGGGTTCGAATACTTGAGTATGTTAGATGGATACTCTGGGTATAATCAGATTTTTATTGCTGAAGAAGATGTTGCCAAGACAGCATTTCATTGCCCAGGAGCCTTAGGCACCTACGAATGGGTGGTGATGCCTTTTGGTTTAAAGAACGCTGGGGCAACTTATCAAAGGGCAATGAATTCGATTTTTCATGATTTCATTGAAACCTTTATGCAGGTGTATATTGATGATATAGTCATCAAATCTATATCTGCAGAAACACATTTGCATCATTTGAGCCAATCATTCGAACGAATGAGAAAACATGGCTTAAAGATGAATCCCCTTAAATGTGCATTTTTTGCGCAGGCTGGAGATTTCCTTGGTTTTGTGGTTCACAAGAAAGGGATTGAGATCAACCAGAACAAAACCAAAGCCATAATGGAGACGAAAGCACCTACGTCAAAAAGGGAGCTGCAATCTCTGCTAGGGAAGATTAACTTCCTCAGAAGATTCATTTCGAATCTGAGTGGAAGAACCCAAGCTTTCTCTCCGTTGCTTCGTCTAAAGCAAGGCCAAGCCTTCGAATGGAACGAAACCCATCAGGAGGCATTTGACAGGATAAAAAGATACCTCTCTCAGCCTCCTATCTTGTCTCCACCTTCATGGGGGAAGCCCATGAGATTGTACATATCTGCCTCTGAAGTTAGTATAGGTAGTATGTTAGCACAAGAAGATAGCAATGGTATCGAAAGAGTCATATACTATTTAAGTAGAGTACTAAATGATGCAGAGACCAGATACAGCAATTTAGAAAAGCTATGTCTCTGTTTGTATTTCTCTTGTATGAAACTCAAGTATTATATAAAGCCTGTTGATGTTTATGTTTCATCTCATTTCGATGTCATTAAACACATGCTTTCAAAACCAATAATGCATAGCAGAGTTGGTAAATGGGCTTTAGCCTTAACAGAATATTCTTTGACTTTCATGCCTTTAAAAGCTGTGAAAGGCCAAGTGGTTTCTGATTTCATTGTGGACGATTCATTGGTTGAGCAGACTGTCATGAGTTACGTTGAAATGCAACCATGGAAATTATACTTTGATGGTTCAACCCACAGGAATGGAAGTGGTGTTGGAGTCCTTCTAATTTCTCCTGAAGGAATTCCAACAAAATTCAAGTATAAATTAGATGGTCCTCGTTGCTCGAACAACGAAGCTGAGTATGAAGCGCTCATTGTTGGACTTGAAGCTTTGTTGGAATTGGGGGCAACTAGAGTCGAAATTAAAGGAGACTCAGAATTGGTGGTCAAGCAAATAACAAAGGAGTATAAATGCATAAAGGAAAACTTGATGATATACTTCGTCATAGTCAACAGGCTACTTAGGAAATTTGAATACATGGATATTCAACATATACCAAGAATAGAGAACCAAGAAGCAAATGACTTAGCACTGTTGGCTTCGGGTTATAAAGTTTCTACCAGGAACTTTGAGGATTTAGTTAAATTAAGGGGTAGAGTTATGGCTACTAGATTCACACCATCAGATCTAGAAAGTATGAAATTGGGATATGCTGAGAAACAGGGATTCGAAATATTAGCCATAAACACTTTATCAGATGCAGATTGGCGAAGTCCATTGGTGAGTTATTTAACAAACCCAACTCTGAATGTGGATAGAAAGACAAAATACAGAGCATTATCATATCTCCTCATGGGGAACGAATTGTTCAAAAAGACCCAAGAGGGCGTATTATTGAAATGCCTAGGAGAAAGTGAGGCATACTTAGCATTGTCAGAAGTCCACAATGGGGCATGTGGGGCACATCAAGCAGGTCATAAAATGAAATGGTTGTTATTTCGATACGGCATGTATTGGCCTAGCATGCTCAAAGATTGTATAGACTTTGCTAAAGGATGTGAGGAATGTCAGAAGCATGCAGGGATTCAACATGCCCCTGCAAGTGAGTTGCATTCAATCATCAAACCATGGCCATTTAGAGGATGGGCATTGGATTTGATAGGAGAAATAAATCCTGCTTCGTCTAAAGGACAGAAATATATCTTGGTAGGAATAGATTATTTTACCAAGTGGATCGAAGCTATACCATTAATAGTTGCTGATCAAGAGGCTATTATTGAGTTTATACAGAAGCACATTATCTATAGGTTCGGATTGCCAGAGAGCATAACCACAGATCAAGGCTCTGTGTTTACTGGTAGAAAGATGCAAGAATTTGCCCAAGAAATGGGGTTTAGATTACTAACATCAACGCCATATTATGCTCAAGAAAATGGTCAAGTCGAAGCAGCCAATAAAGTGATAATAGGGTTAATCAAGAAACATATTGGTAAAAAGCCAAGGAACTGGCACAAAACTTTGGACCAAATACTATGGGCCTGTAGAACATCTCCTAAGGAAGCTACTAACACTACGCCTTTCCAACTCACATTTGGTCATGATGCAGTGCTGCCAGTAGAAATTCATCTACAATCAGTTCGAATTCAAAGACAAAACGAAATCCCAGCTGCATTATATTGGGAGATGATGATGAATGAATTAGTTGAGTTGGACGAAGTTAGATTACATGCATTGGAAATCTTGATGAGACAGAAAGAAAGAGTGGCCAGGACATATAACAAAAGGGTGAAAAGAAAAGCATTCATTATTAATGACTTAGTCTGGAAAGTCATATTGCCCATGAACAAGAAAAATAAAACACTAGGCAAATGGTCACCTCATTGGGAAGGACCTTTTCGAATATTAAAAGTATTCTCAAACAATGCATATGAAATCGAAGAGCTGATGGATGATAAACGTATCCTAAAGGTTAATGGGAAATATTTAAAGAAATATAAGCCACGCCTGCAGGAGATTCGAATAGTAACAACGTAACCAAAATATTATAAAAATGCCAAAATGGCAAGATGAGATGCCAAAATGGCGTTGTTCGAATATTACATATAAAAAACTAAATTGTAATCAAATGAACACTGAAATTTAGAAATAAGAATTATTCTTCAATCTGTTGAAGGTACTTCGAAAAGATTCAAGTCTCTGTTGAGCAAAACGCCTGGCTCCCTCCAAGGTTGCCACTTCTCCCTTGAGTTGTTCTGCAGTTTCCATTTCTGCAAGCCCCTGGTTGAGCTCTTCGAATTAGTTACCAGCAGTATTGGTTTCGAAGGCTATTTGTTGTTCTTTAGCCTCTTTAACCTTCTGTTGAAGTTCCTGAATTTGCCTTTCCCAGAGAAGGATGGACTCAGCTCGAGCCTCATAATCAGTTTTTGCTAGCTTTAGATGCATAGCTTGATCCTCAGCTTCTTGAGAGAGTTTCGAAGCTTGTTCATAAGCAGCATCCATTGCAGTGCGTTTTTCTTGAACCTTTCTGGCAGCAGATTCATCTTGGAGAAGGTAACCAGTTACGTTGTCCAGCAAAGATTGAAGATCGAACAAGATAGTACTAACTGGCAAGGAGCAGGTAGCAAGGTTGACTTTTGTAAGCAACTCCTTCATAGTGTAGCAAGCAGTGCTATCCTGTTTGAGCACTTCGAATATATCCACATTAAGAATTGTTCTCCTGATCCTGTTAAGAAGTACAATTCTTTCATCTGTGGGCAGAGGATGGCTAGTCGAACTTGTGCCAGCCCTAGCAAGTGGAATGTCCCTTTGAGCCAGCTTCGCCTTCATGTACCCAATAGGGTCATTTCGTCTCAGGAGTGGAAGCTCCTCGTCAGTCATTCGAGACAAAGACGGTTGAGGGAGGTCCACACGCAGGGGAGTCACGTCCACTTCGACTTCCATGGGTTGATTGGTTGTGTCACCATCCCCTTCATTTGTTTCGTGCTCATTATCTTCTTCATCGTCATCCAAATCCACCACTTCGATGTCTTCTTTTTCGCTGCTATTTGCATTGGACTCTGTCCCAGCAGTCGAACCATCGTTGGCATCCTCCTCCTCAGACTCTTCTTCTGCAGATTCTTCGTTTCTTTGACCAGAATCAGCTTTCTCTCCTTCAGCGTGAGTGTCCTTTGGGTCCTCTTGAAGGGTTTCAAGAGGGGACTTTTGGAGAGAAGTTCTTTGTGAAGCCTCTGCAGATTCATGAAGCGTTCCTTCATTTGTTTCTTTTAGAGGAGGATAAGTACTCTGATCATCTTGCTGCTTAGAAGCCCCATCCAGAACCGCCATATTGGAGGAACCTTTGTTCTGTACAAGGTTGCTGGAGTCTCCTTGAGGAGAGGAGTTGACCGGAGCAGCAGCTTTTGATGGTGAGGTCGAAGTGGTAAAAGCTGGATTTAAAATATCCTGCAAGGAGCAAAAGAATATTAAAAGGCATGCACCAAGGTAATAAATAATTATTTTGTTAAAGGTTTAAAGTTCAATTTACCTGTGGACTCTCGGAAGAGAGGTTGCTAGCTATGCGTTCCAACATTACGTTGGAGGTCGAAGATGGAATTTTGGATTTAGGTGAGGGAGCAGCATCCCTGGAATCGAGTCCAGAGACACTAGTTGGTACAGCACTTTTTGAAATATCCTTCTTCTGCTTCTTCTTCGAAGCAGCTGGTAAGTTTCCTCCAGCCTTGGGGTCTTCCCCAGTGGTGTTTGATTTTCGCTTCTTTGGAGTGGTAGGCGGAAGTTTGTTGGTCTGAAAAGATTTAAACAAAGAGTTAGATGCAAATCATGAAACATTAGTGAATTCGAAACATCAAGGCTAAGTGATTACCTGTGGAGTTGGAACACTGGTTATTGTTGGTATTGTTGTTGTTGTTGTTGTTGCAGCAATGGTTGTTGTTTCGGATGGAGTTACATTGTCGGTGGTTTCGATAGAGGCTTGAGAGGCGCTCCCTTCTTTTGACTTTGAAGCAGCAGTCTTTATCCTGATGGCTGAAAATCGAAACAATTAAGGCAAAAGTTAAAGATATGGAAAATGAAAAACGTTTGGGATTTTCCCAAGCATTCGCACTTGTGCCTTGATCAGATTTAATCGACATGGCAGAAAGGTCATAGCGAAGATGTCCTGGGAAATCGTGGAGCCAGTGTCGAGCCCATGTCACAGTCTCAGATGTCTTTGGTTTCTTTTGAAGATGTTTGAACATTTCTTTGCAAGTGAACCACCAAGGGTATGGAGGAAACCAAGCCAGAGCCAGTTCTGAGGTAGGTAATATAGGAAATTTAGGTGGATGCATTTCGAATGCCAACCTATACCTATCCTCAGGTGACAACCCTGAAGGAAGTTTTAACTTAGGAACTTTTTGTTTGAATTTTTCCTTCAAGGTCTCAGCCGCTTGATGCACAGTGGATTCCAAGTGTGTGGGATCATAAGTAGTTTCGAAATAATTTTGAAAAGCTTTAATCTCTTTGGCATGAGTGAACATACCTTTCTTGGATGGTACCTGCACATCGAAGGCATCAGTTAGTTTCTGCTGAATAGTAAGAGTATCGAACATATAAGTCTGATAAAACTTTGTCCACCATTCCAGAAACCCCTTTGTTGTAAGGTGGGTAGGTTCGAAAGTTATTAGCTCAAACTGGGAAAAGCCTTGGTATTGTTCTTGCTGTAGTTTGGCTTCCCGTGCCTTGAAAGTTCGCCAAGAGGTAATGGCACTTTCAGTTTGAAATAAGGGTTCAGGAATTAGTTGGCACAAGCCAAACTGTCTCGAAACAAAGTTGGGCTGATAAGCGAAAAGGAAAATTTGATTCTTGGCAGGAGTTATTCTTGAAGAGATTAGTCTGGGTAGCAAAAAGGCTCTCCTTACATCTTGAATCTCTTTGCTCTTGACAGCTTCTGAGAGAGCCATGGTGAACCATGAAGGTCCATGAGCCCTTGAAGCAAAAGGCGCCATGGTCTCTTCGAACTTATGCCTCTTGGAGAATATCATGATGTATTTTGAGAATAGGACTTTGAAGTCATCCTTATCATCATTTGGGGTTAGTCTTCGCAGCCTAGTGCCTTCGATTATTCTATCTGTTATTTCAGGGTCTTGTTCAGCAATGGTGTTGGCAGTTGACAATGAAGGTTCGAACATGGCATTTAGCCATAACTGAAGCAACCAGAAAGGGCCAGCTAGCAGGATATTCTTGGAGGTGTGAGATTTTAGACTCGAAACAGCTGACCTTAGGCTTTCATAAAGATCAACTAGTAGCAATTCGCTCAAGCACACTCTCTGATTCTCATGCAAATCTCTAGCTAGAGGAATAAACCTACTGGCTACCTGTAGGGATCTGCTGCAAAAGACATATCTTGACAGCCATAAGGTAAGGAAAGCAATGTGTTCTACATCAGACACACTGTCTCCTTCAGTATGATAGCGGCTGATAAACTTTGAAAAGCTTTCTAGTTTGACTTCGAAGTCGATTATACTCGAATGTTCTTCGTTGTCAGGGATATATGTTTCTCCTAATGGTGATAGCCCAGTAATGGCCGATATGTCAAAGAAGGTAGGGGTAATCATTCCACCAGGGAGATGGAAAGTATTATAAGTACTGTCCCAGAAATATAGGGACGCGAATAACAATGGGTGACTGTAAGTAAAACCTGGCTTCGACAGCTTAATCAAGTTGTAGATACCTAATTCTTCCCATTGCTGGGATTTCTTAGCTTCTACCTTATTGAACCAGTTTTGATAAGCAGTGTCGGAGGTGGGGCAAGATCGAAACGGTTTGAAGTTACTCTTTACATAGTCTAATACAAAAGGGTCCTTAGGAGGAACAATTGGATTTTCCACGATGTTTGAACCAGAAGATTCTATTGCCTTAGGGGCGTCCATTTTATTAAACAGGGGTTTGAAATTATAGCAAACTGGGAAAAAATTTCTGGTGTCTTTTAAAATTTCAAAAACCGTAAGAGGGCCCATTAAAGCTAACCTCTTGCCAGCAGCGGTGGTAGGAATAAGTACCTGGGATGCATAAAGCATTTCTTTCTCTTTTGAGATCATCTGGGGAACAAGAACAGATTGACCTTGGTAAGTGACAACCTTACTTTCCATTGTAGTTCCTGCGGTCTTTCCTTTCTTTTTGGAAACCTTTTTTAGTTGGGATGAAGTAGAAGAAGACATTGTTGGAAGAATGTTGAAAGCTTAGGGTTTCGGTGAGAAAAGAAGGAGAAAAGATTCAGAATGTGGGAAGAAAAGAAAAAAGACTAAGTTGATGGGTTTTTACAATGTGGAAGTTTAAGCATCCACTGAGTAAGGTTGTGATACGTGGTAATCATGGGTTGGTTTAATGAAGAGGTGGCGTAAAGTTAACATTGGTAATAGGCGTGATTAAAGATAATCATTGTTTTGTAACTGCACCATACTGTGAAATGGTTCAAGGCGGTTAAGGAATCTAAAAAGTGTTATGATTGACGTGACTGGAGTCAAATGCAATAAATGTTACGATGATTCGAAGGTCGCATCAAAATCTTGTGTATATGTTTAAAATAAGTATTTCTAAAAGGGATCGAAATACATATTTTAAAGGGGCATTTTGTTGGCTGAAGATTTTGATAATATTATTAGAAGCAAAGTGAATTGGACGTTTCGATTGAAATGAAACAAAACGTCATGTTTCGAAATAGTAGAAGCATAGCTTCGAATGAGCATATCAAAGCTTGGAGCTTCGAGTGACAGTTATGAGAATATATCCAAAGAAGTCTCGAAATGATAACAAGGTTGTATCTAAGGAATGCGTTCAAAGCGAAGAAATGCCAAAACATTTGAAAATCAAATGCAAGCGGGATGTTCGAAATTTGAAATTTATGCGCTGGAGCATTCGAAGACGCGTGGAAGCAAGAGAGAGGCATTGCTCTGCATGTTCTGAACGTGACAGAATCTTATAGCAAGACCGTTATGGTCGAAGTAGTATAAATAGAAGTCTTAGCATTAGGATTTCGTGTGTCATATCTATTGTACAAGAAAACTCAGTAAACATTCAAATTACCGCATGGCTAGGGAAACGAATGTAAGAGCAATGTACGTATGATAACACCACGTGTTTATGATTTAATGAAAACTCTTTATCAATTCCAGTACTTTCCTTTATCTTTATATCAATACCATTTACAAGTTTTTGCATCTAAAGTCTTTTTATTCGAAATCTTTTCACTGATGCCTTACATTTAAATGCTTTCCTTCCATTTCAAATACTTTACATTTCAGAAACTGTTATACATTTCATGCCTTTATCTTCAAGTTTTTATCCTTTGAACACCTTTTTTACTTAAAGCCATTTTACAGTTTTCTTGCATTAAACGCTTTCTTCACATTTCGAATCTTTTACATTAACTGTTTTCTTTACGATTCGAAGCCATTTATTTGTCTTTTATGCAGTTTTTACATGTCTTTACAATTGACCTTTATTCATGCAATTTAGTTTCGCGCATGTTTATTTGATCGCACCTTTAGATCTTTAAGAGAGAAATCGAAATAAGTTAAACACCTACACAACATTCTAAATACCAACCATGAATACCAGTTCGATCATGAGAGTTACCCTGATGACCAACACGTCCTAGGATCAATCTAGTCGATCCTGCGAGTTACCAGAGAAATTGAATAACAGTCAGTAAGTTTATTCGATAGGTTGGAGGACTAGCGGTTGTTTACCAGAAATCACTGTAAACAAAAAGATATTTGTCTTTGTATATTTGTGTTTTGTAGGTACCGAGTCAAAGCATCTGACAAATAAGGTTTTTCGGTATTATTTTTCTAAAATCTCCAATTTGCAAATAAAAATAATTAGAAAATTTTCATTTTTTTCACTGTACAATCGATTGCTCTTAGAGTGCAATCGATTGCACAAAATGTATTTTGTGTATTTTTTGGAAAAAAAAACACTGATGCAATCGATTGCTCTCAGAGCGCAATCGATTGCACAGAGTAAAATTTTGAAGAAAAAATCAGCAATTTCAAACTTGTCAATTTTGGCTCCAATTTTTCTTTATTTTTTGAAAGATATAACATTAATTCAAATTTTGGCTTCAATTTTTCATTTTTTAAAAGATATATCATTAATTCAAAATTTGCCTACAATTTTTCACTTTTTAAAAAGATATATCGTTAATTCAAATTTTGGCTCCAAGAATTAATTACCAAATCACCACTAATCCCAAGCCTAAACTCTATAAATAGTGCCCTCATTTCATTCAAATTTCAAGCTTTCGATAGCCAAATTCATTTTGCTAAAAAATCTCTCAATTCTCTCCATCTACCAAATTCACTCAAAGCTCCATTTTCAAAAAAAGTTAGTAAGTTTTGCATTGAAGCTTACTAATCTTTGAGCTAAACCTTCATCCAAACACTTTTTCGTTATCAATTATCTACATCCAAGCTTGAGAAATTGATTCTTGGGGTTGAATTGAAGCAAAATTCTTGAAGTTGTTTTAATAATTCTCTAGATCTACCTTTGGTAGGTTAGATTTTCCATCTTTCACAATGTGATCTCTTGTTGATCTTTGGGTTTGATTCATTGAGCATTGTTTTGTGATTCTATTGGTGCTATTTTCTCATAATTTGATGGAATTTTCGTGCTCAATTGAATCCATGATCATAAGGTGTTTGATGGAAAGCTTGAACAAGAATTTGGCCTTTTGAAATGTTGATTTTCTGATTTTAACATGGTGCAATCGATTGTTGTAATAGTGCAATCGATTGTCACATCAAAATTTCACGTTTTTTGAAAAATAGCACTGATGCAATCGGTTGCTGTCAGAGCGCAATCGATTGTAACAGTGTCAAATGCTTTTTCTACCTTGTTTTAGGGTTGTTTTGATCCAACTATCTTTTTCTACTACTCCTTTTGATTGTTGATTTGGATTGCAATTTTAAATGTCCAATTTCTCTTTAAATTCAACAGACTTTGAGTGTAGATGAAGTTGGATAAATGTTCATTAATTCAAATCTACCAAAGAGTGAATTATTCAATTCATTTTTGGTGCTTTGAATTAA
This sequence comes from Vicia faba, assembly GCA_948472305.1. Lineage (NCBI taxonomy): Eukaryota > Viridiplantae > Streptophyta > Magnoliopsida > Fabales > Fabaceae > Vicia > Vicia faba. The sequence goes on along the minus strand of OX451740.1, from coordinate 79,062,992 downwards.
TGATATGTTTAGTAATTTAATCCATCTAGATGAGTGATTGAATTTAAAGATGAAAGAAATTTGAGGTAGTGATCCAAAGTAGCTTATCATTCCCCTCCCTCTTCATCTTATACATTTCTTTTTTATTTGTGCTATATTTTATGGGATGATGATCTCTATATCATTTATCCAAACATGAAGTACATAGATTGCTATTGACCGACTTCAAAATAGGTGCGACTTCTACATAAGTCCACTTACAATTGCTTAACATAGCGCTAAATTTTGTTCCGATTTGAGAAAATGATCATTCATGGCCCAAACCTATGTTTGCAAGCCCAAGTATGTTAATTTGAACCCTTTGATCCAATAACCTTGAGATTCATTGTTAGGAGGCTTTGATTCTGTAACACCCCATTTCTACCTGGCGGATAATAATAAAATCAGAGTTCAACATAAATAGGATGCTATATTTTTCAACTTAAAATCAAACTTCATTTAATCGCATATAAAATAGATACATAACACTTAACTCGGATGAACCGATAACAACCTGATTTATTCTTTAAAATCAAATAACTTTTTATTGATAAGTAGAGGAATATAGATATTTGACTTCAATTCACTTAACATCTTTATTCAACTAAAACAACTTCAAGACAACATTTACTTCATGTAAACAACTTAAAGATTCAGCAACATAAATAATAATCAACAACTAAACATCAAGCGTTCATCCCCCCCCCCACCCCCCCCCCCCCCGAGTGCTACGTATCAGAGCGACGACATCGAATCGATAATGACGAGGGTAACAACTATTCTTCTTTATTACCCGCACGTTACTAACAGAGGGAAATATTCAAACAGAAGGGGTGAGATATTAAACTATATAATTGAATGTATGATAATTAATATATCAGAATCAGTTCATATAAAATCACCACTTCATAACTTTCAAACATCTTTAATCTCAATAAAACATCAACACGACATAACAACTAATTCACAACCTTTAGATGATACCTGTCACAACAAGTCAACAACATAAAGCAACAACAAATCTATCTTCACCATGACTCAAGATGCAACATCAAATGCGACTCAATTATAATTCACATGCATGTGGTACCATTGGAGAAGAACTCTCAACTTAAAAACATTTGCCAGTAATCTCGAGGCACAAGGCATAAGCCTTCTTCACAAATCATTTTGCCAATAAAGGCCTTCACAAAATCCTCCAGTACAGGCCTTCACAAAATCCGCCAATACAGGCCTTCACAAATGCAAATGTATGAATGTACAACACATGCAACAACATCATTAAACACTTCACGAGGCATACACCTATAACACTACTTCACTGGCCATAGGCCTACAACGTCATCAACGTAATTAACAATAATTCATCATTCATCGCAAGGCATAAGCGTACATTACCATTGTTACCAGTAAATAGAGATAATTCATCATCATCTAAAATTCTCTGCAACTTCACATTATCAACAAGAATTCACAACGAAAATCACAATAACACAACAACTCAACATAATTCAACTTTGGCCATAAGCCTACAACTTGATACTTCAACAACGACAATTAACACAAAGTTGGCATAATCCTACAACTTAGTACGTCATAACAACAATATCACAACAACATTTCAACAACCATTCGACATTGGCCATACGCCAACAACATAATATTGCCCATTATTATTCGGACAATTGTCGATTATATCAGTTAATTACTTATCTAAATGCTTATTTCTAATTATAAACTTCTACAAATTATTATACTATAATACTACAACATTATTATCATTGATATTATTATTATGAACCAAGCATTATCATAAGATCGTCATGTCATCATCATACTTCATCACCATAAAACATCATGGCGATTCAACGTGGGAAAGCTAACTCTATCCTAACTTGGGTACTATAATTATCCTTATTATCATTTATTTTACTCCTTATAAATATAGTTTATCTCATTAGCTTTCCAACGCTTCGAACGGCGCATCAAACAAAGTCACGGTTCAAAAGTTATGGAGTTTTCAAGTTTTCAAAAATATTGTCAAACTGTGAGCAATCGATTGCACTAACATGCAAATCGATTGCACCTTGTTCCAGAGGCCAAAAATCACGTTTTTAAGCAGTGAAATCGATTGCTCTTCTGCTGCAATCAATTGCTTACTGAAACAGAAGCAAAAATCCTAATTTTAAGCAGTGCAATCGATTGCTCTCCTGCTGCAATCGATTGTACCCTATGAAAAACAGTTTTACGAATTCTGTAAAGTGCAGTACAAAAACCCATTTGTTTCAATTTCAAAGACACAAACTTCATGAAATAACACACAATCAAACATCAAGTTATTATTTCTATTAACGTACATCAATTACCACAAATACACCAACATCAACATAAAATAATTCTCCAACCACAGAGTCATCAATTGAATTTCTGCAACTTTATCAAGAAATACAATATTGCCGTAGTGTTGGCTGAAGATTTTGATGATGTTGTTCGAAGCGAAGCAAGTTGGATGTTTCGATTGGAATAAAGCAATATGTCATGTTTCGAAATGGTAGAAGCAGTACTTCGAATGGGCATGTCAAAACTCTGAGCTTCGAGTGACAGTTATGGGGATATATTCAAAGAAGTCTCGAAATGATAACAAGGCTGTGTCCAAGAAATGAGTTCGAAACGAAGAGTGCCAAAACATTTGAAATTCAAACGCAAGCGGGATGTTCGAAATTTAAAATATATGCGCTGGAGCATTTGAAGATGCGTGGAAGCTAGGGGAGGGCATTGCTTTGCATGTTCTGAACGTGGCAGAATCTTATAGCAAGACCGTTATGGTCGAAGTAGTATAAATAGAAGTCTTAGCATTAGGATTTCGTGTGTCATATCTATTGTACAAAAAACTCAGTAAACATTCAAAATACCACATGGCTAGGGAAACGAATGCACGAGCAATGTACCTATGATAACACCAAGTGTTTATGATTTAATAAAACTCTTTATCATTTCCAGTCTTTTCCTCTATCTTCATGTCAATATCATTCAAAAGCCTTTTCATTAAAATATTTTCATTTGAAGTCTTTTTACTGATGTCTTACATTTAAATGTTTTCTTTCCATTTCAAATCCTTTACATTTCAGAAACTTTTGTATATTTCATGCCTTTATATTCATGCTTTTATCATTCGAATACCTTTTTCATTCAAAGTCATTTTACTGATTTCTTGCATTTAAACGCTTTCTTCATATTTCGAATCTTTTATATTCCAGAATCTTTTACATTACATGCTTTTATGCTTCAAAGTCATTTACTTGTCTTTTCTGTAGTTTTACATGTCTTTACAATTGAACTTTATTCATGCAATTTAGTTTCGCGCGCATTTACTTGATCACGCCTTTAGATCTTTAATAGATTAATCGAAGTAAGTTAAACACCCACACAACATTCTAAATACCAACCATGAATATCAGTTCTATAATGAGAATTATCCAAATGACCAATACATCCTAGGATCAATCTAGTCGATCCTGCAAGTTACCAGAGAGATTAAATAACAGTCATTAAGATTATTTGATAGTTTGGAGGACTAGCGGTTGTTTACCAGAAATCACTGTAAACAAATTGGCACACCCGGTGGGACCCGTCATTGGTCATTACGAAATTTAGAACAAATTAAAAATTGTTGAGACATAACCATTGTAAAAGTACTCTCTGAGTGATAAGTTTGTTGTTTTATGAACCTTAAAAGTGGTAGAATAACCAATAGCAACCAACCCTTATCCAGAAGAAAACGTTTAAACAAGATGTCTAATCCAGACAATCAACAAGGAGAACAAAATATCCCACATACAACAGGCACTAATATGTCCGCTTCGATGGGAACATCTAATGCAATCCCTTCGAACGCACAGTCTGTTGCACCCTCTACCAGTAGCGTAGCCACTAATGGAACAAGTGGCATATCAACTAACAATTCGATACTAGGAAATACTTGAACCATTGGTTATCCTGGGGGATTCGTCCCACCACCAGGGACACAAACCCATTTTACCACCCCACTAACTAGACCACCCGGTTTCGATGGTAACAGAACCAGAAATTCCTCTTATGGAATGCCAACATCTTTTATGGCAGGCTTACACAATTCCACATCGAACTCATCACCATAATTAGGGTCTGGGTCTGGGGCAAATCAATTTATGACAAATAACCAAGGGTCAGTGGGTTATAGTGCAATGCCTATCTTAACCACAGAAAATCAGTTGGCTTTTAGGCAATTAATGGATGACAGTAACCATAATATGATAGGAGTGTTAGCACAAACTATGCAGGAAATCTTTGCCCCAATAGTACAAAATGTAACTGTGACAAACAGAGAAAACGCAGATAACATGAGTCGAATAGCAGACTTCTTCGCTCCCCCAGAAAGGCGTAGGTAGAATCAGGCGGGAGTTCGAGCAAACGTACCTATTATAGAACAAGTTGCTAACGACCCACCCTATAGACCAGCCAGAGAGGAGGTTAATTTGGGGGCAAGGGCATAAAGGTTAGAAGCCCCAATGATTCAAGGCCCACAAAGGGAAATTATGGAACCAGTGGCAAGGGTCGAAAGGCTAGAAGTCCCAGAGTTTCGAGAAGAATAACCTAGAGGGGTTGTCATGGTGGGTCGAAATCAAGATGCTGATGCAGTCGTTCATAGAATTCGAAACGATAACATCTTGGCAGAAAATAATTTAACCACCATGATAGAGAGAATCATGGCCCAGAATGGCCTCAACACAGGAATTAGAAGGCCAAATTATGCCTCTCCTATATTAGATTACATAATGCACACTGATTTACCAAGGGGATATAAAGTCCCTAAGTTTACAAAGTTTGATGGGGATACCAACGAATCAACAGTCGAACACATAGCCAGGTATCTTACCGAAGCAGGAGATATAGCTAATAATGAATACCTTAGGATCAAGTATTTCCCAAGTTCCCTGACTAAGAACGCTTTCACATGGTTCACCACTTTACCTCCTGGGTCCATTTATACTTGGGCTCTTTTGGAAAGATTATTCCATGAGCAGTTCTATATGGGGCAATCAAAAATAAGTCTGAAGGAACTAGCCAGTGTCAAGAGGAAGTTTACTGAACCCATAGATGATTATCTGAATATATTCAGGCTCTTGAAATTTAGATGCTTTACAGTAGTTCCTGAACATGAGTTAGTCGAAATGGCTGTTGGCGGCCTGGATTACTCTATTCGAAAGAAATTAGACACTCAATACTTGAGGGATATGGCTCAATTAGCCGATAGGATTCGACAGGTCGAAAGGCTAAAGGCCGAAAAGGCCAGAGTTTTTAAAAATAACAAAAGAGAAAGGGTCTCCTATGTTGGATCTGAGGAAACAGAAGATTATCCTGAATTCAAATTCGAAGAGGTCGAAATCGACCTCGCTGAATTAAAACAGGCACCACCTTACTCCTGCAAATTATTAGTTCCCACAAAAGGGAAAGAAATTGTTGAAAATGAGAAAAGTGACAAATTCCCAAAGAAGGTTTATACCTTCGATGTAACTAAGTGTGACGAGATCTTTGATTTACTTGTCAAAGATGGCCAACTCATTGTGCCATCAAATGTCAAAATACCTCCTTTAGATCAAAGGAAGAAAAGGGGATTTTGCAAGTATCATAGTTTCCTAGGCCACAAAACCTCACGGTGTTTTCTTTTCAGGGACCTAATTCAGAATGCAATTAAAGATGGCAGACTGAAGTTCACTGATAAATCCAAAATGAAAGTAGATGAAGATCCTTTGGACGTCGCAGACACTAATTACTCCGAGCCTGCATGCATTGGGGAAATTAACATGGTGGAAGCTGACCAAAGTGACGTTCCAGTAGGAGAGAAAGGTACTGAAAATGAAAGTTGGGTGTTAGTCGAAGTCAATAAGGGGGTCACTGAAGGCGTCCACAAGCAACCAGAGACTTCGATCGAAGCAACACCTTTAGTTGTTGCAAAAGAAATCCAGGCTACTGAAGGCCAGGAAAACCAAAACCAAGAGTTGACACAGGTTACTGAAGGCCTGAGGCTGGAATTGGAGAAAGTCCAAATCACGAAGCCAACCTCCCCTCAAAAATAAATATGGGATACTTTAGGGGAACCCAGTGGAAAGTTTGACTACTTGGTCAAATATTCTGCCCCAGAGAGTTCAAAGGTCCAAATTGAAGATATAAAACCTACAGGTTGGGGAGATGATGACACTAAGGGGGAGGATGTTGAGGTAAACATGGTGGATATGGAGAGACCTCGTTCTGAAATGGAGGAGGTGGAGAGATACTTAGAGAAATAGAAGTATAAAATGGAGGATAATCATGTTGGGGATGCTAGTCTTAAGGATTACCTCATGATGTGCCACAAAGGAGATACAAGAATGATACTATGCCCTAGGTGCAGCATCCTCTGCAACCAGAGAATCGCTGCAAACTTCGAGAGGGTACAAAGGGCGCGAACTGCAACAACTGGCGCCAGGATAACCAGTTATTCAGGTGTTATCCTAAAGCTGGAGAAAGTTTGCTGGAATTTGTGCTTCGCTGCTACAAAGGGGCAACCAAATGTTTGATATGCCCAAGGTGTTCTGCTGTGTATGATCAAAGCATGGCCAGAGCCTTCAAAACAATCCCTTTCGCCCCGTGCTGGAACCACCAAGAGACAGTTCATATGGGCCCACGTTTCGATAGCAAATACAATCAACGAAGGCCTGATAGTCCTCATCCCAAGGGCGCTCGAAGAGTGACGTTCAAAATTCCTGCTGAAGTGCCAACAGACAAATGGCTGCAAGTCAGAAATGACAAAGGCAAAGACAAATGGAGAAACAATGAACGAAATGCACGCCATGCTATGACATATAGAAGGCAGTTCAACATAGCAAAGAGGGAAGAAGTGAGATTAGAGAACTACAAAGGCAGAAACCCCATGTCAAGATCTCAATGGCGAAGGCAACAGAGAATTCGAAAGGCTGAAAGGGAAGCTGTGGCAAATAAAGGAGAAACTTCAATAAAGAACCAAGGTGAATCTAGCACCAACAAACCCACGCCAAAAAATCAAACTGAAGACAAACCCCCAGTTAATAGGAGGCTCTTCTCTGAAGTACAACCAACTGAACCAAAGGAATACACTCCAGGTCCAGAAGAAGACGAAGATATGCTAACGGACAACTTCGAATTAGAGGGGGAGTCTTCGTTCAATATCAATTGCAACGTGGTATCTGTGCTTCCTTGTGAGTTTGGACAGGAAAATGAAATCGAAGAGTATGAGGAAGAAGATACCACAGATCTGATGAAGCATAGGCCTGTGTGCTACTACGTGATGGATAATGGAGCTGTTGAGGAGCAGAATGCGTTCTTCGAGCATCCAGAACCAGCTATGAAGAATCATCTGAAGCCATTATTTATTCGGGCAAAGGTTGGTGCCCATGGCGTAAATAAGGTTCTAGTGGATGGGGGCGCTGCAGTTAACTTAATACCCCATTTCATGCTGAAAAGGTTAAAAATACGCGAAGGAGACATCAAGCCACACAACATGGTCCTATCCAATTATGAAGGGAAAGTAGGAAAAACATTGGGGGTGGTTCAATTGGACTTGACGATAGGCTCAAGCTGTAGGCCCACCATGTTCATGGTGATCGAAGCCAAGGCCAACTACAACTTGTTGCTAGGAAGAGAGTGGATCCATGGCGTGGGAGCAGTTCCTTCGTCAATGCACCAGCGATTAGTTTTATGGAGAGAAGATGGGATCGTGGAAAACATTGAAGCGGACCAGAGTTACTTCATGTCAGCAGTCAACTTAGTTGACAAGAGGAATTATGACAAACATCTGGCAAAGATTGCTCCTTGTGTCCCAAATGATGAAATCAACGAAACCAGGAACGCACACTACTATATGACCCTTCGCCATGATGGCATATATTGGGATAGAAGAATAATCAGTGAAGTTGAAGGAGTCGAAATTACTATACAAAGACGGCCAGCAGGCTGGGAATTCGACAACCTTACTCATGACTGAGTCCTCCTTTTTCGAAAGGATTTCGGCCTATATGGCTGAGAACGAATCAAAGGCGGCCTTAGAGGCTAAAATAAATAAACTGGCTGTAAAGATGAATGAAATAAATGGGGGTAGCTCGAAAGGCTCACCCTTTGAAGAACTTGAAATAGATCAAAGGTTGGACGCCATCTATGATAAAGAACCCTTAGGCTTTGAGAGGGACCCCATAGACTCAGGTGCCAAAATGTTGGCGCAGGATCCACTCGAAGAAGTGAACTTAGGGGATGAGAACACAAAAAGAATAACCTACATAAGTGCAAAACTTAACCCAGGCCTCAAGCAGGAAGTGATCGAAGTCCTCAAGAAAAACAAAGATTGCTTCGCGTGGGATTATGACGAAATGCCTGGTTTAAAGAGGGAGTTAGTGGAACACAGACTTCCAATCAAGGATGGTAAGAAGCCCATCAAGCAAACTCCTAGAAGATTCGCACCAGCGGTTCTCACAAAGATCAAAGCTGAAATCGAAAGGTTGCTGCGTTGCAGATTCATCAGAACCACAAGGTATGTCGAATGGTTAGCAAATATAGTGTCTGTCATTAAGAAAAATGGTTCTTTGAGAATCTGCATAGATTTTAGGGATTTAAATACTGCAACCCCTAAAGATGAGTACTCCATGCCTGTGGCAGAAATGTTAGTAGACTCTGCTGCAGGATTCGAATATTTAAGTATGTTAGATGGATACTCTGGATATAATCAGATTTTTATTGCTGAACAAGATGTTGCCAAGACAGCATTTCGTTGCCCAGGAGCCTTAGGCACCTACGAATGGGTGGTGATGCCTTTTGGTTTAAAGAATGCTGGGGCAACTTATCAAAGGTCAATGAATTCGATTTTCCATGATTTTATTGAAACTTTTATGCAGGTGTATATTGATGATATAGTCATCAAATCTATATCTGCAGAAACCCATTTGCATCATTTGAGCCAATCATTCGAACGAATGAGAAAACATGGCTTAAAGATGAATCCCCTTAAATGTGCATTTTTTGTGCAGGCTGGAGATTTCCTTGGCTTTGTGGTTCATAAAAAAGGAATTGAGATCAACCAAAATAAAACCAAAGCCATAATGGAGACGAAAGCACCTACGTCAAAAAGGGAGCTGCAATCTTTACTAGGGAAGATTAATTTTCTCAGAAGGTTCATTTCGAATCTGAGTGGAAGAACCCTAGCTTTCTCTCCATTGCTTCGTTTGAAGCAAGGCCAAGCCTTCGAGTGGAACGAAGCCCATCAGGAGGCATTTGACAAGATAAAAAGATATCTCTCTCAGCCTCCCATCTTGTCTCCACCTTCATGGGGAAAGCCCATGAGATTGTACATATCTGCCTCTAAAGTTAGTATAGGTAGTATGTTAGCACAAGAAGATAGCAATGGCATCGAAAGAGCCATATACTATTTAAGTAGAGTATTGAATGATGCAGAGACTAGATATAGCAATATAGAAAACCTATGTCTCTGTTTGTACTTTTCTTGTATAAAACTCAAGTATTATATAAAGCTTGTTGATGTTTATGTTTCATCTCATTTCGATGTTATTAAACACATGCTTTCGAAACCAATAATGCATAGCAGAGTTGGTAAATGGGCTTTAGCCTTAACAGAATATTCTTTGACTTTCATGCCTTTAAAAGCTGTGAAAGGCCAAGTGATTTCTGATTTCATTGTGGACCATTCATTGGTTGAACAGACTGTCATGAGTTATGTTGAATTGCAACCATGGAAATTATACTTTGATGGTTCGACCCACAGGAATGGTAGTGGTGTTGGGGTCCTTATAATTTCTCCTGAAGGAATTCCAACAAAATTCAAGTATAAATTAGATGGTCCTCGTTGCTCGAACAACGAAGCTGAGTACGAAGCGCTTATTGTTGGACTTGAAGCTTTATTGGAATTGGGGGCAACTAGAGTCGAAATTAAAGGAGACTCGGAGTTAGTGGTCAAGCAAATAACAAAGGAGTATAAATGCATAAAGGAAAATCTGATGATATACTTCGTTATAGTTAACAGGCTACTTAGAAAATTTGAATACATGGATATTCAACATATACCAAGAATAGAAAACCAAGAAGCAAATGACTTAGCACAGTTGGCCTCAGGTTATAAAGTTTCTGCCAAAAACTTTGAGGATTTAGTTGGATTAAGGGGTAGAGTTATGGCTACTAGATTCATACCATCAGATCTAGAAAGTATGAAATTGGGTTATGCTGAGAAACAGGGATTCGAAATATTAGCCATAAACACTTTATCAGATGCAGATTGGCGAAGTCCACTTGTGAGCTATTTAACAAATCCAACTTCGAATGTTGATAGGAAGATAAAATATAGAGCATTGTCATATGAACTCATGGGAAACGAATTGTTCAAAAAGACCCAAGAAGGCGTATTACTGAAATGCCTAGGAGAAAGTGAGGCATACTTAGCATTATCAGAAGTCCACAATGGGGCATGTGGGGCACATCAAGCAGGTCATAAAATGAAATGGTTGTTATTTCGATATGGCATGTATTGGCCCAGCATGCTCAAAGATTGTATAGACTTTGCTAAAGGTTGTGAAGAATGTCAGAAACATGCAGGGATTCAACATGCCCCTGCAAGTGAGTTGCATTCAATCATTAAACCATGGCCCTTTAGAGGATGGGCATTGGATTTAATAGGAGAAATAAATCTTGCTTCGTCTAAAGGACATAAATATATCTTGGTAGGAATAGATTATTTTACCAAGTGGATCGAAGCAATACCATTGATAGTTGCTGATCAAGATGCTATTATTGAGTTCGTACATAAACAAATTATCTATAGGTTCGGATTGCCAGAGAGCATAACCACAGACCAAGGTTCTGTGTTTACTGGTATAAAGATGCAAGAGTTTGCTCAAGAAATGGGGTTTAAATTACTGACATCAACGCCATATTATGCTCAAGCAAATGGTCAGGTCGAAGCAGCTAATAAAGTAATAATAGGGTTAATCAAGAAACATATTGGTAAAAAGCCAAGGAGCTGGCACAAAACTTTGGACCAAATACTATGGGCCTGTAGAACATCTCCTAAAGAAGCTACTAACACCACACCTTTCCAACTCACATTTGGTCATGATGCAGTTCTGCCAGTAGAAATTCATCTACAATCAGTTCGAATTCAAAGACAAAATGAAATTCCAACTGCATTATATTGGGAAATGATGATGAATGAGTTAGTTGAGTTGGATGAAGTTAGATTGCATGCATTGGAAATCCTGATGAGACAAAAGGAAAGAGTGGCCAGGACATATAACAAAAGGGTGAAGGGAAAAGCATTCACTATTAATGACTTAGTCTGGAAAGTCATATTGCCCATGGACAAGAAAAATAAAACGTTGGGTAAATGGTCACCTCATTGGGAAGGACCTTTTCGAATAATAAAGGTATTTTCAAACAATGCATATGAAATCGAAGAGTTGATGGATGATAAACGTATCCTAAAGGTTAATGGGAAATATTTAAAGAAATATAAGCCACGCCTGCAGGAGATTCGAATAATAACAACGTAATCAAAATATCATAAAAATGCCAAAATGGTAATATGGGATTGCCAAAATGACGTTGTTCAGATGTTACATACAAAGACCGAATTACAAAACTAATCAACGCTAAGATTTAAAAGTAGGCATTATTCTTCAATCTGTTAAAGGTACTTCGAAAAGACTCAAGCCTTTGTTGAGTAAAAATTCTTGCTCCCTCTAAGGTAGCCACTTCTCCCTTGAGTTGTTCTGCGGTTTCCATTTCTGCAAGTCCTTTGTTGAGGAGCTCTTCGAATTGGTTGCCAGCAGTATTGGTTTCGTAGGCTAATTGTTGTTCTTGAGCCTCCTTAACCTTCTGTTGAAGTTCCTGAATTTGCCTTTCCCAGAGAAGGATGGACTCAGCTCGAGCTTCATAGTCAATTTTTGCTTGCTTTAGATGCATGGCTTGATCCTCAGCTTCTTGAGAGAGTTTCGAAGCATGCTCATAAGCAGCATCCATTGCAGTTCGTTTTTCTTGAACCTTTCTGGTAGCAAATTCATCTTGGAGAAGGCACCCAGTCACATTGTCTAGCAGAGATTGAAGATCGAACAAGATAGTGCTAACTGGCAAGGAGCAGGTAGCAAGGTTGACTTTCGTAAGTAACTCCTTCATAGTGTAGCAAGCTGTGCTATCCTGTTTGAGCACTTCGAACAAATCCACATCAAGAATTGTTCTCCTAATCCTGTTAAGAAGTACAATTCTATCATCTGTGGGCAACGGATGGCTAGTCGAACTTATACCAGCCCTAGCAGGTTGAATATCCCTTTGAGCTAGCTTCGCCTTCATGTACCCAATTGGGTCATTTCGTCTTAAGAAAGCAAGCTCCTCTTCAGTCATTCGGGATAGAGACGGTTGAGGGAGTTCCACGCGCAAGGGAGTCACATCCATTTCGACTTCCATGGGTTTATTGGTCGCGTCACCGTCACCTTCACTCGTTTCCTGCTCGTTGCCTTCTTCATTATCATCCAAATCCACCACTTCGATATCTTCGTTCTCACTACTATTTGCATCTGACTCTGTCCCAGCAGTCAAACCATCGTTGGCATCTTCTTCCTCAGACCCTTCCTCTGCAGATTCTCTGTTTCCTTGATCAGAATCAGCTTTCTCTCCTTCAGCGTGAGTGTCCTTTGGATCCTCTTGAAGGGTTTCAAGAGGGGACTTTTGAAGAGAAGTCTTTTGTAAAGTCTCTGCAGATTCATGAAGCGTTGCTTCATTTGTTTCTTTTAGAGGGGGAGAAGTGCTCTGGTCATCTTGTTGCTCCAAAGCCCCAGGTGGAACCGCCATATTGGAGGACCCTTTGTTCTGCACTAGGTTGCTGGAATCCCCTTGAGGAGAAGAGTTAATGGGAGCAGCAATCTTTGATGGTGAAGTCGAAGTGTTAAAAGCTGGATGCAAAATGTCCTACAGAGGCAAAGAAGGTTAAGAGCATGCACCAAGGTAATGAATAATGAATTTGTTAAGAATTAGAGTTCGATTTACCTGTGGACTCTCAAAAGAGAGGTTGCTATCTATACGTTCCAACATTACGTTGGAGGTCGAAGGTGGAATTTTGGATTTAGTTGAGGGAGCAGCATCTCTGGAATCGAGTCCAGAAACACTAGTTGGTACAACACTTTTTGAAATTTCCTTCTTCTGCTTCTTCTTCGAAGCAGCTGGTGAATTCCCTCCAGCATTGGGATCCTTCCCAATAGTGTTGGTTTTTCTTTTCTTTGGAGTGGTTGGAGGGAGTTTGTTAGTCTGAAAAGATTTAAACAATAAGTTAGATACAAATCATGAAACATTGGTGTATTCGAAACATCAAGGCTAATTGATTACCTGTGGAGTTGGAGCACTGGTTATTACTGGTGTTGTTGTTGTTGTTATTGCAGCAGTTGTTATTGGTTTGGATAGAGTCACATTATCAATGGTTTCGACAGATGCCTGAGAGGCGCTTCCCTCTTTTGACTTTGAAGCAGCAGTCTTTATCCTGATGGCTGAAAATCGAAACAATTAAGGCAAAAGTTAAAAATGTAGAAAGTGAGAAACATTTGGGATTTTCCCAAGCACTCGCACCTGCGCCTTAATCAGATCTAATCGACATGGCAGAAAGGTCATAGCGAAGATGTCCTGGGAAATCGTGGAGCCAATGTCGAGCCCATGTCACAGTCTCAGATGGATTTGGTTTCTTTTGAAGATATTTGAACATTTCTTTGCAAGTAAACCACCAAGGGTATGGAGGAAACCAAGCCAGAGCCAGTTCTGAGGTAGGCAATCTAGGAAATTTAGGTAGATGCATTTCGAATGCCAACCTATACCTATCCTCAGGTGACAACCCTGAAGGAAGTTTTAACTTAGAAATTTTTTCTTTGAATTTTTCCTTCAAGGTCTCAGCCGCTTGATGCACAGTGGATTCCAAGTGTGTGGGATCATAAGTAGTTTCGAAATAATTTTGAAAAGCCCTAATCTCTTTGGCATGAGTGAACATACCTTTCTTGGATTGTACCTGCACATCAAACGCATCAGTTAGTTTCTGCTGAATAGTGAGGGTATCGAACATATAAGACTGATAGAACTTTGTCCACCATTCCAGAAAACCCTTTGCTGTGAGGTGTGTAGGTTCGAAAGATATTAGTTCAAAGTGGGCGAAGCCTTGGTATTGTTCCTGTTGTAGTTTGGCTTCTCTTGCCTTGAAGGTTCGCCAGAGGTGATGGCACTTTCTGTTTGGAATAGGGGTTCAGGGATTAGTTGGCACAAGCCAAATTATCTTGAAACGAAGTTGGGTTGATAAGAAAAAAGGAAGATTTGATTCTTAGCAGGAATAATTCGTGAGGAGATTAGTCTGGGAAGTAAAAAGGCTTTCCATACATCTTGAATTTCTTTGCTTGTGACTGCTTCTGAGAGAGCCATGGTGAACCACGATGGTCCATGAGTCCTTGAGGCAAAGGGCGCCATGGTCTCTTCGAATTTGTGTCTCTTGGAGAAGATCATTATGTATTTGGAGAAGAGAACTTTGAAGTCATCCTTATCATCGTTTGGGGTAAGTCTTTGCAGCCTAGTACCTTCGATGATTCTATCCACTATTTCTGGATCCTGTTCAACAATAGCGTTGGCAGTTGATAGTGAAGGTTCAAACATGGCATTAAGCCATAACTGGAGTAACCAGAAAGGGACAGCTAGCAGGATGTTCTTGGAGGTGTGAGATTTCAAACTCGAGACAGCTGATCTTAAACTTTCGTAAAGATCAACAAGTAGCAGTTCGCTTAAACACACCATCCGATTTTCATGTAAATCTCTAGCTAGAGGAATAAACCTACTGGCTACCTGTAGGGACCTGCTGCAAAAGACATACCATGATAACCATAAGGTAAGGAAAGCAATGTGTTCCACATCCGACACACTGTCTCCTTCAGTATGGTAGTGGCTAATGAACTTTGAAAGCTGGCTAGCTGGACTTTGAAGTCAATAATACTCGAATGCTCTTCATTATCAGGAATGTAGGTTTCTCTTATTGGTGATAACCCAGTAATGGCTGCTATGTCAAAAAAGGTGGGTGTAATCATTCCATCAGGGAGATGGAAGGTATTATAAGTACTGTCCCAGAAATATAAGGACGCGAATAATAATGGGTGGCTATAGGTAAAGCCTGGTTTCGATAGTTTAATCAAGTTGTAAATGCCTAATTCCTCCCATTGTTGGGATTTCTTAGCTTCTACTTTAGTAAACCAGTTGTGATAAGTTGTGTCAGAGGTGGGGCAAGATCGAAATGGTTTGAAGTTACTCTTCACATAATCTAGCACAAAAGGGTCCTTAGGGGGAACGATTGGAGTTTCCACGGTGGTCGAATCAGAAGACTCCCCTGTCTTAGGGGTATCCATTTTATTAAACAAAGGTTTAAAATTATAACAAATAGGGAAAAAATTTCTGGTGTCTTTTAAGATTTCAAAGACTGTAAGAGGGCCCATTAAAGCTAACCTCTTGCCAGCGGCGTTAGTAGGAATTAGTACCTGGGATGCGTAGAGTATTTCCTTCTCTTTTGAGATCATCTGAGGAATAAGAACAGACTGACCTTGATAGGTGCCAACCTTGCTTTCCATTATGGTTCCTGTGTTCTTTCCTTTCTTTTTGGAAGCTTTTTTTAGTTGAGATGAAGTTGAAGAAGATATTGTTTGAAGAGTGTTGGAGGTTTTTAGGGTTTCGGTGAGAAGAGAGGAAGAAAAGATTCAGAATATGGGAAGAAAAATAAAAGACTAAGTTGATATGTTTTTATAGTGTGGAAGTTTTAACATCCACTGAGTAAGATTGTGATACGTGGTAGTCGTGGGTTGGTTTGAGAAGGAGGTGGCATAAAGTTGATATTGGTAATAGGCGTGATTAAATAATAATCATTGTTTTGTAACTGCACCATGATGTGAAATGGTTCAAGGCGGTTAAGGAATCTGAAAAGCGTCATGATTGACGTGACTGGAGTCATATGCAATAAATGTTACGATGATTCAAAGGTCGCATCAAAATCTTGTGTATATGTTTAAAATAAGTATTTCTCAAAGGAATCGAAATACATATTTTAAAGGGGCATTTTGTTGGCTGAAGATTTTGATGATGTTGTTCGAAGCGAAGCAAGTTGGATGTTTCGATTGGAATAAAGCAAGATGTCATGTTTCGAAATGGTAGAAGCAGTGCTTCGAATGGGCATGTCAAAACTCTGAGCTTCGAGTGACAGTTATGGGGATATATTCAAAGAAGTCTTGAAATGATAACAAGGCTGTGTCCAAGAAATGAGTTCGAAACGAAGAGTGCCAAAACATTTGAAATTCAAACGCAAGCGGGATGTTCGAAATTTAAAATATATGCGCTGGAGAATTTGAAGACGCGTGGAAGCTAGGGGAGGGCATTGCTTTGCATGTTCTGAACGTGGCAGAATCTTATAGCAAGACCGTTATGGTCGAAGTAGTATAAATAGAAGTCTTAGCATTAGGATTTCGTGTGTCATATCTATTATACAAAAAACTCAGTAAACATTCAAAATACCACATGGCTAGGGAAACGAATGCACGAGCAATGTACGTATGATAACACCAAGTGTTTATGATTTAATAAAACTCTTTATCATTTCCAGTCTTTTCCTCTATCTTCATGTCAATATCATTCAAAAGCCTTTTCATTAAAATATTTTCATTCGAAGTCTTTTTACTGATGTCTTACATTTAAATGCTTTCTTTCCATTTCAAATCCTTTACATTTCAGAAACTTTTGTATATTTCATGCCTTTATCTTCATGCTTTTATCATTCGAATACCTTTTTCATTCAAAGTCATTTTACTGATTTCTTGCATTTAAACGCTTTCTTCATATTTCGAATCTTTTATATTCCAGAATCTTTTACATTACATGCTTTTATGCTTCAAAGTCATTTACTTGTCTTTTCTGCAGTTTTACATGTCTTTACAATTGAACTTTATTCATGCAATTTAGTTTCGCGCGCATTTACTTGATCACGCCTTTAGATCTTTAATAGATTAATCGAAGTAAGTTAAACACCCACACAACATTCTAAATACCAACCATGAATATCAGTTCTATAATGAGAATCATCCAAATGACCAATACATCCTAGGATCAATCTAGTCGATCCTGCAAGTTACCAGAGAGATTAAATAACAGTCATTAAGATTATTTGATAGTTTGGAGGACTAGCGGTTGTTTACCAGAAATCACTGTAAACACGTAGCAACAAAACAATAACCTTTCACATAAAATCACACACGATAATTTCATATAACCAACCCCACATATCATTTATCATATACCCAATTATAGAGCAAGAATCCCACCCTTACCTTGGATTGAATGCAGCTCTAAGAAACTTCAATGGAATTTATGGGAATTTGGCACTAGTAGCAACTTCCTCTTGTTCTTCTTCTCCTTCAAAACCCTATTCCTCTTTCTCTTCTTTTTCTTTTCCTGATAACACTATACTCTCTTTCTCCTATAATTTTCTAATAATAATATAATATTATTCTATTAGTCCAACTAAATTCAATTGGGCCTAAATGTTACACCCCACTCTTACTTCATACAACCATATAATTAAGCCCAACTAATTCTATTCTTATTTCTAATAAATTAATACTATAATATTTCATTAATCCTAACATAAGAATTATTATTAATCAACTAATTAATTAATTGATAATAATCCAACAACTTTTACCAATAATTATTAACACCTCGCAACATCACAAATAATCTAAATATAATTTAATTAAATAATTAATCAAATTAATGGGTGTTACATGTTCTACGAATCCTCCAATGGATCTTCATCAATTTTGGTCAACGCGGATCACTTAAACATCAATGATCATTAAATATTGCCTTGAGGATTCTTAAATGGATGATATACTTGACAAAAAGCAAATACAACTTGTTGTTGAGAGGCTTTGGTTCTACCAATCCTCTAATGGGTTCCAAATGCAAGTTTCAAGATGGTCATCCAACTAACCATTAACTTCTAACAATTGACTTTATTTTATGCTTTTATTTTTAATGCTTTTACTTTATGTGTCATTTACTTTAGCATTTACATTTCATGTTACTTTCATCTTTGCTCAATTAAGCATTTACTTTTATGCCATTTTTATTTTGCTCACTTGAGCTTTTCTTTTCCTTTTAAAGGTACTTAATAATCAACATGAACCATAAAAAACATTAATGATACTTGGACCATTTGGTTACTATTCTTGGCATTATGGAGTGATGGACTTCTTCGACTTAGGAATAGAAACCTTGACTTATGTTGGAGACCTTGTGACCTTAATTTATATTTTGTCTAGAGTTCTTGGGGTTTACCCCAAGACATTGGGTTTCTTGTTTGTTTTGTGTGCGGGTTATTGTGATTACATACTATGTCTGTAATCTGGAATTCATATGTATACAACCGTTACTCTGTCCAATTTTTGTGAAGACTTAATGCAATTAAAGCTTGGTTTTATCAAGAGGTTTAGTATCCTTGCTTGGTTTCAATCTAAAGAATGAGAATTCTATCTTGACTCATAATGTCAAGTGTTGGATTCTTGTTGGTTAGACGGTTCTCTTCCTTAGCTTTTACCTTATGCTTTAGGATAGTCCCTTCATCTCCTCCCATCTTCTTCAATTTTCAAAATCTTCTCATCTTTTTCAAAATCTTCTTTGTTTATAAACTTGAACCGCTTTCATAATAAACCTCGACTTTGTCGAGTTCCTTTTCTTTTAAAACTTCTTTCCTTTAAACAAACTTCAATTTATTTAATCATACTTTGACATCTTTCAAAATTAACAAGAACACTTCAACTCATTCAAACTCTTTTGTGCGCTCGAGAACCTCTTACCATTCAAACCTTTTTTCAAGATGAGACATGATTCATTGATATTCGAGAAACATTCTCCTATCCCAATGGTTATAAAGGTGTCGACTTTTCCACTTGAGTGCTAGAGGCGTTCTCAAACCCTCACTCTTGCTGATGCAATGTCCATCTTTTTCACACCTTGTGGGCATTAGTTGAGATTTCTCTCCTAACAATGACGACTTGTCTCTTCGTTTAAAAACAAGCAACATACAAGTCTTTTCTAGCCGAACTACGATGCTCTGACTTTCCCATTGCACGAGGGAGTACGTAGGAACTAAGTCTTACGACCCAAGGCGAGCAACAAAAATAATAAAAAAACATTTCATTTTCTTTTGTTTATAAATAAACATTCATTCTTTTTCTTTAGCAAGTAAACCTTTACATAACACTCCTTTTAAAAGAAACCAAACAAAGTAGATCCTATGGAGTATCGTAGATGCTTAGGGTGCTAATACCTTCCCTTTGCATAACCGACCCCCGTACCTCGATCTATGATATTTTACTTCACTATGGGTTTTGTTCGCTTTTTTCCCATTTCCCTTTGGAAACAATAAAGTGCGGTGGCAACTTCATTGTGTTGAGATGAGTCAATTGATGTCTTAAATCTCAAATCTTTACCGCTACATTTCTTTTCCTATCATCACTGTCGCAATCTCGTTTATCTTCTCGTCTTTGACTGACGACGACGATTGTGAGTGACAGAAAAATGGTGACTTCACTGGGCACAGATTGACCTATTGTTGGTCCATTCCTAAGTGTGTCAATCCTAGCTTTTTTTGTTTCTATGAGTGTTTATATATTATTTTGCCTACTGTTTATTACTTGTCATTATTTTATATAAATGTTTGTCTAGATTTTCCTGGTTTTCAGGGGCTTGGTGATTTCTTATAAGTCTTCTATCCGGACTTTGGGAAAACTTAAGATAGGACGAGCGGTATAGTCATGTTAACTTTGAGGGAGCAATCCCAAAAAAGGAGACATGAGATCCCCCACTAAATGGAGGCCCCTTTAATTGTAGTGTCGTTTACCGAGTAATCAGGAAGTCATACTGATTTTGACCTGGGAGCCTGCCGAAGCTGAGGATCGTAGATACCTAACCCATCTTGGAATTTTAGGTGTAGTGCGGAAACTATGACGGAGTAATCCAAAAATGGTTGTCATGCGATGCTATGCTCGTACGATTTTTTCCCGATAATATTACTAATTACCGAGTTAATCAGGACATTGGTAATATCCAAAGGAAGGATGTAGACTCCGGGAACCTCTTGGAACCTTGTTCGACAGGTGATAACCATTAGTCCATACCTTATGGGTTGCACCGTTGACTCCAGACTCGTGACTGAGAACCATGTGATCCTGTTACTGTGCAGTTCATTTCATAACATTGCATATCATTTGCATCCTCTGCATCATTTTGCATACATCCAGGTTGTTCAGGATCTTATTCCCAGTGCTTCTTTCTTCTGGTTAGTCGTCTACCGTCAAGTTGATTCCTCAATACAACTACGAGACTAGAGTTGCCGTCAGATTGAGAATGGAAAACCAAGAACAACACAATATGGAAGTCAAAATGGAAATCGATGAGTTGAAGTTAGGCATGACCAAACTTATTGAGATGATGCAAGCCCTGATTTCTAGAGGAGAGCCGCCTAAAAGGACTGTGATATCTGAGATCCCAACTACTGTTGTTGACACTCAACCTATCCATCATATATCTACTACATGGCCAGAGTTTAGGTTACCTCATAACTACTCTCTTCCTGTTGTAATTACTTTAATGGTTGGCCAGTCTTCCCGACCAGTCTTTCAGGCTCTAGTTTTCACTGAACCTCGGCCAATCATTCATACTGCCTCTCGTCAACCTGCTACACAAGCTGCTTTTGGGAACCCTCTCTTTGAGTACCATGCTACCAGTCCTCGAAGTATGAGTCAGGGAGGCTTTGGTGAGTTTGAAGAATTCAAAGAGCAGTATCAGACTTTAGAGAAGAGACTTAGAGCTATGGAAGGAAATGAGTTCTTCAGTATTGATGCTAACAACATGTGCCTATTTTTTGATCTGGTTATGTCTACAAAGTTTAAGACTCCCGAGTTTGAGAAATACCGGGGGCACACTTGTCCAATAAGTCATTTGGTGATGTACTTTCGAAAGATGTCTACTTACACAAAGAATGACAACCTGCTTATCCATTGTTTCCAAGATAGTATGAGTGGAGCTTCATTGAAATGGTATATGGGACTTGAGAAAGGTTGTATCCAATGCTTCCAAGATCTTATTGATTCTTTCATAAAGCAATACAAATACAACCTTGACATGGCACCTGATCATCGCCAACTACAAAATATGTCTCATAATGAGAAAGAGTCTTTCAAGGAGTATGCTAAATGATGGAGAGAATTGGCATCTCAAGTTGAACCACCTCTAGAAGAGAAAGAGCTAACTATATTGTTCATGGATACTTTGTCCCCTTTATTCTGGGAGAAGATGATTGGTAGCGTGTCCTCTAGCTTCACATACCTGGTGACTGTTAGCCCGAGATTAGAAGAAGGAGTCAAGAACAGTAAAGTGTCTAAAGCTACTGAATCTTCTAATGGTGCAAACAAATACCTTGGGAACTTTCAGAAGAAGAAAGAGGTAGAAGCCAATGTTGTCTCGACTGAGAGAAGAGGACCTCACCGTAGGCCTCAATACATTGATCAATAACAAGTAGCAGTTGTTACTCCTGCGGTCAATGTTCAACCAGTTCACTTTTCTCAACAACAGAATATTATGCAAAATCAGAATCATTATGTAGGGAATAAGGCTCAATTTGATCCCATCCCTATGACATACAATGAATTATATCCTGCATTGGTGCAGAAGGGCTTGATTACAACTAGGCCTCTGATTCCTTGAAATCCTCTTCTATCCGGGTTCAGATCTGACCTTCATTGTGAATTTCATCAGGGAGTTGCCGTTCATGATTTAGAGAGCTGATATGCATTGAAAAACATAGTGCAAGAATTGGTGAAAGAAAATATTCTCACTTTCAAAAAGGCAGTTCCTAATGTTATCAACAATCCTTTACCAAAACAAAGTGGCTGAAGACTGATTCGGGGTACCCTCAAGTCACTTCCTAAAGCCAGTGTTTCAGACAGGACAGCTCATCCTTGTTACTGATTAATCACTAGGCCATTTTCTTTCTGTTTGCATTTTCCCTTATTTTTTTATGTTAAAATTGTTGCTTTCAAATACTGTTTGTACTTTCATGTTAAGTTTAATGAAATGAGCATTGCAATATTTTGATTCAAATCATTTTCATTTTACATGCTTTCAAATATATTTCTCTTGTTTACTCTCTTCATCAAACTTTCGTTTATGAAAAGACTTGAGGGAGGATGATGAAAACGAAATACCCATAATTTTTGTTGGTATGCTTTTGAATAAAACTTTACTGAGGACGTACATGCATTGTTTCAATTCTCAAACACCGGAGCAATAAGGAAGTTAATCCCTCGTTCACCCCTTTTGAGCCTAGAAGTTGGAGTTTCTTTCTATATGAAAAAACCCGTAATCTTAACCTGGGGATGGGTAGTTCTCAGTTAATTTGGTTGTGCATTCAATTACAAGAGAAATCATGCAAGACACCTTTCAATAAAGGTCGCGATCAAGCTTTCCTTTGCACACAACAAGAAGTGTCAAAGAAGCTCCCAAACCAAAAATGACAAAGATGGTTCCCCGCAATCATTGAGCAAGGAAGTCATTATCTTTCCAAAAATAAAAATGAAATGAAAAGAAAAATCAAAAGAAAAATCCCGCTAAGTCAAAACCTATGAAGGAGGCTTAGGAAAAAATCGGGGCATCCCACTGACTGTAATTCCAAATGAAATAGTTCAGGCAAAAGTTGAGAATTAAAAATTTAATCAGAAAAGGTCTTCAAATCCTCAAAATTCTCCACCAGAGTTGACAAAAGTCCTCAAAACAACAAAAGGATGTAAGAAAAAGTGACTGTAGTCTCAAAAACACCTTAGCTTCTGAACCATCATCATTGCTACCATCAGTGCAATTCCAAAATCTCTTGGAACCTGAATGCATATTCTAAATTAACTGAACGTAGGACTGAAGAAAATCGAAGAATATTAGGTTGGGTACAAATACAATTTGAGCCTTTATCCTTTATTTCTTAAACCTTGAACCAGACCATGTTACAACCCTTAAAAGACCTAATTGAAGCCAGGTTTCTTTTGAAAGCATACTACAACAGGGTTGCGTAAACTGACTCCTAAAATCTTTTGCGAATCATTTATTTTGGTATCATACATTTTCTTTCTCTTTAACTTTAAAAGTATAAACCAAGCATTATCATAAGACCGTCATGTCATCATCATACTTCATCACCACAAAACATCATAGCGATTTAACGCGGGAAAACTAACTCTATCCTAACTTGAGTACTAGAATTATCCTTCTTATCCTTCATTTTACTCTTTATAAATATAGTTCATCGCGTTTGCTATCCAACCTTCGAATGGCGCATCAAACGGAGTTACGGTTCAAAATTTATGGCTGTTACAAAATTTTCGAAAATTAGATGTTACTCGGGTATGCTCAGGTCGACTCAATGAGTCGACTCATATCTATTTGATAGAGAGATTATGCCTCTTGGGTATGCTCATACCGACTCTGCCTTCTGCATGAGTCGACTCATGCTGTTTTGTGCTGGATTTTTCTATGATTTACTATGATTTTCTGCGATTTCACTATATTATGGGTCTTAAGACATCATCAAATCATAGGTAATCATCATCTATTATCATCCTAGGTTTCTACATCAGTTATATATCATTTGGGCATCATTATTCATCTCTAATTCATTGATTTCCAATCAAACAACAATATATAAATTTCAAATAGAAACAATTCTACAAACTCAATCCCACATACCACTCATCACATACCCTATTATAGAGTTAGAACCCCACCCTTACTTTGGATTGAAGACTGCTCTATAATTCTTTGGTTGAACCTAGCTTTTCCTCTCTTCCCTTTGCTCTACAAATTCTACGTTCTCTTTCTCTCTTCCAACCCTTATTCCTCTTCTACTTGACAAAACCTATTTTCCTAATTGTCACATCTAATTTATTTTTCTTATTCAACTTAATCAATATAATAAGACTATTATTCTAAATAATTCCATTGGGCCTAATCTCAACACCCCCACTTTTACTACTACCAACCATTAATTAAGCCCATATAATAAATCTAGTATTATTTCAATACTATTTCTACAACTTAATCAACCAAATAATCAACTAACAACATGACAACTTAAATCAACATTTCACAAAATCAACAATTAATTTAAAAAATAATTTAATTAAATTATCGGGCGTTACAGTCCTCATTATCTGAATCTTCGTCCTTAAGCCTTTCTGTGAGTTCTTCTTCAGCTTGGAATGCTTTGTTCTTAGCTGGCTTCAATCTTTTTGATCTGATTTGAGTGTTATTGTTTTTCCTTGCTTATGAGGTTCATCTTCCTCCAGTTCTATTTCATGGCTCCTGAGAGAGCTGATTAGTTCTTCAAGACTTATATTGTCCAAATCTTTAGCCAGTTTTAGATAAGTGACCATTGGTCTCCATTTCTTTAGAAGGCTTCTGACAATCTTCTTAACGTAATCAGTAGTTATATAGCCTTTGTTCAGAACTTTTAATCCAGCTACAAGTGTTTGAAATCTGGAGAACATGGTTTCTATGTTCTCATCATCTTCCATCTTGAAGACTTCATATTTCTGGAGTAAAGCCAAGGCCTTTGTTTCTTTTACTTTTGAGTTTCCTTCATGTGTTATTCTGAGAGAATCGAAAATCTCTTTTGCGGATTCTCTGTTTGTGATCTTTACATACTCGTTGCATGAAATGGCGTTCAGAAGAATGGTTCTGGCTTTGTGATGTTTTCTGAGCATTTGCTTCTGTTCTTCTTTCATCTCGCTTCTAGGGACTGGATTTCCTTATTTTGTTACAGGTGATGTATACCCATCTATATCTAGATCCCATAGATCCAAATCATAACTAAGAAGGTAGCTTTCTAACAAATCTTTTCAGTGATCAAAATTTTCACCGCCGAAAACAGGTGGTTTAGCTTTATATTTGTCCTTTTCATTTGTGCTAGTAGATGTCATTTTGAAAAGAAAATTTTCTAACTCCATGAATCTCTCTACACGATTAAGTATTTGATTTGAAAATCAATGACATAGTCGAAGCTCTGATACTAATTGAAGGTTAGAGAAAACACAAGTAAGGGGGATTGAATTGGGTTTTCTAAAATTTCTTTCAAAAAAACTTTGTTTTATCACTAACATGCAATGATAAGTAGTTATTGTGGAAAAAAAAACAAATAAAAATAACACAGTTATTTTTATACAAGCTCACCTTAAAACTAAGGTTACCTCTTGTCCACCCTCCAAAGTGATTTCGCCTTTAACAATGACTTAATTCACTAATCTCAAAATATTGCACAATAACTTCTAAGAGTCTAGAAATACCTCTTAGCCCTCTCAAGTATACAGACTAGAAAGTCACTTGAGTAAATGTACAAAATTACACGTAGAATAGTGTTTTGTGTTTACAAAAATATACTTTTATAAAGCTGATAAACACTAAATTTTCTATCTAATGAAGTTACACTTTTGAGCAACAACTAAGTGTAAACGAATTTTGTAACTGATTGAGAATTTGAGCGTGTGTGTGAAATATTGTAGCACGTTTTTGTTGTTGTAGTATTTTTCAAACAGTATGGGGATCCTTTTATAGCCATTGTGAAAAAGTATCGTTGGGCTAGCTAGGCACGTTGAGGCCATTCCTCAATACATGTTTCCTCATATATGTAATGATTTTTACTTTTGGGGCGTGTTTACTTTTTTTCATGTTTCCAAGATATTGTTTGAGATAAGTAATTATTGTGTTTGCCTCAAGAATAATGATTTCTCATCTGATGCTTCTGAATGTATCTTTTGAATGTGTTTGTGATCACATGATTTTATATGCTGATAGTTTTTAGAGTTTTTGGTCAGCATTACTTTTGATGCTGAGCTTTCTTTAACTTTGCTAGAATGCTTCTGATTTGGTCGATGTGGAACTTGAGATGCGCACATATAATTTCACATATAATTGTTATCATCAAAACTTATAAATAGTTAGAAGCTTTCTTGCTCAAACAAAAATATTGAAAATTGAGAGAGTTGTGCACTTGTGATCGTTGAATCTAGTATTTGCTCAATTAGGTCAAATTTGTTGGGCCAACCTTGAATCTCTTCGAACTTTCTTGGTGAAATAAAGCATGATGAATTATAAGAGACCTTGAAATGATGTTGTCTTGAAGCACACTCAAAGATGGAGCTTAAGTCTCAATAAAGCTTGTTAAAGAAGGCATGGAAATAAACACATGAACCTATGAATCTTCTTGATGAATTCCACCATTAACTTTTAGGAGATCTTGGCCTAAATAAAGTGAGAGGACTCCTTGAACTAAAAATATTTGATGTCATAGACATGACCTTAAATATTGAGCTCTTGCAATCTATTAGAGAACCATTTGATTGAGAATCACCCTCAAACCCTAGATTAGATGGTGAGATGAATGCAATTGTGATCAACTACAATATGAAGATTCAAATGAATATATATGCACATATTGATGTTAGTTAAAAGAACATATGTACAAGATACACAATTCAAGATGCTTGGTAATCCCTCAAGAGTAAATTTAAAGATAGAATAAAGAAAGAAACAACCCTAACCCTAAGGTGTGTGTCTTGATGCATTGTGACATGAGATTATGAGAAATCTTATAGGCAAAAATTGAAATATAACACCGAGCATTTTTAACTCTTATCTATGTCTATAACTGATAAAATTCTGAAGGTTGTGAAGACAATAATGATAGAGATACATATTTATAACTCCTAAAATTCAACAGATCGTTAATGGACCCAAAACTTAATTCATTAATCGTTAGAATAAAAATATTATAAATATTTTATAATTTATTTTATTAATTTAAAATATCAAAAATATCTTATAATATCCTTTATATTAAAAATATATTACAAATATCTTATAATATTTTTTATATTAATTTAAAATATTAAAAATATAAGAAAATGGGTGATGCACTGAGAGTTTATATTAATTTTGAATATCTTAGAATATATCTAAATTAATATAAAATATTCTAACAATGAACGGATCTACGAACCAAACCGATCGAATCGAATATCCAAGAATTGTGAGGACCAATCTACATTTTTAATTTCTAATTTCTAACAACAAAACATGTTTTCTTTCTCTTCATCACTAAAAATTTTGAAGACATACTTCTACATAGATGGACTATACAAGCAGACCTTTGATTTTTTTGAACCAGGTATGAATTTGTCTTTCTGAGTCATTAGAGCATTTTGTCTTTTTTTTGTTTGTTATGGTAATGTAATGAAATGAAAGAGGTCTGGGAACTCAGGTTGTTTCTGATGATGAAAATTCGATAGTATAAGGTCGATAATCGATAATGTTAGAAGACGGTTATCTCTATCAGATGATAAGTAAGATACTTATGATTTTTGTATATATTTGAAAGCCCGGACAGATATAAACGAACTCCTTAAGGGTTACTTGAGACATTAGAAGACGGTTATCTCTATCAGATGATAAATAAGATACTTATGATTTTTGTATATATTTGAAAGCCCGGACAGATATAAACGAACTCCTTAAGGGTTACTTGAGATACTCTAGTGCAAGCAAACCACCATAAGAACAGGAGTTGTTGGATCTTGCTCAGTGCTACTTTTGAGAGCAGAGCATGCAAAATAGGAAAAAAAATCTCAGAAAAAATTCCTTGGGTTTCTACAAATCTATCAAAATGAAAATCCCAAATAGAAGCACAAGCAAAAGCAAAAGGATAGAATAAAAGTAGAAAAAGAAAGAGGGAAGAGACACACCTAACCCATCTACCTATTTATCAATCACGATGTTTTAGTGGATATGTGGCCAAATCTAGATCAGTTGGCATTTTAGGTAATTGTGATGGTCATGCAATAAATGCATACCTACTTGATGTACTGAGTTCATGGTTTATGAACTGCTTTGAAGCAAATCACATTAATAATTGTGTGCTCCAAAGGAACTATTAACCCTATTATTTATTTAAATTTTGCAAAGAACTTAATATAAAGTAGAAATAAATAAATCATACGATACATTTTATACATTGTATCAAATGTAATAAATAACTAATCAACATAGTGAACCCTTGCAAAGAGGAAACCAATATGGATATTCCCTTCAATCCTACATCCAGATTTATTTACATACACAATGCCAACAGACATCAAAGTTTCAAAGCAGCCTCAAATTTCTTGACTCAGCCAAGGAATTTGTTCCAGCCCCATGATTCCTTTGAATGTAGACGTTATAGAAAGAACGCAATTTTCGTGTGTTGTACCTTACAGAAAAATCATGTCATCCTGATACACTTCCGAAACAAACCATATGGGACGGGGGAAAGTTTCTCCCTAACTCAGCTGCTAGCAGAAGGCCCGAAGTACATGCAAATTGGTGGATTAATCCTCAAAATAGAGAGAATTGCTGAAGGAATAGTCCATATCCCATCACCACAAATCAAACCAGAAGCAACAGCTCCAGCATAATCTTCTGAATCTTTCCTATTCACTTGTTCCCACACAAACAATATTACAGTTCCAATAAACATATCAACTGCAAAGTAAGCACCAATGTAGAAAGGAACTGCCATTGCCATTGGAATTGGAATGTACTGCGAGTATTTCTTTGGAATCACGTCCCTTAAAAGGTTGATAGCCAATGCCGCTGCAAAGAAACCGCCACACATTTCCATGCAATATTTTGGAAGCTCCGAGAATCCCTCAACGCCAAGAATGGCCATTTCCCTGAATATAACAGCATACGGTGCTTTGTAAGGGCCATCAGGTGATCCTATGTCGAACGCAGTCCAGAACATCCAGAATGTGAGAGGAGCAATTATACAGCCCATAGCTGTTCCTATCAACTGGCTCACGAACATGGATTTTGCTGATGAGAGTGTGAGGTAACCTGTCTTGAAATCTTGCATGAGGTCGGCTGCGGTTGCAACGATGGACATCATCACAGCACAAGATGCTATACCTGCAATTACCCCTCCGTTTGTGCCAACTGCTGCCGCAATGATGAAAAGACCGATCTTACCGTATGTGGATGCAAGACTCCAATCTGTGAGCCCTGTGCCATAAGAGTTGCAAAAGGCAAGGGCAGGGGCAAGGATGTAAGAACATAGAACCAAGTACCATTTGAGAGGAGGGAAAATAAGTGGTATTGTTACAATGGATATCGCTGCCAAGCCTACATATCCAGATGCTGCAAACCAGGTTGGTATCCCATCCTTCAAAAATATTTCAGCCCTTTTCTTTTCTTCTAATTGCAATTCAGAACTATCACCTTCTAAGAATAAGAATATGAAAGAAAAATAAATCAACTTCCATGTTCAGAATTTGATTACAATAATAAAGGAGATGAAATCGTGCTTATCAACAGGAAATATTTAGAAATGTATTCGATTTTACTCACCAGGAACCTCAGTCACAACAGGAAGGCTGTTCTGTATGGATCTTGTCCTCAACATCTCCCTAATCGTTATCACTATAATCTTAACTAGATTGTAGATACCGTCTCCTAAAATAATGGCAATAGATATAAATACCTGCACAAGGAGAGCACACCTTTGAATATGAAACCTTCTTTAAAACACAAGCTAGGAACAATCCCAACAGAACTTGTCTAAGAGAAAATAAAGCATAACTACAGGCATAGATCACGACAAGTAGGGTTGGCATAAAGATTAATAAACCGAAATCCTGCAAGTATACTTGCTTTGCCATACCTTGTATCCATAAAGACCTTTGAAATCATTGTTAGCAAGGTCAGCTGGATACCAGTCCCCGGCATGCTTGGTGACGAAAGGCCACAGAAAACCCCATGAAATAATAGCTCCAAGGAAAACAGAGCAATTCACTATATGGGGGCAGATAAGACCACATCCAACATAAGTTGGACTAAAGTCAAAGTAGAATCTGCATGAAAAGAATGTGGCGTTAGTACCTGGAAGCTTAATAGAAAAGGCCAAAAACAGTAAACCCACTGCATTAGAAATCTACACTGGCATTTGATTTGGCCTAGGCTAAATTGCATAATGAAGCTTAATATCACTTGGTAACCACTTTCTGTTCTTTTCTCCTAACTCTATCTACCTACTGTGTTTCTGTACATGCCTGGCAATTAACTACTCGAGACAAACACAGGCCACATTCAAACCATACATAAAGTTTTATCTTGCTCTTGATATAAAACCCAAGTTGGATCTGCTACTCTACCTCACTCTACAAACTTTTATCTTCCTTGTGATATGAGATCCAACTTTGATTAGTCACTCTCTGTCACTACATGCAACTAATCACCGACATTCATTTGACCGAAGAAATTCAATCCTCGTGTTTGTATTATGTTGGTGGCTAAGGTGTTTATTTAAACGTCTAAATTGAATTCTGATAAAGGACGAGAAAAAACCAAAAGTAAAAGATTCTTACGTGTTCTTAAATAGAGTCAAACCAAAGCTAGGAAAATTGTCAAATCCACATGAATCTCCAATCCCACTGAAGAACCACTTAAAGCAGCTCCAAAAGAAACTCATGCTTAAATATTTTCCAAGTTGCCGAACTTGATTCCTGGAAGATTCTCATAACAAGAAAAACAATAATAAATAAAAAAAGACAAGAAAAATATATGCATAAAGCTTCTGAGTGGTCAAATTAGTATATACCCTGCAAGTTCTGCTCCAGTTTTTGTATGGAAACTGTTAATTAGCATTGCTGTGGCTGTTCCACTGGGATATGTAAGCTTATAATCCAAGACCATAACCTGAAATTTCATTACAAGAGATTAAATGCATTGGTAAAGGAAGTGATATATTATACATGTAACAGATTGAAGTAAAAAAGAGGTTACACCTATATAGAGAAGTACAAAAGCATTAATCAAAATATGCACTCCCTTCAATTCGAATTTTCTAATCACTTGTGTCGTTAGATGCCTACCCTAAAATGATTCGGTTTTCGTGGAAAAAAATAGAAATTTTGCAAACCCTATGTAATAAAAGTGAACCAGAAAGATTACCTTACGAAGTGGCACAAGACTAAAAAGACCAAGGAAACTGACAACAAACATGAAACCGATCATCCATCCCAAGCCGGGATTTTTAACATCTTCAGCTCTATTACCAGGATAATCCGGGCCAATGAGTTCATATGTTTTTTGATCCATAGCAATCAAGGATGAACCGAACCCCCCTGTCAACAATATCACAGTCAGTAACACTAAACTAAGCGACCAGACACATTTTCGCTTTCACTACTTTATTCCTTTTGAATACAAAAACTTTGAGTGTTTTCACAAATAAATATCCTTTGAATGTTTTGTAAACAGGTTGCACAACAGAACTGCATACAAATAAAATAAAAAAGTGTATCGTGTAGAGTGCAACTGAGTGCTGAATTTGTAAGTCCATGCCACGCATAGAAAAGGTTCTAATTAAAACAAACATAGCTGAAATACACATCTAACTAGATAAATGATTTTCTAATTGAACCTTCTTTTTTTTAAGCCTTGGTAATTGGTATGGCTTTTGTTTGACTTGCACTAATCTAACTCTATCAATGAAAAGAGAGTTCAAATTAAGGATTGTTGGAGGGGGGATGCAGAACGATTTTACTATCATTCTTCTTCTTCATTCTCAATTTACATTAGTGCCTTCTATTCGGTTTCATAAAATTAGAAAATGTTTTGTTTTTACTTTTTATCATAAAACTAACCAGCCCCTCATCTTCAGAAACCTAACCACGAGCAAGAAACATATTTTTCACAAAAGCACCAAGCTCATGCACACGAAAGAAAACAGAACATCTAAAGATCAATCCACCGTTATAACAGTCAAATCACTTACTTAGATCCCCTACAATCGGTCTTACAATGCAGCAAGCCGTAAGCCGTCCTCTAAACTCAACAGCCTAGCCAACAGCTGTTGATTCAATTTGCAAGGAGTTAGCCCATACTCACAAGGGCTTGAGCTAAACTCCACCAGAGTTTGGACTCCAACTCACTTAAACTTTCTTATCCCAAAAAAAAAATCCAATGGTCTACTATAACCTGCACCATAAAACCTGGTGTAGAGGAACCATTTCGGGCAAATCGCAAACACGCACAAGAAAAAAAACTTATCTTGAAAAGTTTAAGTGAGTTGGATCTTGATATGCTTAGAGAGAACTTACATAATACCCTTCAACCCACCCTCCAACCAAGGTTTTTAAAAAAGCCTAATACCGAAAAAACAGCCGCGACAAAGCGGTATCAAAAGCTTCCGATATCGATACCGTTATTCACCATTTTTATGACAAAGAACAAATTGAGATTAATTCACACAGCAACCACAATCACCATAAAGAACAAAGTGAGGTTAATTCACATCGCAACGACCGCAATCAGCGTTGCAACACATGTACAGACCGAAATCGCGAAAGCCTTTCCAGAAACAAGTTTATCCGAAAATTTCTACCCAAATCTTTGTAGGATCTGAGTTGAATCCTTAGAAATTGAACAACTTACCTTAAACAAAAAAACTCAAACTAAGCTAAACCAAATCATATCATATAAAAACTATACAGCAACAAATAATCAAGTCTTATTCCACTAAGCAGGGTCGGCTACAAGGATCAACTTATGTCATAATGTTCTATCCAAGACCATGTTTCACTCCGAATCCTTAAGAACTCTAGATCTTTCTTAATAAATAAATAAATAAAGACAAACAAGAACCCTTTGTTTATATCAAAGTGAAACAAGAAGACAATTTTACCACTAAAAGCGAGGCCATAGCAAGCAACAACACAAGTCTGAATAACCGTATTCTCCTGCCTTGTAAACGGCTTAGTAAGAACCCCAATCTTGGTCAACAACCCAGTCCACGTCTTCACAAAAAAGAACCCAAGCAACCCAGCCGCAACATTAAGCGAGGGAATAATCCCAACCGTGAGATTGAGTTTATGCGTTATAATACAAAACAAACACCCCAAAACAGCGCTCACAACCAACCCTCTAACCGTGATCTGTTCCTTCCATTCAGGAACTGGTTCGGATAAAAATTCACTCTTTGAATTGGTGGTTTGTGGTTCTTGAATCAAGGGTTCTGTGATTTGATCCATTGATGCTGTTTCGGTACCCATGATTCTTGATTCTGGGTTTGGGGGTGAAGAATTGAGATTCTGAATGGAAAGTTAGGGATTTGGATTTGTGAAGAGATAAAATGAATTTATGAGAAGATTCAGTTATTGGGTATTGGGGAAGTCAAGGGATAAAGGTTAGGTGCTGGAATTTATGAAGATAACGTTTTCACATGTGCTTGAATTTGTTGGATTTAACAAACTATTCTTAATAAAAATATGTACATTTTCTTTTAAGGCAAATCAAAATTGGAAAGACATTACTAATAGATTGACTTGTAACATTTTAATTTTTTTTTTTTTTGACAAGGAGTAACATTTTAATTAAGATACTAAAAATACATTTAAATATATCTTTGTAATTTTAATATTTCTTTAGTTATTAATATAATAATATTAGATATTAATTTTTTAAAATTAATTGAATAATTGATTTACATGGTCTACTTATAAGTCACATGCATTAATCATTCAAGAAACTTAAAAAATTTATTTATAAGTCACATGCACTAATCATTCAAGAAACTTAAAAATTTTATTTATAAAAACTACTATATTAGTGGTAAATGTTAACTCTTAACATAAATTTTTATTTTCACATGAATTCTAACATAAATTTCTTGGCTTAATAATTTTTTTTAATAAGGTAATATATAAACAGGAGAAAAAAATCTAGTATATTCTTTATAAAATCTACTCTTAAAAAAATAGAAATATTATTGTAGTTAGTGTAATCTGTTACCGTTAGATTAATATTTGTCAAAGATTCCGTACAATTGTTCTCTTCTCTGAAAAATGTGAGAAGCAATAAAAGACATATTATTAACCAAATTAATACAATTAGTTCATCTGGACCGGATTTGCCATGGCACCTGGAAAGGAGGAGAAAAAGCTTGAATCACCGCAGAGAATCAGATTCTAACCAAATCTTGTTCCAACCCTTCTCATTAGCAAACTCTATCGCTATCATAGCACATGTGAGTTTGTCAATGAGACAATTGAAGATACCAATGAAACTAGCAAAGGCTCTAAGGAACCTGCCATCAAAATCTCTAGTTATGTCACCGCACGCAGAGGGATCATGACTGCCTAAGGAGGCACCATCACAGTTAAATTTAATCAAATCCCAAAGGGAGGCTTCCAAATAACTTCTACAATCTTAGGAGCACAAGGGGCTGGCTGAATAGTTACCTTGAAGGTTTTCAAGACAACAAAATCATGAATGTTAAGATAAGATGGAGTTTTGAAATTGTTACCGGCTAATCTACAAACTAAAAGAATTCCCGCAATAGCAGAAGAGGAGTGATACGAATATTTTGGAAACGGAATTTATTGCGAGCTAACCAAATGTTGTTGATAAGATGAATAGCCTTAACATTAAAAATCAACTTGCACTGATCCGACCAATTCCTCTTGAAAATCTTCCAAATATCATCCCAATCTGAGAACTGGGAGCTAATATTTAAGGCATTCCCCATCCACTTCTAGAGAGACTTAGCAAACGGGCACTCAAAAAATAAATGCAAAGATGTTTCTTCTGATGCAGAACACGAGCAACAGATAGAAGGGAATGCAAAATTTCTTCGCTTGAGAATTTCGTCTATAGGAATCTTATGAAGCAATAGTCTCCAGACCATGAATGATTTTGAAGGAGGAATAATTTTCTACTAGACCCACTTATACTAGTCCAAGTAAACGCCCGGGTTTCTCTTGAAATTATAGGCCGCTTTTAGAGAAAGATCACCCGAAGGAGAACAGGTCTAAACGCGCTTATCAGGACGAAGATCGAAAGGGATATAGCAATTGAGAATTATGACCTGAATCGAAATCGGAATCGTTCCAGCCACTGCACTAAAGTCCCAAGAATTATTCACTATAAAAGAACTAACCATTAAATCTTCATGCACCAAAATTCCCCATCTCTAAGAAAAATGGGTCTTCACACCAAGAGTCTAGCCAAAAATTTATAGAATTACCATTACCAAGCAACCAAGAAGAGTTATCCCAGATAATTGGCATCTCAAATTTAATAGAAGACTAACCAAAGAATAAATGTGATGCTTTATAAAATTATTATTACACAAAACCCGACAAACGAGAAAGGATTGCCCAGTCTTCATCCGAGTTAAGAAACTCCCAAGTAAGCTTTAATATCGATGATGCATTAAGATCGAGCAAAGAGCAAATACCAAGCCTCCTTTAGAAATAGGCTTGCAGATTTTCTTCCAAGCCACAGTGACAGATTTCTTACTCAACACATTACCACTCCAAATAAAATTTCGGACAGCTTTCTCAATTTTCCTTAATAACGATATCGGCCACTCGTAAATTGACATAGAGTGAATGAGCACACTTTGTATAGAGGATTTAACCAATTCCACTCTACCAGCAAAAGAGAGCAGCGACCATTTCCAAGAAGCTAGCTTGAGAATAATTTTGTCGGCAATTGGAAGAAGGAACTTATCTCTAGGCTTTCCTTTAAAAATTGGGACTCCGAGGTACATGAAGGAAGATGGACCAACATTGAAACCAGATAAAACGGAAAGAATGTTGAGACGCGATGCTGACATAGCTCCACCATAAATAAATGATTTACTGCAGTTTACAACTTGACCCGGGGCAACTGCGTAAGACCTAAAAACCGAAACCGGAGTATTTATGTTGGCAATACTCCTTTTGCAGAAGATGAGCACAACATCTGCATATAAGATGTGAGAAGGGGCCTGGATATTCTGAGGGCCTTTAATCAAAGCAAGCGAACCAGAAGTGACTTTGCTGCTAATAATCCTGTTGAGCACCTCTTCTACAAGACAAAATAGAAGAGGGGAAAAGGGGTCCCCTTGTCTGACACCCTTAGAGCAATTAAAGAAACAGTGAAGAGCTTTGTTGACCGAAATCGACATCCAGGCAGAATGTAAAATGTAGGAAATCCATTGACAGAATTTATCATTAAAACCAAACTTCTTCAAGACCTTGTAAGGAAGTCCCATTGTAACGTATCGAACGCCTTAGAAATATCCACTTTCAACGCCACATTACCGCACCAAGACTTGGAGTCTAGAAGATTGAAACCCTTTGAGGCTAACACAATACAATCTTTGATGTTTCTCCCTTGAATAAAAACTCTTTGCTCGTGAGAGATCAAAAAAGATAGAATAGATGTAAGCCTGACTGTAATGATTTTAGAAATAATCTTAAACTTGAAGTTAAAGAGAGCTATAGGACGATAAAGATCGAAAGAATTCACACTATCAGTCTTTGGAATAAGCACAATCACGTTAGAATTGAAACTGTGAGGTAACCAACTAGCAGAAAAAAATTGAATGACCGCATCCAAAACCTCAAGCTTGATAATATCCCAATAGAATTGGTAGTAAGAAGCTCTGAAGATATTCGGACCAGTGGCACTATCATTATTAAGATAGAAAACAACAGCTTTGATTTCCTCCAAAGATGAAAGAGCAATCATCATCGCATTCGTCTCAAAGTTCACCAGGCTAGGGATAATGTCATCCACCAAAGAACTATCCTGCAAAAAAGAATCATTAAAAGAAAAAAGATTTTTAAAATATTCTATTATGTGCAACGCAATATTAGCCCGATCTGATATCATCCCATTCCTAAAAATAAAAATATATTTGAAGAGATTTTGAAAATTCTATGAAAATATTAATTAGTTATTGTTTATGTATATTAAAATTGTGTAGCTATGTAATCTAATCATTGATATTTAAAGATATTTTAAAAATTAATTTTAAATGATTTAAATGAAAAAATTATTATACATTCATCTAAAATTATTTGATATGCAATCATACACTTAGACAGTATGTTCTGATTCAGTTCAAAATATTATTTTAATTTTTTTACTTATTTAATTTAAATTGAATTTTATCTA
This sequence comes from Vicia faba, assembly GCA_948472305.1. Classification (NCBI taxonomy): domain Eukaryota; kingdom Viridiplantae; phylum Streptophyta; class Magnoliopsida; order Fabales; family Fabaceae; genus Vicia; species Vicia faba. Next base: position 79,025,792 of record OX451740.1, on the reverse strand, counting down.
ATTTTGATTGAACACTACATTGAAATTAAATAGCATATTTAAGGAGTTTAAATAGTTTTTTAAATATTTTTAAACATATTTTTGCATTTAGTTTAAAACTTAAGCATCCTCAGTTTATTTAATATTTTGTTTTTATTTTTAAACTTATGGTTTTGGCACTTCAATGCATTAAAGTTTTATTCGTGATATTGGAACATAAATTTTGGAATGCGGCAAATTAGCTAGCAATTTAAACAAAAATGAGCTAAAAACACACATGAAAAACAAAACAAAACAAAACCAACTTAATAAAATGATGATATTTTAGGATCACGTTATTTATTTATTCATAAAAATATGGAAATAAATTGTTTAGGGGTTACTTAAATTAAAGGTGTTTGGAGTGCAGTTTGAAATATTTTTGAAGTAAAAATTTATTATATTTAAAGATAAATTTATTTGCAGTTAAATGTTGATTAATTAGTTAAAAATTGATTTAATTTGATCTAATACAATTTATTTTGAATTGGTTTTTTAATATTCAAGTTATAAAATATTTTTTCATTTATTATAAAAAATACAAAAATAATGTATTTAATATAATATGGGTTTGTTGACAAGCAATTTTGCGACTAGGGAAATAGGCTTTTAAACTATAAAATTAAAAGGCTAAAAAGGCATAAGTCTCGTAGGAAACAACAAGATTGCCGAGCAAGGGAAATAACATCGATCAAGGGAAAGGACATCAACCAAGGAAGCCTGTCGACGAGGACATGAGGTTCAAAGGCAACTGTCAACAGGTACAGAGGTCGACGAAGCAAGGATTCATATTGGCGGGAACAGTTATCAACGTGTACGCCAGTGGGAACATGAAAATAATCAAAACAGATTCCCACGAAGCCCAACGTGGGCTAGTAACCGTCGACGGTTACATATTTAGGATTTCTATTTAAGCAGATTTTTGTATTTGTGTCAAGGGTCGAATTTCTTCATATTTAATAGGAATACACTCAAAGTATCCACATCTAAGAGAGAAACGAGTTCAAACTTAACAATATATGAATGCTTCCACATCTAAATTCGTAGTAATTTCTAGCTTTTTACTTTAAATTACAAGCCTTCTCTTTAATTTATCTGCTTTGCAATTGTCTTTATCTTTTGCCCTTTCATCTTTTATGAACCAATTTCAACCCAAAAAACACTCAAAACACTAAGTCTAGGATTATTGTAGTCGATCCTGCAAGTAATCTTTAATAAGAGGCTAGTGATTGTTTCACGGAGAAACAAATTGGCACACCCGGTGAGACACGTTTGTGTTTGAGTATTCTTGTTTCGTGCATGAAATTAAGAAGTAGTTGAAAATGGAAGATCCTAGAACTCCTGAAAGGGATTTAAATCTGGGAGGAAATACCAGTGCGACAACAAGTGTAGGTTCTAGTCCAGCAGTCGTATTTTAGACAACGTCAAATATAGTTACCACAACACAGCCAGTAACTGTAAGACCAACAACGGCCACAACTTCTGGGCATTATGCGCCTAGTTTCATAAGGGAAACACATGAGGGTGTGGTTCCAACTTCTGGGCAGTATGTGCCTAGTTTTGCAAGAAATATACATGAGTATAGAATGCCCACAATAATGATGGCAGGATTGCATACTAACAGTCTGACATTTGGTGAAAATTCTGCATTTTCACAATACCATGCTCCGAGACTACCGGGAAGCGAATTAGGGCATTTGACTGGGCTGGGATTTTCCAACCAAATTATGCCTATTTTCACCCCAAGTATCATTGTTGTCATGAGGCAACAAATGGATGAGAGTAACCATGCAATGGTCAATATGCTCACTGAACAGTTGAGTCTCATATTAAGACCTTTAATTGAAATTTCGGTGCATAGTTATCAGACTTTAGCAACTCAAATGACTCGCATTGGAGATTTTCTTGGTGCTCCCAAAGCGCCAGTTCGACAAGTTGTACCCCTACCCCGTGGGGAATCAATGCAGTACGAGGATCTTTTCGATGAAACGTTCGAATAAGATCCTTCGAATCCTCCGCGTGTCGACCCCATACTTAGTATAGTATAACAACCCCCAATAGTAATAGCAAACTGAAACCAGAATACCAACCAATTGGTCAGGGAGGTTCGACGTGAAACAGTGGCTAGGGAACAAAACCTAGAAGCCATTGTCGAACAAATAATGGTTAGGAATGGAATAAATATTGGTTGCTAGAGGACTACGCATGTTTCTTCGTTGCCAGATTTTGTGATACAAATGGAGTTACCAAGAGGTTGGAAACTCCCAAAATTCACTAAGTTTGTAGGGGATATCGAAGAATCCACTATCGAACATATTGCCAGATACCAAATAAAACTTGGGGATTTAGTAGGGAATGAGGACCTGAGGATGAAATATTTTCCTAATTCCCTTACAAATAATGTGTTCACTTTGTTTACAATGCTTCCCCCATAGTCAGTCCAAACATGGGTTCAGTTAGAGAAATTGTTCCATGAGCAATTCCATATGGGGCAGTCCAAAAAAAGCCTAACAAAATTTTCCAATGTTAAACAAAAGAGAACTGGGTCAATATATCAATACCTTAACAAGTTTAGACTTCTGAAAGTGTGATGCTTTACACATGTCCCTAAACATGAGTTGGTCGAAATGGCTGCAAATGGGTTAGAATATTTCATTAGAAAGAAATTGTTGGATACTCAATCCTTGAAGGATATGGCTCAATTAGCTATCAAAATTTGACTGATCGAACGTTTGAAAGCTGAAAAAACTAAGCCAAACAAGTATCACAAGAAAGGGAAAGTTGCTTATTTGGCAACTGACAATTGTTCTTCTGACGAAAACGAGTCAGGGGAAGAAACAAAGGTTAACGTGGTTGAATTCTAGCATGGACCTCCTTATGCGTGTAAACTTTTGAAACCGTCGAACGGGAAAAACCCCGTCAAAACCGAAAAGAATGGCAAAGTCATCACCAAGACCTATACTTTCGACATAACTAAATGTGATAAAATATTTGATTTGTTAGTAGTTGATGGTCAAATTGTGGTTCCTCAGGGCCTAAAGAATCACCCACTTGAACAAAAGAAGAAAATGGGATTCTGTAAATTTCATAATTTTCTTGGTCATAAAACTTCTCAATGTGTTCTTTCCAAGGACTTGGTGCAGAAAGCTTTGAAAGACGATAGGCTTCAGTTTGGCGAAAAGTGAAAGATGCAAGTAGACATTGATACTTTGAAGGTGGAAGATGCTTTATACCCATAACATTTGGATTGTATAATGGTTGAAGCTACTGAGGGCTTTGACAGAGAAGTCATAATGATTGGTGACATAGAAGTCGTGATGGTTGGAGCTAATGATAGCCTCAGCCCAAAGACAAAATAAGGATTACAGGCAGTGTACCCTCAGCCAGAAGAGAGCTTGGCTAACTTTCAAGAGAAATGTAGAGTGAAAGGGTCGAAGGCAAAATTATGCCTAAGATGCAATGTTGTGTTTGATGAAGAAGCAACTAAGAAATATGAAGTTATCAAAAGAGAGGCTCTTGAAAAGAAGAATCCTTCAGTCCTAAGATTTGTTTTCGACAAGCAAGGAAACCTTAAACGCAACAAGGAGTATATAAAATTATTCCAATAACCTCGTTCAAAGAAATTTCCCCCTCCATCAGATATTCCACAAGAAAAATGGGTGGAATCAGTAAACCAAAAGGGGGGCAAAAGGCCAAAGTGGAAAGTGATTGTGCATGAAGCTGAGGCCCAGGAAAAGAAAGTTAAGTCCAAGGATTATCAACTTTCTCCCAATTATAAGGCGGAAAATCTAATGACAAGGACTCAGTGGAGGCGTTATCAGAGGAATAAGAAGGTTACGAAGGAGGCTTTGACATCTTAGTTGAAGCTAGTCGAAGCAGATAGTCGTGTCAAAGACGTACTACCAACAGAAGCTACAAAACCAGTAGAGTTTCCAATTCCAAATGTGTACTATCCCAAATCAAATTTGATTAAAAAAGAAAAGGACAAAGCAAATCAAATAATGGCTATGAGGGTAGCTCCTTTAGGTGACATAGAGCTGGTGGCAACACAAAATATGGAATATACTTCTTGTGATCGGTGGAAATAGAACTGACTGTTTTGAAATGCTGGTTCGCGAAATGTCGCGGTAAGCAAGAGTCGCCACCGTCTTTTATGTTCTCCAACAAGGAAAGGACAAAAGCACAGCAAAATTCCTTTTCGAGATGTTTCTCGATTCGGGAGGTAGATTATAGAAAGGGAAGGTGTTAGCACCCTTTCTATCCGTGGTTATCCACAGGCTCTTAGGTACTTGCTCACTATGTTTTCAAAAATGTTTGCTTTTCTTGTGTTTGTGGGTTTTGAAAAAGTTTGTTTTGAAAAAAACTTCTAGGTAACTCTTGTATCAGTCCTCAAGAGTGTATGAAGTGTTTGTTTGAAAACTTTTTGAAAGTGTAGGTGCGAAAAGTTGTTTTTGTTTTTGAAAGAGCAAGTACCCAGGAGAAATCTACCTACTCTAAGGAATTAAGCTGTGTAAGAGTCCTTTCGACAGTACTATCCCACTATTGAGAAGTAGGTAGCACCGTCATTGGAGTTATTCAGGTCAATTCGATTTATAGGGACATATGTGGTCACCAAAGCAATGGTAGGACGCCTTAGCAGTAACCCTAATGTCCTAGATACTTTTTTCATCTGAGGCAACCGTTTCGAGGAAACTGGATCTTTAGACAGGAGGGCAACCTCTAAAACACCCTATACTCAATGACCACCTCGAGGCAACCAAGTGAGGCGTACCCTAGGAGTGGCATGTGCACATGTGTCAAGTTTCATGTTAAATTGTCTTTGCATGCATCATTGTGAGCTACGGGTTGATTTTATTTTTCAGACAAGTCTTGTCATGCATAATTAACAGTTAATAATTGTGCAGGAAATAAATTGCGGAAAATGAATCTACGCTATTACAAGGCGTCGGGTATTTACATCGCCAAAAACATAACCCTTGAAAATAAATGCGAGAAAATAAATAAAGCGATAAAAGCCCTAATTAGCTATTACATTCTCGGAGCTGATACATAAATATAATCAAAATAGGAATAATGCGCGAAAAGAAATTGAATCGGGAAAAAGTCTTAGGGTTTTGACACTTTTTTGAGAAAAGAATGAAATTGGTCCTTTTTTGTTGTAAATAATTCAAATTAAACCTAATAACTAATTAATTAATTAATTAAAAGAAAAAGTATTTTTTATGTTTTTTAGGTCTTAATGAAAATAAATTAAACAAGGATTAAAATTGTCAAAAGAAAAACCCTAATTCTAGTTTATTTTATTTATTGTAAAAATTATCAAAATTACCTAATTAAAACAACTAAACTAATTAATTAGAATTTATTTACAAAAATAATTAATAGTGAATTTAATAAATAATAATAATAATATTTACATTTTAATTTTCTGACTTTATTATGAAAAATAATTATTTGTGGATTAATTAAATAATAATAATAATAGTTATTAAAAGAAAAAAAAAAGAACAAAGAAACCAGGGGGGTGATGGCCCAAATGGAGGTTTATTCTGGAAATTCTTGGCCCATTAACACAAGCCTGCTTTGACTTTCTGGATGGTATAGTGCGTTGGTTGACCAGGAACACCATGGTCAGCATCTCATGGCCATCAGATTTAAGCATGTGGCCACTTGGCGCGCTAGGATGTGAGGTACATGGTGTTTACCACTTGGAAGCCTGCACGTGAACACGTTAGAAAAAATATTATAGAGTTTTGGGTGGACCTGGAAATCGAACCCAGGTCCCAATGATCAACAGCCAACGCGTCTACCATTGAACCACTTGCCTGCATTTGATATTATAGTGACAATTGAAAATAATATATAAAAACAAATAAACATGCTGAAAAAACAAACAAAACGCGCGTAGTTTTGAATGAACCAACCACACGCGTACACCTCATCATCGTTCTCCTTGAACCTGCAAAATAACAAACAGATAGCGGGGGTTTTTAACCCCCACAACCTGCATCCACGAATAATAGCGATTAGGTGTACGCTAAATATAAATTGTTCGCGAGGGTTCCACTAGATTCGTCTGAATGCAACGAGTTCAGTCATGTGCATTAGGGGTCTCAATTTTACTGGATGTGGAAATCCCCAAAATCAAAGCTTCGGAACCCTAATATTCGTTCATGGTGATTTGTGATTCAGGGTGTTTCAGTCCAATTAACCTATGCCAAAAGCTTTGTACACTTCCTATTAACACAAAACAATCAACAAAAGATGTTAAATATGCATGAATCAATGATTACGATTTTGGAAAAAATTGTTCAAACCGTGAAACTGTTCTTGCGTGTTTCTTGAGCTTTAAGGCTTGATTTTGTTTGCAAAAGGTCCCTGGAAGTTCCTGCAAGGTATTAGAAACAAGAAAAACCTTTGAATCACGTTGGAATGTGGAATTCAGTTTTCACTTTTCTTGATTTTTTTTAATATTGGCTATGGCTTTCTGCAGCAATTCTCACGTCCAATGCATTAGGTTTAGCTTATGCATATATAGTAGAATGGAATTAGGTTAAATCCTTGACAAGAAATCCATTGCATTGATGTTTCAATATTTGATTTGCAATCATATCTTTTTGCATCTTTTTGATTGAGAAAAGTTGCTAAATTTGGAGTTTTTGACATCCTTGATTGGCACACGAAATCTCCAGCATATATTGGTCATCTTTGCTTCACCAAAAGATTGAGAAATCATATCTTTGAATTTCCTACATTTTAAATTAATTAAATGAATTAAAAATCAATTAAAAATCCAATTAATTAATAAAAATAAGAAAATAATTCAATTTAATCTCAATGGGTCGTGCATAAGCCTTGGATAAAGTTTCAAGAAGGAATTTCAGGCCCATTAGCAAAAACAAGGTGTTTTGAGCAAAGTTGACTTTTGCAAATTCACAAAAATTTCCCAACTTCTCCAATGCATATCTTGCTCAATTTTGATCATATGAACATGTTCTTGGACATTTTGGAAAGGTCTTGAAGTCCTCTAACCAATGACTTTGGTCCCATGTCATTTGGATTTACCAATCTCAAGTTATGGTCTTTGACTTAAAGTGCATTTTTGTTGACTTTTGAAATTGACCTATAATGTAGAAATTGATAACTTTTTGTGAGAGCATTTCTTGGACTTGGAATGTGAATATGAGTTGTAGGAAATGTCATACCCTTCAAAATGAGCATTGGATGGGATTTTTCTAATGAACCATGAAAAAGTTATGCCCTGGTCAAGATACAGTTGACTTTTCTACTGTCCAAAAATAGTAACTTTTGCATCTTTGATGATTTTTGAGCCATTCTTGTGGAATCATGATCAAGACTTGATCAAATGATGATTGTCAGCTTAAAATAAGATGTTGACCAAAATTTTTGACTTTTGACTACAAAATGACCATTTGCCCCTGCAGTTGATTGTGAAGCAAATAGGACTTTTGACTGTGGAAACTGGCATTGTGAGTCTTGAAACTTGACATGTAGATGCTTGACAATATATATAGGCCTATGGGACCTGATTGGACCATTGAAAACCTCAAATTCCTTGAGAGAAACAAAACCCTAATTTTGGCTGGCTTAGGAGGCATCTGGACTGTGCAACCCTTGAGAAACCTTAAGCCACTTGGAGATGATTCTTGATAAACTTGAAGAATATGGGAGGGAAATTTTTTGGGTACAACAGTTGCCCCTGTTCAATCTTCTTAGACCTGAGGATGTAGATTGGCTTGCGTGCCTTTCGTGATCCGAAGGTGGAAGATGATTGAACACTAGAGTGCCCAGAAATTTGCACTCACATAGTGGAGTATCAACAATGTGACGTCGGGAATGGGCTTATAGATGCCATTTAGAAAGATGATGGATAGGAGGATGGGCTTATAGATGCCATCTGGAGTTTGTTTGTAGAATTGTGATCTTGTAAGTTGAACGAGGGAACCTGTGTAGGGTTGCCTGCTGATGAGCTCGTGTAAAACTGCATCTTGGAAAGAAGGAAACCTGTGTAGGGTTGACTGATGATGAGCCTGTATGAAACTGCATCTTTGAATGAAGGAAACCTGTGTAGGGTTGACTGATGATGAGCCCGTGTGAAACTGCATCTTGGAATGAAGGAAACCTGTGTAGGGTTGACTGATGATGAGCCCGTGTGAGACTGCATCTTGGAATGAAGGAAACCTGTGTAGGGTTGACTGATGATGAGCCCGTGTGAGGCTGCATCTGAAATGGAGAAGGAACCTGTGTAGGGTTACTTTGATGATGAGCCCGTGTAAAACTGCATCTGGAAAGAGAAAGAGAACCAGTGTAGGGTCGCCTCATGATGAGTCCGTGTAAAACTGCATCCTGGAAGAAAGAAAACCTGTGTAGGGTTTTTTGATGACAAGTCCGTGTAAAACTGCGTCTGGAAAGAGAGAACCTGTGTAGGGTTTCTTGATGACGAGTCCGTGTAAGACTTCATCTTTGGAAAGAGAGAACCTGTGTAGGGTTGACTGATGACGAGTCCGTGTAAAACTACGTCTGGAGTTGAGAAGAGATCGGTGTAAGGTTACTTCGGGATGAGTTCATGTAAAACTTCTGGAGGAACCGGGGTAAGGTTACTGTGAGATAAGCCCGTGTAAGACTTCTGGAGGAACCGAGGTAAGGTTACGTTGTGATAAGTCCGTGTAAGACTTTCTGGATGAACCGGGGTAAGGTTACGTTGTGATAAGTCCGTATAAGACTTCTGGATGAACCGGGGTAAGGTTACTTTAGAATAAGTTCGTGTAAACCTTTTGGATGAACTGGGGTAAGGTTATCTTAACGATGAGTTCGTGTAAAACTTCGTCTTGGAACTGAGGAGGAACCGGTGTAGGGTTGCCTGAGGATGAGTCCGTATAAAACTACATCTGAAGTTAAGAAGGAACCGGTGTAGGGTTACCCGATGATGAGTCCGTGTAAAACTACATCTGAAGTTGAGAAGGAACCGGTGTAGGGTTGCCTGATGATGAGTCAGTGCAAAACTACATCTGAAGGAGAAGGAACCGGTGTAGGGTTGCTTTATGATGAGTCCGTGTAAAACTACATCTGAGATTGAGAAGGAACCGATGTAGGGTTGCCTAAGGATGATCAAGTAGATAAACGTCCTGTCTGGTTTCAGGTATTAACCCATGATCAGTCGTCCACAGAATTTTCCTGGCTTGTTACAGGTGTTGATCTGGAACTGCAAAGGCAGATGGTAATCATCTTTTGATTGACCTTTTTCCTGAAAAGGCAAAACATTAGTTGTATGCACTGTCATGATATTCTCAGGAATAAATGAGATTTGGGTTGTATGATGCGTATGCATGTCATAATGTATGAGGATGTGATGTTTATGAAGGTATTTTCGTCTGGGAAAATAAATCCTTGACGAATGTCGGGAGTTTGTTAAATCCTGGGCTGATGTTGAAGAGTAGAGTTCTTCGTTTCCGCTGGGGATGATGATTGCAAGAATAAACCGGTAGGAGAAGATGACTCTGTTGGGGAATAAACCTAGTGAGGAGATTACTATGCGGGGAATTACTCTGTGGGAAGAGATGCTTCGCTGAGGTTTTAATGATAACTCCGCTGGGGATACCGTTGATAAGCTTGATAAGCTTTGTTGGAGATTTTGATGAACTCCGCTGGGGATAGGAAGAACTTCGCCGTGGACGATCTTTCCGTTGTAATTTGCTGAGGATAACCCAGTTAGGCTCTGGTGGGGCATAACCTTCTGAATAAAGTCGAGGAGAGATGCATGTACTCTGCAGGGGACCAGCTTCCAGAATCTACTAGGGATAAGCTTCCAGAATCTTCTGGGGAGGATGATTCAACTCTCCTGGGGAAACTTCGGACTGCACTGGGGAAGTGGCTCCACTGGGGTGTCTGTATTCCGCCGAGGAACAATCTTATATTAAGACTGCCGGGGATGCTTGCTGAGGAACATCTGTATACTCCGCTGGGGAATATTGAGATCTTCTGGGAGTACCCAACTTCCTTAGGGCTGACAATAGCCTAACTCTGCTTGGGGAGAGTATTGCTGATTTGTTAGGGATACTGTGCCTTTTTAGGGCTGATGGGAGACCAACTCTGCTTGAGGAGAGTATTGCTGAATCTTGTCTTACTCTGCGGGGAGTGAAGGTATCTTGGTCATGTTCTTCAGCTGAACTTACCTTGGTACCTGGTGGACAGAGCGATTGTTCAGTTCGGACAATTCTTATTTCCCCAGCTGCGGTGGGAGAAGATACCTGTGGAGGCCTTGATGATTGACAAATCTTCCTCTGGTAGGCAAGTGACGAGTTGACATACCTAGGCAAAAATAAGGGCTTCCCGGCGAACCAAAAGGGTTCCGGAAAAAATAAGGGATGAAATGAAAAAAATCTGTACACCCGGCAAGTCGAAAACCTGAAAAGGCGGCTTGGGCAAAAATGGGTATCCCGGTGGACTGAAAACCCGAAAGGGCGGTCCAGGCAAAAGTTAGGGATAAAGCGTAACACTATGTCTCATTGGGTCACCTTGCATCCAAAATTCGGCATCAACTATCTGGCTCAGACTTCGGCATCGATCAATCAATTTCATCTTCAACTAAGCAGCAAAGTGATGAGACGCTTGAAGACATAAAGGCGATAGCAGAGTTGGAACCTAGTAGGAATATTGTGCACATAGCTGTTTTGTTTCCTTTTCAAAATTGTATAAACTTTGTGTTATTCGGCGGCGTTCTCTTACTAGGACGTCAACCTCTTGTACAAAAAACGCCTATTTACAGGCAAATTTCAAAATCAATACAGATTCAGTTTTCCAAACAAATTGCCAATTGTTTTTCCTTTTTTCTGTTTTGTCTTGCGAAGAACGTCCAATGTTCATTTTTGATATATGCATTTGACATTAAATTACTAATTCATAAATACTTGCATATGAAACAAAAGACTAATTACAGGTGACATCAGAAACAGGGGCAATGTAAAGTTGTCTGATGCAGTCTGGTTGCTTTGTCCGCCGAGGTACCAAGGTAGGTTCAACTGAAGAATGTGACCAAATTATCTCAACACCCCACAGAGTAAGACAAGATTCAACAATACTTTCCCCAAGTAGAGTTGGTTCCCTATCAATCCTGAAAAGGCACAATATTCCCCTAGCAAGTCAGCAATACTCTCCTCCAACAGAGTTAGTCTACGGTCATCATGAAGGAAGTTGTGTATCCCCAGAAGATATCAACATTCCCCAGCGGAGTATAGGCATTCATCAGCGAGCATCCCCGACAGTCTTGACCTAAGATTGTTCCCCGGCGGAATATCAACACCCCAGTACAGTCTGAAAAGTTTCCCCAGGAAAGTGGAACTCTTATCCCCGGCAGGTCTTAAAGCTTATCCCCTGCAAAGTACGGACGTCTCTCCCGAGCTTTATTCAAAGTTATTCCTTACAAGGGCTTATAACTGGGTTATCCTCAGCTAATTACCACGGAAGATCGCCCTCGACAAAGTTCTTCCTATCCCCAGCGGAGTTCATCAAAGTTCCCCAACATAACTTATCAACGCAATCCCCAGCGGAGTTTATCATTGTCATCCCCAGAGGAGTTTATCATTGTTATCCCCAGTGGAGTCCATCATTGAAATCCTCAGTGAAGCTCTCATCAAACTTCAGCAAAGTATCTCTTCCACAGAGCAATTCCCCGCAGAGTAATCTCTCCAACAAGTTTATTCCTCAACGGAGTCATCTTCTCCTACCGGTGTATTCTTGCAACCGTCATCCCCAACGGAAACGAAGAGCTCTACTCTTCAACGTCAGCCCAGGATTTAATTCCACGGCCGATCGTCAAGGATTTATTTTCCTAGACGAAAATACATTCATAAACATTTCGCATTTCATACATCTTGCTTACATACATGATAAAGTGCATACGACACTATCTCATTTTGAACGTCATAACATCATGCATGTCATACATCATGACATTGCATACAACTGATGTTTTGCCTTTTCAGGAAAAAGACAACTACCTTCAACTGTCACAGTTTCCAGATTCGATTCCTGTATCTAGCCAGGGCACATCTGTGAGTGATCAATTTCCGGATTCGATTCCTGTATCTAGCCAGGGCACATCTGAAGAGTTTGAAGATTCGATTCCTGTATCCAGCCAGGGCATATCTATCAACTACCACAATTCCAGGTTCGATTCCTGTATCCAGCCAGGGCATATCTGTTGACGACTATTTCCAGATTCGATTCCTGTATCCAGCCAGGGCATGTCTGTTGACAACAATTCCAGATTCGATTCCTGTATCTAGCCAGGGCACATCTGAAGAGTTTGAAGATTCGATTCCTGTATCCAGCCAGGGCATATCTGTTGACGACTATTTCCAGATTCGATTCCTGTATCCAGCCAGGGCATATCTGTGAGCAACCGATTGTAGATTCGACACCTGTATCTAGCCAGGGCATATCTGCATGAAAAGATTGAAGATCAACACCTGTAACAAGCCAGGAAAACATATGTCTTTCTCAAAATACACAAGTTCTCGCTAAGGAATCTCTTATGCGATCAACGCTTCCAAATGGCATCTATAAGCCCATTCCCGACAAGGTTCTGTCACGTCTCCAGATGGCATCTATAAGCCCATCTCCCTATCCACCATCTCTCCAAATGGCATCTATAAGCCCATTTCCGACATCACATTGCTGATACTCCAACATGCGAGTGCAAATTTCCGGGCACTCTAGTGTCCAATCTCCTTTTACCCTCGAGTCACGAAAGGCAAACTTGCCAATCTAACTCTTCAGGTTCAAGAAGATTGAACAGGGGCAACTGTTGTACCCCAAAATTTGCCCTCCCATCTTCTCAACATTTTCTCATCACAGAACCCTTGGAGCTCAAGATCCAGTTAGGGTTTCCTCTGCTCAAGACTTCTCCTTGCACTGTGGACCCAAATTAGGGTTTGTGTTTGAACAAAGATGTTTTGACCTAAAATGCCTAAGGTGACTTTCATGCTTCATGTTGGACTCCCAAGTTTATCCATACCAAGTTTCAAGTCTTGATTCCAAATTTTGCCCAGTCAATTGGACAGTTGACCTAGAAATCAGCTGTATTGGGGAAAAGTCAACTGTGGCCAATTGACAGTCAAATCTCATGAAAATTGACTCACATCAACATTACGAACTCACATGGACCATTTGATCAAGTTTGGATCACAATTCCATAAGAAATTTGATCAGATCACCAAAAGGGCAAAATGGTCATTTTTAGGGTTTTGACTGCACAAAGGCAATTTTTGACTGTTTGATCTAGCCAATGGCAAATCAAGCTCACATATGGACTCAAGGACCCCATGGAATTGTCTTGACATGCTCAACAAGTTCAAAAGATCCCAAATACACAAGATTGACAGTTGAATTTCCCAGTCAATTGATCAATTTTGACTGTATACTGAAAAGTCAAACTTTGACTTTTTGGTCAAAATCAAGTGTCAAGATTCATTTTTCATCAAAACATGCCAAATCATGAAACTTGTTCATCAAGAAATCAAGAATTGCAAATTAGGGTTTGAAATGAAGATTTTTCATAACTTAGAATTTTTCTAAGTTATGAAAAACCCTAATTTTTTCCTAACTTTGTCCCACTTTCTCACCAAGATTCATTTGGATTCAAGCAAAAGTTAAATCATGAAAGTTGTAGCCTATTGCAAAATCTACAACTTCGATTCACAAAGTTTTTCCAAAAGAAGCTTGTAGCTCAAGTTACAATTTTTGGAACAAGGGTACCAAACCATTCTTAACTTAGAGAAAATTTGACCTATTTTAGGCAGGATTTTTACCTAACTTCAAGACCATTTTTCACATACTTCCACTTGGAATTTCAATTTGCATTAGAAAGATGGATTGTATTACACATTCCAAGCTTTCCAAAATGTCCAAGAACTCATCAAACAACCTCATGGTTAGTGAGAATCGAATTTGGCAAGTTGGGAAAAACTCACTTTTGATTTGGCCAAGTTACATGTTCATACATCTAGGCCATTTTGAAATCAGCTTGCACAACTTGATTACAGGTCCTATATCCCTTTTGCACTCATAAATTTAATGCAAACTCATTGTGCCAAGACCATATTTTATGTGTTCAAGCATTACATAAAGGTTTAGTCCCAAAATAGAAAAAGCATAATGCCCATTTTTGCAAAAGTAGAACTTTATGTCAATTAGCAATCCAAGCAAGTACAGTGCAAATCTCTTTGGCACAATTTTATGAGCTAATTACACCGATCAAGGGGAAGGTATGCAGCACATTAGGGGGGCCTCTATCAGTCTAAAACTCAAGTGGACATTTGTTGCTTAAAGTTGAAGAAACATAGCATAACCATACACAACTCTCATCTCAGCTAACACAGGCTTAAGCAAACTTGTCAAACACATTCTAAACATCCATCCTGACCTGAGACACGAGCCTATCACCTCCAATACCTCCCCATTCACAGAATCACCCTCAAACTGCCCAAACAGGGTACCTGCTGCAGATTGAGTTCCATAGCTCAATCCTTTCATGCATTCTTGCTAAAATCACTTCAAACATATCCCACATCATCCCTTGAAACTATTCCAAACCTCAAACACGACCTGTAACACTCCCAAGCAACATCACCATTTTCATTTTCTTGTTTTGCAGTTGAAGTTCCATAACACGATTCACTTGGTTTCAAGACAAAGTAAAGCTTGGAATAGCATCCCTGGACATCAAGGAAGCTGTACCAATCATCACCTTGCATTGAAAGCACCTCCATCACCAGATACGATTCCAACTGAACAGGTAAGTTCATGAACTCATATCTCTCTATCCAGGCATTGTTAGCTTTAGGTTTGTGAAGAAAATATGTCACATTCATAGCCCTGAACATGCCCATGTAATTAGTTTTCATTTATATTATATGTGCTGTGAGAATTTAATGTCTGAACATGGAACAAAAACTAGGTCAGGAATTGGGGGAGAAGAAATTCTCTCTCATCTTAGAGAGTTAAGTCAAGTTCTTTATATGTTTGGATTCGTCTCTTAATGCTCTACATTTTTCATGTTGTGAGTTTTGCTTGAAAGTCCAGGAATTGGGAGATAGAAAACGCGTGTTGATTGTTGTTCATACAGGTTCAGAGGTTGAAGAAGGTCTTTTTGGGCTGGGCTTTGTTTCAGTTTCCTATTTGCACCCTTTTGTTACTTTTGAACCCCCTTGGCCCATTGTGCTCATTTTGATCATTTTTTGACTTTTGTTTTTTATTTCTGACTTATTTATTTTTCCTCATAATATTAAAAATATAAAAAATATTTTTCACACCATTTTTATATTTATTAGGCCTTTATTTGTTTAAAATAATGTTTGTACATAAATAAATACTTACATACTTTTATTTAAATAATACTAAAATAATGCAAACACATTTTATTTTCCATTTTTATTTTATTTTATCTTTTGAAAATATTTTATATAAAATATACATTTTTTTATAAATACTAAATATTGTTATTTTGTATATATTTAATATATTTATCATATAATATAAATATTTACATATATATTAGTATATTTAGGTTAAAAATACAAGATATATACATTTTATTTTTTATTAATATTTAACATTAAAAAAATACCTTTTTGACAAATATACTTCATTTTTATTTTATTTTTGTACATAACTAGTAAATATTGTACATATTAAATAATTAATACCTTTTATTTAATAAATTAGGGTTTTGCCCTAAATACATAAAAAATCTAAAAATTAATACTTTTTATTTTGTTTATTTGACACATAAAAAATACCTTTTTTTTCATACACATAAAAAAACATTTTTTGCATCTTGCATATTTATTCCATTTTATTTAATTGTTGTATATTAATTACCTTGTATAATTCCAAATTGATGTAATAATCTAGGTTTAAATTCCTTGTCAAAATACCCCCATTTGAACATTTGTATCCCCCTTCCCCTATATTGTGTTGTAATAACTTAGGAACTTTATTTTTCGGACTTTAAAGCTTTCTAATTATGCCATGTTAGAATTAGGGTTTGTATGCAAATCAATTAACCAAAATAGTTTGACCTAATTTCAAAGATAATCAAGCATGAAAATGGACAACACTAATCACACTTGCACCCCTAGGGTATTCCACTTGTTGCCTTCAATAATGGGCCATATTGCATGTTAGGTCTCTTTGGGCAAAACAAACAATCAAATGATCATAGTCCCTCGATGACGCTTTCGAAAGTTGCCTAAAAAATGATCAAGTCCCTTAAAGAAAACATTGCCCAAAGATACTTGGCACCATTGCAATTATGGTCTAAACGATGACCCGCGCCCGTCCCTTTCACATCCTAACACAAGATTGTCCACCAAATGCAATGGTGGAACAAAATTGTTAAAAGGATTAAAAGACATAGGAGAAATCTTTGAGAAATTTAGGAGCAGACAAACTCTTAGTTACTTGCCAACTTGCAAAACAAAACACTTGCCTATTTTCTAAACCACACATCACTACACTTTCAAAAAACAACTTTTCAAAAACAAATGAAAACCTTTTCAAAAGACATACACCTTTGTATACATCCCAACATGGATCATTACAAAGGTTGTCACCACACTGGCCTCTTTTTCAAAACATTTTTCAAACCCACGCACATAAAGCACCATTTCAAACAATTGAAAATCAAGGCAAGTTGATCTAAGCAAGTAACTAAGAGCCCATGGATAACCATGGATAGAAAGGGTGCTAATACCTTCCCTTTCTATAATCTACTCCCCGAACCCAAGAAAACATCTCAAAGGTTTTTTTCTGTGCTTTTTAACCTTTCCTTAGGATAAAATAAAAAGTCGGTGGTGACTCTTGCTCAACCGAAACATTTGCGAAAACAAACGCAAAACCTCAAGTCAGTTCTCCCACCGTATCACAGAACTGGCGACTCTGCTGGGGAAGAATTTAAAAGTGGAGTAACCTTAGGGCTTAGATCACCCTCTTGCATGACTAATTGTTTGATTTGATTGCTTTATATCTTGGCTCTCTTGTTTGGGTTTACAATCCTACACCCGGATTTTGGGAAACATTCATAGATAGCAATACGTTGTGGAAACTGTGCGGGGTATAACGACACGGTCGAAGCAATAGCTATATTAGTGCGACATATTTGTGAGTACCGGTAACCCTTGAGTTTAATCAAGGAGAGTACGGGGCCGCTGAGTGATGTCACTAAGCACTAATGACCTAGAACCTTACTTGACCATCTTGGCCTTTTATTAGGGGTAGTGAGATGACCGGCTTTGGTGCAGTCCGAAGTTGGTAGATACTCGATACTACACTCATTGAGGGTTGTTTTCTTGGAATATTTTGGTCGCTAGTTAAGTGGCTAAACCAAAACAATGAACAATGAAAACAATCCAATGATATTGAGCTCCTTAGAACCCGGTTACTATTTATAGGACAGGTTTTTAAGCCAACTACACTCAAGAGGGTACTTACCTATGAAACCCCATGCAAGCCTGAAACTAGGGTTTGGTGTGATTTTCTTGTACATATGTTTGTGCATACATCATGAACATCATAAAGCATCATATGCATTTACTAACCACTTCAAGGGTTTAGATCTTCATCTTTGTTCTTGTTTTGTAGGTCATGGAAATTCCTCGCAGAAAAACCATCCAAGTCAACCTTGTGAGAATCTCTCCTCAACTCAAGGAGCTCACCTCAAGAATTCCGGAAAGCTCATCCTTCAGTGAAAGACATGGTAGACTGCTCAGCTTAGTCAACACTAACATTGAAGAAGACATGATGAAGGTGCTGTTCCAGTTCTTTGACCCTCTTCACCACTGTTTCACTTTCCCTGACTACCAGTTGGTACCCACTTTGGAGGAATTTTCTTAACTCCTGAGAATTCCTATCCTTAATCAACTACCTTTCAACGGTACGGAAAAGGAACCAAAGCCTGAAGATGTTGCTCGAGCATTACATCTACAGCCTTCTGACATCAAGGGGCATTGGGAAACTAGAAGCAGCGTCAAAGGTTTCTTAGCAAAGTTCTTGTTTGAGAAGGCACAAGAGTGTTGGAATTCATTGGACCTACAAGCCTTTGAAGAGATTGTGGCGCTCCTTATCTATGGGTTGGTCTTGTTCCCAAATCCTGACCAGCTTGTAGAGGTCAACGCCGTCAAAATCTTCTTGTCCAGAAATCCAATACCAACATTGCTTGGGGACATTCTTCACTCATTTTACACACGAACAATGAGAAAGAGGGGTGTTCTCATGTGCTGTACTCCTCTCCTTGCAAGGTGGTTTATTTCGCACCTTCCACAATCTGTCTTGAAGAATGACCAAGGCTCAAGGTGGTCCCAACGGTTGATGACTCTTACTCACTCTGATGTACATTGGTGTTCTCGGTCCAGAGAAAATGTCATCATCATCGATCATTGTGGAGAGTTCCCTAATGTTCCATTACTTGGAATCAGAGGAGGTATCACCTACAAGCCTTGCCTAGCTTTGAGGCAATTTGGATATGCACGAAGAGATGGCCCTCACGACATGTTGATTCCTGACCTAGTTTTTGACTTCGACAACAATGCGCAAGGACTTCGCCAAAGATTCATCAGAGCTTGGGGGAGGCCCAACAAGGTTGATAGCAAGACACTGGGACACAAGAACTCCATCCCTCTTGAACCTTATCTCAAGTGGGTACGAGCCCGAGCCCAGAGTCTAATGATGCCTTATCCTCATGTTCTCCCTGTGATTAAAGAGCCCGTCAAGGAAGGAGAGGTTCCCTACACCATCCTACATCCTGACATGCCTACATCGTGGGAGGAGATGCAGAAGAGTTGGATCCAACTCAAGGAGGAACAAAACACTTTTGAAGCCAGCTTCTACGCCAGCGAGAAGAAGGTTTTAGAGCTCACCCGCCGACTCCATGAGCAAGAGGCCCTTAACACCTACATTGCGCCAAAGAGGATGCGCAACGTCTTTTTACCTTGAGAAGTTGTTTTTGTAATATTTGGCCCATGGGGCATTTATGTACTAACAAATCTTTTCTTATTAATATGACGTGCGTTCTTTTTGTCTGCAACAATTGTGAATTTCTAAAATCCTTGAATGCATTGCATAGCATCTCATGCATCATGTGCATAACAGGTACCCCTTTTTTTTTCTACAGGTTGCTTAATCTTCTTCGCTGTTTATTTTGAACAGTCACCATGAATCCAGAATCATCCAGTGAGCAAGCAATCAAGGCCCTTCAGGCCCAAAGTGCCCAGTTTCAAGAGATGGTCCTAAGCCTGGCCCAAGGTCAGCAAGAGTTGAAGGCTCTGCTCCTAAAGAAGAAGAAGAAGAAGAGGACTGCGTTGTTCAATATTGGACGCATGTTTGGGAACACACTCCATAATGAGGCTGATCCAACTACTTCCTCTGCAGAGAAAGACAGTCCCCAAGGGGGAGGAGCTCCTAGTCCTGCAGTCTCTGACAACGAGACGGATTACAATGACGAACAATACCCACCCGCTGCTGACCGATACAAGCAATTAGAAGACCGCTTGAGTGCCATGGAGATTTAAAATGTGTCGGGGCTGGATTTCGGAGATTTGGGCTTATCTTCTGGGGTAGTAATCCCACACAAGTTTAAGGCGCCTGCCTTTGCCAAATATGATGGGGCCTCCTGTCCAAAGCTGCATCTCAGGTCGTACGTAAGGAAGATCCAACCTTACACGGCAGATAAAAATCTTTGGATCCACTTCTTCCAAGATAGCCTTTCGGGGTCACAGCTTGAGTGGTTCTATCAACTAGATGGAACTAGTATCCGACATTGGGAAGATTTGGCGACCGCATTTTATAGACAATATCAATACAATTCTGACCTCGCTCCTACACGTACCCAACTTCAGGGTATGTCTCTAGGAACGGGCGAAGGGTTCAAAGAATATGCACAAAAATGGAGAGATTTGGCTGGCAGGGTGCAGCCTCTATTGACTGATCGTGAGCTGGTTGATATGTTTCTAGGGACCTTGTCTGGTCCATTTTTCAATCATCTGGTTGGCAATTCCTCAGCTAGGTTTACGGATTTGATCCTGACGGATGAAAGGATAGAAGCTGGCATCAGGTCAGGAAAGATACAAAAAGCTGCCTCCGCAAGTACTGAGAAGAGGCCTTTCAAGAAAGAAGCAAGTGCCGTCTATGGTCCTAGAAGACAAGTCAAGCCAGAAAGCCGCCAAGCCGTCAATGCTTTGGTCATTTCAAAGCCTGTTGCTGCTCCTCAGCAGTACAATCAACAAAGAGGTGAAAGGCCCAAGAGGCAGTATACTCGGCTGAGTATGACCTTGTCACAAATCTTACCGCAACTGCTATCAACCAACTTGGTGACCATCAAAGAGGCTCCAAAGGTCGTGAATACTGCATCTCCTAAGTATAACCCAAATGCCCGTTGTGCTTATCATTCTGATAGCCCCGGGCATACTACTGATGATTGCTGGGCCTTGAGAAATAAGGTGCAAGACCTTATCGATGTAAAGGAAATTCAGTTTGAGGCGCCTGAGAGGCCAAACGTTGTAACTGCTCCTATGCCCTAGCATAGAGTAAATGCCATTGAGGAAGATTTGTATGCTGTTTCGGTGAATGATGTTGCTACCCCTCTATTGACTGTTAAGAGGAACTTACTGCTAGCCGGTTTATTTCCGGGTTGTAGCAAGGGTTGCCTCCTGTGTGCTGTTATCCCTACCGGTTGTCCGCTGCTGAAATCAAGCATCCAAAGCCTGATGGATAGCAAAGAAATTCTGTTCAAGAAAACTGCTGTGCCGTTTGTTTCCGCTGAAGAAGTATCTGTTGTCACAATTTTCAACAATCCTACCAAGGCTCTCCCAAGGAAGCCAGTCTAAATTATGTCTGTTGCGCCCATTACTATTACTGTTCCGGGGCCTCTCCCCTATGAATCTAACAAGGCTGTCCCATGGCACTATGGGGCAGACGTGTATGTGCTTGGAGTGAAGCAGGAGTTCAACACCAGTACCAGTATCAGTAACATCATTGGTCCCGCCAAGATTACTCGCAGTGGCAGGCTCTTCTCGCCTGACATTGCACCACCAGTTATCCGAAAACCTCTTACCATCACACCCGCAAGTGTGCATGTTCCAAATCAAGTTCCTGTGTCTACTACTGCCGCCGAGTCCTCTGATGCTCGGGGCAAAGAAGTTGCTACCGATTTGCCTGCCCGGACGGAGGCACCAAAAAAGACTGCTGTTGAAGCCTCCCAACAAGAGATGGAGGAAATCCTTAAAATCATTAAAAAGAGTGACTTCAATGTCGTTGAACAGCTGGGGCATACCCCCTCCAAAATCTCTATGTTATCGTTGCTGCTGTGCTCAGAGGCCCACGCAAAGGCCCTGATTTCATTTCTGAAAACGGCCCATGTGCCGCAAGAGACCTCTGCAGATCAATTCACTGACTGTGTGGCTAATTTGACAGCTGACAATGGCCTGGGTTTCTCAGATGCAGACCTTACCGCCAAAGGAAAAAAACCACAATGATGCCCTGCACGTCTCTATAGAATGCAGGGGCACTACTCTCGCACACGTGTTGGTGGACACCGGTTCTTCCCTGAATGTTTTGCCCAAGAAGGCCTTAGATCGGTTGGATTGCGAGGGTCTGGAATTGAAACCTAGTAACATCATTGTTAGAGCCTTCGACGGTTCTAAGAGGATGGTGCACGGTGAGGTAGACATTCCTATTCGTGTGGGTTCCCAAGTCTTCGACTCAACGTTCTATGTAATGGATATTCGTCCATCTTATTCCTGCTTGTTGGGTCGACCCTGGATTCACAAGGCTGGGGCAGTAACATCCACTCTACACCAGAAGCTCAAATACCCTGTCAAAGGGAAGATTGTTACTGTGCAGGGTGAAGAGGAATACATGGTAAGTCACTTGAATTCATTCTGGTATATCGAGATGGACGGGGAGTTTATTGAAACCCCCTTTCAGCATTTTGAAGAGGTACCTCCAACGTTGGCGTCGACTGAGACAGTGGTTGAAGAAGACTTTCCTCTGAAGATGGCTTCCTTGAAGGATGCCCAGGCTGTAATCGAGAAAGGCAAATGCACAAACTGGGGACAGCTTCCTGACTTCACTCAAAAGACCGACAGGTTTGGGCTAGGCTTCACTGCAGAGGTTCAGAGGGCTGTTCGCAAGGAAAGGATCAGAAAGGCTCCAGTGTTCATCACCAACTCAAGGGTGAATGCTATCGAGGAGGACGTAGAGGAAGCGGAATTTGACAGTTGGATCTATCCAACCACCAACAACGGACCAAGCAACTGGACGGCAAAGGATTTTACACCTATTACATTTGTCACGCAGTAATGAACTCTTTTGATTTTCAATTTGTAACAAACAATATGTTGAAACTTTTATTGGCTCGGTGTCCTACCCGGGGCATCGTAGCTCCATCTGTGAGGGCTTTTTTTTGTATGACATTTCCATATATCATTAATCAAAACATTGGACGTTTGTTGCATTTCAAATCTTGCGCTCTTTTTCTTTCTGTGTTATATATTGCAAAACAGCTATATTTACACACACTCACTTATACAGGTTTCAATCCACTCCGGATCTCACTGGTAACGGCTCTGCTACCACCAGTTATGACTTCGAGAATCCGATCAACTTGGCCGAAGACGAAGGTGAAGATGATTGCGAAGTGCCTGGTGAACTCGCAAGACTGCTACTCCAGGAAGAGAGGGCCATTCAGCTGCATGAAGAGCCCGTGGAAACAGTGAACCTGGGTACTGAGACAGATAGAAAAGAAGTCAAGATTGGTGCCAATCTAGAGCTCAGCGTGAAGCAACGATTGATCCAGATGATGCATGACTACATGGAAATCTTTGCTTGGTCTTACGAAGACATGCCTGGTTTGGATGCCGACATTGTGGTTCATCACCTGCCTACCAAGGAAGACTGCCCTCTGGTAAAGCAAAAGGTCCGCCGTATGCGTCCAGAGATGTCCGAAAAGATCAAAGCTGAGGTTATGAAGCAATTCGATGCCGGATTTCTAGCAGTGACTTCTTATCCTCAATGGGTGGCCAACGTGGTTCCAGTGCCAAAGAAGGATGGTAAAGTCAGAATGTGTGTTGACTACAGGGATTTGAACAGGGCCAGCCCCAAAGATGACTTCCCCCTACCCCACATCGACGTTCTTGTTGACAATACTGCTCAACACAAGGTGTTCTCCTTCATGGATGGTTTTTCATGGTATAATCAGATCAAGATGGCTCCGGAAGATATGGAAAAGACTACCTTTGTGACTCAGTGGGGCACCTTCTGCTACAAGGTCATGCCATTCAGGTTGAAAAATGCTGGGGCAACCTACCAACGTGCCATGGTTGCTTTATTTCATGATATGATCCATCATGAGATTGAGGTATACGTTGACGACATGATTGCAAGGTCCCAAACTGAGGAGGAACACCTTGACCATCTGCGGAAGCTGTTTGACCGACTGAAGTTATACAAGCTGAGGTTGAATCCAAACAAATGTACCTTTGGGGTGAGGTCTGGAAAATTGCTAGGTTTCATTGTAAGCGACAAAGGTATTCAAGTGGACCCTGCCAAGATAAAAGCCATACAAGAGATGCCGACTCCCAGGACAGAGAAAGAAGTCAGAGGCTTTCTGGGACGACTGAATTACATTGCCCGATTCATCTCACATCTAACTGCTACCTGTGAGCCAATCTTCAAATTACTGAAGAAAGATCAAGTATTACGTTGGAACGATGAATGTCAGGCCGCTTTCGAAAAGATAAAGGAGTATCTCCAAGAGCCACCCGTTCTTATGCCACCAGTGGAAGGGAGACCTCTGATACTATACTTGACAGTACTTGACCACTCGATGGGGTGTGTGCTGGGGCAGCATGACGAGTCTGGCCGAAAAGAGCATGCTATTTATTACCTGGGCAAAAAGTTTACCGACTGTGAGTCTCGCTACTCACTGCTCGAGAAAACTTGCTGCGCTCTGGTATGGGCTGCTCGCCGGCTGAGACAGTATATGTTGACTCACACTACTCTGTTAATTTCAAAAATGGATCCCATCAAGTACATATTCGAAAAGCCTGCTCTGTCTGGAAGAATAGCAAGATGGCAAATGATCTTAATGGAATATGACATCCAATACACGAATCAAAAGTCCATCAAGGCAAGTGTATTGGCAGACCATTTGGCACACCAACCTGTGGACGATTACCAATCATTGAACTTTGAATTTCTGGACGAAGATATCATGGTAGTAACTGATTGTGAAGTACCTGGACCGGATGAAGGACCTGAGGAAGGATCCCGATGGTCTATGCATTTTGACGGAGCCTCCAACGCTTTGGGTAACGGCATCGGCGCTGTGATCATATCCCCCAAAGGAACTCATACTCCACTCACCGCCCGACTGTGTTTCAACTGCACCAACAACATGGCAGAATATGAGGCATGTATCATGGGTCTTCAAGCCGCAATCGACTTAAGGATCAAGTTTCTGAGTGTCTTTGGAGATTCCGCTCTCGTGATCAATCAGATCAAAGGCGAGTGGGATATGAAACACCCAAATCTTATTCCTTACAAGGAGTATGTGCTGACTTTGCTTCCCCACTTTGAAGAGATAACTTTTGAACACTTCCCAAGAGAGGAGAATCAGTTAGCGGACGCACTAGCTACAATGTCTTCAATGTTCAAAGTCAAATGGGACAATGAGGCTCCCCGGATCATTATCTGGAAGTTGGACGAACCTGCATACTGCTGCGATCTTGAGGCCGAAAAGGTGACTGAAAAACCCTGGTATCATGAGGTGAAGAGATACTTGGAAGCTCAGGAATACCCTGAAGGTGCATCTGTCAACGACAAGAAGTTCATGAGAAGGTTTGCGGCAAAATTCTTCCTCAACAACGACATTCTCTACAAACGGAATCATGATTCAACTCTACTGCGTTGTGTGGATAAGGCTGAAGCAGAGAAGATCATGATAGAACTGCATGAAGGTACATTCGGAACACATTCCAGTGGACATACCATGGCAAAGAAAATCCTTCGGGCAGGATATTTCTGGTCCACAATGGAAGCCGACTGTTACCAACATTCTCGAACTTGTCATAAATGCCAGATCTATGCTGATAAGGTGCACATCCCTCCGGTTCCTCTGAACGTCCTGACGGCACCTTGGCCTTTTGCAATGTGGGGCATCGATATGATCGGTGAGATCCGACCAACGGCATCCAACGGGCATCGTTTCATCCTAGTAGCAATTGATTACTTCACGACGTGGGTTGAGGCAGCTTCCTACGCCATGGTAACCAAGAGCGTCGTGGCACGTTTCATTCGGCATAACCTGATCTGTCGGTATGGCGTCCCAGAAAGAATCATTACGGACAATGGTACCAATCTTAACAACAAGATGATCACTGAGCTCTGCGAGCAATTTAAGATACAGCACCACAACTCTTCTCCTTACCGGCCGAAGATGAATGGGGCTGTAGAAGCAGCCAATAAGAATATCAAGAAGATTGTGCAGAAGATGACAGTGACCTACAAAGATTGGCACGAAATGTTACCATTTGCTCTTCATGGGTACCGTACCTCAGCAAGGACGTCAACCGGGGCAACTCCTTTTTCCTTGGTCTATGGCATGGAGGCAGTCTTGCCGATTGAAGTCCAGATACCCTCTCTCCGGATAATGAAGGATGCAGACTTGAACGAAGATGACTGGATCCAGACTCGACTTGATCAATTAAACCTGATTGACGAAAAGAGACTCACCGCTATCTGTCATGGTCAGACGTACCAAAAACGGATGATCAGGGCATTTAACAAGAAGGTCAGACCACAAGAGTATCAAGTTGGGGACCTGGTAATCAAGCGCATCATCCTTCCTCAAAGTGATCCCCGGGGCAAATGGACCCCTATATACGAAGGGGCATTTGTGGTTAAACATGTGTTCTCAGGAGGAGCCATGATTCTAACCACCATGGATGGTGACGACCTTCCTCACCCCGCCAATGCAGACATAGTAAAAAGATACTACGCATAAATAAAAGACCCGCTAGGTTGACATACCTAGGCAAAAATAAGGGCTTCTCGGCGAACCAAAAGGGTTCGGGCAAAAATAAGGGATGAAATGAAAAAAATCTGTACACCCGGCAAGTCGAAAACCTGAAAAGGCGGCTTGGGCAAAAATGGGTATCCCGGTGGACTGAAAACCCGAAAGGGCGGTCCAGGCAAAAGTTAGGGATAAAGCGTAACACTATGTCTCATTGGGTCACCTTGCATCCAGAATTCGGCATCAACTATCTGGCTCAGACTTCAGCATCGATCAAT
The DNA here is from genome assembly GCA_948472305.1 of Vicia faba. Taxonomy (NCBI): domain Eukaryota; kingdom Viridiplantae; phylum Streptophyta; class Magnoliopsida; order Fabales; family Fabaceae; genus Vicia; species Vicia faba. Next base: position 78,999,410 of record OX451740.1, on the reverse strand, counting down.
CAACTTCATCTTCAACTAAGTAGCAAAGTGCTGAGACGCTTGAAGACATAAAGGCGATAGCAGAGTTGGAACCTAGTAGGAATATTGTGCACATAGCTGTTTTGTTTCCTTTTCAAAATTGTATAAACTTTGTGTTATTCGGCGGCGTTCTCTTACTAGGACGTCAGCCTCTTGTACAAAAAACGCCTATTTACAGGCAAATTTCAAAATCAATACAGATTCAGTTTTCCAAACAAATTGCCATTTGTTTTTCCTTTTTTCTGTTTTGTCTTGCGAAGAACGTCCAATGTTCATTTTTGATATATGCATTTGACATTAAATTGCTAATTCATAAATACTTGCATATGAAACAAAAGACTAATTACAGGTGACATCAGAAACAGGGGCAATGTAAAGTTGTCTGATGCAGTCTGGTTGCTTTGTCCGCCGAGGTACCAAGGTAGGTTCAACTGAAGAATGTGACCATATTATCTCAACACCCCGCAGAGTAAGACAAGATTCAGCAATACTTTCCCCAAGTAGAGTTGGTTCCCTATCAATCCTGAAAAGGCACAATATTCCCCTAGCAAGTCAGCAATACTCTCCTCCAACAGAGTTAGTCTACGGTCAGCATGAAGGAAGTTGTGTATCCCCAGAAGATATCAACATTCCCCAGCGGAGTATAGGCATTCATCAGCGAGCATCCCCGGCAGTCTTGACCTAAGATTGTTCCCCGGCGGAATATCAACACCCCAGTACAGTCTGAAAAGTTTCCCCAGGAAAGTGGAACTCTTATCCCCGGCAGGTCTTGAAGCTTATCCCCTGCAAAGTACGGACGTCTCTCCCGAGCTTTATTCAAAGTTATTCCTCACAAGGGCTTATAACTGGGTTATCCTCAGCTAATTACCACGGAAGATCGCCATCGGCAAAGTTCTTCCTATCCCCAGCGGAGTTCATCAAAGTTCCCCAACATAACTTATCAACGCAATCCCCAGCGGAGTTTATCATTGTCATCCCCAGAGGAGTTTATCATTGTTATCCCCAGCGGAGTCCATCATTGAAATCCTCAGTGAAGCTCTCGTCAAACTTCAGCAAAGTATCTCTTCCATAGAGCAATTCCCCGCAGAGTAATCTCTCCAACAAGTTTATTCCTCAACGGAGTCATCTACTCCTACCGGTGTATTCTTGCAACCGTCATCCCCAGCGGAAACGAAGAGCTCTACTCTTCAACGTCAGCCCAGGATTTAATTCCACGGCCGATCGTCAAGGATTTATTTTCCTAGACGAAAATACATTCATAAACATTTCGCATTTCATACATCTTGCTTACATACATGATAAAGTGCATACGACACTATCTCATTTTGAACGTCATAACATCATGCATGTCATACATCATGACATTGCATACAACTGATGTTTTGCCTTTTCAGGAAAAAGACAACTACCTTCAACTGTCACAATTTCCAGATTCGATTCTTGTATCTAGCCAGGGCACATCTGTGAGTGACCAGTTTCCGGATTCGATTCCTGTATCTAGCCAGGGCACATCTGAAGAGTTTGAAGATTCGATTCCTGTATCCAGCCAGGGCATATCTATCAACTACCACAATTCCAGGTTCGATTCCTGTATCCAGCCAGGGCATATCTGTTGACGACTATTTCCAGATTCGATTCCTGTATCCAGCCAGGGCATGTCTGTTGACAACAATTCCAGATTCGATTCCTGTATCTAGCCAGGGCACATCTGAAGAGTTTGAAGATTCGATTCCTGTATCCAGCCAGGGCATATCTGTTGACGACTATTTCCATATTCGATTCCTGTATCCAGCCAGGGCATATCTGTGAGCAACCGATTGTAGATTCGACACCTGTATCTAGCCAGGGCATATCTGCATGAAAAGATTGAAGATCAACACCTGTAACAAGCCAGGAAAACATCTGTCTTTCTCAAAATACACAAGTTCTCGCTAAGGAATCTCTTATGCGATCAACGCTTCCAAATGGCATCTATAAGCCCATTCCCGACAAGGTTCTGTCACGTCTCCAGATGGCATCTATAAGCCCATCTCCTATCCACCATCTCTCCAAATGGCATCTATAAGCCCATTTCCGACATCACATTGCCGATACTCCAACATGCGAGTGCAAATTTCCGGGCACTCTAGTGTCCAATCTCTTTTTACCCTCGAGTCACGAAAGGCAAACTTGCCAATCTAACTCTTCAGGTTCAAGAAGATTGAACAGGGGCAACTGTTGTACCCCAAAATTTGCCCTCCCATCTTCTCAACATTTTCTCATCACAGAACCCTTGGAGCTCAAGATCCAGTTAGGGTTTCCTCTGCTCAAGACTTCTCCTTGCACTGTGGACCCAAATTATGGTTTGTGTTTGAACAAAGATGTTTTGACCTAAAATGCCTAAGATGACTTTCATGCTTCATGTTGGACTCCCAAGTTTATCCATACCAAGTTTCAAGTCTTGATTCCAAATTTTGCCCAGTCAATTGGACAGTTGACCTAGAAATCAGCTGTATTGGGGAAAAGTCAACTGTGGCCAATTGACAGTCAAATCTCATGAAAATTGACTCACATCAACACTATGAACTCACATGGACCATTTGATCAAGTTTGGATCACAATCCCACAAGAAATTTGATCAGATCACCAAAAGGGCAAAATGGTCATTTTTAGGGTTTTGACTGCACAAAGGCAATTTTTGACTGTTTGATCTAGCCAATGGAAAATAAAGCTCACATATGGACTCAAGGACCCCATGGAATTGTCTTGACATGCTCAACAAGTTCAAAAGATCCCAAATACACAAGATTGACAGTTGAATTTCCCAGTCAATTGATCAATTTTGACTGTATACTGAAAAGTCAAACGTTGACTTTTTGGTCAAAATCAAGTGTCAAGATTCATTTTTCATCAAAACATGCCAAATCATGAAACTTGTTCATCAAGAAATCAAGAATTACAAATTAGAATTTGAAATGAAGATTTTTCATAACTTATAATTTTTCTAAGTTATGAAAAACCCTAATTTTTTCCTAACTTTGTCCCACTTTCTCACCAAGATTCATTTGGATTCAAGCAAAAGTCAAAACATGAAAGTTGTAGCCTATTGCAAAATCTACAACTTTGATTCACAAAGTTTTCCCAAAAGAAGCTTGTAGCTCAAGTTACAATTTTTGGAACAAGGGTACCAAACCATTCTTAACTTAGAGAAAATTTGACCTATTTTAGGCAGGATTTTTACCTAACTTCAAGACCATTTTTCACATACTTCCACTTGGAATTTCAATTTGCATTTCAAAGATGGATTGTAGTAAACATTCCAAGCTTTCCAAAATGTCCAAGAACTCATCAAACAACCTCATGGTTAGGGAGAATCGAATTTGGCAAGTTGGGAAAAACTCACTTTTGATTTGGCCAAGTTACATGTTCATACATCTAGGCCATTTTGAAATCAGCTTGCACAACTTGATTACAGGTCTTATATCCCTTTTGCACTCATAAATTTAATGCAAACTCATTGTGCCAAGACCATATTTTATGTGTTCAAGCATTACATAAAGGTTTAGTCCCAAAATAGAAAAAGCATAATGCCCATTTTTGCAAAAGTAGAACTTTATGTCAATTAGCAATCCAAGCAAGTACAGTGCAAATCTCTTTGGCACAAGTTTATGAGCTAATTACACTGATCAAGGGGAAGGTATGCAGCACATTAGGGGGGCCTCTATCAGTCTAAAACTCAAGTGGACATTTGTTGCTTAAAGTTGAAGAAACATAGCATAACCATACACAACTCTCATCTCAGCTAACACAGGCTTAAGCAAACTTGTCAAACACATTCTAAACATCCATCCTGACCTGAGACACGAGCCTATCACCTCCAATACCTCCCTGTTGTACCCCAAAATTTGCCCTCCCATTTCCTCAACATTTTCTCATCACAAGACCTTTGAAGATCAAGATCCAGTTAGGGTTTCCTCTGCTCAAGACTTCTCCTTGCACTGTGGACTCAAATTAGGGTTTGTGTTTGCCCAAGGATGTTTTGACCTAAAATGCCTAAGGTGACTTTCATGCTTCATGTTGGACTCCCAAGTTTACCCATACCAAGTTTCAAGTCTTGATTCCAAGTTTTGCCCAGTCAATTGGACAGTTGACCTAGAAATCAGCTGTATTGGGGAAAAAGTCAACTGTGGCCAATTGACAGTCAAACCTCATGAAATTTGATCCACATCAACATTATGAGCTCACATGAACCATTTGATCAAGTTTGGATCACAATTCCACAAGAAATTTGATCAGATCACCAAAAGGGCAAAATGGTCATTTTTAAGGGTTTTGACTGCACAAAGGCAATTTTTGACTGTTTGACCTAGCCAATGGCAAACCAAGTTCACATATGGACTCAAGGACTCAATGAAATGGTCTTGACACATTCATCAAGCTCAAAAGATCCCAAGTGCACAAGATTGACAGTTGAATTTCCCGGTCAATTGATCAATTTTGACTGTACACTGAAAAGTCAAACTTTGACTTTTTGGTCAAAATCAAGAGTCAAGATTCATTTTTCATCAAAACTTGCCAAATCATGAAACTTGTTCACCAAGAAATCACAAAATGCAAATTAGGGTTTGAAAATGGAATTTTTCATAACTTAGAATTTTTCTAAGTTATGAAAAACCCTAATTTTTTCCCAACTTTACCCCATCTTTTCACCAAGATCCATTTGGATTCAAACAAAAGTCAAAACATGAAAGTTGTAGCTTGTTGCATAACCTACAACTTTGAATCACAAAGTTTTCTCATTTGAAGCTTGTATCTCAAGTTATAATTTTTTGAATAAGGGCACTAAACCATTTTTAACTTAGTGAATTTTTAACCTATTTTGACAAGGTTTTCTACCCCACTTCAAGGCCACTTTTCATACCCTTCCACTTGGAATTTTAATTTGCACTTCAAAGATGGATTGTAGTACACATTCCAAGCTTTCCAAAATGTCCAAGAACTTCTCAAACAACCTCATGGTTAGAGAGAATCGAATTTCACAATATAGCAAAAAACCACTTTGTTCATGACCAAGTTCCATATCCATAACTTTGCAAATTTGAACTCGGCATAGTTTGTGCTACTTTACAGGTCCTTAAACCAAATTACACTCCTTAATTTAATGCTGGTTCATTGTGCCAAAGTGTTGTTTCATGAGTTCAAGCATTGTACACAAGATTGATCCATTTTTAGATAAAGTAAACTTTCCATTCTTGAAAAGGTTAGCTTTATGTCTAATTGAAAATCAAGAAGGTACAAGCTAAATCCTTTTGGCACAAGATTATGGACAAGTTGCTCTGATCAAGAGAAGATTATGCAGCACATTAGGAGGCCCCCTACTGACCTAAAACCTCAACTTGCTTTTGTTTGCTTCAAGTTCAAGAAAAGTCCACAACTTATCACAACTCTCTCTTCAGCCTAGACACACAACACAAAAGCTATCAAACACATTCCAAAGAACATATCCAAGCTTTGGCACGAGTCATTGACCTTTCAAACACTCTCCATCTCAGAAACACCACAAAATTGCTCAAACAGAGCAAGCCCTGCAGATTGAGTGCTATCTCTCAATCCCTTTGAGCATTCTTGTCCAAACTTGTTCCTCTACCTTCCTTACAACATATGCAAGCTAACCATGTCCTGAAACCTGACCTGTAACACCTCCAAGCCACTTCACCATTTTTAAATTTCTGTTTTGCAGTTGGAGTTCACTAGCTCGATTCAGGGAGTTTCAAGACAAAGTAGGACTTGGAAAAGCATCCTTACACTTCAAGGAAGTTATACAAGTCATCATTTCACTCTGAAACATCCTCCATTGCAAAGCTCGATTCCAACTGAACAGGTATATTCATGGAGTTCTATCTCCCTTATTAGGCATTGTTAGCTTTAGGTTTTTGAAGAAAACATGTCACAATCATAGCCCTGAACATGCTCATATGATTAGATTTCATTTATATTTCGTGTGCTTAGAGAATTTCATGTCTGAACATTGATGAAAAGTTAGGTCAGAAATTGGGGGAGGAGAAATTCTCCCTCATCTTAGAGAGATAGGTCAAGTTCTTTATATGGTTGAAACCGTCTCTTAATGCTCTACACTTTTCATGTTATGAGTTTTGCTTGAAAGTCCAGGAATCCAGAGATAAAAAACGCGTGTTTTGCTTGAAGGATGTTGTACAGAGGTTGAAGAAGAAGTGGTCTGGGCTGGGCCTGGAACTATTTTCTTTTCACACCCTATTTCCATGTTTACACCCCCTGAGCCCATTTGCTTCATTTTTGACTCTTTTTGACTTTTTCTTTTTTGGTTGACTTTGTTTATTTTTTCTCATGGCATTAAAAAATTAAAAATATTTTTTCCATCATTTTTTGAATATATGGCGTATTTATTTGATTTATTTCTTTTGTTTGCATATAAATATTATATATATACTATTATTAGAATAAATAGAAAAATAGTGTAAATACATTTTTTATTTTTATTTACCTTCTGAAAATATTTCACATAAAAAATACTCTTTTTATTTGTTTTATTAAAATATTAAATAAATATTTATTTTGTGTATAATGCATATTTAAGAAATTAATATATGTATATATATATGTTTATTAATATATTTAAGATAAAATATAAAAATACTTGAATTTTTCATTTTATTAATATTTGATACAAAAATACTTTTTTTTTTCATAATATACTTCATTTTATTTTATTTTTATAAATAATAAATAAACATTTTGTCTTAAGTTAGATAATAATACATTTTCTTAATAAAATTAGGGTTTTTGCCCTAAATTCAAAATACTCCAAGAAATAATATATTTTTTATTTTCTTTTACATAAATAATATTTTTTTCATGCATATACAAAACATTTCTTTTTGCATCTTGCATCCTTATTTAATTTTTGTACATTATTTACATTGCAAATATTCAAAATGATGTAATAATTTAGATTTAAATTCTTGTCAATATCCCCATTTGAACATTTGTACCCCGCTTCCCATATTTGGTTTTGTAATAGCTTAGTAAATTTAATTTTGCACTTTATTGCTTTCTAATGATAACATGTTAGAATTAGGGTTTGTATGCGAAAAAACGATAAAAAATAGTTTGACCTAATACAAGATAAGCAAGCATGAAAATGGACACACAAATCACACTTGCACCCCTAGGGTATTCCACTTGTTGCCTTCAAATAAATGGGCCATATTGTATGTTGAACTTCTTTGGGCAAAGCAAACAATTTGAATGATCATAGTCCCTCGACAAAACTTTTCAAAAACAAACAAAAACAAATGATCAAGTCCCTTAAAGAAATTGCCCAAAGACATTTAACGTCGTTACAATTATGGTCTAAACGATGACCCGCGCCCGTCCCTTTCACATCCTAACACAAGGTTGTCCACCAAATACAATGGTGGAACAAACTTGTTAAAAGGGTTAAAACATAACAATAATCTTTTGAGAAATTTAGGAGTAGATAACCTCTTAGTTACTTGAATCAAACTTGCAAAACAAAACACTTGCCTAATTTCAAAATCACACATCACTACACTTTCAAAACAACTTTCAAAAACAAATGAAAACTTTTTCAAAAGACATACATCTTTGTATACATCCCCACATGGATCATTACAAAGGTTGCCACCACATTGGCCTCTTTTCAAAACATTTTCAAACCCACACACTCAAGCACCATTTAAAACAATTGAAAACAAAAGGCAAGTGATCTAAAGCAAGTAACTAAGAGCCCATGGATAACCATGGATAGAAAGGGTGCTAATACCTTCCCTTTCTATAATCTACTCCCCGAACCCAAGAAAACATCTCAAAAGGTTTTTTCTGTGCTTTTTAACCTTTCCTTAGGTTAAAATAAAAAGTCGGTGGCGACTCTTGCTAACCGCAACATTTGCGAATACAAACGCAAAACCCAAGTCAGTTCTCCCACCGTATCACAGAACTGGCGACTCTGCTGGGGAGGTTTTTAAAAGTGGAGTAACCTTAGGGCTTAGATCACCTTTATTTTCAATTGATTGTCTTGTTTGCTTTTACATTTGTGGGCTTTGTATCAGAGTTTTATAGATCCTAACCCGGATCTGGGGATACCTTCTTAGAAAGTAGCAACAAGGCTGTGAGGGAACTGTGCGGGGTATACCGACATGGTTGAAGCAGTCTGCTACGTTGATGTGGCACTTTGGTGTGTACCGGTAACCCTTGAGTTCAGTCAAGGAGAGTACGGGGCCGCCGCGTGGTGTCGTGAAGCATCAACTGACCTTAGGAACCTTAATTGAACCATCTTGGCCTTTTTAGGGTAGTGAGATAACTGACTTTGGTGCAGTCCGAGGTTGGTTGATACTCGATACTACACTCAATTAAGGGTTACTTTCCTGGGATATTTCGGTCGCCAGTTCAGTGGCTAAATCGAAACGATGAACAATGAAAGTAATCCAGTGATATTGGGACCTTTAGAACCCGGTTACTTCTAATAGGACAGGTTGAGCCCACCAAACTTCAAGGGGGTAATACCCAGACCCCATGCAGGCCTAAACTCTAAGGGTTTGTCTTGTGTGACTTGTGTGCCTTACCATGTTTGCCTTTGTGAACATTTGTGGTGTATTTAATCATAACATCATGACATCATACAACATCATGAGCATTGACTAACCATTTCAAGGGTTTCGAATCTTCATCTTTGTTCTTGTTTTATAGGACATGGAAACTGCTCGCAGAAAGACAATTCAGATTAGCCTTGTAAAGATCCCTCCTCAGCTTAAGGAACTTATGTCCAGGATTCCCGAGGGTTCTTCATTCAGTGAGAGACATGGAAGACTCATCAGCTTGGATAACACCAACATTGAGGAGGATTTGATAAAAGTCCTGTTCCAGTTCTTTGACCCTCTGCATCACTGCTTCACTTTTCCCGATTATCAATTGGTGCCTACATTGGAAGAGTTCTCCCGACTCCTGAAGGTCCCTATCCTTGATCAACTACCCTACAACGGTACGGAAGAGGAGCCCAAGCTTGAAGAGATTGCTAAAGCCTTGCACCTACAGTCATCTGACCTCAAGGGACATTGGGAAGTCAGAAGTGGTATCAAGGGTTTCTTAGCCAAGTTTCTGTTTGAGAAGGCCCAAGAATGTTGGAACTCCCTTGACCTACGAGCTTTTGAAGAAGTTATGGCCCTCCTTGTCTATGGTTTGGTGTTATTCCCTAATCCAGATCAGCTTATTGATATCAGTGCTGTCCAGATCTTCATGACCAAGAATCCTATACCTACGTTGCTGGGGGACATCCTTCACTCATGTTACACTCGAACCATGAGAAGAAGGGGTGTCCTTATGTGTTGCACTCCTCTCCTGGGAAGGTGGTTTATTTCGCACCTTCCACAAACAGTTTTAAAGAACGAGCGGGGTTTGAGATGGTCACAACGGTTAATGACTCTCACGCATGCAGATATACATTGGTGCCCTAGGTCTAGGGAAGACATCACTATCATTGATCGTTGTGGGGAGTACCCTAATGTTCCTTTATTTGGAATCAAAGGAGGTATTACTTACAACCCATGCCTGGCTTGGAGACAGTTTGGGTATGCTCGGAGGGATGGCCCTCATGACATGTTAATTCCTAACATAGTTTTTGACTTCGACAACGATACTCAAGGACTTCGTCAGAGATTTATCAGAGCTTGGAGGATGCCAAGTAGGATAGACAGCAAGACACTGGGGCACAGGAACTCCATCCCGTTGGAACCTTATCTCAAGTGGATACGAGCCTGCTCCCAGAAGTTAGTGATGCCTTATCCTCATATGCTCCCTGTGATCAAAGAACCAGTCTTGGAAGGAGAGGCATCCTACACCATTCAACATCCCGACATGCCCACCTCCTGGGAAGAAATGCAGAAGAGCTGGTGTGAACGGTGGATCTGGAACTGACTGTTTAATGCTGGTTCGCGAAATGTCGCGGTAAGCAAGAGTCGCCACCGTCTTTTATTTTCTCCAAATGGAAAGGACAAAAGCACAGAAAAATTCCTTAAAGAGATTGCTCTCGGTTCGGGAGGTAGGTTATAGAAAGGGAAGGTGTTAGCACCCTTTCTATCCATGGTTATCCATGGGCTCTTAGATACTTGCTCATTGTGTTTTCAAAAATGGTTTGTTTGCTTTTCAACTGTGGGTTTTAAAAAGTTTCTTTGAAAATTTCAGATCGACTCATACGTCAGAGTGTTTGAAAAGTTTGCTTTGAAAGCTTTTGAAAAGTGTCAGTGTGAAAAGTCTTTTGAGTTTGTTTTGAGATTAGAGCAAGTATCCTTGAGAACCTACCTACCCTAAGGAATTCGTCTGTGTAGATGTCCTTAAAAGTAGTGCCATCCCACCATTGAGAGGTAGGTAGCACCACCGTTGGAGGTGTTCGGGTCAATTCGATATTCGGGACGTGGTGATCACCAGAGCAATGGGAAAACACCTCAGAAGCTACCCTCATGCCAGGTTCCCGGATCATGAGGACTTACTAAGACGTTTTCTACTCGACGACCACCTTTTGAGGCAAGGCAACAGTGAGGCGTACCCTAGGGGTGGTGTGTGCGAATTGTGTGTCATGTTTCAAGTATTTTTGTCTTGTCATGTTTGTCGTGTTCTACGCTTGATTTTAATTAAGACATTCATTCTTGCATGCTTGGTTAACAGTTAAATATTTTGCGAGGAAATAAATCTAGACTATTACAAACGGCGCGGGTCCACATCGCCAAAATTAAACCGGACCCGATTTAGCGAAAAAAATAAATAATGCGAAGAAATAAAAGTGTGAGAAATTTAAATTACATGGCTTTGGGATATTTACAAAATTATAATTACGACATAAATGCGCAAATTAAATAATTAAAACGAAACTAGGGCGTTGGACCCTTTTGCAAATAATTAAAAGTTAATGAGAATTAAAAATTAAATGATTAAATGTTTTTTTGGTATTTTGTATTGTTTAGATTTAATGAGAAAAAAGGAGAATTAATTAAAATTAAATTAAACGGCAAACCCTAAATTCTAATATTTTTTATTTATTATGAAAGAATTAAAATATGACCTAAATTAAACCTAATTCATTTATGTACAATTTAAATAAGAAAATAAATAAATAAGTTATTATTATTATTCTAAAAAAAAAGGAAAATATTAAAAGTAATAAAAAATAGCAATTAACCTAATTCTACATTTTTTGGATTTTTATTAAAAAAAGAAATTAATATTAAAACCTAATTAAACTAAGTAATCTACATTTTTATTTATTCATGAAAATAATTAAAATTAAAAATTCTATTTTTATTTGGACGTTTTATTTTTTATGATGTTTTTCTGTATTTTTTGTAAAAAGATATTTAATTTAAATCAGAAAATAAATAAACAAATAAACAATTAAAAATAATAAAAGATAATTAGAAAAAGATAGAACCAGAGGGGGTTTGTTGTCCCATTATGAGGTATGCATTTTGAAAAGCCTGGCCCAATAAGCTGGAATCTGTTGACTTTGGGGATCATGTATGGTGCGTTTGACCAGCACCTATGGTGTTCCTTGAATCTATGCGTTTGATTTGCAAGCAGCTGGACGCGTGGCTCATGGATGAGGAGGACGTATGATGGACTTTCACGTTAGGCCTGCAGGGGATTTACAATTGAAAAATAATATAGGATTTGGCCAGACCTGGGACTTGAACCCAGGTCTTGAAGGTCACATGCCTTAGTCCCTGCCAGCTGAGCTATTCGCTCTCAATTAACATATAATAATATGCAAATAATATAAAGAGAACATGCTAACGCTTTGGAATTTCGCGCGAAAATTCAAAATGTCCAATCAGGTTCAGACACATCTTCGTCTCCTTCCCTACCCTGTAAAACAAAACTCAAGGGAAACGGTTTTTTTAGCGTGGTTTTAAGGTGGATTTGAGAAAATAGCGAATAGCTTTCTAGGCATCATAAATTGTTCGCGAGGGTCCAGGTTGCTTCGTCTCTACGCTCTGAACACATCCATGGGGTTGATAAGGTCCAATTTTGCTATATTTGGAAACCCCCAAATTCAAAGCTGTGAAACCCTAATGCTTGTTAATGGCGAAATCGCGTATGTTGCTCAAAAATGAAATCAAACATATTGGTTAGCACAGAAACATCATGACAAACAATAATCCATAACGAAAAATGCATGAGGATGTTTAAATCGTGCTATGCGAATTCAATATTTTCTTGATACGGTTTGAGGTCCAGGTACCAGTTCAAGGCGTTTGAGTTGATGCCAATGGTTGGAATATGTCCAGGAATTCACAAGGAAGCTTTTGCAAAAGGAATGGAGCTTTGAATCAGTCTCTAGGGTGGATTTCAGAATTGAATTTTTATGAAAAATTTCAAGAATGCAAGGCTTGTTTATGCGCAGCTTTTTTTCAGTCTCTGCATTAGGGTTCTGATGTTGATCATATAGGGAATGATTTAGGTTGAAAAAGCTGTACAAAATCTTATGCATTGATGAATTTTGGATATTTGATTTCATGTATCTTTTACAATCTTTTTCATGGTGTTTTTGTGCCAAATCTGATCAATTATCATCAAAGCTTGCCTATTTGAGATATGCACGAATTATAGAGATTAGATCATGCATAAAAAGATTTTTCATGTTAGGTTTATATTTTTCATGAATTAAAATCATTTAAATGAATATAAATTAATATTAATTCAAATAAATAATTAAAAAATATGAGAATACTTCCCTTTGGGCCTAGTGGTCGTGCATAGGCTTGGCATGAAGAAATTTGGAAGAAAATTGGGCCCATTTGCATTTTTAGGCCTTTTGCATCAATGTTGACTTTCAAAAATTTCCAAAAATTTCCCAACTTCCACAAGGCATAACTTGGTCAATTTTTAAGCTTTTCACATGTTCTTGGACATTTTGGAAAGGTCTTTGAGTCCTTTAACCAATGCCTTTGGTCCCATGTCATTTTGATTTACCAATCTCAAGTTATGGCCTTTGACTTAAAGTCACTTTTTGTTGACTTTTGAAAATGACCTATAATGTTGAAATTGATAACTTTTTGTGAGAGCATTTCTTGGACTTGGAACATGAAGATGAATTGTAGGAAATGTCTTTCTCTTCAAAATGAGCTTTGGATGGAAATTTTCTGATAATCCATGTGAAAGTTATGCCCTGGTCAATTTCAGTTGACTTTTTCAGCTGTCCAAATATAGCAACTTTTGCATCTTTGATGATTTCTGAGCCAAATTCTGAGAATCATGATCAAGCATTGATCAAATGATGCTTGTGGCTTCAAAATGATATGTTGACCAAAAATTTGAACTTTTGACTGTCAAATGACCATTTTGCCCCTACAGTTGACTGTAGTGCAATTTAGGGTTTTGACTGTGCAATCTTGAGCTGAATGCCTTGAAACTTGATATGAGGACACTTGACCATCTTTGTAGGCATATGAGACTTGATTGGGCCTTTGAGAAGTTCATTTGCTTGACCAGAACTCAAACCCTAGTTTTGACTGTATAGGAGACAGTTGAGCTGCACAACCCTTGGGGAATTTTGTGACCTTGACTTTGGCAATTCTTGATGAATATGGGAGGGCAAATTTTGGGGTACAACAGTTGCCCCTGTTCAATCTTCTTAGACCTGAGGATGCAGATTGGCTGACGTGCCTTTCGTAATCCGAGGGTAGAAGATGATTGAACACTAGAGTGCCCAGAAATTTGCGCTCACATAGTAGCAGTGATGGGGGAAATGGGCTTATAAATGCCGTTTGGAGATTGCTTGGATAGGATGATGGGCTTATAGATGCCATCTGGATGTTGATTGCGTAGGAGATTCCTTAGCGAGAACCTGCATACCTGCAAAACAGAAAAATGAGTACCTGACACGTTGCCGGAGTTGATTTTAGATGCTTGACGTAGATATGTCCTGACTGATTACAGGAACTGAGATCTGGAGCTTCAAACGTTTGATGAATGAACCAGGGATGGTTGCTGCCTTAACCTGAATGATAAGTGAACCTTGGATGATTTTAACTTCAACAACGCTCGTTGAGAAAAATCTTGGTGAGGATTACCATCTTCGTAGTGTCAGGAAGAGAACCAAAGGACATTATAATCTCAAAGGGAGTCACCTCATTCACCGTTGGAGAGGGAACCATAGGAAATTATAATCTGAAAGGAGATATCACCTCACGCTCATGCCGGAGAGGGAAACATCTTGAAAGGGAATTACCACTTCACTCGCCGTTGGGGAAGGGACCATAAGAGAATATCACCTCACGCTCATGCCGGAGAGGAGAACATCTGAAGAAGGAATTACCACCTCACACGCCGTTGGAGAGGGGACCATAGGAGAATATCACCTCACGCTCATGTCGGAGAGGAGAACATCTTGAAAAAGGAATTACCACCTCACACTCACCGTCGGAGAGGGGACCACAAAAGACTATCACCTCACGCTCATCGTCGGAGAGGAAAACATCTTGAAAAAGGAATTACCACCTCACGCTCACCGCCGGAGAGGGGACCATAAAAGACTATCACCTCACGCTCATGCCGGAGAGGGGAACATCTGAAGAAGGGATTACTACCTCACACGCCGTTGGAGAGGGAACCATAACTTCTACTGAGTCTTTATCAGAAAAATCTGTTTGGAGTCGATTTAACTGGACTAGAGACATCTTTGAAATATGTTTGGGAATTTCAACTGCACCCTTCCTGAAAGGTAGAGGTTAGTTATATGCAATGCATGATATGGATCAAGCAATGATGTTATCAATATAAATGAGACTTGTATGATGCAATACGTTATGCATGCTACAATGATGTATGTGATGATTCGTGTATGTTTTCGTCTAGGAAAATAAATCCTTGACGGGTGCCGGGAAGCCATATCCTGGGCTGATGTTGAGGAAGAGATTGTGCTTCCGCTGTGGATGATTGTTGCAAGAATACCGATAGGAGACGATAACTCCGTTGAGGAATGAACTTTGGCAAATGAAATAATTTCTGCGGGAGAAAAGATACTCTAGCGATCATGCTGGGAAGTGTTACTCTGTGGGGATAGCGACGCTTTGCTGAATTGATGAAGATAACTCCGCTGGGGATACCGTTGATGAGTTATGTTGGGAGATATCCTTGTTGTGCTGGAAGTGTTGATAGACTTCGCTGGGGGTAGGAAGATACTGCGCCGAGGACGCTCTTTCCGTGGCTTTTGGCTGAGGATAACCCAGTTATATCCTGTTACGGAAATAACTCTTTAAATCAAGCCGGGACGACGCGTTCGTGCTTTGCGAGGGATAAGCTTCCAGAATCTACTGGGGATAAGCTTACTGTTTGGGGAGATATGAATTCCAACTTTCCTGGGGAAACTGGGTTGGATTCTTCTGGGGGAGGTTTTGATATGCTGGGGAGGTGACTCCTTTGAATGTTGAGATACCGCCGGGGAACAATCTTTAGACCAAGACTGCCGGGGATACTTGTTAAGAATATATGCTGCTGCTGGGGAGGTATTGAGATCTACAGGAGGATACTCAATTTCCTTGGGACTTGATGATTTTGCTTGGAGAAGAATGTATTTACTTGCTGACTTATTCTCTGGGGAATTAAGATACACTTGGCCGCGTTCTTTAGCTGAACCTACCCTGGTACCTTGGAGGATAGAACAATTAAACTGCTCAGACAACTCTTTATTGCCCCTGTTTCTAATGTCACCTGCAATGAATTCCTTTGTTTCGTATGCAAATATTTATGAGTTAGCAAATTATTGTCAATGCATACATCACAAATTGAACCTTGGACGTTCTTCGCAAAACAAAACAGAGAAAGGAAAAATACTTGGCACGTTTAACTGAAAATATATTTTTATTGATTTTTGAATGGCCTGAAAATAGGCGTTTTGTGTACAAGAGGCTGACGTCCTAGTAAGAGGTACGTCGCCGATCAAAAGAGTTTATACAAGTTTTGTACAAAAGAAAAATAGAACAGCTGTGTGAAAGATGAATGATCCACTGGGTTTCAACTCTGCTATTGTCTTTATAACTCCGAGCGTCTCATCACTTGATGACCTTGGTTGAAGGTGAAGCTGACTGATTGATGCCGTTTGAGCTTGATGCAGATACCGGATTCTGGATACAAAGTGATCCAATGAGACATAGTTTTACGCTTTTATCCCTAATTTTTGCCTGGACCGCCCTTTCGGGTTTTCAGTCCACCGGGATACCCATTTTTGCCCAAGCCGCCTTTTCAGGTTTTCGACTTGCCGGGTGTACAGATTTTTTTCATTTTCATCCCTTCATTTTGCCCGAACCCTTTTGGTTCGACGGGAAGCCCTAATTTTTGCCTAGGCATGTCAGCCTAGCGGGTCTTTTTCATGCGTAGTATTTTTTAACTATGTCTGCATTGGCGGGGTGAGGAAGGTCGTCACCATCCATGTTGGTTAAGATCATTGCCCCTCCTGAGAACACATGCTTAACCACAAATGGCCCTTCGTACGTAGGGGTCCATTTGCCCCTTGGATCACTCTGAGGAAGGATGATTCTCTTGATAACCAGATCCCCGACTTGATATTCCTGTGGCCTGACCTTTTTGTTAAATGCCCTGATCATTCGTTTCTGATACGTCTGACCATGACAGATAGCAGCAAGTCTCTTTTCGTCAATGAGATTGAGTTGGTCAAGTCGTGTCTGAATCCAATCATCTTCATTCAGGTTTGCATCCTTCATTATCCGGAGAGAAGGAATTTGCACCTCGATCGGCAAGACTGCCTCCATACCATAAACCAGAGAGAAAGGAGTTGCCCCGGTTGACGTCCTAGCTGAGGTACGGTACCCATGCAAAGCGAACGGTAACATCTCGTGCCAATCTTTGTAAGTCACTGTCATCTTTTGCACGATCTTCTTGATGTTCTTGTTAGCTGCTTCTACAGCCCCATTCATCTTCGGTCTGTAAGGAGAAGAATTGTGGTGCTGTATCTTGAACTGTTCGCAGAGCTCAGCAATCATCTTATTGTTCAGATTGGTACCGTTGTCTGTAATAATCCGTTCAGGGACGCCGTATCGACAAATCAGATTGTGCCGAATAAACCGTGCCACAACAGTCTTGGTTACTGTAGCATAGGATGCTGCCTCAACCCACTTTGTAAAATAATCAATCGCTACTAGGATGAAGCGATGTCCATTGGATGCCGTAGGTCTTATCTCACCGATCATGTCTATGCCCCACATTGCAAACGGCCAAGGCGCAGTCAGAACATTCAGGGGAACCGGGGGAACATGCACCTTATCTGCATAGATCTGGCACTTGTGGCATGTCCTAGAATGTTGGTAGCAATCAGCTTCCATGGTGGACCAGTAATATCCTGCCCGTAGGATCTTTTTAGCCATAGTATGTCCACTGGAATGTGTGCCGAAGGTCCCGTCATGTAGTTCTTCCATGATTCTTTCTGCTTCAATCTTGTCCACACAACGCAGTAAGGTTGAATCATGATTCCTCTTGTACAAGATGCCGTTGCTTAGGAAGAACTTGGCTGCGAACCGTCTTAGGAATTTTTTATCATTGATAGAGGCACCTTCCGGGTATTCCTGAGCTTCCAGATATCTCTTCACTTCATGGTACCAAGGCTTCTCAGTTACCAATTCAGCTTCGAGATCACAACAGTATGCCGGTTCGTCCAGTTTCCAAATGGTAATCTGGGGAGCTTCATTATCCCATTTAACCTTGAACATTGAAGACATTGTAGCTAACGCGTCCGCTAACTGATTCTCTTCTCTCGGAAAGTGCTCAAAGGTTATCTCTGTAAAGTGGGGAATCAGGGTCAACACACATTCTCTGTAAGGAATCAAGTTTGGATGTTTCGTATCCCACTCTCCATTGATCTGATTGATCACTAGAGCGGAATCTCCGAAGACACTGAGGAACTTGATCCGTAAGTCGATCGCAGCTTGAAGACCCATGATACACGCCTCATACTCCGCCATGTTGTTGGTACAGTTGAAACATAGCCGGGCAGTGAGTGGAGTATGAGTACCCTGTGGAGATATGATTATGGCGCCGATACCATTCCCCAAAGCATTGGAGGCTCCGTCGAAGTGCATAGACCAACGGGATCCTGGTTCAGGTCCTTCATCCGGTCCAGGTACTTCACAGTCAGTTACTATCATAATGCTTTCGTCTGGAAACTCGAAGTTCATTGATTGGTAGTCATCTACAGCTTGATGAGCTAAGTGGTCTGCCAATACACTTCCCTTGATGGCTTTCTGGGTTGTGTACTGAATGTCGTATTCCGTCAAGATCATTTGCCATCTTGCAATTCTACCAGACAGAGCAGGCTTTTCGAATATGTATTTTATCGGATCCATCTTTGAGATCAACAAGGTAGTGTGAGTCAGCATATACTGTCTCAGCCGGCGAGCAGCCCATACCAAAGCGCAGCAAGTTTTCTCAAGCAGTGAGTATCGGGTCTCACAGTCGGTAAACTTTTTGCTAAGGTAATAAATGGCATGCTCTTTTCGGCCAGACTCGTCATGCTGCCCCAGCACACACCCCATTGAGTTGTCTAGCACTGTCAGATATAGGATCAGAGGTCTCCCTTCAACCGGCGGCATAAGGATGGGTGGTTCTTGGAGATACTCTTTAATTTTGTCGAAGGCGGCCTGACATTCATCGTTCCAACGTACTACCTGATCTTTCTTCAGCAGCTTGAAGATTGGCTCACAGGTAGCAGTCAAATGAGATATGAATCGAGCGATGTAGTTCAGGCGCCCTAAAAAGCCTCTGACTTCCTTCTCTGTCTTAGGAACTGGCATCTCTTGAATAGCCTTGACCTTAGCAGGGTCCACTTGAATACCTTTATCACTGACCACGAAGCCTAGCAATTTCCCAGATCTTACCCCGAAGGTGCACTTGTTCGGGTTCAATCTCAGCTTGTACAGTTTCAACCGGGCAAATAACTTCTGCAGATGATCTAAGTGCTCTTCTTCAGTTTGGGATCTAGCGATCATGTCGTCCACATACACTTCGATCTCGTGATGGATCATATCATGAAATAAGGCAACCATGGCACGCTGGTAGGTTGCCCCAGCATTCTTTAATCCGAACGGCATGACCTTGTAACAGAAGGTGCCCCACTGAGTAACAAATGTAGTCTTCTCCATGTCTTCAGGTGCCATCTTTATCTGATTGTAGCCTGAAAAGCCATCCATGAAAGAGAATACCTTGTGCTGAGCTGTATTATCCACAAGGACATCAATGTGAGGTAAGGGGAAGTCATCCTTGGGGCTGGCCCTGTTCAGATCCCTGTAATCGACACACATTCTGACCTTGCCGTCCTTTTTAGGTACTGGCACCACATTAGCAACCCACTGAGGATAAGAAGTCACTGCAAGGAACCCGGCATCAAACTGTTTCATGACCTCGGCCTTAATCTTCTCTGACATCTCTGGACGCATCCGACGGACCTTTTGTTTAACTGGAGGGCAGTCTTCCCTAGTTGGCAAATGATGGACAACAATATCGGTTTCCAACCCTGGCATGTCTTCGTAGGACCAGGCAAAGATCTCCATATAGTCATGCAGCATCTTGGTTAACCGTTGCTTCACGCTGAGCTCTAGGTTAGCCCCAATCTTTACCTCTTTTCTGTCTGCCTCAGTACCCAAGTTTATGGTTTCCACTGGCTCTTCATGGGGTTGAATTGCCCTCTCTTCCTGAAGCAACAGTCTTGCAAGCTCGCCAGGTACTTCGCAATCATCTTCACCTTCGTCTTCGGCTAAGTTGATCGGGTTTTCGAAGTCATAATTGGCATTAGCAGAGCTGTTATCAGTGAGATCCAGAGTGGATTGGAACCTGTATGAGTGAGTGTGTGTGTAAATACAGCTGTTTTGAAAATTATGTAAAGGAAATGAAAGGAAGAAAAAAGGAACACAATATTTGCAATGCGAAAGTAGTCCAAGATTTTCATTTATGATGTATAAAATGACAGTTCATATGCCCTCACAAATAGAACCGCGGTGCCTCGGGTAAGACACCGGGCCATAGAGTTTATCATTGTCTATTACAAAACATGGGAATTCATTACTGTGTCACAAAGGTAACAGGGGTGTGATCCTTTGCACTCCAATTGTTCAATCCTTCTTCGGCCGTCGGATAAATCCAGCTGTTGAATTCGGCTTCGTCCACTTCAAAGTCTTCCCCGACAGCATTCACGTCTGAACCCTTGATAAATACTGGAGGCCTTCCGATCTTCTCTTTCCTCATAGCTCTCTGCCCTTCTGAGGTGAAGCCCAGCCCAAGTTTATCAGTCTTCTGGGTGAAGTCTGGCAGTCTGCCCCAGTTGGCACCTTCACCTTTCTGCACCACAGCCCTGGCATCCTTTAGGGAAGCCATCTTCAGAGGACCACCTGCTTCTGCTGCTTCTGCTGCGATTGGAAACACCTCCTCGAAATGCTGAAAGGGGGTCTCAATGAACTCCCCATCCATCTCAATGTATCTGAACGAGTTTAGGTGGCTCACCATGTATTCTTCCTCACCTTGCACGGTGACGATCTTCCCTCTGACGGGGTACTTCAGTTTTTGATGCAAGGTAGAGGTCACTGCCCCAGCCTTATGTATCCAGGGTCGACCCAGCAGACAAGAGTAGGATGGACGGATATCCATCACATAAAAAGTGGAGTCGAACACCTGAGAGCCCACACGAATCGGAATGTCCACCTCCCCATGGACCATCCTCTTTGAACCATCAAAGGCCCTGACAATGATGTTGCTGGGCTTCAAATCCAGGCCTTCACAATCTAGACGATCCAGAGCCTTCTTGGGTAGCACATTCAAAGATGACCCAGTATCAACCAACACATGTGCCAAGGTGGTGCCCCTGCATTCGATTGAGACATGCAGAGCATCATTATGATCTTTCCCCTTTGAGGTCAAATCAGCATCTGAGAAGCCCAAGCCATTATCTGCCGTTAGACTTGCCACACAATCAGTGAACTGGACTGCCGAGGTTTCATGTGGCACATGGGCCTTCTTGAGGAATGAGATGAGGGCCTTTGCATGGGCCTCAGAGCACAGCAGTAAAGAGAGCATGGAGATTTTGGAGGGCGTATGCCCCAGCTGTTCCACAACATTAAAGTCACTCTTCTTTATAATCTTTAGAATTTCCTCCATCTCTTGTGGGGAGGCCTCAGCAGCTATGGGTATGGGTACCTCCATCTGGGCAGGCTCAGTTTCAATTCCCTTGCCCCGAGCATTGGATGACTCGGCAGCAGGAGAGACAATAGGATCAGCAGCAGGAATAACAACTTGATCAGCAACGGGAGTAGGTATACTTGCAGGAATTATCAGGAGTGGTCTTCTAGCAGCAGGTGGCGCAATGTCAGGCGAGAAGAGCCTGCCACTGCGGGTAACTTTGGTCGGGCCAGTGATGTCACAGATGCTGGCGCCAGCGTTGAGTTCTTGTCTCACTCCGTTTATATATACATCTGCCCCATAGTGCCAAGGGACAGCTTTGTTGGATACATAGGGCAGGGGCCCAGGAACAGTGATAGTAACAGGTGCGACGGTCAGAATTTGAACAGGCTTCTTCTGGAGAGCCGGGATCGGATTGTTGAAGATTGTCACCACAGAGACCTCTTCCATTGGAACCATACGAACAGCAGACTTCTTGAATAGAATCTCCTTACTATCCATTAAGCTTTGGATGCCTAACTTTAGCAAGGGACAACCGGATGAGGACACAACACAGAACAGGCAATCCTCACTACAACCCGGAAATAAACCGGCCTGCAGTAGGTTCTTCTTAATGATCTTTAACGGAGTGGCTAGATCATCCACAGAAACAGCATAAACATCTTCATCGATAGCGTTTACCCCGTGCTGAGGCATAGGGGCAGTAACTACATTCGGTTTTGCGGGCGCTTCGAATTGTATCTCTTTAGCATCGATAAGGTCTTGCACCTTATTCTTTAACGCCCAACAGTCATCAGTGGCATGCCCCGGGCTGTCTGAATGGTAAGCACAACGGGCATTCGGGTTGTACTTAGGAGAGGTAGTGTTTGAGAACTTTGGCGCCTCCTTGACAGTCACCAAATTGGTGGATAGTAACTGTGGCAGGATTTGCGACAGGGTCATGCTTAACCGAGTGAACTCTCTCCGGGGTCTATCAGCCCTTTGAGGATTGTTTGGCCGGGGAGCGGCAGCAGGCGTAGCGATCATGACCGCACTGACAGATTGGCGGCGATCGGGTCTTTCTGATTTTCTGGAGCCATACACAGCACTAGACTCCTTTTTAAACGGTTTCTTGTCCGACCCAGATGATGATGCAGCCTTTGCAATCTTTCCAGACTTCAACCCAGCTTCAATTCTCTCTCCAGTTAAGATCAAATCAGTGAAACCAGCAGAAGAATTCCCAATGAGATGATTAAAGAACGGCCCAGATAGGGTCCCCAAGAACATATCCACTAATTCTCGATCAGTCAAAGGTGGCTGCACCCTGCCAGCCAGATCTCTCCATTTCTGCGCGTACTCTTTAAAACCTTCGCTTACGCCCAACGACATACCCTGGAGTTGGGTACGCGTGGGGGCAAGGTCGGCATTATACTGATACTGCTTGTAGAAAGCAGTAGCCAGCTCCTCCCAGTTACGAACTTTGGTCCCATCCAGCTGATAGAACCATTCGAGATGAGTCCCTGAAAGACTCTCCTGGAAGAAGTGGATCCATAGATTCTTGTCCGCAGAGTACGGCTGAATCTTTCGCACATAGGACCTCAAATGCAGCTTGGGACAGGATGCCCCGTCATACTTGGAGAAAGTTGGAGCTTTGAACTTATGTGGAATGATCACACCAGTTGACAAACCCAGATCTCCGAAATCCAGCCCAGGTGCCTGTTGCACCTCCATAGCTTTCAGCCTGTCTTCCAGTTGTTTGTACCTATCATCTGCAGGAGGATACTGTTCCTCATCAAAATCTGTCTCGTTGTCGGAGACCACCGGACTAGGAACCCTTGCTTCTGCCTGAGAAGGACTCTTGCCAACAGAAGAAGCAACCTCTTCATTGTGTAGAGTATTACCCATCCTTCGGCCCGTGTTGAATAGAACCGTCCTTCTTTTCTTCTTCTTCTCCTTCTTCAGGAGCATGGCCTTCAGCTCATCTTGGCCTTTAGCTAGACCCAGGATTAACTCTTGAAACTGCGCATTCTGCGCCTGGAGAGCCTTGATTGAAGTCTCAGTTGATTCAGATCCGGAATTCATGATGCTGAAATAAACAGCGAAGAACTGTAAGCAACCTGAAAAAGGGGAAAACCTGCTATGCACATGATGTATGAAATGCGTATGAATTATGTTTTCAAAGACAATCGGGAATCAACTTTGTTAAACAAAAAGGAACACACTTCATTAGATTCAACTTTGTAACTGAAATTATTCAACAAGTTGCCCTTAGGCGTTTACATGAAATGAAACAACTGGAAAAGAAATAGAAACTGTAAAGGCACATTCAGAACTCCTCATTGATCCCATGGTCTCCTCTTCTCAGTACGGAGGTAGGCATTCAGAGCTCTTTCATTCTCCAACTGCTTTGTCAGCTTCTGGATCTTTGATTCCTGCTCGTTGAACTTTTCCCGGTAAGAATCCCGTTCTTCTTGCAGTTGCGACCAAGATCTCTTCAATGTCTCATAATCAGTAGGTATCTGAGGAGGAAGGACAGTTGGATGAACACCATCTTTATCAGGACACTCAAGAATGACGGGTCTGACAGCTTCATACGGCATACCTAACTTCTGAGCACGGATGCGGACCCATTTGTAGTAGGCTTCCATAGGTAGAGAAGTCTTTGGCCCTAGCTCTTGTGGGTCAGCTTTATGAACCTTCTCCCAAGCCTTGATGAACCTACGACGCAGCTCGTCACTATCCATCTGAAGCTCGAAACTGATGTGAGGCACTAACATCTCATGGGGGCCTGCTCTTCTGGCTCTTCCAAACTGACGGAGTGCTAGACATGGATTGTAAGAGATCCCTCCTTGAGTACCAATCAGAGGAACATTAGGATATTCCCCGCATCGATCAATAATAGCTATCTCATCCAAACCTCTGCAAGTCCAAATGATGTCTTTATCGGTGAGAGACATT
Source organism: Vicia faba (assembly GCA_948472305.1). Taxonomy (NCBI): domain Eukaryota; kingdom Viridiplantae; phylum Streptophyta; class Magnoliopsida; order Fabales; family Fabaceae; genus Vicia; species Vicia faba. The sequence continues at coordinate 78,975,254 of OX451740.1, read as the reverse complement.
AACCGGTGAGCCCAACCTCTTCCTTCTTGGTTCTTCAGTACGGACTTAGGGAGGTGCGAAGTAAACCACCTCACCAACAAAGGGATACAACACCATAGGGTTCCTCGTCTTCGGGTAGTACGGGCATGAAGTTGTTGCAAGATGTCACCCAAGAGAGTGGGCACAGGATTCTGAGACATAAAGATCCTAATGGAAGTGACATTGATGAAGTTGTCAGGATTAGGAAACAGGACTAACCCATAGATTAGGAGAGCCAAGATGTCTTCATATGCCCTAAAGTCCAAGTCATTCCAGAAGCTGTTAGCTTTACCAATCAGAAACTTGGCCAAGAAACCCTTAACTCCGCTTCTAGTTACCCAGTTGTCTGTTACCTCTTGATGGGTCAAAGGAAGAGCTGCAGCAATGTCCTCAAGCCTGAGGGTCTTTTCCCAACCAGTAAAGGGAGTCTGATCCAAGATAGGGATACCAAGCAGATTAGAGAACTCTTCCAGGGTAGGGACCAGCTGGAAGTCTTGGAAGGTGAAGCACTGGTACTGAGGGTCATAGAACTGGGTCAGAACACTCATCAACTGTTGATCCCGCTTTGCAGTGACTAAACTGAGAAGGGAACCATGCCTCTGAATGAAGGAAGTGGTGTTTGGAATTCTGCTAACCAACTCATCAATTAACTCAGGTGAACGAACAAAGTTGAACCGGATAGTATTCCTTCGCACAGGCATCATAATGTCCTACAAAACAGAGCAAAGATGAAACCCTCTTGTCTTTGAAATGGTCAGTTCTTATGCATGCAATGCTCATGATGCTATGATGTTATGATAAAGCACACCACATACAGATACAAAGGCAAACATGGTAAGGCACACAAGTCACACAAGGCAAGCCCCTAAAGTTTAGGCCAGCATGAGGTCTAGGTACTACCCTCTTTCAGTTTGTTGGTTCATACCTGTCCTAATCAAAAGTAACCGGGTTCTTAGAGGATCCCAATATCATTGACTACCCTCAATCGGTCATAACTCCAGCATCGCAATCTTTTCTTGCGGCCAGAACCATCACGAGAGTTTAGCCTCAATGGGCGTAGCATACTGCTACTGTTCTAAAGGCCAAGTTGTGTCAATTAAGGTTCTAAGGTTGTTGGTGCTTAATGACTCCTTAGAAGACCCATATTCTCCTCGTTGCGACACAAGGGATATCGGTACAGGCTAAGGTGCCACACCAACGTAGCCACTGCTTCACCTGTGTCGGTCTACGCCGGACAGGTCCCTCACAGCTTATGCTACCTAACAGGGTATCCCCAGATCCGGGTTAGGATCTATGTATCTCCGATGCAACCCACAGTAATAAAGCAAGCAAATCAATACAAGTGAAACCACAGTTATGACCTAGCCCTAAGGTACACCTCACTTTAAGTTTAAGTCCCCAGCAGAGTCGCCAGTTCTGTGATCGGTGGATCTGGAACTGACTGTTTAACGCTGGTTCGCGAAATGTCGCGGTAAGCAAGAGTCGCCACCGTCTTTTATTTTCTCCAAATGGAAAGGACAAAAGCACAGAAAAATTCCTTAAAGAGATTGCTCTCGGTTCGGGAGGTAGGTTATAGAAAGGGAAGGTGTTAGCACCCTTTCTATCCATGGTTATCCATGGGCTCTTAGATACTTGCTCATTGTGTTTTCAAAAATGGTTTGTTTGCTTTTCAACTGTGGGTTTTAAAAAGTTTCTTTGAAAATTTCAGATCGACTCATACGTCAGAGTGTTTGAAAAGTTTGCTTTGAAAGCTTTTGAAAAGTGTCAGTGTGAAAAGTCTTTTGAGTTTGTTTTGAGATTAGAGCAAGTATCCTTGAGAACCTACCTACCCTAAGGAATTCGTCTGTGTAGATGTCCTTAAAAGTAGTGCCATCCCACCATTGAGAGGTAGGTAGCACCACCGTTGGAGGTGTTCGGGTCAATTCGATATTCGGGACGTGGTGATCACCAGAGCAATGGGAAAACACCTCAGAAGCTACCCTCATGCCAGGTTCCCGGATCATGAGGACTTACTAAGACGTTTTCTACTCGACGACCACCTTTCGAGGCAAGGCAACAGTGAGGCGTACCCTAGGGGTGGTGTGTGCGAATTGTGTGTCATGTTTCAAGTATTTTTGTCTTGTCATGTTTGTCGTGTTCTACGCTTGATTTTAATTAAGACATTCATTCTTGCATGCTTGGTTAACAGTTAAATATTTTGCGAGGAAATAAATCTAGACTATTACAAACGGCGCGGGTCCACATCGCCAAAATTAAACCGGACCCGATTTAGCGAAAAAAATAAATAATGCGAAGAAATAAAAGTGTGAGAAATTTAAATTACATGGCTTTGGGATATTTACAAAATTATAATTACGACATAAATGCGCAAATTAAATAATTAAAACGAAACTAGGGCGTTGGACCCTTTTGCAAATAATTAAAAGTTAATGAGAATTAAAAATTAAATGATTAAATGTTTTTTTGGTATTTTGTATTGTTTAGATTTAATGAGAAAAAAGGAGAATTAATTAAAATTAAATTAAACGGCAAACCCTAAATTCTAATATTTTTTATTTATTATGAAAGAATTAAAATATGACCTAAATTAAACCTAATTCATTTATGTACAATTTAAATAAGAAAATAAATAAATAAGTTATTATTATTATTCTAAAAAAAAAGGAAAATATTAAAAGTAATAAAAAATAGCAATTAACCTAATTCTACATTTTTTGGATTTTTATTAAAAAAAGAAATTAATATTAAAACCTAATTAAACTAAGTAATCTACATTTTTATTTATTCATGAAAATAATTAAAATTAAAAATTCTATTTTTATTTGGACGTTTTATTTTTTATGATGTTTTTCTGTATTTTTTGTAAAAAGATATTTAATTTAAATCAGAAAATAAATAAACAAATAAACAATTAAAAATAATAAAAGATAATTAGAAAAAGATAGAACCAGAGGGGGTTTGTTGTCCCATTATGAGGTATGCATTTTGAAAAGCCTGGCCCAATAAGCTGGAATCTGTTGACTTTGGGGATCATGTATGGTGCGTTTGACCAGCACCTATGGTGTTCCTTGAATCTATGCGTTTGATTTGCAAGCAGCTGGACGCGTGGCTCATGGATGAGGAGGACGTATGATGGACTTTCACGTTAGGCCTGCAGGGGATTTACAATTGAAAAATAATATAGGATTTGGCCAGACCTGGGACTTGAACCCAGGTCTTGAAGGTCACATGCCTTAGTCCCTGCCAGCTGAGCTATTCGCTCTCAATTAACATATAATAATATGCAAATAATATAAAGAGAACATGCTAACGCTTTGGAATTTCGCGCGAAAATTCAAAATGTCCAATCAGGTTCAGACACATCTTCGTCTCCTTCCCTACCCTGTAAAACAAAACTCAAGGGAAACGGTTTTTTTAGCGTGGTTTTAAGGTGGATTTGAGAAAATAGCGAATAGCTTTCTAGGCATCATAAATTGTTCGCGAGGGTCCAGGTTGCTTCGTCTCTACGCTCTGAACACATCCATGGGGTTGATAAGGTCCAATTTTGCTATATTTGGAAACCCCCAAATTCAAAGCTGTGAAACCCTAATGCTTGTTAATGGCGAAATCGCGTATGTTGCTCAAAAATGAAATCAAACATATTGGTTAGCACAGAAACATCATGACAAACAATAATCCATAACGAAAAATGCATGAGGATGTTTAAATCGTGCTATGCGAATTCAATATTTTCTTGATACGGTTTGAGGTCCAGGTACCAGTTCAAGGCGTTTGAGTTGATGCCAATGGTTGGAATATGTCCAGGAATTCACAAGGAAGCTTTTGCAAAAGGAATGGAGCTTTGAATCAGTCTCTAGGGTGGATTTCAGAATTGAATTTTTATGAAAAATTTCAAGAATGCAAGGCTTGTTTATGCGCAGCTTTTTTTCAGTCTCTGCATTAGGGTTCTGATGTTGATCATATAGGGAATGATTTAGGTTGAAAAAGCTGTACAAAATCTTATGCATTGATGAATTTTGGATATTTGATTTCATGTATCTTTTACAATCTTTTTCATGGTGTTTTTGTGCCAAATCTGATCAATTATCATCAAAGCTTGCCTATTTGAGATATGCACGAATTATAGAGATTAGATCATGCATAAAAAGATTTTTCATGTTAGGTTTATATTTTTCATGAATTAAAATCATTTAAATGAATATAAATTAATATTAATTCAAATAAATAATTAAAAAATATGAGAATACTTCCCTTTGGGCCTAGTGGTCGTGCATAGGCTTGGCATGAAGAAATTTGGAAGAAAATTGGGCCCATTTGCATTTTTAGGCCTTTTGCATCAATGTTGACTTTCAAAAATTTCCAAAAATTTCCCAACTTCCACAAGGCATAACTTGGTCAATTTTTAAGCTTTTCACATGTTCTTGGACATTTTGGAAAGGTCTTTGAGTCCTTTAACCAATGCCTTTGGTCCCATGTCATTTTGATTTACCAATCTCAAGTTATGGCCTTTGACTTAAAGTCACTTTTTGTTGACTTTTGAAAATGACCTATAATGTTGAAATTGATAACTTTTTGTGAGAGCATTTCTTGGACTTGGAACATGAAGATGAATTGTAGGAAATGTCTTTCTCTTCAAAATGAGCTTTGGATGGAAATTTTCTGATAATCCATGTGAAAGTTATGCCCTGGTCAATTTCAGTTGACTTTTTCAGCTGTCCAAATATAGCAACTTTTGCATCTTTGATGATTTCTGAGCCAAATTCTGAGAATCATGATCAAGCATTGATCAAATGATGCTTGTGGCTTCAAAATGATATGTTGACCAAAAATTTGAACTTTTGACTGTCAAATGACCATTTTGCCCCTACAGTTGACTGTAGTGCAATTTAGGGTTTTGACTGTGCAATCTTGAGCTGAATGCCTTGAAACTTGATATGAGGACACTTGACCATCTTTGTAGGCATATGAGACTTGATTGGGCCTTTGAGAAGTTCATTTGCTTGACCAGAACTCAAACCCTAGTTTTGACTGTATAGGAGACAGTTGAGCTGCACAACCCTTAGGGAATTTTGTGACCTTGACTTTGGCAATTCTTGATGAATATGGGAGGGCAAATTTTGGGGTACAACAGCTGGGTCCAGCTTAAGGAAGAACGGAATTCTCTTGAGACCAGTCTACATGCTAGTGAAAAGAAGGTCCTGGAACTCACCCGCCTGTTGCACGAGGAAAGGAATCTCAACACCTACATCGCGCCAAAGAGGATGCGCAATGTTTTTTTTACCTTAAGGAGTCATTTTGTAGTATTTGGCCCATGGGGCATTTATGTATTAACGAATTTCTCCTTATTAATATGATGTGCGTTCCTTTTTGTCTACAACAAATTTTGAATATTCTAAATCCTTGAATGCATTGCATACATACGCATTCCATTGCACCATATGCATAACAGGTACCCTATTTCGCAGGATGCTTAATTTTCTTCGCTGTTTGTGTGAACATACATCATGAATCCAGACTCCTCCAGTGAGCAAGCAATCAAGGCCCTTCAGGCCCAAAGTGCACAGTTCCAAGAGATGGTCCTAAGCCTAGCCCAAGGTCAGCAAGAGCTGAAGACTCTACTCCTGAAGAAGAAGAAGAAAAAGAGGACTGCATTGTTCAACACCGGACGCAGATTTAGGAACACACTCCATAATGAAGCTAATCCAACCACTTCTTCTGCTGAGAAGAACAATCCCCAAGGGGGAGGAGCTCCTAGTCCCGCAGTCTCCGACAACGAGACGGACTATAACGACGAACAATACCCACCTGCTGCTGACAGATACAAGCAATTGGAGGACCGCTTGAGCGCCATGCAAATTCAGAATGTGTCGGGACTGGATTTCGGAGATTTGGGGTTATCTTCTGGAGTAGTAATTCCACACAAGTTTAAGGCACCTGCCTTCGCCAAGTATGATGGGGTTTCCTGTCCAAAGCTACATCTAAGGTCGTACGTAAGGAAAATACAACCTTACACGGCAGATAAGAACCTCTGGATTCACTTCTTCCAAGATAGCCTCTCGGGGTCACAACTTGAATGGTTTTACCAATTGGATGGAGCTAGCATCCGACACTGGGAAGATTTGGCAACCGCATTCTACAGGCAATACCAATACAATTCTGATCTCGCTCCTACGCGTACCCAACTTCAGGGTATGTCTCTAGGAACGGGTGAAGGGTTCAAAGAGTACGCTCAAAAATGGAGAGATTTGGCTGGCAGGGTGCAGCCTCCATTGACTGATCGTGAGCTGGTTGATATGTTCCTTGGGACATTGTCTGGTCCGTTTTTCAATCATTTGGTTGGTAACTCCTTCGCTGGGTTTACAGATTTGATATTGACGGGAGAAAGAATTGAAGCTGGCATCAGGTCAGGCAAAATACAAAAGGCTGCCTCCACAAGTGCTGAGAAGAGGCCGTTTAAGAAAGAAGCAAGTGCCGTCTATGGTCCTAGAAGACCAGTCAAGCCCAAAAGTCGCCAAGCCGTCAATGCTTTGGTCATCTCCAAACCTGTTGCTGCTCCTCAGCAGTACAATCAACAAAGAAGTGAAAGGCCCAAGAGGCAGTATACTCGGCTGAGTATGACCTTATCTTAAATTTTACCCCAACTGTTATCCACCAACCTGGTGACCCTCAAAGAAGCTCCTAAGGTCGTCAACACTGCGTCTCCTAAGTATAACCCAAATGCCTGGTGTGCTTATCATTCTGATAGTCCCGGGCACACTACTGATGATTGCTGGGCCTTGAGAAACAAAGTGCAAGATCTGATCGACGCAAAGGAAATTCAGTTTGAAGCGCCGGAGAGACCGAATGTTGTAACTGCCCCTATGCCCCAGCATAGAGTAAATGCCATTGAGGAAGAATTATATGTTGTTTCGGTAAATGAAGTTGTCACCCCTCTGAAGACTGTTAAGAAGAACCTACTGCGGGCCGGTTTATTTCCGGGTTGCGGTGAAGGTTGCCTGTTCTGTGCTGTTTCCCTATCTGATTGTCCCTTGCTGAGGTTAGGCATCCAAGGCCTAATGGATAGCAGAGAAATTCTATTCAAAAAGTCTGTTGTTCAGTCGGTTCCGATAAAAGAAATTTCTGTGGTTACCATCTTCAAAAATCCAATCAAGGCTCCCCCCAAGAAGCCTGTTCAAATCATGACTGTTGCACCTGTGATTATTACTGTCCCGGGGCCTCTCCCCTACATATCTGATAAAGCTGTCCCCTGGCATTATGGGGCAGACGTGTATGTAAATGGAATCAAACAAGAATTCGACACTGGCGCCAGTATCTGCGATATCACTGGTCCAGCCAAGGTCACCCGCAGTGGCAGGCTCTTCTCGCCTGACATTGCACCGCCCGCTATTCGAAAACCCCTCCTTATAAAACCTACAAGTTTACCTGTTCCTGTTGCTGATCAAGTTGTGTCCCCTGCTGCCGAGTCATCAAATGCTCGGGGCAAAGGGATTGAAGAAGAGCCTGCCCGGATTGAGGCACCAATACCCATAAATGCTGAGGCCTCCCGACAAGAAATGGAGGAGATTCTGAAAATAATAAAGAAAAGTGATTTCAATGTTGTCGAACAGCTGGGGCATACGCCCTCCAAGATCTCCCTGCTCTCCTTATTGCTATGCTCCGAGGCCCATGCTAAGGCCTTGATCTCATTTCTCAAGACGGCCCATGTGCCGCAAGAGACGTCTGCAGTCCAGTTCACCGATTGCATAGCAAATCTAACAACAGACAATGGCCTGGGTTTCTCAGATGCTGACCTGACTGCGAAGGGAAGAGACCACAATGATGCCTTGCATGTCTCTATCGAATGCAGGGGCACTACTCTGGCTCATGTATTGGTGGATACTGGTTCTTCTTTGAATTTTCTACCGAAAAAGGCTTTAGACCGTCTGGATTATGAAGGCCTGGAATTGAAGCCCAGCAATATCATCGTCAGGGCCTTTGACGGTTCTAAAAGGATGGTTCATGGAGAGGTTAACATCCCTATTCGTGTGGGCTCTCAAGTGTTTGACTCTACCTTTTATGTGATGGATATACGTCCATCGTACTCTTGTCTACTGGGTCGACCTTGGATCCATAAAGCTGGGGCAGTGACCTCCACCTTGCACCAGAAGCTGAAGTATCCCGTCAGGGGGAAGATCGTCACTGTGCAAGGAGAAGAGGAGTATATGGTGAGCCATTTGAATTCCTTCAGATACATTGAGATGGACGGGGAGTTTATTGAAACCCCCTTTCAGCATTTCGAGGAGGTACATCCAATTTCAGCAGCTGCAGAGACAACAGCTGAAGAGAATGTTTTCTTAAGGATGGCTTCCCTAAGGGATGCCCGGGCTGTGGTTCAGAAAGGCAATTGTGCAAACTGGGGTCAGCTTCCTGACTTCACTCAGAAGAACGACAAGTTTGGGCTAGGCTTTACTGCAGAGACTCAGAAGGCTGTGCGCAAAGAGAAGATCAGAAAGGCTCCGGTGTTTATCTCCAGCTCAAGGGTGAATGCTATCGAGGAGGATGTGGAGGAAGCAGAGTTTGACAGTTGGATCTACCCGACTAACAGCAACGGACCAAGCAACTGGACGGCAAAGGATTTTACCCCTATCACATTTGTCACGCAGTAATTAATTTCTTTTGATTTCCAATTTGTAACAAACAATATGTTAAAACTTTGTTGGCTCGGTGTCCTACCCGGGGCATCGTAGCTCCATTTGTGAGGGCTTTTTGTATGACATTTTCATATATCATCAATCAAAACATTGGACGTTTGTTGCATTTCAAATCTTGTGCTCTTTTTCCTTTCTGTGTTATATATATTGCAAAACAGCTATATTTACACACACTCACTTATACAGGTTTCAATCCACTCTGGATCTTACTGGTAACAGCTCTGCTACCGCCAGTTATGACTTCGAAAATCCGATCAACTTGGCCAAAGACGAAGGTGAAGATGATTGCGAAGTGCCTGGTGAACTCGCAAGACTGCTACTCCAGGAAGAGAGAGCTATTCAACCACATGAAGAGCCGGTGGAGACAATTAACCTGGGTACTGAGACGGATAGGAAAGAGGTCAAGATTGGTGCCAATCTAGAGCTCAGCGTGAAGCAGCGATTGATCCAGATGCTACGAGACTACATGGAGATTTTTGCTTGGTCCTATGAAGATATGCCTGGTTTGGATGCCGACATTGTGGTTCACCACCTGCCAACCAAGGAAGATTGCCCTCCGGTAAAGCAAAAAGTCCGACGGATGCGTCCAGAGATGTCTGAAAAGATCAAGGCCGAGGTTATGAAGCAGTTTGATGCCGGGTTCCTCGCAGTGACTTCTTACCCTTAGTGGGTTGCCAATGTGGTGCCAGTGCCGAAGAAGGACGGTAAAGTCAGAATGTGCGTTGACTACAGGGATCTGAACAGGGCCAGCCCCAAGGATGACTTCCCCCTACCTCACATTGATGTCCTTGTTGACAATACAGCTCAACACAAGGTATTCTCCTTCATGGATGGTTTTTCAGGGTATAATCAGATCAAGATGGCTCCAGAAGATATGGAGAAGACTACATTTGTGACTCAGTGGGGCACCTTCTGTTATAAGGTCATGCCATTCGGATTGAAAAATGCTGGGGCAACCTATCAACGTGCCATGGTTGCTTTATTTCATGATATGATCCATCATGAGATTGAGGTATACGTTGATGACATGATTGCAAGGTCTCAAACTGAGGAGGAGCACCTTGACCATCTGAGGAAGTTGTTTGACCGACTCAAGTTATACAAGCTGAGGTTGAATCCCAACAAATGCACCTTTGGGGTAAGGTCCGGAAAATTGCTAGGTTTCATTGTAAGTGATAAAGGTATTCAGGTGGACCCTGCCAAGGTAAAAGCCATACAAGAGATGCCAACTCCAAAGACAGAGAAAGAAGTCAGAGGCTTCCTGGGACGACTGAATTACATTGCCCGATTCATCTCACATCTGACCGCTACTTGTGAGCCAATCTTCAAATTGCTGAAGAAAGATCAAGTAGTACGCTGGAATGATGAATGTCAGGCCGCCTTTGAAAGAATAAAGGAATATCTCCAAGAGCCACCCATTCTTATGCCACCGGTGGAAGGAAGACCTCTGATACTTTACTTGACAGTGCTTGATAATTCAATGGGGTGTGTGCTGGGGCAGCATGACGAGTTTGGCCGAAAAGAGCACGCTATTTATTACTTGAGCAAAAAGTTTACTGACTGTGAGTCTCGTTACTCACTGCTTGAGAAAACTTGCTGCGCTCTTGTATGGGCTGCTCGCCGGCTGAGACAGTATATGCTGACTCACACTACCTTATTGATTTCAAAAATGGATCCCATCAAGTACATATTTGAAAAGCCCGCTCTGTCTGGAAGAATAGCGAGATGGCAAATGATCTTGACAGAATATGATATCCAGTATACAACTCAGAAAGCAATTAAGGGAAGTGTACTGGTCGATCATTTGGCACACTAACCTGTGGACGATTACCAATCATTGAACTTTGATTTTCCGGATGAAGATATCATGGTGATAACTGACTGTGAAGTACCTGGACCGGATGAAGGACCTGAGGAAGGATCCCGATGGTCCATGCATTTTGATGGAGCCTCCAATGCTTTGGGTAACGGCGTCGGCGCTGTAATCATATCTCCCAAGGGAACTCATACTCCCCTCACCGCCCGATTATGTTTCAGCTGCACCAACAATATGGCAGAATATGAGGCATGTATCATGGGTTTACAAGCTGCAATCAACTTAAGGATCAAATTTCTAAGTGTTTTCGGAGATTCCGCTCTCGTGATCAATCAGATCAAAGGCGAGTGGGATACGAAACACCCGAATCTTATTCCTTACAAGGAGTATGTGTCGACCTTGCTTCCCCACTTTGAAGAGATAACTTTTGAGCACTTCCCTAGAGAGGAGAATCAGCTAGCGGATGCCCTAGCTACGATGTCTTCAATGTTCAAAGTTAAATGGGACAATGAGGCTCCCCGAATCATTATCTGGAAGTTGGACGAACCGGCATACTGCTGTGAACTGGAGGCTGAAAAGGTGATTGAAAAACCCTGGTACCATGAAGTGAAGAGGTACTTGGAAGCTCAGGAATACCCTGAAGGTGCATCTGTCAATGATAAGAAGTTCATGAGGAGGTTTGCTGCAAAATTCTTCCTCAGCAACGGCATTCTCTACAAACGGAATCATGATTCAACTCTGCTACGTTGTGTGGATAAGGCAGAAGCAGAGAAAATCATGATGGAACTGCATGAAGGTACATTTGGAACACATTCCAGTGGACACACCATGGCTAAGAAAATCCTTCGGGCAGGATATTTCTGGTCCACAATGGAAGCCGATTGTTACCAACACTCCCGAACTTGTCATAAATGCCAGATCTATGCTGACAAGGTGCATATCCCTCCGGTTCCTTTGAATGTCCTGACGGCGCCTTGGCCTTTTGCAATGTGGGGCATCGATATGATCGGTGAGATCCGACCAACGGCATCCAATGGGCATCGCTTCATCTTGGTGGCAATCGATTACTTCACGAAATGGGTTGAGGCAGCGTCCTATGCCACGGTAACCAAGAGTGTCGTGGCACGTTTCATCCGGCGTAATCTGATCTGTCGGTACGGAGTCCCGGAAAGAATCATTACGGATAATGGTACCAATCTCAATAACAAAATGATCGCTGAACTCTGTGAACAATTCAAGATACAGCACCACAATTCTTCTCCCTACCGGCCGAAGATGAATGGGGCTGTAGAGGCAGCCAATAAGAATATCAAGAAAATTGTGCAGAAGATGACAGTGACCTATAAAGATTGGCACGAGATGTTACCGTTCGCTCTTCATGGGTACCGCACCTCAGCAAGGACGTCAACCGGGGCAACTCCCTTCTCCTTGGTCTATGGCATGGAGGCAGTCTTGCCAATTGAAGTCTAGATACCCTATCTCCGGATAATGAAGGATGCAGACTTGAATGAAGATGATTGGGTCCAGACTCGACTGGATCAATTAAATCTGATTGACGAAAAGAGGCTCACTGCTATCTGTCATGGTCAAACGTATCAGAAACGGATGATCAGGGCATTTAACAAGAAAGTCAGACCGCAAGAATATCAAGTTGGGGACCTGGTAATCAAACGCATCATCCTTCCTCAAAGTGATCCCCGGGGCAAATGGACCCCTACTTACGAAGGGCCATTTGTGGTTAAACGTGTGTTCTCAGGAGGAGCCATGATCCTAACCACCATGGATGGTGACGACCTTCCTCACCCCGCCAATGCAGACATAGTGAAAAAATACTACGCATAAATAAAAGACCCGCTAGGTTGACATACCTAGGCAAAAATAAGGGCTTCCCGGCGAACCAAAAGGGTTCGGGCAAAAATAAGGGATGAAATGAATAAAAATCTGTACACCCGGCAAGTCGAAAACCTGAAAGGGCGGCTTGGGCAAAAATGGGTATCCCGGTGGACTGAAAACCCGAAAGGGCGGTCCAGGCAAAAGTTAGGGATAAAAGCGTAATACTATGTCTCATCGGATCACTTCGTGTCCGGAATTCGGCATCAGCTATCTGGCTCAAATTTTGGCATTGACCAATCAGCTTCATCTTCGACCAGGCAGCAAAGCGATGAGACGCTCGAAGACATAAAGGCGATAGCAGAGTTGGAACCCAGTGGGATTGTTCACATAGCTGTTTTGTTTCCTTTTTCAAATTGTAAACTCTATACTATTTGGCGGCGTCCTCTTACTAGGATGTCAGCCTCTTGTACAAAAACGCCTATTCACAGGCAAAGTTTAAATCAATACAAATTCACTTGTCCATACAAATTACTGTTGTTTTCCTTTTTCTGTTTTGTCTTGCGAAGAACGTCCAATGTTCATTCTTGATATATGCATTTGACATTAAATTGCTGATTCGTAAATGTTCACATATGAAACAAGAGATTGATTACAGGTGACATCAGAGACAGGGGCAATGTGAAATTGTCTAAATGCAGTCTGGTTGTTTTGTCCGCCAAGGTACCAAGGTGGGGTCAACTGGAGAATGTAGCCAGGTCATCTCAAATTCCCCGCAGAGTAAAACAAGATTCGGCAATACTTTCCCCAAGCGGAGTTGATTCCCCGTCGATCCTGGAAAAGCACAGCAGGTCTTAAAACTCATCCCCAGTAAATTCTAGAAGCTTATCCCCTGCAGAGCACGGACGTCTCTCCCAAGTTTTATTTAGAGTTATTTCCTCACAAGGACTTATAACTGGGTTATCCTCAGCTAAAAACCACGGAAGACCGCCCTCGGCAAAGTTCCTTCAATCCCCAGCGGAGTTTATCATCATTATCCCCAGCGGAATCCATCATTAGAGTCCTCAACAGGCCTCTCAGCAAAACTTCGGCCAAGTATCTCTTCCACAGAGCAATTCCCCGGCCGGTCGTCAAGGATTTATTTTCCTAAGACGAAAATACATTTATAAACATTTCACATTTTCATACATCTTGCTTACATACATGATAAAGTGCATACAACACTATCTCATGTTGAACATCATGACATTGCATACAACTTATGTTTTTGCCTTTTCAGGGAAAAAGACAATCCCAAAGACAACTACCTTCAACTGTCACAATTCCAGATTCGATACCTGTATCTAGCCAGGGCACATCTGAGAGTGACCAGTTTCCAGACTCGATTCCTGTATCCAGCCAGGGCATATCTGTGGACCACATTTCCAGACTCGATTCCTGTATCTAGCCAGGGCACGTCTGAAGAGTTCGAAGATTCGATTCCTGTATCCGGCCAGGGCATATCTAACAACTATCACATTTCCAGACTCGATTCCTGTATCCAGCCAGGGCATATCTGTGGACCACGTTTCCAGACTCGATTCCTGTATCTAGCCAGGGCACGTCTGAAGAGTTCGAAGATTCGATTCCTGTATCCAGCCAGGGCACATCTATTAACGACTATTTCCAGATTCGACTCCTGTATCCAGCCAGGGCACATCTGTGAGCAACCGATTGTAGATTCGATACCTGTATCTAGCCAGGGCACATCTGCATAAGGATATTGAAGATCAAACACCTGTAACAAGCCAGGAAAACATCCGTCTTTCTCAAATACACAAGTTCTCGCTAAGGAATCTCTTATGCGATCGACACTTCCAAATGGCATATATAAGCCCATTCCCGACAAGGTTCTGTCACGTCTCCAGATGGCATCTATAAGCCCATCTCCCTATCCACCATCTCTCCAAATGGCATCTATAAGCCCATTCCCGACACCACATTGTTGAGACTCCAGCATGCGAGTGCAAATTTCCGGGCACTCTTGTGTCCAATCTCCTTTTACCCTCGAGTCGCGAAAGGCAAACTTGCCAATCTAACTCTTCAGGTTCAAGAAGATTGAACAGGGGCAACTGTTGTACCCCAAAATTTGCCCTCCCATTTCCTCAACATTTTCTCATCACAAGACCTTTGAAGATCAAGATCCAGTTAGGGTTTCCTCTGCTCAAGACTTCTCCTTGCACTGTGGACTCAAATTAGGGTTTGTGTTTGCCCAAGGATGTTTTGACCTAAAATGCCTAAGGTGACTTTCATGCTTCATGTTGGACTCCCAAGTTTACCCATACCAAGTTTCAAGTCTTGATTCCAAGTTTTGCCCAGTCAATTGGACAGTTGACCTAGAAATCAGCTGTATTGGGGAAAAAGTCAACTGTGGCCAATTGACAGTCAAACCTCATGAAATTTGATCCACATCAACATTATGATCTCACATGAACCATTTGATCAAGTTTGGATCACAATTCCACAAGAAATTTGATCAGATCACCAAAAGGGCAAAATGGTCATTTTTAAGGGTTTTGACTGCACAAAGGCAATTTTTGACTGTTTGACCTAGCCAATGGCAAACCAAGTTCACATATGGACTCAAGGACTCAATGAAATGGTCTTGACACATTCATCAAGCTCAAAAGATCCCAAGTGCACAAGATTGACAATTGAATTTCCCGGTCAATTGATCAATTTTGACTGTACACTGAAAAGTCAAACTTTGACTTTTTGGTCAAAATCAAGAGTCAAGATTCATTTTTCATCAAAACTTGCCAAATCATGAAACTTGTTCACCAAAAAATCACAAAATGCAAATTAGGGTTTGAAAATGGAATTTTTCATAACTTAGAATTTTTCTAAGTTATGAAAAACCCTAATTTTTTCCCAACTTTACCCCATCTTTTCACCAAGATCCATTTGGATTCAAACAAAAGTCAAAACATGAAAGTTGTAGCTTGTTGCATAACCTACAACTTTGATTCACAAAGTTTTCTCATTTGAAGCTTGTATCTCAAGTTATAATTTTTTGAATAAGGGCACTAAACCATTTTTAACTTAGTGAATTTTTAACCTATTTTGACAAGGTTTTCTACCCCACTTCAAGGCCACTTTTCATACCCTTCCACTTGGAATTTTAATTTGCACTTCAAAGATGGATTGTAGTACACATTCCAAGCTTTCCAAAATGTCCAAGAACTTCTCAAACAACCTCATGGTTAGAGAGAATCGAATTTCACAATATAGCAAAAAACCACTTTGTTCATGACCAAGTTCCATATCCATAACTTTGCAAATTTGAACTCAGCATAGTTTGTGCTACTTTACAGGTCCTTAAACCAAATTACACTCCTTAATTTAATGCTGGTTCATTGTGCCAAAGTGTTGTTTCATGAGTTCAAGCATTGTACACAAGATTGATCCATTTTTAGATAAAGTAAACTTTCCATTCTTGAAAAGGTTAGCTTTATGTCTAATTGAAAATCAAGAAGGTACAAGCTAAATCCTTTTGGCACAAGATTATGGACAAGTTGCTCTGATCAAGAGAAGATTATGCAGCACATTAGGAGGCCCCCTACTGACCTAAAACCTCAACTTGCTTTTGTTTGCTTCAAGTTCAAGAAAAGTCCACAACTTATCACAACTCTCTCTTCAGCCTAGACACACAACACAAAAGCTATCAAACACATTCCAAAGAACATATCCAAGCTTTGGCACGAGTCATTGACCTTTCAAACACTCTCCATCTCAGAAACACCACAAAACTGCTCAAACAGAGCAAGCCCTGCAGATTGAGTGCTATCTCTCAATCCCTTTGAGCATTCTTGTCCAAACTTGTTCCTCTACCTTCCTTACAACATATGCAAGCTAACCATGTCCTGAAACCTGACCTGTAACACCTCCAAGCCACTTCACCATTTTTAAATTTCTGTTTTGCAGTTGGAGTTCACTAGCTCGATTCAGGGAGTTTCAAGACAAAGTAGGACTTGGAAAAGCATCCTTACACTTCAAGGAAGCTATACAAGTCATCATTTCACTCTGAAACATCCTCCATTGCAAAGCTCGATTCCAACTGAACAGGTATATTCATGGAGTTCTATCTCCCTTATTAGGCATTGTTAGCTTTAGGTTTTTGAAGAAAACATGTCACAATCATAGCCCTGAACATGCTCATATGATTAGATTTCATTTATATTTCGTGTGCTTAGAGAATTTCATGTCTGAACATTGATGAAAAGTTAGGTCAGAAATTGGGGGAGGAGAAATTCTCCCTCATCTTAGAGAGATAGGTCAAGTTCTTTATATGGTTGAAACCGTCTCTTAATGCTCTACACTTTTCATGTTATGAGTTTTGCTTGAAAGTCCAGGAATCCAGAGATAAAAAACGCGTGTTTTGCTTGAAGGATGTTGTACAGAGGTTGAAGAAGAAGTGGTCTGGGCTGGGCCTGGAACTATTTTCTTTTCACACCCTATTTCCATGTTTACACCCCCTGAGCCCATTTGCTTCATTTTTGACTCTTTTTGACTTTTTCTTTTTTGGTTGACTTTGTTTATTTTTTCTCATGGCATTAAAAAATTAAAAATATTTTTTCCATCATTTTTTGAATATATGGCATATTTATTTGATTTATTTCTTTTGTTTGCATATAAATATTATATATATACTATTATTAGAATAAATAGAAAAATAGTGTAAATACATTTTTTATTTTTATTTACCTTCTGAAAATATTTCACATAAAAAATACTCTTTTTATTTGTTTTATTAAAATATTAAATAAATATTTATTTTGTGTATAATGCATATTTAAGAAATTAATATATGTATATATATATGTTTATTAATATATTTAAGATAAAATATAAAAATACTTGAATTTTTCATTTTATTAATATTTGATACAAAAATACTTTTTTTTTTCATAATATACTTCATTTTATTTTATTTTTATAAATAATAAATAAACATTTTGTCTTAAGTTAGATAATAATACATTTTCTTAATAAAATTAGGGTTTTTGCCCTAAATTCAAAATACTCCAAGAAATAATATATTTTTTATTTTCTTTTACATAAATAATATTTTTTTCATGCATATACAAAACATTTCTTTTTGCATCTTGCATCCTTATTTAATTTTTGTACATTATTTACATTGCAAATATTCAAAATGATGTAATAATTTAGATTTAAATTCTTGTCAATATCCCCATTTGAACATTTGTACCCCCCTTCCCATATTTGGTTTTGTAATAGCTTAGTAAATTTAATTTTGCACTTTATTGCTTTCTAATGATAACATGTTAGAATTAGGGTTTGTATGCGAAAAAACGATAAAAAATAGTTTGACCTAATACAAGATAAGCAAGCATGAAAATGGACACACAAATCACACTTGCACCCCTAGGGTATTCCACTTGTTGCCTTCAAATAAATGGGCCATATTGTATGTTGAACTTCTTTGGGCAAAGCAAACAATTTGAATGATCATAGTCCCTCGACAAAACTTTTCAAAAACAAACAAAAACAAATGATCAAGTCCCTTAAAGAAATTGCCCAAAGACATTTAACGTTGTTACAATTATGGTCTAAACGATGACCCGCGCCCGTCCCTTTCACATCCTAACACAAGGTTGTCCACCAAATACAATGGTGGAACAAACTTGTTAAAAGGGTTAAAACATAACAATAATCTTTTGAGAAATTTAGGAGTAGATAACCTCTTAGTTACTTGAATCAAACTTGCAAAACAAAACACTTGCCTAATTTCAAAATCACACATCACTACACTTTCAAAACAACTTTCAAAAACAAATGAAAACTTTTTCAAAAGACATACATCTTTGTATACATCCCCACATGGATCATTACAAAGGTTGCCACCACATTGGCCTCTTTTCAAAACATTTTCAAACCCACACACTCAAGCACCATTTAAAACAATTGAAAACAAAAGGCAAGTGATCTAAAGCAAGTAACTAAGAGCCCATGGATAACCATGGATAGAAAGGGTGCTAATACCTTCCCTTTCTATAATCTACTCCCCGAACCCAAGAAAACATCTCAAAAGGTTTTTGCTGTGCTTTTTAACCTTTCCTTAGGTTAAAATAAAAAGTCGGTGGCGACTCTTGCTAACCGCAACATTTGCGAATACAAACGCAAAACCCAAGTCAGTTCTCCCACCGTATCACAGAACTGGCGACTCTGCTGGGGAGGTTTTTAAAAGTGGAGTAACCTTAGGGCTTAGATCACCTTTATTTTCAATTGATTGTCTTGTTTGCTTTTACATTTGTGGGCTTTGTATCGGAGTTTTATAGATCTTAACCCGGATCTGGGGATACCTTCTTAGAAAGTAGCAACAAGGCTGTGAGGGAACTGTGCGGGGTATACCGACATGGTTGAAGCAGTCTGCTACGTTGATGTGGCACTTTGGTGTGTACCGGTAACCCTTGAGTTCAGTCAAGGAGAGTACGGGGCCTCCGCGTGGTGTCGTGAAGCATCAACTGACCTTAGGAACCTTAATTGAACCATCTTGGCCTTTTTAGGGTAGTGAGATAACTGACTTTGGTGCAGTCCGAGGTTGGTTGATACTCGATACTACACTCAATTGAGGGTTACTTTCCTGGGATATTTCGGTCGCCAGTTCAGTGGCTAAATCGAAACGATGAACAATGAAAGTAATCCAGTGATATTGGGACCTTTAGAACCCGGTTACTTCTAATAGGACAGGTTGAGCCCACCAAACTTCAAGGGGGTAATACCCAGACCCCATGCAGGCCTAAACTCTAAGGGTTTGTCTTGTGTGACTTGTGTGCCTTACCATGTTTGCCTTTGTGAACATTTGTGGTGTATTTAATCATAACATCATGACATCATACAACATCATGAGCATTGACTAACCATTTCAAGGGTTTCGAATCTTCATCTTTGTTCTTGTTTTATAGGACATGGAAACTGCTCGCAGAAAGACAATTCAGATTAGCCTTGTAAAGATCCCTCCTCAGCTTAAGGAACTTATGTCCAGGATTCCCGAGGGTTCTTCATTCAGTGAGAGACATGGAAGACTCATCAGCTTGGATAACACCAACATTGAGGAGGATTTGATAAAAGTCCTGTTCCAGTTCTTTGACCCTCTGCATCACTGCTTCACTTTTCCCGACTATCAATTGGTGCCTACATTGGAAGAGTTCTCCCGACTCCTGAAGGTCCCTATCCTTGATCAACTACCCTACAACGGTACGGAAGAGGAGCCCAAGCTTGAAGAGATTGCTAAAGCCTTGCACCTACAGTCATCTGACCTCAAGGGACATTGGGAAGTCAGAAGTGGTATCAAGGGTTTCTTAGCCAAGTTTCTGTTTGAGAAGGCCCAAGAATGTTGGAACTCCCTTGACCTACGAGCTTTTGAAGAAGTTATGGCCCTCCTTGTCTATGGTTTGGTGTTATTCCCTAATCCAGATCAGCTTATTGATATCAGTGATGTCCAGATCTTCATGACCAAGAATCCTATACCTACGTTGCTGGGGGACATCCTTCACTCATGTTACACTCGAACCATGAGAAGAAGGGGTGTCCTTATGTGTTGCACTCCTCTCCTGGGAAGGTGGTTTATTTCGCACCTTCCACAAACAGTTTTAAAGAACGAGCGGGGTTTGAGATGGTCACAACGGTTAATGACTCTCACGCATGCAAATATACATTGGTGCCCTAGGTCTAGGGAAGACATCACTATCATTGATCGTTGTGGGGAGTACCCTAATGTTCCTTTATTTGGAATCAAAGGAGGTATTACTTACAACCCATGCCTGGCTTGGAGACAGTTTGGGTATGCTCGGAGGGATGACCCTCATGACATGTTAATTCCTAACATAGTTTTTGACTTCGACAACGATACTCAAGGACTTCGTCAGAGATTTATCAGAGCTTGGAGGATGCCAAGTAGGATAGACAGCAAGACACTGGGGCACAGGAACTCCATCCCGTTGGAACCTTATCTCAAGTGGATACGAGCCCGCTCCCAGAAGTTAGTGATGCCTTATCCTCATATGCTCCCTGTGATCAAAGAACCAGTCTTGGAAGGAGAGGCATCCTACACCATTCAACATCCCGACATGCCCACCTCCTGGGAAGAAATGCAGAAGAGCTGGGTACAGCTTAAGGAAGAACGGAATTCTCTTGAGACCAGTCTACATGCTAGTGAAAAGAAGGTCCTGGAACTCACCCGCCTGTTGCACGAGGAAAGGAATCTCAACACCTACATCGCGCCAAAGAGGATGCGCAATGTTTTTTTTACCTTAAGGAGTCATTTTGTAGTATTTGGCCCATGGGGCATTTATGTATTAACGAATTTCTCCTTATTAATATGATGTGCGTTCCTTTTTGTCTACAACAAATTTTGAATATTCTAAATCCTTGAATGCATTGCATACATACGCATTCCATTGCACCATATGCATAACAGGTACCCTATTTCGCAGGATGCTTAATTTTCTTCGCTGTTTGTGTGAACAGTCATCATGAATCCAGACTCCTCCAGTGAGCAAGCAATCAAGGCCCTTCAGGCCCAAAGTGCACAGTTCCAAGAGATGGTCCTAAGCCTAGCCCAAGGTCAGCAAGAGCTGAAGACTCTACTCCTGAAGAAGAAGAAGAAAAAGAGGACTGCATTGTTCAACACCGGACGCAGATTTGGGAACACACTCCATAATGAAGCTGATCCAACCACTTCTTCTGCTGAGAAGAACAATCCCCAAGGGGGAGGAGCTCCTAGTCCCGCAGTCTCCGACAACGAGACGGACTATAACGACGAACAATACCCACCTGCTGCTGACAGATACAAGCAATTGGAGGACCGCTTGAGCGCCATGCAAATTCAGAATGTGCCGGGACTGGATTTCGGAGATTTGGGGTTATCTTCTGGAGTAGTAATTCCACACAAGTTTAAGGCACCTGCCTTCGCCAAGTATGATGGGGTTTCCTGTCCAAAGCTACATCTAAGGTCGTACGTAAGGAAAATACAACCTTACACGGCAGATAAGAACCTCTGGATTCACTTCTTCCAAGATAGCCTCTCGGGGTCACAACTTGAATGGTTTTACCAATTGGATGGAGCTAGCATCCGACACTGGGAAGATTTGGCAACCGCATTCTACAGGCAATACCAATACAATTCTGATCTTGCTCCTACGCGTACCCAACTTCAGGGTATGTCTCTAGGAACGGGTGAAGGGTTCAAAGAGTACGCTCAAAAATGGAGAGATTTGGCTGGCAGGGTGCAGCCTCCATTGACTGATCGTGAGCTGGTTGATATGTTCCTTGGGACATTGTCTGGTCCGTTTTTCAATCATTTGGTTGGTAACTCCTCCGCTGGGTTTACAGATTTGATATTGACGGGAGAAAGAATTGAAGCTGGCACCAGGTCAGGCAAAATACAAAAGGCTGCCTCCACAAGTGCTGAGAAGAGGCCGTTTAAGAAAGAAGCAAGTGCCGTCTATGGTCCTAGAAGACCAGTCAAGCCCGAAAGTCGCCAAGCCGTCAATGTTTTGGTCATCTCCAAACCTGTTGCTGCTCCTCAGCAGTACAATCAACAAAGAAGTGAAAGGCCCAAGAGGCAGTATACTCGGCTGAGTATGACCTTATCTTAAATTTTACCCCAACTGTTATCCACCAACCTGGTGACCCTCAAAGAAGCTCCTAAGGTCGTCAACACTGCGTCTCCTAAGTATAACCCAAATGCCCGGTGTGCTTATCATTCTGATCGACGCAAAGGAAATTCAGTTTGAAGCGCCGGAGAGACCGAATGTTGTAACTGCCCCTATGCCCCAGCATAGAGTAAATGCCATTGAGGAAGAATTATATGTTGTTTCGGTAAATGAAGTTGTCACCCCTCTGAAGACTGTTAAGAAGAACCTACTGCGGGCCGGTTTATTTCCGGGTTGCGGTGAAGGTTGCCTGTTCTGTGCTGTTTCCCTATCTGATTGTCCCTTGCTGAGGTTAGGCATCCAAGGCCTAATGGATAGCAGAGAAATTCTATTCAAAAAGTCTGCTGTTCAGTCGGTTCCGATAAAAGAAATTTCTGTGGTTACCATCTTCAAAAATCCAATCAAGGCTCCCCCCAAGAAGCCTGTTCAAATCATGACTGTTGCACCTGTGATTATTACTGTCCCGGGGCCTCTCCCCTACATATCTGATAAAGCTGTCCCCTGGCATTATGGGGCAGACGTGTATGTAAATGGAATCAAACAAGAATTCGACACTGGCGCCAGTATCTGCGATATCACTGGTCCAGCCAAGGTCACCCGCAGTGGCAGGCTCTTCTCGCCTGACATTGCACCGCCCGCTATTCGAAAACTCCTCCTTATAAAACCTACAAGTTTACCTGTTCCTGTTGCTGATCAAGTTGTGTCCCCTGCTGCCGAGTCATCAAATGCTCGGGGCAAAGGGATTGAAGAAGAGCTTGCCCGGATGGAGGCACCAATACCCATAAATGATGAGGCCTCCCGACAAGAAATGGAGGAGATTCTGAAAATAATAAAGAAAAGTGATTTCAATGTTGTCGAACAGCTGGGGCATACGCCCTCCAAGATCTCCCTGCTCTCCTTATTGCTATGCTCCGAGGCCCATGCTAAGGCCTTGATCTCATTTCTCAAGACGGCCCATGTGCCGCAAGAGACGTCTGCAGTCCAGTTCACCGATTGCATAGCAAATCTAACAGCAGACAATGGCCTGGGTTTCTCAGATGCTGACCTGACTGCGAAGGGAAGAGACCACAATGATGCCCTGCATGTCTCTATCGAATGCAGGGGCACTACTCTGGCTCATGTATTGGTGGATACTGGTTCTTCTTTGAATGTTCTACCGAAAAAGGATTTAGACCGTCTGGATTATGAAGGCCTGGAATTGAAGCCCAGCAATATCATCGTCAGGGCCTTTGACGGTTCTAAAAGGATGGTTCATGGAGAGGTTAACATCCCTATTCGTGTGGGCTCTCAAGTGTTTGACTCTACCTTTTATGTGATGGATATACGTCCATCGTACTCTTGTCTACTGGGTCGACCTTGGATCCATAAAGCTGGGGCAGTGACCTCCACCTTGCACCAGAAGCTGAAGTATCCCGTCAGGGGGAAGATCGTCACTGTGCAAGGAGAAGAGGAGTATATGGTGAGCCATTTGAATTCCTTCAGATACATTGAGATGGACGGGGAGTTTATTGAAACCCCCTTTCAGCATTTCGAGGAGGTACATCCAATTTCAGCAGCTGCAGAGACAACAGTTGAAGAGAATGTTTTTTTAAGGATGGCTTCCCTAAGGGATGCCCGGGCTGTGGTTCAGAAAGGCAATTGTGCAAACTGGGGTCAGCTTCCTGACTTCACTCAGAAGAACGACAAGTTTGGGCTAGGCTTTACTGCAGAGGCTCAGAAGGCTGTGCGCAAAGAGAAGATCAGAAAGGCTCCGGTGTTTATCTCCAGCTCAAGGGTGAATGCTATCGAGGAGGATGTGGAGGAAGCAGAGTTTGACAGTTGGATCTACCCGACTAACAGCAACGGACCAAGCAACTGGACGGCAAAGGATTTTACCCCTATCACATTTGTCACGCAGTAATTAATTTCTTTTGATTTCCAATTTGTAACAAACAATATGTTAAAACTTTGTTGGCTCGGTGTCCTACCCGGGGCATCGTAGCTCCATTTGTGAGGGCTTTTTGTATGACATTTTCATATATCATCAATCAAAACATTGGACGTTTGTTGCATTTCAAATCTTGTGCTCTTTTTCCTTTCTGTGTTATATATATTGCAAAACAGCTATATTTACACACACTCACTTATACAGGTTTCAATCCACTCTGGATCTTACTGGTAATAGCTCTGCTACCGCCAATTATGACTTTGAAAATCCGATCAACTTGGCCAAAGACGAAGGTGAAGATGATTGCGAAGTGCCTGGTGAACTCGCAAGACTGCTACTCCATGAAGAGAGAGCTATTCAACCACATGAAGAGCCGGTGGAGACAATTAACCTGGGTACTGAGACGGATAGGAAAGAGGTCAAGATTGGTGCCAATCTAGAGCTCAGCGTGAAGCAACGATTGATCCAGATGCTACGAGACTACATGGAGATTTTTGCTTGGTCCTATGAAGATATGCCTGGTTTGGATGCCGACATTGTGGTTCACCACCTGCCAACCAAGGAAGATTGCCCTCCGGTAAAGCAAAAAGTCCGACGGATGCGTCCAGAGATGTCTGAAAAGATCAAGGCCGAGGTTATGAAGCAGTTTGATGCCGGGTTCCTCGCAGTGACTTCTTACCCTTAGTGGGTTGCCAATGTGGTGCCAGTGCCGAAGAAGGACGGTAAAGTCAGAATGTGCGTTGACTACAGGGATCTGAACAGGGCCAGCCCCAAGGATGACTTCCCCCTACCTCACATTGATGTCCTTGTTGACAATACAGCTCAACACAAGGTGTTCTCCTTCATGGATGGTTTTTCAGGGTATAATCAGATCAAGATGGCTCCAGAAGATATGGAGAAGACTACATTTGTGACTCAGTGGGATTTCGTTATCCCTGTTTTTTGCCTGAACTGTTTCTTTTGGGATTACAGTCAGCGGGGTGCCTCGGTTTTGTAAGTCTCCTTCATAGGTTTTGACTTAATAGGCTTTTATTTCTGAGAAATAATGACTGCCTGTCTTTATGATTATTCGGAACCATCACTGTCTTTTGTTTTGGAAGGACTCCTTTGATGCCATTCATTGTGCACCTGGATCAGCTGAGAGAACTACCCTGCCCCAGGTTATGATTAAGGGTTTTAATTTTTGAAAAGAAAAACTCCAACTTCTTTGGCTCAAAGGGGTTGACTAGGGATTATCCTCCTTATAACTCCACTATCTAGGATTTGAAACAATGCCTGTGCCTCATCAACGGGGTCTATCCAAAAGCATACTATAAAGATCAGGGTATTATTTTCGTCATCCTCCCTCAAGAGGCTTAGAATTTTCTAATCGAGAGTTGAACATCAAAAAATGAAAGCAATTTTAAGCATAGTGAACACAATTACTTCAAAACAGACACGTGTAATGCATTAATGAAATAAGAGAGTTTGACATGATAATTGTTTGAATAAGCAAAGAAAAATACAACTTGAACATTCGAATGAACAAAAGTTTTTCAATCCTAGCCATGTTTTGGCAAGGGAGCAGTGATCACATTGGGAGTCTCAGAAGGCTCGAATTCGATCTCCTTAGCGTCAATCATATTCTGGATCTTGTATTTCAGCGCCCAACAATCATCAGTATCGTGCCCCGGGCTACCGGAATGGTAAGCGCACCTCGCATCTGGATTGTAGTTTGGAGAAGAAGTTTTGGGGTTTGAATGAGGTCCTATCAACATAATAAGATTCATCTTCAACAAGTGTTGCAGTTCTTGAGACAGCGGCATGTTGATGTTGATAAACTGTCTTTTGGACTCGTCTTGCCTTCGCTGATTTCCCCTTTGTTGTTGTCGCCGTGATGCAGGACTGGAGATCAGGACTGCCCCCACATGTTGGTCGTGGTTGCTCTTGTTATGACCCTTTTGGCCGTACACAACATTAGACTCTTTCTTCCCATTGTATGGACTTTTCTGAGTATCAGAGGATGTAGCTCCTTGGATCTTTCCTCTTTTGATGCCAGCTTCGACTCTTTCGCCAGTCAGTATTAGCTCGATGAACCTGACCGAGGAGCTTCTGATTAGGTGATTGAAGAAAGGTCCCGTCAAGGTTCCCATAAAGATGTCAATCAGCTCATTGTCAGTTAAGGGTGGCTGCATCCTGCCAGTCAGGTCTCTCCACTTTTGGGCGTATTCTTTAAATCCTTCACCCGTCCCTAGTGACATACCCTGGAGTTGGGTACGCATAGGAGCGAGGTCGGAATTGTACTGATACTGCTTATAAAATGCAGTATCCAAGTCCTCCCAGTTACGAATACTGGCTCCATCCAGCTGATAGAACCATTCGAGTTGAGTCCCTGAAAGACTATCCTGGAAGAAATGGATCCATAAGTTCTTGTCAGCTGTGTAAGGTTGGATCTTCCTTACATATGATCTGAGATGCAGCTTAGGACAGGAAGCCCCATCGTACTTTGCGAAAGCAGGCGCCTTGAACTTATGAGGGATCACCACCCCAGAAGATAAGCCTAGGTCTCCAAAGTCCAACCCAGGCACATGTTGAATCTCCATGGCACTTAAACGGCCCTCTAGCTGTTTGTACCTGTCCTTAGCAGGAGGGTACTGTTCATCATTGAAATTCGTCTCGTTGTCGGAGACCACGGGACTAGGAACCCTTCTCTCTTGGGGACTGTCTTTCCCTACAGAGGAAGTAGCCAGATCAGCCTCATTCTGCAGTGCATTCCCAAACCTCCGTCCGGTGTTGAACAACACAGTCCTCTTCTTCTTCTTCTTCTTCAGAATCAGAGTCTTCAACTCCTGTTGACCCTGGGCTAAGCTCATGACCAACTCTTGAAATTGGGCGTTCTGGGCCTGGAGGGCCTTGATAGCTTGTTCAGTAGTAGGTTCAGAATTCATGATGATTGCTGAAATAAACAGCGGAGAAGAATGAGTGACCAGTAAAAAGGGTACCTGTTATGCATATGATGAATGGAATGCGTATGATTTGTGCATGCAATGTTTTCAAGGATCTCGCGGGGTAAACAGAGAAACTTGTTAGAAGTTGAATACGGTAGCTTGATTGAAGGAACTTCATGTTGTTGAGAGTCCTTCTTCAAGAGTCAAAGCTCACCATATCGAGTGGGTCATAGCCCCTGACTCAAGTTATCAACTTTGGCTAGAGGAAAATAAATCCCCTTTGCCCCTTGCTAGACAGTTGGTTCATCATGACCTGCATCACAGACCCTTGAGATCCTTGAAATGGGTTAGTCCTTATGCAAGATGTATGCAGGTTAGTCCTTATGCAGGATGCATGCAATGGTATGATGGTATGATGTTATGATAAAGCACACCACAAGTATTCACAAAGGCAAACATGGTAAGGCACACAAGTCACACAAGACAGCCCTTAGAGTTTAGACCAGCATGAAGTTTAGGTACTACCCTCTTTCAGTTTCGTTGGTTAAGACCTGTCCTAGAAAATAGTAACTGGGTTCTAGAGGATCTCAATATCACTGACTACCCTCAATCGGTCATAACTCTAGCGTCACAATCTTTTCTTGCGGCCAGAACCATCGCGAGAGTTTAGCCTCAATGAGTGTGGCATACTGCTACTGTTCTATGGCCAAGTTGGGTCAATTTAGGGTTCTAAGGTCGGTTGGTGCATAATGACTCCTCAAAAGACCCATATTCTCCTGGTTCCAACACAAGGGATATCGGTACAGACCAAGGTGTCACACCAACGTAGCTACTGCTTCACCCGTGTCGGTCTACGCCGGACAGGTCCCTCACAGCTTATGCTACCTAAAGGGTATTCCCCAGATCCGGGTTAGGATCTATGAAACTCCGATGCAAGCCCACAATATTAAAGCAATCAAGACATACAATTGAAAACAAGAGTGGTCTAATCCTAAGGTACACCTCACTTATTAATGTCCCCAGCAGAGTCTCCAGTTCTGTGATCGGTGGAAATAGAACTGATTGTTTTGAAATGCTGGTTCGCGAAATGTCGCGGTAAGCAAGAGTCACCATCGTCTTTTATGTTCTCCAACAAGGAAAGGACAAAAGCACAGCAAAATTCCTTTTCGAGATGTTTCTCGGTTCGGGAGGTAGATTATAGAAAGGGAAGGTGTTAGCACCCTTTCTATTCGTGGTTATCCACGGGCTCTTAGGTACTTGCTCACTATGTTTTCAAAAATGTTTGCTTTTCTTGTGTTTGTGGGTTTTGAAAAAGTTTATTTTGAAAAAAACTTCTAGGTAACTCTTGTATCAGTCCTCAAGAGTGTATGAAGTGTTTGTTTGAAAACTTTTTGAAAGTGTAGGTGCGAAAAGTTGTTTTTGTTTTTGAAAGAGCAAGTACCCAGGAGAAATCTACCTACTCTAAGGAATTAAGTTGTGTAAGAGTCCTTTCGACAGTACTATCCCACTATTGAGAAGTAGGTAGCACCGTCGTCGGAGTTATTCGGGTCAATTCGATTTATAGGGACATATATGGTCACCAAAGTAATGGTAGGACGCCTTAGCGGTAACCCTAATATCCTAGATCCTTTTTTTATCCGAGGCAACCGTTTCGAGGCAACTGGATCTTTAGACAGGAGGGCAACCTCTAAAACACCCTATACTCAATGACCACCTCGAGGCAACCAAGTGAGGCGTACCCTAGGAGTGGCATGTGCACGTGTGTCAAGTTTCATGTTAAATTTGTCTTTGCATGCATCATTGTGAGCTACGGGTTGATTTTATTTTTCAGACAAGTCTTGTCATGCATAATTAACAGTTAATAATTGTGCGGTAAATAAATTGCAGAAAATGAATCTACGCTATTACAAGGCGTCGGGTATTTACATCGCCAAAAACATAACCCTTGAAAATAAATGCGAGAAAATAAATAAAGCGATAAAAGCCCTAATTAGCTATTACATTCTCGGAGCAGATACATAAATATAATCAAAATAGGAATAGTACGCGAAAAGAAATTGAATCGGGAAAAAGTCTTAGGGTTTTGACCCTTTTTTGAGAAAAGAATGAAATTGGTCCTTTTTTGTTGCAATTAATTCAAATTAAACCTAATAACTAACTAATTAATTAATTAAAAGAAAAAGTATTTTTTTATGTTTTTTAGGTCTTAATGAAAATAAAATAAACAAGGATTAAAATTGTCAAAAGAAAAACCCTAATTCTAGTTTATTTTATTTATTGTAAAAATTGTCAAAATTACCTAATTAAAACAACTAAACTAATTAATTAGAATTTATTTACAAAAATAATTAATAGTGAATTTAATAAATAATAATAATAAAAATATTTACATTTTAATTTTCTGACTTTATTATGAAAAATAATTATTTGTGGATTAATTAAATAATAATAATAATAGTTATTAAAAGAAAATAAAAAAAGAAAGGACAAAGAAACCAGGGGGGTGATGGCCCAAATGGAGGTTTATTCTGGAAATTCCTGGCCCATTAACACAAGCCTGCTTTGACTTTCTGGATGGTCTAGTGCGTTGGTTGACCAGGAACACCATGGTCAGCATCTCATGGCCATCAGATTTAAGCATGTGGCCACTTGGCGCGCTAGGATGTGAGGTACATGGTGTTTACCACTTGGAAGCCTGCACGTGAACACGTTAGAAAAAATATTATAGAGTTTTGGGTGGACCTGGGAATCGAACCCAGGTCCCAATGATCAACAGCCAACGCATCTACCACTGAACCACTTGCCTGCATTTGATATTATAGTGACAATTGAAAATAATATATAAAAACAAATAAACATGCTGAAAAAACAAACAAAACGCGCGTAGTTTTGAATGAACCAACCACACGCGTACACCTCATCATCGTTCTCCTTGAACCTGCAAAATAACAAACAGATAGCGGGGGTTTTTAACCCCCGCATCCTGCATCCACGAATAATAGCGATTAAGTGTACGCTAAATATAAATTGTTCGCGAGGGTTCCACTAGATTCGTCTGAATGCAACGAGTTCAGTCATGTGCATTAGGGGTCTCAATTTTACTGGATGTGGAAAGCCCCAAAATCAAAGCTTCGGAACCCTAATATTCGTTCATGGTGATTTGTGATTCAGGGCATTTCAGTCCAATTAACCTATGCCAAAAGCTTTGTACACTTCCTATTAACACAAAACAATCAACAAAAGATGTTAAATATGCATGAATCAATGATTACGATTTTGGAAAAAATTGTTCAAACCGTGAAACTGTTCTTGCGTGTTTCTTGAGCTTTAAGGCTTGATTTTGTTTGCAAAAGGTCCCTGGAAGTTCCTGCAAGGTATTAGAAACAAGAAAAGCCTTTGAATCATGTTGGAATGTGGAATTCAGTTTTCACTTTTCTTGATTTTTTTAAATATTAGCTATGGCTTTCTGCAACAATTCTCACGTCCAAGGCATTAGGTTTAGCTTATGCATATATAGTAGAATGGAATTAGGTTAAATCCTTGATAAGAAATCCATTGCATTGATGTTTCAATATTTGATTTGCAATCATATCTTTTTGCATCTTTTTGATTGAGAAAAGTTGCTAAATTTGGAGTTTTTGACATCCTTGATTGGCACACGAAATCTCCAGCATATATTGGTCATCTTTGCTTCACCAAAAGATTGAGAAATCATATCTTTGAATTTCCTACATTTTAAATTAATTAAATGAATTAAAAATCAATTAAAAATCCAATTAATTAATAAAAATAAGAAAATAATTCAATTTAATCTCAATGGGTCGTGCATAAGCCTTGGATAAAGTTTCAAGAAGGAATTTGAGGCCCATTAGCAAAAACAAGGTGTTTTGAGCAAAGTTGACTTTTGCAAATTCACAAAAATTTCCCAACTTCTCCAATGCATATCTTGCTCAATTTTGATCATATGAACATGTTCTTGGACATTTTGGAAAGGTCTTGAAGTCCTCTAACCAATGACTTTGGTCCCATGTCATTTGGATTTACCAATCTCAAGTTATGGTCTTTGACTTAAAGTGCATTTTTGTTGACTTTTGAAATTGACCTATAATGTAGAAATTGATAACTTTTTGTGAGAGCATTTCTTGGACTTGGAATGTGAATATGAGTTGTAGGAAATGTCATACCCTTCAAAATGAGAATTGGATGGGATTTTTCTAATGAACCATGAAAAAGTTATGCCCTGGTCAAGATACATTTGACTTTTCTACTGTCCAAAAATAGTAACTTTTTCATCTTTGATGATTTTTGAGCCATTCTTGTGGAATCATGATCAAGACTTGATCAAATGATGATTGTCAGCTCAAAATAAGATGTTGACCAAAAATTCTGACTTTTGACTGGAAAATGACCATTTTGCCCCTGCAGTTGATTGTGAAGCAAATAAGACTTTTGACTGTGGAAACTGGCATTGTGAGTCTTGAAACTTGACATGTAGATACTTGACAATATATATAGGCCTATGGGACCTGATTGGACCATTGAAAACCTCAAATTCCTTGAGAGAAACAAAACCCTAATTTTGGCTGGCTTAGGAGGCATCTGGACTGTGCAACCCTTGAGAAACCTTGAGCCACTTGGAGATGATTCTTGATAAACTTGAAGAATATGGGAGGGCAAATTTTGGGGTACAACACTTCTGCACCTGAGTGTATTCCTACTCTGAAGGTGAAGAAGAAGAAGAACCTGACTGTGAACCTTCACTGGAAGATGATATGGTGGATGACGACTATGATTATGGTGAAGACTTTATCATTAATTATGGAACTGTATCGATTCTACCTGCAGAATATGACAGAGTATCAGAAGTATCATAAAATGAAGAAGATTTTACCTCCGACGAAGTGGCTGACGAAAAGCCTTTATGCTACTATGTGATGAATAATGGTGTGGTCGAAGAACAAAAGGTTGTGTTTGAAAGACCAAGCCCAGTGATAATGTATCATCTCAAGCCTTTATTCATAAGGGCAAAGGTAGATGGCATGCCGGTGAAAAAAGTGTTTGTCGATGGTGAGGCAGCTGTAAATCTAATGTCACATGCTCTATTTAAGAAAATGGGGAAGTGTGGGTCAGAGCTTCGACCTCACAACATGGTTTTATCAAACCATGAAGGAAAAGCCAGTAGCATACTGGGTGTCATTAAGGTAGAATTGACTGTCGGAATAACAACTAGATCAACTTTATTCATGGTTATAAATTCCAAAGACAACTTTAACTTATTACCTGACCGTGAGTGGATCCATGGAATAGGTGCAGTCCCGTCGACTTTGCACCAAAGGATTTCCATATGGAGGAAAAATGGCGTAGTAAAGAATATAGAAGCTGATCAGAGCTATTACAAAGTCAACAAGGTCAAAGGTGGAAAGAAGTCTTTCGACCAACATTTGGCGAATGTAACGCCTTGTGACGATGATAATTACACTCCCAATGAAAGCTCAAATCATTTTCTAAGTTTGGATCCTGATCATGGTTTACGTGGGATTTTGAAGAGGCAACAATGCCTAGGGATTCGATTCCACCTACGGGGTAGTCTTTGGTCGAACGCGATGACCAGTGAGTCAGAAAGTTTGGCTCGAATTTCGGCTTATGTGGCTGAAAACAAAAGGAAAACGGCTTTGGAAGCTGACAACCTATAAAACATGGTTGTCAAAGCCAAAAATCAAGAAGAAGGCCAACATGGCCAAACAACAGCTTCAGAAAGCCGGAGGTTGGATTGTATATATGACAATAAACCTTTCGGGTTTGAAAAGGACCCACTGAATTCAATACAGAAGATACAAGCCCAAGATTCGTTAGAGGAAGTTGATATGGGAGACGGTGTAACAAAGAGACCAACTTATATCATCACTAAAGTTGAGTCGAAAATGAAAGTCAAGATGATCAGAATGCTAAAGGAGTATAGAGATTTCTTCGCCTGGGATTATGGTGAGATGCTTGGGTTAAGTTGAAAGGTGGTGGAACATCGACTGCTTATCCAACCAGGTAAAAAGCCAATAAAGCAACATCCTAGGAGGTTCGCCCCTGAGATTACTTTGAAGATCAAACATGAGATTGAAAGGCTACTCAAAAGTAAGTTCATCAGAACTGTAAGGCACGTCGAATGGTTAGCAAATATTGTTCCCGTTATCAAGAAAAATGGAAATCTTAGAGTTTGTATATACTTTAGGGATTTGAATAATTCTACCCCTAAGGATGAATGTTCAATGCTTATGGCAGAAATGTTAGTTGATTTGGCTGTAGGGTATAAATATCTTAACATGGTCGACGAATATTCTAGTTATAACCAGATTTTTATAGCAGATGAGGATGTGCCCAAAACAACATTTAGATGCCCAGGGGCATTAGGAACATACAAATGAGTAATAATGTCGTTTGGTCTGAAAAATGTCGGACCTATCAAAGGGAAATGAATGCCATGTTTCATGATTTTATAGAACATTTCATGCGAATATATATTGATGACATTGTAATAAAATCTTCATTTGAGAATGGTCATCTAGACCACCTTCGACGATCCTTTAAAAGAATGAGGAAACATGGGTTGAAAATGAATCCACTAAAATGTGCTTTTTGTGTACATGCAGAAGATTTTTTTTAGGTTTTATAGTACATAAAAAAGGAATCAAGTTCAACCAAAGCAAAACACAGGTAATTTTAGATCTCAAGCCTCCTTCGACAAAGAAACAGTTGCAGTCTTTGTTGGGGAAAATCAACTTCTTGAGAAGATTTATCTCAAATCTAAGTGGCAAAATGAAGGTTTTTTCGCCATTACTAAAGATCAAGAAGGGACAACAGGAAGAAAACAGGGAAAGTATTAATTGACAGTTTTAGGATGCGTCTCTTGGGATGGATAAGGCCCATGAAAGGCGAAGAGTTTTCTCGCAACAACAAAAGGAATCAGCATTTGGTGTTGCCATGTTTGAACCTTGGATTCCACCTTAGAAGGAGGATCTGGGATGTAGTTCAAGCTTTATTTCACAGAAATAGCGAAAGCTATAGGGTTATCACCAGTGAAGGGAATATCAACTGGAGCGACCATTGCTAAAACGAAGGAAGTTTCCTTAAGATTTTTAGGAATTGAAAAGTTAGTAAACTGAAGTAGAAGAAAGAGACTAAGGGTTCTCTAAAGTCTATTTAAAGAAGAATCAGAACCGTTAGAAGCAAAACAAATGTCACTTAAATAGCGTGAGCAAGCCAAAAGACGTGGAAAAGTTAGTGGCGTTTTTTAAAAACCCACGCCCTAAATATTAGGAGTAATTATGAGAAGTGATTGAAGTGACATGGGAAACTATTGCGCAGAAAGTAGGCATGATTACGCATGAAGTCATCTCAAAGAGGCGTAAAGTTGAATATATGGAAGAGAAAATGCCAGAATTCTCCTATCGACAAGACTCCGTCGTACATGAAGTTTTATGGGGAAATTTGTTGACAACAAATTTTCGATTAAGGAAATAGGCCTTTAAACTGTAAAATTAAAAGGCTAAAAAGGCATAAGTCTCATAGGAAATAACAAGATTGTCGAGCAAGGGAAAGAACATCGGTCAAGGGAAAGGACATCAACCAAAGGAGCCAGTCGACGAGGACATGAGGTTCAGAGGCAGATGTCGACAGATACAGAGGTCGGCGAAGCAAGGATTCATATTGGCGGGAACGATTATCAACGTGCAAGCCAGTGAGAACGTGGGAATATTCAAAACATATTCCCATGAAGCCTAATGTGGGCTAGTAACCGTTGACGGTTGCATATTTAGGATTTCTATTTAAGAAGATTTATGTATTTGTGTCAAGGATCACATTTCTTCATATTTAATAGAAATATACTCAAAGTACCCGCATCTAAGAGAGAAATGAGTTCAAGCTTAACAATATATGAATGCTTCCACATCTAAATTCATAGCAATTTCCAGCTTTTTACTTTAAATTACAAGCTTTGTCTTTAATTTATCTGCTTTGCAATTGTCTTTATCTTTTGCCCTTTCATCTTTTATGAACCAGTTTCAACCCAAAAAACACGCAAAACACTAAGTTTAGGATTATTGTAGTCGATCTTGCAAGTAACCTTTAATAAGAGGCTAGCGATTGTTTCATGGAGAAACAATAATATACTAAAAGTTAATAGGCTAAATTTTAGTCCCTCTATTTTAGTCAATTCACGAAAATAGTCTCCTATTTTATTTTTAAACAGTTGTGGTCTATTTTTCTATTTCAAGACGTTGTGTGATTTTTGTGATGATTTGGAACAATCTATGTGGATTAATATACTATATGACATTATTTAAAGATTTAAATTTTTAGTAAAAATAAAAAATAATAAAAAATATTTACATTAAATAAAGACATATAAAAGAAAATATAAGAAATTGAAAAAAAAAAAACAAAAAAAAAACAAAAAAAAAACAAAGAAAATTATAAAAGTTGAATTGGAAAACAAAACAAAAACATTTTTCGACAGAAACCCTAGAATATTCAACCTCCTTCATCTCTCTCCATCTGGTTCACCCTTTTAAAACCCAAACTCATGGAAAAAATCTAGATTTATGGATGAACAAAAAATATCTGAACCCCAATATAGATGCAATCGAAAATTTTCAATTTCATTGCTTTTTTCTTGCTAAATTTCTTCATTAATCCTTCTCAATCAGATATCAAAATCACAATCTATGAGAACTCATATCTCATCTGCTCTCCAAATATGAAAAGGGATAATTTGATTTGATTAAGCATGTGTAGAATCCTTACTGATTTTTTTTTTTATAGTTTTTTTTTAATTAATTTATAATTTTTATTTGAATTGGTTTGCATTTGAATACCTTAACTCAAATAGAGTAAAAATATCACATCATCTTATTATTATTTTTTATCTTTATTATTTGAAGCTTTTTCATTTTGTAAAAAATTTGAAGATTTTAAATTTTATTTATAAGAAAAAGTCACAACTTTTAAATTTTATATATTATTTAAACTTTAAAAAATATTTAAAATGTTTGACTTTTAATATTATTAGATATATTAATACCTTATGATTTTTTTCTATACAATATCTTGTGATTTTTAGTAAGGTATAATTGATCAAAACTTAAAAAAACAAACAATAATTATTAGTTTCATTAATTTTAATAATTTGATTTTCTCTTTTTATGATTAAAATCGGAGTATTTGTTTGGTCTGAATGTCATCTTCTAGATCATTACATCAATTGCTAAATAATCTTGTTATTTGTTTAGTCCACAAATAACCGCTACATCATCCAATGTTGGTTTATTATATGACAAAGAAAGTTAACTGAATGGGTGAGGGGTTGGTGATAAGGATTTATGGCTCTTCTTCTATTGGTTTATGGGGAAAGAAAGTCACATCATGGATAAGAAATTCATAATCATACCAAGTTGCAAACGGCACCACATTTTTTATGATTATTATCATGAAATGGAAGGTTGTTAATGTGAGTTCAAACATATTTATTTCTGATTGATTAAAAATACTACTCCTTTTAATTTCATTTATAAGAGAAATTTTATCATTTAAACACATTGAATAAATGATACTATATCATAATAATATATTGTCTAGATATATTATTTATTTAATGTATTTAAAAAGAAATTTTTTTCTTATAAATAAAATCAAAGATAATATTATCTTCTCTTCTTTTTATAAAGAATATATAAATAATTAACAATTAATATATTTAAATATATAGATTCATACTATTTTTTAGATTGGCTTATTTAATTTTATTTATTAATATAAATTATAAATTTATATTATTATTTAAAATATTTTATTAAAACAGATTAAAATGCTTTTTTGAATTTTTGTTGTGAACTCTCTAAACTAGTTTACGAAAATAACTTATAGCATATATAAAATTTATGTAATTTTTTATAAAATAATTTATGCAAATTTATTTATAAGTGTTTATTTTAATAAATTATTTATTCAAAGAGATTTTAAAATAATCAATTTTTATTGATGGGCATCTCTTAAAAATGATTACTCTTAAAATAAAATACTGTAATATTTTACCTTGATTAATTTATTATAACGAAAGTTTTATTGGATATTATGGCGAATTTGTCAGGATATATGTATTGGAATTTTTATTAGATAAAAATTTAAATGAATTAGACTTCAGAAATTCATTAAAGTTAAAGCGGACAAATCTTAAAACCAAAAAATACTTTATAAAAATACTTATAAATTATCCACGAAAAACATCCTGACATATGCAAATGTATTTGAATAGTAAATTTTTATTTATATTTTTGTAAAACATATGATATATTAAAATTAAGTTATTTGATAAATATTTAATAATATTTATTAATTTTTTAGCAAAAGGAACAATTAGCCCAAGACATACATAATAATAGGATAAGGCACAACAAAATAAGGAGATTAGGCTAAGATCTCAAGGATTAGAGGTATCTAAAGTTAGATAAGTTTTGCAAGTGTCTATTGTAGGCATTATTTAAATTTGTATTTATAATGATCTTACCATATACATATTGTTGGAAATCCACCAATACACTATGATGAATTTCGACCACCACTTGATGATAAGTTATGAAACAAACAAATAAAAGAACAATGGAGATATTTCTGCAGAATTTCTATTCTGCCCACAAACTGTGGAAACTTTATTATTCACTTTGCAACTGCAAAATACTGTGAATGAGTTCAATGACTTGAATTACAAAATAAGGGTTACTCCCTCTTATTTATAGATTTATGTTAGCTTGCTCCCTAAGCTAAACCCAAGCCCAAAATATCTCTTTACTAAATCAAATCTAATCTAGATTTAAATTCAAATCTATTTAAATCTAAACAAATCAAATCTTATTTTGACACCTATGAATTACAATTTAACACACCACCTAATTCATTGTGTCTAAACTGTCTATGTTCATCATGGCCCTTAGCTTTCTGAATACTTCAACCTGCACTCCCTTCGTCATGATGTCTGCAATCTGATTCTCAGTTCTGCAGTGTTCCAAATTCATCTTCTCATCTGCTACCTGCTCTCGAAGATAATGGAACCTCATTTCGATGTGCTTACTTCGACCATGTGCTATTGGGTTCTTCGCCAGGTTGATAGCTGACACGTTGTCTATCTTCATGGTAATTGCTCCATGATTTTTCCCTGTTATCTCTTCGACCAAGTTCACCATCCAGGTTGCTTGGCATGCACAAAGAGAAGCAACTATGTATTCTGCTTCGCATGATGATAATGCTACTACTGGTTCTTTTCTCGAACTCCAAGCAATTGTTGCACCACCTAGCATAAACACATATCCTGCTGTTGACTTTCGATCTTCAGCATCACTACACCAACTCGAATCAGTGTATCCCTCTAACTTGCATTCTTTTCCTTTATCAACTGCAGGAAACAGAATGCCATAATCGAAAGTTCCTTTGAGATACCTTAGTATCCTCTTCACAGCTGCTAGATGTGATACCTTTGGCTTCTGCATGAATCTACTTACCATACCTACACTGTATGCTAAGTCAGGCCTTGTATGACAAAGGTATCTCAATGATCCAATAAGTCTTCTGTATTGGGTTGGATCAACATCATCTTCATCTGCATCTTTCGACAGTTGTAGTCTTGGTTCTGCAGGTGTCGAAGTTGAGTTGCATTCTTCCATCTCAAACCTCTTGAGAATTTCCCCTGCATATCTTCTTTGATGCATCATCAAACCTCTACTGCTCTTGTAGAATTCGATACCAAGGAAATATGAAATCTCACCCAAATCAGACATTTCGAATTCCTTGCTAAGGTCAACTTTGAAGTCTTCGATCTCACTCTTGCAGCTACCTGTTATCAACAAATCATCTACATAGAGACATAGTATAAGCAATTTACTTTTGCTTCTTCTTACATATACTCCATGTTCAGTTATGCACTTCACAAATTCCTTCTCCCTTAGAAAACTATCAATTTTCTTATTCCAAGCCCTTGGAGCTTGTTTCAAACCATACAGGGCTTTATGTAGCCTGTACACCTTTCTTTCTTCGTCATGTTTCACAAACCCAACTGGTTGTTTAACATAAACTTCTTCATCTAAGGGTCCATTTAGGAATGCACACTTCACGTCCATCTGACATATGTGCCAACTGTTGATTTCTGCTAGACCAACAACCAACCTGATTGTTTCGATCCTAGCAACAGGTGCAAAAACTTCGTCGAAGTCTATTCCTTCTTTCTGTAGAAATCCTTTCGCAACAAGTCTTGCTTTGTGTCGAGTTACTTCACCTTTCGAATTAGTCTTCACTTTGTATACCCACTTGACATCAATTGCCTTCTTGCCTTGAGGCAATTCGACAAGTGACCAAGTGTTGTTGTCTTCGATAGACTTTACTTCTTCGTTCATTGCTTTCACCCACTTCGAATCCTTTAATGCTTCAGCTGCATTAACAGGTTCGACATCTGCATAGAAAGCATAATGTACCAGCTCACCTTCATTATCTATTACATCATCTGATGTAATCACACAATCTTGCAATCTTGCAGGCATGCGTCTTGTTCTTTGAGGTCTGCTTGTACTGGGTATATCTGCTGGCTCCTCTTGTCGAACTTCTCTTTCGACTTGAGTTTCTGGCTCTTCGAATAAGATTCCCACTGAATCTTTCTTGACATTTGCAGTCCAATCCCATTCTTTGAACTCATCTATGATCACGTCCCTGCTGATCACAATCTTCTTGTTCTCTGGATCAAACAACTTGTAGCCTCCTGTCGAATGATATCCAACTAGGATCATTTGACTTGACTTGTCATCAAGTTTCTTTCTCAACTGATCTGGCACATGTCTATGTGCAATAGATCCAAATACTTTTAGATGACTTAAGCTAGGCTTCACACCAGACCAACATTCTTCTGGAGTAATTCCTTCTAGCTTCTTTGTAGGACTTCTGTTCAAAATGTATGTTGCAGTCGAAACAGCTTCACCCCAGAACTCTTTGGGTAAATTCTTGCCTTTCAACATACTTCTCACCATGTTCATGATGGTTCGATTTTTCCTTTCTGCAATTCCATTTTGTTGTGGAGTATAGGGTGGCACCACCTCATGCACAATCCCTTCTTTTTCACATAATCTGTCGAAATCTTTCGACACATATTCTCCTCCACCATCAGTTCTCAAAACTTTGAGCTTTCGACCACTTTGTCTTTCGACCATGGACTTGAACTTGATAAATACTTCGAACACTTCACTTTTCTTCTTGATCAGGTAAGTCCATAGCTTTCGACTGAAATCATCTATGAATGTAACAAAGTATTTGTTACCTCCCATCGAATCCACCTGGATTGGTCCACATACATCAGAGTATATGATTTCGAGACTAGCCTTCGATCTGCTTCCTGCATCCTTGCTGAAGCTATTCTTGTGTTGCTTCGCCTGCACACATTCTTCACATACTTCGTTTGGAATATCAATTTCAGGCAATCCTGAAACCATATTTCTTCTCTTTAAATCTCTGATGTCTCTGAAGTTGAGATGACCAAGTCTATAATGCCATATCCATTCATCTCTGCTAGCTGCAGTCGAAAGGCACTTGTGCTCCATCACATTTAGTTCAATCTTGAAGGTTCGATTCTGAGACATAGGAGCCTTCAAGATTACTCTTCCATTTGCATCAACAACTCTCATCAAGTTATCTTCGATTGATACTTTATAATTCTTTTCGACCAACTGCCCTATACTGAGCAAATTGCTCTTCATACCTGGTATGTACAATACATTCGAAATTACTGACTTCTTGCCATCTTTCCTCATGATCATAACATCACCAATACCTTCAGCTGCTAGGGTGTTGTCATTCGCAAATTTTACCAAATTTTTCGTTGAGGGTTTTATGTTGACGAACCAGTCTTTCCTTCCAGACATATGTGATGAACATCCTGAATCCAAGTACCATTGGTCCTTGAATCTGTCTTCATCTCTTGTTGTGACCATCAGCATCATCTCTTCTTCTTCTTCATGTTTTGCAAGCCTTGCATCAGTTTCTTGATTCTTTCGTTTTTCTGGACAATCACTCGAATAGTGACCATACTTCTGACAATTGTAACATTGAATGTGACTTTTATCAGGTTTTCGACCACCACCTCTTCCTCTGTTTGCAGCACCACCTCTTTGGTTGCCGTGGTGTGGTCTTCTTTGATTCGACACGTCTCCTTCGATTTGGTTTCCTCTACCATTCGATTTGTTGTAGCCACCTCTACTTCTGTCGAAATACTTTCCTTTGCCTTTGGTTTCTTTTGCTGAATGTGCCTGCAAGGCTACATCACTCTTCGATTTTCCTGCAGCTCTTTCGTTCATTCTTTGTTCATGGGATTCGAGCGTCCCTTGAAGCTCTTCCTTTGTCAATTTCGACAAGTCTTTCCCTTCTTCGATCGCCACCACTATGTGGTCGAACTTAGGAGCTAAGGATCTCAGGATCTTCGAAACAACAACTCTTGTTGTTAGTGTTTCTCCACATGTCTTGATTTGATTCACTAGTTTTGTAACTCTAGTGAAGAAATCAGATATGTTTTCACTGTCTTCCATCTGAAGCAGTTCATAGGTCCTTTTGTGAGTTTGTAACCTCACTTCTTTCACCTTCTCAGCGCCTCCAAAAGATTTCTCCAGGATCTCCCAAGCTTCTTTTCCAGATTCTGAATCACTAATCTTTTCGAAGTTGTCTGGGCTGACACATTGATGAATTATAAACAATGCTTTATAACTCTGCTTCTCAGATTCTGTATATTTCTTCTTTTCTTCTTCTGAAGCGTTTTCGCCAAGCGCTTCGACTCCATCTTTTACAAGGTCCCAAAGGCCTTGACACCTTAATAGGACTTTCATCTGCTTGCACCAATTCTCATAGTTGTCAACTTTCAGAATTGGCAGCGCTGCTGGATAGTTTGCATTCCCATAACTTGTCATCGTGAATTCTTCAATCGTTCTTGATTGACACTTCCTTGAATCGAAACACAAGCTCTTGATACCAGATGTTGGAAATCCACCAATACACTATGATGAATTTCGACCACCACTTGATGATAAGTTATGAAACAAACAAATAAAAGAACAATGGAGATATTTCTGCAGAATTTCTATTCTGCCCACAAACTGTGGAAACTTTATTATTCACTTTGCAACTGCAAAATACTGTGAATGAG
The DNA here is from genome assembly GCA_948472305.1 of Vicia faba. NCBI lineage: Eukaryota > Viridiplantae > Streptophyta > Magnoliopsida > Fabales > Fabaceae > Vicia > Vicia faba. The sequence continues at coordinate 78,933,113 of OX451740.1, read as the reverse complement.
TTCAATGACTTGAATTACAAAATAAGGGTTACTCCCTCTTATTTATAGATTTAGGTTAGCTTGCTCCCTAAGCTAAACCCAAGCCCAAAATATCTCTTTACTAAATCAAATCTAATCTAGATTTAAATTCAAATCTATTTAAATCTAAACAAATCAAATCTTATTTTGACACCTATGAATTACAATTTAACACATATATGGCCAAGATCTTAAGATTAGAGGTACAAATTTAAATAATGCCTACAATAGACACTTGCAAAACTTATTTAACTTTAAATATCTCTAATCCTTAAGATCTTGGCCATATATATATATATATATATATATATATATATATATATATATATATATATATATATATATATATATATATATATATATATATATATATATATATATATATATATATATATATATATATATTAAAGTTGATACCAAGAAGACAATTGTTTCGCCTATTCATTATTTTCGTAAGAATCGAAGTTGGTTTAGTAAATTTACCATAAATATTATGTTTTTAACTAAATACAAGGCTAATTTTCGTAAGAATCGAAGATAGCATGCTCCATTGTTTGGATTGTCATACCCTAATTTTTATTTGAAAATTCCATCTATCATATCATTTGCATCTAACTAAATATCACAAGTATGACATCCTCCTAATTTTATCTCTTTGGTTTGACCTTTGTGAGAGATCACCAAACACCTTTTGTGTTTTTTTTTGCATCTATGCTTGTTTGCACTTTAACTTTGCTAACCTTATTCAAAATACAAAAATATATGTTGTTTTCTTTTTTACTGTACAATGTAGGGACTTGCAATCAAAGAATCAAGCTTAGTTTCTAAATTAGGATTTTAGTTCCCAAGATCAAAGTTTTGGTCAACAAGTGGTCCACAAGAGCTTCTACTTCAAGGCATGCCATATAATATTAGACCATATTCATGACATATAATCTTAGACCATATTCATGTCAAGCTTCATTCAACTTCATTTGGTTAAGAAAAGTTCAAGTTTGGTGCATGATTTCAAAGTTAATTTTGTAAGAAAAAGATTTGGTTCTGCAATATTATCTTTGAGTTTTGATGATAACAAATGAGTATGATTGTATGAACAATTTTGTTGTACTAATATTGTTATTGTTGAGTACTTTACAAACAGGTTCTGCTTCTGATGAATGACGAGGTCAAGAAATTAGAAGATAATTAATTCCACTTCTATGCTACACAAGTTCTGTTGAATAATAACGAGACACTCCAGAAGGCTCTAAAATGTAAACTCTGATGTTTGTCTAAAAGAAACCAGTCAGAAGATCTGAAGACAGAAGTCTCTACTTACGTCCAGATGATGAAGACTCAAGCTTCTAAAGATAACATGTTCTAAAAAAACAAAGTTAGAAGATATGAAGACAATTTTTTTACTGAAGTCCGGATGTTGAAAGCTTGTGTTTCTATTAAAGAAGTTCTAAAGATAAAGGTTATGAAGACCAGGTGCTAAAGACTCTAAAGACAAAAGCTCTAAAGATTCTAAAGACTTGAAGCTCTAAAGACCTAAGGTTTTAAGGAAAGTTTCTCATAACCAAGTGCTGAAGACTCTAAAGATGAAGTTTTGATGACTCTGAAGACTTAAAGTTCTGATAACTTGATGTTATGTTTTCGCTTCCAAACTCATGCTCACAGAATCCTCTGAAGTACAGAAGGAAAGAAGATAATGTTAACGTGGTACAAATAGTACATAGTACAATCAACGTTTCATTCCACTACCATGAAAGGACGGACGCGTCGCACGATCTTGTCCCCCACGTTACTGTTCAAGCTGCCAATGTTTCTGGAAATTCCAAGAGTATCCCTCAATGGATACATTATTTTAATGGCTATATAAAGGCTTGAAGACTAAGAAAGAAAGTTGTCAATTCACTGAATATTCACGCGCAAACGCTGCTCATAACTTTCACATTCTTAAGTCACTGTTTATAAATTAGTTTTCATACTCAGCTTTTTAGAAGCAATACTCTTGTAAACAAAACTTGTATTTAAACTGTTGTTTGATATTCCTCAAGGGACCGGGTAGGTCTGTAGCTTTAAGAAGTCTAAAGCTTACGAGTTTTAGAAGTTGTTAGTCACTTGCGGGTAGCTTGTGCATTATAATAATCAGATTGATTATTAGTTGATATTCCTTAAGGGACCGAGTATGTCTGAATCCTTAAGAAGTTCAGGGCTTGCGAATCTTAGAGGATGTTAGTCAATTGCGGGTAGCTTGTGTAAATTATAATCAGTTTGGTTAGAGTGAATTAAGTCATCAATTGAGTGAGGCGAAATCACCTTGATGGGTGGACTAGACTAGCTTGATAATTTTCAAGTGAACTAGTATAAACATACATTGTTCTTTACTTCCCGTTCTTACTTATTGTTATTATTAAGAGTGAACAATTTTTTCTTAAAGGAGAATATTTTTAAAGGAATAGTTTTATTTTAAAAAACCAATTCAAAGCCCCCCCCCCCCCCCCTTTCTCGTGTTTTTCACACCTTCAGATTCAAGTATGACTCATGTGTTTATTTCCTTGCCATCTCCATCCAATTCTCAAGAAATTATCAAGATTATTCAAGAGACAGTCAAGATTCCTTCATTTGGTATTCAAGTATTCATCATTAGGACTTTGGATGCAAAGAAATATCAAAAATCACAAGTTGGTGCATGTTTGGTTGACCTAAAATCAAGTATGACATGTCATTTGGTCCAAACACCATAACTCTCTCATTTCTCAATATTTTTGGAATCTACTTAGAGCCAAATGCCATATTTGAACTCCTCTACAACTTTGTTTCAAGGGTCAAGCATCAATTTTGTCTCTAAGTACCTCGATTTTGGAATTGGACAAGATGCCCATGTGTGCATAAAAGTTGGTCCAAAACCTGGTTCGACCTATTGTCTAACCTAGAATTCAGGTCATGACCTGAACTTGTCATCCATGTCATTTTCAACCCAAACATCCTTTTGATGTGATTCTTTTTGCATTTGATTCTTCACCGTGAGAAGAACATTTGGCACAAAGAACATTTCAAAATGAACAAGTGGATCTCATTTGGCCTAAGTTCAAACATGGTGTCATGAACTATGCATTTTATGCATGGCCTGTAACTTGAAAATCATCCAAATCTTCACTTGGGACCACAGGCACATGTGCAAACTTGTTTGTCCTTGAAAAATACATTGGGTGGAGTTCCGAACGAACAGGTTTCATGCTAAACTCACACATTTCACCCCGACTCTCACACGGATTGCAAAATGAAAATTGTCAACTTGGTTCACATGTTCTAGATCTGAATTCGCATGTACCATGACCTTATTTCATTTTCTATAAATAGAGGACTATTTTGCCTTCATTTGCAAGCTTAGAAAGCCATTGAACCTCTTCCATTTTCACTCATGAAAAGCTTCAAAAACTAGAAACTCTCATTTCGTTTTAAGCTCGTTTTAACTTCAAATCTCTGCCCAAAATCACTCATCGACACCATCTGAAGCTAACTGAACCATTACAAAAGTTTGAAACCTCCTATAACCTTCAACTTAATTTCACCATTATTGACCTTCAAAGCTTCAACTGAAAATGTAGATATGAGTTAAATTTCTGAACTAACAAGTTACCACACTTTTCATCTTGATTCACTAACTGAAAGCCCCCACTTACCTAGAATTTATTGTTCGTATTTCATTTAATTTTACTTTGAAGAACTAGATTTCTTTGTGTTTTTGAGTAAATTCTCTTTGCTCAGAATCAATCAATGGTTCTGAAGCAAATAAAATGAATGATGACATGAGTAGAAGCTTAAACGTGTGTTGTTTGAACTTAAAACTCAGAGTTCATGGATCTGCATAAAATCGAACCAAGACCAAAGATGATGCAACTTTGCGCGTGTTCTAGTGGGAAGATTTGAATCCAGCCAATGAAAACACGCCATACAGCTAGCTGTTGGCTTTTTTTATTTTCTTTTTATTTTTAATTCATTTTATTTCTTTTTTCTTTTCTTATTTATTTTAAATAGCTCAGTTGACCTTTTTAACTCCAATTTTTTTCATAAATCACAAAAATTATTTTCTGTCACATTTATTTTTTCCAGAATTTAAAAATTATTTTTAGCATTTTTGTTATTTTCTTTTTAATTTTAATTTAACAATTAATTTTCATACATTTTGAAATATTTTTGCTCTCTAACTTTTGAGATCCAATTATTTGGAATATTTCTGACTTTCTCAAATTTTTTGGCAATTTATTTGATGTTTCGACGCCTCTTTGGAATTTTTCATTTAATTTTCATTTTAAATCATTTTAAATTCATTTTTGTTTGATTTTTGTTGACTTGGATCATGACTTGGTTGATCAATGCTTCATCAATCTCAATTGGTCTTTGAATGATGTTTTGGTTGTATGAACTTTCATTATTTCAAACTTATTATTTAAATGATCATTTGATCATTTTTGGTACTTTGGATCAGTGATACATTTATCTCATTGTATTGTGAGTTTGAATGATTGAAATTGATGATAGATGATCCCTTGTTACATTTCAAATATGGTTGATCATCTCTCCTTCTCCATCTTAATTTTTCTTTTGTTTTGATCATTGTGTTACATTATTTTAGGAGGATGATTTTGTATCATTTCTCTAACATGTATGACACATAAATTATTATTGACCGGCTTCACATATATGTGACTTCTACATAAGTCCACTTATGATTGCTTATCATAGCGCTAAATTATCCCGATCGACTCAGTTGATTTCTCATTAACATTAGCATTGACATATTAATTGTGCTAACATCTAACTTTTAGTTTTATGCTATTTACTTTTATTGTCATTTAATTTTATGTAATTTACATTCTTGTCATTTTTCTTTTTCTTTTTACTTTATACCTTTTATCTTTTTGTTTCTCTTGTTTTATTGCTTAAAAAAGAACAAAAACATTATAAAATGGATAAAATTCTAAAGAAATTTTCATTTGATCTTGTGGACTTTGTGTTACTATCTCTTGCTTGAGGAGTATTTTAGACTTTGGACCTTAGGACTTAGTGCTTTCCCTTTGCTTGGAGTGTGTCATACTCTAATTTTGCCCAAACACTTTACCATTATATGGTTTTATGTGGCATTTTATTTCAAATAAATGAAATGGAATAATTATCAAGAGAGCATGTTTGAGGAGGTATTAGTGCACCCCCCTTTCCCATTTTTGGTATTTTTTCTTTTTTATTTGTTTTTCCTTTATTTCCACTTTTATTCAAAAATCACAAAAAATCAAAAAATCATATTTTTTAAATCACTTTTAATAAATTTTTGTATTTTTAAATTAGGTATTTTTTTAAATTTGATTTTTCACTTTTTGCGCTTTTTATTCAAAATATAACCAAAAAAACCAAAAAAAATATATAGGATAGTTTCTCATTTAAACAAACTAATTTTGTTGATTATTTTGATTTGATTTTTCTATTTTTAGTAAAAATCAAAACAAATTAAATCATTAATTTTAATTTTGTTGAATAGCTTTAATGTCAAATTATTTTTTCCCTTTTTATTTAACCTAGATGTTTTGTTATAAATAGGAGACCAATTTTTCATACAAGAGGACTTTTTCATGATCCACAATTTTCCATCCTAAAGAAACCTTTCTTCTTCTCATATTTTCTCATAAAAAACCCTTGTCACCTTAAGGTCACTAATTCACACACAACTATATATCTTGCACATTCACACATGGTTACGTACATATTTCATAAGCCAATTTTTACACACTTTTTTGTACACCTAAGATCACAAAATCAAATCAATTATTCACTCATATTTTGGCTCACACACTGTTTGTGCTTTTTATTTAACTTTTTAAAGCTATATGATTCTCTCTCTCTCTCTCCATTTTAATTGTGCAATCATGTTATTACTATATAATATTTTCTAACATTCACCTAAAATTGAAAAATGAAGGAGAAAGAGAGAGTTTCGCGAAAGAGAAACAAAATGGAAACGAGATGCTTTCTCTCTCTTTGTGTGTTGTTTTGGTTTTCTATTATTTAATCTGTCACATATTTGACCAAGCCATCTCCTTTTTATTATTTATTTATTATTCTTTGTAAATGATAAAAATTGAAGTAGAAGTTACGTGGTTCCTTCCATTATGCTAAAATTTTCATATTTTTTAATATTTTTATAATTATTAATATATTTAGAAATTAGTTATTAACTTTTATTTACACCTCATGTTTCTCTTTTAGCTCTTTTGTTGATTTTTTACAATACAAAAAGAATATATAAAATCCCAAAAATAATACAATTAATTATTTTTTAAATAATGTAAATTATTTTGTTATTCTTGTAAATAAATTTTCCCTTTACATACTTCTAATAAAAAACTAACCCTTTTCTCTTTTAATTCTTTTTTCATAAATATTAAGTAAATAAGTTAAAAGCAAGTAAAGACAAATATCGCAAACAAACCTTTAAACACACACTTAAATTTAGAGAAGGTCCCTGTTGAGTATAACAAAGGTGAGAGATGTCTAACATCTTTCCCTCACTTAACTGACTTTCGAATCCATATTCGATTGTAATGACCGTCTTATCCTTCCCTTAGGATTTTCCCGTTATTTTTCCTGTTTCTTAGGAACAAATAAAAGATGGTGGTAACTCTGATTTTTCCAGCCAAGACATTTGGCGACTCTACTTCGGACACCCTCTAAAGAGAGTCAAACCTCCCCTCTAGTTTTAGGGTCGTGTGCTTTTGTTTTCCCGCTTTTATTTATTTTTTTTCTTCTAGTTTTTATTATTTAATTTTTATTTTCTATGTGTATATATCTATTGAGAATTATTATTGGATATTATTTTTTTGAGTGAAGCTCTAACCCGAGCTTGATAAAAAACATAAGCTTATAACATTATTCATGTCATATTAATCGGGGAGGTATCCACCTCATTGATTGGTATGAAGACTCCACTCAATGTAGGTCATTTTAGACTCGTCTTCACGGAGAGGGTACGCCCTTTTATGTGATGATAATCTAAATATGATCTCAGATCTTGGGAACCTTTATCTAGAACCAATCTCACCCATGGAGATTTTATGTCCCACAAGGGTCGATATTAAGGTCCCTCATAGATGAGACTTATCCCGAAAGGTCACCCTGGTAAGGGGCAATCCCTAAATCATGGTGAAACTTTGGGTATGGTCTTTGATTCTAGGGACCTTTTTCTAAAGATCTTAGAACTTACATGTGAGGGGGTTGAGTAGTATAAACTTAGAACCAACCTATTATAGGGAGCCCTCTCGAATAAGGTGTTCTTTTCCCTACATTCGTAGGGTTTCCCTTTGTTTATTACTGTGATACGGTGGGAGAACTGACTTGAGGGTTTTATGTTTTATCGTAAATGTTACGGTTAGCAAGAGTCGCCACCGACTTTTCTTTTATCCAAAAGAAAAGGTGAAAAAGCACAGGAAAGACCTTTAAGATTATTTCTTGAGTTCAGGGGTAGATTATGAAAAGGGAAGGTATTAGCACCCTTTTCATCAATGGTTTTCCATGGGCTCTTAGTTACTTGCTAGATCACTTGCTTTTGTTTGAAATTGTGCTTTGTGTGGTTTTTTGAAAGTATTTTGTAAAGAGATCATTGTTTAGGCAATTTTTGTAATGATTCTCGTTCATAAGAATGTATACAAAGATGTTGATCTTTTGAAAAGGTTTCCAAGTTTGTAAGATGTTTTGAAAAGTGTAGGTGTTTGTTTTGAAAATAGCAAGGATGTTTATTTGAAATTGAGCAAGTAATTAGGAGCATTCTACCTACTCAAAAGTCTTTCTTGTTCATTTTCCTTTTCCTTTGACATTGTTGTCTTACCATTGATTTGGTAAGCAACCCTATCTTTGGATGTAAACGGGACGGGCGTGGGTCATCGTATAACCATGATTAGCAATCTTGCAAGGTATCTTAGCATTTTCTTTATAGACTAAGATCATTTTGAAAGGCAACTTAGATAGCGTCATCGAGGGATTATGATATTGTATTTTTGCTAAGATACCTCACATGCGTAATATGGCCATTTATAAGACAACTAAGTGGATTTTATCCTAGGGGTGCTTGTGTGCAAGTGTGTTGTTTTCATGCTTGTTTTTGTCTTGAATTAGGGTTTTGCTAAGTATTGATTTTAGTCTTTCCATACAAACCCTAATTACTAGCATTATATATGAAAGCGATAAATTGTGAAATTTAAAGTTACTACGCTATTACAACATTTGTGGGGAGGGATGTACAATTTTTAAATGGGGATTGCAAGAATTTAAACCTAATTAGTCTATTACAACCATATTGAATTGGTATGAATATACAAGGAAATAAATAAATACAAAGTAATAAAATTAATGAATTGTACAAAATGCAAAATGTAAAGAAAAACGAATTTTGTTTGGTTTTCATGAAAAAAAGATTTTGTCTTAACCTAATTAAAATAAAGAAAATAATTAATTAAGTTTGAATTTATTAAGAAAAGATTTTAAATGAAAACCTAGTTCTATTAATTAATCAAAAGAAAATAAGTTTAAGAAAAGTATTTTTGGTATTTTTTATCTTGAAAATATTTATAGCATTATAAAATATTTTTAGTCTTTTTTATATAAAAAATAATGTATTTAAATTAATGTGAAAGAAAATAACTAATAATCTAATTTTATTTATAAGTAAAAAAATAAATAAAGTATAATTATTAAAAATATTTTTTGTGGAAAAATAAAATAAAGTAAGTCAAAATATAAATAAAGTAAGAAAAATAAAAAATGAAAATAAAAAGAAAATAAAATAATTTGGGCCAGGGTGTGCCAAGAGTCCATGTGGAGGTCAACTAGCAAACACAAAAAATAAGCTAGGCCCGAAGGCCCCAGCGCCTGCCAAACAACAAGTCAGAATTGTAAAAACATGAAAAAAAAATGAAAAGGGTACCACTGAGGCTCGAACACAGGTCCCATAGATTACAGGCGCGCGCTTCTACCACTGGGGTGACAATGCATCCATTAATACAAATGAAACAATAAATATGTAAGGCAAAACATGTCCTGAAGACTTCATCTTCAACCTCCAGCCAGACCAACTGTAACTTGCTCATTTCTCATCAAAAATGAAAACTGTAAACATGAAACTTGTTCCTCACGATTCCAGAAATGTAAAGTATTAAAACTATAGATCAAGGATAAGCAATAATTTTAATGGCCCTAATTTGAACCCTAAAAATTTCAGAAACTTCAGTTTAAAAATTCTCTAAGCTCAAGCACAATTAATGGAAACTATGGACATGGTTAGCTTCAGGGCAATGATATCTACATGTTTTATTCAAAAATAAACTATTGATGATACCTGTATGAAGAGTTCCAAGTTGAGAAAACTTACCTAAAAACTGGAAATCGTGTTTGGAGTTTGAGCTTGTTTCAAGTGATGGTCATGATCAGGTTAGCTTCCTTGAGGTCCTAGGAAGCTAATGCAATAATTTGCTTAAGTTGAGAGTGGCTGAAATGACTTGGAGAAGTCAATGTGCAATGCTATGTTTTTGGTTATGGAAGATATGGTAAATGATGTTACATAAATGAAACAGGTACATGGATAAGTTACACTTGATGTAAGGAAGCTTTAGAAACTAAAAGGCCAAGAAACGCACGAGGGAAATGGGAGTTTGATGTTCAAGGTCAGAAACTGTGCAACAATGGAGTTTTTGGGCAATTTCTGATTTTAGAGAGTTTTTGTGTATTTCATGGTGCTCAAGCTCGTGTTCTAGCTCATAAATAGTGACTCTATTTATAAGCAACAAGTTTGGAGACCTCTTCTTAATCACAATTCAAAGTCACAAGTTTATGCATAACATGTGATTTTTGAGAAATTCAAGTTTCAAAGTCTTGTGTACTTGCTAAGATAGAGTGGTTATACTTTAAACAAGATTGCTTGTGACTTTGTGGATGGAGTGTGATCAGAGGGAACAAGTTAGAGGCTCAATGTGAACTTTATGCAAAAATCTTGCTTTACAAGAATGGCAATGTCAACTTTGTGCCATTAATGGAAATGCAACTTGGATAATAGTTTAATTGTTTGGATCAATGCCCTAATAGCTGTGTAAACATTTAATTATGGAGTGACAAACAAGTTTGAGGCCTGCAAAGCAAAGATTATGCAGCCTAGCATGGATTTGGTTTATGTGTTCATCAAAAATGGCTTGTAATTCAAGTGACAAAACCCTAACTTCATCTCTTCGATTCTCCATACTCAAGAATGATCTCAAGGAGTTCTAGGAAATTTTTGAAAGCTTGAAATGTGCTATAAAATCCATCTTTGAATTTATTTTGAAGATTCCCCTTGGAATTATATGAAAACGTGCAATGAAGTTAGGTCAAAATCCTTGTCAAATTAGGGCAAAATTTCACTAAGTGTTTAGTTTCATGACCCTATGTTCACAAAATTATAACTTGAGATCCAAGCACTTTTGGAGGAATTTGTGTTAAGAAAGGTGGTAGATTTCATAGAGATATACAACTTTCATGTTGGAAGTTTCTCTTGAATCATCTTGCATCATGGTGAAAATTTTGCTCAAATTTATGAAAAAACATGAATTTTCCAACACTTAGAAAAATTTCTAAGTTTAGAAATTTTGACTTTTCAAAAACGAAATCTTGACTTTTTGATTTCTTTATGAATAAGTTTCATATTTTTACATGTTTTGATGAAGTATGATCTTTGGTACTTGAATTTGACCAAAAAGTCAAAGTTTAACTTTTCAGTATACAGTTGACTTTTGATTAGTTGACTGCAAAATTCATTTGTCAATCCAATGGACTTGTAATGTTTTGAACCATGTCATTAGGTAAAAATGATGAAATTGGACTCTTGAGATCATGCCTTAAATCAATTTACCGTTTGCTAGGTCAAAAATCAGAAATTGCCCTTTCCCAGTCAAAACCCTAATTTTGACCATTTTGCCCTTTTGGGGATTTGATTAAATTTCTTGAGGAATTATGGTATAAACTTGATCAAATGATAAATATGAGTCTAAAATGTTGATGTGGATAGAAAATTATGAAGTTTGACTGTAAATTGGCCATAGTTGACTTTTTCCCCAATACAATTGATTTTTAGGTCAACTGCTCAATTGACTGAGCAAAAATGTGATTCAAGGCTTGAAACTTGACATGAGTAATATTGGGGGTCCATAATGATCCATGAAAGTCATATGAGACATTGAAAGTTCAAAAATCCTTGTGCAAACTTAAACCCTAATTTTGGTCATCAATGCTTAAGGCAGTGTCTTGAGCTGATCAAACCCTAATGCAGTCTTGAGTCCAGGAGATCTTGTGAGAAAATTCTTGATAAGTGAGAGGGCAAATTTTGGGGTACAACAATTACCATCCCTAAATCCGCAAGGGTACCTTTTTGTCTTTTACAACCCCTACACCCGTAAGAGTTCCTTCTGTCCATTATCATCCCTAAACCCATCAAGGGTATCTCATTTCCATGTCTATCCCTAAGCCCATACAGGGTATCTCTTTTACATGTGTATCCCTAAGCCCGTATAGGGTATGCAATTTTCACATTCATACCTAATCCCATATATGGTATCTCATTTCCATCACTGTCCCTAAACCCACTCTGGTTTCCTTAGGTCTATCTTTATCCTAAGCCTGCATTACATTTCATCCCCATGAAAAACTTTTAGCATACCTTAAAAACAAAAATATTTTTTGTGTATCCATGCATTTACATACATTTTCATATCATAAACCTCATATCTCTTTCCACTTTCTCCCTTGTTCAACCTTTACCCAACTAGCAGGTTTCCTGATACTCACAAATGAACTCAAAGAAAGTCTCTCGAAGCTAATAAACTCAAGGGATACAAGTCTTTTTAGGGAGAGAATGCAACCCTTCACCATTCCAACAACAAGCCTACATAATGCCTCAGATGCCACTACCATGGGTGATTCCACTACATCAAGATCAACATCAATAGCAAAAACTATCCTATCATCAGAACATGTATGCCAAGAAGAAGAAAAAATGAAGGTCGCCCCTTACTTTGATTAGTGCAAGAACATCAAGAAGCCCCCTTAAATCAATGGATCAACAAAGAAGCTCGTCCCTAGATCATTAGGATTTTATCATTTCTAGATTGTAATTTCTTTGTATCTAAGGGTTATTTGTTGTAATCTTTGTACTTTTTGATCAGTAGTTCTAATAAAACAAACATGCGTGTTTTTGAAGTCAATCCATTCACTATTTTTTATGCCATCACTTTCTATACAAAAAAACATCAATCAAACTCTTTTTCCATTTTGTTTTTCACCATTAACAAACTTGAGGGAGAATGATGTAAATAACAAAATAACTGAATTATGTTGTTGTATGCTTTCAATAGTAAAACTAGGTTGACAATGTAAGGTATTTTTCACTTCCCAAACACTGGAGAAATAAGGAGATAACCCGTAGTTAACCCCCTCGAGCCAGAAGTTGGAGTTCTTTCTATTTTTTTTACAAACCCTTAATTTTAACCAGGGGCATGGTAGATTTAAACTAATTTAATGATGCATTCAAATTTCAAGAGAACAAGTCTATCTAAGCAAGAGGTTCAAGCACATCCTATTCTTCGCGCTCATCATCCAACATCGAGGAAGCAATGGAGATAAATCTCACCATATCTTCTTCCTCACGTACACCATTCAAGTTCAGGGAAGAAATGAAAATAAAAGTTCACAATAACTCACATGATAGTCACGACCTCCCTGAATAAAAAAATCTCAAAAGCAAAAGTTTCAAAAAAGAAAGAAAAGAGAGAGCCTACTAAGTCAAAAAGAAAAATTCAAAAAACTGAAAAATTGACTTAGGAAAAAGTTAGGGCATCTGGATGGACTGAAAAATTCAAAAGAATCAGCCCATGCAAAAATAAGGGATTAAAAGCAAAGAAAAATGGAAAATGAGCTTGTGACTTCCACCTCAGAATTATCAGTGGTTCTTAACAAGTGCTTGAACCTAATCAGTACTTCTCATCAATGCTTGAATTTCAAAATTCTCTTGCCGACTAAGTGCATGTATTAAATTAATTGAACTTAGGAGTGGAGAACATCAAGGAGAATAGGGTGGGTAAAAAAATCAATTTTTGAGCCTTATAATCTTTTGTTTCTTAAACTGTGAACCATGCCATATTACAACCTTCAAAAATCCTAATCGAATTTAGGTTCACTATGAAAGCATACTCAATAAAATTTGTGTTGAACTGAATCGTAATGTTTATTAAATCATCACCAACCACTTTTTTTTATCACTTATTTCATGTTTCTTGCCAACATCATACTCATCTACCATATCTGTTTTCCATAACAATTTTTTATTTCAAAAACTTGCATGTACATCGCGTCAGAATTACTTTTCAAAAAGTACAATTTTATGTGTGAATCACTACTTATCTCAAGAATGGTCTAATAAAAGGCGATCCATTTCAAGACTCTCCTAACTAGGGGCAAAACACTCAAGGGGTCATTCTAATCAGGGGAAAATCCTAATGACGATAGGGGCACATCATTTGAAGATCCTATGGACTAGGGGAAAATAATTTCAAGACTCGATCAACTTGGGTCACATCTCAAAGCACCAGTTAAGCAGGGGCATACCTTTTAAAGATCCAAATTCTAAGGCATTCCATATCAAGGTCATATTACGACATAGTGGTATCAAAAGTTCTTTCTCATGACAACTCTCCAAGACCCTAATAATCAGGGGCAGACCTTTCAAGACTTAAATGCTATGGAAATACATATAAAGTTCATATCATAACTTGGTGAGATGCAAGTTCCTTCTTAGGACACTCTTTCAAACCCTAAAGATCATATCATATACCTTTCAAGATTCAAATCTTGGGGCGGACTTCTGCGAGACTCAAAAACCAATTCAAAATGGTCCATAAGAGGCGAACCATTTCAAGATCCAATTAATCAAGGACTAATCTCTCTGATCTCATCCTAGGGTAGGTCGTCTCAAGAACACAATACACCAATCATTCCAAGAGCCAGTCAATCACGAGTGTTGCACCCCAAGTTTTCCCTTTTCATCTTACGTTTGTGGATTATGTTTCGTCATACACATTCACACATTTTAAGGACAAGATCAAGGTATCTTTTGTTTTCAAGATCTTCTAGAAATTATGAAGTTGGTTGTTTCATCAATTATTGAGGAGATGAGTCTCAAACCTTCAATTTTTGGGTCACTCAAGCTACATGAGGTTCCCATACTTCAGGATATCTCGAATTTCTCTTTAATTCATCAGGAGTTTGAATAGGGCACTTCAATCATCAACTGAGAAGATATTTTATCTGGTTCTAAGATCAAGTGAATATTTGATTGCTTGAAGCATAAGTCGCTTATGGTTAGAAAATTGAAGAAAGGTTCATCTGTAAATTGAGGATTGGGATGCATTTCTACTTCTTTTGGTATCATCAGATGACTCAGGTTTTGATCCAGTAATTATCATCAGTTAAAGCGCACTAACTTTAAGGTTTCATTTGGTTCTTATGATATTTTGAAGGTTGATTCATCATTTTGGGTTTGAGTAATTTGTCTATCGGAAGAAAAACTTTTTTTGAAATGTTTGGTTAAGTTACATTCATGGCCATTTCCTTGAGATTTATGTCATACTTTCATCATAAACTTCAAAGGAAAACAAAGTGAGATGGATGAGGCTAATTAGAATTGGCTATCATTGGAATTCAAGTTCTACTCATTCATTTTGGTACCAGTTTCTACAAGTCTAACTTTATACAAATTTCATCCATTGCTCACCAAAGTTTCAATTGCATAATAAAAGGAAGTTTGTTAAAGTTCAAGTTCCAAGTATTCAAGACTTACAAGTTCAATTTCAAATTTGAATCCATACAAGTTTACAAATGTTGAAAACACAATTTCACTTCAATGCAAAACCAAAAGTTGAAGCCAATACCGGATGCCACCATATTTTCTTTCATTCAAAGCCAATATTGAATGTCAGGATCTTTTGGTTTCCATCCAAAGCCAATATTGGATGTTGTTCCATTTTCCTTCATCCAAAGCCAATATTGGATGTTGTGATCTTTGTTGTTGTCCAAAGCCAATATTGGATGCCATGATCTTTTGTTTCCATCCAAAGCCAATATTGGATGTTGTTATCTTTTGCTGTCCAAAGCCAACATTGGATGCCATGATCTTTTGCTACCATCCAAAGCCAATATTGGATGTTGCTATCTTTTCTTCCATCCAAAGCCAATATTGGATTTCGTGTTTCTTTTTCGTCCAACTTCTTTCCTAGATGACTCTGACGTAACTTCAAATTTAGTCTCATCCCACATCTAAGGTTCTTCTAGATGCTTCTGATTGTTTTTCAGAGAGTTGTTCGCCTCATTCAATGTCATTCTTGGAGGTCGCTGCTTGCCTTCTCGGATTTTATCTATTTTTTCCCAAGTATTGATGGTTACTCTTTGTCACCCTGACAGATATCCAGAAGTATCTTGTTGTTTCCTTAGCGTGTATTTCCACGTCATTTCATCTGAACTACCATAAATTTCCAGTTTTGAGTCTTTCCATATTCCCACAAAGTCTGTATCATCTCATACATCATTCAATAAAAAATATATGTCAAAAAAAGAGTCCATGCATTCATTCATAATATATGCTATCATCTCGTCGCATCGAAGACGAAATTCGGGTCTGTTTGCATTAAATACTTTATGCCTATAGGGCTAAAAATAATTAAATAGGGGAAGTTGTTGTATCCTAAATTTCGCCCCTAATTTTTTCAGTCGCACTTTCATATCATATTTTGTCACTTTGTCACAATCATTAATGGATAGCTTCATTCATCACATTTGCATTATTTAATCGTTGTAAGTTGACCAAAATTCAATTTAAGTCGACATTTGCATCATTCTTTAGTTGAAAAATACTTGACATTTCACTGCATGCATTTTTATCTCTTTACTCATTTCTTGCGTTGCTCCAAGTTGTGTATATGTCGATAATATTAATATTTCGGTTTTATAGATGGAGTGTTAAAAGCGATTCGACGTTGTGCAGAAAATTAGCGAGAAAAATATTTCAAGTTTTCACCTTTTACAGATCATTTTATGAATATGCGTTTCGCGTAGATTTTAACAGTATGCTCGCTTTATTTTTTCGGTACAATTTGAAGTCTAGTTTTTAATCGTAAACGTCTATTTAGCCTAATATTTTTATTCTCATTTTATTTCGATTTTGAATTTTTGAATATTTTTTCTTTAATCTTTGTGACATGTAGTTTATAATAATATGTTCATTTTATTTTTATGGATAAATTTTTGTCAGTTTTTTTTATCGTTTTTAGTCTTTATTTTTTATTTAGAAAAAATTCAAAAAAATTATTTTAAATTGAATTAATTTTAACACTTTCAGTTTTTTTGGTTATTTTTATCATTTAAGGGTTTTTTAGTCACAAAATAATATTTATTACACTATGCTTGATTCCTATTGGTTGTTAACAGAAGTTACAGATCAGTAAATTGCCAAAACGGAATTGAAATTTTGAACATATGTGATTGAATTTCAGATCATATTTTTCCTTTTCATTTCCTATATAAATCCCTTTATTTTCTTTGTAATTGACAACACACAAAACAAGAAAAAATTGCAGTAATCATCAAACTCCTCTCTCTCTCTCTCTCCACGTCTACTCTCTCTAATTATCTATTCTTCTTTTTCACTCACAATAAACAAAAAAAAACTCTCTTCAATTTCTTCATCACATAACCCATTCCTCTCTCAACAACAGTAGATACCCTTTCCATTTTCCAACAATCCATCCAACCTTCTTCATCTCCTTCACCGAACCACTAAACCACCTTCACCGTAATCCACCAACCACCATCACAAACCCTTACCCAAGCAGTCCGCTCCATCTCCTCGTCAAACCTCCGAGCCCAATCCGCAATGCTCTCCTGTTTTCCACCATCAACCCAGCAGTTCAACCCAGAACATCCATCCTTCACCTCTGTCAACCTTCAATTCCTTGCAAAACCTCATCTCAAATTCCTCCAGCCACCTCCATCTTTGCAATCTGCAACAACTCAATCAATCCTCTGTCAAATTGCGACAACCCCTTCATCTTCGCTGTAACCCACTTTCTCACAACAACAACAACTCCAACCCTCCGTCGATACTTCTGCCGTTTAACAACAACAACAATATCTGAAGCAGCTTCCATAAATTCCCTCCGTCGGCATCATATCACATCTGCTTTTGGTTTCGACATTTTTGGGTAACTCTTTCCCTTTTCTTAACTGTTATGCTGTATGAATTATTGATATAATTCTGGAAAATTGATATTGAATTGCTTTGGTATTTTGTTTTGATTTGAATTAAGTAATTGTTATGGTGTTGAGGTAATAGTTGTTGTTATGTGGTGAAAACTCAAATGTTGTGATGAATTTCTGATAAAAACAGTTTGCTATAGTATGTGTGTTTGATATTTTGAATTGTTATGTTGTGAAATCATGTGATATTTGGTTGTATCAAATGCTGGAAAATATGTTTAAGTTGGTCAATTCTGGTTTGTTCTTGTTAAAACGTGATGAAGAATTTGCTGCTGTTATGCTTTCCGAATTTATTGTTGCTGAAACTTGCACTCAACTTGTTTTTTAATCACTTTTTGAACTTAATATGAAAATGACGTGAGTTGATTAAATTTTCGGTGTTGATGTTGTCTTTTTGTTTGAGTTATTTTAAAGAGTGGTTTTGATTATGTTTCAAGTTGAATTCAATTCACAAAGTTGTTTGGTTAATATTAGTGTTTATACATAAGTTTTGAATTACTTAGAAATTGATTTTCATGAGCTTTTTATGCATAATTTGTTGTTGTCCAACTTTTGATAATGCTTGACTTAAGCTTGATTTTTCATGGATTTCATAATCTCACGAGTTCTTGATTTTGATTTGTGTAAATATTTATTTGTTCATATGCGTCATACAAGTTCATTTTTTGTGATTACTAACACATGTTTTAATCGTTGCAATTTCCTTCATTTTATTTTTATGCCGCCTATGCTACTAACGTGTTTGTTACTGTGAAGGTTTCTGAAAATCGTTTCAAGTATCCATTCTCACATAGCGCATCCATAATTCCTACACTTCTCCCTTTACCTCTTTATTGAATTTCATTATTTTAATTTAATATTTGGTACTGTAAATATATACTTGTACATAATATTTTGATTGTATATTCTATTCACTTCATTTGTAAATAAATCCAGTTTATGTAAATATTATTTTCATTGCTTTACGATTTTAAATTTTAATTCAAATTAACTTTTGAAAATCGCACAGACGCATACAATTTTTCCCGTGCTGTTAGTTTTGTCTATATATTTCATGTGATGCAGGGAATCTTATCCTTTACCATAAGCTTTACCCACGCTTTCTTCATCCGTGATTTATTTTCACGCGTTGTGATTCATTGCGCTTTATTCGCTGCTTGGAGTATTATCTTACATCTGGTTTTTTGATGCTATCGACTTGTGATTTATTTTCACCTGAGGTTTGGTATACTCTTAGCTTATTTTTACCTGTTCGTGGCTTTAAACCCCAAAGGGATGGGAATACATTATTGACTTCATCACGTCAAGTACTGGTTTCTTATTCGGTCGAATTCTCTTTACTGTATCTTTTTCCCTCCTGTGCATAGGACATTCTTTTCTCCAATCTTTTTTAATTTTCAAAACCTTCTCATCTTTATCAAAATCTTCTTTGTTTATAAACTCGAACTACTCTCATAATAAACCTCGACTTTGTCGAGTGTCTTTTCTTTTAAACTTCTTTTGTTTAAACAAACTTCAATTCATTTAATCATACTTTGACATTTCTCAAAAAATTAACAAAAACACTTTAACTCATTCAAATTCTTTGTACACTCGAGCACTTTTACCCTTCAAAACTTTTTCCAAGATGAGACATGATTCATTGATAGTCGAGCAACATTCTCCTATCCCCATGGTTATAAAGGTGTCGACTTTTCCACTTGAGTACTAGAGGCGTTCTCAAACCCTCACTCTTGCTGACGCAGGGTCCATCTTTCTCACACCTTGTGGGCATTAGTCGAGGTTTCTCTCCTAACAATGATGACTTGTCTCTTCGTTTAAAGTAAACCAATAGACAAATCTTTTCTAGCCGAACTACGGTGCTACTTGTTTGGTATTTACCATGCACCCTTAGGATTGCTCGTGTAGGGTTAGTCCTCGAGCTAGACATTAGGATATTTACCCATGTATGCTAACATAGGTTAGAAACTTTTCTTAGGGTCAATCATTGTATGATAACATTAGGATAGTGCTAGGCTAGTTTCCCTTAGTTATTTTTCCTTTCTTTTCATATTGAATCTTAAAACTAAAACCTCTTCTTGGAAAATCATAAAACGTCTCTAATGAACTTAAATCCTTCTTCAAGGTAAAAAATACAAACCAATCTTAATTGTTTGTGTGCCTTTTGGCTTTGTTTTATACCTTGTCAAGTTGACGTTTTTCCATTCTTGTCATGATATTATGTTATCTTTTCGCCGATGTTTCGCCATCGCATATGTTTTTTATCCTACTTTGATCCTCGATATCATTGTTAGGTGTGATGTTTTGTCATCTATATTATTAATGTTTAGCCATCACACTTGTTTGTTATCCTACTTTGATTCTCAATATCATTGTTAAGTGTGATGTTTTGTCATCTGGATTATTGATCTTTCACCATCTTTGCCATGATTTTGTTGTATCTTTTAGCCGATGTTTCACCATCACATATGTTTAAGCCGATGTTTCACCATCGCACATGTTTGTTATCCTACTTTGATTCTCAATATCATTATTAGGTGTGATGTTTTATCATCTGAGTTATTGATGTTTCACCATCTTTGCCATGTTATTTTGTTAACTTTTAGCCGATGTTTTGCCATCGCATATGTTTTTCGCCGATGTTTCGCCATCGCGCATGTTTGTTATCCTACCTTAATTCTCAATATCATTGTTAGGTGTGATGTTTTATCATATGAAATTGTTGATGTTTTTCTATCTTTGCCATGTTACCTTGCTATCTTTTAGCCGATGTTTCGCCATCGCATATGTTTGTTGCCGATGTTTCGCCATCGCGTATGTTTGTCATCCTACTTTGATTTTCGATATTATTGTTAGGTGTAATGTTTTGTCGTCTTGTCTGACATTTTGTTATCATGCTGATGTTTTATCATCTTATCTGAGTTTGTTACAATGTGATGTCTTATCATTCTTTTTTGTTGCTTTATCATCATTGTTGATGTTTTGTCATTTTATCTGATGTTTTGCCATCTTGATTGTTGCTTTTGTCTTCTTAACTAAAAAACACAAAACAACCAAAATATATGAGCTAAACTACGGCTTCTCTGATTCCTTAAAAGGGATACGTAGGCATTGGGGTAGGGCCCGAACGAGCACAACTTTTATTTTCCCTACATTCTTTTCTCCTTTCTTTTGCATGCATTCCCTCTTTGCATTTTCTTTTTGCTTTTAAGCCTTAGACATAGATTTTACACACCCATTAGATTAGACAACAAGAGTGGATACCGTAGAGTACTACGGGCGTGTGGGGTGCTAATACCTTCCCCTCGCGTAACAGACTCCCTTACCCGATCTCTCAGTTGCAAGACCGTGATTTCTCCCTCTTCAGGTTTTCTCGATGTTTACCTTTCCCTCTCGGTGGGATAAAAGACGTTCGGTGGCGGCTTCATTGATTTTATTATCGGGTGATGGTCCGGCCAGTTGTTTCAGCTGGAGACTTCACTGGGGACTTAGGATGTTGACCTATTGTTGGTCCATCCTAGATTCAATCCTAGCTCTTGTTAATTGTTTTCTTTGGGTGTTTACTTATTTCCAGTTTTGTATATACTGTTTGCATATGTTTGTGCATGCATTTTACCGCTTTCCATATATTTGGTTATTTGCTGTGCTGGCTCTGCTTTCATGTTGGGTGGGTGTTACAAGAGGTAAAAGGCCCAATACCCAGGCCAAATGACAACCATAGGAACCTTAGGAATAGAGTGGAACATGAACGGCTAGTCGACTTTGGTCTGCTAGTGCGGTCATGTCGTCCACGCTCAGATGAAATTACAAATGGGGTGTTATCATCTCACATAGGTGTTTCGGTGATAGTGACTTCAGGTGTACCCATGATTCTAAGTTACCCTTGTCTTACCCTAACCTAGTATTCGCCCGTGAGTTGGGAGGGATGATTGATTCTTACAGGTACATATGGTGACTCTAGTTCTGACGATGACTTTGGTTATGTTGCTAACTTGAGTTCTGTTGGTAACCATGTTCTGATAATTACTGTGTGTTTTTGATGGTGACTTGATACTAGCGGTGACTGTTTGTTCTCTCAGTTTTTCTCCGAGCTTCTCACCTTGTAATGGCTGTTTATTTTGGCAGTTCTACATTTATCTTTTATAACAAGGAGATTTTGGTCTCATGCAGTTGCTGATCCACTTGATACTTGATTCTTTTGTGTTCCGAGATGGTGCTAGACCTTTGACCCGGTGATATTCATCATTTATTTTAGATACAGTACAACCACTTTCCATGTTTATGGAACCTTGATCCCGTGTTCTTTTACACATAATATGTTAACATCATTTTGACACACATGTTCTTTCCATTTCCAAGGAACCATGCTTGTGAGCTTTGTGTTGCACTTCTCCACCTTTTACTGGTTTAAAATCAAAATTAAAAGCACGAGGGTTCCTTGGAAATGATCGAACATGGAATTGCATCCACTCATACACATCATGCATATTCATGCATTCATAACAGATACTCAAAGTTGGGAATTCTTATTGGGATTTGGTGCTCTCTTCAGAGTTATAGACTTGAATTCTTGTTGTCACATGTTCAGATATCAGTTATGGAATGATTTCATGGGGTATTGGCCGGGATGAAGATCTAGATGTGGTTTTTTGTGGTATACATGCAAGCCTTGACCCATGATCGGGAACTCTGCAAAAAGGAAGATAGTCAGTTGAAGACTCAGTGGAGTTGGATCACAGAAGTCTTAATGATAGTGTCGGCAATCCTACACCGACTGTTGTAACATGAGTCGTTCTCTTTTCCTTATCATTTGGGATTTCTTTCAAACCATGGAGTACCTTGTGGATTTCATCCACTATCTTGAGTGCTTGGAACGTTTTATCAGTAGATGGTTCCTATTCCCCAGTGGAATTCAAGAGGATATGTTTTATCAGCAATGGCGGAATAGGTCTGGAGAACGGTTTTGATCCCATCTCAGTGCTCTATTCACATTTGTTTCCACGCTTGTTTGAGCTTCTGTGGGTTAGCCTCCATGCTTCAGTACCGTCTACAAATTACCCTTCCAAATCCTGTTACCAACGTCAGATATGGTTACCACACCGGGGCACCCGATTATTCAATCAGGTGCACTCTCTACAACTTTGGGCCACCTGATCTTCTCTTCAGCAGTCAATGTTTGTTTCCCCAAGTGAATCCATGGGGAAAAGCTTTTAAGAAAATATAGAAGAAGACAAAGAAGTGTGTCTCCCATTCTGGGGCATTTAGCCGTGATATTGAAGATTGCAAGAGAAGATGGGTTACACCTTTCTCGTGTGGTAGAAGATACTTGGTGATTCAGGATATGCAACTTCGCTTGGTACATCATTCACCTTCTCTTTTAAGAGAATTTTCTGTAAGTATATTTTGGGGCACTCGGCTATTCAATTGAAGACGGTTTGTCATCCGAAGATAAAGTCCAAGCTTGGATCAATTCAAAGACTGTTGTATCCATATCAAACGGGGAATTTCTTATCCATATGAGCTTCAAGGTTGCGGAAGATCGTTTGAAACAATCCGTCCATATGGAGTCTTTTCTCCTCAATATGGAAATTTCAAATTTCATTTGCATTCTCATTTGCAATCTTAATTGTTTTGTTCAATAATTCCTTGTATGCAAACTTGCTTATCTTTTTGAATACTAAATCACAATGCATTGAATATGTTCATCTTGAATTAATCCATTCGTTATCACTCTTATATGTTTTACTATGTTTTTGATATTCAACTCTAATTAATAAAGCAATGACTCTGGAGGGAGGATGACGAAAATTTACCTAGCATCTCGAATGGTATTCTTTCGAGTAAAAACCTTGCTGATGATGTACATGCCTTGTTTCAATCCCCAAACACTAGAGATATAAAGGAGATAGACCCTCGTTAACCCCTATGAGCCTTCAAAGTAGGAGTTGTTTTTTTGTTCGGAAAAAACCCTTATTTTTAACTCGGGGCAAGGTAGATGTTCATTTAATTTGATCGAGCATTCAAATTTCAGAAGGAGTGTCCCATCTGAGGATCACCACACCTTATCCCTCGCGTTATAAGGTCGGAAAATATCAAAACAACAGTGGTAGATTCCTCCAAAAAAGAATCCTAAGATCGAGATCAAATCGATACAATAATGGTTATCCCTCACCGACCAAGGAATTAGGCAGACACTTTCCTCCAAAAGTTCAAAGACTTAGGGTCACACGACTTGTTCAAAATGGAAAGTATGAATAAGAAAGAAACAAAAAAAAGCCCCGCTAAGTCGAAACTTGAAAACAAGTCACTTAGGCAAAAGTTAGGGCATCCCGCTGGACTCCCAAATTGAAATTCAAAAGAATTTGTCCAGGCAAAAGTTAGGGAAAGCAAAAAAGAATTTGAAAAGCCCGAAAGGAAGAAAAGGATTATCCAATAAAAATCCTCATCAGAAGAAAAGTCGTGTGATCAAACACCCAAAAACCAAAGGTTAAGTGACTATCGTGTCCAAGAAATCACTGTGGTTCCTCAACCATCATAAACTCTTTTGAGAGATGAATGCTCGTGTCAAGTTAACTGAATGTAGGACCGGAGAACATCATGGAGAATGGGTGGGGACCAAATAATTTTGAGCCTTAAAAATCCTTTTTTTCTAAAAACCGTGAACCAGGCCACCCTACAACCCTTAAAACTACTAAATGAAGCATGGGTTAATTCGGAAGAAAAACTATTACGAGAATATGGTAACCTGACTCCTAGGAGACATGCTTAAAACTTTTGAGTTGGTATCACTCCCTCTTTTATTTATCTGTAAAGAAAAATTTCGATGTTTCGGCATCTTTTCAATAAAAGTTTTCTAACTTCAAGAAAAGTATATGATTTGCATTAGATTTATCATTAATAGAATAAAACATTCTTTGCATATGAAAAAGTGCTTAAACATCAAGTGAGCTTGCATAATGAGCATCAAATGAAGAGTTTGATTATCCTGAGGGACGAATTGCTTCAAGAATCTGCTGAAAAGAATGATCTTAATCCCGGGCATGCTTTCTCGCCACTCCTTTGAATTGAAGAAGAATAGTATGAGAGGTTGATCAAGAACTATTTGTTTAACGATTGTGAAATTTTTTTGTCTACCCTCAAATCTCTTTTGAGCAATGGTGTATCGTTTCCAGTTGGTCCTGAAGGACAAATTTCTTCAAGCATCTACTTGTGCGTGAAGCAGCCCAAGTTGAGAAGTTTGGTTGTGTACTAAGACGTAAGTCAATCATCCTGAGAAGTTGTTATCTTCCAAACTCTGTGAGCTTCTCGTTTCTCTATGAGCATGAGGTAAGGAAATGATTTGCTAGATTCTGCTAAGTTGGGGCAATCAAGTCAAGATCCATTGACTCTCCAAGTTTCTCAATCTAAGGCAATTATGTAGAAATTCGACAAATCTCTCAAAGTGCCGAGTGATCAGGGTCTCTTACCCAAGATTCGTTGATGCCACTTCTAATATTGATTAGTCAGAAGTTGTGTTTCAAAGTTTGTAACACTTGGACAGTTTATCTGAATGGTACAGACCTCAGGAAGTCCTTTCAAGGCGTGTTTTTTAACAACCCTACAGACCGGGGAAAGACATTATACATGGGCACTTCTCCATCTCAGAGTTGATCAGGTTAAGTCCAGTCGCAGGCTAGACAACTTGTGAATGTGAAGAGCTCAACGGAATGTCATATTTGTTATCCTTGGCTCATCAGAATTTTAAAGTCTATGAATTGTTGCTCCTTCATAAATAATTGAGATCTTTATCTCCAACTAAAGTCAGGAGTGATATTCTCAGCATAATTCTCAGAAAGTCCTCTCGGGGATAATCTCTTCAAAGATTAGTCAACCTGAAGCAATTACGTTGAAATTCGACAAATCTCTCCATGGACCTGTTGTGTCAGAGAATTACTTAGAGCTCGAATAATCTGGGGAAAGATTACCTCAAGTCAAAAGGACCCTTTCCAACAAAGTTGTCACGTTATGCCTGGGGCACGATCACTGATCTGTTTTGCATGAGTTTTCATTTGCTTTGCTTATTTGTGTAATTCACCATTACCAGAGAAACATCCCTCAAGATGATTAAAGTGTCCCTAACTTGGATCATTTCCTCCGAAGCAACCCTGAAGTTTCTACTTCTCCCAAGTAAGTCTTTTCAAATGAGAAATTTTAAGATTGACCAATTGGAATTCTGCATTAAAAGAGTCTCGTTCTCTGGATGCATAAAGCTTTGTCTTCCGATATCACCTAGCAAAAAGTCTTTTGACTGAATGTTGTGATCTTTTGATATGGATTTTCCCTTTCTCGACAAATCTAACATGTTGTGTTCGCAAGAGAATATCTATTCCTCGGAGTAGAGCATCATTACCCTGACTGAAGATTTGGTTGAATATCTCCTTATTCCCTGGTGAAGTCACTTCATGAAGAACAAATCTATTTGAGATCAATCATGGTTTTCTATAGAGATCTGAAGTTTCTATTGCTCCCCAGTAAATCTCCCCAAGCAGAGAATTTTAAAGACCGACTAATTGGAATTTCACATTAAGAGAGTCTTATCCTCCAAGTGCTTGAAGTTTTGTCTTCCCAGTATCACCTAGTAAAAGTGGAGTGTTCTCATCCCCAACTGAAGTTGAGAGTTCCTTCAGAAGTTTCTCCCGTTCCCCGGTGAAGTCACTTCATAAAGATTTCTTGTTCAAGAATTCTCTAATCTCCATGGCAGAAGCATGGTTTGAAGTTCGTTATGCTAAGAATCTTTTATCATCCCCAGTAAAGACTATTTAAGTTTGTCCTGTTTCTTAGCGAAGTCATGGGAGCATCATCTCACTTCCTCAAAGGAGGTTATTTATGAGGATTTCTTGTCCAAGATTTCCCGTTCCCCAATGGAGTTGCCTTATTGGAGATATTATTCTCAGGAATTTTCATTCCCCCAGTTGATTTGTGTTGAGGTTTATTTCATCTCTCCGGTGAAGACCTTTGTTTGAGACCTCTTATGCAAAATTTCTCCTCTCCCCAGTGGTGCTGCCTTCGGAAATATCTTATTCAGAAATCCCCGTCTCCCTTATGAAGTGGCCTTATCCAGAAATCTTCTATTTAAGAACTCTCATTTCTCCAATGGAGTCGTTTCATCGAAAGTACTTATTGACATATTCTCTCTTTTCCCAGTAGATTTCAATCATGGATGTTGATAAGTGTTACTTCTCTAAAAGAGTGTGCTATTATGGTTTCTAGCCCCGGGATAGAGCATCATAACAGGATTTCATTCTGGTTGAAGCATATTCTTATTTCCCGGTAGAGCCGAAGATTCTCGTATTTCCAGCAGTAACATACTTTGTTGAGTTTCTCGTACGAAGAATATCTCACTCCTGACAAGAATTCTTTTTGTAAGGTCGCTTACCCCAGCATGGATCTTCATATCCTTGGAGTATAAGGGCTCTTTATCCATAGTGATAGAGTATGACTGAAATATTTCCTTAGGAGAGTTCTAAACCTCAAGCTTATGGTTCAAAGATACCCTCATTTTCCCCAGGTGAAGATTGGTACTTCCCATGGTAGTATCCCCGGGTTGGTCTGGTTAGAATTCTTTTGTTTAAGAATTTTCACGTTTCCCCAGTCGAAATCGCTTTCACCGAGGACTTACATCAGAAGGTCCCAACTCCCATCAATGTTCTCTTTATCTGTGGAAGGAGATATTGGATCTTTTTCCAATAAGGTTAAGAGGTGGAACATAGGTCAAGATTTCTTCTACACTGCAATTTATTTTTTGCAGTATCCTCCCCAGGAAGTTATCCCCAGTTAGAAATTGACAAGTTATCAAACAAAAGTCAGTTTTGATCTGATCTTTTCTAGCAATATTTGCAATTTATTTTTGCAAAGTCTTATCAGGGTTAGGCCTGTGGTTATTGGTCTTTTCGTTTCACCAATATGGGGAAGTCAAGTTGAGGATCTATCTCTCAAAGGTTGTCATACCATACTTGGTGCATTCATGTTGTGATTTTGTTCACATGAATTGTCGTTCGCTCTGTAAGTTGCAACTTGTCAGCACCCATACAAGAGTGTTACCTCTAACTTTTAAACATTGGAATAAGGAATTCCCTTGCAGAGTTGTTTCTCCCCAGATTTGTCATATGAGGGATTCTTGAGGTGGATAAGGTTTTTGGATACTTTCATTCCCCAACCAAGTCTGGATGAGCATTATCTCGTTTCTTAATAAAGACTATTCCCAGTGGAGTTTACCTTCCTATTTGAATTATCATTGAAGTTTGCAATCAAAAATTCTCGTTTTTCCATCTGAGTGGTGACTTGGGGCATTTAATCAAAAGAATCTTTTCTCATCCTCAGTAGGGTTGATGTTGGCTGAGATTTCCATTTCCCCAATAAAGTCGATACTGTTTAACTATCTTCATGGCCTATTTTATGACTGCATATCCAAGGCTACTTTAATCCCTGGAAGTCGGGTTCTTTTTGAAGAAATCCATGGCAGAAGCATTCCCAATAGGGGTTTCCACTTTTAGAGTTTTGTATCTCTTATCCCCGGAAAAATACTCCCTGACATAGTTTGGTATCCTCAGTGGAGTTTTGTTTCCTCAACAGAGTTTTGTTGCCCATAAATCTTTTCAAGAGAAAGGCTTCATTCTGAGACTTCAAGTTGGAAGACGTCTCATGTTCCCAGTGGAGTTGCTTAGATGAGAATTCAAAGTCTGAAGAAGTTTCAACTCCCTAGTGGAGTTGCCAATCAGAGACTCTTCGTCCTGATCTCTCATTCCCCATCTAATTGGTTGCTTGGGGCATCCTTATTTAGGGATCTTTCCTTATCCTCAGTATAGTCGTTGCTGGCCGATTAATTGAGATTTTGTTAATCTTCGGCAAACAGTAGAGGAATTTTTCATCGTAAGTTTCCCTAGTGAGGGATTTAATTCCCACATCTGATCTTTTATCTTGGTGTCACTCTCAATGCGGCTGCACTCCATCTTTTTCAGAAGCTACAATTTCACCCTAATCTTCTCCCACAACGCCCAATCTTCATTTGACATTCCTTCTTGAAGATAATCAGTTTCGACCTGATCTTCTCCAACAAAGTTTACAATTTATTTTTTCAACTCCTCTCAGTGTTTGTAGCCTGTTTCTACTGGTTACTCAATTATTACTCCCCACAGAGTTTCAGCTCTACAAGAATTTCTCTCTAGTGACTCTTTATATCTTCTCTTCTCCAACAGATTTTGCATTTTATTTTTGCAAGTCATGTCAGATTTTGACTTCTTGGTTGTTGGCTTCTCGATTGGTCATTCCCCAATGAAGCATTTTAAACATGCATCATTACATTGCATCTACTAAAACGCGTAGCATTTCCATTATATGGAGCATTACGCTATAAAAAATTCAAACATGCATCAGAACATAAGCCATTACTGTTTCTGTTTCCCCTAGTGAATTTGCCAATACTTCAGATTATGTCCCCAATGAGGTCTTCATCCTCAATATCTTAAGTTCACCTCTTACAAATATCATGTTGATGTTAATCATTTGAATGGTTGAGTGTTTTCTTCTGTTGTAGCTCATTTTATCCTGACCTAATTTTCTCTTGTTTTCACTACCCTCGTTGGTTCGTTCCAATGAATTTTGATTTACCTTTTGAATACCAGTTTCGTCCTGATATTCACTTTCAGCGGGTTTTTAGGTGTACGCCCTAATCACCTTGCTTTGGGTCGAGCTTTAAGTTTCGTCTCTTCACCCGCGCATAAAATCCAGTTTCGTCCTAGTACTCATCTAGTTTAGTTTCGTCTAACTAGTTATAATGAGTCGAGTTTCATCTCGTTTTGTTTTCATACCTTGGACCCTCTATCGGTTTTCATTTACCGAGTCTCTTTGCAGTGTTCATACTGCATCCCTGGTTGAAATCAGTCTCTTTTATTCCTTGGATACTTTTATCAGTTTTCGTTACTGTTTATCCACTAATCTGAGACCAGCAGGTGCTCTGAGAAACACACACTCTCATCACTTTGCTTTGGGTCGAGTTTCGATCTCGTCGCCTGTGCATGAAATCTAGTTTCGTCCTGGTACTCATCTAGTTTAGTTTCGTTTAACTAGTTATAATGAGTCTAGTTTCGTCTTTTTTTGTTTTCATACCTTGGACCCTCTATTGGTTTTCGTTTACCGAGTCTCTTTGCAGTGTTCGTAATGCGTTCCTAGTTGAAATCAATCTCTTTTACTCCTTGGATTCTTCTATCAGTTTTCGTTACTGTTTATCCATTGGTAAGAGAACAGTGGGTGCTCTGAGAAACATGCACTCTCATCACTTTTGTTATGGGTCGTGTTTTTCCTCGTTTCCCGTGCATGAAATCCAATTTCGTCCTAATACTCATCTAGTTTAGTTCCGTCTATCTTAGGTTGAGATTAGCAGGTGCTCCTAGAATCACGCACTCTAGCCACCTTGCCCCGCGTACTTTTCAGAGTTTAGTTTCGCCTATTCTCCATGGTTTGAGTCTTATCTCACCCTTGTGAGATTCAATTTTATCCTGACACATTTTTTAGAATCTAGTTTTTGCTAGTATTTTTGGGTAAGTTTCATCTCATTATTGTAATTCATGATCCAGTTTTATCCTGGCGCATCTTTCTGAAGCCTAGTATCATCTAGTCGTCCCGGGTTGAGTTTCGTCTCAATTTTGTGATTTGTATCCAGTTTTGTCTTGACACTTTCCTTTTGAAATCTAGTCTCATCTAATCTTTCTAGTTTGAGTTTTTATCTCATAGTTAAGAGTTAATATATGTGTTCTAATCTTGCCCTAGCCTGTTCTCCCATAATTTATCATCACTATTTTCTCATGTTTGGTGTCATCCTTGCAATATACAGTTACCTGTGTTTCTGCGCTTCTATTTGATTCAGAGTGCAAATTTTTGGGTTCTTTTAGTATTCAATCCTCTTCCACCTTGAACGTTCGAAAGCTGTCGCTTTTTCTCACTTATCAGGTTTAAGATGATTGAATAAGGGCAGCTGTTGCACCCCAAAATTTGCCCTATTCATCTTACGTTTGTGGCTTATGTTTCGTCATACACATTCACGCATTTTAAGGACAAGATCAAGGTATATCTTGTTTTCATGATCTTCTAGAAATTATGAAGTTGTTTGTTTCATCAATTATTGAGGAGATGAGTCTCAGACCTTCAATTTTTGGGTCACTCAAGCTACATGAGGTTCCCATACTACAGGATATCTCGAATGTCTCTTTAATTCATTAGGAGTTTGAATAGGGCATATTCAATCGTCAACTGAGAAGGTATTTTATTTGGTTCTAAGATCAAGTAAATATTTAATTGCTTGAAGCATAAGTCGCTTATGGTTAGAGAATTGGAGAAAGGATCATCTGTAAATTGAGGATTGGGATGCATTTCTACTACTTTTGGTATCATCAAATGACTCGGGTTTTGATACAACAATTATCATCAGTTAAAGCGCCCCAACTTTAAGGTTTCATTTGGTTCTTATGATCTTTTGAATGTTGATTCATCATTTTGGGTTTAAGTGATTTGTCTATTGGAAGAAAATCTTTTTTTGAAATGTTTGGTTAAGTTACATTCATGGCCATTTCCTTGAGATTTATGTCATACTTTCATCATACACTTCAAAGGAAAACAAAGTGAGATGGAGGAGGCTAATTAGAATTGACTATCATTGGAATTCAAGTTCTACTCATTCATTTTGGTACACGTTTCTACAAGTCTAACTTTATACAAATTTCATCCATTGCTCACCAAAGTTTCAATTGCATAATAAAAGGAAGTATGTTCAAGTTCAAGTTCCAAGTATTCAAGACTTACAAGTTCAATTTCAAATTTGAATCCATACAAGTTTACAAATGTTGAAAACACAATTTCACTTTAATGCAAAACCAAAAGTTGAAGCCAATATCGGATGCCACCATCTTTTCTTTCATTCAAAGCCAATATTGAATGTCAAGATCTTTTTGTTTCCATCCAAAGCCAATATTGGATGTTGTTCCCTTTTCCTTCATCCAAAGCCAATATTGGATGTTGTGATCTTTGTTGTTATCCGAAGTCAATATTGGATGCCATGATCTTTTATTTCCATCCAAAGCCAATATTGGATGTTGTTATCTTTTGCTGTCCAAAGCCAATATTGGATGCCATGATCTTTTTCTGCCATCCAAAGCCAATATTTGATGTTTCTATCTTTTCTTCCATCCAAAGCCAATATTGGATGTCGTGTTTCTTTTTCGTCCAACGTCTTTCCTAGATGACTCTGACGTGACTTCAGATTTGGTCTCATCCCACATCTAAGGTTCTTCTAGATGCTTCTGATTGTTTTTCAGAGAGTTATTTGCCTCATTCAATGCCATTCTTGGATGTTGGTGCTTGCCTTCTCAGATTTCATCTCTTTTTCCCCAAGTATTGATGGTTACTCTTTGTCACCCTGACAGATATCCAGAAGTATCTTGTTGTTTCCTTAGCGTGTCTTTCCACGTCATTTCATCTGAATTACCATAAATTTCCAGTTTCGAGTCTTTCCACATTCCCAGAAAGTCTGTATCATCTCATATATCATTAAAAAAAATATATGTAAAAAAAAGAGTCCATCCATTCATTCATAACATATGATATCATCTCATCGCATCAGGGACGAAATTCGGGTTTGTTTGTATTTAATTACTTTCCGCCTATATGGCTAAAAGATAATTAAATAGGGACAACTGTTGTACCATAAATTTAGCCCCTAATTTTTTCAGTCGCACTTCATATCATATTTTGTCATTTGGTCACAATCATTAATGAATAGCTTCATTCATCACATTTGCATCATTTAATCGTGTTTAAGTTGACCAAAAGCCAATTTAAATTGACATTTGCATCATTTTGTTGTTTAAAATACCCGACATTTCACTGCATGCATTTTTATCTCTTTACTCATTTCTTGTGTTGCTCCAAGTTGTGTATATGTCGATAATATTAATATTTCAGTTTTATAGACAATCTGTTGAAAGCGATTCAACGCTGTGCGAAAAATTAGCGAGAAAAATATTTCAAGTTTTCACCTTTACCGATCATTTTATGAATCTGCGTTTCGCGTAGATTATGACGGTATGCTCGCTTTATTTTTTCGATACAGTTTGAAGTCTCGTTTTTAATCATAAACGTCTGTTTAGCCTGATATTTTTATTCTCATTTTATTTCGATTTTGACTTTTTGAATATTTTTTCTTTAATCTTTGTGACATGTAGTTTATTTTTATTCTCATTTTATTTTTTTGGATAAATTTTTGTCCGTTTTTTATCGTTTTTAGTCTTTATTTTTTATTCAGAAAAAATTCAAAAAAATTATTTTAAATTGAATTAATTTTAATACTTTCAATTTTCTTGGTTATTTTTATCATTTAAGGGCTTTTTAGTTACAAAAAAATGTTTATTACACTATGCTTGATTCCTATTGGTTGTTAACAGAAGTTAGGAATCAGTAAATTGCCAAAACGGAATTGAAATTTTGAACGGGTGTGATTGAATTTCAGATCATATTTTTCCTTTTCATTTCCTATATAAAGCCATTTATTATCTTTGTAATTGATAACACAAAAAACAAGAAAAATAGCAGTAATAATCAAAATCCTCTCTCTCTCTCTCCACAGCTACTCTTTCTAATTTTCTATTCTTCTTTTTCACTCACAGTAAATAAAAAAAAACCGCTCTTCAATTTCTTCATCGCATAACCCATTCCTCTCTCAACAACAGTAGATACCTTTTCCATTTTCCATCAATCCATCCAACCTTCTTCATCTCCTTCACTGGACCATTAAACCACCTTCACCGTAATCCACCAACCACCATCACAAACCCCTTATGCAAGCTGTCAGCTCCATCTCCTCATTAAACCTCCGAGCCCAATCCGTAATGCTCCCCTGTTTTCCACCATCAAACCAACCGTTCAACCCACAACATCCATCCTCCACCTCTGTCAACCTTCAATTCCTCGCAAAACCTCATCTCAAATTCCTCCAGCCACCTTCATCTTCGCAATCTACAACAACTCAATCAATCCTCCGTCAAACTGCGACAACCCCTTCATCTTTGCTATAACTCACTTTCTCACAAAAACAAAAGCTCTAACCCTCTGTAGATACTTCCACCGTTCAACAACAACAACAATATCTGGAGCATCTTCCACAAATTCCCTCGGTCGGCATCGTATCACATTTGTTTTCGGTTTCAACATTTTTCGGTAACTCTTTCCCTTTTCTTAACTGTTATGTTGTTTGAATTATTGATATAATTCTGAAAATTTGATATTGAGTTGCTTTGGTATTTTGTTTTGATTTGAATTAAGTAATTGTTATGCTGTTGAGGTAATAGTTGTTGTTATGTGGTGAAAATCAAATGTTGTGATGAATTTCTGATAAAAACAGTTTGCTATAGTATGTGTGTTTTATATTTTGAATTGTTATGCTGTGAAATCATGTGATATTTGGTCGTATCAAATGCTGGAAAATATGTTTAAGTTGGTCAATTCTGGTTTGTTCTTGTTAAAACGTAATGAAGAATTTGCTGCTGTTATGCTGTCCGAATTTATTCTTGCTGAAACTTGCACTCAAAACTTGTTTTTTTAATCACTTTTTGAACTTAATATGAAAATGATGTGAGTTGATTAAATTTTTTGTCTTGATGTTGTCTTGTTGTTTGAGTTATTTTAAAGAGTGGTTTTGATTATGTTTCAAGTTAAATTCAATTCATAAAGTTGTTTGGTTAATATTGGTATTTGTACATAAGTTTGGAATTACTTAGAAATTGATTTTCATGAGCTTTTTATGCATAATTCGTTATTGTCCAACTTTTGATAATGCTTTATTTAAGCTTGATTTTTCATGGATTGCATAATCTCATGAGTTCTTGATTTTGATTTGTGTAAATATTTATTTGTTCATATGCGTCATACAAGTTCATTTTTTGTGATTACTAACACATGTTTTAATCGTTGCAATTTCCTTCATTTTATTTTTATGCGGCCTATGCTACTAACGTGTTTGTTAATGTGAAGGTTTCTGAAAATCGTTTCAAGTATCCATTCTTACATAGCGCGTCCAAAATTCCTACACTTCTCCCTTTACCTCTTTATTGTATTTCATTATTTTGATTTAATATTTGGTACTATAAATATATACCTGTACATAATATTTTGATTGTATATTCTATTCACTTCATTTTTAAATAAATCTAGTTTATGTAAGTATTATTTTCATTGCGTTACGATTTTAAATTTTAATTCAAATTAACTTCTGAAAATCGTACGGAGGCATACAATTTTTCCCGTGCTGTTAGTTTTGTCTGTATATTTCATGTGATGCAGGGAATCTTATCCGGTACCGTGAGCTTTATCCACGCTTTCTTCATCCGTGATTTATTTTCACGCGTTGTGATTCATTGCGCTTTATTCGCTGCTTGGAGTATTATCTTACATCTGGTTTTTTGATTCTATCGACTTGTGATTTATTTTCACCTAAGGTTTGGTATACACTTAGCTTATTTTTACCTGTATGTGGCTTTAAACCCCAAAGGGATGGGAATACAGTATTGACTTCATTATGTCAAGTACTGGTTTCTTATTCGGTCGGATTCTCTTTACCGTATGTTTTACCCTCCTGTACATAGGATATTCTTTTCTCCCATCTTCTTTAATTTCAAAACCTTCTCATCTTTATCAAAATATTCTTTGTTTATAAACTCGAACTGCTTTCATAATAAACTCGACTTTGTCGAGTGCCTTTTCTTTTAAACTTCTTTTCTTTAAACAAACTTCAATTCATTTAATCATACTTTGACATTTTTCAAAAAATTAACAAAAACACTTCAACTCATTCAAACTCTTTGTACGCTCGAGCACCTTTACCCTTCAAAATTTTTTCCAAGATGAGACATGATTCATTGATAGTCGAGCAACATTCTCCTACCCCCATGGTTATAAAGGTGTCGACTTTTCCACT
The DNA here is from genome assembly GCA_948472305.1 of Vicia faba. NCBI lineage: Eukaryota > Viridiplantae > Streptophyta > Magnoliopsida > Fabales > Fabaceae > Vicia > Vicia faba. The sequence continues at coordinate 78,897,739 of OX451740.1, read as the reverse complement.
TGAGTACTAGAGGCATTCTCAAACCCCCACTCTTGCTGACGCAATATCCATCTTTCTCACACCTTGTGAGCGTTAGTCGAGATCTCTCTCCTAACAATGACGACTTATCTCTTTGTTTAAAGTCAGCCAACAAACAAGTCTTTTATAGCCGAACTACGGTTCTACTTGTTTGGTATTTACCATGCTCCCTTAGGATTGCTCGTGTAGGATTATGCCTCGAGCTAGACATTAGGATATTTACCCATGCATGCTAACATAGGTTAGAAACTTCCCTCTTTCATCCTCAACCTTAGGGTCAACCATTGTATGATAACATTAGGGATAGTGCTAGGCTAGTTTCCCTTAGTTATTTTTCCTTTCTTTTCATATTGCATCTTAAAACTAAAACTTCTTCTTGGCAAATCATAAAAACGTCTCTAATGAACTTAAATCCTTCTTCGAGGTAAAAAATAAAAACCAATCTTAATTGTTTGTGCGCCTTTTGGATTTGTTTTAAACCTTGTCAAGTTGACGCTTTGCCATCCTTGTCATGATATTTTGTTATCTTTTCACCGATGTTTCGCCATCACATGTGTTTTTTATCCTACTTTGATCCTAGATATCATTGTTAGGTGTGATGTTTTGTCATCTGGATTATTGATGTTTCGCCATCGCACATGTTTGTTATCCTACTTTGATTCTCAATATCATTGTTAGGTGTGATGTTTTGTCATCTGGATTATTGATACTTCGCCATCTTTGCCATGATTTTGTGGTATCTTTTAGCCGATGTTTCTCCATCGCATATGTTTAAGCCGATATTTCGCCATCGCACATGTTTGTTATCCTACTTTGATTCTCAATATCATTGTTAGGTGTGATGTTTTATCATTTGAGTTGTTGATGTTTCGGCATCTTTGCCATGTTATTTTGTTAAGTTTTAGCCGATGTTTCGCCATCGCATATGTTTTTCGTTGATGTTTCGCCATCGCGCATGTTTGTTATCCTACCTTGATTCTCAATATCATTGTTATGTGTGATGTTTTATCATCTGGAATTGTTGATGTTTCGCCATCTTTGCCATGTTACCTTTCTATCTTTTAGCCGATGTTTCACCATCGCATATGTTTGTTGCCGATGTTTCACCATCGTGTATGTTTGTTATCCTACTTTGATTTTCGATATCATTGTTAGGTATAATGTTTTGTCGTCTTGTATGACATTTTGTTATCATGCCGACGTTTTATCATCTTATCTGAGTTTGTGTTACCATGTGATGTCTTGTCATCCTTTTTTGTTGCTTTATCATCGTTTTTGATGTTTTGTCATTTTATCTGATGTTTTTCCATCTTGATTGTTTCTTTTGTCTTCTTAACTTAAAAACACAAACCAACCAAAATATATGAGCCGAACTACGGTTGCTCTGATTCCTTAAAAGGGATACGTAGGCATTGGGGTAGGGCCCGAACAAGCACAACTTTTATTTTCCCTACATTCTTTTCTCCTTTCTTTTGCATGCATTCCCTCTTTGCATTTTCTTTTTGCTTTTAAGCCTTAGACATAGATTTTACACACCCATTAGATTAGACAACAAGAGTGGATACCATAGAGTACTACAGGTGTGCGGGGTGCTAATACCTTCCCCTTGCGTATCAGACTTCCTTACCCGATCTCTCTGTCACAAGACCGTGATTTCACCCTCTTCAGGTTTTCTCGATGTTTACCTTTCCCTCTCGGAGGGATAAAAGACTTTCGGTGACGACTTCATTGATTTCATTATCGGATGACGGTTCAACCTATTGTTTCAACAAGCATGGTGTTTCAAAGTTCAAAATAGTTGGGCCAACCATCTCGAGTGGACAGGATAACCAAACTGATTCAAAACCCATATTAACGTGAATCTTTGCAAAGGCCCAACAGACAGGGGTAAGATAAGCCACAAAAGGGCAAGCTCTGTTCATACTTTCAAACAACTTCTTACTACATCAGCAATCTTCGAGTACAAAATGAGTTTCAGGAGACCATGTTGGTATAACACCATACCATCTTCTGACAAGAAGACTTGTTTCACAAATAACCTTTTATAAGCTTTAACCGTCCATGACCCACCATAGGGGCACCAGTTTCAAGTAATCATAAATCATTGTCATGCATTCATTAGGTCTCTTCTCTCTAGCATCGAGCCATGCATATAATCTCATCCATCTGACATATTCTTATAGCATGACTCTAATCTCACAAAAGTCCAATCTCACTTGGCATATACCATCAAAAGCCCAATATCACTTTCCATCTACCACCAAAAACCCAATCTCAATTTCCATCTACCACAAAAAACCCAATCTCACTTTCCATCTACCACTAAAAACCCAAAGCGCAACTATAGCGTAGAAATGTTGAGACTAAGCCATTGGATTGACTTAACTCGAACAAATTAAAAAAATTGCCATCATGCTTTATTGTTTCCAAAGGAAATGAGAAAAGAACGGATAAACCCAAAAGTGGGAGACATAATCTAGGTACGGAGGTTGGTTATGCAAAGGGAAGGTATTAGAACCCTAAACATCTATGGTACTCCACAGGAACCTGTTTGAAAATCTGCGTATTTTGGCTATAAAAAGTGTATACAAAAAATAAATGGTGGAGATGAGAAAAGAAGTGATTTTTACAATTTTTGCACCCACCGCGGTTGTGAACCTTTAGTTCCTATGTACAATCTTCCGTGCAATAGGGGACCGAGGTACTCGTAGTTCACCTCAAAAATTTTAAAACACATGTGTGTTGGTTAATTTTAAGAAAAGAGACATCATCACCGTATCCGAGTGGAAAACATACTTACTACCCACAATTATGAGAAATGAGCACTTGCATCATCTCAAAGTGGATTACATAGTTTTAGATTTAAAATCAATAAGACATCAACACCCAAGTGGAAAATGACTCTCTTCACTATATATCATAGAAGTATAGTAGCTTGTGTCACTACAAGAATCAACAAGAGTATAATCTTTTGAGAAATTTTTTAAAGTAAAAAGTCAAAGTGGCCAAAAATGGTTTGAATGAGGTTAATGACTTTTAGTCTTTCAAAAATAATGTCAAAGTATGGTTAAATTGATTAAATTTTGATTAAGAAAAGCTTTTTTAAAATGCATGGACCTAAGTCCAAGTTTATTATGAAAGCGGTTCTAGTTAGAAAAAACAAGAAGAGTTTTGAAAAGGAGGGAAAAGATTTTTGAAATTAAAGAAGATTTGAGGAGATGAAGGGACTATCCTAAAGCATAAGGTAAAAGCTAAGGAAAAGAATGATCTAATCAACAAGAAGCCAACACTTGACATAAGAAGCCAATGTAGAATTCTCATTCTCTGGATTAAAACCAAGCAAGCAAAAGTATTAAACCTCTGAGGAATACCAAGCTTCAGATGCGTTAAGAACCATACAAAGTCTTCACTGACAAGAATTGGCTAGAGTAACAATTGTATACAGAGGAATTCTCAATCACAGAAAAAACATGAAAATCAGAATAACCCGCACACATAAAAAATTCAAACCAATGCTTTGGAGTAAACCCCAAGGATTTCAGAAGATTTTCACAAAATATAAACCAAAGACTACAGAGTTCCAAGGTCTCAGGGCTTCTAATCCTAAGTCTCAGGAATCCATAACTCCACAGTGCTATAGATAGTAACCAAGTAGTCCAAGTAACCTTAAATCTTTTAATGTTCAAGTTGATTATTAAGTGTATTAAAAAACAAAAAACAAAATAAAGCTCAAATGAGCAAAAACAAAAGATTGATATAATGGTATGAAGAATGCTTAAAAGTAAAGGTACAAGAAACATAAAAAATATGAGTCAATAATTAGCATGTTAGTATGTTACATGTCAAATATAATAAATGTTTAGTTGAATGACCATCTTGAAAATTTCTTTTGAAAACTCATAGAGGATTGAGAAAATCAAAGCCTCATAACAATAAGCCTCATTTGCTCTTTGTCAAGTATATCATCCATTTCAAGTACTCAAGGCAACCACATATGATCAATGATGTTTAAATGAATCACTTAGACCAAAGTTCATGAAGTTCATTAGAGGATTGATAGAATCAAAGCCTTCTAACAATGAACTTTAAAGTTATTGGATCCAAGGTTTCAAATTAAACATACTTGGGCTTGCAAACATATGTTTGGGCCGCGAATAATCATTTTCCGAATCGGGACAAATTTAGCGCTATGTTAAGCAATCCTAAGTGGATTTACGTAGAAGTCACACCTATTTTGAGGCTGGTCAATAGCAATGTATGTACTATACAAGTTAGAGATGTGATAGAAACCACACCCATGAAACTTGTAGCACAAGAAAAGTAAAAAAGAAATAAGATGAAGAAGAATTTAAAATAAATAAATCAAAATAAATCAAGACAAAAATGAATCAAGGAATCATCTTCAAATGATCAAGAAGGTTGACAAAAATCAGAGGCTAATACATTAAAAAAATTAAAAAATTAGAATAAAAACTAATAAATATAAAAATCATTTTTAAAATGGCGTTTAAGTGGAAAATAAAGAAGAAAAATCAAACTATGTTCAAAAATTCAAATAAATTGCACCTAAGTGCATAAAAAAAAAATCAGGAATGCCTCAAATATATCCACAAAATTTTTGTGATTTTTGAAAATCAGAAACTACTTTTAAAACACAGAGAAATAAGCAAAATAAACCAAAATTTGTAAAAAATAGTAAATTCAAAAATAAAAATAAAACCAGGTCATCAATATTTGTCAAGAGGCTATTGGATCCTTCCATACTTTTTTTTAGAATTTAAAATGTCCAGAAAGTATTTTTAAACAATTAGAACAAGTCAAATAAAGAGAAAAATCATAAAAATACCAAATTACAAAAATAAATTATGAAAAAAATGAGAATTAGAGAAAGAATATTCAAAAATTTTTTTGTTTGAATTTTTTTCATAATTTTTTAGTCTGAAATGAATTTTTTATGGTTTTTTTAAGGTTTTAAACAATTAAAACAAAACTCAAAACGAAATAAAATTATAATAATATGGTGCGTTGGATAGATTAGACTAATGGAAAGTAGTTAGATCCAACGGTCAATGTAACAGCGCACAATGCTCTTTGGCATTAAAATGCATCTGATTACTATTGAAAATAAAAAGAAATCAGAAATGATGTGATGCATTAGAGGCGTTTCATAAATTGACGTGGCCAATCTAACGATCCAAAACACACACATACGGTAGGGATGAGTCAAAGTAACACACAAGATCTAGGGAAAGTTAGAAGCTCATATGGAAGAACACCATTGGTTGGAAGACGCTACATAGGTCGTCTTCAACCTCTGCTTGTTTAAAAAATAATAGAAAATCATGGAAAATCAACGGTAACCTCAAGGCTCTAAACGAGTATGGTTAGACTCGTCTTATTCCCCTCAGTTCAACCATGTATTTAGTTGAATTTATTCAAACTATGGAGTGAGAATTTTGGAAAATCAGTTTGAACAACAAACTTAAATCAACAATGAATGCTTGTTTCTAAATGAAAATCAAAACCAGAAGAAGCTATAGCTTCTGGGATGAAAGGACTACAAGTGTATGTAAAGAAATTCCTCAAAAGGTAAGAGAATCTACTTGTTGAAATTCAACTAAGAAGCTCTGAAACTGGACTTGATGAGAGCAAATGGAGGAACGATTCTTCAATGTAAAGTGATGAGAAGTTTCATTGAAGTTCACTAAAGAGAAACAGAATGAGAATTTGTCTTGAAAAGCCAAGAAAGAGTGAAATCGAGTTTGGAGAAAATCGAGTTGTGGAGAGAATGTGACAGGGTGATTTTGGCTCTCTAAGCTTGAGGAAATGAGTGCAGTATGGTATGTATTTATAGGAGGATTGAATAGTGATAAGAGTGGGGAGAAATTGTGAGGGAATCGCGCGTATTAAGTTGATCCGGTGGTGTGTGGAAAGTGTGATTTGCACATGGCCAAAACACACTCAAACCTTATGTTTCAGGCACTAAACACAACCTGGAATCTTATTAGAAATGATTAGTGAAAGAATTATGTGCAACACTTGCTTAATTTGTGAATTAGCAAGTTCAAAAATCTAACTCTCGAGCAAAACTATCAATCTATGGTGCCAACTTCCATAATGCATAGCTCACTACTCATGGACCTCTTTGGATTCATTCTTTTTACATTTGGAAGATTAGGTCACAAAATTTAGAATGTGACAAGAAAGGTATCATTTCGAGATATGAGAAAAAAGTTAAATCACTTTGAAATCGTTAAAAAACATCTGACTTTTGTACTTAGAAATATTTCTAAGTATGAGACCTCAAAATGACCAATAATGTTCTTCAAAGTTACATGCCTTTCCATTCAAAATTAGATCATGATTATTGAATATGAAATGAAGTAGACCTATTGAATGGAATTCTGAAATTGGAATCATTCAAAAATCATAAAAATTTAAAGAGTTATAGTCTTTGGATGCTAATGAACAAATTTGAAGAATTCCACAAATGACCTATAATGTTTTCAATTCTTAAACAAACTTCCAAGCATTTTTAAGCCTAGCACCTTGAAACAAAGTTGTAGTAGACATAACAAAGATTATTGTGGAAAAATAATGATCTCAAGGAGATAAAATATGATCAAGTTATGATCCTTTGAAATCACACAAGAGAATTTGATAGCCTATTCAAAGGACTTGTAATATTATTCAACCATTAGTGATCTTCCACTCAAAATTAGCTTTAGATCCTTGAAGAGTAATTATTAAGGACTATTCAAAGAGAAGAATGGCTTTGGAATCAATCAAAAATCTAAACTCTAACTCAAAGAGTGTAAAAATGACTTGGAACCCCTTTCAACTTTTGATGATTTTCCTTGCACAATTGGATCTTGTCATGTGAAGAGAAGTTGTTGTAGATGATGATGATAACCCATATAAAAAATAACCAACTCAAAATATTGAAGATTTATAAAGTTATGCACTTGTGATCACTAAATCAAGTACTTGCTCAATTAGGTTAAACTTGTTGAATCAACCTTGAATCTTTTGAACTTTTTTGGCAAAATAAAAAATGATGGATCACATTAGGCCTTGAAATGATGTTATATTGAATCACACTAAAATATGGAGCTTGAATCTCTATGAAATTTGTTGAATAAGGAATGGAAATAAACACATGAACCTATGAATATTCTTGATGAATGCCACCATCAACCTTGAGGAAAACTTGACCTAAATAAGGTAAGAGAGCTCTTTTAACCACGAAAATTTGATATCATAGACATAGCCTTGAAGCTTAAGCTCTTGAAATCCATTGGAGAACCATATGACTGGGGACTATCCCTTAAAACCCTATGTTAGATGGTGATATATATGCAATTGTGTCATCACCTACAATATGAACATTCAAAGAAACATATATACATATTTTAATGTTAGTTAAAAGTTAATCCACCTAAAAAAACACATGTACAAGATACATAATTCAAGGTACTTGGTGATCCTTCAAGAGCAAAATTAAAGATAGGATGAAGTAGAAGAGAGAACCAATCCCAACGTGTGATCTTGATGTATTGATAATATGAGATAATGGGAGATCTTAGGGGCAAAAATTGGGGTATAACGAATGCCCTTATTTAAGTGTCTTATGTTCGGAGATACGAAGGTTAAAATCTTCGTCTCGACGTGATTAAAGATACTTAAATACAAAACAAACCCTCTTTTTGGCCGTAAGATGCCATTCAATTATTATGATTATGAATGCAAATGACCAACTCCACAGGTGACACAGAACACCACTGGGGAGGAAAAAATAAAACAGGCAGCCTAATGAAGAGAGTTCAATTAGGAAAATAAATTACTGGGGAGTGACACGATTCTGGAGATGACTATAAATAGGCAAAACCAAAATCATGATTAAAGAATCCAAATGCATAGTAAGATTCCAGCGATGGAAATTCTTAACAATGCAAGCAACAAGCTAACAAGGAGGTAACCATTAAAAAGGGTTACCAACTCGACTAGGGAAATAAACTTTACTCCGTTGGAGAAAAAAACTACTCCGCTGGGGAAAAGAAGACTCAACTATACTGGGGTAAAGCCCAAAGAGGAGACAGAGTATCATCAACTTAATAAATGAGGACAAATAAATGGATAACAATGACCGATAGATAGTTGTGGATTACCCACTCGTAGAGGAAGTAATAAAAAGAGAGTAACATCGAATCACAATGTATCATAAACTACCAACTCATGGTTGAAGGTAGAACAAACAGCATAATAATGACTCAGAAATGATGGTGAATGTTAGTCTCGAGACTAGTAAACAAATGATTTACATCAGTACTTAAGACTGGGAACAAAGGATTAACGTTAGTACTTATGACTGGAAACAAATTATTGACATCAATACTTATGACTGGGAACAAATTATTTACATCAGCGCTCATGGATGGGAACAAATGATTGACATCAGTACTTATAACTGGGAACAAATCGTTGACATTAGCGCTTATGGCTGGGAACAAATGATTGACATTAGTACTTACGACTGGGAATAAATGATTGACATCACCGTTAATGGTTGGGAATAAATTGTTGACATCAACACTTATGGCTAGGAACAAATTGTTAACATCAATGCTTATGGCTGAGAACAAATGATTGACATCAGTACTTATGACTGGGAACAAATTATTGACATCAACGCTTATGGCTGGGAAAAAATGATTGACATTAGTGCTTATGGATGGAAACAACTTAACTCTATTGGGGTAAAGTCCAATGAGGAGGAATAGGTAAATACCGACTAACAAATGACAGTGAACCACAAACTCAGGGATACAGATATATGTAATACGGTGGGAGAAATGACTTTTTTGGTTTTATCCAAAATGTGCAGATAGCAAGAGTCGCCACCGACTTTTCTTTTATCCAATATTCAGGAAAGGTGAAAAGAACAGGAAAGACCTTTGATAGATTTGGAGTTTGGGGGGTAAGTTATGAAAAGGGAAGGTGTTAGCTCCCCTTTCATCCGTAGTTATCTACGGGATCTTAATTGCTTAGCTCACTTTTGAAAAAAAACTTTCTTTATGTGTGTGCGATTTGTTTGAAAATATTTTGAAAATCCAATGTAAGGCTAACTTTATAATAATTCTTGTATCAGTCCTCAAGAATGCGTACAAAGTGTTTTGAAAATATTTGTTTGAAAGTGATGTGAAAAAATGTTTTGAGAAAAATTGTGAGCAAGAAATTAAGAGTTTCTTACCCACTAAAGGTCTTTCTTGTCATTTTCATTCTCCTTTAGATATAGTATTATCCATACCATTAGTTGGTAGGTAGTTCTATCTATTGGATGTGAAGGGACAAACGTAGAATCATCGTATGGTCATCGAAGGAAACATGTAAGAATACTTTAGCAATTGTATCAGAGGGACTGTCGTCATTTTGCTCGTAAGTACTAGATCATTTTGTAGGCAGCTCGAAGGGTCATCAAGGGATTATGACCTTTATTCGAAAGGGACCATGATGATATTGTTAAATCGAGGGTCTTTTGCTAAAGTATCTCCACTTTCGAGGGACGTGACTAATATCTCGTAAGACAACAAAAAAGGATAATCTAGAGGTGCAAGTGTGCGAAGTGTGTTAATTCAGTTATTTATCTGGAATTAGAGTTTTCTAGTTTGTTTTTAATCTCGCCATACAAACCCTAGTTACTAGCAATTAAATATGTACATAAAAAATAAAGCGCGGAATGTAAGCCTAAGCTATTACATGGCTTTGGGAGAGATACATAGGTATAGAAAATACGAGAAAGCAAATCTATGCTATTACATCCTGTGAGCAGTTACATAATAGGAAATAAATGCGAGAAAGTAAATCTAAGCTATTACATCGATAGTGCGACCTATACAATTTTCTATGAATTTGAATAGTAAAAGATAAATGGGAAAAGTGTTAGAAAAATGGTTTTGTTTTTGTGCTTTTTGTAGAAAATAATTTAAATGATAATATTAATTAAAAACTTAATTCTAATTAATTTTAATATTAAGAAAAAAGTTAATTAATTAATAAAATAATTAGAAAAATAAAGATATATAAGAAAAAATTTAATTACTAATTAAAAAGACCCAACCCTAATTTATTATAGTTTTGAAAAAAAGATTAGGTTAGTTAATGATTAATTAAAAAGAAATTAATTAAGAAAATAGAAAATTAAATAGTAAAGAAATAAGAAAAGGAATATTTAAATATTAAAATGTTTTTGTGTAGAAAATAATTTAAGTGATAATTATTAATTAAAACCCAATTGTTTCTAATTAATTTTTAATATTAAGAAAAAGTTTAATTAATTAATAAAAATACATCAAGAATTTAATTACTAATTAAAAACCCTAATCCTAATTTGTTAAAGTATTAAAAAAAGATTAGGTTAATTAATTGTTAATTATAAAGGAATTAAGAAAATATGGTGAAAATAAATTAGGGTTAGTAAAAAAGAAAAGAAATAAAAACCAATTGCCTGGGGTTCGTGTTAGTTTGGCCTGAAAATACTTGTATCATGAGATTCAATAAAAATAACTCAAACTGCCCTAGCAATGGAAGATCCTTATTCCTGCGTCAAAGATTGCAAATAATGATTCTAAAAAAGTCTAAACATAATTATAAACATGTATATATGCATAGAATTAATCAACAACGCATGAATTATGAGTTTGAATTTCAAGAATATTACCCAATCGACGTGACTTGATGTGGCTGTTGTGGACGTGCATTTGCTTCAAGGATGGTTGGAATGGACTCTTGGGATCTTCTAGAACATAGTGAAATGCTTAGAATGGATTGCAAGAGGCTGGAGACAAGATTTTCAAGTTGCCCTAGTTTTGACAAAATTTGAGATTTTTGAGAGGATGTTCTTGAGGCAATTTTCGTGTCCTTCTTGGTCTGAAGATGTCATGTATTTATAGTAGAAGATTTAGGTCAACAAAAGTGAATCAAATCTTTTATATTTCATGATCAAATATTTCATGATTTGAATTTCATGATCAAATAATTCATGATCAAATATTGATGAAATTACAAAAGATTTGAATTTCATGATCAAATATTTGATTGAAGTTTTGCATGAAATCTTTCTCATTTAGGACAATCTCATACCAATCACGTTTTTGCTAGATAGACGTGAGCTTTTTAGACTTATGATTTGATCCAAAAATAGATTCCCATGCCTTATATCATTTATTTGGTATTTTATTTGATTTATTTTGCTTTTAATTGAATAAAATCAAAATGAAAAGAAATAAAAACCACAAAAATAAATTAATCAATTTAGGAGTCTATTATGAGGCCAGGAACACGTTTGGATCTTAAAAGATAGGTCCATTAGCCCAAAAATTCAAATTTTCTCAATTTGGACTTCATGCATTTTCTCAAAATTGCCTAACTTGCACCAATCATAACTCACTCAATTTTTATCATATGAAGGTGATCTTGGAATTTTTGGAAACCTCAAGGTGTCTCCTACAACCTTCATGTTGGTCATTTTTTATATTTGAGCCTTTATCTTGATGTAACGTGCTTTGACAAAAAGTATCTTTCTGTTGACTTTTAAAATGACCTGTAATATTTTGGCTCATATCTCTCAATTGAAGCATTTTTGGCCTTGAGATTAGAGAGACAAAGTTGTAGATAATTGAATTTCCTTCAAGTTAGGCCTTGGTTGAGAATTTTATGATGAAGCATGTGAAAGTTATGCTTGGTCAAAGTTCAGTTGACTTCTCCTTAAGAAAACCCTAATTTAGCAACTTTTGACTTTTGATGAATCTTGAGTTTTTTTGATGAGTCATGATAAACTATTGATAAAATGATGAATATGAGTTCAAAATCTTGATTTTGACCAAAAATATTGAAGTTTGACTGTAAATTGGTCAAAGTTTACTTTTTGTCCAATACAGTTGATTTTCAATCATCTGACTAATTTACTGAGCAAACTTGTGCTACAAGGCTTGGAACTTGGTATGATGATTCTTTGATACATATGAGAAACCATGAAGTCCACTTGAGGCATTAGATATCTAATTTCCATTGAGAAGAGTGAAACCCTAATTGTAGGTCAACTACTCAGGAAGAGGGTTTGTCTGATCAATCTTTGAGTAATCTTGAGTGTTTGAGACCTTCATGAGCATGAGGAGGTATCTTGAATTAATTTGTATTGAAAAATGGGAGGGAAATTTTTTGGGTACAACAGTAGAACGATAACAAGTTTCCCAAAATTCTGGTATTCCACCTAGAACGGGTCTCAACTTTTTCTTTAACCGAAGTATTCCTCCTGGAAAGGGTAACAAACTTTACCAACTTCTGGATTTCACCAGAATGATAACCATTTCTTCTTTGATCAAGATATCACTTAAAAAGGGTAATAACTACTGTAAGAATCTTTCAACGAACTATATTTGTCATTGAAATACATCCAATCTCAACAATAAATTATCTCTCATGACATAGAGACTACCATTCCTCGGAGTAAAAACATCTTCTCTAGCATTAACAAACTTACTGGAGAAATACAAGTTGCTCAAATAAAGGACTGCCACTTCCTGTTATGAGAAGGATTGTAGTAGCATTGCTGGGAAATTAATTTTGACTTTGTGGGGAATCTCAATGCATTTCTGCCGAGGGAATAAAGTCTTCACGTGCAAAATAAATGCACATTCTTAATCCAGGGCTCACTGCCTATAAGGATCAAAATAATATTGCTGTTGAGGACCAAAAATTCAGATCAGGAACAAACCGGAGTGAAATAGTCAACTAAGACACCACCCAATAAGGATAAACTCAAATGGGGATCAAATCCATCTAGATAGTGAGCTGGGTAGGAAGGCTAAATCAAAATTCTTCCACGAGGGATAACTCAGTGGGGAAATTGAAAGGATATACATTTCTGCTTAAGGTTGACACTCTATTGGAGAGAGGATAACATAACTCTGCAAAGAGGATAAAATATTAACATAAAAATCAATAAATGCAAATGAGCAATGCATTTTAATTCAGCTATGCATGATGTATGTATGTATGTATGTATGAATGTTGTCATGTATATGCTGACAAAACAGACATACTGCACTGGGGATAACCAGACAAAACCAACTTGGGTAAGGACAACACTCGACTAAATTACATCCAGGGTGAAGATTCCATAGGAGAGTAAGCACCAACTGAGGAAACAAAGTCCTACTTCAAGGCTTAACTTCAATGGGAAGAAACATGGCTTGAAAATAATCAAAGCAAAAATCTGATAGCCATAAACAAATATAGTTGAAGGGATATAATAAACTCCTTCAGGCTTCACCAGGGAATTTCGTACAAACTTCGCTATGGAAGACAATGCCACATAATCTAGACTTCAACTGGGGATGTCGTACTGACTTCACTAGGGAATATGAAACCATACACGCCAAGGGGAGCCCAAATACATTCTTCAATATCAAGAGTAGTGATTGTGCAAACTTCTCTAGGGAAGTCAGAGAAAATTTATGGGGATATTCAAACTTAAAAGGGAAACATCATCCTTGATTCATATGGGGAGTTAAGAAGTTAACATCACAACAAGAAGTCAAAATTATGGGGATTTTAAATCAAACTCAACACATGGTGAGAGAAAACCTAAAAGGTTGACAACTGTCTCAATACTTCTTAGAAAAGACATTTCCCTTGTCTGGCTACTTGGGGAGCACATAACCCCAACAATGTCATAAATGGAAAGTGAAGGTGTGAAAAACACAAGAAAAGGGGGGGGGGGGTTGAATTAGGTTCTTAAAACAAACTATTCTTTTAAAAAATTATTCCCCTTTAAGTTAAAATTCCTTTTCCTTTACTCTTGATAATAACAATAAGTAAGAATAGGAAGTAAAGAACAATCTATGTTTATACTAGTTCACTTGAAAATTATCAAGCTAGTCTAGTCCACCCGCCAAGGTGATTTCTCCTCACTCAATCGAGGACTTAATCCACTCTAATGTCTCTTCTAATGTCTTGGCCACGCCATCCATCAGAAGCAGAACCTGTTTGTAAAGTACTCAACAATAACAAACATTAGTATAACAAAATTGTTCATACAATCATACTCATTTGTTATCATCAAAACTCAGAGATAATATTGTAGAACCAAATCTTGTTCTACAATCTCTCCCTTTTTGATGATGATAAAACTATGTATTTTGATGACACAATTTTGTACATATAATCATAATCAGTGAAATTTAGAAGGGTAAGAAATACTTATCCTTTTTCTGATACTCCCCCTGAGTCAATGACTTGATGAAGATCGAATATCCTAACTCTGAACCATTTGAGTAAAAACTCCCCTGGTTCAAATAGATCAGATATCGAGATCTTGAGAGTCTTGACTTTGGATTATAATAGATAAATTGAGATATTTATTTCACACAACTTCTTTATTTAATCTTGAACTTTAATGTGACTTAGACATTTTCCAGATTCTCAATAGATTCAAAATTTTGGAGCCTGATTCCAGGTTTCATTTCTTGAAGTTTGATTATGATTTGAAAAACATCTTCAGAGTCTGAAGCCAATAGGTTAGGCATAAGATTTGAATAGTGCTTTCAGATCTTTGTCTTTTAGTCAGAGTTCTAATTTCCTGAAACAGCAAAACAATTCTAACAGAAACAGAAGTTTAAATGGGTTTTAATGTAAGCAACTCTTTTCAGAGAATATTTTCCAGAACTTGATTATTGAAATCAAAGTTATGTTCATTTAAATTACTTCCCCTTTTTGTCATAATCAAAAAGGTAATTATGTGTGAAAAACATAAAAACCAGAAGTAACAATCAAGAAAAGATAAGAAGTTTAATTGATATGTCAAAACAGATTACAACCAAGTTGATAAAGACAAGGAAAGCTATCTAAACTTCAAACACATCACTACTCTCATCAAATAGAGCATTGCATCTAATGAACATATTTCTTTGAACAATTACAATTATACCTTCTAACTCAAACAATTTAGACAACACACATCCATATGGAATGAATGATTTTTGAGAGTTCCTGGATGCTTGGATTGATAGCTTCAGATGATTGAATATTATTGCCAAAATATGAATTGGAATATTCTTATAAAGGCAATAAAGAATACACATATCCCTAGGAAAAACTATATCAAGATTTTCTCCTTTGGGATGAAGATTTGTTAACAGAAACTGAAACTAGACTTTTGAAAGTGGTTTTAAGTGATCTCCACTAAGGGGCTAAAATATAAATGAAGAGTTAGGAACATTTGGAAACATGCCAAAATTCATGCATGAGTTTGGTAAAGGTGGACTATGGATGGCTTCATCAATGGAGGAGCAAGTGATGGCAAAACACCAAAGATCTGAGAATGAATGGTGTTTCCATCAGGACTAACAAAAGCATGGAGCCAAAAATTCTTTAAGAGGTTAGGTTAAATAAGACCTCTCAGCATGGTTGCATACCAAAACCATTCTTGATTTTCAATGACCTTGTTGATGAAACCATCATCAGACACATAATTAGGTCGTTTCTTTTTTATTACTTTGAGAAGATTTTCATCTCCTTAAAAGGTTCTAATAGCCATGATATGTAGACAGGTTTGAAGAGAAGATACGATTGAAGATGATACAAGGATAACGACTTGATGAATGACTATAGATGAAAAGAGATATAAATAATCAGTCAAGCAGTTATCAAATTAAGAGAATTGAAACACTCAAGTGATGTCTCAAACTACTAAAAGAAGGAAATTAAAAGAGAAGTAGATCAAATGTTAAGATGAGAGAGCAAAAAATAATTTAATCATGACATGGAATGTCAGACACAAACCTAGAGGTATGACATGAAACGACTGTTGTAACGCCCGTAATTCAATTAATTATTTAATTAAATTATTTTTGGAATATTTTGTGAAGATGTGTTATGATTAATTGGATTTATTTATTAAGTGGGGAAATAATATTAGAGGTATAATATTATGTGGTGTGGGCTTATTTTGAAGGAATAGAAGTAATAAGGGGGTGTATTAGTTTTGAGCCCAATAAGGAATAAAGAATAATAGATTATTTTATTATTGTTAAAAAGAATAGAAAGAAAGAAGCAGTAGAAGAATAAGGATTGAGAAGGAGAACGTGAAGCTGCTGTAAAAGAGGAAAATGGCAGAACGAGGTTTCGACCGGAAGATTATAGAGCGACCTTCAATCTAAGGTAAGGGTGGGGTTCTGACTCTATAATTGGGTTCGTGATAATTGGTATGTGGGGTTAGAGGTGATTGCTGTCTTGTTCATGAATTGAATGTTTATAATGTTGTATGATGTGAAATTGATGAATTGTAGATGAATAATGATATCCCGATGTTGTTTAATTGATGTAGAATTATAGGATGATTATAAGTGATGATTATCCATGATTAGATTAAGTTTTTAGGGCTAAATGTATGAATCCCGTAGTGAAAATGCAGAGAAAATCGCAGAATTTATGCAGGATGAAACAGGATGTGTCGACCTTGTGATCGGTGGATCTGGAACTGACTGTTTAACGCTGGTTCGCGAAATGTCGCGGAAGCAAGAGTCGCCACCGTCTTTTATTTTCTCCAATAGGAAAGGACAAAAGCACAGAAAAATTCCTTTAAAGAGATTAGTTCTCGGTTCGGGAGGTAGGTTATAGAAAGGGAAGGTGTTAGCACCCTTTCTATCCATGGTTATCCATGGGCTCTTAGATACTTGCTCAATATGTTTTCAAAATTGTTTTGTTTGCTTTTCAATGTGGGTTTAAAAAGTTTCTTCGAAAAATTTCAGATCGACTCATACGTCAGAGTGTTTGAAAAGTTTGCTTTGAAAGCTTTTGAAAATGTGTCAGTGTGAAAAGTCTTTTGAGTTTGTTTTGAGATTAGAGCAAGTATCCTTGAGAACCTACCTACCCTAAGGAATTCGTCTGTGTAGATGTCCTTAAAAGTAGTGCCATCCCACCATTGAGAGGTAGGTAGCACCACCGTTGGAGGTATTCGGGTCAATTCGAGTTTTAGGGACGTGGTGATCACCGGAGCAATGGGAAGACACCTTAGAAGCTACCCTCATGCCAGGTTCCCGGATCATGAGGACTTACTAAGACGTCCTCTACTCGACGACCACCTTTCGAAAGGCAACAATGAGGCGTACCCTAGGGGTGGTGTGTGCGAATAGTGTGTCATGTTTCAGTTATTTGTCTTGTGTCATGTCATTGTGATCTACGCTTGATTTTATTAAGACATTCATTCTTGCATGCATATTTAACAGTTATAAAGTTTGCGAAAAAATAAATCTAAGACTATTACAAAGGCGCGGGTCCACATCGCCAAAATTAAACCGGACCCGATTTAGCGGAAAATAAATAAATTGAAGTAAATAAAAGTGCGAGAAATAAATGTACATGGCCTTGGGAGAGATACAGATTTATAATAAGCAATAAAGTAAATGCGCAAAATTAATAATTAAAAGCGACGGGCGTTGGACCCTTTTGCAAATAATTAAAAGTTAATGAGAATTAAAAATAAAATAATAAAAAAAGAATTAAATGTTTTTGATATTTTGTATTTTTTTAAGATTTAAAAGAAAAAGGAGTTAATTAAAATTAAATTAAGAAGCAAACCCTAATTCTAATATTTTTTATTTACTATGAAAGAATTAAATCAAAATCTAAATTAAATTCTAATTTATTTATGCACAATTTTTAATTTATGAAAATAACTAAATAATATTATTCTGAAAAGAAGGAAAAATTAAAAGAAAAATAATAAATAAAAAAAAAAGATATTAAACCTAAATTCTACTTTTGGTGTTTTTTATTAAAAAGATTAAAACTATAACCTAATTAACTAAATATTTACATATATTAATTTATTGATGAAAATAATTAAAATTAAAAAATTATATTTTTATTTGGACATTTTTTATTTTTATGATGTTTTTTGTATTTTTTGTAAAAAAGGATATTTAATTAAATCAGAAAATAAATAAACAAATAAATAGTTAAACATAATAAAAGATAAAAGAAAATTAGAAAAAGATAGAACCAGGGGGGATTTTCTGTCCCATTATGGAGGTGTAAATTTGAGAGGCCTGGCCCAATTGAGTTTGCCACATGCTGACTTTCCTGGATCGTGTATGACACGTTGACCAGCCTCCATGGTATGCCTTCAATCTGACCCTTGATTAGATCCCCTGGGACGCGTGGGCGATGAATATTGAGTGTGTATGGTGAACTTTCATGTTAGGCCTGCATGGGATTAATTATAGAAAAATAGTATGGGATTTTGCCAGACCTGGGACTTGAACCCAGGTCTTTGAAGTTACCAGCACAACATTTGACCACTGAACCAAGCGCGTTTCAATTAACATATAATAAACAATAAACAATATAATAAGAACGCGTTAGTGCTTATGGAGATTCGCGCGAAATTCAAATGGATCAATCGTTGCTTGACACGCCATCTTCTTCCTCACCACCCCTGTAACATAGAACACTATGGGAACGGTTTTTGAAACGTTGCTTTAGGGCCTCTATCAGAAAATAGCGAATAGCCCCTCGTTGCTCATAAATTGAGCGCGAGGGGGCCATCCTTTTCGTCTTCAACCCCTGAATCCATTGGTGGTCATCTGGAGCTCTGATTTTTCTTGATTAAGAAACCCCTAATTTTGAAACCTGCCAAACCCTAATATCGTTCATGGTGAAATCATGTTTATGCCACAAAAACTCAATTAATTATGATGGTTAGTTCACAAACTTCATAAGGAGCATGAATATACAAACAAAAATGCAAAAAGATGCTTAAATCATGCTATGCGATTTCAAGATTTTCTTGGTACAGTTTGAGTTCCTGATACCAATTCAAGGCGTTTTGCTTGTTGTTTATGATTGAGAAATGTTCAAGAATGTCTCAGGATGCTATTGGAATGAAACTTGCGCTTTGAATCGCCTCCTAGAACTGATTTCAGTTTTGGATTTTTGGAGAAATTTCTCAAGTTTGTGAAGGGTCTTTGGGCGCAGCTTGCAGTCCTTTTGGCATTAGGTCTTGTTCTAGTACTTGTAAGGAAGCAATTAGGTCAACAATTTCAACAAAAATCTCTTGCAATTATGAATTGAAGATTTGATTTTTTTCCATTATACTTTCAATCTCTTTCACATGGTTTTTGTGCAAATCATATCCAATTCAATCCAATTCTTCCTAATCAACATGTGCACGAAATATTGACCTTATAATGTGCATAAAAAGATTTTTTTAGGTTAGGTTTATATTTTTCATGTATTAAAATGATTTAAATGAATATAAATTAATATAAATTCAAATAAATAATTAAAAAATATGAAAATACTTCCCTTTGGGCCTAATGGTCGTGCATAGGCTTGGCATGAAGAAACTTGGAAGAAAAATGGGCCCATTTGCATTTTTAGGCCTTTTGCATCAATGTTGACTTTTCAAAATTCCTAAAAATTTCCCAACTTCCACAAGGCATAACTTGGTCAATTTTTAAGCTTTTCACATGTTCTTGGACATTTTGGAAAGGTCTTTGAGTCCTCTAACCAATGCCTTTGGTCCCATGTCATTTTGATTTACCAATCTCAAGTTATGGCCTTTGACTTAAAGTCACTTTTTGTTGACTTTTGAAAATGACCTATAATGTTGAAATTGATAACTTTTTGTGAGAGCATTTCTTGGACTTGGAACATGAAGATGAATTGTAGGAAATGTCTTTCTCTTCAAAATGAGCTTTGGATGGAATTTTTCTGATAATCCATGTGAAAGTTATGCCCTGGTCAATTTCAGTTGACTTTTTCAGCTGTCCAAATATAGCAACTTTTGCATCTTTGATGATTTCTGAGCCAAATTTTGAGAATCATGATCAAGCATTGATCAAATGATGTTTGTGGCTTCAAAATGATATGTTGACCAAAAATTTGAACTTTTGACTGCCAAATGACCATTTTGCCCCTACAGTTGACTGTAGTGCAATCTAGGGTTTTGACTGTGCAATTTTGAGCTGAATGCTTTGAAACTTGACATGAGGATACTTGACCATCTTTGTAAGCATATGAGACTTGATTGGGCCTTTGAAAAGTTCATTTCCTTGATCAGAACCCAAACCCTAGTTTTGACTGTCTAGGAGACAGTTGAGCTGCATAGTCCTTGGGGAATTTTGTGACCTTGATTTGGCATTTTCTTGATGAATATGGGAGGGCAAATTTTGGGGTACAACAGACCTCAAACATGATATGTTGATACATGAGGGTTTAGAGACCAAGTATGAGTCGACACAAAGAAGCTTGCATCGATACATGAAGGTTGAAAGACTCAGGATGAGTCGATACGTAGGATGCATGTTTCGATACATGCTGTGTGTAAGACTCATGATGAGTCGATCCAAGAGAGGATGCGTCGACTCATGTTGTGCAATTAGTGCAGTACGCATCGATCCAAGATATTTCGTGTCGACCCATATTGTCTGATTTCTGGCAGATTCAGTTTTAAAATGCTGTAACTTAAGTTTTAGAATGCCGTTTGAGATGTCGTTCGAAGTATTGAATAGCTAATGCGATGAACTTTATTCTAGAGGATTAAAATGAAGAATAGGAAGTGTAATACTAGTAGCCAATTTAGGATTTAGAGCTATCCCCAATGTTGATCGTTACGTTGGTTTTGTGCAGAATGATGAAGATGAGATGCTTAGAGGCTGCTGTTTGAATTATAACAGTAAGATTAGTGATAGTGCCGATGTAATATTACATAATAGCAGTATGGATTACTGTAGTATTAATGTACATCTGAGTTGTTGATGAGAAGTTATTAATGATGTAGTGTTGATAATTTATAATAAATAAATGATGTTTGATGAATTATTATGATGATATGAGATGTGGATGAAGAGACGTTGAGATGCTTTTGAGATGTAGGCCTTTGGCCAATGAGGGTGTTGCATTGATATGTTCTTAATTTTGGTGTTTGTTGTACCCCAAAATTTTCCCTCTCATATTTCTCAATACATCTCAAGTGAGATCCTTAAATTGCTCAAGGAAGTTCAAGGGTTGACCAGACAAACTCTCTCATAAGGCAGTCTACCTCAAATTAGGGTTTCAATTTGCATCAAGATGTTTGAATCAAAAGGACCCCAAATGCTCACCATTGTCCTAATATGTTGTCAAGATCATTCATGTCAAGTTTTAAGCCCTACAGAGAAAGTTTGCTCAGTCAATTGCTCAAAGGCCTGAAAATTGACTGTGCTAGGGGAAAAGCCAATTGTGGCCCACATGCAGTCAAACTTTAAGATTTTTGGTCAAAATCCTCATTTTGAAGTATTATTCATCATTTTATAAAGGGTTGATCATGATTCCTCAAGGATTGCTCACAATTCATCAAAACCTAAAAGTTGCTAAATTAGGGTTTTACAAGAAAAGTCAACTCAACTTTGACCAAGCACTTTCTCATAATTTATTAGAAATGACCCATCCAAAGCTCATTTTGAAGAGGATGCAATTCCCTACAGTTCATCTTCAGCTCCCAAGTTCAAAATATGCACTCACAAGAAGTTACGAATTTGGACATTATAGGTCATTTTGAAAAGTCAACAAAAACACCTTTTTTTTTCAAAGCTTCATACATGAACATGGAAGACTAAATTGAGATGAGACCAAAAGGGTTTCTTATAGAACATCTTAAGCTTTATAAAAAGTACAAGAACACCCTCATAGAGTCAAAATTGAAGGAGTTATGCATTGTTGAAGTTGACCTTTTTTGCAAAATTGCCAAAAGTCAAACATGCCTCAAATTGTATTTTTTGTCAAATGGGCCCAACTTTTTGTACTTGTATTGAGTTTGTAACATGGTCCACGACCCATGATCCTTCCCACCTGCCTTTATTTTATTTTTCTCATTTATTTTGATTTTTATTTCATTTAAATCAAATAAAATCATGAAAATATCAAAATCATTTAAACCTTGAGATTTTGTGCATATTTCAGGTCCATGAATAGCTGGAAATGAGATCAAATCGTGCAAGGCTTGTTTGTACACAAAAAGATTGGTTTTTGGCTTGTTTTGGAAATATTTACATGAGAATCAAATCTTGATCAATGATCATTATTGAAAAAGATTGGATGCAAATTTGTAAACCTAATTCACTCAAGGCTACATATAGAACAAATCCAGACCAAATGCACAAGGGTTAGAGGCGTGGAGAGAGAAGAACAACTTTCAAAAAATCAAGAAATAGTAGCAATCTAATTTCATAGTTCCAGGCGCTTTGAAGCCATTCCAAGCACTCCTTTCACTTGCTGGGCATTCAAGAAGTCCATCCCAATCCTTAGCAAGCATTTTCGTGCACAAAATCTCACTATAAGCACCTCACGATACCCTTACCTTCTTGAAATTCAATATCACTATTTTGGCATTTGTAGCATGAATTCTTTGTATATTCTTCTTCAGCGAAACATTTGCAAGCTATTGGTAATGATTAATTGCATTTTTGCTAACCATACAAAGATCCACCATTGTTAGGTTTTCTTGGTTCGTTTTAGGATTTTCTTATGCAGGTGAAATTGGCCCAAAAGAGAGGTACCATGGTGTTCACAAGGCCAAGATGAATTGGCCTGTACCATTAGTTTTCATTTATGGTGCGTGCATGAGATTCTGGAAATCACAAGGGCTATAGCTACAGACTGTGTCCGTAGGTAAAAGTCTTGGACTTTTACCAACAAAGAGAGGAAGAAGAAGGGTGGCGTGACACCCCCTGGTTGGTCCATTTAAACTGACGCACGCTTTTTGCTTTTCTCCTCCACTAACTCATGTTATCACATATTATCAATTGTTGTTATTTCATATACAAACAAGCGCGCTAGCAGAGTTGGTAAGGAGGTGTGTGGAAAAGGCCAAAGGGCCTGGGTTCGAGTCTCAGGTCCCCCATATTATTTCATAACATTTTTTCTTGTATAATCAGGCGTGTGTACAGATAAGGGGTTCACCATACCCCCTCAATATTCAACCACCAGATCTCCAACAAGCTTGATCCAAGAACCATATTCTGAGGGTCTACCATAAGCCTAGTCAAAGTGCAACACTGGATCATGGAAGTCAAACGTGGAACAGGGCTTTTGGGCTCAGAAATGCTTATTGGCACCCCCATTTTGCTTTGGATACTAGGCCCATATTCTTTCTCTTTTATATTTTTTTTCCTTTTATTTATTTTGTTTAAATTATTTTCTCACAAAATTAATTCCTTTTTATCAAAAACTCATAAAAATCAATTTCATCAAATTTAGGTTTTTTATATATTTTGTCAAAATTATTTTAATTAGTTTAATTTAATTTTAGGGTAACTTTAATCTTTTTTGTAAATAACTTAAAATAGAAAATTAGGTTTTACTTGATTTAATTTTTATTTTATTTTCTTAAAATAATAAAATATGAAAATAGGCCAAATTAATTATTTTTCTTAATTTTAATTAATTAGTAATTAGGTTTGTATTTATTTAATTTAAAACCTTATTTTCTTAAAATAATCAAAAACAACCAAAAAAATCATTTTTCTTAATTAGGTTAGACGGGGTCAAAACCTTAATTTTCTCCTGTCCTCGATTCATTGCGCGCGTTTATTTATTTTTGCAAATATTAATGTAACTACTCATGGGATGTAATAGTTTAATTAGGATTTTTCTTTTATTTATCATTTTACGGGTTTTTTGGCTATGTAATTAATCCCCCTCCCCGAAGCCTTGTAATAGCGTAGTTTTAATTTCTGCATTTTAATTTTCGCAAATATTAACTGTTAGATGTATGATAATAGGATTGCATGACAAGAATGTATGATAATTTTAAAATGGTTCGCAAACCCTAAATGTGCAAAGATAATAACTTGAAATCAAATCAATCGCACATGCGTACTTCTAGGGTATACTCTCACTTCAGTTGCCTTCGGTAAACGATCATTAAGTATAGGGTATTTTAGTGGTCGCTCTCTTGTCTAAACAAAGATCAAAAGTCCCGTTCGAAAACGTTGCCTCGGAAATATTGCCTCAGAAATGTTGCCTCGAATACGATCTTAAGACATTAGGGTTATTACTAAGACGTCCTAACATTGCTTTAGTGATTGTACGTCTCTTTCGAATTGACCCTTACAACTCCAACGACGGTGCTACCTATTTCTCAATAGTAGGATAGCGCTGTCTAAAGGAAACAAGAATGTAAACGATCTTTTTTCGAGTGGGTAGATGCTAGTAGGTACTTGCTCAAAACAAACTTTTTTACACAAACACTTTCAAAACAAAGTTTTCAAAAACACTTCGTAACACTCTTGAAGACAGAAGCAAGGGTTAAAACGAAGTAAAAACAAAAACTTTTCAAAACAAACACACACAAGTAATTTTCAAAAGATGAGCTAGTACCTAAGAGCCCATGGAAAACCATGGATAGAAAGGGTGCTAACACCTTCCCTTTCTATAATCTACCCCCCGTACTCAAAATATCGAAAAAGGAATTTTTCTGTGCTTTTGTCCTTTCCAGTTGGATAAAATAAAAGTCGATGGCGACTCTTGCTTACCACGACATTTTGCAAACACAAACGCAAAACGCAAACCAGCATTTTCTCAAAACAGTCTGGTTCTGCCACCGTATCACAGAACTGGCGACTCTGCTGGGGACTTAATAAGTGGGGTATATCTTAGGATTAGTTCATCATAAATTGCTTCTCTTGTTTGATTTGATTGCTTTACTTTTGAGGGTTTTGTATTGGGAGTTACTATAGATCCTAACCCGAATCTGGGGGACACCTTTTAGGTAAGTAGCAATAAAATGTGAGGGAACTGTACGACATAGACCGATACGGTTGAAGCAGTAGCTACGTTGATGTGGCACATTGGTTGGTACCGGTATCCCTTGTGGAGAAACGAGGAGAATATGGGGATGCTATGTGTATCATTAAGCATCAACTGACCTTAGAACCTATAATTGACCAACTTGGCCATAGGAAGTAGTGAGATAGTCGGCCTCGGTGTAAAGCTGAGAACTGGTTGATACTCGATACTACACTCATTGAGACCATACTCTCGAGATAGTTCCGACCGCAAGAAAAGATTGCGTGAGCTGAAACCATGACCGATGGAGGATGGTCAGTGATATTGAGAACCTCTAGAACCCGGTTACTATTATTAGGACAGGTTGAAACCAACTGAACTTCAAGAGGTTAGTACCTAGACCCCATGAAAGCCTGAAACTTAAGGGCTCTTGTGTGACTTGTTTGCCTTTACCATGTCTGTTATCTGCTATACCTGCTGTTTGTTTTACCATGACATCATGCATCATAATATAGCATGCATACTTCATTATACTAACCATTTCAAAGACCAAGGGGATTTATCGTTGTTCTATTTTGCAGATTATGGCTTCCATGCGTAGAAACACCATCCGAGTTAACTTTATGGAAATACCTGCTCAACTCAAAGAGTTAATCTCAAAGGTTTCTGATACTTCTTCCTTCATTAGAAGACATGGTCAACTTCTTAGCTTGGTTACCTCAAAGTTTGATGAGCTGATGATGAGTGTGCTTTTCCAGTTCTTCGACCCAGTGCATCATTGCTTCACTTTCCTGGATTATCAGCTAGTTCCCACCATGGAAGAGTTTTCTCACTTATTGGGCATATCCATTCTTGAGCAGGCACCCTTCACAGGTTTGGAAGAGACTCCTAGACCAGAAGACATTGCTTCAGCTTTGCATCTGACACGGGCTGATGTAATATCTAACTGGGAAACGCGAAGTGGGGTTGAAGGTTTCTTAGCCAAGTTTCTGATGGATCAGGCTCAACTATTCTGGGATAATTTAGACTTTCATGCCTTCGAAGACATCTTGGCTCTCCTTATCTACGGTTTGGTTCTCTTTCTGAATCCAGATTCCTTCATATATGTGAATGCGGTTAAGATCTTCCTGTCTCGTAATCCTGTACCTACTCTTCTGGGTGATATCCTACATGCCCTCTATACTCATATTGTGCGAAGAAGAGGGACCCTCATGTGTTGCATGCCGCTGCTAGCGAGGTGGTTTATTTTGCACCTCCCCAAGTCCGTGTTGAAGAATGAGGAAGGTTTAGGGTGGTCTTAAAGGATAATGTCTCTTGCCCATACAGACATTCTTTGGAGTTCTAAGGCTATGGAAAGCACTGCTGTCATTGATCGTTGTGGGGGATACCCTAATGTCCCGTTGCTAGGAATCAGAGGGGGAATAAACTACAGTCCTTGCTTGGCTTTACGACAGTTTGGTCGCGCTCGGAGAGATGGTCCTCATGAGCTACTTCTTACAGATATTGTCTTTGACTATAAGGGGGACGTTGATGAGCAACGCCAGAGGTTTATACGAGTCTGGGGCATGGTGAACAGGTCTGACCCTCAGGAGCTAGGACCAAAGACTTCTCTCCCTATGCAGCCTTACCTCTAGTGGGTCCGAGCTCGAGCCCAGAAGCTTGGGATGCCTTATGAAGCTGTGTTGCCAGTAATTGTGGAGCCCACCAATGAAGAGGGCATTCCTTATACAGTCCTTTATCCCTACATGCCCACTTATCTTGGGGCATTAAAGAGATCCTGGATTCAGCTGAAGGAGGAAAGGGATACCTACCGGGAGAAGCACCATGAACAGGAGAGGAAGATCTTGAAGCTCATCGGGAAACTTGAGAATGAAAGAACGATCAATGACTACGTCAGCACGAAGGGGAAGCGTCCATGGGATTTTTTCTTTTTTCTTTTTTCTAGTTTAGATTTGTTTTTCATTTACTTCTTTGTAACGCCTCAAAGGCATTGTTAAACATATTTACAAGTTAATCTAATAAAGTTTGTTTTATTTTTTGGTTTGCAAATTTAAATCTCCCAAAGTCTTTGAAATCATTACATATGCATCCCATTATCATGCACACCATTACAGGTACAATTATAGGTTTCTCATCTTCTTCGCTGTTTATTTCAGGAGAAATGTCTTCCGATCAAGCTATCAAAGATCTTCAGGCACATAATGCCCAGTTCCAAGGGATGTTCTTGAGCTTGGCTAAAGGGCAAGAGGACTTGAAAGCTCTCATTCTGAAAGAGAAAGAGAAGAAAAAGAAGAAGAAGAAGGTCGTTCTGCTGAGTATGGGCAGAAGGTTTGGGGATAGGCTGAAACAACAAGTTGATCTGTCCCTTTCATCCAAAGGAGAGGAGGACCAAGAAGAAGAAAAGGGCCCCAGTCCTGCAGTTTCTGATAATGATACATATTATGATGAAGAATAGTATCCTCCTGCTGAGGATAGGTACAAACAACTTGAAGACCGGTTGAGTGTTATGGAGTGTCAGAAGATCCCTGGTTTGGATTTTGAAGAACTGGGATTGGCATCCGGGGTGGTGATCCCTAATAAGTTCAAAGCTCCTGTTTTCGCCAAGTACGATGGAGCATCATGTCCAAAACTCCATCTCCACTCATATGTCCGAAAAATCCAACCTTACACTGCTGATAGAAATTTGTGGGTGCATTTCTTTCAAGATAGTCTGTCAGGGACTCAACTTGAATGGTTTTATCAATTGGAAGGAGCTAATGTCCAAAATTGGGAGGACCTTTCTGCTGCTTTTTACAATAAGTATCAGTATAATGCCGACCTTGCTCCCACTCGTACTCAGCTTCAAGGTATGTTTATGGGTGCAAGTGAAAGTTTTAAGGACTATGCTCAGAAGTGGAGAGATTTGGCTGGAAGAGTCCAACCCCCTTTGTCTGACAGGGAGTTGGTTGATATGTTTCTAGGGACGTTGTCTGGTCAATTTTTCAATCATCTGATCGGCAGCTCGTCGTCTGGGTTTACTGAGTTGATCCTGACTAGGGAGAGAGTAGAAGCTGGTATCCGAAGTGGTAAGATACAGAAAGGTACTTCATCAAGTGCAAAAAAGAAGCCTTTCACCGATAAGAAAGAAGCTAGTGCAGTCTATGGCTCGAGGAGCCAAAGAAGACCCGAACACCATCAAGTGGTGAATGCGGTAATGATATCAAGACCCACAGTTGCTCCACAATGCAACAATCAGCAAAGGGTGGAGAGACCATAAAGACAGTTCACTCGGCTCAATATGACCTTGTCTCAAATTCTACCACAATTATTAAAGACCAACCTAGTAACTCTGAGGGAAGCCCCGAAGAATCCCAACACCACATCTCCACTATATAACCCAAATGCCCGCTGCGCCTATCAGTCCGATGGCCCAGGCCATGATACAAACAACTGTTGGGCCTTGAAGAACAAGGTGCAAGACTTGATCAAAGCCAAAGAGATTGAGTTTGACGCTACGAAAAAGCCCAATGTCATAACTGCACCCATGCCCAAGCATGACTCGAGAGTGAATGCAATTGAGGATGATGAAGAAGAGTCAGATATCGACAGCTGGATTTACCCGACTACCAATGGTGGATTGAACAACTGGACAACAAAAGACTTCGTGCCCGTTTCTTTTATTACACTGTAATAGACTTTTATTTTGAGATTTGTAACAGATAGTTTGAAACTTTACGGCCCGAAGCCTTGCCCGAGGCACCCTGGCTTTGTTTGTGAGGGCTTATTATTTGTCATTTTCATATATCATCAATAAAGCATTGGACGTTTTCTTGCATTAAAAATTTTGCGCTCCTTGTTTTTCCTTTCTATCTTGCACTTTATCAAAACAACTATTGTCTTACACACACTCACATATCATAATGCAGATCCACATCCACTCTGGATCCCATTGATAACAATTTTGCTACTGCCAGTTATGACTTCGAAAATCCAATCAACCAAGCCGAGGACGAAGGTGAGGATGATTGTGAAGTGCCTGGGGAACTTGCTAGATTGTTACTGCAGGAAGAGAGGGCCATACAGCCACATGAAGAGCCAGTGGAATCAGTGAATCTGGGTACAGAGGAAGACAAGAAAGAGGTCAAGATAGGTGTGAACCTGGAGCCTAGTGTCAAGCAACGGTTAATACAGATGCTACGCGACTATGTTGAGATCTTCGCCTGGTCTTATGAAGATATGCCTGGTTTGGACACTAACATTGTGGTACACCGCCTACCAACTAAAGAAGTATGCCCTCCGGTAAAACAGAAGGTTCGCCGTATGCACCTTGAGATGTCTGAGAAAATCAAAGCTGAGGTCATGAAACAGTTTGACGCCAAATTTCTAGCTGTTACTTCTTATCCACAATAGGTTGCCAACGTTGTTCTGGTGCCAAAGAAAGATGGTAAGGTTCAGATGTGTGTAGACTATAGAGATCTGAATAGGGCGAGCCCCAAAGATGATTTTCCACTGCCTCACATCGATGTTCTGGTCGACAACACCGCGCAGCATAAGGTATTCTCCTTTATGGATGGTTTTTCTGGTTACAATCAAATTAAGATGGCTCCCGAGGACATGGAGAAGACCACTTTCATTACGTATGTGGGGCACCTTCTGTTACAAAGTAATGCCCTTCGGGTTGAAGAATGCTGGGGCAACGCATCAGCGCTGGTCGCTTTGTTCCACGACATGATTCACCATGAGATTGAGGTTTATGTTGATGACATGATCGCAAGATCCCAGACTGAGGAAGAACACCTTGACCATCTCTAGAAACAGTTCGACAGGTCGAAGATGTATAAGTTGAGGTTGAACTCGAACAAGTGCACCTTCGGGGTAAGGTCTGGTAAGCTGCTGGGTTTTGTCGTTAGTGATAAAGGTATTCAGGTGGACCCTACGAAGGTGAAGGCTATACAGGAGATGTCTGCTCCCCGGACAGAAAAGGAAGTTAGAGGCTTTTGGGGACGTCTGAATTACATTGCCCGATTCATTTCACATCTGACTGCTACTTGTGTGCCGATCTTCAAGCTGCTGAAGAAAGATCAAGTGGTAAAATGGAATGATGACTGTTAGACTGCTTTCGAAAGGATCAAGGAATACCTCCAAGAGCCACCTATTCTAATGCCTCCAGTTGAAGGAAGACCTTTGATCTTATACTTGACAATGCTGGATAATTCAATGGGGTGCGTGCTGGGGCAGCATGATGAGTCTGGCCAAAAAGAGCACGCTATTTACTACCTTAGCAAAAAGTTTATCGACTGCGAGACCCGATACTCATTTCTCGAGAAAACATGCTGCACTTTGGCATGGGCTGCTTGCCGGCTGAGACAGTATATGCTGACTCACACTACCCTATTGATATCAAAGATGGACCCAATCAAGTATATCTTCAAAAAACCTGCCTTGTCTGGAAGAATAACAAGATGGCAGATGATCTTAACTGAGTATGACATTCAATACACAACCCAGAAAACAATCAAGGGAAGTGTGTTGGCAGATCATTTGGCGCATCAGGCAGTGGATGATTACCAATCCATGAATTTCGAGTTCCTGGATGAGAACATCATGTTTGTGACCGACTGTGAAGAACCTGGACCGGATGAAGGACCTGAGGAAGGATCCCGATGGTCTATGTATTTTGATGGAGCCTCAAACGTGTTGGGTAATGGCATTGGCGCCGTGATCATATCTCCTGAGGGCTGTCATACTCCGTTCACCGCCCGATTATGTTTTAACTGCACCAACAATATGGCGGAGTATGAAGCGTGTATCATGGGTCTTCGGGCTGCTATTGACCTGAGGATTAAGTTCTTGAGTGTATTCGGAGATTCTGCTCTAGTGATCAGTCAGATCAAAGGCGAGTGGGATACAAAACACCCAAATATTATTCCTTACAAAGAGTGTGTACTGACGTTGCTCCCATAATTTGAGGAGATAACCTTTGAACACTTTCCAAGAGAGGAGAATCAGTTAGCGGACGCGCTAGCTACCATGTCTTCTATGTTCAAGGTCATGTGTGAGAACGAAGCTCCCCAGATTACCATTGAGAGGTTGGACGAACCCGCACATTGCTGTGATATTGAGACTGAAGAGGTAGCAGATAAACCCTGGTTTCACGAGGTAAAGAGGTATCTTGAGGCTCAGGAGTACCCCGAGGGTGCATCTGTTAATGATAAGAAGTTTCTGAGGAGATTCGCGGCGAAGTTCTTCATCAGTAATGGTATCCTTTACAAGTGTAACCATGATTCAACCTTACTGCGGTGTGTAGACAAAAGCAAGGCAGAAAGGATTATGGCAGAGCTACATGAAGGTACCTTTGGAACTCATTCCAGTGGACATACCATGGCAAAGAAAATCCTACGGGCAGGATATTATTGGTCTACTATAGAAGCCGATTGTTATCAGCATTCTTGGACTTTTCATAAGTGCCAAATCTATGCTGATAAGGTGCATGTACCTTCAGTTCCTCTGAACGTCTTGACAACTCCTTGGCCTTTTGCAATGTGGGGCATCGATATGATAGGTGAGATCAGACCTACTGCATCCAATGGACATCGTTTCATTCTGGTGGCTATTGATTACTTTACGAAGTGGGTTGAGGCAGCTTCCTTTTCTACAGTAACCAAGAACGTTGTGGCATGGTTCATACGACACAATATGATCTGTCGATACGGTGTACCAGAGAGGATCATTACGGACAACGATACAAATCTCAATAATACAATGATCACCGAGCTCTGCAAGCAGTTTAAGATACAACATCACAACTCCTCTCCTTACCGGCCGAAGATGAATGGGGCTGTTGAAGCGGCTAATAAGAACATCAAGAAGATTGTGGAGAAGATGACGGTGACATACAAACACTGGCATGAGATGTTACCATTCGCTGTTCATGGGTACCGTACTTCAGCACGGACTTCGACAGGGGCAACACCCTACTCTTTGGTGTATGGCATGGAGGCAGTTCTACCCATTGAAGTCCAGATACCCTCTCTTCGGATTATGAAGGATGCGGGTTTAAACGAAGACGATTGGATCCAGACCCGACTTGATCAGTTGAATTTAATCGACGAGAAAAGACTTACTGCTATTTGTCATGGTCAGACGTATCAAAAGCGAATGATCAAGGCATTTAACAAGAAAGTCAGACGTCAAGAATATCAAGTCGGGGATCTGGTGATCAAACGCATCATACTGCCGCAAGGTGATCCCAGGGGCAAATGGACCCCCATATACGAAGGGCCATTTGTGGTTAAGAACATTTTCTCGGGAGGAGCTATGATTCTAACTACCATGCATGGTGATAACCTTTCTCACCCCGTCATTGCAGACATAGTGAAAAAATACTATGCATAATCAAAGACCTGCTAGGTTGACTGGCCTAGGCAAAAATAAGGGCTTCCCGGCGAACCAAAAGGGTTCGGGAAAAAGTAAGGGATGAAAATGAAAAATCTGTACACCCGGCAAGTCGAAAACCTGAAAAGGCGGCTTGGGTTAAAAAGGGTATCCCGGTGGACTGAAAACCCGAAAAGGCGGTCCAGGAAAAAATTAGGGATTAAAGCATATCACTATGTCTCATTGGATCATCTTGCAACCAGACTTCGGTATCGACTATCAAGATCAGACGGCGCCAATCAATGTGATCAACCTTCAACCAAGTAGCAGAGTGATGAGACACTCGAAGACATAAGGAGAATAGAAGAGTTGGAACCCAGTGGGATTGTTCACATAGCTGTTTTTCTTTGATTTTCACAAATTATATAATTTCTATCTTTCGGCGGCGTTCTCTTACTAGGACGTCAACCCCTTGTACAAAACGCCTATTACATGCCAACTTCAAAATCAATACAATTCATTTTTACAATAATTTCAAAATTGTTTTTCTTTTCCTGTTTTGTTTTGCAAGAATGTCCAATGATTCATTTTTTATATATGCATTTGAAAATAATTGTTACTCACAAATATTTATATGCGGAACAAAAGACGGTTACTCGTAATTTCAGGAACAAGGGGAAACAGAAATGTCCAACCCTTACAGTTACTCTATCCACCAGGTACGGTGATATACCCAGCTGAAGAATATGACTAAAAATACATACACTCCCCGCAGAGTAAAAGGTATCTAAAAATAGTGGTGTTAATTCTCCCCAAGCAGAGTTCATCTATCACCAACAATGGAAGACTATCTCCAGTGGAGTTTATTTATTCCACCAGCAGAAACTCAATCCCCAACAGGTTTCGTTATCGCCAGCAGCGGTAGTTCATCCCCAGCTGAGGTTATTTCTCCAAATCAGCAGATCTTCGGGCAAAGTATCGCTCTTCCCACATAGTCATTTTCTCGCCAGTTTATTTTCCAGCCGAGTTATTCTCCCACCAATTTATTCTCAAATCATCTTCGATTGTTATCCCCAGCGAGATCGAAGAATTCAACTCCTTGTACTCTCCAGCAGCAGTCCAGGATTTATTTTCCCCATCCAGAAAACATCTTGCATATTCATACATCATGGCACATGCATACGCATCATACAACACAATCTCATTTATTTTGAGAACATCATTGCTCAATACATTTCATACATCATGACATTACATACGACTAACTCTTTACCTTTCAGGGAAGAGTACAACCAAAGTCTCACAAGTTTTCTCTGGTTCAGTCAAAACAATGCTAAGATTTCTATTTCAAGCTATGAAGCCCGGATCCGACCAGATAGTATCTTGATTTCTCCATCATATTATGAAGCCCGGAGAAAGACCGAATAATAGTATCAAATATCGCGAAGCCTGGAATCGACCATATAGTGGTTTATCTTAAATTTAAGCTATGAAGCCCGGATTTGACCGGATAATAGTTTAATCCCCAACAAGGTATTATGAAGCCTGGAGAACGACCAGATAGCAATGCAAGTTACTATGAATCCTGGATTACAACCAGATAGCAGTACAAAGACACCATGAAGCCTGGAATCGACCAGATAGTGGTATATCATAAACACAAGCCGTGAAGCTCGGAAATCGACCGGATAATAGCTCAACAAGTTATTGTGAAGCCTGGATTACGACCAGATAACAATACAAGACACCATGAAGCCTGGACTCGACCAGATAATAGTACAAGACGCTGTGAAGCCTGGATTACGACCAGATAGCAGCCAAGAATACTACGAAGCCTGGAGTCGACCAGATAGTGGTATATCTTTAATGCAAGTTATGAAGCCCAGATTCGACCGGATAATATCTTGATTTCTCCGAACACCATGAAGCCTGGATTCGACCAGATAATGGTATACGACATCGTGAAGCCTGGATTATGACCAGATAGCAGTAAAAGACACTGAAGCCTGGATTACAACCAAATAACAGTAAGGGACCCTGCGAAGCTTGGATTTCGACTAAATAGCAGTCTACCCGGCCAGTTACTATGAAGCCCGAAAATCGACCAGATATTAGTAGGCCTTAAAATCAAATGGAAGCCCGGATGCGACTGGATAACCACTTGATTTCTTCTGAAGCCTGGAATACGACCAGATAAGAAGTAAGGTATTGTGAAGCCTAGAATCGACCAGATAGCAGTACAGGACACCATGAAGCATGGATTCGACCAGATAATGGTATAAGACATCGTGAAGCCTAGATTACGACCAGATAACGGTAAAGAACACTGAAGCCTGGGGTTACGACCAGATAACAGTACAAGATGTAACGCCCGTAATTTAATTAATTATTTAATTGAATTATTTTTGGAATATTTGTGAGGTGGTGTTATAATTAAATTGGATTTATTATTTTATTAAGTGGAGAAATAATAATATATTAGAGGTATTATATTATTATGTGGTGAAATAATATTAGAAGTGTAATATTATCAAGGTGGGCTTAATTTGAGATAGTAGATGTAATAAGGGGGTGTAAGTTTGGAGGCCACTAAGGAATAATAGAATATTAGGTTATTTTATTATTGTTGTTAGAATAGAAAAGAGAAGCAGTAGAAAGAAATAAGGATTGAGAAGAATGTGCAAGCTGCGTGAGAAGGAGGAAACAGCAAGAACGAAGATTCAACCCGTAAATTGTAGAGCGACCTTCAATCCAAGGTAAAGGTGGAGTTCTGACTTTATAATTGGGTTCATGATGTTTGATATGTGGGGTTAGAGGATTGCTGTTTTGTTTCTTGAATTGGATGTATTATGATTGTTGTATGATGAGAATTGATGAATTTTAGATGAATAATGATGTTATGATGCTGTCTAATCGATGTAGTAATATAGGATAATGTTAGGTGATGATTTATTATGATTATAATAAGGTTTGTAGGGATGTAACATGATTCCTGTAGTGTAAATACAGAAGAAAACGCATAAATTATGTAGACTGTAACAGGATGTGTCGACCCCAAATTGGATGTGTCGATACATGAAGGCTGATTGACTCAGGATGAGTCGATACAAGAAGGGCTTGCGTCGATGCATGATAGTTGCAAGACTCAGGATGAGTCGACACGAAGAAAGGATGCGTCGATACATGAGTGTATGAGACTCAGGATGAGTCGACCGGTGAGATGCATGTGTCGATACATGCTGTGTTTAAAGCCAGGATGAGTCAATCCATAGGGTTTTGCATCGACCCATGTTGTAAAGGAGAAGCGGGATGAGTCGATCCATAGGGTTTTGTGTCGACCCATAAGGTCTGATTTTCGACAGAATCGGTTTTTAGTTGCTGTAACTTGAGTTTTAGGATGCTGTTTGATATGCCGTTCGAAGCGTTGAATAGTTCACGCGATGAACTTTATTCTAGGTGATTAAATGATGGATAAGGAGTGTAATCCTAGTAGATAATGCAGGATTTAGAATTAATTCCCGTAGATGACCGTTGTGCTGATTTTTGGGCAGAATGATGAATAGTAGATATTTAGAGGCTGCTGTTAGAATTATGACAGTAAGATTAGTGACAGTAACAATATAAGTTAGCAGAATAATAGTATGGATTAATGTATTATTGATATACAACTGAGTTATTAATGAGATGTGGTTGTTAAAGTTGTGTTTGACAATTTTGATGAACAAATGACGTTTGATAAATAAATGATGTTCAATAAATTATTTTGAGATGTTTATGAGATGCTGTGATTGAGATGTTTTGAGATGATTGAGATGTTGTTATTTTGAGATGTTTATGAGATGCTGTGATTGAGATGTTTTGAGATGATTGCGATGTTGTTGTTTTGAGATGATTTGAAATGTTGTTAACTTGGGTGTTGTTATTACATTCATTATGAGTCGCATACATTGAATTTTTGAGATGGAGCTTATGCTCGTTGAGATGGCCTGGATTGGCAAATTTTGAGATGAAGGCTATGCCTTGTTGATGCCTCTATTAATTGGCAGATTTTTGAGATGGGAGTTCTGCTCCAATGGTACCACATGCATTTTCATAGTATTGAGTCGCATTATATGATTTCATGAAGAAGTGTATGTTGATGTTGATGAATGAGTATATATGCTGTAATTATTGTTGATTATGAGATGAGAAGTGGTGATATTATTGATCTAATTTAATATATTAATTATCATGCGCTTTATTATATTTTTAGATATCTCACCCCTTCTGTTTGAATGTTGCCCTTATGTTGGTAACGTGCAGGTAATCGCGAGTGAGGGTTGTATACCTTCAATAGTTCGAGTCGGTGTCATTGCTCTGATATGTAACACTCGGGGGGATGAACGCTTGCTGATTTTTGATTGTTGATTTTCAGTTGTTGGATTTTAAATTGATTATTATTAAATATGAGATGTTTCGAAGTTGTTGTTTTATTTAGAGATGTTATTGAAGAATTCCTATGCGTATTTGTTGAATTATTTAATGAAAGATGTCATGTTGATGGTTCATCCGATGTTTTATTAAAAGTGTTATATATCCATGATGAATGCAATGAATTTGTTAGAAGAATTTGTGACGTCCCGATTCATCTGTATGATTGAAATTTTATAACTCTGATTTATTTTGCATAATTTGCTTGGGGTAGAATTAGGGTGTTACACAAGACACTGCGAAGCTTGGATTTCGACCAAATAGCAGTTTACTTGGACAATTAATAAGAAGCCCGGATTCGACCGGATATTAGTATGCCCTGAATTCAAGTTGAAGCCCGGATGCGACCAGATAACAACCTATTTCCTTCTAAAGCCTGGATTATGACCAGATACGAATTAAGAAATTACAAAGCCTGGATTACAACCGGATAACAACTTTAATCTCATCTCCCCAGTAAGTCACTATAAAGCCTGGAACACGACCATATAACAGTTGATCTTATCACTATGAAGCCTGGAGCATGACCAGATAGTAGTTTATCTTCATCTCTTCAACCAAGAGACGATTCCCCATAAGAATAACGGACGACCGAAGCTCCTAAAATTCAAATTTTACCAAAACAGAGAACAACATTCCCCATCATAGTCTTCCTCAACAACAGGTATACGGGCTCTCGCAAAGGAATCTCTTATGAGATCGGCACTCCTTCGGATGGCATCTTTAAGCCTATCCTCCGTCATCAATCTCCAAGTGGCATCTATAAGCCCATTCCCGACATCGCAAGGCTAGTACCACTTCATGCGAGTGCAAATTTCTGGGTACTCTAATGTTCAATCATCCTCAACCTTCGGATCACGAAAGGCAGACAAGCCAATCTACATCCTCAGGTTTAGGAAGATTGAACAGGGGCAGCTGTTGTACCCCAAAATTTTCCCTCTCATATTTCTCAACACATCTCAAGTGAGATCCTCAAATTGCTCAAGGAAGTTAAAGGGTTGACCAGACAAACTCTCTTATAAGGCAGTCTACCTCAAATTAGGGTTTCAGTTTGCATCAAGATGTTTGAATCAAAAGGACCCCAAATTCTCACCATTGTCCTAATATGTTCTCAAGATCATCCATGTTAAGTTTCAAGCCCTACAGAGAAAGTTTACTCAGTCAATTGCTCAAAGGCCTGGAAATCGACTGTGTTAGGGCAAAAGTGAACTCTGGCCCACATGCAGTCAAACATCAAGATTTTTGGTCAAAATCCTCATTTTGAAGTATTATTCATCATTTGATCAAGGGTTGATCATGATTCCTCAAGGATTGCTCATAATTCATCAAAACCCAAAAGTTGCTAAATTAGGGTTTTACAAGAAAAGTCAACTCAACTTTGACCAAGCATAACTTTCTCATACTTAATTATAAATGACCCATCAAAATATCATTTTGAAGAGGATTCAATTCCCTACAGTTCATCTTCAGCTTCCAAGTTCAAAATATGCACTCATAAGAAGTTACGAATTTAGACATTATAGGTCATTCTGAAAAGTCAACAAAAACACCTTTTTTGTCAAAGCTTCATACATGAACATGGAAGACTCAATTGAGATGAGACCAAAATCGTTGCTTAGAGGACATCTCAAGCTTTATAAAAAGTCCAAGAACACCCTCATAGAGTCAAAATTGAAGGAGTTATGCATTGTTGAAGTTGACCTTTTTTGCAAAATTGCCAAAAGTCAAACATGCCTCAAATTGCAATTTTTGTCAAATGGGCCCAACGTTTTGTGCTTGTATTGAGTTTGTAACATGGTCCACGACCCATGATCCTTCCCACTTGCCTTTATTTTATTTTTGTCATTTATTTTGATTTTTATTTCATTTAAATCAAATTAAATCAAAATAAAATCATTAAAATATCAAAATCATTTAAACCTTGAGATTTTGTGCATATTTCAGGTCCATGAATAGCTGGAAATGAGATCAAATCGTGCAAGGCTTGTTTGTACACAAAAAGATTGGTATTTGGCTTGTTTTAGAAAGATTTACATGAGAATCAAATCTTGATCAATGATCATTATTGAAAAAGATTGGATGCAAATTTGTAAACCTAATTCACTCAAGGCTACATATAGAACAAATCCAGACCAAATGCACAAGGGTTAGAGGCGTGGAGAGAGAAGAACAACTTTCAAAAAATCAAGAAAAAGTAGCAATCTGTTTTCATAGTTCCAGGCGCTTTGAAGCCATTCCAAGCACTCCTTTCACTTGTTGGGCATTCAAGGAGTCCATCCCAATCCTTAGTAAGCATTTTCATGCACAAAAACTCACTGTAAGTGCCTCACGATACCCTTACCTTCTTGAAATTCAATATCACTATTTTGGCATTTTTAGCATGAATTCTTTGTATATTCTTCTTCAGTGAAACATTTGCAAGCTATTGGTAATGATTAATTGCATTTTTGCTAACCATACAGAGATCCACCATTGTTAGGTTTTCTTGGTTCGTTTTAGGGTTTTCTTATGCAGGTGAAATTGGCCCAAAAGAGAGGTACCATGGTGTTCACAAGGCCAAGACGAATTGGCTTGTACCATTAGTTTTCATTTATGGTGCGTGTATGAGATTCTGGAAATCACAGGGGCTATAGCTACAGACTGTGTCCGCAGGTAAAAGTCTTGGACTTTTACCAACGGAGAGAGGAAGAAGAAGGGTGGCGTGGCACCCCCTGGTTGGTCCATTTAAACTGACGCGCGCTTTTTGCTTTTCTCCTCCACTAACTCACGTTATCACATATTATCAATTGTTGTTATTTCATATACAAACAAGCGCGCTAGCAGAGTTGGTAAGGAGGTGTGTAGAAAAGGCCAAAGAGCCTGGGTTCAAATCTCAGGTCCCCCATATTATTTCATAACATTTTTTCTTGTATAATCAGGCGTGTGTACAGATAAGGGGTTCACCATACGCCCTCAATATTCGACCACCAAATCTCCAACAAGCTGGATCCAAGAGCCATATTCTGAGGGTCTACCATAAGCCTAGTCAAAGTGCAACACTGGATCATGGAAGTCAAACGTGGACCAGGGCTTTTGGGCTCAGAAATGCTTATTGGCACCCCCCTTTTGCTTTGGATACCAGGCCCATATTCTTTCTCTTTTATATTTTTTCCTTTTATTTATTTTGTTTAAATTATTTTCTCACAAAATAAATTCTTTTTTATCAAAAACTCATAAAAATCAATTTCATCAAATTTAGGTTTTTTATATATTTTGTCAAAATTAATTTAATTAGTTTAATTTAATTTTAGGGTAAGTTTAATCTTTTTTGTAAATAACTTAAAATAAATTAGAAAATTAGGTTTTACTTGATTTAATTTTTATTTTCTTTTCTTAAAATAATAAAATATGAAAATAGGCCAAATTAATTATTTTTCTTAATTTTAATTAATTAGTAATTAAGTTTGTATTTATTTAATTTAAAACCTTATTTTCTTAAAATAATTAAAAACAACAAAAAAAAATCATTTTTCTTAATTAGGTTAGACGGGGTCAAAACCCTAATTTTCTTCTGTCCTCGATTCATCGCGCGCGTTTATTTATTTTTGCAAATATTAATGTAACTGCTCATGGGATGTAATAGTTTAATTAGGATTTTTCTTTTATTTATCGTTTTACGGGTTTTTTGGCTATGTAATTAATCCCCCTCCCCGAAGCCTTGTAATAGCGTAGTTTTAGTTTCTGCATTTTAATTTTCGCAAATATTAACTGTTAGATGTATGATAATTTTAAAATGGTTAGCAAACCCTAAATGTGAAAAGATAATAACTTGAAATCAAATCACTCGCACATGCGCACTTCTAGGGTATACTCTCACTTCGGTTGCCTTCGGTAAACGATCATTAAGTATAGGGTATTTTAGTGGTCTCTCTCTTGTCTAAACAAAGATCAAAAGTCCCATTCAGAAATGTTGTCTCTGAAATGTTGCCTCGGAAATGTTGCCTCGAATACGATCTTAAGACATTAGGGTTATTACTAAGACGTCCTAACATTGCTTTAGTGATTGTACGTCCCTTTCGAATTGACCCTTACAACTCCAACGACGGTGCTACCTATTTCTCAATAGTAGGATAGTGCTGCCTAAAGGAAACAAGAATAGAAACGATCTTTTTTCGAGTGGGTAGATGCTAGTAGGTACTTGCTCAAAACAAACATTTTTACACAAACACTTTCAAAACAAAGTTTTCAAAAACACTTCGTAACAACTCTTGAAGACAGAAGCAAGGGTTAAAACGAAGTAAAAACAAAAACTTTTCAAAACAAACACACACAAGCAATTTTCAAAAGATGAGCTAGTACCTAAGAGCCCATGGAAAACCATGGATAGAAAGGGTGCTAACACATTCCCTTTCTATAATCTACCCCCCGTAATCAAAATCTCAAAAAAGGAATTTTTCTGTGCTTTTGTCCTTTCCAGTTGGATAAAATAAAAGTCGATGGCGACTCTTGCTTACCGCGACATTTTGCAAACACAAACGCAAAATGTAAACCAGCATTTTCTCAAAACAGTTTGGTTCTGCCACCGTATCACAGTGTTGTTATTACATTCATGATTGTGTCGCATACATTGCATTTGAGATGGAGCTTATGCCCGTTGAGATGGCTTGTATTGGAGAATTTTGAGATGAAGGCTTATGCCTTGTTGATGCCTCTATTAATTGGTAAATTTTTGAGATGGGAGTTCTGCTCTAATGGTACCACATGCATTTGCATAGTATAAAGTCGCATTATATGATTGCATAAAGAAGTGTGTTTCAATATGGTGTATGTGTATATACGTTGTGATTATTGTTGATTATGAGATGAGAAGTGGTGATGTTATGTGATCTAATTTAATATATTAATGATCATACGCTTTGTTATATTGTTAGATATCTCACCCCTTCTGTTTGAATGTTGCCCTTATGTTGGTAACGTGCAGGTAATCGAGAGTGAATGATGTATACCTTCAATAGTTTGAGTCGGTGTCATTGCTCTGATATGTAACACTCGGGGGAATGAACGCTTGTTATTTTTGATAGTTGATTATTCCGTCGTTGAACTTTAAGTTGATTAGTATTAAGTATTTGTGGGTTTGAAGTTGCTGTAATGATGATAAAGATGTTATTAAGAATTCCGCTGTGTAGATGTTGAATTATTTAATTAAAGATGTCATGATGATGGTTCATCCGATGTTTAAAAGTGTTATATATCCATGATGAATGCAATGAATTTTGATAGAAGAACTTATGACGTCCCGATTCGTTTGCATGATTGAATTTTATAACTCTGATTTATTTATATAATTGCATGGGTTAGAATTGGGGTGTTACAAAGTTGGTATCAGAGCTTGGTTGGTTCGACCTTGTCGTTGAGTCGTAGTTGTCTAACAATCGAGTATTGTTAATTCGAGTTGTAACCGTTATTTATGTTGTAGTGATAAGTTAAGATGGATGGAAGGAATGATGATGCACTTGCTGCTGCTTTAGAAGCAATGGTTCATGCGATGGAAAATCAGCCGAATATTGACGGGAATGCTGGATCTCGTAGCTTGGCGACTTTCCAAAGAGAGAATTCACCTACGTTCAAGGGAAAGTATGATCCTGGCGGAGCATTGGAGTGGTTGAAAGAGATTGAGAGAATCGTTTGTGTGATGGACTGCACTCCAGCGCAGAAGGTTCGTTATGGTACTCATATGCTAGCAGTCGAGGCTGATGACTGGTGGCTAGAGACTTGTCAGAAGTTAGAAGCTGCAAGTGAGAATGTCACTTGGGCTGTGTTCCATAGGGAATTCCTGAGAAAGTACTTTCCTGAAGATGTCTGTGGTAAGAAGGAAATTGAGTTTCTTGAGCTGAAGCAAGGAAGTATGTCGATTATTGAGTATGCTGCCAAGTTTTCTGAGTTGGCTAAGTTTTATCCGCATTACGCTGAGGCAGATGCTGAGTTTTCGAAGTGTATCAAGTTTTAGAACGGGT
Source organism: Vicia faba (assembly GCA_948472305.1). NCBI lineage: Eukaryota > Viridiplantae > Streptophyta > Magnoliopsida > Fabales > Fabaceae > Vicia > Vicia faba. Next base: position 78,855,077 of record OX451740.1, on the reverse strand, counting down.
TGCGCCCAGAGATTAAGAAGGCATTTGGATACCAGAAGATCCGTGTCTTTGCTGATTTGGTTGATAGTTGCAGGATTTATGAAGAGGATAATAATGCGCATTACAAGATTATCAGTGAGAAGAGGGGTAAGCACCAACAGAATCGTGGTAAGCCTTATGACGCCCCAATTGGTAAAGGTAAACAGAAAGTTGCTCAAGGTCAGAGGACTAGTTGGGGAGATGCTCCTACTAGTGTGGTTTGCTTTAAGTGTGGAAAACCTGGACACAAGAGTAATGTGTGCACTACTGAAGTGAAGAGGTGTTTCCGTTGGGGTAAGAACTGACATGTTGTATTTGAATGTGAACATAAGGATGTGATTTGTTTAAATTGTAGAGAAGAAGGGCACATTGGTAGTCAGTGTCCGAAATCGAAGAAGGCTCAGTCGACTAGAAAAGTGTTCGCTTTGGTGGAGGATCAGACAGCTGTTGAGGACAGACTTATCAGAGGTACATGTTTCATTAATAGTACTCCTTTAATTACTACTATTGATACCGATTCTACACATTGTTTTATTGTTGCTGATTATGTTGAAAGATTGGGTCTTATGTTGTCTTCTTTGAATGGAGAAATGGTCGCCGATACTCCAGCCAAGGGGTTGGTGACTACTTCTTTTGTATGTTTGAAGTGTCCCTTGTCAATCTTCGACAGAGACTTTGCTGTTGATTTGGATTGTTTACCGTTAAGAGGTTTGGATGTGATTTTGGGTATGAACTGGTTAGAGCATAACTGTGTTCATATTAATTGTTATGACAAGTCTGTGAGGTTTTCTACTCCTGAAGAAGAGGAAGATGGTCTGTTGTCTGCTAGACAATTGAGGAAATTGATGCAAGAAGAAGTACATATGTTCTCTTTGATGGAGTCACTATCTATAGAGACTCAAGCTATAATTGAGGGATTGCAGGTGGTGTGTGAGTTTCCTTAAGTTTTCCCTGATGAGATTCTTGATGTACAGCCGGAGAGGGAAGTTGAATTTGCAATTGATCTTGTACCTGGTACCAGACCTGTGTCTATGGCACCATACAGGATGTTTTTTGTACCCCAAAATTTGCCCTCCCATATTTCTCAAGACATGTCAAGAAGAATCTCCAAGTGGCTCAAGGTTGCTCAAGATTTGGGCAGGCAAATCATTTCCAAAAACAGTCAGTTCTCTTCCCACCGTATTACAGAACTGGCGACTCTGCTGGGGAATAGATAAGTGAGCTGTACCTTAGGATTAGATCATTGTTTTTTCAATTGTATGCTTTGTATGCTTTATATTTGTGGGCTTGTATCGGAGTTCTATAGATCCTAACCCGGATATGGGGATACCCTTTAGGTAAGTAGCAATAAACTGTGAGGGAATTGTACGGTGTAGACCGATTCGGTTGAAGCAGTAGCTACGTTGGTGTGGCACTTTAGATTATACCGATATCCCTTGTGTTGGAACGAGGAGAATATGGGTCATCTAAGGGTTCATTAAGCACCAGCTGACCTTAGAACCTTTAAATTGACCAACTTGGCCATAAAACAGTAGCAGTATGCTACACTCATTGAGACTAAACTCTCGCGATGATTCTGGCCGCAAGAAAAGGTTGCTAAACTGGAATTATGACTGATCGAGGGTAGTCAGTGATATTGAGATCCTCTAGAACCCGGTTACTATTTTTAGGACAGGTTTAAACTAACTGAACTGAAAGAGGGTAGTACCTAGACTCCTTGCCAGCCTGAAATCTAAGGGCTCTCTGTGTGACTTGGACTAACCTATTTCAAAGACAGGAGGGTTTCATCTTTGCTCTGTTTTGCAGGTCAACATGATGCCTATGCGTATAAATACCATCCAGATCAACTTTGTCCAAGTTCCCACCTTGCTTAAAGAGTTAGTTGCAAAGATGACTGATACTACTTGCTTCCTCGGGAGACATGGTTATCTTCTCAGTTTGGTCACCTCCAAATTGGACGAGCAGATGATGAGTGTCCTAGTCCAGTTCTATGATCCACTCTACCATTGTTTTACTTTCCAGGACTACCAGCTGGTTCCCACCTTAGAAGAGTTCTCTGAACTGCTCGGTATCTCTGTTCTGGAGTAGACCCCGTTTACTGGTTGGGAGAAGATTCTTAGGCCCGAAGAGATCGCTGCAGCCCTCCATTTGACAAAAGAGGAGTTAATGACTAATTGGGAGACCAAAAGTGGAGCTAAGGGATTTTTGACTAAGTTCTTGGTGGGTAAGGCTAATTATTTCTGGGATAGCCTAAACTTCAAGGCATTCGAGGATATTCTGGCTCTTCTGATATACGGCTTGGTATTGTTTCCGAACTCTGACTCCTTTGTTGATGTGAATGCGATAAAGATCTTCATCTCTCGGAATCCGGTACCCACTCTTTTGGGTGACATTCTTCATCAGCTTTATGCTCGTACTGCCTGAAAGCGGGGAACCTTGATGTGCTGTGCTCCGTTATTGGCAAGGTGGTTTATTTCGCACCTTCCCAAATCAGTGCTGAAGAATAAAGAAAGCATGGGCTGGGCCTATAGAGTCATGTCTCTTTCTCACAGTGATATCATTTGGACTCTTAAGGGTATGGACGAGGTGACCATTATTGATCGTTGTGGGGAATACCCTAATGTTCCACTATCAGGAACCCATGGAGGAATTTCTTACAACCCGTGCTTAGCCTTACGATAGTTTGGGAGAGCCAGAAGAGAAGGACCCCATGAGATGCTAATGCCCAGTATCATCTTTGATTTTCAAGGGGATAGCGATGAGCAACGTCGCAGATTCATAAGGGCTTGGGATAGAGTTCACCAATCTGATCCACACGAGCTGGGTCCAAAGACTTCAGTTCCGATGGAGCCATATCTCAGATGGGTCCGTATCCGTGCCCAGAAGCTGGGGATGCCATATGAAGCCGTCCGGCCTGTCACTCTTGAGTTGCTAATGAAGAAGGGGTTCTTCCAACTATTCTCCATCCTTACATGCCCACTGACATTGGGGAACTGAAAAGGTCTTGGATGCAACTAAGGGAAGAACGAGATTCTTACTGAGAGAAGTTCGACGAGCAAGAACAGAAGATCCAGAGGTTGACTAGGCAGTTGGAGAACGAGCGGATTCTCAACGACTATGTCCGCACTGATAAGAAGAGACCATGGGAACATTGATTGACCTTTGATGATTTCCTTTCCAGTTTTTATTTACTTTTCAGTATTTCCTTTCATGTAACGCCCCGAGGGCACTTGTTGAACAATTTGAATTACAAAAGTTTTTCTAATAAAGTGTGTTTCCTTTCTGGTTTACAAATTTGAATCTCTTGACTGTCTTTGAAATCATAATCATACGCATTTCATCTCATGCACTTCATAAACAGGTACCCATTACAAGTCTCTTATCTTCTTCGTTGTTTATTTCAGCACTCATCATGTCTGCTGAACCTTCAACTGAGCAAGCTATCAAGGCCCTCCAGGCCCATAATGCCCAATTTCAAGAGCTGTTCATGAATCTAGCTAAGGGTCAGCAAGACCTGAAGACCCTGATTTTGAAAGAGAAGAAGAAGAAGAAGAGGACAATCCTGTTTAACACAGGGCACAAGTTTGGAAACAGGCTACAGAATGAAGTTGATCTGACCACCTCATCTAGAGGGAAAGGTAGTCAAGAGGAAGGGAGGGCTCCTAGCCCTGTGGTCTCCGACAACGAGACGGATTATGATGAAGAACAGTATCCTCCTACCAAGGATAGATACAAGCAACTGGAAGACCGGTTGAGTGCTATGGAAGTTCAGAAAGTGCCTGGTCTGGACTTTGGTGATCTAGGTCTATCATCTGGGGTAGTGATTCCCCACAAATTCAAGGCACCACCCTTTACTAAGTATGACGGAGTTTCTTGTCCGAAGTTGCACCTCCGGTCATATGTAAGGAAGATTCAGCCGTACACCGCTGATAAGAACCTATGGATCCATTTCTTTCAAGATAGTCTCTCAGGGACTCAGCTTGAGTGGTTTTATCAGTTGAACGGAGCCAATATCTGCAGTTGGGAAGATTTGGCTACTTCTTTCTACAAGCAGTATCAATATAACTCCGACCTCGCTCCCACGCGTACCCAACTCCAGGGTATGTCAATGGGAACGGGTGAAGGATTCAAAGATTATGCTCAGAAGTGGAGGGACCTCGCCGGAAGAGTACAACCCCCTTGGCTGATCGGGAGCTTGTGGACATGTTTCTGGGGACCCTGTCTGGTCCATTTTCAACCACCTGATTGGAAGCTCTTCATCTGGGTTTACAGAGCTTATTTTGACTGGTGAGAGGATTGAGGCTGGTATTAAGGCTGGTAAGATACAGAAGGGTGCCTCATCGAGCACCGAGAAGAAGCCATTTAAGAAAGAGTCCAGTGTTGTCTACAATGCAAGAAGATAGAATAGACTTGAACACCGCCAAGCTGTGAATACAGTTGTTATTTCAAAACCTGCTGGTGCTCCTCAGTATAACAATCAACATAAGGACGAGAGGCCTCGAAGGCAATTCACCTGTCTCAACATGACCTTGTCTCAGATTCTGCCACAGTTGCTGAAGACCAATCTGGTGATTCTAAAGGAAGCCCCAAAGAATCCGAATACCACATCACTGAAGTAAAACCCTAATGCCCGCTGTGCTTTTCACTTTGATATCCCGGGGCATAATACAGATGATTGTTGGGTTTTGAAGAACAAGGTACAAGACTTGATTGATGCGAAAGAGATTGAGTTCGGAGCACCAGAGAAGCCTAAACAAGATGCAGGGGTGAATGCTATAAGGGATAACAATGATGAAGAGTTTGATATCGACAGTTGGATCTACCCGACAGCCAATGGTGGATTAAGCAACTGGACAACGAAGGATTCTATGCCCGTTTCTGTTATCACCCAGTAATGAAACTTTTTGTTTTGAATATGTAACAAACAATGTTTTAAACTTTATGGCCCGGTGTCTTACCCGGGGCACCGTGGCTTCATTTGTGAGGGTTTTTGTGTGTCATTTTCTTATACCATTAATAAAAGCATTGGACGTTTCTTGCATTTCAAATCTTGCGCTCCTTGTTTTTCTTTTATTATATATTGTGAAACAACTGTTTTACACACACTCATGTATCATGATCTACATCCACTCTGGATCCCACTGATAACGACTCTGCTACTACTAGTTATGACCTCAAAAGTCCGATCAACTTAGCCGAAGATGAAGGTGAAGATGATTGTGAAGTGTCTGCTGAGTTTGTTAGACTGCTGCTTCAAGAAGAGAGGGCCATACTACCTCAAAGCCATCAATTCTGATACCTCCAATTACAGGAAGAAGGTTGATCTCATACTTAAAAAATGCTGGATAATACAAAGAGGTGTGCTGGGTCAACATGACGAGTCTGGCCGAAAATAGCATGCTATTTACTGCTTTAGCAAAAAGTTTACCGACTGTGAGACCCAATACTCACTGCTTGAGAGAGCTTGCTACGCTTTGGCATGGGCTGCTCGCTGGCTGAGACAATACATGCTGGCTCGTACTACTTTTCTGATACCAAAAAATCTAGACGTCTTGAGGGAATCTTGACCTTTTGCAATGTGGGGCATTGATATGATCGACGAGATCAGACCTACAGCGTCCAATGGGAATCGTTTCATCCTGGTAGCTATTGATTACTTTACGAAGTGGGTTGAAACAGCTTCCTTTGCTACTGTAACCAAGAACGTCGTGGAACGGTTCATTCGGCACAATCTGATTTGCCGATATGGTGTACCAGAGAGGATCATTATGGACAGTGGTACCAATCTCAACAACAAGATGATCACTGAGCTCTGCGAGCAATTCAAGATACAACATCATAACTCTTCTCCCTACCGGCTGAAGATTAACGGGGCTGTTGAAGCGGCTAATAAGAACATTAAGAAGATTATGCAGAAGATGACAGTGACATACAAAGACTGGCACGAGATGTTACCATTTGCTCTTCCTGGGTACCGTACCTCAGCGCGGACGTCAACAGGGGCAACACCCTATTCCTTGGTTTATGGCATGGAGGCAGTCTTGCCCATTGAAGTTCAGATACCCTCTCTTCGGATCATGAAGGATGCAGTTTTAAGCGAAGATGACTGGATTCAGACCCGACTTGATCAGCTGAACCTAATCGACAAAAAGAGACTTACTGCTATTTGTCATGGTCAGACGTATCAGAAGCGGATGATCAAGGCATTTAACAAGAAAGTCAGATGACAAGAGTATCAAGTTGGGGATCTGGTAATCAAGCGCATTATCCTACCTCAAGGTGATCCCAGGGGCAAATGGACCCCTACTTACGAAGGGCCATTTGTGGTTAAGAACATTTTCTCAGGAGGAGCTATGATTCTAACCACCATGGACGGTGACGATCTTCCTCACCCCGTCAATGCAGACATAGTGAAAAGATACTACGCATAATCAAAGACCCGCTAGGTTGACTGGCCTAGGCAAAAATAAGGGCTTCCCGGCGAACCAAAAGGGTTCGGGCAAAAATAAGGGATGAAAATGAAGAAATCTGTACATCCGGCAAGTCGAAAACCTGAAAAGGCGACTTGGGAAAAAAGGGTATCCCGATGGACTGAAAAACCAAAAGGGCAGTCTAGGCAAAAGTTAGGGATTAAAGTGTAACACTATGTATCATTGGATCATCTTGCATCCAGACTTCAGTATCAATTATCAAGCTCGGATGGCACTAATCAATCTGATTCATCTTCAACCAATAGCAAAGTGATGAGATGCTCGAGGACATAAAGGCAATAGCAGAGTTGGAACCCAGTGGGATTATTCACATAGCTGTTTTGTTTAATTTTTCACAAATTGTGTAAATTCTATTGTTCGGCGGTGTTCTCTTACTAGGACGCCAGCCTCTTGTACAAAAACGCATATTTACAGGCCAAACTTCAAAATCAATACAAATTCATTTTCAGACAAATTTCAAACTTGTTTTCCTTTATCTGTTTTGTTTTGCAAAGAACGTCCAATGTTCATTTTTGATATATGCATTTGACATTAATTGCTGCTCATAAATATTTACATGCGAAACAAAATATGAATTACTGGTAATATCAGGAACAGGGGCAATAAGAAGTGTCTAAACTGTACAGTTGCTCTGTCCCTTAGGTACAAAGGTAGATTCAGCTGAAGAATATGGCTAAGATGCTTTCACTCCCCGCAGAGCAAGATGGTAATGGTAGCTCTCCCAGCTGAGACTTGCAACTACGAACAAATCAGCAATACTCTCCCCAAACAGAGTTAGTCTACCATCAGCACTAAAAGGGTCTTAATATTCCCCAGCGGAGTATAAGAATATTCCCCAGCAAGTATAAGTGTATCCCCGACAGTCTTAATATTCCCTAAAAGAGTATGAGAATGTTCCCCGACAGAATACAAGATACCCCAGTGGAGTCAATATTTCCCCAACACGGTCTAAAAGCTTCCCCAACAGAGTCGAATCATCATCCCCAGTAGACTCTGGAAGTTTATCCCCAGCAAAGTACAAAATAAATCTTCTCAGCCAAATTCAGAGGGTTATCCCCACAAAGGTCTAACAGGGTTATCCCCAGCAAGTTGCAACTGAAAGATCATCCCCAGCAAAATTCTTTCCTTTCACAAGCAGGAATTTAATCCTCAACAGATTTAATGTCACCAACAATAGTAATCCATCCCCAGCGGAGCTTATCAGCGGAATCCCCAGCGGAGTTTATCGTTAAAATCCTCAGCAGAACATCTCTTCCCCATAGAGTAATTCCCCTCGGAGTAATCTCCTCATCAGTTTATTCCCCAACGGAGTTATCCTCTCCTGCAAGTTTATCACCTTCGTTCATCATCCCCAGCGGAAACGAAGAATCCAACTCTATTCTCCAGCAGCTCCGAGATTTATTTTCCCCAGCTAAAGCATTACATTTCCATACATCATAATACATGCATAGACACATCATACCATGCAATCTCATTTATGTTAAGAATATCATTGCTTGATCCACATCATGCATTGCATATGACTGACCTTTACCTTTCAGGAAAGATGCAGTTAAATTCTCAACTATGTCAATGGAGACAAAATCAGTTAAATCGATTCCTAAAGATTTTTCTGAGGCCAGCCGTCAATGGAGACAAAACCAGTTAAATCAATTCCTAAAGATTTTTATGAGGCCACATGGAGACAAACTCAGTTAAATCGATTCCTAAATATTTTTCTGAGGCCAATTCAGTCAATGGAGACAAAATTAGTTAAATTGATTCCTAAAGATTTTTCTGACGCGTACGCAGTCAATGGAGACAAAAACAGTTAAATCGATTCCTAAAGATTTTTCTGATGCGAAAGCAGTCAATGGAGACAAAACCAGTTAAATGTATTCCTAAAGATTTTTCTGATGCGAACGCAGTCAATGGAGACAAAAAACAGTTAAATCGATTCCTAAAGATTTCTCTGATGCGAACACAGTCAATGGAGACAAAACCAGATAAATCGATTCCTAAAGATTTTTCTGACACCAATCCCGTCAAAGGAGACAAAACCCCCTCTGGTCCAGTTAAATCGATTCCTAAAGATTTTTCTGATGCCAATCCAGTCAAAGAAGACAAGACCACCTACCAACAATCTCCAAATGGCATCTGTAAGCCCATTCCTGACATCACAATGTTGATACCACACCATGCGAGTGCAAATTTCTGGGCACTCTAGTGTTCAATCATCTTCCACCTTCGGATCACGAAAGGCACGAAAGCCAATCTACATCCTCAGGTTTAAGAAGATTGAACAGGGGCAACTGTTGTACCCCAAAATTTGCCCTCCCATATTTCTCAAGACATGTCAAGAAGAATCTCCAAGTGGCTCAAGGTTGCTCAAGATTTGGGCAGGAAAATCATTTCCAAAAACAGTTAGTTCTCTTCCCACTGTATCACAATGTTTGCATCTGAATTGTCAGAGTTAAAGAAGCAATTGGAAGAGTCACTTGAGAAGAAGTTTGTAAGACCAAGTGTATCGCTGTGGGGTGCTCCAGTGTTGTTAATAAAGAAGAAATATGCAAGTATGAGGCTTTGTGTTGATTATAGACAGTTGAATAAAGTGATGATTAAGAACAAGTATCCGCTTCCAAGAATGGATGACTTAATGGATCAATTGGTGGATGCTCGTGTGTTTAGTAAGATTGATTTGAGGTCGGGTTACCATCAGATTAAATTGAACGATGAAGATATCCAGAAGACCGCTTTCAGAACGCGTTATAGACATTACGAGTATTCAGTGATGCCTTTCGGTGTTACTAATGCGCCGGGAGTGTTAATGGAATATATGAATCATATTTTTCATACTTATTTGGATTGGTTCGTAGTGGTGTTCATTGATGATATTTTGATTTACTCTAAGTCAGAAGAAGAGCATGCAGAACACTTAAGAGTAGTATTACGAGTTTTGAAAGAGAAGAAGTTGTATGCAAAGTTGTCCAAGTGTGAATTCTAGTTGAAAGAGGTTAGTTTTCTTGGTCATGTGATTTCAGGTAGTGGCATTACTGTAGATCCATTGAAGGTTGATGATGTGTTCCAATGGGAAACTCCGAGGTCAGCTACTGAGATTAGAAGCTTCTTGGGATTAGCTGGTTATTATAGAAGGTTTATCGAAGGGTTTTCTAAATTGTCACTTCCGTTGACTAAGTTAACTTGTAAAGGTAGAGCATTTGTATGGGATGTTCAGTGCGAAGAAAGTTTTATGGAATTGAAGAAGAGGTTGATGTCAGCTTCGATTTTGACGTTGCCTAATCCAGAAGAGCCTTTTGTGGTGTATTGTGATGCTTCCAAGATGGGTTTAAGAGGTGTGCTTATGCAAAATGGTAAGGTAGTTGCTTATGCGTCGAGGCAGTTGATGGCTCACGAGAAGAACTATCCTACACACGATTTAGAGCTTGCTGCAGTTGTTTTTGTGTTAAATATTTGGAGGAATTACCTTTATGGTTCTAGATTTGAAGTGTTTAGTGACCATAAGAGCTTAAAGTATTTATTTGATCAGAAGGAGTTGAATATGAGGCAATGAAGATGGTTAGAATTGTTAAAGTATTATGATTTTGGTTTGAATTATCATCCAGGAAAAGCGAATGTGGTAGCTGATGCGTTGAGTCGAAAGACTTTACATATGTCAGAAATGATGATTAAAGAGTTGGAACTGATTGAGCAGTTCAAAGATATGAGCTTAGTTTGCGAGGTTACTCCGCAGAGTGTTATGTTGGGTATGTTTAAGATTAATAATGAATTTCTAGACAGTATCAGAGAAGCTCAGAAGTTGGATATGAAACTGGTAGATTTGATGGTTGGGATTGATCAGTCTGAGAATAGTGATTTTAAGCTGGATGTGTAAGGTGTGTTGAGATTTCGTAACTGGATTTGTATTCCTGATGATGCTGAGATGAAGAAGGTGATACTTGAAGAGAGCCTTAGAAGTAAGTTAAGTATTCATCCAGGAACTACAAGGATGTATCAAGATTTAAAAGGTTTGTTTTGGTGGCTTGGGATGAAGAGTGACATGGCTCGGTTTGTGTATGCATGTTTGGCTCGGTTTGTGGGATAGCATTTCAATGGACTTTGTGACAGGGTTACCTAATACTATAAGAGGACATGATTCGATTTGGGTGATTGTTGATAGGCTTACGAAGTCATCTCATTTTGTTCCTATTAACATCAGTTTTCCAGTGTCGAAGTTGGCTGAGATTTATATTAGTGTGATTGTGAAGCTGCATGGTGTTCCTTTGTGTATTGTGTCAGATAGATATCCAAGATTTACTTCTGATTTTTGGAAGAGTTTGCAAGAAGCGTTGGGTTCTAAGTTGAGATTGAGTTCAGCGTATCATCCTCAGACTGAACGGACGATTCAATCGTTGGAAGATTTGCTGAGGGCATGTGTTCTTGAGCAGGGAGGTTCGTGGGATACTTATCTTCCATTGATAGAGTTCACCTATAATAACAGTTACCATTCTAGTATTGGGATGGCACCTTTTGAGGCGTTGTATGGTCAAAGATGTAGAACTCCGTTATGTTGGCATGAATCTGGTGAAAGTGTAGTACTTGGACATGAACTTATTCGTGAGACTACTGAGAAGGTGAATTTGATTTGAGAAAAGATAAGAGCTTCCCAAATTAGATAGAAGAGTTATCATGATAAGCGAAGGAAAGATTTAGAATTTCAAGCGGGTGACCATGTGTTTTTAAGAGTTACACCTGTGACTGGTGTTGGGCGAGCATTTAAGTCTAAGAAGCTCACTTCTCGTTTTATTGGACCGTATCAGATTTCAGAGAGAGTGGGGAATGTTGCTTATAGAGTGGCCTTACCGCCTAATCATTCGAATTTGCATGATGTGTTTCATGTGTCGCAACTCCTGAAGTATATTTCGGATCTGTTTCATGTGATTCATATAGACGCTGTGCAAGTATGGGATAATCTTATGGTGGAGACGATGCCTGTACGGATCGTGGATCGTGAAATGAAGACTCTAAGGGGCAAAGAGATTTCCTTGGTTAAAGTGGTTTAGCTAGGAGCTGCCGGTGAAAGCACGACTTGGGAGTTGGAGAGCAAGATGCGAGACTCTTACCCTGAGTTGTTTGATTGAGGTAAATTTTCGAGGACGAAAATATTCTAAGTGGTGGAGAGTTGTAACGCCGTAATTTAATTAATTATTTAATTAAATTATTTTTGGAATATTTTGTGAAGATGTGTTATGATTAATTGGATTTATTTATTAAGTGGAGAAATAATATTAGAGGTATAATATTATGTGGTGTGGGCTTATTTTGAAGGAATAGAAGTAATAAGGGGGTGTATTAGTTTTGAGCCCAATAAGGAATAAAGAATAATAGGTTATTTTATTATTGTTAGAAAGAATAGAAAGAAAGAAGCAGTAGAAGAATAAGGATTAAGAAAGAGAACGTGAAGCTGCTGTAAAATAGGAAAATGGCAGAACGAGGTTTCGACCGGAAGATTATAGAGCGACCTTCAATCCAAGGTAAGGGTGGGGTTCTGACTCTATAATTGGGTTCATGATAATTGGTATGTGGGGTTAGAGGTGATTGCTGTCTTGTTCATGAATTAAATGTTTATAATGTCGTATGATGTGAAATTGATGAATTGTAGATGAATAATGACATCCCGATGTTGTTTAATTGATGTAGAATTATAGGATGATTGTAAGTGATGATTATCCATGATTAGATTAAGTTTTTAGGGCTAAATGTATGAACCCCGTAGTGAAAATGTAGAGAAAATCGCAGAATTTATGCAGGATGGAACAAGATGTGTCAACCTTAAACATGATGTGTCGATGCATGAGGGTGTAGAGACCCAGTATGAGTCGACACGAAGAGGATTGCTTCGATACATGAAGGTTGAAAGACTCAGGATGAGTCGATACGTAGGATGCATGTGTCGATACATGCTGTGTGTAAGACTCGTGATGAGTCAATCCAAGAGAGGATGCGTCGACTCATGTTGTGAAATTAGTGCAGTACGCATCGATCCAAGATGTTTTGTGTCGACCCATATTGTTTGATTTCTGGCAGATTCAGTTTTAAAATACTGTAACTTGAGTTTTAGAATTCCGTTTGAGATGTCGTTTGAAGCATTGAATAGCTAACGTGATGAACTTTATTCTAGAGGATTAAAATGAAGAATAGGAAGTGTAATCCTAGTAGCCAATTTAGGATTTAGAGCTAGCCCCGATGTTGATTGTTACGTTGGTTTTGTGCAGAATGATGAAGATGAGATGCTTAGAGGCTGCTGTTTGAATTATAATAGTAGGATTAGTGATAGTGCCGATGTAATATTACAGAATAGAAGTACGAATTACTGTAGTATTAATGTACAGCTGAGTTGTTGATGAGAAGTTATTAATTATGTTGTGTTGATAATTTATAATAAATAAATGATGTTTGATGAATTATTATGATGATATGAGATGTGGATGAAGAGACGTTGAGATGCTTTTGAGATGTAGGCCTTTGGCCAATGAGGGTGTTGCATTGAGATGTTCTTAATTTTTGTGTTGTTATTACATTCATGATTGTGTCGCATACATTGCATTTGAGATGGAACTTATGCCCGTTGAGATGGCCTGTATTGGCGAATTTTGAGATGAAGGCTTATGCCTTGTTGATGCCTCTATTAATTGGTAAATTTTTGAGATGGGAGTTCTGCTCCAATGGTACCACATGCATTTGCATAGTATAGAGTCGCATTATATGATTGCATAAAGAAGTGTGTTTCGATGTGCTGAATGTGTATATATGTTGTGATTATTGTTGATTATGAGATGAGAAGTGGTGATGTTATGTGATCTAATTTAATATATTAATGATCATGCGCTTTATTATATTGTTAGATATCTCACCCCTTCTGTTTGAATGTTGCCCTTATGTTGGTAATGTGCAGGTAATCGAGAGTGAAGCCTGTATACCTTCAATAGTTTGAGTCGGTGTCATTGCTCTGATATGTAACATTCGGGGGAATGAACACTTGCTATTTTTGATAGTTGATTATTCCGTCGTTGAACTTTAAGTTGATTAGTATTAAGTATTTGTTGGTTTGAAGTTGCTGTAATGATGATAAAGATGTTATTAAGAATTCCGCTACGTAGATGTTGAATTATTTAATTAAAGATGTCATGGTGATGGTTCATCCGATGTTTAAAAGTGTTATATATCCACGATGAATGCAATGAATTTTAATAGAAGAATTTGTGACGTCCCGATTCGTTTGCATGATTGAATTTTATAACTCTAATTTATTTATATAATTGCGTGGGTTAGGATTGGGGTGTTATAACTGTTCCCAAGGAGTAGTTATATACATGTAATCATGATTAATCAATTTCAAGAAAAAATAACTGCTCGTGCATGACCTAGGTAGAATGTGATAGACACTAAGTCTATTTAGGTAATGTGTTTGATATTCTCAAAGTCTAGAGAACCAAAAGGTTTCCAATGGATCATGGACACTTTTGACTGAAACATCTTTTGATAATTTGAGATAAACAAATTAGAAGTCTTTTGATTAAGTCAGAATCGTATTCCTTCAGACTACGACTAGAAAACAATTGATTCTAATGACATCTTACTATGGACAGAAATCCATTTTCAGATTCTTTAGAATAAACTAAAATCTATCTTCAGCCAAGAGTTTTGTAAAAATATCAGCCCATTGATGGTTTGTATCTATAAATTTTAAAGATAGAACCCCTTTCTGAACATAATCTCTAATAAAATGATGTTTGATTTTTATGTGTTTATCCCTACATTGTAGAATAGGATTTTTACTTAAGAAAATGGGCGACAATGTTATCGCAGAAGATAGGGATGTTATTTTCATATATCTGGTAATCTTCTAGCTGATTTTTCATCCATAGAATCTGAGTGCTGCATAGTGTTGCTGATATGTACTCTGCTTCTACTATTGAAAGAGCAATTGTTGATTACCTCTTGCTTGACCATGAGATTAGATTCTTTCCTAGAAGCTGACAATTTCCAGAAGTGCTTTTTCTCTCTAGTCGATCTTCAGCATAGTCTGCATCACAAAATCCAGAAAGAGAATACTCTGATGTTTTCTCATACATCAATCCAAAGTTAGGGGTTCCTTTTAGATACCTCAGAATCCTTTTAACAGTAGTTAAGTGGTATTCCCTAGGATCATATTTGAATATAGTGCAAAGATGTACACTGAATAAAATATCAGGTCTAGATGCAGTTAGATACAAAAAGAGCCTATCATACCACGATAGAGCTTCTGATAAACGTTTCCACTTATCTCTTCTTTTTCCAAGATACATGCAGGATGCATTGGATTCTTTGCTACAATACATTAAGTCATGTTGAATTTCTTCAGAAGTTCTTTGGTGTACTTACTTTGATGTATGTAAGTAGCCTCTAGTTTTTAATCAATCTGGATTCCCAGAAAGAACATCATGCTCATTTCAAACTCAGCTTGCATTAGCTTAGAGAATTCCTCGCAGAGAGATGGATTAGCAGAACCAAAAATAATGTCGTCGACATAAATTTGAACAATTATAATATCATTTTTGAATGTTTTGAAAAAGAGTGTAGTGTCAACCTTTCCTCTAGTAAACTTATTTTCTAGCAGAAAATTGCTCAATCTCTCATACCAAGCTCTGGGAGCTTGTTTCAAGCCATAAAGAGATTTCTTTAGTTAAAAAAAGAGTCTAATTTCTCATATTTTTCAAATCCAGGAGGTTGTTTGACATACACTTCTTCTGAAATGTAACCATTCAGAAATGCACTCTTAACATCCATCTGATAAAGAATAATATTATGATTTATAGAAAAGGAAACTAATAACCAAATAACTTCTAACCTGGAGACTGCTGCAAAGGTTTCTGTATAGTTTATACCTTCTTATTGACTATAACCCTGTGCAACCAGTCGAGATTTATTTCTGATCACTCCACCCTTACCATTGAGCTTGTTTCTGAATACCCATTTGGTTCCAATGACGTGGACACCTTTAGGTTTCTGAAGAAGATCTCATACGTCATTCTTTGAGAGTTGGGTCAGTTCTTCTTCCATATCCAGAATCCAATCCTTATCTAGAAAGGCTTCCTCAATTGATGTAGGTTCTATTAAGGAGACTAAACCTAGAAGCACTCATCAGAAGGTTTGAGAGTCAATTTTGTTCTGACTGGAGCATCTTTACTTCCAAGAATAAGATCTTCAGGATGAGAGGATGTGATTTTGTTCTTCTTTGGTTGAGTTTGATTAGAAGGACTATCAACATCATCAGAAAGAGGAGCTTCTGATTCTTTATCTTCTTGAATATTCTCCGTTGGTTCAGTGAATGTGATAGTCACATTTGCAAGCTTTTCACACAACTTTGACTTTTCATGGTCAAGCTTATCATCAAATATGACATGAATTGATTCCTCCACTATTTGTGATTCTTTGTTATATATTCTGAAGCCTTTAGAGCGTTCAGAGTATCCTAATAGCAGATACTTCTGTGCTTTGGAATCAAATGTACCCATATTCTCTTTAGTGTTTAACATATAACAAATACACCTGAATGAATGGAAGTAGAAAATGTTGGGCCTTTTATTCTTCCATAATTCATAAGGAGTCTTACACAAAATAGGTCTTATGAAGATTCTATTTTGAATATAGCATGATGTATTTACTACTTCTGCCCAGAAATGCTTAGCCATATGAGTTTCTTGGATCATGGTGCGAGCCATTTCTTGCAAAGTTCTATTTTTCCTTTCTACAACCCCATTTTGTCGTGGAGTTCTAGGGCAAGAAAAATCATGTACTATGCCATTTGAATCAAAAAGTTTTTCAAAATATTTATTTTCAAATTCACCACCATGATCACTTCGAACTCTAACTATTCTACAACATCTTTCATTTTGCACTTGGGAACATAAGGAACTAAATATAGAGTATGACTCATCCTTGTGTTTCAAGAATTTTACCCATGTCCACCTGTTGTAATCATCAACAATGACAAGTCCATATTTCTTACCATTGGCAGAAGCAGTTTTCAATGGTCTAAATAGGTCAATGTGAATAAGTTCTAATAGCCTAGAAGTAGAAACAATCTTTTTAGCTTTGAAGGGGGTTTTTGAAAATTTACCTTTTTGACAAGCTTCACAAAGAGCATCTGAAGTATACTTCAGATTGGACAAGCCTCTGACTAATCCAAGTTTATTTAATTGAGAAATTTTTCTTAAGCTAACATGACCCAGATGTCGATGTCAGACCCACTGCTCTTCTTGAATAGTCAGAAGACATTTTACATTTTTATTTCTCAAATTTGATAATCTTATTTTGTAAATATTGTTCTTTCTCTTGCCATTGAACAGAACTGAGCCATGCTTCTGACTAACAGCTTTACAGGATGTTTGATTAAAGATAACGTCATAACCATTGTATTTGGATTTCATGCATTTTCTCAAAATTACCCAAATTGTACACATCACATCTCGCTCAATCTTTGTCATATGAAGGTGATCTTGGACTTCTTGGAAAGCCAAGATGTCCCCTACAACTTTCATGTTGGTCATTTTTTTCTTTGAAGTTTTTAACCTGATGTAAATTGCTTTGATAAAAGTGTCTTTTTGTTGACTTTTAAAATGTCCTGTAATGTTTTGGCCCATATCTCTCAAATGGAGCATTTTTGGCCTTGAGCTTAGACAGACAAAGTTATAGAGAATTGAATTTCCTTCAAAATAGATTTTGGTTAAGGAATTTTTAATGAAGTATGTGAAAGTTATGCTTGGTCAAAGTTCAGTTGACTTCTCATAAAGAAAACCCTAATTTAGTAACTTTTGACTTTTGATGAATCTTGAGTTTTCTTGATGATTCATGATTAAACCTTGATCAAATGATGAATGTGACTTCAAAATGTTAATGTTGACCAAAAATCTTGAAGTTTGACTGTAGATTAATCAAAGTTGACTTTTTGTCCAATACAATTGATTTTCAATTATTTGACTAGTTGACTGAGCAAACTTGTGCTGCAAGGCTTGAAACTTGGCATGAGGATATTTTGAAGCATATGAGAAACCACGAAATCCACTTGAAGCGTTAGAAGTCCAATTTCCTTTGAGAAAAGTAAAACCCTAATTGTAGGTCAATTGTTTAGGAGGACTGTTTGTTTGGTCAACCCTTGAATAGTCTTGAGCAATTGAGAACCCTAGAAGCATGATGAGGTATCTTGAACTAATTTGTCTTGAAAATGGGATGGAAAATTTTGGGGTAAAAAAGCTTCCCCTATTCAATCTTCTTAAACCTGAAGAGTTAGACTAGCATGCTCGCCATTCGTGATCTGAAGGTGGAAGAGGATTGAACCCTTAAGTGCACAGGAATTTTCACTCACATGTGCACGAAGTAACACTGTTGGTTGATTATATCGGGAATAGGCTTAAAGATGCCATTTGGAAAAAAGGTGACTGAGTGTTGTCAGAGATGGGCTTATAGATTCCATCCAAAGTAAATGTTGATAGGAGTATCAAAATGAGTCTATGTCTGACTGTATCTAAAAATATATTGGAATGAGTCTACGTCCGACTTTATCCAAAAGAGTATCAGAATGAACTTTTATCTGGTTTCATCTGAACCGATGCTTTTTAGAATGAGTCTATCCGGTTTTATATGAGGGAAATGCTTTTCAGAATGAATCTCAGATGGAAATACTTGTCAGAATTAGTCTCTGATGGAGATGCTTTTCAGAATGAATCTATGAAGGGAATGCTTTTCAGAATGAATCTCTGAAGAGAATACTTTTCAGAATGAATCTCTGAAGGGAATTCTTTTCAGAATGAATCTCTAAAGGGAATGCTCTTCAGAATTGGTCTCTGAGGGAAATGCTCGTCAGAATTAGTCTCTGATGGAGATGCTTTTCAAAATGAATCTCTGAAGGGAATGCTTTTTAGAATGAATCTCTGAAGGGAATGCTTTTTAGAATTAATCTATGAAGGGAATGCTTTTCAGAATGAATCTCTGAAGGGAATGCTCGTCAGAATTTAGTCTCTTGAAGGAAATACTTTTCAGAATGAATTTTTGAAGGAAATGCTCGTTAGATTTAGTCTCCAGAGGGAAATACTTTTTAGAATGAATTTCTGAAGGAAATGATCGTTAGAATTTAGTCTCCTGAGGGAAATGCTTTTAAGAATGAATTTATGAAGGGATTCATCTGGTCGCGTAGATAGTCACCCCATCCTGTTTCAGGGATTGATCTATAACCTATCTATAAATTGCTGATAATATCCGTCTGTTTACGAACTTAACCTGAAAACACAAGGTTAATTTTATGCAATGTCATGATGTATGTAATGCCTTGCGTAATGATGCTCTCAAAGTAAATGAGAATATTATATGCGTTTTGTATGCATATGTCATGATATTTTTTAAATGATGTATGGATGCAATATGTATTTGGAATGTATCAGTAGTTTCTTGTAACAACTCTGGTTGGGGAAAATAAACCCCTGACTATTGCTGGGGATGCAGAAAGTAATTCTTCAATTTTTGTTTAGAATGACCTTACTGAGGATTTCTGCTTTCTATTTGAGGACACTCCACTGGGGATCTTCGACTTCTGCTTGGGGATAAAATCATTCAAGGAGATTCAGTCATTTGTTGTCCTTTTTATTGAAGGGTTTAATTCTTATGACTGGGGATAAATGAGATGGATAATCCTTTGATGCGCTATCTGACTAGGTTTCAGATATGGGCATCAGCTCTTCTGGGGAGGATAATGTTTGAATGATATCTGACTGGAGAAGAGAATTTTGTCGGGGAATTTGCAGTATTGGAGAAATAAACCCCGTTGGGGAAATAAATCCTGTAGACGGTGCTGAGGAAATAATATATGATGGCGATTGGAAATTCATAGGCTGTGCAAAGGAAATTTCCACTGTATGCTGGGGAAATGATCAAACTTCCTTACCTACTAGGGGACCTATTGAGAAAGATGATTATGTCAAGCTATCCATCAGGGATATGGAGGTGAACCGCTAGATGCCCCAATTTTTATCTGAGGGAATATTGGATTTTGCTAGGGAATATATCTCTATTGGGGACGAGCTTGTGAAGATAGCTCTGTGGAGATAGTTCCATGGAGCTTGCTCTGTGGTAATTTATGGATAACTAAAAAATTATTGGAACTCCTAGAGTCTTTAGTAAATGCTGATCAGAGTGATAAATTTTCTACTGATAAACAGGACACAGTCGTACGCTTTAATCCCTAACTTTTGCCTAGACCTCCTTTTTAGATTTTCAGTCCACCGGGATACCCTTTTTTGCCCAAGCCGCCTTTTCAGGTTTTCGACTTACCGGGTTTGCAATTTTATTTATATATCCCTAATTTTTTCCCGAACTTTTTTAGTTCTTCTGGATGCCCTTATTTTTGGCTAGGCCAATCAACCTAGCGGGTCTCTTTTACATGCGTAGTATTTTTTACTATGTCCACATTCACAGGGTGCGGAGAATTTTCACTATACATGGTAGTAAGTGTTGTGGCACTGCCAAAAAATATTTTTCTTGATCATACATGGCCCTTCCTATGCGAAAGTCCATTTGCCCCTGGGATTAGTCTGGTGCACCCGATGCTTAAAGTTATTGATCAACCATTGATAGCCAACTTTCTGATAGTCTTGACCTTCCTCAATATTTTTCAAAGAATTGTCACGGCAGAATGTAACCGTCTAATACTACTGACATATACAAGTAATTTGGTGATACCGAAGACTCAATTTTCATAGTGGCTTTTGCTGAAACTCATGATCAATGTAACATGCCCCAAGTGACTCAGATGGAGATCTGCCCTTGGATATTCATCACTTTTGAGAGATTCTTTGAATCTTGACTTGACTGCCACATATGAGTTAGACAATAACATGTCATGTCCCTTGACTTATAACCATCTGGATCCACGAAAGGTCTGTTATTGGAAGTGCCTTTCTCTTTGACACATCATCTGAAGTAATTCTGTCCATTGGGAGGATTTTCATTTATTGAATATCCGTCATGCGAATCTTTCTGCTGTCAAACAATGGTATTAAAATGCAAAGCTTTATGTTTGTCTTGAAGTTTTAAAAAAACATTTTTTGGTAAAACAAAATTTGTAAGTACGTGACATCAACTCAAGATTTATAGTAAGCCTTACAGGAGTTAGGATACCTTTTTGTAACAATATGCTTTCGAACTAACCCATGCTTCAATTAGGACTTTTAAGGGTTGTAACCTAGCCTGGTTCATGGTTTAGGAAACAAAGGATAAAGGCTCAAAGTTTATTTGTACCCAACCCATTCTCTGTGATGTTCTTTAGTCCTATACTCAGTTAATTATGCATTCAGGTTCCAATTATAGAACTAATATTTTAGTGATGGTTCCGAAATCGAAAGTTTATTTGGGAAGCCAGTCATCTTTCTTATAACATTTTTATTTTGTTGAGGATTTGTAGCGACCTCTTTTTGACTTTATTATCCCTGAATTTTTCCTGAACTGCTTCGTTTGAGATTACAGTCAGTGGGATGCCTCGGTTTTTTCCTAAGTCTCCTTCATAGGTTTTGACTTAGTGAGCTTCTCTTTTTGAAAGATAATAACTTCCTGATTCAATGATTATGGAGAACCATCATCTATTTTTGATTTAGAAGAGTATCTTCGATACTACTCGTGGTGTATGAAGGTAAAGCTTGTGAATGCATAATTGATTTGACTGAGAAACTACCCTTCCCCAGGTTATGTTTAAAGGTTTCAATTTGCATGAAAAAGAAAACTCCTACTTCTTAGGCTCAAAGGGAATTGACTAGGGATTAACTTCCTTATATCTCCATTGTTTAGGAATTGAAGCAATGCTTGTACATCGTCAGCAAGGTCTGTTCAAAAGTATACTATATGAGATTATGGTATCGTTTTCGTCATCATCTAAAGGCTTATAGGTTTAACGAGAGTTAAACATCACAAAAGGAAGTAAGAAGCACAATTTAAATATAGTGAAACAAATGGATTAATTCAAGACAAACATATGCAATGCATTAATGGGAAAAACCAAAGTTTGACATAAAGATAAGTGCTTGAGCAAACAAGAGAATTTGCAAATAAAAATTCAAATGATCTTAAAGCATCTCCACCCGAACTTGTCACTTTAGGTGGTGTGCCTTGCAGTTTCGATATTTGAGGGATGATAGAAAAACTCAATCTGACCATCTTGTGTGAACTCAAAAAAGTCATTCGTCAATCAGGTCCTGAATCTTACATTTCAAATCCCAATAACTATTAGTGTCATGTCCGGGACTATTAGAGTGATATGCATACCTTGCATTAGGATTGTAGATAGGAGCAGAATTATTAGGATTCCGAGGAGGTTCTCTCAATGTAATCAGCTCCATCTTCAACATGTGTTGCAACACTTGAGACAACGACATGTTGATTTTGGCAAATTGTCTTTTGGGTGTATCCTGCTTACGCTGATTACCCTGTTGTTGTTGGCGAGTACCCTGTGTATCTTGCTGAAACTTTTCACCAAATTCAAATCAACTTGGAGATACAATAATTGGCAACAAACAATGTTAGGAAGTTGATAACTACAAGAACCCGATGGTTTAATGAAGGAGAATTATCAAAAACATTTTCCACAATATTTGGGGCATATACACTTAGTTTGCACCAATATATATTTGAGGCATGCACACATTCGTTACATATGCACTCTAAAGTCCATGTTTCTATATATATATATATATATATATATATATATATATATATATATATATATATATATATATATATATATATATATATATATATATATATATATATATATATATATATATATATATATATATATATATATATATATATATATATATATATATATATATATATATGCATCATACATGACATTTCTTAAAACCTACTACGAAGAGAGCCAATATATTAGGGCCCTCCATCAGTTCTAACCTCGGTTAGAAACAAATAACCAATAAAATTTGTTCTCATCTCTGATTTAGTTATCTAAGATGTGGATCATTCCAAACAAATTCCTACCTATTCCACCCATTATGTTAGTCTCTATGCAACAATGCGTGAATTTTCTATATTTAACTTATTGTGTCAGTCTCCACGTAGCAATATATTCTTTCTTTGCGATCTAGCTCATTGTGTCAAACTCTAGGCAACAATGTTGCAAAATCAGCAATTCCACTCATTGCGTCGGCCTCTGTGCGAGAATGTGTGAAATCTACAATTTAACTTATTGTGTCATTCTCCACGTAGCAATATGTTCTTTCTTCGCGATCTAGCTCATTGTGACAGACCCCAGGCAACAATGTTCCGATGTCAGCAATTCCACCCATTATGTTAGTCTCTATGCGACAATGTGTGAAATTTTCTACATTTAACTTATTGTGCTAGTCTCAATGCAACAATAGGTTCTTCCTTTGCGATCTAGCTCGTTGTGTCATACCCCAAGAAACAATGTTGCGAAATCAGCAACTCCACCCATTGTACCAGTCTCTATGCAACAACAATGTGTGAAATTTTACATATTAAGCTTATTGTGTCAGTCTTCATACAACAATATGTTTCTTTCATTGCGATCTTAGCCCGTTGTGTCAGACCCCAGGAAACAATGTTGCGAAGTCGACGATTCCACCCATTGTGTCAGTCCCTATGCGACAATGTGTGAATTTTCTATATTCAACTTATTGTGTCAGTCTCCATGCAACAATGTTGTTATCAAACTCGAACCCATTGTATTAGTCTCTATGCAACAATTTTATTATCAAACCTCTTCCATTACATCAATCTCCATGCTACAATGTTATTGTCAAAAGTTTTCTTAAACAAAAATCCATTGCATCAGTCTCCAGGCAGCAATGTCATTATCATGTTGTTTCCTCGATTTAACTCATTGCATCAGTCTCTATGCAGCAATGGTGTTATCAGTTTTCTTATGATTTAGCTCTATTGCATCAGTCTCCATGCGACAATATATTGTCAAAATTTTATTTTACATGTTCCCTAGGTCGCAATGAATAAACAGACTCAAAACAAACCAAAACTTACTATATTAGTCTCTTATGGTTACCTTGTTCATTATATTTTTGTGAAAATTATCATTTGATTCCTAATTCTTATTGCTATTATGTTACATTTGGTATTTCTAACATTCATCACATACTGATACGACTATTCACTCTCATTCACAATTACACCTTGTGCATATTTTTTCATATTAACTATCACTCTTGCACCATCTATGTTCTTTTCCAATACAAAATTAATTTCAAAAGCTAACACTCCACAATTTTTCAAAACATGCTATCTATAAGTTTAAATCAATAAATTACTAACACCATATTTCAAAATTCACACCACCTACAAAACCAAGTTTTTACAGAATCACTAATTTTTGTAGCAATTACACAAACTCTAATCTCAAAAACATCAAATCTCATATAGTACAATTTGTACAAATTTTGTTCATATTCTTTGTGGAAAAACAAGAATAACAAACAGTAATATCAACTGCAGCAGAGGAAAATCTACACAGAAAAAGTAGAGAAAAAAAAAAGAATTGAACCCTCGTTGATAAGTTGTGTAATCTATTCTTGTTGTTTTTTTTTTGTCAATTCTACTCACAGGAAAAAAGAAGAATCTGATTGTCGCCGAAATACCAACGTTGATACATCTTCTCTGCGACGAGACAAACCAATCCACACTTCTAAACTCTATGATAAAGATCCGGCCATCATTGTTAATAACAACCTGACGTGTCAAATGCCGCTGTAATCATGACCGCTTACAGAATCTTCCTCGCCGCAGCCACCGCACCCAATCCAAGAAGTCCTCCTCTTTACCGACAAAAATCAATCGACAGGACCACACATAATCAGCCGACCACACTCTTCAATCCTCCGCCACCGTAAAGGCAAAAATCTGTTGATGAAGCTCCTCCCTCCGATTGTAGCCGCCGCAAGCACCTCCACGGTGTTTTCTTTGCTGTTTCCGTTCCTTTACCGGTAACATCCTTTATCCCTTCGTAATTAATTTATGAGGTTTGATTTCACTTTGTTGTTCTTTTTTGAATGAACCGAAGGAGACGAAATAAAAGTATGATGAGTATAAAGAGAGAAGAGAAAGGGTATTACGTGAAAAGGAAAAGAGGAATTTGAGATTCGTTTTGTTTTCCTAATGATATTACTTATGGTTAATTATTATTATTTTGTTTTATTAATTAATCCATGCTACATGTCAAAATATGAGTGGTTGGTCCAATATCTTAGAAAAAAAATCAAGATTGTAACAAATTGTCTTTCTTATTAGCTACTGATAACAGGATGGAGGCGTTCCTCATTTTCTTAGACTTTTCTTGTCATTATTTTTTTATTCTTTTTTGATTATTTTTTATTTATTAAAATTATAAATTAAGTTTAGATGTTGTTAGCTCGGGCTTAAGTCTGTTAGGTCTAATTTGTTAGCTAATTGTCCCACATCTCTTTTGCTAATCAACACCCCTTTTTTATACTACTTACTACCTTGATTTACTTGTTTTATTTTCGATTAAGTTTTTATACTAATTAAGTGTAATTATAATTATGCATTTAATTTTATCAATAACTTAGGAGTTTAGTCCAATTAAAAATCAAAATCCCCTCTCTTACGTAAATCACTAATCTTGTACATAAATCACCTTTTTATGTTAATTCAAACATTCTATAAATAATAGGATGTCCGTCTTCGAGTAATAAAATCGGCCGACATATCATCTACCTGTTTATTATTGAAAATAAAAAAATTAAAATCCATGCAAACTCACCAAATTCACCATCTGTGAATGACAGGTGGCCAATATCTGGCCACGTGATGAGGAGACTATATCAGACTCCCCCGCTCTACATCTTAAAACAACTAACCAACAATAAACCATTTTTCTACTAACATAAAAAAACATCAAGATCATTTTCAAAAAGGATTAAATAGCATTGTCTTCGAATCCAACCGCAAACTGCGTCTACGATCTCCCAACTTGCAACCCAGACAAGGTTAAAAGGTAAATTCAAAAGCAACTCTATGCAATCCATAAAAAACACCAACACTACAAACTACAAAATAGGACTATGATTCCTCCTAAGAAGATACGTAGGCATACAATCAAAAATTGTGGCGAGTCCCCTAATTAAAAGTAAACCTTTTTCCCCTTTAATTAAAATTAAACCCTTTTTTCCCCCAAATAAAATTAAAATCCCTTCTCCCTTAATAAAACTTAAAACCGAATTTTCTTAAAAAAAAGGCGCATCTAAACCTAGTATCCTTGTGAACAAGGTAGATGAGGGGCGCATAATACCTTCCCTTCATCTAGAATCGAGTCAAGCGTAGAATCTCTGAACTTTTTAGGGTTATTCCTTTATACTCCTATCCTTTAGGATAAAAATTAAGGGCGGAGACTCTGATTTAAAAACCAGTTACAACAACTGGTGACTCTATTGGGGACTCAACCCTAGGTTTAGAAGCCTTTTCTTTAGGTTTTAGGGCTTTTCTTATTTATTGGTTTTTCTTTATTTTTGCTTTATCTATTTATTCATTTATTTTCTGCTTATTTATTTATTTATTCATCTGTGGCGAGATTTATTTTCTGCTTATTTATTTATTTATTTATTTATTTTCTGCTTATTTATTTTCGCAGTCTTTTTGTTTATTTCTTTGTAATGGTCCCTAATTTTTGCTTGGATCGCCCTTTCGTGTTTTCAATCCACCAGGATAATTTTTTTGTATGTCCCTAATTTTTTCGTGGATCGCCCTTTAGGGTTTTCGATCCACCGGGACGCTCATTTTTGCCTAAGTCGCCCATTTAGGATTCGAGCTTAGCGAGCCTTTTATACATAGTATTTTTTGACTGCATCTAAATTTGCCGGATGCGGCAGTTCATCCCCATCCATTTTTATGTGGATGAGACCACCACCGAAGAATGCTATTTTCACTACGTATAGACCTTCATAGTTGGGTGTCCATTTACCACGTGAATCGAGGCGAGACAACATAATCTTCCTGAGTACTAGACCATGTTGTAGTTCCTCTTGTGTAGTACACCATTACTCAAAGAATTTCGAGGCTAATTTCCGTAGAGTTCGTTTGTCAATAATAAAGGCATTTTATGGATATTCTTGCTTTCCTAGGTACTTCTTGATGTCGTAAAACCAAGGCTTGTCATTCGGCCCTTCTTCAATAGCAAGGCAGTGTGCGGGCTCTTCAAAGCGTCTGATTGTGATGCATGGTTTGTGGTTTGGCAAAGTTACTTTAAACATGGTTGAGAGAGTTGCCAAAACGTCTGCCATTTATTTTCTGCTCGTGGGATGTGATTGAAAGTGATCTCTGAATTTCGCATCCAACATTAAAACATGATCCGAATATGGAATCAATTTTGGATGTTTAGTATCCCATTCGCCGTTGACTTGGTATGTGAATAATGCAGAGTCCCCAAATACTTCAAGGTGCTTTATTCTCAGCTCAATGGCAGCTTCCAGTCCTAGTATACAAGCTTTGTACTCAACGATGCTATTGGTACAGTCAAAACACAACCATGTAATATAGGGCTTGTGATAATTCTTTGGAGAAGTCAAAACATCCGCTATACCGTGCCCCAGTGCATTTGAAGCCCCGTCGAACATGAGTGTCCAACGTGCCCCTGGCTCGGGCCCTTCGTTAGGTCCTGTCATTTTATAGTTACCCATAGCCATGACATCTTCGTCTGGAAAGTCAATCTTCATAGGTTGATATTCTGGCAGTGGTTGGTGAGCTAGATAATAGCTTGATCGGCCTTTCTTTGATGCTTTACTCTAACGTTGCCCCCATCTTGATTTCTTTGGGATCTTCCTCTGTGCCTAGATTAATAATCTCAATAGCCTCTTGATACAATTGTATGTTGTCATCCTTTCGCTCTATTTACCTTTCCATTTTCTTAGAGAGTTCAAGATCTTCATCACCTTCCTCTTCAGCTTGGTTGATGGGAGCATCAAAATTATATCGGGTCGCAGCAGTAACATTATCAGTGGTTTTGGGCATGGATCTACACCTTTATAATGTTTTGGTGTAGGTTTTAGTATGTGAAAATGAATATGCAAAGAAAGTATTGTCATTTTGAAATTTAAGAGATAAATGCAAGAGAAAGACAAGGATCTTAATTGGAAACAAAATATCACTTTTATTAATCGTAAATATTGTCTAAAACAAAATCGGGGGACCCTTACAAGTAACCCCTATTCCTCGGGCTTGACATAGGTTCTTTTTAAAACATGGAAAATTACTTAGGAAAGAAAAAGATCTCGGGAATCTCCACGACAATCCAACTTTTAAGTTCTTCTCTTGGGGTGCATTTTCGGATGTAATCATTTACATTTTTGGTGCTGACTTTGCTGGATATCCTTGCCACGTGTCCGCCCTGCTCCGTTTCTTTGTTTACAAAGGTCTCTTGGATCGGAGGAAACAATGCTTTACCCCTCAGAGTAGCTACATATTTTTATTCAGGGTATAGTCTGAATTGGACTATCCCCTGGTCCACTAGCTTTTGTAGCATTCTTTCAAAGGCTTCATTATGTTCCAACAGGAACCCCTTCGAATAAATATTCCTTCAATAAGTTGATTAAGGTTTTTGCTTGTCTGGTTGCCCTAAATTCAGTGACTATTTCAATCGCATTTATTGTCGGCCCACCATGCAGAGGCATATGGTTTGATTTGATATTAGGTTTCTCAAAAGTGATATCTTGATATTCTAACAAGTCCCGCATTGTATGTTTAAATGCCCATCATTGTTCTATGGTGTGCCCTGGAGAGTTAGCATGGTATTCGCATTTGGCATCGGTATTGCACCTTCGCGGGAGTGGCCCGACTGAAGGATCTAGAGGCTTGATTTCCACCAAGGATGCCTTAATCAAGTGTTGTAATAACTAGCTAGGGGGCATGGGGAGTGGATCAAAATTTCTTTGTGGCTTTATGCCTTGCTGTTGTGCTTACGGGATCATCAATGGTTGTTGTGCCCTGGGTTGTGAGGCTACAACATTAATTTCTCCCTCCTTTCTTTTTGGGAAACTTGAAGCAAACATTTTTTAATTATAGGAAGCATTTGATGGTCCCCCTGGTATCTTCCCACTCTTTATTCCAACCTCAATCTTTTCTCCGATAGTCACTAGATTTGTGAATCCCAAAGAGATATTTCCAACCATCTTCTCATAATATAACCCTTGCAAGGTTACCATGAACATGTCTACTAACTCCTTTTCCAACAGCGGGGGTTGCACATGGGATTCCATCTCTCTCCATCTATGAGCATACTCTTTAAAGGACTCTTCTTTTTTCTAAGACAGATTGTGGAGTTGCATGTGGGTAGGTGGCATGTCCAGGTTATATTTGTAATGCTTTAAGAAAGCATTAGCAAGATCTGCCCATGTGCGAATGTGTACTCTCTCCAATTGCATATACCAGTTTAAAGATGCCCCACTTAGGCTATCTTGAAAATAGTGAATCATCAGCTTCTGATCGTAGGCATGGGCATGCATCTTCCTGCAATACACGCGCAAATGATTTCTTGGATAGGTGAGTCCCTTGTATTTCCCAAAAGTTAGGCACTTTGAACTTTTGCAGAATTACCACATCAGGAACTAGGCCCATTTCGTGAGCGTCTACTTTGAAGGCATCAAACCCTCTATATCTTTTAACCTTTCCTCCAGAGCTTTATACTGATTCATTACTAGTGGATTATCAACATCATGAGTACCAGTCCATTTTAAGGGTGCCTGGTTGGTATCCTCTAGGTCGTGGTCTCCATTTTGCAGGTCCAAGTAATTGTTTGTGTTGTTGATTGGAATTTATAGGGTATGTGATGCCCCTGCTTTTGATGGCGGTGGGATAAACCCATCAGTTTCGACTTATCTAGTCTCTTGTTGGGCTATGATAGACTTTTGGAGTCCTGTCTCTAGCTCTTTTCTTAGTTGGTGACCTCTTGATGCACCAATTGTTTGGGCTACTTCTTCGAAAGATACTCTGGGAATCTGATCTTGCCTGTCAATGATGTTCTTCAACGCTAGGAGAACTTGACTCAGATCTCCTTTCATTGAACTTACATCACCCTTTACTTGGCCGAGATCCTCTTTGAATGCAGCCCGAGTTTCCTCGATTTTCTCCATTGCTTTTTGTTGGTAGGCCTTTGTTTGATATGAAGGCCAAGGAGGTGGTGATCTTCTTCTACCAATGGTTTAACTGGAGTGATTTTGAAAAAGATGAGCTTTGATATGATATGAAAGTGTTTATGAATGCACGCATGCTTATGATTATAAGCATTTAATGGTTTATTGTTTAAAAATGTCTTATTCATTTGGGTACATACTTATCTTTTGCTTATTATTATTATTATTATTATTATTATTATTATTATTATTATTATTATTATTATTATTATTTTATTTGGTGACTAGCTTTAAAATAGATACGCCAACGAGATACATAAACAAAATGCCTTTATTGAAAGTAATATAATGCAGATATTGAAAAATATTACAATCTTAAACCAAAACTTGTTTGCATGAAATCAAGCAAAGGGAAACAAATCTTCTAGGTGCGCTCGCGGATGTATACTCTAAAATCATCGACTGTTGCTTGATAAAGCTTGAGAAAGTCTTCAACATCCTTAGGATCAAGGGTATCTCCATAGCTGCAAGCGAACATCTTCAGAGATCTTTCGTATAATTTCCCTTTTGTGGCTTTGATTTCAGACATGTCTGGCGCATAGACGCGGACAAGTTGTTTCCCTCTGGTATCCATTTTCAAGGATAATCACCAAAATCTTGATTTTATTACTTTTTGTTTTTTTTTACCCTGTGAATAAGACAAATAAAAGAAACAAATGATGAATATATGAAATGTTTGAATGCATGGATGTAGGGTTGAATGATGGGATTTTATGATAGGTAGCCTTATAAGGTAGGTTTCTGAATTTTGACCTACGGTTAATCTACCCTACCAAAAGGTGATTTCCTTAAGGATGTCATGAATAACAACAGAGGGAAAAGGCACACGTGCCTCCCTTAGGTGGAGCCTCTTTTCGGACCGAGATTTTCGTCTCAAAGTCGTGAAAGGTCTCGTCATGAGATGTTGGGTTAAGGTCGTTACAAAGAGTCATAAGTGGGCTTCCAAAGTCCTACTCGTCAAGAGGATATATCTCGATAAGTATTCCTTTTTCAGAATTCCACCAACTCTAGGTGAAGTCGTCACATAAACTCGCACGAATGATGTATCCCCTAAGTTAATAGACGAACCTTCTTGCTAAGGGTTATTTGAGAATATTTTTTTGAAATAAAAACCCTCCACGCAGCAAATATTTAATGACAAAAAATAGACAAGAAATAAATAAATGCAATAAATAAAGCAAATATATAAATAACAACCCAAAATAAAACCTAAAACCTAAGGTTGAGGTCCCCAGTAGAGTCGCCAGCTGTTGCGACTGGTTTTTAAATGAGAGTCGCCACTACGAGTTTTTATCCTAAGGAAGGGCATCTAATAGGAAACCCTAATTCGCAGACAGAGATTCTAGGTTTCAGACATCATTAGATGAAAGGAAGGTAGCTTTCATCTACCTTATTCGTAAGGATACTAGGTTTAGTTTTAAAATTTAGGTAAAAAGGTTTTTAATTTTTTATAGGGGATCTCGCCACGATTTTAGTCGTATGCCTACGTATCCTCTTACGAGGAATCAGAGTCTCATTTTGTAGTTCGCATGTGTTGTACCCCAAAATTTGCCCTCCCATATTCTTCAAGATTTGTCAAGAATCATCTTCAAATGGTTCAAGATTTCTCAAGGATTGCACAGTCAAACCACCTCCTAAGACAACTGAAATTAGGGTTTTGATTCTCTCAAGGAATTTGAGGCTTTCAATTCTTCAACCAAGTCTCATAGGCCTCTAAACATTCTCAAGCACCTACATGCCAAGTTTCAAGATTCACAATGCCAATTTGCACAGTCAAAAGTTCCATTTGACCCACGGTCAACTGCAGGGGCAAAATGGTCATTTTACAGTCAAAAGTCAGAATTTTTGGTAAACATATTATTTTGAGTTCACAATCATCATTTGATCAAGTCTTGATCATGATTCCACAATAATGGCTCAAAATCATCAAAGATGCAAAAGTTACTATTTTTGGACAGTAGAAAAGTCAACTGTATCTTGACCAGGGCATAACTTTTTCATGGTTCATCAGAAAAATCCCATCCAAGGCTCATTTTAAAGGGGATGCAACTTCCTACAATCCATATTCACATTCCAAGTCTAAGAGATGCTCTCACAAAAAGTTATCAATTTCTACATTATAGGTCAATTTCAAAAGTCAACAAAAGTACACTTTAAGTCAAAGGCCATAACTTGATATTGGTAAATCCAAATGACATGGGACCAAAGGCCTTCGTTAGAGTACTTCAAGACCTTTCCAAAATGTCCAAGAACATGGTCATATGATCAAAATTGAGCAAGATATGCATTGGAGAAGTTGGGAAATTTTTATGAATTTGCAAAAGTCAACTTTGCTCAAAACACCTTATTTTTGCTAATGGGCCTCAAATCTCCTCTTGAAACTTTATCCATGGCCTATGCACGACCCATCAAGCTTAATTGAATTTATTTTCTTATTTTTATTGATTAATTGGATTTTTTATTAATATTAATTCATTTAATTAATTTAAATTGTAGGAAAATACAAGATTTGGTTTTTCAATCTTTTTGTGAAGCAAATGTGGTCAAGATATGCTGGCAATTTCGTGTACAAATCAAATATGCAAGAATCTCCAAAATTGGAACTTTTTCCAATCATGAAAATGCAAAAAGATTTGATTTTCAATCAAATATTCAATCATCAATTCAAAGGATTTTGGCTCAAGATTGTGACCTAGTTTCATTCCTCTATATATGTACAAGCTAACCCTAATGCCACAGACGTGAGAAAGCTGCAGACAAAGCCATAGCAATATTGAAAAATTTCCAAGAAAACTCAAAACTGAATTCTATATTCCAGGGCGATTTAAAGACTTTTTTTGATTCTAATCTATTGCAGGAGGTTCCCAGAACGTGTGGCAATCAAATTCACGTGCTAAAGCTCAAGAAATCACCCATTACAGAACCACGGTTTGAAGCTTTTTTCCAAAATCGTAAACATTGATTCATGCATATTTAACATATTTTTGTGATCGTTTTGTGTTGCTAGGGACTGTACCAAGCTAATGGTATAGTTTAATTGCATTGAAACGCCATAAATTAAAAGTTACCATGGACGATTTCTAGGGTTCATGAGCTGTGAATTTTGCAATACAGGCAAAATTAGAACTCCTGAGGCATATGGTTGAAATCGTGAGAATCAGACGAACATAAACCAACCCTCGCGAAACATTTATATCAACCACAGGGTTAGTCGCTATTTTTCGTCGCTGCATATTGTGGGGGTTAAAAACCCCCGCTATTTGATTTTGTTTTTACATGTACAACGAAGAAGATGAGTACGTGTTAGTACATGGTTGGACAATTTAAAAATACGCGCGTTTTTGTTTTGTTTTCGGCATATTGCTTATTTTCCATATATAATATACTCTCTCCATTCTATTAACAAACGCGCAGTACAACTCAGTTGGCCAAAGCATTGGAAGATTATCCCTTGGGACCTGGGTTCGAGTCCCAGGTCCACCCAAAACGCTTATGTTGTTTTTCCTAACATATTCACATGCAGGCTTCCCAAAGTGTTCCACCATGTACCTCACTTACCAACACTCCAGGTGGCTTCAAATTCAAATCTAATGGTCCAGATGGAAGGATCATGGTACTCCCAGTCAGCACGCACCATGGAGAAGCAGGAAAGTCAAACAAGCTTGAGGTTAATGGGCTTCAAAATTCCAGAACTTACCTCCTAAATGGGCTAGCACCCCCCCTTGGTTTATTCTTCTTTTAATTCTTTTTTCTTCTTTATTTTATCAATTATTAATTATCATTATTATTATTTAATTAACTCACAAATTAATTATTTTCATAATAAAATCAGGAAACTAAAATATTTTTATTATTATTAATTTCACCTTTAATTTATTATTTTTGTAAATAAATTCTAATGTATTTAATTTAGTTAATTAGGTTAATTTTGACTTTTTTTCAATAAATAAAATTAACATAGAATTAGGGTTTTACTAACTTTTGATTATTTTATTTTATTTTCCTTAAGACATTTAAAACCAAAAATACTTTTTTTTTATTAATTAATTTTAGGTTTAATTTAATACAAAATAGATCAAATTTCTTCCTTTCTCAAAAAAAGGGTCAAAATCCTAAGGACTTCTCCGATTCAATTTCTCTCGCGCGCATATTAATTTTGATCTATATTTATGTAATTGTTCCGAGGATGTAATAGCGTTAATTAGGACTTTTATCGCTTTCTTTTATTTTCCGCAATTTACTTTTTCCAAGGGTTTGTTTTTGGCGATGTAAATACCCGACGCCTTGTAATAGCTTAGATTTACTTTCCGCAATTTACTTTCCGCAAATATTTAACTGCTAGATGTATGTTAATTAGGCTATGCATGACAAGACTTACCTGAAAATTAAAATCAAAACGTAGCTCACCATAACATGTGAAAAGATAATATAAATTGAATCCTGACACACTTGCACATGCCACTCCTAGGGTACGCCTCACTTGGTTGCCTCAACGTGGTCATTGAGTATAGGGTGTTTTAGAGGTCGCCCTCTTGTCTAAAGATCCAAGTTGCCTTGAAACGGTTGCCTCAGATAAAATGATCTAAGACATTAGGGTTACCGCTAAGGCGTCCTACCATTGCTTTAGTGACCACATGTCCCTATAATCGAATTGACCCGAAACTCCAACGACGGTGCTACCTACTTCTCAATAGTGGGATAGCATTGTCTCAAGGACATTTACACAGCTTAATTTCTTTGAGTAGGTAGAGGTTCTCAGGTACTTGCTCTTTCAAAACAAAATAACTTTTCACACTTACACTTTTCTGACAAAAGTTTTCAAACAAACACTTCATACACTCTTGAGGACAGATACAAGAGTTAAATCGAAGTTTTCAAACAAACTTTTTCAAAACCCACAAACACAAGAAAAGCAAAACACTTTTGAAAACATAGTGAGCAAGTACCTAAGAGCCCGTGGATAACCACAGATAGAAAGGGTGCTAACACCTTCCCTTTCTATAATCTACCTCGCGAACCCGAGAAACATCTCGAAAAGGAATTTTGCTGTGCTTTTGTCCTTTCCTGGTTGGAGAAAATAAAAGACGGTGGCGACTCTTGCTTACCGCGACATTTTGCGAAAACGAACGCAAACGCGAACCAGCATTTCAAAAACAGTCAGTTCTCATTCCCACCGATCACAGAACTGGCGACTCTGCTGGGGACTAATATTAATAAGTGAGGTGTACCTTAGGATTAGATCATTCTATGTTTTCAATTGTATGCCTTGTTTGCTTTAATATTGTGGGCTTGTATTGGAGTTTCATAGATCCTAACCTGGATCTGGGGAATACCCTTTAGGTAGCAATAAATTGTGAGGGACCTGTCCGGCGTAGACCAACACGGGTGAAGCAGTAGCTACGTTGGTGTGACACCTTGGTCTATACCGATACCCCTTGTGTTGGAACGAGGAGAATATGGGTCTTCTGAGGAGTCATTAAGCACCAACTGACCTTAGCACCTTAAATTGACCAACTTGGCCATAGAACAGTAGCAGTATGCTACACTCATTGAGGCCAAACTCTCGCGATGGTTCCGACCGCAAGAAAAGGTTGCGAAGCTGGAGTTATGACCGATTGAGGGTAGTCAGTGATATTGAGATCCTCTAGAACCCGGTTACTATTTTTAGGACAGGTCTTAACCAACTGAAACTGAAAGAGGGTAGTACCTAAACTTCATGCTGGCCTGAACTCTAAGGGCTGTCTTGTGTGACTTGTGTGCCTTTACCATGTTTGCCTTTTGGGAATACTTGTGGTGTGCCTTTATCATGACATCATAATATCATACCATTGCATGCATCATGCATAAGGACTAACCCATTTCAAGGATCTCAAGGGTTTGTGATGCAGGTCATGATGAACCAACTGTCTAGAAAGGGGCAAAGGGGATTTATTTTCCTCTAGCCAAGGTTGTTTGAAGATCAAAACATGACAACTTGAGTCAGGGGCTATGACCCACTCGATATGGTGAGCCTAACTCTTGAAGAAGGACTCTCAACAACATGAAGTTCCTTCAATCAAGCTGCAAAATTCAAATTCTAACAGTTTCCTGTTTACCCCGCGAGATCCTTGAAAATATTGCATACACATATCATACATATCATTGCATAACAGGTCATTCGATACAGGTCTCTCATGTTCTCGCTGTTTATTTCAGCAATGGCTTTCCAACCAGACAACCAAGATCTCAGGGCTAAAAACGCCCAACTTCAAGAAATGTTCTTAAACCTATCCCAGGGGCAAGAAGAGATAAAATCTCTCTTCACAAGGGGCGTGGTCCTACGGAATCCAGGAGGCGTCAGGAATGATCAGTTGGAAGGGCTACAAATTGAGTTGGCAATAATGAAGATCCAGATGATGGGACAGCTGGAGGGCCAGATGACTCTCATTCAAGACTTAGCTCAAAGACAAGAAGAGCTCAGGGTCCTCGTCAACAATCTGCTTCAAAATAACCAAGTGAGGCAGACAACTAGGGTTGAGGATCAAGCCATCATTCAACCACCTTTGGGGCAAGAAGACAAGGGAAAAGCTCCTCAGCTTGCTTCAGGGTCACAAGCCCAGCATCAACCTCGCCAGCATCAATAGGGTAATCGGCGTAAGCGAAATACGCATGGAAGACATTTCTCGGAGACTGATATACCATCATCGCTAATACTGAAACGCTTGTTGGAGGTCAAGCTGATTGCTTTAAAGGATCCTCCCCGGAATCCCAACACCTCTGCTCCTACCTATCATCCCTATGAAAGGTGTGCATACCACTCTGACGGTCCGGGACATGACACCGACAACTGTTGGAGTTTGAAGAACAAGATCCAAGACTTGATCGACGGAAGGGTGCTGGAGTTCATGCCGGATGGTGAGATGAAAATCTTCCGCTGAGAATTCTCCATCTGAGATGACTAGTTCAAACTAAGAAACTTTTGTTAATTTGAATTCTGAAGTTGTATTTTTCTTTGCTTACTCAAACCATTATTGTCATGGCAAACTTTTTTTATTTCATTAATACATCGCATATGTCTGTCTTGAATCAATCCATTCGTATTCACTATATTCAAATTGCTTTCATTTTTTTTGTGATGTTCAATTCTCGATTAAAAATTCTAAGCCTTTTGAGGGAGGATGACGAAAACGATACCACGATCTTTACAGTATGCTTTTGAACAGACCCCGCTGATGAGGTACATGCATTGTTTCAAATCCCTAACAGTGGAGTTATAAGGGAGATAATCCTTAGCCAACCCCTTTGAGCCAAAGAAGTTGGATTTTTTCTTTTCACAAAAAAATTAAAACCCTTAATCATGACCCGGGGCAGGGTAGTTTTCTCAGTTGATCCAGGTGCGCAATGAATGGCATCAAAGGAGTCCTTCCAAAAACAAAAGACAGTGATGGTTCCGAATAATCATAAAGACAAGCAGTCATTATCTCTCAGAAATAAAAGCCCATTAAATCAAAACCTATGAAGGAGACTTACAAAACTGGGGCATCCTGCTGACTGTAATCACAAAAGAAACAGTTCAGGCAAAAAACAGGGATAACACAAATCAAAAGAAAGAGGTCCTGCAAACCCTCAACAAAAAAAAATGACTGCCTGTTCAAAATAAACTATCAGTATCCGAACCGTCACCGGAATATCAGAGCAGAGACTCAAACAAGATCTAATGTACGATTAGCTGAGTTTTGGATCGAAGAACATCACGAAGAACGGGTGGGTACACATAAAATTTGAGCCTTTTATCCTTTGTTTCTTAAACCGTGAACCAGGCCACGTTATAACCCTTAAAAGTCCTAGCTGAAGCATGAGTTAGTTCGAAAGCATACTGTTACAAAAGGTATCCTGAATCCTGTAGGGCTTGCTGTAAAATCTTGAGTTGACATCACATTTTACAAAAAATCACTTGTTTTACCAAAAAAATGCATTTTCAAAAAACTTCAAGACGGACATAAGCTTTGCATTTTTAATATAACATTGTTTGCATATGACTATTTGTTCAAACAGCAGAGAAATTCGCACGACGAATATCTAGTGAACAAAAATCTTCTCAAGAGTCACCTCAAGTGGAAGAAACACTTCCAACCAAGGGGCAGGCCATAATCATTGTCCATTATCTGGGGCAGTTAACTCAAGATTCAAGGAATCTCTCAAGATGCCAAATAGCCTGGGGAAAATCTCCATCTGAATCAATCGGGGCCTTGAACATGAATTCCAACAACGAATCTTGCATGATCAAACATCTTCTGGTGGTATGGCAACACAACACTACTGACAGCGACAACTCTCTACATCCTGAGAGCATGGACATAGTCGAAAAAATACTATGCATAATCAAAGACCCGCTAGGTCGACTGGCCTAGGCAAAAATAAGGGCTTCCCGACGAACCAAAAGGGTTCGGGCAAAAATAAGGGATGAAAATGAAAAAATCAGTACACCCGACAAGTCGAAAACCTGAAAAGGCGGCTTGGGCAAAAAAGGGTATCCCGATGGACTGAAAACCCGAAAGGGCGGTCCAGGCAAAAATTAGGGATCAAAGTGTACGACTATGTCCCATCATCTCGTCACCTGCCTACCAGAAGAAGATTTGTCAATCGGCAATTATCAAGCACATCCACAGGCCTTCTTCTCCCGCAGAAACTGCGGCAATAAAAATTGTCCGAACTGTACAAGCTACTCTGTCCACCAGGTACCAAGGCATATGCAGCTGAAGAATTAACCGGGATACCTTCACTCCTCGCAGAGTAAGACAAGATTAAGTAATGCTCTCCCCAAGCAGAGTTGGTCTCCCATCAGCCCTAAAAAGGCACAGTATCCCCAGCAAATCAGCAATACTCTCCCCCCAAGCAGAGTTGGTCTACCATCAGCCCTAAGGAAGTTGGGTATCCCCAGAAGATCTTAATGTTCCCTAGCAGAGTATACAGATATTCATCAGCAAGCATCCCCGACACTGTTAATATTCCTTGACGAAATATAAGAATGTTTCCCGGCGGAATGCAAGATACCCCCAGTGGAGCCATTTCCCTAATACAGTCCAAAAAGTTTCCCCAGGAGAGTTGAACCATCTCCCCAGTAGATTCTGGAAGCTTATCCCCTGCAGAGTACAAATGCATCTCCCCAGCCATATTCAAAGGTTATTCCCCACCAGAGTCTAACTGGGTTATCCTCAGCAAATTGCAACAGAAAGATCATCCCCAGCGAAGTTCTTTCTATCCCCCAGCGAAGTTCTTTCTATCCCCCAGCGGAGTTCATCATCAGAATCCCTAACAGAGTTTATCAACGGAATCCCCAACGGAGTTATCGTTAAAATCTGAGCGAAGTATCTCTTCCCCACAGAGTAATTCCTTGCAGAGTAATCTCTTCACCAGGCTTATTCCCCAACGGAGTCATCCTCTCCTACAGGCTTATTCATGCAATCATCTTCGTTCATCATCCCCAGCGGAAACGAAAAACTCTACTCTTCAACCTCAGCCCAGGATTTAACGAACTTCCCGACATTCATCAAGGATTTATTTTCCCAGACGAAGATAAATTCATAAACATCATATTGTCATACATCATGATGCATGCATATACGCATCATATCACACAATCTCATTTATTTTTGAGAACATCATGATATCATGCATTTCATACATCATGACATTGCATACAACTAATGTTTTGCCTTTTCAGGAAAAGGTCAATCAAAAGATATTACCATCAACTTTTGCAGTTCCAGATTGTGATTGGTGGATCTGGAACTGACTGTTTAAAGCTGGTTCGCAAAATGTCGCGGTAAGCAAGAGTCGCCACCGTCTTTTATTTTCTCCAACATAGACAGGACAAAAGCACAGCAAAATTCCTTATGAGATAGTTTCTCGGTTTGGGAGGTAGATTTATAGAAAGGGAAGGTGTTAGCACCCTTTCTATCCATGGTTATCCATGGGCTCTTAGATACTTGCTCATTGTGTTTTCAAAAGTGTTTGCTTTTCAATTGTGAGTGGGTTTGAAAAAGTTTCGTTTAAAGATTTCAGATCGACTCTTGTATCAGTCCTCAAGAGTGTTTGAAAAATTGTTTTGAAAGCTTTTTGAAAAGTGTCGGTGTGAAAAGAGTTTTGATTTGTTTTTGAAATAGAGCAAGTATCTACGAGTCATCTACCTACCCTAAGGAATTAGGCTGTATAAATGTCCTTTAGGTAGTGCCATCCCACCATTGAGAGGTAGGTAGCACCACCGTTGGAGGTGTTCGGGTCAATTCGTTTTTAGGGATAGTGTGGTCACCAGAGCAACAGTAGGACACCTTAGAAGCTACCCTTATGCCATTGATCCTTTTTTATTCCGAGTTAACTTTTCCGAGGCAACTTATTTTGAGGCATATGGATCAACGGACATAAGGACTTACTAAAACGTCCTATACTCGACGACCACGTTTCGAAGGCAAGGCAACAGTGAGGCGTACCCTAGAAGTGGTGTGTGAATTTGTGTGTTATTTTCAGTTTAACCATTATCTTTGATCATGCATTATGGTGAGCTACGAGTTGATTTTATTTGGGCCATTCATTCTTTCATGCAAAGTTTAGCAGTTTTAAGAGTGTGGAAATTTAAGTGCGGAAAGTAAAATCCTACGCTATTACAAGGCGCGGGTCTATACATCGCCAAATTAACAAAGACCCGTTTTAATAAAAATGCGGAAAGTAAATAAATTCCTAATTACTATTACATGGCTTGAGCAATTACATAATATTGAAAAAGGAAAATAAAATAACGTGCGAAAAGAATAAAAATAGAAGGTGCGAGGGCGTTGGACCCTTTTGAAATTAATATTGAAATTAAAAATTAATTAATCATTTAATAAAAGAAAAGAAATGTTTTTTTTATGGTTTTTGGCATTTATGAAATAAAGAAAATTAATTAGAAGTTAAATGAAACCCTAGTTCTAAATATTTTTAATTATTAAAGAAAATGTTAAAGTTTAAA
Source organism: Vicia faba (assembly GCA_948472305.1). Lineage (NCBI taxonomy): Eukaryota > Viridiplantae > Streptophyta > Magnoliopsida > Fabales > Fabaceae > Vicia > Vicia faba. Next base: position 78,814,332 of record OX451740.1, on the reverse strand, counting down.
ACCTAATTTACACTAATTAATTATTTTACATATTTATTTACAAAAGTATTTAATAATTAATAATAATAATGATGAGAAAATTATTTATTAAAAAAAGGATGAGAATATTAAAAAAACCTAATTTCTACATATTTTAATTTATTAAGAAAAATGTTAAAATTGAAACCTAAATTAACTAAGTTAATGGTTAGATTTTATTTACAAAAAAAAATAGGTTAGTGATGAGATTAATAATAATTAAATATATTTGTATTTTTGATTTTTCTGTTTTTACTATAGAAAATTATTTTATGGTGAAAAAAACAATTAAAACAAATAAAAAAGAATTAGAAAAGAAAAGAAAATAAAATTAAAAAGGATGCAAACCAAGGGGGGTTTCAGGCCCAAGGGGAGATTTTTTTGAAGTATTCTGGCCCATTAGACAAAAAGCCTTGTTTGACTTTCTGGCATCACGTGCGTGTTCATTGACTCCTGAGTACCGTGGTCTGCATTCTTTAGCCATTGGATTGGGTTTCATGGCCATTTGTGTTCTGGCTGTTGGCCATTTGTGTTCTGACCTCAACGTTCCTTAATCTTCTCAGGATGTCTGTCTCGCCATGTATTGGTGTCATGCATAAGTTGTTCTTTTGGCCATTTGGCTTTTGGCTTTTGGCCATTTGGTTTTTGGCTTTTGGCCATTTGGCTTTTGGCCTCAACGTTCCTTAATGAACCTGCATTGGATCCTGTCTAAATCTGCAGTGTTGAATCTCATGAACACATTAAATAAAATCATAAAATGCAAATAAAGCCAATATATGAAGAAATTTAATGTTTAGGCACAATATGGCATGTATGAATGATTATTCCCTTTTGATCATGGAGATCAAATCAATCTTACCCTTACTGGAAAAGTAGTGACACGAATGCTTTTATGCCCTTTTGATCATGGAGATCAAGCCAGCCTTACCTTTACTGAAGAAGTAGTGAGATGTTGGTTTGTAACTGAGATGGCTTGTTTGTAGTGAGAGAGGGATTTGTAATAAGGATTTCAAGGTTTTAGGGTTCTTGAAAGAATTTGATATTCTGACAGTATTGTGGCAAGGTTTTTTTTCTCTTTTTTCTCCTCCCTTTGGTTTGTGTGAAAAGAAGGTGATTATATAATGGAAATTAGGGTAAAGAAAATGGGCTTTGAATGTGCAATTGGGCCTCCAATGTTCACTTGAGTTCGTCACTTTCCAGGCTAAACCGCAGGGACTTAAGTGCAATTTTTGAAGTTGAAATGTGAAAACAAAATGTAGCCGATATCGAGAACTAGTTCCTGTCTGAAAATCGACTCAATCGGATAAACGGTGAATTAGTTATGAATTTTTGAAGTTTCAGCTCAGACAAACTTATTTTGGGCTCCAGTGTCGACTCTGACACATTCTTCAATAAAAAACTGGTATTGATAGGAGCATAATCCGGTCTCGACTTTTGAAGCAAAGTTGTAGATCTATGAGTCAGTGACCTTGTGTAAAAATATGAGCCCAATCCGATAAAAAATGACAGAGTTATGAATTTTCGAAGTTTCGGCCCAGATGAAATAATATTCAGCATTCAGGATTTTCAGCGTGTTACGCACTCTGAGCAAAAAACGAAGGCCTTTTGAATACCGTTTGAACTCAATACCTTCTGTGAAAATGTAGTCACCTCAATTTGTGAAATTTTGGCACCGGCACCAGCTTGATACGATGAAAATCGACCAAGTTATGATTTTCTGAACATGACGCAAATAAACTTCTGTCACAAATTTTCTGTGCAAAAATACTTGATAAATCCACATTTTTGAAGACCTTCTGATCGAAATTGGCTTCCATCCGTGAGAGATGAAAACGTAGATAATATCAAGACGGAATTTTGGCCACCGGAACAGGTTCAAAACGAGTCACGATCTTCAAGTTATGAATTTTTTAGCGCGTAAAAACTGCACTTTCAGCACACTTTTTAACCATATTTCTTTAAGAAAACTCGCACATTCGGATACCTTCTTTAAAGAATTGACTCTTGAGCCGAACCTGAATTTGAGAATACGTTATCAGAGATATCTTGGTGAAAGAACACCTGAATATGACGCGCCGGGTTGGACTTGTGAATTTTTCTTGAAATGTTTTGAGAAATATGGGAGGGCAAATTTTGGGGTACAACACAGATCAACACCTGTAACTAGCCAGGAAATATCTGTGGATGATTGATTGTAGATCTACACCTGTAACTAGCCAGGAAAGTATCTACATGAAGAAATTGAAGATCAATACCTGTAGCAAGCCAGGAAGTCATCTTTCTTTCTCAGGTCAGAGAGTAATACCTGAAACCAGCCAGGAAAGCCATCTCCATGACCAACCTATTTTAAGTTCCGGATTAATACCTGTATCTAGCCAGGAAATATCTGTGGATGATTGATTGTAGATCTACACCTGTAACTAGCCAGGAAAGTATCTACATTAAGAGATTGAAGATCAATACCTGTAGCAAGCCAGAAAGTCATCTTTCTTTCTCAGGTCAGAGAGTAATACCTGAAACCGGCCAGGAAAGCCATCTCCTCGACCAACCTCTTTTAAGTTCCGGATTAATACCTGTATCTAGCCAGGAAATATCTGTGGACGATTGATTGTAGATCTACACCTGTAACTAGCCAGGAAAGCATCTACATGAAGAGATTGAAGATCAATACCTGTAGAAAGCCAGGAAGTCATCTTTCTTTCTCAGGTCAGAGAGTAATACCTGAAACCAGCCAGGAAAGCCATCTCCTCGACCAACCTCTTTTAAGTTCCGGATTAATACCTGTATCTAGCAAGGAAATATCTGTGGACGGTTGATTGTAGATCTACACCTGTAACTATCCAGGAAAGTATCTACATGAAGAGATTGAAGATCAACACCTGTAACTAGCCAGGAAAGTATCTACATGAAGAGATTGAAGATCAACACCTGTAGCAAGCCAGGAAGTCATCTTTCTTTCCCAGGTCAGAGAGTAATACCTGAAACCAGCCAGGAAAGCTATATCGACCAAACATTCTTAAGTTCCGGATCAACACCTGTATCTAGCCAGGACATATCTGTGGACGATTGATTGTAGATCTACACCTGTAACTAGCCAGGAAAGTATCTACATGAAGAGATTGAAGATCAATACCTATAGCAAGCCAGGAAGTCATCTTTCTTTCTCAGGTCAGAGAGTAATACCTGAAACCATCCAGGAAAGCCATCTCCTCGACCAACCTCTTTTAAGTTCCGGATTAATACATGTATCTAGCCAAAAAATATCTGTGGATGATTGATTGTAGATCTACACCTGTAACTAGCCAGGAAAGTATCTATATGAAGAGATTGAAGATCAATACCTGTAGCAAGCCAGGAAGTCATCTTTCTTTCTCAGGTCAGAGAGTAATACCTGAAACCATCCAGGAAAGCCATCTCCTCGACCAACCTCTTTTAAGTTCTGGATTAATACCTGTATTTATCCAGGAAATATCTGTGGACGACTGATTGTAGATCTATACCTATAACTAGCCAGGAAAGTTATCTGCATGAAGAGATTGAAGATCAATACCTGTAGCAAGCCAGGAAATCATCTTTCTTTCTCAGGTCAGAGAGTAATACCTGAAACCAGCCAGGAAAGCCATCTCCTCGACCAAACTCTTTTAAGTTCCGGATTAATACCTGTATCTAGCCAGGAAATATCTGTGGACGATTGATTGTAGATCTACACCTGTAATTAGCCAGGAAAGTATCTACATGAAGAGATTGAAGAACAACACCTGTAACAGGCCAGGAAATTATTTTTCTTTCTCCGATCAGAGATTAATACCTGAAACTAGCTAGGATAACTATCTCCTTGACCCACCTTTCTTAAGTTCCAGATCAACACCTGTAGCAAGCCAGAAAATATCTGTGGACGACTGATTGTAGATCTATACCTGTAACTAGCCAGGAAAGTTATCTACATGAAGAGATTGAAGATCAATACCTGTAGCAAGCCAGGAAGTCATCTTTCTTTCTTAGGTCAGAGAGTAATACCTGAAACTAGCCAGGAAAGCCATCTCCTCGACCAACCTCTTTTAAGTTCCGGATTAATACCTGTATCTAGCCAGGAAATATCTGTGGACGATTGATTGTAGATCTACACCTGTAACTAGCCAGGAAAGTATCTACATGAAGAGATTGAAGATCAATACTTGTAGCAAGCCAGGAAGTCATCTTTCTCTCTCAGGTCAGAGAGTAATACCTGTATCCAGCCAGGAAAGCTATCTCGACTCACCTCTCTTAAGTTCCAGATCAACACCTGTATCTAGCCAGGAAATATCTGTGGACGACTGATTGTAGATCTATACCTGTAACTAGCCAGGAAAGTTATCTACATGAAGAGATTGAGGATCAATACCTGTAACAGGCCAGGAAACTATCTTTCTTTCTCAAGTCAGAGAGTAATACCTGAAACCAGCCAGGAAAGCCATCTCCTCGACCAACCTCTTTTAAGTTTCGGATTAATACCCGTATCTAGCCAGGAAATATCTGTGGACGATTGATTGTAGATCTATACCTGAAACCAGACAGGAAAGTTATCTACATTGAAGAGACTGAAGATCAATACCTGTAGCAAGACATGAATACTATCTTTCTTTCTCAAACCAGAGATTAATACCTGAAACCAGACAGGACAACTATCTCATCGGCCAGTCTTCTTAAGTTCCAGATCAACACCTGTAACTAGCCAGGAAATATCTGTGGACGACGAATTGTAGATTAACACCTGAAACCAGACAGGACAACTATCTACTTGACCATCATGAAGCAACCCTACACCGGTTCCTTCTCTTCGAAGATGCAGTTTTACACGGACTCATCATCAGGAAACCCTACACAGGTTCCTTCTCTAAACCTACCAGGTTACCATTCAACACACATTCCCAGATGGCATCTTTAAGCCCATCTCCACAACTATCCATTACATTTCCAGATGGCATCTATAAGCCCATCCCCGAAAAGATTCTGTCACATCTCCAGATGGCATCTATAAGCCCATCCTCCTATCCATCATATCTCCAAATGGCATCTGTAAGCCCATTCCCGACATCACATTGCTGATACTACACCATGCCAGTGCAAATTTCTAGGCACTCTATTGTTCAATCATCTTCCACCTTCGGATCACGAAAGGCACGCAAGCGAATCTACATCCTAAGGTTTAAGAAGATTGAACAGGGGCAACTGTTGTACCCCAAAATTTTCCCTCCCATATTCTTCAAGATTTGTCAAGAATCATCTTCAAATGGTTTAAGATTTCTCAAGGATTGCACAGTCAAACCACCTCATAAGACAGCTGAAATTAGGGTTTTGATTCTCTCAAGGAATTTGAGGATTTCAATGCTTCAACCAAGTCTCATAGGCCTCTAAACATTCTCAAGCACCTACATGCCATGTTTCAAGATTCACAATACCAATTTGCACAGTCAAAAGTTCCATTTGACCCACAGTCAACTGCAGGGGCAAAATGGTTATTTTACAGTCAAAAGTCAGAATTTTTGGTCAACATCTTATTTTGAGTTCACAATCATCATTTGATCAAGTCTTGATCATGATTCCACAAGAATGGCTCAAAATCATCAAAGATGCAAAAGTTACTATTTTTGGACAGTAGAAAAGTCAACTGTATCTTGACCAGGGCATAACTTTTTCATGGTTCATCAGAAAAATCCCATCCAATGCTCATTTTAAAGGGGATGCAATTTCCTACAATCCATATTCACATTCCAAGTCTAAGAAATGCTCTCACAAAAAGTTATCAATTTCTACATTATAGGTCAATTTCAAAAGTCAACAAAAGTGCACTTTAAGTCAAAGGCCATAACTTGATATTGGTAAATCCAAATGACATGGGACTAAAGGCCTTCGTTAGAGGACTTCTATACCTTTCCAAAATGTCCAAGAACATGGTCATATGATCAAAATTGAGCAAGATATGCATTGGAGAAGTTGGGAAATTTTTATGAATTTGCAAAAGTCAACTTTGCTCAAAACACCTTATTTTTGCTAATGGGCCTCAAATCTCTTCTTGAAACTTTATCCATGGCCTATGCACGACCCATCAAGCTTAATTGAATTTATTTTCTTATTTTTATTGATTAATTGGATTTTTTATTAATATTAATTCATTTAATTAATTTAAATTGTAGGAAAATACAAGATTTGGTTTTTCAATCTTTTTGTGAAGCAAATATGGTCAAGATATGCTGACAATTTCGTGTACAAATCAAATATGCAAGAATCTCCAAAATTGGCAACTTTTTCCAATCATGAAAATGCAAAAAGATTTGATTTTCAATCAAATATTCAATCATCAATTCAAAGGATTTTGGCTCAAGATTGTGACCTAGTTTCATTCCTCTATATATGTGCAAGCTAACCCTAATGCCATAGACGTGAGAAAGCTGCAGACAAAGCCATAGCAATATTGAAAATTTTCCAAGAAAACTCAAAACTTATTTCTATATTCCAGGGCGATTTAAAGACTTTTTTTTTATTCTAATCTATTGCAGGAGGTTCCCAGAACGTGTGGCAATCAAATTCACGTGCTAAAGCTCAAGAAATCACCCATTACAGAACCACGGTTTGAAGCTTTTTTCCAAAATCGTAAACATTGATTCATGCATATTTAACATATTTTTGTGATCGTTTTGTGTTGCTAGGGACTGTACCAAGCTAATGGTATAGTTTAATTGCATTGAAACGCCATAAATCAAAAGTTACCATGGACGATTTCTAGGGTTCATGAGCTGTGAATTTGGGGCTTTGCAATACAGGCAAAATTAGAACTCCTGAGGCATATGGTTGAAATCGTGAGAATCAGACGAACATAAACCAACCCTCGCGAAACATTTATATCAACCACAGGGCTAGTCGCTATTTTTTGTTGCTGCATATTGTGGGGGTTAAAAACCCCCGCTATTTGATTTTGTTTTTACAGGTACAACGAAGAAGATGAGTACGTGTTAGTACGTGGTTGGACAATTTAAAAATACGCGCGTTTTTGTTTTGTTTTTGGCATATTGCTTATTTTCCATATATAATATATGCTCTCCATTCTATTAACAAACGCGCAGTACATCTCAGTTGGCCAAAGCATTGGAAGATTATCCCTTGGGACCTGGGTTCGAGTCCCAGGTCCACCCAAAACGCTTATGTTGTTTTTCCTAACATATTCACATGCAGGCTTCCCAAAGTGTTCCACCATGTACCTCACTTACCAACACTCCAGGTGGCTTCAAATTCAAATATAATGGTCCAGATGGAAGGATCATGGTACTCCCAGTCAGCACGCACCATGGAGAAGCAGGAAAGTCAAACAGGCTTGAGGTTAATGAGCTTCAAAATTCCAGAACTTACCTCCTAAATGGGCTAGCACCCCCCTTGGTTTATTCTTCTTTTAATTCTTTTTTCTTCTTTATTTTATCAATTATTAATTATCATTATTATTATTTAATTAACTCACAAATTAATTACTTTCATAATAAAATCAGGAAACTAAAATATTTTTATTATTATTAATTTCACCTTTAATTTATTATTTTTGTTAATAAATTCTAATGTATTTAATTTAGTTAATTAGGTTAATTTTGACTTTTTTTCAATAAATAAAATTAACATAGAATTAGGGTTTTACTAACTTTTGATTATTTTATTTTATTTTCCTTAAGACATTAAAAACCAAAAATACTTTTTTTAATTAATTAATTTTAGGTTTAATTTAATACAAAATAGATCAAATTTCTTCCTTTCTCAAAAAAAGGGTCAAAATCCTAAGGACTTCTCCGATTCAATTTCTCTCTCGCGCACATTAATTTTGATCCATATTTATGTAATTGTTCCGAGGATGTAATAGCGTTAATTAGGACTTTTATCGCTTTCTTTTATTTTCCGCAATTTACATTTTCCAAGGGTTTGTTTTTGGCGATGTAAATACCCGACGCCTTGTAATAGCTTAGATTTACTTTCCGTAATTTACTTTCCGCAAATATTTAACTGCTAGATGTATGTTAATTAGGCTATGCATGACAAGACTTACCTGAAAATTAAAATCAAAACGTAGCTCACCATAACATGTGCAAAGATAATATAAATTGAATCCTGACACACTTGCACATGCCACTCCTAGGGTACGCCTCACTTGGTTTCCTCGACGTGGTCATTGAGTATAGGGTGTTTTAGAGGTTGCCCTCTTGTCTAAAGATCCAAGTTGCCTCGAAACGGTTGCCTCGGATAAAACGATCTAAGACATTAGGGTTACCGCTAAGACGTCCTACCATTGCTTTAGTGACCACATGTCCCTATAATCGAATTGACCCGAAACTCCAACGACGGTGCTACCTACTTCTCAATAGTGGGATAGCACTGTCTAAAGGACATTTACACAGCTTAATTTATTTGAGTAGGTAGTGGTTCTCAGGTACTTGCTCTTTCAAAACAAAACAACTTTTCACACTTACACTTTTCTGACAAAAGTTTTCAAACAAACACTTCATACACTCTTGAGGACAGATACAAGAGTTAAATCGAAGTTTTCAAACAAACTTTTTCAAAACCCACAAACACAAGAAAAGCAAAAGACTTTTGAAAACATAGTGAGCAAGTACCTAAGAGCCCGTGGATAACCACGGATAGAAAGGGTGCTAACACCTTCCCTTCCTATAATCTACCTCCTGAACCCGAGAAACATCTCGAAAAGGAATTTTGCTGTGCTTTTGTCCTTTCCTGGTTGGAGAAAATAAAATACGGTGGCGACTCTTGCTTACCGCGACATTTTGCGAAAACGAACGCAAACACGAACCAGCATTTCAAAAACAGTCAGTTCTCATTCCCACCGATCACAGAACTGGCGACTCTGCTGGGGACTAATATTAATAAGTGAGGTGTACCTTAGGATTAGATCATTCTATGTTTTCAATTGTATGCCTTGTTTGCTTTAATATTGTGGGCTTGTATTGGAGTTTCATAGATCCTAACCTGGATCTGGGGAATACCCTTTAGGTAGCAATAAACTGTGAGGGACCTGTCCGGCGTAGACCGACACGGGTGAAGCAGTAGCTACATTGGTGTGACACCTTGGTCTATACCGATACCCCTTGTGTTGGAACGAGGAGAATATGGGTCTTCTGAGGAGTCATTAAGCACCAACTGACCTTAGCACCTTAAATTGACCAACTTGGCCATAGAACAGTAGCAGTATGCTACACTCATTGAGGCTAAACTCTCGCGATGGTTCCAGCCACAAGAAAAGGTTGCAAAGCTGGAGTTATGACCGATTGAGGGTAGTCAGTGATATTGAGATCCTCTAGAACCCGGTTACTATTTTTAGGACAGGTCTTAACCAACTGAAACTGAAAGAGGGTAGTACCTAAACTTCATGCTGGCCTGAACTCTAAGGGCTGTCTTGTGTGACTTGTGTGCCTTTACCATGTTTGCCTTTTGTGAATACTTGTGGTGTGCCTTTATCATGACATCATAACATCATACCATTGCATACATCCTGCATAAGGACTAACCCATTTCAAGGATCTCAAGGGTTTGTGATGCAGGTCATGATGAACCAACTGTCTAGCAAGGGGCAAAGGGGATTTATTTTCCTCTAGCCAAGGTTGTTTGAAGATCAAAACATGACAACTTGAGTCAGGGGCTATGACCCACTCGATATGGTGAGCCTAACTCTTGAAGAAGGACTCTCAACAACATGAAGTTCCTTCAATCAAGCTGCAAAATTCAAATTCTAACAGTTTCCTGTTTACCCCGCGAGATCCTTGAAAATATTGCATACACATATCATACATATCATTGCATAACAGGTCATCCGATACAGGTCTCTCATGTTCTCGCTGTTTATTTCAGCAATGGCTTTCCAACCAGACAACCAAGATCTCCGGGCTCAAAACGCCCAACTTCAAGAAATGTTCTTAAACCTATCCCAGGGGCAAGAAGAGATAAAATCTCTCTTCACAAGGGGCGTGGTCCTAGGGAATCCAGGAGGCGTCAGGAATGATCAGTTGGAAGGGCTACAAATTGAGTTGGCAACAATGAAGATCCAGATGATGGGACAGCTGGCAGGCCAGATGACTCTCATTCAAGACTTAGCTCAAAGACAAGAAGAGCTCAGGGTCCTCGTCAACAAGCTGCTTCAAAATAACCAAGTGAGGCAGACAACTAGGGTTGAGGATCAAGCCATCATTCAACCACCTTTGGGGCAAGAAGACAAGGGAAAAGCTCCTCAGCTTGCTTCAGGGTCACAAGCCCAGCATCAACCTCGCCAGCATTAACAGGGTAATCGGCGTAAGTGAAATACGCCTGGAAGACATTTCTCGGAGACTGATATACCATCATCGCTAATACTGAAACGCTTGTTGGAGGTCAAGCTGATTGCTTTAAAGGATCCTCCCCGGAATCCCAACACCTCTGCTCCTACCTATCATCCCTATGAAAGGTGTGCATACCACTATGACGGTCCGAGACATGACACCGACAACTGTTGGAGTTTGAAGAACAAGATCCAAGACTTGATCGACAGAAGGGTGCTGGAGTTCATGCCGGATGGTGAGATGAAAATCTTCCGCTGAGAATTCTCCATCTGAGATGACTAGTTCAAACTAAGAAACTTTTGTTCATTTGAATTCTGAAGTTGTATTTTTCTTTGCTTACTCAAACCATTATTGTCATGGCAAACTTTTTTTATTTCATTAATACATCGCATATGTCTGTCTTGAATCAATCCATTCGTATTCACCATATTCAAATTGCTTTCATTTTTTTTGTGATGTTCAATTCTCGATTAAAAATTCTAAGCCTTTTGAGGGAGGATGACGAAAACGATACCACGATCTTTACAATATGCTTTTGAACAGACCCCGCTGATGAGGTACAAGCATTATTTCAAATCCTAAATAGTGGAGTTATAAGGGAGATAATCCCTAGTCAACCCCTTTGAGCCAAAGAAGTTGGAATTTTCTTTTCACAAAAAAATTAAAACCCTTAATCATGACCCAGGGCAGGGTAGTTTTCTCAGTTGATCCAGGTGCGCAATGAATGGCATCAAAGAAGTCCTTCCAAAAACAAAAGACAGTGATGGTTCCGAATAATCATAAAGACAAGCAATCGTTATCTCTCAGAAATAAAAGCCCATTAAGTCAAAACCTATGAAGGAGACTTACAAAACTGGGGCATCCCGCTGACTGTAATCACAAAAGAAACAGTTCAGGAAAAAAACAGGGATAACACAAATCAAAAGAAAGAGGTCCTGCAAACCCTCAAAAAAAAAATGACTGCCTGTTCAAAATAAACTATCAGTACCCGAACCATCACCGGAATATCAGAGCAGAGACTCAAACAAGATCTAATGCACGATTAGCTGAGTTTTGGATCGAAGAACATCACGAAGAACGGGTGGGTACAAATAAAATTTGAGCCTTTTATCCTTTGTTTCTTAAACCGTGAACCAGGCCACGTTATAACCCTTAAAAGTCCTAGCTGAAGCATGGGTTAGTTTGAAAGCATACTATTACAAAAGGTATCTTGACTCCTGTAGGGCTTGCTGTAAAATCTTGAGTTAACATCACATTTTACAAAAAATCACTTGTTTTACCAAAAAAATGCATTTTCAAAAAACTTCAAGACGGACATAAGCTTTGCATTTTTAATATAACATTGTTTGCATATGACTATTTGTTCAAACAGCAGAGAAATTCGCACGACGAATATCTAGTGAACAAAAATCTTCTCAAGAGTCACCTCAAGTGGAAGAAACACTTCCAACCAAGGGGCAGGGCATAATCATTGTCCATTATCTGGGGCAGTTAAGTCAAGATTCAAGGAATCTCTCAAGATGCCAAATAGCCTGGGGAAAATCTCCATCTGAATCAATCGGGGCCTTGAACATGAATTCCAGCAACGAATCTTGGATGATCAAACATCTTCTGGTGGTATGGCAACACAACACTACTGACAGCGACAACTCTCTACATCCTGAGAGCATGGACATAGTCGAAAAAATACTACGCATAATCAAAGACCCGCTAGGTCGATTGGCCTAGGCAAAAATAAGGGCTTCCCGACGAACCAAAAGGGTTCGGGCAAAAATAAGGTATGAAAATGAAAAAATCTGTACACCCGGCAAGTCGAAAACCTGAAAAGGCGGCCTGGGCAAAAAAGGGTATCCCGATGGACTGAAAACCCGAAAGGGAGGTCCAGGCAAAAATTAGGGATCAAAGTGTACGACTATGTCCCATTATCTCGTCACCTGCCTACCAGAAGAAGATTTGTCAATCGACAGTTATCAAGCACATCCACATGCCTTCTTCTCCCGCAGAAACTGGGGCAATAAAAATTGTCCAAACTGTACAAGCTGCTTTGTCCACCAGGTACCAAGGCATATGCAGCTAAAGAATTAACCGGGATACCTTCACTCCCCGCAGAGTAAGACAAGATTCAGTAATGCTCTCCCCAAGCAGAGTTGGTCTCCCATCAGCCCTAAAAAGGCACAGTATCCCCAGCAAATCAGCAATACTCTCCCACCAAGCAGAGTTGGTCTACCATCAGCCCTAAGGAAGTTGGGTATCCCCAGAAGATCTTAATGTTCCCTAGCAGAGTATACAGATATTCATCAGCAAGCATCCCCGACACTGTTAATATTCCTTGACGAAATATAAGAATGTTTCCCGGCGGAATGCAAGATACCCCCAGTGGAGCCATTTCCCTAATACAGTCCAAAAAGTTTCCCCAGGAGAGTTGAACCATCTCCCCAGTAGATTCTGGAAGCTTATCCCCTGCAGAGTACAAATGCATCTCCCCAGCCATATTCAAAGGTTATTCCCCACCAGAGTCTAACTGGGTTATCCTCAGCAAATTGCAACAGAAAGATCATCCCCAGCGAAGTTCTTTCTATCCCCCAGCGAAGTTCTTTCTATCCCCCAGCGGAGTTCATCATCAGAATCCCCAACAAAGTTTATCAACGGAATCCCCAGCGGAGTTATCGTTAAAATCTCAACGAAGTATATCTTCCCCACAGAGTAATTCCTCGAAGAGTAATCTCTTCACCAGGCTTATTCCCCAACGGAGTCATCCTCTTCTACAGGCTTATTCTTGCAATCATCCTCGTTCATCATCCCCAGCAGAAACGAAAAACTCTACTCTTCAACCTCAGCCCAGGATTCAACGAACTTCCCGACATTCATCAAGGATTTATTTTCCCAGACGAAGATACATTCATAAACATCACATTGTCATACATCATGATGCATGCATATACGCATCATATCAAACAATCTCATTTATTTTTGAGAACATCATGACATCATGCATTTCACACATCATGACATCGCATACAACTAATGATTTGCCTTTTCAGGAAAAGGTCAATCAAAAGATATTACCATCAACTTTTGCAGTTCCAGATCAACACCTGTAACTAGCTAGGAAATATCAGTGGACGATTGATTGTAGATCTACACCTGTAACTAGCCAGGAAAGTATCTACATGAAGAGATTCAAGATCAATACCTGTAGCAAGCCAGGAAGTCATCTTTCTTTCTCAGGTCAGAGAGTAATACCTGAAACCAGCCAGGAAAGCCATCTCCTCGACCAACCTCTTTTAAGTTCTGGATTAATACCTGTATCTAGCTAGGAAATATCTATGGACGATTGATTGTAGATCTACACCTGTAACTAGCCAGGAAAGTATCTACATGAAGAGATTGAAGATCAATACCTGTAGCAAGCCAGGAAGTCATCTTTCTTTCTCAAGTCAGAGAGTAATACCTGAAACCAGCCAGGAAAGCCATCTCCTCGACCAACCTCTTTTAAGTTCCGGATTAAAACCTGTATCTAGCCAGGAAATATCTGTGGACGATTGATTGTAGATCTACACCTGTAACTAGCCAGGAAAGCATCTACATGAAGAGATTGAAGATCAATACCTGTAGCAAGCCAGGAAGTCATCTTTCTTTCTCAGGTCAGAGAGTAATACCTGAAACCATCCAGGAAAGCCATCTCCTCGACCAACCTCTTTTAAGTTCCGGATTAATACCTGTATCTAGCCAGGAAATATCTGTGGATGATTGATTGTAGATCTACACCTATAACTAGCCAGGAAAGTATCTACATGAAGAGATCGAAGATCAACACCTGTAACTAGCCAGGAAAGTATCTACATGAAGAGATTGAAGATTAACACCTGTAGCAAGCCAGGAAGTCATCTTTCTTTCTCAGGTCAGAGAGTAATACCTGAAACCAGCCAGGAAAGCTATCTCGACCAAACATTCTTAAGTTCCGGATCAACACCTGTATCTAGCCAGGAAATACCTATGGACGATTGATTGTAGATCTACACCTGTAACTAGCCAGGAAAGTATCTACATGAAGAGATTGAAGATCAATACCTGTAGCAAGCCAGGAAGTCATCTTTCTTTCTCAGGTCAGAGAGTAATACCTGAAACCAGCCAGGAAAGCCATCTCCTCGACCAACCTCTTTTAAGTTCCGGATTAATACCTGTATCTAGCCAGGAAATATCTGTGGACGATTGATTGTAGGTCTACACCTGTAACTAGCCAAGAAAGTATCTACATGAAGAGATTGAAGATCAATACCTGTAGCAAGCCAGGAAGTCATCTTTCTCTCTCAGGTCAGAGAGTAATACCTGTATCCAGCCAGGAAAGCTATCTCGACTCACCTCTCTTAAGTTCCAGATCAACACCTGTATCTAGCTAGGAAATATCTGTGGACGACTGATTGTAGATCTATACCTGTAACTAGCCAGGAAAGTTATCTACATGAAGAGATTGAGGATCAATACCTATAACAGGCCAGGAAACTATCTTTCTTTCTCAAGTCAGAGAGTAATACCTGAAACCAGCCAGGAAAGCCATCTCCTCGACCAACCTCTTTTAAGTTCCGGATTAATACCCGTATCTATCCAGGAAATATCTGTGGACGATTGATTGTAGATCTATACCTGAAACCAAACAGGAAAGTTATCTACATTGAAGAGACTGAAGATCAATACCTGTAGCAAGACATGAATACTATCTTTCTTTCTCAAACCAGAGATTAATACCTGAAACCAGACAGGACAACTATCTCATCGGCCAGTCTTCTTAAGTTCCAGATCAACACCTGTAACTAGCCAGGAAATATCTGTGGACGACGGATTGTAGATTAATACCTGAAACCAGACAAGACAACTATCTACTTGACCATCATGAAGCAACCCTACACCGGTTCCTTCTCTTCGAAGATGCAGTTTTACACGGACTCATCATCAGGAAACCCTACACAGGTTCCTTCTCTCAACCTACCAGGTTACCATTCAACACACATTCCCAGATGGCATCTTTAAGCCCATCTCCACAACTATCCATTACATTTCCAGATGGCATCTATAAGCCCATCCCCAACAAGATTCTGTCACATCTCCAGATGGCATCTATAAGCCCATCCTCCTATCCATCATATCTCCAAATGGCATCTGTAATCCCATTCCCGACATCACATTGCTGATACTACACCATGCGAGTGCAAATTTCTGGGCACTCTAGTGTTCAATCATCTTCCACCTTCGGATCACGAAAGGCACGCAAGCCAATCTACATCCTAAGGTTTAAGAAGATTGAACAGGAAAAACTGTTGTACCCCAAAATTTTCCCTCCCATATTCTTCAAGATTTGTCAAGAATCATCTTCAAATGGTTCAAGATTTCTCAAGGATTGCACAGTCAAACCACCTCCTAAGACAACTGAAATTAGGGTTTTGATTCTCTCAAGGAATTTGAGGCTTTCAATGCTTCAACCAAGTCTCATAGGACTCTAAACATTCTCAAGCACCTACATGCCAAGTTTCAAGATTCACAATGCCAATTTGCACAGTCAAAAGTTCCATTTGACCCACAGTCAACTGCAGGGGCAAAATGGTCATTTTACAGTCAAAAGTCAGAATTTTTGGTCAATATCTTATTTTGAGTTTACAATCATCATTTGATCAAGTCTTGATCATGATTCCACAAGAATGGCTCAAAATCATCAAAGATGCAAAAGTTACTATTTTTGGATAGTAGAAAAGTCAACTGTATCTTGACCAGGGCATAACTTTTTCATGGTTCATTAGAAAAATCCCATCCAATGCTCATTTTGAAGGGGATGCAATTTCCTACAATCCATCTTCACATTCCAAGTCTAAGAAATGCTCTCACAAAAAGTTATCAATTTCTACATTATAGGTCAATTTCAAAAGTCAACAAAAGTGCACTTTAAGTCAAAGGCCATAACTTGAGATTGGTAAATACAAATGACATGGGACCACATGCGTTGGTTAGAGGACTTCAAGACCTTTCCAAAATGTCCAAGAACATGGTCATATGATCAAAATTGAGCAAGATATGCATTGGAGAAGTTGGGAAATTTTTATGAATTTGCAAAAGTCAACTTTGCTCAAAACACCTTATTTTTGCTAATGGGCCTCAAATCTCTTCTTGAAACTTTATCCATGGCCTATGCACGACCCATCAAGCTTAATTGAATTTATTTTCTTATTTTTATTGATTAATTGGATTTTTTATTAATATTAATTCATTTAATTAATTTAAATTGTAGGAAAATACAAGATTTGGTTTTTCAATCTTTTTGTGAAGCAAATGTGGTCAAGATATGCTGGAAATTTCGTGTACAAATCAAATATGCAAGAATCTCCAAAATTGGCAACTTTTTCCAATCATGAAAATGCAAAAAGATTTGATTTTCAATCAAATATTCAATCATCAATTCAAAGGATTTTGGCTCAAGATTGTGACCTAGTTTCATTCCTCTATATATGTGTAAGCTAACCCTAATGCCATAGACGTGAGAAAGCTGCAGACAAAGCCATAGCAATATTGAAAATTTTCCAAGAAAACTCAAAACTGATTTCTATATTCCAGGGCAATTTAAAGACTTTTTTTGATTCTAATCTATTGCAGGAGGTTCCCAGAACGTGTGGCAATCAAATTCACGTGCTAAAGCTCAAGAAATCACCCATTACAGAACCACAATTTGAAGCTTTTTTCCAAAATCTTAAACATTGATTCATGCATATTTAACATATTTTTGTGATTGTTTTGTGTTGCTAGGGACTGTACCAAGCTAATGGTATAGTTTAATTGCATTGAAACGCCATAAATCAAAAGTTACCATGGACGATTTCTAGGGTTCATGAGCTGTGAATTTGGGGATTTGCAATACAGGCAAAATTAGAACTCCTGAGGCATATGGTTGAAATCGTGAGAATCAGACGAACATAAACCAACCCTCGCGAAACATTTATATCAACCACAGGGCTAGTCGCTATTTTTCGTCGCTGCATATTGTGGGGGTTAAAAACCCCCGCTATTTGATTTTGTTTTTACAGGTACAACGAAGAAGATGAGTACATGTTAGTACGTGGTTGGACAATTTAAAAATACGCGCGTTTTTGTTTTGTTTTCGGCATATTACTTATTTTCCATATATAATATACTCTCTCCATTCTATTAACAAACGCGCAGTACAGCTCAGTTGGCCAAAGCATTGGAAGATTATCCCTTGGGACCTGGGTTCGAGTCCCAGGTCCACCCAAAACGCTTATGTTGTTTTTCCTAACATATTCACATGCAGGCTTCCCAAAGTGTTCCACCATGTACCTCACCTACCAACACTCCAGGTGGCTTCAAATTCAAATCTAATGGTCCAGATGGAAGGATCATGGTACTCCCAGTCAGCACGCACCATGGAGAAGCAGGAAAGTCAAACAGGCTTGAGGTTAATGGGCTTCAAAATTCCAGAACTTACCTCCTAAATGGGCCAGCACCCCCCCTTGGTTTATTCTTCTTTTAATTTTTCTTCTTCTTTCTTTTATCAATTATTAATTATCATTATTATTATTTAATTAACTTACAAATTAATTATTTTCATAATAAAATCAGGAAACTAAAATATTTTTATTATTATTAATTTCACCTTTAATTTATTATTTTTGTAAATAAATTCTAATGTATTTAATTTAGTTAATTAGGTTAATTTTGACTTTTTTTCAATAAATAAAATTAACATAGAATTAGGGTTTTACTAACTTTTGATTATTTTATTTTATTTTCCTTAAGACATTAAAAACCAAAAATACTTTTTTTTAATTAATTAATTTTAGGTTTAATTTAATACAAAATAGATCAAATTTCTTCCTTTCTCAAAAAAAGGGTCAAAACCCTAAGGACTTCTCCGATTCAATTTCTCTCTCGCGCACATTAGTTTTGATCCATATTTATGTAATTGTTCTGAGGATGTAATAGCGTTAATTAGGACTTTTATCGCTTTCTTTTATTTACCGCAATTTACTTTTTCCAAGGGTTTGTTTTTGGCGATGTAAATACCCGAAGCCTTGTAATAGCTTAGATTTACTTTCCGCAAATATTTAACTGCTAGATGTATGTTAATTAGGCTATGCATGACAAGACTTACCTGAAAATTAAAATCAAAACGTAGCTCACCATAACATGTGCAAAGATAATATAAATTGAATCCTGACACACTTGCACATGCCACTCCTAGGGTACGCCTCACTTGGTTGCCTCGACGTGGTCATTGAGTATAGGGTGTTTTAGAGGTCTCCCTCTTGTCTAAAGATCCAAGTTGCCTCGAAACGGTTGCCTCGGATAAAACGATCTAAGACATTAGGGTTACCGCTAAGACGTCCTACCATTGCTTTAGTGACCACATGTCCCTATAATCGAATTGACCCGAAACTCCAACGACGGTGCTACCTACTTCTCAATAGTGGGATATCACTGTCTAAAGGACATTTACACAGCTTAATTTCTTTGAGTAGGTAGAGGTTCTCAGGTACTTGCTCTTTCAAAACAAAACAACTTTTCACACTTACACTTTTCTGACAAAAGTTTTCAAACAAACACTTTATACACTCTTGAGGACAAATACAAGAGTTAAATCGAAGTTTTCAAACAAAATTTTTCAAAACCCAAAAACACAAGAAAAGAAAAACACTTTTGAAAACATAGTGAGCAAGTACCTAAGAGCCCGTGGATAACCACGGATAGAAAGGGTGCTAACACCTTCCCTTTCTATAATCTACCTCCCGAACCCGAGAAACATCTCGAAAAGGAGTTTTGCTGTGCTTTTGTCCTTTCCTGGTTGGAGAAAATAAAAGACGGTGGCGACTCTTGCTTACCGCGACATTTTGCGAAAACGAACGCAAACGCGAACCAGCATTTCAAAAACAGTCAGTTCTCATTCCCACCGATCACAGAACTGGAGACTCTGCTGGGGACTAATATTAATAAGTGAGGTGTACCTTAGGATTAGATCATTCTATGTTTTCAATTGTATGCCTTGTTTGCTTTAATATTGTGGGCTTGTATTGGAGTTTCATAGATCCTAACCTGGATCTGGGGAATACCCTTTAGGTAGCAATAAACTGTGAGGGACCTGTCCGGCGTAGACCGACACGGGTGAAGCAGTAGCTACGTTGGTGTGACACCTTGGTCTGTACCGATACCCCTTGTGTTGGAACGAAGAGAATATGGGTCTTCTGAGGAGTCATTAAGCACCAACTGACCTTAGCACCTTAAATTGACCAACTTGGCCATAGAACAGTAGCAGTATGCTACACTCATTGAGGCTAAACTCTCGCGATGGTTCCGGCCGTAAGAAAAGGTTGCGAAGCTGGAGTTATGATCGATTGAGGGTAGTCAGTGATATTGAGATCCTCTAGAACCCGGTTACTATTTTTAGGACAGGTCTTAACCAACTGAAACTGAAAGAGGGTAGTACCTAAACTTCATGCTGGCCTGAACTCTAAGGGCTGTCTTGTGTGACTTGTGTGCCTTTACCATGTTTGCCTTTTGTGAATACTTGTTGTGTGCCTTTATCATGACATCATAACATCATACCATTGCATGCATCCTGCATAAGGACTAACCCATTTCAAGGATCTCAAGGGTTAGTGATGCAGGTCATGATGAACCAACTATCTAGCAAGGGGAAAAGGGGATTTATTTTCCTCTAGCCAAGGTTGTTTGAAGATCAAAACATGACAACTTGAGTCAGGGGCTATGACCCACTCGATATGGTGAGCCTAACTCTTGAAGAAGGACTCTCAACAACATGAAGTTCCTTCAATCAAGCTGCAAAATTCAAATTCTAACAGTTTCCTGTTTACCCCGCGAGATCCTTGAAAATATTGCATACACATATCATACATATCATTGCATAACAGGTCATCTGATACAGGTCTCTCATGTTCTCGCTGTTTATTTCAGCAATGGCTTTCCAACCAGACAACCAAGATCTCCGGGCTCAAAACGCCCAACTTCAAGAAATGTTCTTAAACCTATCCCAGGGGCAAGAAGAGATAAAATCTCTCTTCACAAGGGGCGTGGTCCTAGGGAATCCAGGAGGCGTCAGGAATGATCAGTTGGAAGGGCTACAAATTGAGTTGGCAACAATGAAGATCCAGATGATGGGACAGCTGGCGGGCCAGATGACTCTCATTCAAGACTTAGCTCAAAGACAAGAAGAGCTCAGGGTCCTCGTCAACAAGCTGCTTCAAAATAACCAAGTGAGGCAGACAACTAGGGTTGAGGATCAAGCCATCATTCAACCACCTTTGGGGCAAGAAGACAAGGGAAAAGCTCCTCAGCTTGCTTCAGGGTCACAAGCCCAGCATCAACCTCGCCAGCATCAACAGGGTAATCGGCGTAAGTGAAATACGCCCGGAAGACATTTCTCGGAGACTGATATACCATCATCACTAATATTGAAACGCTTGTTGGAGGTCAAGCTGATTGCTTTAAAGGATCCTCCCCGGAATCCCAACACCTCTGATCCTACCTATCATCCCTATGAAAGGTGTGCATACCACTATGACGGTCTGGGACATGACACCGACAATTGTTGGAGTTTGAAGAACAAGATCCAAGACTTGATCGACGGAAGGGTGCTGGAGTTCATGCCGGATGGTGAGATGAAAATCTTCCGCTGAGAATTCTCCATCTGAGATGACTAGTTCAAACTAAGAAACTTTTGTTCATTTGAATTCTGAAGTTGTATTTTTCTTTGCTTACTCAAACCATTATTGTCATGGCAAAATTTTTTTATTTCATTAATACATCGCATATGTCTGTCTTGAATCAATCCATTCGTATTCACTATATTCAAATTGCTTTCATTTTTTTTGTGATGTTCAATTCTCGATTAAAAATTCTAAGCCTTTTGAGGGAGGATGACGAAAACGATACCACGATCTTTACAATATGCTTTTGAACAGACCCCGCTGATGAGGTACAGGCATTGTTTCAAATCCTAAATAGTGGAGTTATAAGGGAGATAATCCCCAGTCAACCCCTTTGAGCCAAAGAAGTTGGAGTTTTTCTTTTCACAAAAAAATTAAAACCCTTAATCATGTTGGGGACTTGGCCTACGACCGTCTGATGATGGGACTTGGCCTACGACCGTCTGATGATGATCACGCGGATAAAATTTGAGGGAACATGATAATTTACGGTGATCGCGTCTGTATTTAATCAATTTAGCATATTAACAGCTTTAGCATTTCAATTACAATCATTTTCTTGTTTTTGTTTTTTCACTTACAACAAACAAAACTTTCATCTTTCTCTTTCTGGCGACACTCAAACCCTTCACTCGCAAACCCCAAACGACACCCCACGGTGGAGGCTCACCAAATCCTCCCCTTTAACATAAATCCTACCACCCCCAAAACCCCCAAATCAAACAATCAGAAAAAAGAAAAAAAAGAGCTAAGTGAAATACCCTCTTCGCGATGTCTTCTTCCGAGTTCTTCGAGTTTCTGGATCTAGCGTTAATGTCTCTATGTCTTCTCCAATTTTTAGTTTTTCAAGGTGGTTTCCGGTGGTGTTGAAGGCGCGACAGCGGTAATGTTCACACCGTTAGGGTTTCAGATGTTGAAACCCTAACCGTCCTTTGCGTTGGATCTTCAAAAACAAGGGTCGTTGGCGATTTCTTCTTCAGTTCTTCGGTTTCTCCTCCTTAAAATCTCGTTCTTCAAGGTCTTTTCTGTATTTGGATTTCTCCCTCTGTTCTTTCGTATTCGTCCCCTTCTTCTGTTAATTCTTCTTCTGTATTTATAGGCTCTAGATTTGAGGGTTTTAGATCAATTTGCCGTTACAAATTGGATTAGCACAGATTAGGGATTTTAGAACCAATTATGGATTTGATTTGATTTCAAATTAGTTATGAGTTTTTATTTCATGTTGTAATTTCATATTTCGTTCTGTAAATATATTTCCGGGCTGGATTGTAAAAAGAAATATTTGATTTAGTATCCAGATTTTACCTTATTGTAATATTTCTGGGCTTTGAATCTATTTTGAAGATTTGGTTTGTAATGATTTCTACAGTACTGGTTAATTGGACAAGAAATGCGCATTTCCTGGTTGTGATTACTACATTATGTGTTTATTCAATATTTGGGCCAACACGTTACTCTTTCAGCCCAACAACATTAATTTTCTATTACAACAAAAAATGTTTTTTCTTTAAATACAACTAGGCCCAATTGGCTTTTTTCGAAACAACAAAAACTTTAATAAACAAATTATAAAAATAATATTTAATAAATGCATTATTGTAATAAAAGGTTTATCCGTAATAAAAAATATATTACATTTTTAACAAAGAAATATATATTTTTTATTTATTTTTACAATAACAAAAGTTTTAATACTAATACTTTTTTTTCTAAAGCAGTAATAATGCAAGACCACAAAAATGCACTAGCCTTATTAGAACCTTAATGGGCCTATAAATTGATAAGCACACCCCCTTTTGCCCAATTCAGAAATGGACCAAAGAAGGTTGAATTTCCACCTCCCCTTTTACTTAAAAAGTAATATTTAAATGGGCTTAGCTATATAATTAAAACTTAATAATTATGCAAAATACTCATTTTGGTCCCTTAACTATACCCTTGGGTTCACATTGGTCCCTTAACTTTTTTTCGTGTCATTTTGGTCCCTTAACTTTCAAAATGTTTCATTTTAGTCCTTTTTGTCTAATTAGCTACGAATTTAGCGGCTGATTTCAAAGTTTTTCCGTCTAATTAGCTACGAATTTAGACAAAAAGGACTAAAATGAAACATTTTGAAAGTTAAGGGACCAAAATGACAAAAAAAAAGTTAAAGGACCAATATGAACCCAAGGGTATAGTTAAGGGACCAAAATGAGTATTTTGCCTAATAATTATTATCAAAATAGTTTTCCATTTTCGAATCTCATGAGCCATTGGCCAACATGCTTCACGAATGGGTTTATGAAAATATGAGTCTTTCTGATTTAGAAATCCCCACTTTCCTGAATTAAGATGCACCCCCTGATCATCTTGGATTTAAGAATGAACCATCAGATATTGCTGAACCATCCTTAATTAAAACATTCTCTTTTATATTAATCTTAAAAAATATAATCGTCGAGGTAGGGCAAATTTGGGGTACGACAACTGCCCTTATTCAATTATCTTCCAATCGAATAGCGTGAGAATACGCGAGTCTTGCGCATTCTGATTGGGATTTTATTGAATACTTGGAATACCCCAAAATATGTCCGACAAACTTAAGGTTACAATGATATTGTATATCCTTAGGAATCTTGAGGAAATAGGCGAAGCTGATGAGATATCGCTTACCAGGGATTGATGACGAGGCAGGTGGTCTTGAGCTTGAGAGAGCAATCTTGTGTGTCTTGGTTTAATTTTTCTTATTCATCCGTTTGGGGGGATGATTAAAACAACTCTTGATAACGCATGGCTGCTTGGAGACTGAGGCAATGGGTTATGTTTGCGAATAGCTACGTTGAGACTTAGGTGACAAGATAGATTTTGTTTTTTGAGCACCGCTGCATGGTGTCTTAGGCAATGATCTATGTTGAGGATAAGGAAACACACTTCTACATGGAGTCTTAGGCAATGGGTTAGTTTTGCGAATCACTGCATGGAGTCTTAGGCAATAAGCTAGATTTTGTATTTTTTCGAGCATCGCTGCATGACGTCTTAGGCGATGGTCAGTGTTACAGAATAAAGAAACATATTTTTGCACGACGTCTTAGGTAATGGTCTTTATTATGGAACAAGGAAACGCACTGCTGTACGACGTCTTAGGCAGTGGGTTAGGTTCGTGAATACTGCATGTCGTCTTAGGAGATAGGCTAAATTTTGGTTTTTGAGCATCACTGCATGATGTCTTAGGCGATGGTCCGTGTTGTAGAATAAAGAAACACATTGTTGCACGACGTCTTAGGCAATGATCTTTATTATGGAACAAGGAACCACACTAATGCACGATGTCTTAGGTAGTGGGTTAGGTTCGCGAATCACTACATGTCGTCTTAGGCAATAGGCTAAATTTTTGTTTTCAAGCACCGTTGCATGATGTCTTAGGTGATGGTCTGTGTTACAGAATAAAGAAACACATTGATGCACGATGTCTTAGGCAATGGTCTATATTACGGAACAAGGAACCACACTTTTGTACGACGTCTTAGGCAGTGGGTTGGATTGGTAGAAGAAGTGTGCTTTGATGACTGACCCTTAGATGGCTAAATCAAGGGTGAGATCGCTTATTTGTTGTATGATGTGTGCATGTGATGTCTGATGTTGATATGGAACCCTAAGTGTATGTGTATTGAATTTTTGTATATGCAAAATGTGTGCAAAGTGTGGGTATGCTTTAGAATGTTATGAAGATGCTTTCCACATTCTCTCCTTTAAAACATTGGTTTTGAATTACCAATTCCCTGGCGTTGTATGTTGCGTTATCATGGTATCTTTGAACTAATTTGAACATGGTGAAAAGTATTTGCAAGATTTTGATTGATTTTTTTGTATCGCAGGTGCAGGCGTAGGTGTAGAAGTGTGTAGACTTTTGTGTTGTGAGCATAAATATAGGTGTAGACATGTGTATGGATGTAGATGTGGATTTTCTTTTGATGTTTTTCTAACCAAAAATGCTTTTTCGTTGTTTTATCAAATGCTTTTATTTGTCAATTTCCCCCGAAATGATTTCGAAACCATATTCATAAGCAATAAGTGTAGTATTTTGCAAACAAGTTTGAGAAAAGAAAAAACACAATTTGAAAGATGAAAAGTAAATGCTTTGTTAATATGCCTATGAATAGGCGAATGTACAGGATGTAATTCCTTGAAAGAAGTAATTAGAGAAATTTTTAAGACTATAAATGGTAATGAAAATGATAATTGCTACTGCTGTTTCCCCAATGTCCTTTTAATGGTTCCTATCTCCTTTGCTTCTGAGTTGTATGATTTAGATCCATCTCTCCCTTCGTGGTTCTTAGTTGCAGTTCTTAGATCGCAGTCTTTTTGTTCTTTATTTCTTTGTAATGGTCCCTAATTTTTTCCTGGATCGCCCTTTCGGGTTTTCAATCCACCGGTGTGATACGGTGGGAGAACTGACTTGAGTTTTGCGTTTGTATTCGCAAATGTTGCGGTTAGCAAGAGTCGCCACCGACTTTTTACTTTATCCTAAGGAAAGGTTAAAAAGCACAGCAAAAACCTTTTGAGATGTTTTCTTGGGTTCGGGGAGTAGATTATAGAAAGGGAAGGTATTAGCACCCTTTCTATCCATGGTTATCCATGGGCTCTTAGTTACTTGCTTAGATCACTTGCCTTTTGTTTTCAATTGTTTTAAATGGTGCTTGAGTGTGTGGGTTTTGAAAATGTTTTTGAAAAGAGGCCAATGTGGTGGCAACCTTTGTAATGATCCATGTGGGGATGTATACAAAGATGTATGTCTTTTGAAAAAAGTTTTCATTTTGTTTTGAAAGTTTTGTGAGGTGTGATTTTGAAAAAAGGCAAGTGTTTTGTTTTTTTGCAAGTTGATTCAAGTAACTAAGAGGTTATCTACTCCTAAATTTCTCAAAAGATCATTGCTATACTTTTAACCCTTTTAACAAGTTTGCTCCACCATTGTATTTGGTGGGCAACCTTGTGTTAGGATGTGTAAGGGACGGGTGCGGGTCATCGTTTAGACCATGATTGCAATGGTGCCAAGTGTCTTTGGGCATTTTTTTCTTTAAGGGACTTGATCATTTTTTAGGCAACTTTCGAAAGCGTCATCGAGGGACTATGATCATTTGATATTGTTTTGTTTTGCCAAAGACACCTAACATGCAATATGGCCCATTATTGAAGGCAACAAGTGGAATACCCTAGGGGGTGCAAGTGTGATTTGTGTGTCCATTTTCATACTTGTTTATCTTGTATTAGGTCAAACTATTTTTTATCGTTTTTTGCATACAAACCCTAATTCTAACATGTTATCATTAGAAAGCGATAAAGTGCGAAATTAAAATTACTAAGCTATTACAAAACCAAATATGGGAAGGGGGGTACAAATGTTCAAATGGGGGATATTGACAAGTATTTAAATCTAAATTATTACATCAATTGAATATTTGCAATTTAAATAATACATATTTAAATGGAAATTAAATAAATATGTGAAATGCAAAAAGAAAGTTTTTTTTATTTTTATGTGTGTATGAGAAAATATTATTTATGTAAAAGGAAAAAAGAAAATAAAAATATATTATTTTTTTGAATATTTTGAATTTAGGGCAAAAACCCTAATTTTAAAGAAAAGGTATTATTTTCTAATTTAATTCAACTATTTATTTATTATGTACAAAAATAAAATAAAATGAAGTGTATTGTGAAAAAAGGTATTTTTATATCAAATATTAATAAAATAAAAAAAAATCAAGTATTTTTTTATATTTTTGTCTTAAATATATTAATAATCACATATATATATATATATAACCCTAAGTATGTATTATTCTAAAAATAAATATTTATTTAATATTTTAATAAAATAAATAAAAGAGTATTTTTTGTGTGAAATATTTTCAGAGAGTAAATAAAAATAAAAATTGTATTTACATTATTTCTTATTTATTCTAATAATAATACATATATACATATTTATGTATAAACAAAGAAATAAATCAAATAAATATGCAATAAATGCAAAAAATAATGAAAAAAATATTTTTAATTTTTTAATGGCATGAGAAAAAATAAACAAAGTCAGCAAAAAAGGAAAAAGTCAAAAATGTTAAAAAATGAGTAAATGGGCTCAGGGGGGTGTGAGCCAAAAAAGATGGTGTGAAAAGAAAGAACACAAAAGCCCAGCCCAATGAAACACTGTCTTCAACCTCCAGCACAAAACATTTGAAAAACGCGCGCCATGTTCAGCTTCTTCTAACTCTTGATTCCTTGATTTTTTGAACAAACTTCCAACACAAAAGATGTTAAGCATGAAGAGACGGTTCTAACCATATAAAGAACTTGACCTATCTCTCTAAGATGAGGGAGAATTTCTCTCCCCCTCTTTTCTGACCTAGTTTTTCTACCATTTTCAAAGCTTAAATTCTCTCTACTCAGGCAAAAGAAATGAAATGTAAAGATATGTACATGTTCAGGGCTATGAGTAGGACCTTGTTTCTTCACAAACTTAAGACTAAAGATGCCTAATAAGAGAGATATGAATTCAAACTTTTACCTGTGCAGTTGAACTTCAATCTGGAGAATGAGGAACTTTCAGTGCAAGGTGATGATTGGAAAAGCTTCCTTGAGGTCCAGGGATGCTGTTTCAATGCTTACTTTGTCTTGAGAGCTTCTGAATCAAGCTATGGAACTTCAACTGCAAAAGGAAAAAATGAAAATGGTGGAAACTGTTAGAGTGATTACAGGTCAGGTTTTAGGCCATGGTTAGCTTGCATATGTTGTAGGGAAGGTAGAGGAACAGGTCTTGATCAAAATGCTCGAAGGGATTGGGAGTTTGCACTCAAACTGCAGGGGCACCCCTGTTTGTGCAGTTTGGGGATGATTCTGAGATGGAGGGTGTATTGGAGGTCAAAAGCTCGTGTGTTAGCTTGGATATGTTATGTGTGATGTGTTTGACAACTTTGTTCTTGTGTTTCTAAGCTGAAAAAAGAGTTGGCATGAGTTATGGATGTTTCTTCTATGTGAAGCAAAGAAATGCAAGTTGATGTTCTAGGCATGTAGGGGACCTCCTAATGGGCTGCATAATCTTCTCTTGATCAGAGCAATTTGTCCATAATCTTGTGCCATTCAGATTTAGCTTGTACTTGTTTGATTTTCAAATTGACATAAAGTGAACTTTTGCAAAAATGGATAGTTTACTTTATCTAATTTAGGATTAAACCATTAGACAAAGCTTGAACTCAAAGAACTTGGTCTTAGTACAAAGAATATGCATTAAATTATTGAGTATGGATTGGTTCAAGGACCTGTAATTAAGCATAAAGCAAACTGAATTCAAATTTGCAAGTTTGTGAACATGTCTTGATGAAGAACAAAAGTGAATTTTTGCCAACTTGTGAAATTCGAATCTCTCAAGTTATGAGGTTGTTTGATGAGTTCTTGGACATTTTGGAAAGCTTGGAATGTGTACTACAATCCATATTTGAAATGCAAATCAAAATTCCAAGTGGAAGGGTATGAAAAGTGGCCTTGAAGTAGGGTAGAAAACCTTGTCAAAATAGGTCAAATTTCACTAAGTTAAAAGATGGTTTAGTGCCCTTATTCAAAAAATCATAACTTGAGATACAAGCTTCAAATGAGAAAACTTTGTGAATCAAAGTTGTAGATTATGCAACAAGCTACAACTTTAATGTTTTGACTTTGGTTTGAATCCAAATGGATCATGGTGAAAAGTTGGGGCAAAGTTGGGAAAAAAATTAGGGTTTTCCATAACTTAGAAAAATTCTAAGTTATGAAAAATTCCATTTTCAAACCCTAATTTGCATTTTGAGATTTCTTGGTGAACAAGTTTCATGATTTGGCATGTTTTGATGAAAAATGAATCTTGACTCTTGATTTTGACCAAAAAGTCAAAGTTTGACTTTTCAGTATACAGTCAAAATTGATCAATTGACTGGGAAATTCAACTGTCAATCTTGTGTACTTGGGATCTTTTGAGCTTGATGAACATGTCAAGATAATTCCATGGGGTCCTTGAGTCCATATGTGAGCTTGGTTTGCCATTGGCTAGGTCAAACAGTCAAAAATTGCCTTTGTGCAGTCAAAACCCTAGAAATGACCATTTTGCCCTTTTGATGATCTGATCAAATTTCTTGTGGAATTGTGATCCAAACTTGATCAAATGGTCCATGTGAGTTCATAATGTTGATGTGGATCAAATTTCATGAGGTTTGACTGTCAATTGGCCACAGTTGACTTTTTCCCTAATACAGCTGATTTCTAGGTCAACTGTCCAATTGACTGGGTAAAACTTGGAATCAAGACTTGAAACTTGGTATAGGTAAACCTGGGAGTCCAACATGAAGCATGAAAGTCATCTTAGGCATTTTAGGTCAAAACATCTTTGTGCAAACACCAACCCTAATTTGAGTCCACAGTGCAAGGAGAAGTCTTGAGCAGAGGAAACCCTAATTGTATCTTGATCTTCAAATGTCTTGTGATGAGAAAATGTTGAGGAAATGGGAGGGCAAATTTTGGGGTACAACAGTTGCCCCTGTTCAATCTTCTTGGACCTGATGAGTTAGATTGGCAAGTTTGCCTTTCGTGACTCGAGGGTAAAAGGAGATTGGACACTAGAGTGCCCGGAAATTTGCACTCGCATGCTGGAGTCTCAACCATGTGGTGTCGGGAATGGGCTTATAGATGCCATTTGGGGAAGTGACGGAACCTTGTCGGGAATGGGCTTATAGATGCCATTTGGAAGTGTCGGTCGCCTAAGAGATTCCTTTGCGAAGGACTTGTATATTTGAGGAAGGAGGATGTTTTCCTGGCTTGTTACAGGTGTTTGATCTTCGGTCTCTTTATGCAGATATGCCCTGGCTAGATACAGGCATCGAATCTACAATTGGTTGCTCACAGATGTGCCCTGGCTGGATATAGGAGTCGAATCTGGAAATAGTCGTCAATAGATGTGCCCTGGCTGGATACAGGAATCGAATCTTCAAACTCTTCAGACGTGCCCTGGCTAGATACAGGAATCGAGTCTGGAAACGTGGTCAACAGATATGCCCTGGCTGGATACAGGAGTCGAATCTGGAAATGTTGTAGTTGATAGATGTGCCCTGGCTGGATACAGGAATCGAATCTTCGAACTCTTCAGACGTGCCCTGGCTAGGTACAGGAATCGAGTCTGGAAACGTGGTCAACAGATATGCCCTGGCTGGATACAGGAGTCGAATCTGGAAATGCTGTCACTCTCAGATGTACCCTGGCTAGATACAGGTATCGAATCCGGAATTGCGACAGTTGACGGTAATTGTTTTTGGGATTGTCTTTTTCCTGAAAAGGCAAAAATGTAAGTTGTATGCGATGTCATGATGTATGATATGCATGATGTCATGATGTTCAACATTTATATGCATTTCATCATGTATGTAAGCAAGATGTATGAAAATGTGAAATGTTTATGAGTGTAATTTCATCTTAGGAAAATAAATCCTTGACGAACGGCCGGGAAGCTGCTCTGCGGAAGAGATACTTGGCCGAAGCTTTGATGAGAGGCCTGCTGAGGACTTTAATGATGGATTCCGCTGAGGATAATGATGATAAACTCCGCTGGGGAACTCCAAAGATAAACTCTGCTTGGGAATACCAAAGATAGACTCCGCTGGGGATTGAAGGAACTTTGCCGAGAGCGGTCTTCCGTGGCCTTTAGCTGAGGATAACCCAGTTATAAGTCCTTGTGAGGAAATAACTCTAAATAAAACTTGGGCGAGACGTCCGTTCTTCGCAGGGGATAAGCTTCCAGAATCTACTGGGGATGAGCTTTAAGACCTGCCGGGGAATGTTGGGCTTCTTCAGGATCGACGGGGGATCAACTTCTCTTGGGGAAAGTATTGCTGAACCTTGTTTTTACTCTGCGGGGAGTTAAGATGATTTGGCCACATTCTTCAGTTGAACCTACCTTGGTGCCTTGGCGAACAAAACAACCAGACGGCAATAGACGAACCCACATTGCCCCTGTCTTTGATGTCACCTGTAATCAATCTCTTGTTTCATATGCGAATATTTATGAATCAGCAATTTTAATGTCAAATGCATATATCAAAAAATGAACATTGGACGTTCTTCGCAAGACAAAACAAAAAGAGGAAAACAATGGCAATTTGTATGGACAAGTGAATTTGTATTGATTTAAATTTTGCCTGTGAATAGGCGTTTTTTGTACAAGAGGCTGACATCCTAGTAAGAGGACATCGCCAAAAAGTATAGAGTTTACAATTTGAAAAAGAAAACAAAACAGCTATGTGAACAATCCCACCGGGTTCCAACTCTGCTATTGCCTTTATGTCTTCGAACGTCTCATCGCTTTGCTGCCTAATTTGAAGATGAAGCTGATTGGTCAATGTCGAAATCTGGAGCCAGATAGTTGATGCCGAATTCCGGATGCGAAGTGATCCAATGAGACAAAGTGTTACGCTTTTATCCCTAACTTTTGCCTGGACCGCCCTTTCGGGTTTTCAGTCCACCGGGATACCCATTTTTGCCCAAGCCGCCCTTTCAGGTTTTCGACTTGCCGGGTGTACAGATTTTTTTTCATTTCATCCCTTATTTTTGCCCGAACCCTTTTGGTTCGCCGGGAAGCCCTTATTTTGCCTAGGTATGTCAACCTAGCGGGTCTTTTATTTATGCGTAGTATTTTTTCACTATGTCTGCATTGGCGGGGTGAGGAAGGTCGTCACCATCCATGGTGGTTAGGATCATGGCTCCTCCTGAGAACACACGCTTAACCACAAATGGCCCTTCGTAAGTAGGGGTCCATTTGCCCCGGGGATCACTTTGAGGAAGGATGATGCGTTTGATTACCAGGTCCCCAACTTGATACTCTTGCGGTCTGACTTTCTTGTTAAATGCCCTGATCATCCGTTTCTGATACGTTTGACCATGACAGATAGCAGTGAGCCTCTTTTCGTCAATCAGATTTAGTTGATCAAGTCGAGTTTGGATCCAATCATCTTCATTCAAGTCTGCATCCTTCATTATTCGGAGAGAGGGTATCTGGATCTCGATTGGCAAGACTGCCTCCATGCCATAGACCAAGGAGAAAGGAGTTGCCCCGGTCGATGTCCTTGCTGAGGTGCGGTACCCATGAAGAGCGAACGGTAACATCTCGTGCCAATCTTTATAGGTCACTGTCATCTTCTGCACAATTTTCTTGATATTTTTATTGGCTGCCTCTACAGCCCCATTCATCTTCGGCCGGTAGGGGGAAGAATTATGGTGCTGTATCTTGAATTGTTCACAGAGTTCAGTGATCATTTTGTTATTGAGATTGGTACCATTATCCGTAATGATTCTTTCTGGGACGCCGTACCGACAGATCAAATTATGCCGGATGAAACGCGCCACGACGCTCTTGGTTACTGTGGCATAGGAAGCTGCCTCAACCCATTTCGTGAAGTAATCGATCGCCACCAAGATGAAGCGATGCCCATTGGATGCCGTTGGTCGGATCTCACCGATCATATCGATGCCCCACATTGCGAAAGGCCAAGGTGCCGTTAGGACATTCAAAGGAACTGGAGGGATATGCACCTTGTCAGCATAGATCTGGCACTTATGACAAGTTCGGGAGTGTTGGTAACAATCGGCTTCCATCGTGGACCAGAAATATCCTGCCCGAAGGATTTTCTTAGCCATGGTGTGTCCACTGGAATGGGTCCCAAATGTACCTTCATGCAGTTCCATCATAATTTTCTCTGCTTCAGCCTTATCCACACAACGTAACAGAGTTGAATCATGATTCCGTTTGTAGAGAATGTCGTTGCTGAGGAAGAATTTTGCAGCAAACCTCCTCATGAACTTCTTATCATTGACAGATGCACCTTCAGGGTATTCCTGGGCTTCCAAGTACCTCTTCACCTCGTGATACCAGGGTTTTTCAGTCACCTTCTCAGCCTCGAGCTCGCAGCAGTATGCCGGTTCATCCAACTTCCAGATTATGATTCGGGGAGCCTCATTGTCCCATTTAACTTTGAACATTGAAGACATCGTGGCTAGTGCGTCTGCTAGCTGATTCTCCTCTCTGGGGAAATGCTCAAAAGTTATCTCTTCAAAGTGAGGGAGCAAGGTCGACACATATTCCTTGTAAGGAATGAGATTCGGGTGTTTCGTATCCCACTCGCCTTTGACCTGATTGATCACGAGAGCGGAATCTCCGAAGACACTTAGAAACTTGATCCTCAAATCGATTGCAGCTTGTAAACCCATGATACATGCCTCATATTCTGCCATATTGTTGGTACAGCTGAAACATAATCGGGCGGTGAGGGGAGTATGAGTTCCCTTGGGAGATATGATTACAGCGCCGACGCCGTTACCCAAAGCATTGGAGGCTCCATCAAAATGCATAGACCATCGGGATCCTTCCTCAGGTCCTTCATCCGGTCCAGGTACTTCACAGTCAGTTACCACCATGATGTCTTCGTCCGGAAAATCAAAGTTCAATGATTGATAATCGTCCACAGGTTGGTGTGCCAAATGATCAGCCAGTACACTTCCCTTTATTGCTTTCTGAGTTGTATACTGGATGTCATATTCTGTTAAGATCATTTGCCATCTCGCTATTCTCCCAGACAGAGCGGGCTTTTCAAATATGTACTTAATGGGATCCATCTTTGAAATCAATAAGGTAGTGTGAGTCAGCATATACTGTCTCAGCCGGCGAGCAGCCCATACAAGAGCGCAGCAAGTTTTCTCAAGCAGTGAGTAACGAGACTCACAGTCGGTAAACTTTTTGCTCAGGTAATAAATAGCGTGCTCTTTTCGGCCAGACTCGTCATGCTGCCCCAGCACACACCCCATTGAATTATCAAGCACTGTCAAGTAAAGTATCAGAGGTCTTCCTTCCACCGGTGGCATAAGAATGGGTGGCTCTTGGAGATATTCCTTTATTCTTTCAAAGGCGGCCTGACATTCATCATTCCAGCGTACCACTTGATCTTTCTTCAGTAATTTGAAGATTGGCTCACAAGTAGCAGTCAGATGTGACATGAATCGGGCAATGTAATTCAGTCGTCCTAGGAAACCTCTGACTTCTTTCTCTGTTTTTGGAGTCGGCATCTCTTGTATGGCTTTTACCTTGGCAGGATCTACCTGAATACCTTTATCACTTACAATGAAACCTAACAACTTTCCGGATCTTACCCCAAAGGTGCATTTGTTGGGATTCAACCTCAGCTTGTATAACTTGAGTCGGTCAAACAACTTCCTCAGATGGTCAAGGTGCTCCTCCTCAGTTTGAGACCTTGCAATCATGTCATCAACGTATACCTCAATTTCATGATGGATCATATCATGGAACAAAGCAACCATGGCACGTTGATAGGTTGCCCCAGCATTTTTCAATCCGAATGGCATGACCTTATAACAGAAGGTCCCCCACTGAGTCACAAATGTAGTCTTCTCCATATCTTCAGGAGCCATCTTGATCTGATTATACCCTGAGAAGCCATCCATGAAGGAGAACACCTTGTGTTGAGCTGTATTGTCAACAAGGACATCGATGTGAGGTAGGGGAAGTCATCTTTGGGGCTGGCCCTGTTCAGATCCCTGTAGTCAACACACATTCTGACCTTACCGTCCTTTTTCGGCACTGGCACAACATTGGCAACCCACTGAGGGTAAGAAGTTACTGCAAGGAACCCGGCATCAAATTGCTTCATAACCTCGGCCTTGATCTTTTCAGACATCTCTGGACGCATCCGTCAGACTTTCTGCTTTACCGGAGGGCAGTCTTCCTTGGTTGGCAGGTGGTGAACTACAATGTCGGCATCCAAACCAGGCATATCTTCATAGGACCAAGCAAAAATCTCCATGTAATCTTGCAGCATCTGGATCAATCGTTGCTTCACGCTGAGCTCTAGATTGGCACCAATCTTGACTTCTTTCCTATCCGTCTCAGTACCCAAGTTAATTGTCTCCACAGGCTCTTCATGTGGTTGAATAGCCCTCTCTTCCTGGAGTAGCAGTCTTGCGAGTTCACCAGGCACTTTGCAATCATCTTCACCTTCGTCTTCGGCCAAGTTGATCGGATTTTCGAAGTCATAATTGGCGGTAGCAGAGCTGTTACCAGTGAGATCCAGAGTGGATTGAAACCTGTATAAGTGAGTGTGTGTAAATATAGCTGTTTTGCAATATATATAACACAGAAAGAAAAAGAGCACAAGATTTGAAATGCAACAAACGTCCAATGTTTTGATTGATGATATATGAAAATGTCATACAAAAAGCCCTCACAAATGGAGCTACGATGTCCCGGGCAGGACACCGAGCCAACAAAGTTTTAACATATTGTTTGTTACAAATTTGGAAATCAAAAGAAATCAATTACTGCGTGACAAATGTGATAGGGGTAAAATCCCTTGCTGTCCAGTTGCTCGGTCCGTCGCTGGCAGTCGGGTAGATCCAACTGTCAAACTCAGCTTCCTCCACATCCTCCTCGATAGCATTCACCCTTGAGCTGGAGATAAACACCGGAGCCTTTCCGATCTTCTCTTTGCGCACCGCCTTCTGAGCCTCTGCAGTAAAGCCTAGCCCAAACTTGTCGTTCTTCTGAGTGAAGTCAGGAAGCTGACCCCAGTGTGCACAATTGCCTTTCTGAACTACAGCCCGGGCATCCCTTAGGGAAGCCATCTTCAAGGAATCATTCTCTTCGGCCGTTGTTTCTGCAGCTGCTGAAATTGGATGCACCTCCTCGAAATGCTGGAAGGGGGTTTCAATGAACTCTCCGTCCATCTCGATGTACCTGAAGGAATTCAAATGGCTCACCATATACTCCTCTTCTCCTTGTACAGTGACGATCTTCCCCCTGACGGGATACTTCAGCTTTTGGTGCAAGGTGGAGGTCACTGCCCCAGCTTTATGGATCCAAGGTCGACCCAACAGACAAGAGTATGATGGACGTATATCCATCACGTAAAAGGTAGAGTCAAACACTTGAGAGCCCACACGAATAGGGATGTTAACCTCTCCATGAACCATCCTTTTGGAACCGTCAAAGGCCCTGACGATGATATTGCTGGGTTTCAACTCCAGGCCCTCATAATCCAGACGATCTAAAGCCTTTTTCGGAAGAACATTCAAGGAAGAACCAGTGTCCACCAATACATGTGCCAGAGTAGTGCCCCTGCATTCAATAGAGACATGCAGGGCATCATTGTGGTCTCTCCCTTTTGCGGTCAGGTCAGCATCTGAAAAGCCCAAGCCGTTGTCCGCCGTCAGATTTGCTATGCAGTCAGTGAACTGAACTGCAGACGTCTCCTGCGGCACGTGGGCCGTCTTGAGAAATGAGATTAAGGCCTTAGCATGAGCCTCGGAGCATAGCAATAGGGAGAGTAGGGAGATCTTGGAGGGTGTATGCCCCAACTGCTCGACAACATTAAAATCACTTTTCTTTATTATTTTCAGAATCTCCTCCATTTCTTGTCGGGAGGCCTCAGCATTTACGGGTATTGGTGCCTCCATCCGGGCAGGCTCTTCTTCAATCCCTTTGCCCCGAGCATTTGATGACTCGGCAGCAGGGGACACAATTTGATCAGCAACAGGACTTGGTAAACTTGCAGGTTTTATGAGGAGGGGTTTTCGAATAGCGGGCGGCGCAATGTCAGGCGAGAAGAGCCTGCCACTGCGGGTGACTTTAGCTGGACCGGTGATATCGCAGATACTGGCACTAGCATCAAATTCTTGCTTGATTCCATTTACATATACGTCTGCCCCATAATGCCAGGGGACAGCTTTATCAGACACGTAGGAGAGGGGTCCTGGAACAGTAATGATCACAGGCGCAACTGTCAAGATTTGAATAGGCTTCCTTGGGGGAGCCTTGATTGGATTTTTGAAGATGGTAATTACGGAAACTTCTTTCATCGGAACCAATTGAACAGCAGTCTTTTTGAATAGAATCTCCTTGCTATCCATTAGGCCTTGGATGCCTAACCTTAGCAAGGGACAATCAGATAGGGAAATAGCACAGAATGGGCAACCTTCGCCGCAACCCGGAAATAAACCGGCCCGCAGTAGGTTCTTCTTAACAGTCTTCAAAGGGGTAACAACTTCATCTACCGAAACAGCGTACACTTCTTCCTCAATGGCATTTACCCTATGCTGGGGCATAGGAGCCGTTACAACATTCGGTCTTTCCGGCGCTTCAAACTGAATTTCTTTTGCGTCAATTAGATCTTGCACTTTGTTTCTCAAGGCCCAGCAATCATCAGTAGTGTGCCCGGGACTATCAGAATGATAAGCACACCGGGAATTTGGGTTGTATTTAGGAGACGCAATGTTGACGACTTTAGGAGCTTCTTTGAGGGTCACCAGGTTGGTGGATAACAGTTGGGGTAAAATTTGAGATAATGTCATACTCAATCGGGTATACTGCCTCTTGGGCCTTTCACTTCTTTGTTGATTGTACTGCTGAGGAGAAGCAACAGGTTTAGAGATGACCAAAGCATTGACGGCTTGGCGACTTTCGGGCTTGACTTGTCTTCTAGGACCATAGACGGCACTTGCTTCTTTCTTAAACGGCCTCTTCTCAGCACTTGTAGAGGCAGCCTTTTGTATCTTGCCTGACCTGATGCCAGCTTCAATTCTTTCTCCCGTTAATATCAAATCTGTGAACCCAGCGGAGGAGTTACCAACCAAATGATTGAAAAACGGACCAGACAACGTTCCCAGAAACATATCAACCAGCTCTCGATCAGTTAATGGAGGCTGCACCCTGCCAGCCAAATCTCTCCATTTTTGAGCGTACTCTTTGAACCCTTCACCCGTTCCTAGAGACATACCCTGAAGTTGGGTACGCGTAGGAGCGAGATCAGAATTGTATTGGTATTGTCTGTAGAATGCGGTTGCCAAATCTTCCCAGTGTCGGATGCTAGTTCCATCTAATTGGTAGAACCATTCAAGCTGAGACCCTGAGAGGCTGTCTTGGAAGAAGTGAATCCAGAGGTTCTTATCCGCCGTGTAAGGTTGGATTTTCCTTACATACGACCTCAGATGCAGCTTTGGGCAGGAGACCCCATCATACTTGGCGAAGGCAGGCGCTTTAAACTTGTGTGGAATGACTACCCCAGAAGATAACCCCAAATCTCCGAAATCCAGTCCCGGCACATTCTGAATCTCCATGGCGCTCAAGCGGTCCTCCAATTGTTTGTATCTGTCAGCAGCAGGTGGGTATTGTTCGTCGTTATAGTCCGTCTCGTTGTCGGAGACTGCGGGGCTAGGAGCTCCTCCCCCTTGGGGACTATTTTTCTCAGCAGAAGAAGTGGTTGGATCAGCTTCATTGTGGAGTGTGTTCCCAAATCTGCGTCCGGTGTTGAACAATGCAGTCCTCTTTTTCTTCTTCTTCTTCATGAGTAGAGTCTTCAACTCTTGCTGACCTTGGGCTAGGCTTAGGACCATCTCTTGAAACTGTGCACTTTGGGCCTGAAGGGCCTTGATTGCTTGCTCACTGGAGGACTCTGGATTCATGATGACTGTGCAGACAAACAGCGAGGAAAATTAAGCAACCTGTGAAATAGGGTACCTGCTATGCATATGGTGCAATGGAATGCGTATGTATGCAATGCATTCAAGGATTTAGAACATTCAAAATTTGTTGTAGACAAAAAGGAACGCACATCATATTAATAAGGAGGAATTCGTTAGTACATAAATGCCTCATGGGCCAAATATTACAAAATAACTCCTTAAGGTAAAAAGACATTGCGCATCCTCTTTGGCGCGATGTAGGTGTTGAGATTCCTTTCCTCGTGCAGCAGGCGGGTGAGTTCCAGGACCTTCTTTTCACTAGCATGTAGACTGGTCTCAAGAGAATTCCGTTCTTCCTTAAGTTGGATCCAGCTCTTCTGCATCTCTTCCCAGGAGGTGGGCATGTCGGGATGTTGAATGGTGTAGGATGCTTCTCCTTCCAAGACTGGCTCTTTGATTACAGGTAGCATGTGAGGGTAAGGCATTACTAACTTCTGGGAGCGGGCTCGTACCCACTTGAGGTAAGGTTCCAACGGGATGGAGTTCCGGTGCCCCAATGTCTTGCTGTCTATCCTACTTGGCATCCTCCAAGCTCTGATAAATCTCTGACGAAGTCCTTGAGTATCGTTGTCGAAATCGAAAACTATGTCAGGAATTAACATGTCATGAGGGCCATCCTTCCGAGCATAACCAAACTGTCTCCAAGCCAGGCATGGGTTGTAGGTGATACCTCCTCTGATTCCAAATAAAGGAACATTAGGGTATTCCCCACAACGATCAATGATAGTGATGTCTTCCCTAGACCTAGGGCACCAATGTATATCTGCATGCGTGAGAGTCATTAACCGTTGTGACCATCTCAAACCCCGCTCGTTCTTCAAAACTGATTGTGGAAGATGCGAAATAAACCACCTTCCCAAGAGAGGAGTGAAACACATAAGGACACCCCTTCTCCTCATGGTTCGAGTGTAACATGAGTGAAGGATGTCCCCCAACAGTGTAGGTATAGGATTCCTGGTCATAAAGATCTGGACAGCACTGATATCAATAAGCTGATCTGGGTTAGGGAACAACACCAAACCATAGACAAGGAGGGCCATGACTTCTTCAAAAGCTCGTAGGTCAAGAGAGTTCCAACATTCTTGAGCCTTTTCAAACAGAAATCTAGCTAAGAATCCTTTGATACCACTTCTAACTTCCCAATGTCCCTTGAGGTCAGATGTCTGTAGGTGCAAGGCTTTAGCAATCTCTTCAAGCTTGGGTTCCTCTTCCATACCGTTGTAGGGTAGTTGATCAAGGATAGGGACCTTCAGAAGTCGGGAGAACTCTTCCAATGTAGGCACCAACTGATAATCCGGGAAGGTGAAGCAGTGATGCAGAGGGTCAAAGAATTGGAACAGGACCTTTATCAAGTCCTCCTCAATGTTGGTGTTAACCAAGTTGATGAGTCTCCCATGTCTCTCACTGAATGAAGAACCCTCGGGAATCCTGGACAGAAGCTCCTTAAGCTGAGGAGGGATCTTTACAAGGCTAATCTGAATTGTCTTTCTGCGAGCAGTTTCCATGTCCTATAAAACAAGAACAAAGATGAAGATTCGAAACCCTTGAAATGGTTAGTCAATGCTCATGATGTTTGTATGATGTAATGATGTGATGAGTAAATGCACTATAAACATTCACAGAGGCAAAACATGGTAAGGCACACAAGTCACACCAACCCTTAGAGTTTAGGCTTGCATGGGGTCTGGGTATTACCCTCTTGAAGCTTGGTGGGTTCAACCTGTCCTATCAAGAGTAACCGGGTTCTAAAGGTCCCAATATCACTGGATTGCTTTCATTGTTCATCGTTTCGATTTAGCCACTGAACTGGCGACCGAAATATTCCAGGAAAGCAAACCTCAATTGAGTGTAGTATCGAGTATCAACCAACCTCGGACTGCACCAAAGTCAGTTATCTCACTACCCCTAAAAGGCCAAGATGGTTCAATTAAGGTTCCTAAGGTCAGTTGATGCTTCATGACACCACGCGGCGGCCCCGTACTCTCCTTGACTGAACTCAAGGGTTACCGGTACACACCAAAGTGCCACATCAACGTAGCAGACTGCTTCAACCATGTCGGTATACCCCACACAGTTCCCTCACAGCCTTGTTGCTACCTAAAAGGGTTTCCCCAGATTCGGGTAAGGATCTATAAAACTCCGATACAAAGCCCACAATATGTAAAAGCAAACAAAGTAAGCAATTGAAAACAAAGGTGATCTAAACCCTAAGGTTACTCCACTTTAAAAGTTGTCCCCAGCAGAGTCGCCAGTTCTGTGATACGGTGGGAGAACTGACTTGAGTTTTGCGTTTGTATTCGCAAATGTTGCGGTTAGCAAGAGTCGCCACCGACTTTTTACTTTATCCTAAGGAAAGGTTAAAAAGCACAGCAAAAACCTTTTGAGATGTTTTCTTGGGTTCGGGGAGTAGATTATAGAAAGGGAAGGTATTAGCACCCTTTCTATCCATGGTTATCCATGGGCTCTTAGTTACTTGCTTAGATCACTTGCCTTTTGTTTTCAATTGTTTTAAATGGTGCTTGAGTGTGTGGGTTTTGAAAATGTTTTTGAAAAGAGGCCAATGTGGTGGCAACCTTTGTAATGATCCATGTGGGGATGTATACAAAGATGTATGTCTTTTGAAAAAAGTTTTCATTTTGTTTTGAAAGTTTTGTGAGGTGTGATTTTGAAAAAAGGCAAGTGTTTTGTTTTTTTGCAAGTTGATTCAAGTAACTAAGAGGTTATCTACTCCTAAATTTCTCAAAAGATCATTGCTATACTTTTAACCCTTTTAACAAGTTTGCTCCACCATTGTATTTGGTGGGCAACCTTGTGTTAGGATGTGTAAGGGACGGGCGCGGGTCATCGTTTAGACCATGATTGCAATGGTGCCAAGTGTCTTTGGGCATTTTTTTCTTTAAGGGACTTGATCATTTTTTAGGCAACTTTCGAAAGCGTCATCGAGGGACTATGATCATTTGATATTGTTTTGTTTTGCCAAAGACACCTAACATGCAATATGGCCCATTATTGAAGGCAACAAGTGGAATACCCTAGGGGGTGCAAGTGTGATTTGTGTGTCCATTTTCATGCTTGTTTATCTTGTATTAGGTCAAACTATTTTTTATCGTTTTTTGCATACAAACCCTAATTCTAACATGTTATCATTAGAAAGCGATAAAGTGCGAAATTAAAATTACTAAGCTATTACAAAACCAAATATGGGAAGGGGGGTACAAATGTTCAAATGGGGGATATTGACAAGTATTTAAATCTAAATTATTACATCAATTGAATATTTGCAATTTAAATAATACATATTTAAATGGAAATTAAATAAATATGTGAAATGCAAAAAGAAAGTTTTTTTTTTTTTATGTGTGTATGAGAAAATATTATTTATGTAAAAGGAAAAAAGAAAATAAAAATATATTATTTTTTTGAATATTTTGAATTTAGGGCAAAAACCCTAATTTTAAAGAAAAGGTATTATTTTCTAATTTAATTCAACTATTTATTTATTATGTACAAAAATAAAATAAAATGAAGTGTATTGTGAAAAAAGGTATTTTTATATCAAATATTAATAAAATAAAAAAAAATCAAGTATTTTTTTATATTTTTGTCTTAAATATATTAATAATCACATATATATATATATATATATATATATATATATATATATATATATATATATATATATATATATATATATATATATATATATATAACCCTAAGTATGTATTATTCTAAAAATAAATATTTATTTAATATTTTAATAAAATAAATAAAAGAGTATTTTTTGTGTGAAATATTTTCAGAGAGTAAATAAAAATAAAAATTGTATTTACATTATTTCTTATTTATTCTAATAATAATACATATATACATATTTATGTATAAACAAAGAAATAAATCAAATAAATATGCAATAAATGCAAAAAATAATGAAAAAAATATTTTTAATTTTTTAATGGCATGAGAAAAAATAAACAAAGTCAGCAAAAAAGGAAAAAGTCAAAAATGTTAAAAAATGAGTAAATGGGCTCAGGGGGGTGTGAGCCAAAAAAGATGGTGTGAAAAGAAAGAACACAAAAGCCCAGCCCAATGAAACACTGTCTTCAACCTCCAGCACAAAACATTTGAAAAACGCGCGCCATGTTCAGCTTCTTCTAACTCTTGATTCCTTGATTTTTTGAACAAACTTCCAACACAAAAGATGTTAAGCATGAAGAGACGGTTCTAACCATATAAAGAACTTGACCTATCTCTCTAAGATGAGGGAGAATTTCTCTCCCCCTCTTTTCTGACCTAGTTTTTCTACCATTTTCAAAGCTTAAATTCTCTCTACTCAGGCAAAAGAAATGAAATGTAAAGATATGTACATGTTCAGGGCTATGAGTAGGACCTTGTTTCTTCACAAACTTAAGACTAAAGATGCCTAATAAGAGAGATACGAATTCAAACTTTTACCTGTGCAGTTGAACTTCAATCTGGAGAATGAGGAACTTTCAGTGCAAGGTGATGATTGGAAAAGCTTCCTTGAGGTCCAGGGATGCTGTTTCAATGCTTACTTTGTCTTGAGAGCTTCTGAATCAAGCTATGGAACTTCAACTGCAAAAGGAAAAAATGAAAATGGTGGAAACTGTTAGAGTGATTACAGGTCAGGTTTTAGGCCATGGTTAGCTTGCATATGTTGTAGGGAAGGTAGAGGAACAGGTCTTGATCAAAATGCTCGAAGGGATTGGGAGTTTGCACTCAAACTGCAGGGGCACCCCTGTTTGTGCAGTTTGGGGATGATTCTGAGATGGAAGGTGTATTGGAGGTCAAAAGCTCGTGTGTTAGCTTGGATATGTTATGTGTGATGTGTTTGACAACTTTGTTCTTGTGTTTCTAAGCTGAAAAAAGAGTTGGCATGAGTTATGGATGTTTCTTCTATGTGAAGCAAATAAATGCAAGTTGATGTTCTAGGCATGTAGGGGACCTCCTAATGGGCTGCATAATCTTCTCTTGATCAGAGCAATTTGTCCATAATCTTGTGCCATTCAGATTTAGCTTGTACTTGTTTGATTTTCAAATTGACATAAAGTGAACTTTTGCAAAAATGGATAGTTTACTTTATCTAATTTAGGATTAAACCATTAGACAAAGCTTGAACTCAAAGAACTTGGTCTTAGTACAAAGAATATGCATTAAATTATTGAGTATGGATTGGTTCAAGGACCTGTAATTAAGCATAAAGCAAACTGAATTCAAATTTGCAAGTTTGTGAACATGTCTTGATGAAGAACAAAAGTGAATTTTTGCCAACTTGTGAAATTCGAATCTCTCAAGTTATGAGGTTGTTTGATGAGTTCTTGGACATTTTGGAAAGCTTGGAATGTGTACTACAATCCATCTTTGAAATGCAAATCAAAATTCCAAGTGGAAGGGTATGAAAAGTGGCCTTGAAGTAGGGTAGAAAACCTTGTCAAAATAGGTCAAATTTCACTAAGTTAAAAGATGGTTTAGTGCCCTTATTCAAAAAATCATAACTTGAGATACAAGCTTCAAATGAGAAAACTTTGTGAATAAAAGTTGTAGATTATGCAACAAGCTACAACTTTCATGTTTTGACTTTGGTTTGAATCTAAATGGATCATGGTGAAAAGATGGGGCAAAGTTGGGAAAAAATTAGGGTTTTCCATAACTTAGAAAAATTCTAAGTTATGAAAAATTCCATTTTCAAACCCTAATTTGCATTTTGAGATTTCTTGGTGAACAAGTTTCATGATTTGGCATGTTTTGATGAAAAATGAATCTTGACTCTTGATTTTGACCAAAAAGTCAAAGTTTGACTTTTCAGTATACAGTCAAAATTGATCAATTGACTGGGAAATTCAACTGTCAATCTTGTGTACTTGGGATCTTTTGAGCTTGATGAACATGTCAAGATAATTCCATGGGGTCCTTGAGTCCATATGTGAGCTTGGTTTGCCATTGGCTAGGTCAAACAGTCAAAAATTGCCTTTGTGCAGTCAAAACCCTAGAAATGACCATTTTGCCCTTTTGATGATCTGATCAAATTTCTTGT
This sequence comes from Vicia faba, assembly GCA_948472305.1. NCBI lineage: Eukaryota > Viridiplantae > Streptophyta > Magnoliopsida > Fabales > Fabaceae > Vicia > Vicia faba. Next base: position 78,769,621 of record OX451740.1, on the reverse strand, counting down.
GGAATTGTGATCCAAACTTGATCAAATGGTCCATGTGAGTTCATAATGTTGATGTGGATCAAATTTCATGAGGTTTGACTGTCAATTGGCCACAGTTGACTTTTTCCCTAATACAGCTGATTTCTAGGTCAACTGTCCAATTGACTGGGTAAAACTTGGAATCAAGACTTGAAACTTGGTATAGGTAAACCTGGGAGTCCAACATGAAGCATGAAAGTCATCTTAGGCATTTTAGGTCAAAACATCTTTGTGCAAACACCAACCCTAATTTGAGTCCACAGTGCAAGGAGAAGTCTTGAGCAGAGGAAACCCTAATTGTATCTTGATCTTCAAATGTCTTGTAATGAGAAAATGTTGAGGAAATGGGAGGGCAAATTTTGGGGTACAACAACCGGGATAAGTTTTTTGTATGTCCCTAATTTTTTCTTGGATTTCCTTTTAGGGTTTTCGATCCACCGGGACCCTCCTTTTTGCCTAAGTCGTCCGTTTAGGGTTCGAGCTTAGCGAGCCTTTTGTACATAGTATTTTTTGACTACGTATGAATTTTCCGGATGCGGTAGTTCTTCCCCATCCATTGTTGTAAGGATGAGACCACCACCGGAGAATGTTGTTTTCACTATGTATGGACCTTCGTAGTTGGGTGTCCATTTACCACGTGAATTGAGGCAAGGTAGAAAAATCTTCCTGAGTACTAGACCATGTTGAAGTTCCTCTTGTGCAATACACCATTACTCAAAGGATTTCGAGGCTAATTTCCATAGAGTTTGTTTGTCAATGATATAGGCGTTTTATGGATATTCTTGCTTTTCGAGGTACTTCTTGATGTCCTAAAACCAAGGCTTGTCATCCGGCCCTTCTTCAATAACAAGGCAGTGTGTGGGCTCTTGAAAGTGTCTGATTGTGATGTGTGGTTCGTGGTTTGGCCAAGTTACTTTGAACATGGTTGAGAGAGTTTCCAAAACGTCTGCCATTTGATTTTATTCTCGTGGGATGTGATTGAAAGTGATCTTTGTGAATTCCGTAGCCGACTTTAAAACATGATCCCTATATGGAATCAATTTTGGATATTTAGTATCCCATTCGCCGTTGACTTGGTATATGAATAATGTAGAGTCCCCAAATACTTCGAGGTGCTTTATTCTCAGCTCAATGGCAGCTTCTAGTCCTAGTATACAAGTTTCATACTCGACGATGCTATTGGTACATTCAAAACGCAACCTTGCAGTGTAGGGCTTGTGATAATTCTTTTGAGAAGTAAAAACTGCCCCTATATCGTGCCCCAGTGCATTTGAAGCCCCGTCAAACGTGAGTGTCCAACGTGCCCCTTGCTCGGGTCCTTCGTCAGGTCCTGTCATTTCATAGTTACCTATAACCATGACATCTTCGTCTGGAAAGTCGAACTTCATAGGTTGATATTCTGGAAGTGGTTGGTGAGCTAGATAATAGCTTGATGGACCTTTCTTTAACGCTCTTCTCTAACATTGCCCCTTGCTTGATTTCTTTCGGATCCTCCTCCGTGCCTAGATTAATGATCTCAATAGCCTCTTGATATAATTGTATGTTGTCAGCCTTTCGCTCTATTTCCCTTACCATTTCCTCAGAGAGTTCAAAACCTTCATTACCTTCCTCTTCAGCTTGGCTGATGGGAGCATCAAAATTATATCAGGTCGCAACAGTAACATTATCGGTGGTTTTGGGCATGGATATGCACCTTTATCATGTTTTAGTGCAGATTTTAGTATGTGAAAATGCATATGTAAAGAAAGTATTGCCATTTTGAAAGTTAAGAGATAAATACAAGAGAAAGACATGGATCTTAATTGGAAATAAGATATCACTTTTATTAATCGTAAATATTGTCTGAAACAAAACGGGGGACCCTTACAAGCAACCCCTATGCCTCGGGCTTGACATAAGTTCTTTTTAAAACATGAAAAATTACGTAGTAAAGAAAAAGATCTCGGGAATCTCCACGGCAGTCTAACTTTTGAGTTCTTCTCCTGGGGCGCATTCTCAGATGTAATCAGTTGCCTTTTTGGTGTTGACTTTGCTGGATATCCTTGCCACGTGTCCGCCCTGCTCCATGCCTTTGTTAACAAAGGTCTCTTGGATTGGAGGAAATCGTGCTTTACCCCTTAGAGTAGCTACATATTTTTCTTCAGGGGATAGTCCGAATTGGACTATCCCCTGGTTCACTAGCTTTTGTAGTGTTCTTTCAAAGGCTTCATTATGTTCCAACAGGAACCCCCATTCGAATAGATATTCCTTCAGCAAGTTGATTGGGGTTTTTTCTTGTCTGGTTTCCCCAAAGTCAGTGACTATTTCAATTGCATTTATTGTCGACCCTCCATGCGGAGGCATATGGTATGATTTGATGTTAGGTTTCTCAAAAGTGATCTCTTGAGATTCTAACAAGTCTTGCACTTTATGTTTAAATGCCCAACATTGTTCTATGGTGTGCCCCAGAGAGTTAGAATGGTATTCACATCTGGCATCGTTATTGTACCTTCGCGGGAGTGGCCCGACTGGAGGAGCTAGAGGCTTGATTTCCACCAAGGATGCCTTAACCAAGTGTTGTAATAACTGGCTAGGGGGCATGAGGAGTAGATCAAAATTTCTTTCTGGCTTTCTGCCTTGCTGTTGTCCTTGCAGGATCATTAATGGTTGTTATGCCCTGGGTTGTGAGGCTACAACATTAATTTCTCCCTCCTTTCTTTTATGGAAACTTGAAGCCGACCTTTTTGAATTATAGGAAGTATTTGATGGTACCCCTAGTATCTTACCACTCTTTATTTCAGTCTCAATCCTTTCTCCGATAGTCATTAGATCTGCGAATCCCGAAGAGATACTTCCAACCATCTTCTCATAATATAACCCTTTCAAGATTCCCATGAACATGTCTACTAACTCCTTTTCCAACAGCGGACGTTGCACACGGGATGCCATCTCTCTCCATCTCTGAGCATACTCTTTAAAGGACTCTTCTTTTTTGAGACAAATTCTAGATTTGCATACGGGTAGGTGCCATGTCCAGGTTATATTTGTAATACTTTAAGAAAGCATTAGCAAGTTTTGCCCATGTGAGAATGTGTACTCTCTCCAGTTGCATATACCAGTCTAAAGATGCCCACTTAAGCTATCTTGAAAATAGTGAATCATCAACTTCTGATCGTGGGCATGGGCATGCATCTTCATGCAATACATGCGCAAATGATTTCTTGGACAGGTGAGTCCCTTGTATTTCCCAAAGTCAGGCACTTTGAACTTTGGCAGAATTACCACATCAGGAACTAGGCCCATTTCGAGAGCGTCTACTTCGAAGGCATCAAAACCCTCTACAACTTTTAGCCTTTCCTCCAAAGCTTTATACTGATTCATTACTAGTGGATTATCAATAACATGAGTACCAGTCATTTTTAAGGGTTCCTGGTTGGCATCCTCTGGGTCGTGATCTCCGTATTACCGGTCCAAGTAATTGTCTGCATTGTTGATTGGAATTTGTAGGGTATGTGATGCCCCTGCTTTTGATGGCGGTGGGACAAACCCTTCAGTTTCGGCTTCTCTAGTCTCTTGTTGGGCCATGATAGACTTTTGGAGTCCTGTCTCTGGCTCTGTTCTTAGTTGGTGACCGCTTGATGCACCAATTGTTTGGGCTCCTTCTTCAAAAGCTACCCTGGGAATCTGATCCTGCATGTCAATGATGTTCTTCAATGCTAGGAGAACTTGACTCCGATCTCCTTTCATTGAACTTACATCACCCTTTACTTGGTCGAGATCCTCTTTGAATGCATCCTAAGTTTCCTTGATTTGCTCCATTGCTTTTTATTGGTAGGCCCTTGTTTGATATGGAGGCCAAGAAGGTGGTGATCTTCTTCTACCAATGGTTTAACTGGAGAGATTTTGAAAAACGTGAGCTTTGATATGATATGCAGGTGTTTATGAATGCATGCATGTGTATGATTATGAACATGTGATGGTTTCTTGTTTTAAATGTCTTATTCATTTTAAATGTATTATTTTATTCATTTTGGTTACTAGATTTAAAATAGATACGCCAACAAGATACATAAACAAAATGCCTTTATTGAAAGTTACATAATCCAGATATTGAAAAATATTACAATCTTAAACCAAAACTTATTTGCATGAAATCAAGCAAAGGGAGACAAATCTTCTATGTGCACTTGCGAATGTATACTCTGAAATTATCGAATGTTTCTCGAGAAAGCTTGAGAAAGTATTCAACATCCTTAGGATCAAGGGTATCTCCATAGCAGCAACCGAACATCTTAGAGCTCTTTCATATAATTTCCCTTTTGTGGCTTTGATTTCAGACATGTCTGGCGCATTGACACAGACAAGTTGTTTCCCTCTAGTATCCATTTTCAAGGATAGTCACCAAAATCTTGATTTTATTACTTTTTTTTACCCTATGAGTAAGAAAAATGAAAGAAACAAATGATGAATATATGAAATGTATGAATGCATGGATGTATGGTTGAATGACGAGATTTTGTGATAGCTACCCTTATAAGGTAGGTTTCTTAATTTTGACCTACAATTAATCTACCCTCCCAAAAGGTGGCTTCCTTAAGGGTGTCATGAATTACACCAAATGGAAAATGCACAAGGGCCTCCCTCTCTTTTCGGACCGAGATTTTCGTCTCAAAGTCGTGAAAGGTCTCGTCATGAGATGTTGGGTTAAGGTCGTTACAAAGAATCATGGGTGGCCTTCCAAAGTCCTACTCGTCAGAAGGATATCTCTTGATAAGTATTCCTTTTTCGGAATTCCACCGTGTTGTACCCCAAAATTTTCCCTCCCATATTTTTCAATACATTTCAAGTGAGGTCCTCAAATTGCTCAAGGAAGTCCAAGAGTTGACTAGACAAACTCTCTCCTAAGGCAGTCTACCCCAAATTAGGGTTTCATTGTGCACCAAGGTACTTGAGTCCAAAGGATCCCAAATGCTCACCATTGTCCTAAAATGTTCTCAATATCAAGTTTCAAGCCTTGCAGAGGAAGTTTGCTCAGTCAATTGCTCAAAGGCCTAAAAATCGACTGTGCTAGGGCAAAGGTCAACCGTAGCCCACATACAGTCAAACTTCAAGATTTTTGGTCAACATTCTCATTTTGAAGTATTATTCATAATTTGATCAAGGATTGATCATGATTCCTCAAGGATTGCTCACAATTCATAAAAACCCAAAAGTTGCTAAATTAGCGTTTTGCAGAAAAAGTCAACTCAACTTTGACCAAGCATAACTTTCTCATACTTTATCAAAAATGACCCATCCAAAGCTCATTTTGAAGAGGATGCAATTAAATACAATCCATATTCATCTACCAAGTTCAAAATATTCACTCACAAGAAGATATAAATTTGGACATTATAGGTCATCTTGAAAAGTCAACAAAAATATCTTTTGGGTCAAAGCTTCATACATGAACATGGAAGCCTAAATTGAGATGAGACCAAAAGGTGTGTTTAGAGGACATCTTAATATTTCTAAAAAGTCCAAGAACACCTCTCTAGGATCAAAATTGAGGGAGTTATGCATTGGTAAAGTTGACCCTTTTTGCAAAATTGCCAAAAGTCAAATGTGGCCAAAATTGCATTTTTTGCCAAATGGGCCCAACTTTTTATGCTTGCACTGAGTTTGTAACATGACCCACGACCCATGAGCCCTTCCACTTGCCATTCTTTTATTTTTGTTATTTATTTTGATTTTATTTCAATTAAATCAAATAAAATCAAAATAAAATCAAAATAAAATCATGAAAATATCAAAAACTAATCAAATCTTAAGATTTTGTGCATGTTTAGGTCTATTATACAGCTGGAAGTGAGATCAAATCGTGCAAGGTGCATTTGGACACAAAAATATTTCATTTTGCTTGATTTGGAAAGATTTGCACAAGGATCAAATCATGAATCAATGAGCATAATTGGAGAAGATTTGAAACGAGTTTGCAACCCTAATTCATTCTAGGGTACATAAGGAAGGGTTGCAGACCAAAAACAAAGAGATTGGAGGCGTCTAAAAGAGAAAGCAAGTTTCAAAAATTGAAGAAATGTGGCAAACTGAATTCCACGTTTTAGATCAATTCAAAGCATTCTAACCATCCCAAACGTTTGCTGGACATCCCAGGAACGTGTTTCAACCATTAACAAGCTTTCCCACGTTCAGAATTGCACTTAAGTACCATACAGTTTTCATATTTTCTTGAAATCGAATACCATCATCCTGGCATCTTTAACATGATTTATTAGCATATTCTTAATCCTTGAGTTATTTGCAAGCTATTGATTATATCCAATTCCGTTTTTACTGACTATACACCAAGATGCCATAGTTAGGGTTCTTGCTTCATTTTTAGGGTTTTTCTGTACAAGAAAAATTGGCCATGGATAATGGTACCATGATGCCCGTGAGGTTGCAACGAGTTAATTGGTACCATTGGTTGGGATTTATCATGCCTGTATGAAGTTTTGGAGAAGCACAAGGTTGTACTACACCCAGGTGACCGCAGGTAAAAGTCAAGAAACTTTTAGCAACGGTGGGAGGAAGAAGAAGGATAACGTGGCGCTCCATGACTCACCCTTTCAAATTTTGCGCGTTTGATAATTATTATTTTGTTTTTACCATATAACGTTTGTTTATTATTACATATACAAATAACCAAGCCAACTCAGATGGTAGCCTGCAGCGTGAGAATGCTCAAGGACCTGGGTTCGATCCCCAGGTCCCCATATTGCTTCATATATTTTTTCCTTACATAATCAGGTGCACGAGTCTCCCATGTGACTACCATGCGTCATTAGCATTCAACCATCAGATCCCCAGCATGCCAAATCCAAGGCTTCCTACGTGAGGGTCAACCATGCGCTGGAGTCAAGCGTACGCATGGGATATGGCAAAGTTAAACAAGGCTAGAGTTATTGGGCTCAGATCTGCCATCAACACCCCCTCCTTTTGCTATTTACCTTAGGCCCATTCCTTTTCTTTTCTAATTTGTCTTTTATTTAATTTCTTTTATTTAATTATTTTCTAACACAAATTAATCTCCTTTTTACAATAAAATCATAAAATCAAGTTTCAAAAATTTAGAATTAGATTTTTATTATTTTATCAAATTTAATTTAATATTAGTTTAAATTTAATTTAGGATTAATTCTAACTTTTTTTATATATTTAAAATCAATTAGAAAAAATTAAGGTTAGCTTGATTTAATTTTTATTTCTTTTCTCAAATAAAACAAAAATACAAAAATAAGTTAATTTAATTATTTTTCTTAATTTAAACTAATTAGTAATTAGGTTTTTTTATTTATTTATTCAATTAAACCTTATTTTCTTAAAATATCACAAAAAACCACAAAGAATGATTTTTCTAACAATTACGTAGTTGGGGTCAAAACCCTAAATTTCTAATCCTCAATTCATCGCGCGCATTTACGATTTTTGCAATATTAATGTAACTGCTCACGATATGTAATAGTTTAATTAGGGTTTTATTTTATTTATCATTTTACGGTTTTTTTGGCTTTGTAATTAATCCCATCCCCGAAGCCTTGTAATAGCATAGTTTTTATTTCTCGCATTTTAATTCTCGCAAATATTAACTGTTAGATGTAAGTTAATAGGATTGTATGACAAGATTGCATGTTAATTTAAAATGGCTAGCAAACCCTAATGTGCAAAGATAATAACTAAAATCAAATCACTCGCACATGTGCACTCTTAGGGTATACTCTCACTTCGGTTGCCTTCGGTAAACGATCATTAAGTATAGGGTGTCTTAGTGGTTGCCCTCTTGTCTAAACAAATATCAAAAGTCCGGTTCGGAAATGTTGCCTCGGAAAAGTTACCTCGGAAATGTTGCCTCGAATATGATCTTAAGGCACCAGGGTTATTACTAAGACGTCCTAACATTGCTTTAGTGATCGTACGTCCCTTACGAATTGACCCTTACAATTCCAACGACGGTGCTACCTATTTATCAATAGTGGGATAGTGCTGTCTAAAGGAAACGAGAATAGAAACGATCTTTTTTTCGAGTAGGTAGATGCTAGTAGGTACTTTCTCAAATCAAAGCTTTTACACCAAACACTTTTCAAACAAAGTTTTCAAAAACACTTCCAAACACTCTTGAAGACAGAAGCAAGGGTTAAAACGAAGTAAAACAAAAACTTTCCAAAACAAACACACACAAGCAATTTTAAAAGATGAGCAAGTACCTAAGAGCCCATGGAAAACCATGGATAGAAAGGGTGCTAATACCTTCCCTTTCTATAATCTACCCCCCGTACTAAAAAATCTCGAAAAAGGAATGTTTTTGTGCTTTCGTCCTTTCTAGTTGGATAAAATAAAAGTCAGTGGCGACTCTTGCTTACCGCGACATTTTGCGAATACAAAATGCAAAACGCAAACCAGCATTTTCCAAACAGTCGGTTCTTCCACCGTATCACAGAACTGGAGACTCTGCTGGGGATCGAAATAAGTGGGGTATACCTTAGGATATAGTTCATCATAAATTACTTCTCTTGTTTGTTTTGGTTTCTTTACTTTAAAGGGTTTATTTGGGAGTTACTATAGATCCTAACCCGGATCTGGGGACACCTTTTAGGTAAGTAGCAATAAACTGTAAGGGAACTGTGAGGCATAGATCGATACAGTTGAAGCAGTAGCTACATTGATGTGGCACATTGGTTGGTACCGGTATCCCTTATGGAGAAACGAGGAGAATACGGGGTCGCTATGTGTGTTGTTAAGCATCAACTGACCTTAGAACCCTTAATTAACCAACTTGGCCATTAGAAAGTAGTGAGATAGCCGGCCTCGGTGTAAAGCTGGGAACTGGTTGATACTCGATGCTACACTCATTGAGACCATACTCTCGAGATAGTTCCGGCTGCAAGAAAAGATTGCGTGAGCTGAAACCATGACCGATGGAGGATGGACAGTGATATTGAGAACCTCTAGAACCCGGTTACTTTTGCTAAGACAGGTTGAAACCAACTGAACTTCAAGAGGGTAATACCTTTGACCCCATGCAAGCCTTAAACTTAAGGGCTTTTGTGTGACTTGTTTGCCTTTTCCATGCTTGTTATCTGCTATACCTGTTGTTTGTTTTATCATGACATCATGCATCATAACATAGCATGCATACTTCATTATACTAACCATGTCAAAGACCGAGGGGATTTATCTTTGTTCTGATTTGCAGATTATGGCTTCTGTGCGCAGAAACACCATCCGAGTTAACTTTGTGCAAATACCTGTTCAACTCAAAGAGTTAGCCTCAAGAGTTTCTGAGACTTCTTCATTCATTAAGAGACATGGCCAGCTTCTTAGCCTGGTCACCTCAAAGTTTGATGAGCAGATGATGAGTGTGCTTTTCCAATTCTTCGATCCTATGCATCATTGCTTCACCTTTCCAGACTACCAGTTGGTTCCCACTTTGGAAGAGTTCTCTCACATATTGGGCATATCCATCCTTGAGCAGGTGCCCTTCACAGGAATGGAAGAGACTCCTATACCAGAAGACATTGCTTCAGCTCTGCATCTAAAAAAGGCTGATGTAGTATCCAATTGGGAAACACGAAGCGGGGTTGAAGGTTTCTTAGCCAAGTTTTTGATAGATCAGGCTCAGATGTTCTGGGATAACTTAGATTTTCAGGCTTTCGAAGATATCATGGCTCTCCTTATCTATGGGTTGGTCCTCTTCCCGAATCTAGATTCCTTTATAGATGTGAATGCGGTTAAGATCTTCCTATCTCGCAATCCAGTACCTACTATATTGGGTGATATCTTGCATGCCCTCTACACTCGTATTGTGCGTAGAAGAGGGACTCTTATGTGTTGTATGCTGTTGCTATCGAGGTGGTTTATTTTGCACCTCCCTAAGTTTGTTGAAGAATGAAGAAGGTTTGGGATGGTCTTATAGGATAATGTCACTTGCCCATACAGACATTCTTTGGAGCTCCCGGGTTATGGAAAGCACTGCTATCATTGATTGTTGTCGGGGATACCCTAATGTCCCATTGCTTGGAATCAGAGGGGGAATAACCTACAATCCTTGTCTAGCTTTGTGACAGTTTGGTCGTGCTCGGAGAGACAGTCCCCATGAGTTACTTCTTACAGATATTGCATTTGACTACAAGGAGGACGTTGACGAGCATCGCCGGAGGTCTATACGAGCTTGGGGCATGGTGAACAGATCTGACCCCCAAGAGCTAGGACCAAGGACTTCCCTTCCTATGCAGCCTTATCTCCAATGGGTCCGAGCTCGTTCCCAGAAGCTTGGGATGCCCTATGAAGCTGTGTTACCAGTGATTGTGGAGCCCACTAATGAAGAAGGCATTCCTTACACAGTTCTTTATCCTTACATGCCCACTGATCCTGGGGCATTGCAAATGTCTTGGATTCAACTGAAAGAGGAAAGGGATACTTACCGGGAGATGTACCATGAGCAATAAAGGAAGACCTTGAAGCTCACCAGGCAGCTCGAGGAAGAAAGAACGATCAATGACTATGTCAGCACAAAGAGGAAGCATCCATGGGACTTTTGATTTTGTTTTTCTAGTTTAGATTTGTTTTCCATTTATTTCTTAGTAACGCCTTAAAGGCATTGTTAAACCTTTTACAAATTAATCTAATAAAGTTTATTTATTTTTTGGTTTGCAAATTTAAATCTCCCAAAGTATTTGAAATCATTACATACGCATCCCATTATCACGCACACCATTACAGGTACCATTACAGGTTTCTCATCTTCTTCGCTGTTTATTTCAGCATGAAATGTCTTCTGATCAAGCCATCAAAGATCTTTAGGCACAAAATGCCCAATTCCAGCAGATGTTCTTAAGCTTGGCTAAAGGGCAAGAGGATTTGAAGACTCTCATTCTGAAAGAGAAGAAGAAGAAGAAGAAGAAGGTCGTTCTTCTGAATATGGGCAAAAGGTTTGGGGACAGGTTGAAACAACAAGCTGATCTGACCTCTTCATCCAAGGAAGGGGAGAACCAAGAAGAAGAAAAGGGCCCCAGTCCTGCCATCTCTGATGATGATATAGATTATGATGAGGAGCAATATCCTCCTGCCGAGGATAGGTACAAGCAGCTAGAAGACCCTCTGAGTGCTATGGAGATTCAGAAGATCCCTGGTTTGGATTTTGGAGAGCTGAGACTGGTATCGGGAGTGGTGATCCCTCATAAGTTCAAAGCTCTGGTTTTTGCCAAGTACGATGGAGTATCCTGTCCAAAACTCCATCTCCGCTCGTACGTCCGGAAAATTCAACCCCACACCGCTGATAGAAATTTGTGGGTGCATTTCTTTCAAGATAGTCTGTCAGAGACTCAACTTGAATGGTTTTATCAGTTGGAAGGAGCCAATGTCTGAAACTGGGAAGACCTTGCTGCTGCTTTTTACAGGAAGTATCAATATAACGCCGACCTTGCTCCCACTCATACTCAGCTTCAGGGTATGTCTATGGGTGCAAGTGAAGGTTTTAAAGACTACGCTCAAAAGTGTAGAGACTTAGCTGGAAGAGTCCAACCCCATTTGTCTGATAGGGAGTTGGTTGACATGTTTCTAGGGACGTTATCTGGTCCATTTTCAATCATCTGATCGGCAGTTCGTCATCTGGGTTTACTGAGTTGATTTTGACTGGAGAGAGAGTAGAAGCTGGTATCTGAAGTGGTAAGATACAGAAGGATACTTCATCAAGTGCAGCAAAGAAGCCTTTCACCGGTAAGAAAGAAGCTAGTGCAGTCTATGGCTCGAGAGGCCAAAACAGACCTGAAAGGGATGAAAGACCACCGGTGCTCCATAACGCAACAATCAACAAAGGGCAGAATGACCACAAAGGCAATACACTCGACTCCATATGACCTTGTCTCAAATTCTACCACAATTAGTAAAGACCAATCTGGTAACTCTGAGGGAGGCCCCGAAGAACCCCAACACCACATCTCCTCACTATAACCCAAATGCCCTATGCGCCTATTATTTCGACGGCCCAGGTCATGATACAAACAACTGTTTGGGCCTTGAAGAATACGGTGCAAGACTTGATCGAAGCCAAAGAGATTGAGTTTGACGCTCCGGAGAAGCCCAACGTCATAACTGCTCTCATGCCCAAACATGGTCATTGAGTGAATGCTGTGAACGATGATTTATTTGTGACCTCCATGGAAGAAATTTTTACTCCTTTGATGACAGTTAAGAAGAATTCATTGTTAGCTGGTTTATTTCCGAGCTGTGGTGAAGGTTTCCACATGTGTTCAAATCTTCCTGCTGGTTGCCACTTATTGAAATCAGGTGTTCAGCGCCTGATGGATAATAAAGGGATCCTGTTCGAGAAGTCTATGATTTCGTTGGTTCCAATTCAAGATGTTGCCATCATAACCATTTCCGCTAATCCTTCCAAGGTTTCCTCGAGAAAACCTGTTAGGATTACACCCGTCCCAAGAATTTCTCTGTTAATAATTACTGTCCCTGGTCCTATCCCATACACTTCGGATAAGGCTGTCCCTTGGCACTATGGGGCCGATGTGTATTACCATGGAGTTAAGCAAGACTTAAAGAGTGAGGAAGCTGATATCAGCAATATTGTCGGGGCTAGAAAGGTCACCAGAAGTGGAAGACTCTTTTCTCCTGAGATTTCCCCTCCAACTGTCCACAAACCTGTTGTCATTCCATCTGCTAGTACATCGGCTACTATCCCAGTTCCTATTCCAGTTATCACCCCTGTCGCCGAGCCATATGGGACTCAGGGCAAAGAAATCACAGGTGAGCCTGCCCGGACGGAGGCACCTAAGAAGATCATTGTAGAAACCTCTAAGCAGGAGATAGAGGAAATAATGAAGATTATCAAGAAGAGCGATTACAACGTAGTTGAGCAGCTGGGGCAGACCCCGTCAAAAATCTCCATGCTGTCCTTGTTATCATGTTCCGAAGCCCATGCAAAGGCTCTAATTGCATTCCTTAATACTGTGCATGTGCCGCAGGAAACTTCAGCCGATCAATTCAAAGACTGTGTAGCTAGTTTGACTGCCGATAATGGGTTGGGTTTCTCAGATGCAGATCTGACTGCTAAAGGAAGAAATCATAATGACGCTCTGCATGTCTCGATCGAGTGCATGGTCACTACTATGGCCCATGTACTGGTGGATACCGGGTCCTCATTAAATGTTTTGCCAAAGAAAGCATTAGACCGTCTGGACTATGAAGGTTTGATTCTAAAGCCGAGCAATATTATGGTCAGGGCTTTCGACGGGTCAAAAAGGATGGTGCACGGGGAGGTGGACATCCCTGTTAAAGTTGGCTCTCAGACTTTTGCATCCACTTTCTATGTGATGGATATCAGACCATCATATTCTTGCTTGTTGGGTCGTCCTTGGATTCATAAGGTTGGGGCAGTGACTTCTACGCTCCACCAAATGTTGAAATATCCAATAAAGGGGAAGATTGTTACGGTACAAGGTGAGGAGGAGTACATGGTGAGTCATCTCAATTCCTTTCGCTATGTGGAGATTGATGGGGAATTCATCAAAACCCCTTGTCAGAACTTTGAAGAGGTCCCCCAGTGGCGTCAACTGAAGTTGCTACTGACAAACCTCCGATGAAGATGGCTTCCTTCAAAGATGCCAGGGCTGTAATTGAAGAAGGTGGGTGTACAAAGTGGGGTCAGCTCCCTGATTTCACGCACAAAACTGACAACTTGGTTTGGGCTTTACTACAAGGGCTCAAAGGGATGTTAGGCGCGCATGGATTGGAAGACCTCCTCTGCACATCAGTAATCAAGGAGTTGATGCAATTGAAGATGGTGAAGAAGATTCAGATATCGACAGCTGGATCTATCCTACAACCAATGGTGGATTGAACAACTGGACAACGAAGGACTTCATACCTGTTTCTTTTATTCTGCAGTAATTGACTTTTGTTTTGAGATTTGTAATAAACTGTTTGAAACTTTACGGCCCGGTGCCTTGCCTGAGGCACCTTGGCTTTGCTTGTGAGGGCTTATTATCTGTCATTTCATATATCATCAATACAACATTGGACGTTTCTTGCGTTACAAATTTTGTGCTCCTTGTTTTTCTTTTTCCGTCTCTCGCTTTATCAAAAACAACTATTCTCTTACACACACTCACGTATCATAATGCAGATCCATATCCACTCTGGATCCCATTGATAACGACTCTGCTACTGCCAGTTGTGACTTCGAAAATCCGATCAACCAAGCTGAGGACGAAGGTGAGGATGATTGTGAGGTGCCTGGGGAACTTGCTAGACTGTTACTACAGGAAGAGAGGGCCATACAGCCTCATGAAGAGCCAGTTGAATCAGAATTTGGGTACAGAGAAAGACAGGAAATAGGTCAAGATAAGTGCAAATCTGGAGCCTAGTGTCAATCAACGGTTGATACAGATGCTACGCGACTATGTTGAGATCTTCGCTTGGTCTTATGAAGATATGCCCGGTTTGGACACTGATATTGTGGTACACCGCCTGCCGACCAAAAAAGACTGTCCTCCGGTAAAGGAGAAGGTTCGCCGTATGCGCCCTGAGATGTCTGAGAAAATCAAAGCTGAGGTCATGAAACAGTTCGGCGCGGGATTTTTAGCTGTCACTTCTTACCGGCAGTGGGCTGCCAACGTTTTTCCGGTGCCTAAGAAAGATGGTAAGGTACAAATGTGTGTGGACTATAGAGATATGAACAGGGCAATCCCCAAAGATGACTTCCCACTTCCTCACATCGATGTTCTAGTCGACAACACCGCGCAACATAAGATCTTCTCCTTTATGGATGGTTTTTCTGGTTACAATCAGATCAAGATTGCTCCCGAAGACATGGAGAAGACAACCTTCGTTACGCAGTGGGGCACCTTTTGCTACAAAGTAATGCCTTTCTGGTTGAAGAATGTCGGGGCAACTTATCAGGGTGCCATGGTCACTTTATTCCACGACATGATTCATCATGAGATTGAGGTTTATGTTGATGACATGATAGAAAGGTCCCAGACTGAGGAAGAGCACCTTGACCATCTCCAGAAATTGTTTGACAGGTTAAAGATGTACAAGCTGAGGTTGAACCCAAACAAGTGCACCTTAGGGGTAAGGTCTAGTAAGATGTTGGGTTTCGTCGTTAGTGATAAGGGTATTCAGGTGGACCCTGCCAAGGTAAAATCCATATAGGAGATGCCAGATCCCCGCACGGAAAAGGAAGTTAGAGGATTTTTGGGACGTCTAAATTACATCGCCAGATTCATTTCACACCTGACTACTACTTCTGAGCCAATCTTCAAGCTGTTGAAGAAAAATCAAGTGGTAAAATGGAATGATGAATGTCAGACCCCTTTTGAAAGAATCAAGGAATACCTCCAAGAGCCACCAATTCTGATTCCTCCAGTTAAAGGAATACCCTTAATCTTATACTTGACAGTACTGGATAATTCAATGGGGTGTGTGCTGGGGCAGCATGACGAGTCTGGCCGAAAAGAGCATGCTATTTAATACCTTAGCAAAAAGTTTACCGACTGTGAGACCCGATACACATTGCTCGAGAAAACTTGCTACGCTGTGGCATGGGATGCTCGCCGGCTGAGACAGTATATGTTGACTCATACCACCTTATTGATATCAAAGATGGACCCAATCAAGTATATCTTCGAGAAGCCTGTCTTGTCCGGAAGAATAGCAAGATGGCAGATGATCTTAACCGAGTAAGACATCTAATACACAACCCAAAAAGCAATCAAGGGGAGTGTATTGGCGGATCATTTTGCATATCAGGCTGTGGATGACTACCAATCCATGAATTTCGAGTTCCCGGATGAGAACATCATGTTAGTGACCGACTGTGAAGAACCTGGACCAGATGAAGGACCTGAGGAAGGATCCCGATGGTCTATGTATTTCTACAGAGCCTCAAACGCGTTGGGTAATGGCATTGGCGCTGTGATCATATCTCCTGAGGGCTGTCATACTCCATTCACTTCCCGATTATGTTTTAACTGCACCAACAATATGGAGGAGTATGAAGCATGTATCCTGGGTCTTCGAGCTGCTATTGACTTGAGGATTAAGTTCTTGAGTGTATTCAGAGATTTCGCTCTAGTGATCAGTCAGATCAAAGGCGAGTGGGATACAAAGCACCCAAATCTTATTCCTTACAAGGAGTATGTACTGACATTGCTCCCATACTTTGAGGAGATAACCTTTGAACATTTCCCCAGAGAGGAGAATCAGCTAGAGGACGCTCTAGCTACCATGTCTTCTATGTTCAAGGTCAGGTGGGACAATGAAGTTTCCCATATTAGGATTACCATTGAGAGGTTGGACGAACCCGCGCATTGCTGTGATATTGAGACTGAAGAGGTAGCAGATAAACCCTAGTTCTATGAGGTAAAGAGGTATCTTGAGGCTCAAGAGTACCCCGAGGGTGCATCTGTTAATGATAAGAAGTTCTTGAGAAGGTTCATTGCGAAGTTCTTCATCAGTATTGGGATCCTTTATAAGCGTAATCATGATTCAACCTTACTGCGATGTGTGGAAAAAGCGAGGCAGAAAGGATCATGGAAGAGCTATATGAAGGTACCTTTAAAACTCATTCCAGTGGACATACCATGGCGAAGAAAATCCTACAGGCATGATATTACTGGTCCACTATGGAAGCCGACTGTTATCAGCATTCTCGAACCTGTCATAAGTGCCAAGTCTACGCTGATAAGGAGCATGTACCTCCAGTTCCTCTGAAAATTTTGACAACTCCTTGGCCTTTTGCAATGTGGGGAATTGACATGATCGGTGAGATCAGACCTATTGCGTCTAACGGGCATCGTTTCATTCTGGTGGCTATTGATTATTTCACGAAGTGGGTCGAGGCAGCTTCCTTTTCTACAGTAACCAAGAATGTCGTGGCGCGGTTTATTCGGAATAATCTGATCTGTTGATATGGTGTACCAGAGAGGATCATTATAGATAATGGTACAAATCTCAACAATACAATGATCACCGAGCTCTGCAAACAATTTAAGATACAACATCACAACTCTTCTCCTTACCGGCCGAAGATGAATGGGGCTGTTGAGGCAGCTAACAAGAACATCAAGAAGATTGTGCAAAAGATGACGGTGACATACAAAGCCTGGCATGAGATGTTACCATTCCCTCTTCATAGGTACCGTACCTCAGCAAGGACATCAACAGGGGAAACACCCTACTCTCTGGTGTATGGCATGGAGGCAGTCTTGCCCATTGAAGTCCAGATACCCTCTCTCCGGATTATCAAGGATGTAGGTTTGAGCGAGGAAGATTGGATCCAGACCCGACTTGACCAGCTGAACCTACTCGATGAGAAAATACTTACTGCTATTTGTCATGGTCAGACGTATCAAAAGCGAATGATAAAGGCTTTTAACAAGAAAGTCAGACACCAAGAATATCAAGTCGGGGATCTGGTGATCAAACGCATCTTACTGCCACAAGGTGATCCCGGGGGCAAATGGACCCCCACATACGAAGGGTTATTTGTGGTTAGGAACATTTTCTTGGGAGGAGCTATGATTCTAACCACCATGGATAGTGACGACCTTCCTCACCCCGTCAATGCTGACATAATGAAAAAATACTACGCATAATCAAAGACTCGCTAGGTCGACTGGCCTAGGCAAAAATAAGGGCTTCCCGGCGAACCAAAAGGGTTCGGGAAAAAGTAAGGGATGAAAATGAAAAAAAACTTTACACCCGGTAAGTCGACATACTGAAAAGGCGACTTGGGCAAAAAAGGGTATCCCGGTGGACTAAAAACCCGAAAGGGCGGTTTAGGAAAAAATTAGGGATTGAAGCGTAACACTATGTCTCATTGGATCATCTTGCAACCAGACTTCGGTATCGACTATCAAGCTCGGACGGTGCCAATCAATCTGATCTACCTTCGATCAAGTAGCAAAGTGATGAGACGCTCGAAGATATAAAGGCAATAACAGAGTTAGAACCCAATGGGATTGTTTCATATAGCTGTTTTTCTTTCCTTTTCACAAATTATGTAAATTCTATCCTTCGGCGGTGTTCTCTTACTAGGACGTCAACCTCTTTGTACAAAACGCCTATTACAGGCCAACTTCAAAATCAATACAATTCATTTCCATAAAAAATATCGATTTGTTTTTCTTTCTCTGTTTTATTTTGCAAGAACGTC
Organism: Vicia faba; assembly: GCA_948472305.1. NCBI lineage: Eukaryota > Viridiplantae > Streptophyta > Magnoliopsida > Fabales > Fabaceae > Vicia > Vicia faba. Next base: position 78,751,416 of record OX451740.1, on the reverse strand, counting down.
CAATGATTCATTTTTGATATATGCATTTGAAAATAATTGCTGCTCATAAGTATTTACATAAGAAACAAAAGACAATTACTCGTAATTCCAGGAACAGGAGCAAACAAGAGGTGCCTAAACCCTACAGTTGCTCTACCCACCAGGTACAGGGATAAAGCCAGCTTGAGAATATGACTAAAGGTACATAAACTCCCCACAGAGTAAGAAATATCCGAAGACAGTGGTGTTAGCTCTCCCCAGCCGAGGTTCATAATCGCGAATGGGTCGACAAATTCCCCAAGCAGAGTTTATTTCTCTCACAAGTAGAATTTCAATCTCCAGTAGAGTTTATTTTTCACCAGCAACGATAACTCATCCCCAACGGAGTTGTTTCGCCAAAACATCAAATCATCCAACAGAGTATCTCTCTTCCCCACAGAGTCATTCCCCCACATGTTTATTCTTAAACAAAATCTCCCCTGGCAGAATATTCTCGAGCAGAACAGACGCAAGTCTCCAGCTCATCATCTTCGGTCACTATCCCCAGCGAGCGCGAAGAACTCAACTCCTTGAACTCTTCAACAGCAGTCCAGGATTTATTCTCCCCATCCAGAGAATATCATAAGAGCATTGCATATCCATACATCGTAGCATGCGCATATGCATCAAACAACACAATCTCATTTATTTTGAGAACATCATTACTCAACACATTTCATACATCATGACATTACATTCTACTAACTCTTTACCTTTCAGGGAAAGATGCAATCAAGTTCTGTCAAGTTTTCCCTGGTTCAGTCAAATCGATACTAAGATTTCTATTCCAGTTCAAGCTATGAAGCCCGGAAATCGACCGGATAATATCTTGATATCTCCAGAATACTACGAAGCCTGGAATTGACCAGATAGTGGTATGTCTTAAATACAAGCTATAAAGTCTGGAAATTGATCGGAAAATGGCTTAATCCTCAGCAAGTTATTGTGAAGCCTGGAAGTCGACCAAATAGCAATACAAGATACCATGAAGCCTAGAATCGACCAGATAATGGTATAAGACACCGTGAAGCCTGGATCACGACCAAATAGCGGCAAAAGACACTGAAGCCTGGGACACGACCAGATAACAGTATAAGGTACTGTGAAGCTTGGAATTAGACCAAATAGCAATTTACTTGGCCAATTACTATGAAGCCCAGAAATTGACCAGATATTAGTATGCCTTAAATTCAAGTTGATATCCCGGATGCGACCGGATAACAACTTGATTCCTTCTGAAGCCTGGAGCACGACCAGATAAGAATGGAGAAATTGCAAAGCCTGGAAAATAACCAGATAGCAAGCCTAATCTCATCTCTCCAGTAAGTCACTGTAAAGCCTGGAGCACGACCAGATAGCAGTCGATCTTATTTTCCTCAGCAAATCACTGTAAAGCCTGGAGCACGACCAGATAGCAGTTCATCTTCACCTCCTCGACTAAGAGATGATTCCCCAGTAGAGTAACGGACAACTGAAGTTCCTAAAACTCTATTTCTCTCAAGACAGAGACCAACATTCCCCAGTGAAGTCCTCCTCAAATAAGTATGCGGGCTCTTGCAAAGGAATCTCTTATGCGATCGACACTTCCTATGATGGCATCTTTAAGCCCATCTTCCGACATCAACCTCTAAACAACATCTATAATCCCATTTCCAATATCGCAAGACAAGTACCACTTCATGCGAGTGAAAATTTCTGGGCACTCTAGTGTTCAATCATCTTCCACCTTCGGATCACGAAAGGCAGACAAGCCAATCTACATCCTCAGGTTTAAGAAGATTGAACAGGGGCAGATGTTGTACCCCAAAATTTTCCCTCCCATATTTCTTAATACATTTCAAGTGAGGTCCTCAAATTGCTCAAGGAAGTCCAAGAGTTGACCAGACAAACTCTCTCCTAAGGCAGTTTACGCCAAATTAGGGTTTCATTATGCACCAAGGTAATTGAGTCCAAAGGATCCAAAATTCTCACCATTGTCGTAAAATGTTCTCAAGATTATCCATGTCAAGTTTCAAGCCTTGCAGAGGAAGTTTGCTCAGTCAATTGCTCAAATACCTGAAAATCGACTATGCTAGGGCAAAGGTCAACTATGGCCCACATATAGTCAAACTTCAAGATTTTTGGTCAACATTCTCATTTTGAAGTATTATTCATCATTTGATCAAGGTTTGATCATGATTCCTCAAGGATTGCTCACAATTCATCAAAACCCAAAAGTTGCTAAATTAGGGTCTTGCAGGAAAAGTCAACTCAACTTTGACCAAGCATAAATTTCTCATAATTTATCAAAAATGACACATCCAAAGCTCATTTTGAAGAGGATAAAATTCCCTACAATCCATCTTCAACTCCCAAGTTCAAAATATGCACTCACAAGAAGATATAAATTTGGACATTATAGGTCATCTTGAAAAGTCAACAAAAACACCTTTTGGGTCAAACATTCATACATGAACATGGAAGCCTCAATTGAGATGAAACCAAAAGGGTTGTTTAGAGGACATCTTAATCTTTCTAAAAAGTCCTAGAACACCTCTCTAGGATCAAAATTGAGGGAGTTATGCATTGATAAAGTTGACCTTTTTTGCAAAATTGCCAAAAGTCTAATGTGGCCAAAATTGCATTTTTTGCCAAATGGGCCCAACTTTTTATGCTTGCACTGAGTTTGTAACATGACCCACGACCCATGAGCCCTTCCAATTTCCATTCTTTTATCTTTGTTATTTATTTTGATTTTATTTCAATTAAATCGAATAAAATCAAAATAAAATCATGAAAATATCAAAAACTAATCAAATCTTAAGATTTTGTGCATGTTTAGGTCTATTATACAACTTGAAGTGAGATCAAATCGTGCAAGGTGCATTTGGACACAAAAAGGTTGTATTTTGCTTGATTTGGAAAGATTTGCACAAGGATCAAATCATGAATCAATGAGCATAATTGGAGAAGATTTGAAACGAGTTTGCAACCCTAATTCATTCTAGGGTACATAAGGAAGGATTGCAGACCAAAAACAAAGAGATTGGAGGCGTGTAAAAGAGAAAGCAAGTTTCAAAAAATTGAAGAAAAGTGGCAAACTGATTTCCATATTTCAGATCAATTCAAAGCATTCTAACCATCCCAAACATTTTCTGGACATCCCAGGAACGTGTTTCAACCATTAACAAGCTTTCCCATGTTTAGAATTGCACTGTAAGTACCATACAGTTTTCATATTTTCTTGGAATCGAATACCATCATCCTGGCATCTTTAACGTGATTTATTAGCATATTCTTAATCCTTGAGTTATTTGCAAGCTATTGATTATATCTAATTGCATTTTTACTGACTATACACCAAGATGCCATAGTTAGGGTTCTTGCTTTATTTTTAGGGTTTTTCTGTTCAAGAACAATTGGCCATGGATAATGGTACCATGATGCTCGTGAGGTTGCAACGAGTTGATTGGTACCATTGGTTGGGATTTATCATGCCTGTATGAAGTTTTGGAGAAGCACAGGGTTGTACCTACACCCAGGTGACCGTAGGTAAAAGTCAAGAAACTTTTAGCAATGGTGGGAGGAAGAAGAAGGATAACGTGGCGCTCCATGACTCGCCCATTCAAATTTCACGCGTTTGATAATTATTATTTTATTTTTACCATATAACGTTTGTTTATTATTACATATACAAATAACCAAGCCAGCTTAGATGGTAGCCTACAGTGTGAGAATGCTCAAGGACCTAGGTTTTATCCCTAAGTCCCCATATTGCTTCATATATTTTTTCCTTGCATAATCAGGTACACGAGTCTCCCATGTGACTACCATGTGTCATCAGCATTCAACCATCAGATCCCCACCATGCCAGATTCAAGGCTTCCTACGTGAGGGTCCACCATGCGCTGGAGTCAAGCGTACGCATGGGATCTGGAAAAGTCAAACAAGACTAGAATTATTGGGCTCAGATCTGCCATCAACACCCCTCCTTTTGCTATTAACCTCAAGCCCATTCCTTTTCTTTTCTAATTTTTCTTTTATTTAATTTCTTTTATTTAATTATTTTCTAACACAAATTAATCTCATTTTTACAAAAAATCATAAAATCAAGTTTCAAAAATTTAGAATTAGATTTTTATTATTTTATCAAATTTAATTTTATATTAGTTTAAATTTAATTTAGGATTAATTCTAACTTTTTTCATATATTTAAAATCAATTAGAAAAAGTTTGGGTTAGCTTGATTTAATTTTTATTTCTTTTCTCAAATAAAACAAAAATACAAAAATAGGTTAATTTAATTTTTTTTCTTAATCTAAACTAATTAGTAATTAGGTTTTTTAAATTTATTTATTCAATTAAACCTTATTTTCTTAAAATATCACAAAAAACCACAAAGAATGATTTTCCTAACAATTAGGTAGTTGGGGTCAAAACCCTAAATTTCTCGTTCTCAATTCATCGCGCGCATTTACTATTTTTGCAATATTAATGTAACTAATCACGGTATGTAATAGTTTAATTAGGGTTTTCTTTTATTTATCATTTTACGGTTTTTTTGGCTATGTAATTAATCCCTACCCCGAAGTCTTGTAATAGCGTAGTTTTTATTTCTCGCAAATATTAACTGTTAGATGTATGTTAATAGGATTGTATGACAAGATTGCATGTTAATTTAAAATGGCTAGCAAACCCTAATGTGCAAAGATAATAACTGAAATCAAATCACTCGCACATGCGCACTCTTAGGGTATACTCTCACTTCGGTTGCCTTCGGTAAACGATCATTAAGTATAGGGTGTCTTAGTGGTTGCCCTCTTGTCTAAACAAAGATCAAAAGTCCGGTTCGGAAAAGTTGCCTCGGAAAAGTTGCCTCAGAAATGTTGCCTCGAATATGATCTTAAGGCACTAGGGTTATTACTAAGACGTCCTAACATTGCTTTAGTGATCGTATGTCCCTTACAAATTGACCCTTACAATTCCAACGGCGGTGCTACCTATTTCTCAATAGTGGGATAGCGCTGTCTAAAGGAAACGAGAATAGAAACGATCTATTTTCGAGTAGGTAGATGCTAGTAGGTACTTTCTCAAATCAAAGCTTTTACACCAAACACTTTTCAAACAAAGTTTTCAAAAACACTTCGTAACACTCTTGAAGACAGAAGCAAGGGTTAAAGCGAAGTAAAACAAAAACTTTCCAAAACAAATACACACGAGCAATTTTAAAAGATGAGCAAGTACCTAAGAAGAGCCCATGGAAAACCATGGATAGAAAGGGTGCTAATACCTTCCCTTTCTATAATCTATCCCCGTACTCAAAAATCTTGAAAAAGGAATTTTTCTGTGCTTTTGTCCTTTCCAGTTGGATAAAATAAAAGTCGGTGGCGACTCTTGCTTACCGCGACATTTTGCAAATACAAAACACAAAACGCAAACCAGCATTTTCCAAACAGTCGGTTCTGCCACCGTATTACAGACCAGCTCTGGCAAAGTCGTCACATAAACTCGCACGGATGATGTATCCCCTAAGCTAATAGACAAACCTTCTTGCTAAGGGTTATTTGAGAATATTTTTTTGAAATAAAAACCCGCCACGCAACAAATATATAATGACAAAAAATAGACAAGAAATAAATAAATGCAATAAATAAATAAATAACCAAAATAAAACCTAAAACCTAAGGTTGAGGTCCCCAACAGAGTCGCCAACTGTTGCGATTGGTTTTTAAATGAGAGTCGCCACTACTGGTTTTTATCCTAAGGAAGGGCATCTAATAGGAAACCCTAATTCGCAGAATGAGATTCTAGGTTTCGGACTTCATTAGACGAAAGGGAGGTACCTTTCATCTACCTTATTCATAAGGATACTAGGTTTAGGTTTAATAGTTAGGTAAAAAGGGTTTTAATTTTTTATAGGGGAACTCGCCACGATATTAGTCGTATGCCTACATATCCTCTTAGGAGGAATCAGAGTCTCATTTCGTAGTTCACGGGGTTTGTTTTTTTAGGGGTTGCAAATGTATTTTGAATCACCTCGCATTTGACCAGGTGTAGTGATTGCGGAGATTTGAACTAAATGCGTGATTAGTCAAAATTCGTTTGAAACCCTTTAGCAAAAATGGTTTGTTTAGATTAGTTTATTGCAAAAAAATAGTTTGATATTTGTTGAATATTTTTTATCGTATTAATTGCAAAATCTATTGATTAATGCATGCCAAAATATTTTAATGCAAATAATGTAGAAAATAATATACATGAGTTTTGAATAAAATAATCTATTTATGATAATAAAAATCAATATTAATAATAATAATAACTATTATAAAAGATAAATAAATAATATAAAAAACTAGAAAAAATATATAAATTATAAAAAAATAGAAAATAAATTAATTAACTTTAGGGGGGTGCAGTTTTAAGTTAATAAGTAAGAATAGGGGAAGCTAAGAGTTATGCTGGGCTAGGCCCAAACGTAGTTTGAGGGGTTGGTGCATTGTTGTTCTTGTTTTAGTAATTACTGGCATGAGGGGTACTAAAATCAATTGGGCCGGCCCATTGTATGTTTGGGAGAGGATCGGTTGATCATATGAGGCGAGGGTGTATAAACTTATAGTGGGACTTGGCCTATGACCGTCTGATGATGATCATGCGGATAAAATTTGAGGGAACAGGATAATTTAAGGTGATCGTGCCTGTATTGGATCAATTCAGCATATTAATAGCTTTAGCATTTCAATTACAATCATTTTCTTGTTTTTGTTTTTTTTCACTTACAGCAAACAAACCTTTCATCTTTCTCTTTCTCGTGACACTTAAACCCTTCACTCCCAAACCCTAAACGACTCCCCACAGCAGCGGCTCACTGAATCAACCCCTCCAACATAACTTTGACCACCCCCAAAACCCCTAAATCAAACAATAAAAAAAAGAAGAAAAAACAGCTAAGTGAAATACCCCCATCGTGATATCTTCTTCCGAGTTCTTCGAGTTTCTGGATCTAGTGTTAATATCTCTCTGTCTTCTTCGATTTGCAGGTTTTGAAAGTGGTTTCCGGTGGTGTTGAAGGCACGACGGTGGCGATGTTCTCACGGTTAGGGTTTCAGATGTTGAAACCCTAACCGTCCTTTACGTTGGATCTTCAAAAAAAAGGGTCGCTGGCGAGTTCTTCTTTAGTTCTTCGGTTTCTCCTCCTTCAAATATCATTCTTCAAGGTCTTTTTCGTATTCTGATTTCCCCCTCTGTTCTTTCGTATGAAGAAGTGAAAAACACAAGAAGGCGCGGTTGAATTTAAAAGTTAAAATCAAATGCGCAATGACACAATACTTTTATCCTGGTTCGTTTGATCTCAAACTACTCCAGTCCATCCGTCAAGGTGATTTCTCCTCTCTCCAACGAGGACTTAATTCACTAATCACAAACAGATTACAATCACTACTTTGACAACTGTCAAAGTCCTCTTGAGTACAACCACAGTCCGGTTAATCTCAAGGAACAACTATCTTAATCAAAGATACAAGAATTCTGTGTAGTTGTTTTTCGTTACAAAAACAGTTATCACAACTGTGATAGTTTACACAATTTTAGAGCATGGAATATAGATGAGTAAGCTTGCAGCGTTTTGAATTGTATTGCAGTAGCATTGGAAAATCATGAACAATTTGATCTCTTATCTTGTTTATATAGGCAATGGAATCATGTTCATCATTAAGCGTGATAATTGTCATTAACGCAATTTCCATTTTGAGAAGATCCTGTCTGAATGAAGCCATTGTAATTGATGCTGTCTTGATTGAATAGTAATGCTTCAGAATCTTACATCCTTTCTTGCTGCTGATTCTTCAGAACATTGATGACTTAGATTGTAATCCTTATGTTCAGAATCAGAGTTTACTTCACTTAGGCGCAGGTTCTGGTCATCATTCTTCAACGTAAATTCTGATTACCTCAGCGTGTAGCTTCTATAGCTTAACTTCTGATGCTGCTTTGGTAAGAACTTCTGCATACAAAATAACATAATTTTAGAGTGCATATTTGTTCTTTGTATTTGTTATCATCAAAACTCTAACTAAGGGTTGTAGAATCAAACTATGTTCTAACAATCTCCCCCTTTTTGATGATGACAAAAACTAGAATTTTCAATGAAAAATATAGAACAAAAGGTTTAAGAGAGACTCCCCCTGAGTTGATTACTTCTCATCAGAGCTTTTGCTGCATCTCCTATCAGAATTTGTTCCTGTTCAAACTTTTCAGAAAGTAGAGGTTAAATAATTCAGAATGTTTGAGACTTTTGTCCTGGTATACCATTATTGAAAATATCTTACTTTCTCCCCCTTTTTGTCAGGTATCAAAAAGGAAATATAATCAGAGCCAAAAAAGATTAATTATATTTTAAAACAGAATGCAATGACGAGTTTCAGAAACAAGGAGGTAAAGATAAAAATTACAGATAAACAGTCTTAAAAGAAAATCTAAGAAGGAGGGGGAAGGCGTGTGAACAACGCTTCCAACAAGCTCTTGATTTTAGTGCTTGACTCTTCCTGCTTGCCCATAATGTGTTTGATTTCCTTTTTAGTGTCTTCTTGTTTATCCAGAATACCTTTGATCTCTTTGTTCGTATCCTCTTGCTTATCCAGTCTTGCATGGATTAAAGCATTCTCTTTCTTCAACTCTTCTAGAGTTTGCATGACTAAAGAGAAAGCTGGTGTCTCTTTAGTGGTTGCATTTTGTTCAAAACATTATGCAACCTCTTCTGATTGAACCACTTCTTCTGCTACAATCATGTCTTCTGGAGTAGTAGTCAGAGAGAGACTATCTGATTATGGTTCAGCTACTTCTGAAGGATGATGCTCTTTCCAGGGAGCATTATCCAGCGAGAGGATATCTTTCTTGAACCATTGGCTCAGAACTTGATCTTGGAAGGATTTCAGCTGATCACTGAAGTTCTGCTGAGCCTTTTCGTAACCCAATTCTTTCAGCTTATGAGTTTCAGAGATTCGCCATTTTCTGAATCTTTCTCACATAGAATCAGAAGAAGTAGGATTAGAAATCTCTTGACTTGCATGCTTCAAAGAATTGATCCATTCCTGCATCTCTGTTTCAAAAATCAACAGGCTCGTACCAACATCTGATGTGGTTGAAGTTGGTATAGGTTTGGGAATGGCAGTTTTGTGTGAGGTGGAAGCTAGTCTGGCCAGCACTAGTAGATCAATGACAAGTCTGAAGTTGTCAGCTGGATGGTTGATGGGTGATGGAGCGGGAGAGTCAGAAATGATAATTGATGTGGTAGGGGTGTTTGATGGTGTGGATTCAAGGGATGAAGGGATTTCTGGAATATCATGAATAGTGAGAGGCATACGAACCGCAAGAGATTATGTTATTCCAAGGATTGGGATAGTGGTATTAGATTCTGAAGGAGAGTCTTCATATTGGTTTGCGGCATCGTGTTGGGTTTCTGGTTCAGGAATATCAGAAGATGGGTTTTCAGAAGGTGGAGTTTCTTGTTATGGTGAGTTGGGGTTCAGATGTTCTGGTTGAGGAGAGTGTGATTGTGGATTTTCTGGTTGAGGAGATTGTGGTTGTGAAATTTCTGGTTGTTGTTGAGTGTTTGGATTTTCTGTTGGTTGAGTGTTTGGATTTTCTGGTTGCTGTTAAGTGTTTGGAGTTTCTGGTATTGGAGAGGAAAAATCTTCATCAAACAGTTCAATGTCAGATAGAACTTTAGCAAGTTCTGGTTGATGATGTTCTGGGTTTAGATTTTGATTAGGGGAGTGAGGTTCATTCAAAAAGTTACCTAGAGTTACAGATGGATCAAACTCTATGTCAAAATCTTCAAAGGTTTGGGGTGATGGATTTCTGTAGGTTGGGAAGGCATGGCTTCAGATGTTGAAACAATTATTGATTCTATAACAGAAACAGAAGATGGATTACCTTTCTTTTTTGCAGCTTTAGGTGTCCTCTAAGAGGATCCTTCTCCTGCTACTCTCCTCTTCTTGTATTTATTTAACGCAACCTCTGGAGCAGCCTTGTGCAGATCTTTAATGTTGATTTCTGGAGCAGTCCCATCAGCCTTGCAAGCTTTAAGGTATCTGACTATGATTTCTGGTTTGGAGTCTATCTCAGAAAATAATGGAAAATCCTTCAGAGGTATCCTCCTTGAAGTAATGGTCTCATGAGAAGCCATAGTTGGTTCCTTCTTAATGTTCTCAATGATCTTCATTTTCTTCAGATTCTTGGCGTTCAAAGGCTTCCCAGCAGTTGCTTCCAAAGTGCTTATTTCTTGAGCCTCTGTCAGATGTTCTTTCAGCCTGTTTTCTGTTAGAATATCTGATGTCAGCCTTCCTAGGGGAATCCAATCCCTCTTAGTCCTTTCATCTTCTCTGGTCTCTTTCACACTTGTTCTGAGATGGTTAAAGAGCAAGTATGGAAGATTAATCTTGGTCATCTTTGGAATGAAATACAGTAGAAATTGTTGATCAATATTGATGTAATTAGGAGAGCTTGTAGGCTTCTTATGATTGATGCATCCCATAATGATTTTGGCCCATATTCTGTGATGATCCTTCAAATCTTTGATTTTTCTTGATGGTTGTCCAGAAGTAAAGATTTCCCTGGAAATTGATTTTAGGCCAAAACACCTGTCTACCATATCAATGCATCTGACTCCACCACCATTGTATTCAATGAGCTTCCCAATAAGATCTTCTGTTATCACTATTTTCTTCCCCATAACATAAGAAGTAACCTGGTGGTTGGATGAGGTAGCATGTATCCAGAACTCTTTGATGAGAATGGGAAACGTTGGACCCAACAAACGGTCAAAATACATGTTCCATCCCTGTGCAGTAATGTCTTCATAGAGGTAGAACCCATTTTCTTGCAAGCTCTCAAAATCAATGATCAGTTCAGAGAGAACTTCTAGGTTGTCAAAAAGAGTGAGAAGAGTTCATATGGGTTCTTCATATTGTTCTGTTGATGAAGTTTCAGGAGCACTGAGATTTTTGAGACTTGATGATGATGCCATTGTTCACACTAGTTCTTTGAAGAAGATGGAAAGGTTTTTGAAAACGAAAAAATTGAAACAAGAGAAAATATGGAAGAGAGTAAAAGTGGATGAATGCAATAGTAATTTTGAGTTTAAATAGGTTTTTGAAAACGTAAACAGTAAGCAATAAAAAAATTAGTAATGATTATATGCATTAATGAACCTGAAATTAGGGGATTTAGAAAGATATTGAACGATTACCACTGACAAGTGTCTGAATGCATCCAATCAGAGCCTTGGACCCTTCAGAATTTGAACGTGTGTTCAGCCTCAGAAGGTAGCTTATGAGAGGATGACAAGTGTTTGATGATGTGCACTACACGCCTCTATCCTTGAAATGAAACGTTCAGATCTTCATGGATAGATTATGAGGCAATCTGTACTTCTAAACTCTGAAGACAAGTTGATCAGATGTTCACAGAAAATAATAAAGTTCTGAAGGTTAAGATATGTAAATAAAACATTTTATTCTTGGTATAACTTCATGCTGAGATGTTTCAGAATGAAGTTGAATCTATCTTCAGAAAGGGGTTTTGTAAATACATCAGCCCATTGATGGCCTGTGTTAATAAATTTTAAGGTGAGGATTCCTTTCTGAATATAGTCCCTAATAAAATGATGTTTTATTTCTATATGCTTAGTCCTAGAATGCAAAATAGGATTCTTACTGAGACATATAGCTGAAGTGTTATCACAGAAGATAGGAATGTTACTTTCAAATATGTTGAAGTCTTCAAGTTGACTTTTCATCCAGAGCATTTGCGTGCTACATCTAACAACTGCTATGTATTCAGCTTCTACTGTTGACAGTGCTATTGTGGACTATCTCTTGCTGGTCCATGAGATCAGATTTTCTCCCAGAAACTGGCAGCTTCCAAAAGTGCTTTTTACGTTCTACTCTGTCTCCAGCAAAATCAGCGTCACAATATCCTACTAAGCTGTAATCATTAGATTTTCTATATAAAACAAACCCAGATTAGTAGTACCTTTCAGATACTTGAAAATTTGCTTAACTGTTGTTAAGTGATATTCTCTAGGACCTGATTAGAATCTAGCACATAAGCAAACACTAAATAAAATTTCAGGCCTTGAAGCCGTCAGATAAAGGAGAGAGCCAATCATACCTCTGTAGATTTTCTGTTCTACCTTTTTACTTACCTCTTCCTTTTCCAGAATTCACGTGGGGTGCATTGGAGTCTTTGAGGGCTTACATTCTGAGAGATCAAATTTCTTCAGAAGTTCTCTAACATATTTGCTCTGATGAATGTAAGTTCCTTCTGGAGTTTGGTTTATCTGAATGCCCAGAAAGAATTTGAGTTCCCCCATTAAGCTCATCTCAAACTCTGCCTGCATGCACTTAGAAAACTCTCTTCCCATAGAGGGTTTAGTAGATCCAAATATAATATCATCAACATAAATCTGACATACTAAAATGTCATTCTTAAATGTCTTACTAAATAAGATTGTGTCCACTTTCCCTCTGGTGAATTCCTTTCCTAACAGGAAGTTACTTAGTCTTTCATACCAAGCTCTGGGAGCTTGTTTCAGACCATAGAGTGACTTCTTTAGTTTGAAAACATATTCTGGGTGTTTGGAATTCTCAAACCCAGGGGGTTTGTGCACATATACCTCTTCATCTATATAGCCATTTAGGAATACACTTTTGACATCCATCTGATACAGAGTGATGCCATTGTTTGCAGCAAATGAGATTAAGAGTCTGATAGATTCTAACTTGGTGTTGTACCCCAAAATTTGCCCTTCTCTTTTTCACAAGAAATCACAACTTCAGGCTTTTCCTGACTTTTCAGATTGGTTTAAGAATCAGTCAAACGGACTTTTTCTTAGCAATCTATCCAAATTAGGGTTTTCATGGACTCTGGAACAGTTCAAGCAGATTGCTAGGGTTTGGTTGAGTTTGGCTCAGGGTTTGATCAAGCGAACGCTTCTTTGACAATAAATCAAGAACTAGGGTTTGTGCGTGCAGAAAGAATTAATTCTACAGTGCTTTTCAATTTACTCTGGGATATGGGTTGAGGCTTCTGATTGAGAGTTTGCAGGGTTTGATTTAATCAGTAAAGAGATAAGCATATGGATGTTTGTTTGATTGACTGTGCATTACTTATGTTTAATTGGGACGTCGGGTTTATTATTGATTGCAAGACCACAATGTTTATTAATTATTTATTTATTCTAAGTTAGAATAGTTGGGATTTACTTCCAGTTATTTTAATTTAAGAAACTTAAATAATTAAATGGACAGTGAATTGAAAAAAAAGAATTAACTGACAAAGAAGGATTTGTATTCATCTTTAATTGTTTGTTACAAATTATTATTTGAACACTGTAAATTTATTTACATTTTGTTTACAATAATAATATTACAAATGGTTAAAAGTAAAATAAAATTGCATCTTAATTTTCCTAAGTCTTCATCTTCTACTGATGCTCCCCTTTGGTCAATTATTTTTTATCTGCAAAAACAAAGAAAAGAAAAGAAGTCAACACAGATGAAATAAAAAAAAGGCAGACAGATATTTAAAATTCATCATTAAAAGTGATTGGTCGGAATCAGTTGTTTGCCCTCTCTGCAAATCACAAGAAAACTCTTGGTTCACAAAGAGGGATAGAAAATGTTTGCAAGCATGTTAAACAAAATGCATAAGCTACATGGAAATATACAAGGCTGCATAAATTGTCAATCAAAGAGGCAAATTGAACAAGCAGCATAATTGCAAACCAACCAAATTACAAAGGCAAAATGAACTGCACAATGCCTAACCAAGTCCAATGTCAACCAAGCTGTCAAACTTTCCAAAAGAGATGTCAACCAAAAGCGAATAAAGCTGTCAACAAAGTACACAAGAGATATGCAGGAAATCTGGAAAGTATGCAGAGGAAAACTAATAATGCAAGCAAACATTCAAATTCACATCACTTTCCAGCCAACCCTTTTTCAGAAAGTACAGTTTAAAGCAATATAATATGCTTTTTATCTGTGGAGAGAGAAAAAGAGAGAGAAGAGGCTTACAGTACAGCAGGCTTGAGGCTTAAAGATATAAACAAGACATATCAGAACAAGCAAAGGGATGAGGAAGAAAAATACAAAGAAAATAACAAGCTCTCAAGCTTGTATCAAAAACACAAACTGTAAACACCGAATGCCACAAGCTCTCAACCTGTAATCTCAAACCATAAGCCACAAACCTCCCAAACTGTGTCAAAACACCTCAAAGCCTTGTATAACCATACAAGCATATCAAGTCTACACCAGAAAAAGCCAAAGCCAAACCTGTTTCAAACACATAAATCTCAAACGAGCAGCAAGCCCACAAGCCAAAAAACTTCAAGCCTGAAGCAAAAAGCTTGCCTCCTGCCTGTAAACCTTTCAAACCTGCTTTCCTCAAGTATTCAAGCCAAACATAAGCCATCCTGTCTAAACCAGAACAGACATCCTGCATCAAATATCTAGCCTCAAGCCTTTATTCAAATAAACCTCAACCAACCTGCCTAAAAACCAGTAAACACAAACTGTTTCAACCTGCTAAAAAACAGATACAAGCTTGAAGCCAGTAAACCTGCCTAAAAACTCAGTGTCCCAACCTGTCCAAAACAGAAGAATCAAAGCAAACCAAAAACCCTCAGAGCTAGGCTCATCACAGGGTCCAACAACAAATAATCTCAGATTCAGAAGCTCACTCGAAGCCAAGAGAGGAAAAGAAAGAACAGAAGCATATCCAAACAATCTCTCAGAACCTAGCTTTATCATTGAGCAAGCATATTGAAGGCAAACAGAAGAAGAGGAAAAGAAGCAAATAGGCAAAGGTTTTCAGGGATATCATCATAAAACCATAAAAGAAAGATACCAGGAATACCAGAACAAAGCTCGTCAACATCATACTCCCTCCGCCTGGCCGCCTGAGACACGCCTCCACTCCGCTCCTCCGTCTCCTCTCCAAAGGTTTATTTCTTCTTCCTTTTTCTTTCGTACCTCACACAATCAATGGTAACATAAAGAATCAGATTTTGTCAAAGATTAAAAACATGCAAAACTCGAATCCAAAACCCTAAGACATAAAAATGGGAAATCAAACCTTACAACATCGCCTTGCTTGACCATGGAGGGAGGAGGAGACTGACGGTGGCGCCTGGTGGCCATAGGCAGCGAGGAAGTTTGTTCAGAAGCGTGGCTCAAGAGCGAGGAAGAGATGAAGAGGACAAGGATGGAAGCGGCGCCGTTCTGAGCAAAAACTTGCAACCCTATTCTGAAACAAAACCAAAATAACCCTAAAACAAAAACTTGTGAAATACATTGGGCCTGCCTCTGGAACAATTGCCTTAAGCCCATTTCTAGCGCCAGACCCCTCCTTTCAGCATGCATACCCCCCTTTTGTTTCTCTTTCAAATTTTGTTTTGGGCCAAGCAAATTCCTTTAAGCCCATTTCCTTTTCTTTACATAAACTAATATCCTTTTTTACTTATCATTTTATTTTCCTTTTTATAGTTTAAACTAATATATTTTATTTTTGTTTGTAAATAAAATAATACATTAACTCTTTTTTATATAAAACTTTCTTAATTACTTTCTATTTTAGTTAGTATAATTAAAAATACATAAGAATAAAATTTGGAGTTAAATAATTTTCTTGTATATAAAACATTAAAAGATACATAAATAATTAGTTCGTTTTAAGTTAAATATTTTTTTTCTTTTGTTTATATAACATTAACTAAATTGTATAAATATTAATTTTCTTTAACTTAAAACATTTTTCTTTAGAACATTTGTTTGTACTTATTTAACAAAAACCCAAAAATAAATAAAATACTTAATATTGCATTAAGTTAACATACTTTTTTCTTACTTGTAAATAATCACATACACTTTCACAAATACTCTTGATACATTGCTTTTTATTCTTGTACATTGCTACATTGATATTGAGAATGCGATTCGATTTGGTTGTAAATATTATTTGGACACTACTATCCTGATAAGTCTCATCCCCATTTGTAAATATTTGTACCCCCATCCCCGAATACTTATTTGTAATAGCTTAGACTTTAAATTCCCGTAATTTATCGCTTTCTATATACTGTATAGTAATTAGGGTTTGTTTGCGAAGATTCAAAATCAACCGCTAGATAACCTAATACAAGACAAATGCATGATAATCAATACACCAATCACACTTGCACCCCTAGGGTAATCCCGCTTGTTGCCTTCCAAAATGGGCCATCCTTGCATGTTGAGTTTCTTTGGCAAAACAAAACGAATCAAATGATCATAGTCCCTCGATGACGCTTTCGAAGTTGCCTAAACAAAATGATCATAGTCCCTCAAGCAAAATTGCCAAAGACACTTGGCACCATTGCATTCATGGTCCATACGATGACCCGCGCCCGTCCCGTTAACATCCTAACACAAGATTGTCCACCAAATACAATGGTGGAACAATACTGTTAAAAGGGTTAAAACATGAGAAAAATCTTTGAGTAAATTTAGGGGTAGACAACTCTTAGTTACTTGATCAAGCTTGTAAAACACACTTGCCTACTTTTCAAAACACACTCCACAACACACTTTCAAAACAACTTTCAAAACCTTGAAACATCTTTTCAAAAAGACAAACACCTTTGTAAAACATTCGAGTAAAGAATTATTACAACGGTTGCCTAGACAAGGCATCTTTTTCAAAACATTTTCAAACACACACACACACCACCATTTCAAGCAATTGAAAATCAAGGCAAGTGATCTAAAATAAGTAACTAAGAGCCCATGGATAACCATGGATAGTAAGGGTGCTAATACCTTCCCTTTCTATAATCTACCCCCCGAACCCACGAAAACATCTCAAAGGTTTTTCCTGTGCTTTTTAACCTTTCCTTTAGGATAAAATAAAAAGTCGCTGGCGACTCTTGCTAAACCGAACAAGTGCAAATACAAACGCAAAACCTCAAGTCTGTTCTCTCACCGTATCACAGAACTGGAGACTCTGCTGGGGACTAATTTAAAAGTGGGGTTACCTTAAGGTTTAGATCACCTTTACATTCTTGCTTTGATTGATTTGATTGCTTTACTTTTTGGGTCCTTGTTTGGGTTTGTTGTAAATCCTACACCCGGATTTGAGGCACCTTCTTAGGTAAATAGCAATAAAACTGTGAGGGAACTGTGCGGGGTATACCGACATGGTTGAAGCAGTAAGCTATGTTAGTGTGACATATTTGTGAGTACTGGTAACCCTTGAGTTCAATCAAGGAGAGTACGGGGCCGCTGAGTGATGTCGTGAAGCACTAACGAACTCTTAGAACCTTAATTGACCATCTTAGCCTTTTTAGGGGTAGTGAGATGACCGACTTTGGTGCAGTCCGAAGTTGGTAGATACTCGATACTACACTCATTGAGGGTTGTTTTCTTGGAATATTTTGGTCGCCAGTTAAGTGGCTAAACCAAAACAATGAACACAGAAAATAATCCAATGATATTGAGCTCCTTAGAACCCGGTTTCTATTTTAGGACAGGATGAGCCAACTAACTTCAAGAGGGTACTTACCTACAAACCCCATGCAAGCCTAAACCTAAGGACTTGTTTGCTTTGTGTGAATATGATTACCTGTATATACACTTACTTGCTTCTGCATACATGTACATAACATCATGACATTATACCATAGCATTTTCAATAACCATTTCAAGGATCTCAAGGGTCTGTTGATGCAGGGCCACGTTGAACCAGACGTCTACCAAGGGGCAAGAGGTTTTCTCCTCTAATCAAATTCCATCAAAGATCAAGTGCAACAACTTGAATCAGGGGCTATGACCCACTCGACACGGTGAGCTTGATTCTCGTGGAAAGACATCCACCGGTGCAAAGTTCTCCAATCAAAGATCAAAGTTCAACCTCTAACATTTTCTTGTGTTTACCCCAAGAGATCCCTGAAACATGCATCCACATATCATGCATTGCATCATGACAATTTTTCCTTTTCAGGTTTCCTTACTCTCCTACTGTTTATTTCAGTAGAGATGGCCCTAGAGAGGACTGTCAAGGATATCCAGGATCAAAATGCTCAGCTTCAGGAAATGTTCTCTAACCTGTCCCAGGGGCAAGAAGAAGTGAAAGCTCTCCTCACAAGGGGCTTGGTCCAGGGGAATTCAAACAATGCCAGGAGTGATCAGTTGGGGGAACTGCAGTTTGATTTG
This sequence comes from Vicia faba, assembly GCA_948472305.1. NCBI lineage: Eukaryota > Viridiplantae > Streptophyta > Magnoliopsida > Fabales > Fabaceae > Vicia > Vicia faba. The sequence goes on along the minus strand of OX451740.1, from coordinate 78,733,168 downwards.
GCAACATTGAGGATCCAAATGATGGGACAGCTGGTGGGCCAGATGGCTCTCATCCAGGACTTGGCTCAAAGGAAAGAGGAGCTCAGAGTTCTCGTCAACCAACTGCTTCGGGACAATCAAGTGGGACAAACATCTGAGGTTGAAGAGCAAGTCACCACTCAACCCCCCTTGAGACAAGAAGACAAGGGGAAGGCTCCTCTACTTGCGTCAGGGTCACAAGCCCATCAACAACCTCGCCAGCGTCAACGGGGTAATCGACATAAGCAAAATACATCGGGAAGAAGGTTCACTGAGACTGACATACCGTCGTCTCTAATACTGGAGCGCTTGTTGGAGGTCAATCTGACTGCTTTGAGGGATCCTATTCGGAAGCCCAATACCTCCGCTCCTAACTATCATCCCGACGCATTTTGTGTATACCACTCCTATAGCCCGGGACATGACACCGACGACTGTTGGGCCTTGAAGAACAAGATTCAAGATCTAATTGACATTGGAGTGCTGAGGTTCATGCCAGATGGCGAGATGAAAATCTTCCGTTAAGGGTTTCTCCACGTGAATTGACAAGGCTCGAACTGAGAGGCTTTTGTTTCATTTGAATTTCTAAGTTGTAATCTCTTTGTTATTCAAATAATTATCTTTTAATGTCAAACTCTGTTTCATTAATGCATTGCATATGTTTGTCTTGAATTCATCCATTCGTTTTCACTACTCTTATGTTTTCTTTATGATATTTAACTCTTGATAAAAAGCTGCAAGCCTTTAGAGGGAGGATGACGAAACAATACCGTAATCTCATACAGTATGCTTTTGAACAGACCTTGTTGATGATGTACAGGCACTTCTTTCAATTCCCAAACACTGGAGTTATAAGGAAGATAATCCCTAGTCAACCCCTTCGAGCCAAAGAAGTAGGAGTTTTCTGTTCTAAACAAATTGAAACCTTTGATATAAACCTGGGGCAGGGTAGTATCTCAGTTAATTCAAAAAAAGAGGTGTGCATTGAAGTCGCAAACTCTCAGTTCGTAATACAACGAACGATATCAAAAAAGAAAATAAAAGAGAAAAGCATTCCTTTGGAATCAAAAGACAATGATGGTTCCTTATCTCATAGGCAGTCATTACCTCTCGAAAAAGAAAAGCCCATTGAGCCAAAAGAAAGCTGGGGCATCCCGCTGACTGTAATCCCGAAAACAGGAACAGTCAGGCAAAAGTTAGGGATAACAAATCAAAAGAAAGAGGTAATTACAAATCCTCAACAACGTGAAAAATGTTGCAAAAATGACTGCCTTCCCATAAAATTCAATTGGTGTGAACCATCACCCAAAAAGAGTCGTTCCAAATTCGAATAGAGTGCGACGCACAATTAACTGAGTCTAGGATTGAAGAACATCACGAAGAGCGGGTGGGTACAAATATACTTTGAGCCTTTATCCTTTGTTTCTTAAACCGTGAACCAAGCCCAGTTACAACCCTTCAAAAGTCCTAATTGAAGCACGGGTTAGTTCGGAAGCATACTGTTACAAAAGGTATCCTGACTCCTGTAAGGCTTTGCCCTAAATCTTGTGTTGAATTTGTCTTACAAAAAGTTTTCTGCTAAAAAACGCATTTTTCAAAACTTCGAGACCAACATAAACTTTGCATTGCTTGAATATCACTGTTTGCATTTGGTTATTTGTTTAACAGCGAAGAAATTCATACAGCGAATGTTTGGAGGAACGAAAACTCTCTCAGTGAGTAAAATCACTTAAAAAAGGATGACACTTCCATTGACAAATCTCCTATCAACAAGGGGGCATTGACATGTCACCATCCAGCACGCCTGGGGCAGTCCAGTCAAAGTTTCAACAGATCTTTCAAAGTTCAGTTAACCTGGGGCAGTCCAGTCAAGGTTTCAACAGATCTTTCAAAGTTCAGTTAACATGGGGCAGTCCAGTCAAGATTTCAAGAAATCTCTCAATTTGCAGAGTAACCTGGGGCAAGACTCCTTCATCATCACTTGGGGCATTCGAATGTCAAAACCAATGTCGTTCAAAAATTCCTTCATCACCTGCTGGAAGTTGCAACCACCAACAGAATAACGGACAATTAGAGCTCCTAAAAGTCTGTTTCCCTCAAGAATGAAGATTCTCATCCTTAAAACCTCAGAAGATTGGTATACTCCCAGTTTCTGACCGTTAACAGCATGAAGATTCTCATCATCTCAGAAGATTGGTATACTCCCAATTTCTGACACTCAAGAGTGAAGACTCTCATCCTTAAAACCTCAGAAGATTGGTATACTCCCAATTTCTGACCGTTAACAGCATGAAGATTCTCATCATCTCAGAAGATTGGTATACTCCCAATTTCTGACACTCAAGAGTGAAGACTCTCATCCTTAAAACCTCATAAGATTGGTATACTCCTAGTTTCTGACTGTTAACAGCATGAAGATTCTCATCATCTCAGAAGATTGGTATACTCCCAATTTCTGACACTCAAGAGTGAAGACTCTCATCCTTAAAACCTCAGAAGATTGGTATACTCCCAGTTTCTGACCATTAACAGCATGAAGATTCTCATCATCTCAGAAGATTGGTATACTCCCAATTTCTGACACTCAAGAGTGAAGACTCTCATCCTTAAAACCTCAGAAGATTGGTATACTCTCAGTTTCTGACCGTTAACAGCATGAAGATTCTCATCATCTCAGAAGATTGGTATACTCCCAATTTCTGACACTCAAGAGTGAATACTCTCATCCTTAAAACCTCAGAAGATTGGTATACTCCCAGTTTCTGACCGTTAACAGCATGAAGATTCTCATCATCTCAGAAGATTGGTATACTCCTAATTTCTGTCACTCAAGAGTGAAGACTCTCATCCTTAAAACCTTAGAAGATTGGTATACTCCCAGTTTCTGACCGTTAACAGCATGAAGATTCTCATCGCCTCAGAAGATTGGTACACTCTCAATTTCTGACCCCCAACAGAATGAAGATTCTCATTCTCGAGGTGGAGTATAACCCAAGTTCCAGATTAATACCTGAAACAAGCCAGGAAAAATATCTGTGGACGACTGATTGTAGATTAATACCTGAAGCAAGCCAGGAAATTATCTACATGAAGATATTGAAGAGTAATACCTGAAATAAGCCAGGGAACCATCTTTCTTTCTCAGGTCAGAGATCAACACCTGAAACAAGCCAGGACAGTATCTCCTTGACCAACCTTTCCAAGTTCCAGATTAATACCTGAAACCAGCCAGGAAAAATATCTGTGGACGACTGATTGTGGATTAATACCTGAAGCAAGCCAGGAAATTATCTACATGAAGAGATTGAAGAGTAATACCTGAAGCAAGCCAGGAAGCCTTTCTTTCTCAGGTCAGAGATCAACACCTGAAACTAGCCAGGACAGCTATCTCATCAACCAACCTTTTCAAATACCTGCAGCAATCAAAAGATTCTTGCAATCCCCAGCGGAGCTAAAACTTCCAACTATCAATCCCCAAGCAGAATGAAGACTCTCATTCTCAGTTCCTCACAGGATATTTAGATATTCCCCAGTGAAGATCTCCTCAAGACAGGAATCCCCAGTAGATTGGCATACAACCCAAGCTCCTGATTCCCCAACAGCGGTCCCAAGACTTCTCATTTTCAATGATCAAAGGATTTTCAATCCCCTGCAGCAGTCAAGGAATCACTTTCCCCGGCAGCAGTCAAGATTCTTATATCTCCAGCCATCCAGGATTCATCTATCCTCAGCAAGACAGCTCATCAGCTTACATGCGCATTCGTCACATTCATATCATTGCATCATGCATCATGACATTGCATACAACTAACTCTTTACCTTTTCAGGAAAGATCATTCAACAGACAAAGATCATCATCTTCCAAGATTCTTTCTAGAAATAGTTCAGATGTGACCCAGACATGGCGACATTTTGATACTTATTCCAGATTCATCTAGATGCAGTTTTACACGGACTCATCATCAGGAAACCCTACACCGGTTCCTTCTCCACTTCAAGACTTCTGAAAACAGTTTACGGATTCTCCAAACATGGATGTTAATCTATCGCTTGTTCAGATGAAACTTTTGAAAATAGTTCATGGACGCTTCCCAACAACGGATGCTGCTCTATTGCTTATTCAACTTCAACTTTTGAAAACAGTTTACGGATGCTTCCCAACAACGGATGCTGCTTTATTGCTTATTCGACTCCAAGACTTCTGAAAACAGTTTACGGGTTCTCCAGACACGGATGTTAACCTATCGCTTGTTCAGATTCTTCAACTTTTGAAAACAGCTTACGGATGCTTCCAGATACGGATGTCAATCTATTGCTTATTCAGATCCCCAGTTCAAAGATTTTCCAAAACATGGACACTTTTCTGATACTCACCCACTCACCAATGACATACAGTTCAACAAACATTTCCAGATGGCATCTTTAATCCCATCCTCCTACCAGCAACTTCCAGATGGCATCTCTAAGCCCATCCCCCGACAAGATTTTGTCACATCCCTAGATGGCATCTCTAAACCCATCACCAAATGGCATCTTTAAGCCCATTCCCTCTACCATCACATCACCGAGTGCAAATTTTTTTGGGCACTCTAGTGTCCAATCTCCTTTTACCCTCGAGTCGCGAAAGGTAAACTTGCCAATCTAACTCTTCAGGTTCAAGAAGATTGAACAGGGGCAACTGTTGTACCCCAAAATTTTCCCTTCTCTTTTTCACAAGAAATCACAGCTTCGGGCTTTTCCTGACTTTTCAGATTGGTTTAAGAATCAGTCAAACAAACTTTTTCTTAGCAATCTATCGAAATTAGGGTTTTCATGAACTCTAGAACAGTTCAAGCAGATTGCTAGGGTTTGGTTGAGTTTGGCTCAGGGTTTGATCAGGAGAACGCTTCTTTGACAATAAATCAAGAACTAGGGTTTGTGCGTGCAGAAAGAATTAATTATACAGTGCTTTTCAATTTACTCTGGGATATGGGTTGAGGCTTCTGATTGAGAGTTTGCAGGGTTTGATTTAATCAGTAAAGAGATAGGCATATGGATGTTTGTTTGATTGACTGTGCATTGCTTATGTTTAATTGGGACGCCGGGTTTATTATTGATTGCAAGACCACAGTGTTTATTAATTATTTATTTATTCTAAGTTAGAATAGTTGGGATTTACTTCCAGTTATTTTAATTTAAGAAACTGACAAAGAAGGATTTTTATTCATCTTTAATTGTTTGTTACAAAATATTATTTGAACACTGTAAATTTATTTACATTTTGTTTACAATAATAATATTACAAATGGTTAAAAGTAAAATAAAATTGCATCTTAATTTTCCTAAGTCTTCATCTTCTACTGATGCTCCCCTTTGGTCAATTATTTTTTATCTGCAAAAACAAAGAAAAGAAAAGAAGTCAACACAGATGAAATAAAAAAAAGGCAGACAGATATTTAAAATTCATCATTAAAAGTGATTGGCTGGAATCAGTTGTTTGCCCTCTCTGCAAATCACAAGAAAACTCTTGGTTCACAAAGAGGGATAGAAAATGTTTGCAAGCATGTTAAACAAAATGCATAAGCTACATGGAAATATACAAGGCTGCATAAATTGTCAATCAAAGAGGCAAATTGAACAAGCAGCATAATTGCAAACCAACCAAATTACAAAGGCAAACGGAACTGCACAATGCCTAACCAAGTCCAATGTCAAGCAAGCTGTCAAACTGTCCAAAAGAGATGGCAACCAAAAGCCAATAAAGTTGTCAACAAAGTACACAAGAGATATGTAGGAAATCTGGAAAGTATGCAGAGGAAAACTAATAATGCAAGCAAACATTCAAATTCACATCACTTTCCAGCCAACCCTTTTTCAGAAAGTACAGTTTAAAGCAATATAATATGCTTTTTATCTGTGGAGAGAGAAAAAGAGAGAGAAGAGGCTTACAGTATAGCAGGCTCGAGGCTTAAAGATATAAACAAGACATATCAGAACAAGCAAAGGGAGGAGGCAGAAAAATACAAAGAAAAATAACAAGCTCTCAAGCTTGTATCAAAAACACAAACTGTAAACACAGAATGCCACAAGCTCTCAACCTGTAATCTCAAACCATAAGCCACAAACCTCCCAAACTGTGTCAAAACACCTCAAAGCCCTGTATAACCATACAAGCATATCAAGCCTACACCAGAAAAAGCCAAAGCTAAACCTGTTTCAAACACATAAATCTCAAACAAGCAGCAAGCCCACAAGCCAAAAAAACTTCAAGCCTGAAGCAAAAAGCTTGCCTCCTGCCTGTAAACCTTTCAAACCTGCTTGCCTCAAGTATTCAAGCCAAACATAAGCCATCCTGTCTAAACCAGAACAGACATCCTGCATCAAACATCTAGCCTCAAGCCTTTATTAAAATAAACCTCAACCAACCTGCCTAAAAACCAGTAAACACAAACTGTTTCAACCTGCTAAAAAACAGATACAAGCTTGAAGCCAGTAAACCTGCCTAAAAACGCAGTGTCCCAACCTGTCCAAAACAGAAGAATCAAAGCAAACCAAAAACCCTCAGAGCTAGGCTCATCACAGGGTCCAACAACAAATAATCTCAGATTCAGAAGCTCACTCGAAGCCAAGAGAGGAAAAGAAGCAACATAAGCATATCCAAACAATCTCTCAGAACCTAGGTTTATCATTGAGCAAGCATATCGAAGGCAACTCAGAACAACAAGGTTCAACTACATCAACATTTCTCAGATTCAGAGGCAAACAGAAGAAGAGGAAAAGAAGCAAATAGGCAAAGGTTTTCAGGGATATCATCATAAAACCATAAAAGAAAGATACCAGGAATACCAGAACAAAGCTCGTCAACATCATACTCCCTCCGCCTAGCCGCCTGAGACACGCCTCCACTCCGCTCCTCCGTCTCCTATCCAAAGGTTTATTTCTTCTTCCCTTTTCTTTCGTACCTCACACAAACAATGGTAACATAAAGAATCAGATTTTGTCAAAGATTAAAAACATGCAAAACTCGAATCCAAAACCCTAAGACATAAAAATGGGAAATCAAACCTTACAACATCGCCTTGCTTGACCATGGAGGGAGGAGGAGACTGACGGTGGCGCCTGGTGGCCATAGGCAGCGAGGAAGTTTGTTCAGAAGCGTGGCTCAAGAGCGAGGAAGAGATGAAGAGGACAAGGATGGAAGCGGCGCCGTTCTGAGCAAAAACTTGCAACCCTATTCTGAAACAAAACCAAAATAACCCTAAAACAAAAACTTGTGAAATACATTGGGCCTGCCTCTGGAACAATTGCCTTAAGCCCATTTCTAGCGCCAGACCCCTCCTTTCAACGTGCATACCCCCCTTTTGTTTCTCTTTCAAATTTTGTTTTGGGCCAAGCAAATTCCTTTAAGCCCATTTCCTTTTCTTTACATAAACTAATATCCTTTTTTACTTATCATTTTATTTTCCTTTTTATAGTTTAAACTAATATATTTTATTTTTGTTTGTAAATAAAATAATACATTAACTCTTTTTTATATAAAACTTTCTTAATTACTTTCTATTTTAGTTAGTATAATTAAAAATGTATAAGAATAAAATTTGGAGTTAAATAATTTTCTTGTATATAAAACATTAAAAGATACATAAATAATTAGTTCATTTTAAGTTAAATATTTTTTTTCTTTTGTTTATATAACATTAACTAAATTGTATAAATATTAATTTTCTTTAACTTAAAACATTTTTCTTTAGAACATTTGTTTGTACATATTTAACAAAAACCCAAAAATAAATAAAATACTTAATATTGCCTTAAGTTAACATACTTTTTTCTTACTTGTAAATAATCACATACACTTTCACAAATACTCTTGATACATTGCTTTTTATTCTTGTACATTGCTACATTGATATTGAGAATGCGATTCGATTTGGTTGTAAATATTATTTGGACACTACTATCCTGATAAGTCTCATCCCCATTTGTAAATATTTGTACCCCCATCCCCGAATACTTATTTGTAATAGCTTAGACTTTAAATTCCCGCAATTTATCGCTTTCTATATACTGTATAGTAATTAGGGTTTGTATGCGAAGATTCAAAATCAACCGCTAGATAACCTAATACAAGACAAATGCATGATAATCAATACACCAATCACACTTGCACCCCTAGGGTAATCCCGCTTGTTGCCTTCCAAAATGGGCCATGCTTGCATGTTGAGTTTCTTTGGCAAAACAAAATGAATCAAATGATCATAGTCCCTCGATGACGCTTTCGAAGTTGCCTAAACAAAATGATCATAGTCCCTCAAGCAAAATTGCCAAAGACACTTGGCACCATTGCATTCATGGTCCATACGATGACCCGCGCCCGTCCCGTTAACATCCTAACACAAGATTGTCCACCAAATACAATGGTGGAACAATACTGTTAAAAGGGTTAAAACATGAGAAAAATCTTTGAGTAAATTTAGGGGTAGACAACTCTTAGTTACTTGATCAAGCTTGCAAAACACACTTGCCTACTTTTCAAAACACACTCCACAACACACTTTCAAAACAACTTTCAAAACCTTGAAACATCTTTTCAAAAAGACAAACACCTTTGTAAAACATTCGAGTAAAGAATTATTACAACGGTTGCCTAGACAAGGCATCTTTTTCAAAACATTTTCAAACACACACACACACACCACCATTTCAAGCAATTGAAAATCAAGGCAAGTGATCTAAAATAAGTAACTAAGAGCCCATGGATAACCATGGATAGAAAGGGTGGTAATACCTTCCCTTTCTATAATCTACCCCCCGAACCCACGAAAACATCTCAAAGGTTTTTCCTGTGCTTTTTAACCTTTCCTTTAGGATAAAATAAAAAGTCGCTGGCGACTCTTGCTAAACCGAACAAGTGTGAATACAAACGCAAAACCTCAAGTCAGTTCTCCCACCGTATCACACTTGGCGATTGGAGCAAAGGTTTCAGTATAGTTTATCCCCTCTTGCTGACTATAACCTTGTGCCACCAGTCGTGCTTTGTTTCTGATGAATTCTCCTTGCTCGTTCAGTTTGTTTCTGAACACCCACTTTGTTCCAATGACGTTGAATCCTTTTGGTTTGGGAACCAGATCCCATACGTCATTTCTGGTGAACTGATTCAATTCCTCCTGCATTGCCAGAATCCAGTCATTGTCCAGAAGTGCTTCATCAATTGTTGTTGGTTCAATCAAAGAGACCAGTCCCATGAGGGATTCTTCAGAATTTCTGAATGTTGATCTTGTTCTGATTGGATCATCCTTCTTTCCCAGTATCTTATCTTCCGGGTGAGCTATGCTGCTTATGGCTAGCCTTTTCTGAAGTTGATCAACTAAAGGTGTTGGATTGCTTGCAATATTTCTTTCTAAGGTTGTGGGAGCGTCTCTGTTGAGAACTTCTGGTGAGTTGTCTTCAGTACCTGTGAATTCAACTTCTATATCTGCAAAGAATTCATTCTTCTTTGACTTTTAGGGGTCAAGCTTATCATAAAATCTAACACTGATTGACTCTTCAACAATCTATGTTTCTGTATTGTATACTCTGTACCCTCTTGAGCGTTCAGACTATCCTAACATGATACACTTTTGTGCTTTAGAGTCAAACTTGTTCAGATAATTTTTAGTATTCATAATGAAACAAGTGCATCCAAAAGGATGGAAATAAGAAATGTTGGGCTTTCTGTTCTTCCACAATTCATATGGAGTCTTTTCCAGAATAGGTCTTATAGAGATTCTATTCTGAATGTAACACGTTGTGTTAATTGCCTCTGCCCATAAGATCTTAGCAATGTTAGTCTCATTGATCATGGTTCTGGCCATTTCTTGCATTGTTCTATTCTTTCGTTTTACAACTCCATTTTGTTGGGGAGTTCTAGGATAAGAGAAGTCATGCAAGATGCCTTTTTCATTAAAAAATGATTCAAAATTTTTATTTTCAAATTCCCCACCATGATCACTTTTTACTTTGACAATTCTAAGATCCATTTCATTCTGAACTTGGTTACAGAAGGCAACGAACATAGAGTGACTCGTCCTTGTGTCTTAAGAACCTTACCCATATCCATCTGCTATAGTCACCTACGATCACTAACCCATACTTCTTGCCACTGACAAACACAGTTTTTACTGGTCCAAATAAGTCTATATGCAGAAGTTCTAATGCCTTAGAGGTGGAAACAAAATTTTTAGATTTAAAAGCAGGTTTTGCAAATTTGCCTTTCTGACATGCGTCACACAGAGCATCTGAGCTGAACTTCAAATTGGGAAGTCCTCTGACCAAATTGAGTTTGTTAATCTGAGATATTCTTCTCATACTAACATGCCCCAATCTTTTGTGCCAGACCCATTGCTTGTTGTTAACAAAAAGAAGGCATTTTACATTCTGACTCTTTAGTTTAGAAAGTTTTATCTTATAAATGTTGTTTTTCCTCTTTCCATTAAAAAAGGTAGTTCCATCTTTCTGACTAACATCTTTGCATGAATTTTGATTAAAGATTATATCATAACCGTTATCACTTAATTGACTTATGGATAATAAGTTATGCATTAGTTCATCAACTAACAACACATTATTTATAGAGGGAAGATTTCCATTACCTACTGTTCCAGAGCCGATGATCTTTCCTCTTTGGTTGCCTCCAAAGCCCACATAGCCTCCAAGTTTATGTTCCAGGCTTTGGAACATATGCCTTCTTCTCGTCATGTGTCGAGAGTAGCCAGAGTCCAGGTACCATGACTGGTGTTTTAGCCTTGCTATTGAAGACATCTGCTACATATATAATTTTGTCCTTAGGTACCCATATCTTCTTGGGTCCTGGTTTGTTAGTTTTACCAAAATTCTGGTTGAATTTTGGTTTGACAGAGTAATCATTACTGGTGTATTTGATGTCGTGTGTGTGCCCATATATGAAGTGTGATTTAAGTGGTGTCCGTTTTATGACTAAGTCCATGACTTAGGTGTAGGTACCTTACCTTGATATCCTATCCCTTTGCTACCATTTCTGCTAACTCCATAGATCATTGAAGCCATCTTACTTCTATCTATGTTTTTAACCAGAAACTTCTGAAAGCTGTGATCATACTCTTTGATGATCTCATCAACATTACTGGGAGTCTCTAAGATTATTTCCTTCTGAGAGTTTTGCAAATCATTTTCTAATTTTGAAACTTTTTCTTTTAACTCAGAATTTTCTAATTTGAGACTCTCAGTCTTTTCAGAGTCAGAGACAAGATCCCTTTTCAGGTTCTTGAATTTGACTCTGATTTACTGATACCTTTCCAGAATTTCATTTAGACTTTCTGCAAGTTCAGCCTTAGTAAAGTTTATAGTGAAGTTAGGGAATACCTCTTCAGTGTCTGATTCTGAGTCTGAACTAGAAGCTTCACTATCTTCTGACACGTTTGCCATGAGAGCTATGTTTGCTCTTTCATCATTTGACTCTGAGTCAGCTTCATAGGTGTCCGAATTGTCCCGTGTTGCCATGAGGCTTTTCTTCTTTTCCTTGAAGAACTTCTTTTTGGGCTTCTCCTTCTGAAGCCTTAGACAGTCACTTTTGTAGTGCCCTTGCTCATTGCACTCATAGAAGATGGTGTCCTTGTTATTTGACTTTCTGTGTCCTGAAGAACCTTCAGATTTTCTATGTCTAGAGGAAGATTCAGACTTTCTGTATCTGGATGAGGGTTCATTTTGATTCTTTGATCTTCTAGGATTTATGAATTTCCTTTGTCTCTACTTCCACAGTTGATTCACCCTTCTGGATAGGAGATACAATTCATCTTCTTCTGATGAGGATCCATCAGAGGTTTCTTCCATAGCCGGCAAAACCTTAGAATCAGATTTTTTGTTAGATTTTAAAGCTAGTGGCTTACCTTGCTTTTGAGGCTCATCTTCTTCTAGCTCTATCTCGTGACTTCTGAGGAAGCTGACAAGTTCCTCCAGAGATATCTTGTTGAGATCTTTGGCTAGCTTAAGTGCTGTGACCATTGGCCTCCATTGCTTGGGTAGACTTCTAATGATCTTCTTTACATGATCAGCAGTAGAGTATCCTTTGTCAAGAACCTTCATCCCAACAACAAGGATCTGGAATCTTGAGAACATTGCTTCTATTGATTCACTATCTTCCATCTTGAATGCCTCATACTTCTGAATGAGCGCACGGGCCTTGGTTTCTTTGACTTGAATGTTGCCTTCATGCGTTATTCTTAGAGAGTCAAACATGTTTTTGGCTGTCTCTCTGTTTGAGATTTTCTCATATTCTGAGTATGAGATAGCACTGAGGAGTATTGTCCTGGCTTTGTGATGGTTTCTGAATTCACATTTTTGCTGGTCAGACATCATTTTTCTGTCTATCTTCTGACCTCTTCCATCCACTGGATGTGTGTATCCATCAGTTACCCTGTCCCATAGATCAACATCATGAGCCAGAAAGAAGCTCTCAGTTCTGTCTTTCCAGTAGTCAAAATTTTCTCTATCAAAGACTGGAGGTTTGCCACTGATTTTTTCCTTGTCTTCATGGTAGTCATTGTTGATGTTTTGGCTTGGTCCCACCATAGTGTTTTTCTGAAGCTTGGATCTTGTACTGACACGGTTAAGTGTATTAACTCAGAACCAGGCGCTCTGATGCCAATTGAAGAAGTGAACAACACAAGAAGGGGGGGTTGAATTGAAAACTTAAAATCAAATGCGCAATGACACAGTATTTTTATCCTGGTTCTTTTGATCTCAAACTACTCCAGTCCACCCATCAAGGTGATTTCACCTCTCTCCAACGAGGACTTAATTCACTAATCATAATCAGATTACAATTCCTACTTTGACAACTGTCAAAGTCCTCTTGAGTACAACCATAGTCCAGTTAATCTCAAGGAACAACTGTCTTAATCAAAGATACAAGAATTCTGTGTAGTTGTTTTTCGTTACAAAAACAGTTATCACAATTGTGATAGTTTACACAATTTTAGAGCGTGGAATATAGATGAGTAAGCTTGCAGCGTTTTGAATTGTATTGCAGTAGCATTAGAAAATCATGAAAGATTTGATCTCTTATCTTTTTTATATAGGCAATGGAATCCTGTTCATCATTAAGCGTGATAATTGTCATTAATGCATTTTCCATTTTGAGAAGATCTTGTCTGAATGAAGCCGTTGTAATTGATGCTGTCTTGATTGAATAGTAACGCTTCAAAATCTTACATCCTTTCCTGCTGCTGATTCTTTAGAACATTGATGACTTAGATTATAATCCTTATGTTCAGAATCAGAGTTTACTTCACTTAGGCGCAGGTTCTGGTCATCATTCTTCAGCATAAATTCTGATTACTTCAGCGTGTAGCTTCTATAGCTTAACTTCTGATGCTGCTTTGGTAAGAACTTCTGCATACAAAATAACATAATTTTAGAGTGCATATTTGTTCTTTGTTTTTGTTATCATCAAAACTCTAACTAAGGGTTGTAGAATCAAACTATGTTCTAACATCGTATTCGTCCCTTTCTTCTGTTAATTCTTCTTCTGTATTTATAGGCTCTAGATTTTAGGGTTTTAGATCAATTTGCTGTTACAAATTGGATTAGCACAGATTACGGATTTTAGAACCAATTATGGATTTGATTTGATTTCAAATTAGTTCTGAGTTTTGATTTCATGTTGCAATTTCGGATTTCGTTCTGTAAATATATTTCTTGGCTGGATTGTAAAAAGAAAGATTTGATTTAGTATACAAATTTTATGTTACTGTAATATTTCTGGGCTTTGAATCAATTTCAAAGGTTTGGTTTGTAATGATTTCTACAGTACTGGTTAATTGAACAAGAAACACGCATTTCCTGATTGTGATTACTACAGTATGTGTTTATTCAATATTTGGGCCAACGTGTTACTCTTTCAGCCCAACAGCATTAATTTTCTATTACAGCAAAAAATGTTTTTTCTTTAAATACAACTAGGCCCAATTGGCTTTTTTCGAAACAACAAAAACTTTAATAAACAAATTATAAAAATAATATTTAACATATGCATTATTGTAATAAAAGGTTTATCCATAATAAAAAAATATATTACGTTTTTAACAAAGAAATATATTTTGTTTATTTTTTTTTATAATAACAAAAGTTTTAATACTAATACATTTTTTTTCTAAAGCAGTAATAATGCAAGACCACAAAAATGCACTAGCCTTATTAGAACCTTAATGAGCCTATAAATTGATAAGCACACCCCCTTTTGCCCAAAACAGAAATGAACCAAACAAGGTTGAATTTCCACCTCCCATTTTACTTAACAAATAATATTTCAATGGGCTTAGCTATATAATTCAAACTTAATAATTATTATCGAAATAGTTTTCCATTTTTGAATCTCATGGGCCATTGGCCAATATGCTTCGCGGGGTTTACGAATATATGAGTCTCTCTGATTTAGAAATCCCAACTTTTCTGAATCAAGACGCACCCCCTGATTATCTTGGATTTAAGAATGGACCATCAGATATTGCTGAACCATCCTTAATTTAAACATTCTCTTTTATTTTTAATCTTGAAAAATATAATCGTCGATGTAGGGAAAATTCGGGGTACGATAACTCCCGCCTAAGTATGATGCAAATGTCAGGTGTGAGTATCATGCCAACTCTCCAGGACATACTCTTGAAAGATGTTGGAGTTAAGACACAAGGTCCACGATTTGATCGACAATAAGCATAGGAATTTTGAATAAAGGATCCCATTGGTGAACGGTCACCCCTTGCTTTGACAAATCAAACTAAGAAGAATCCCCTAAAGTCAGTGGATCGACAAGGGGACTTATCTCTAGATCATTAGGCCTTTATTATTTCAATTTGTGATTTCTTAGTTTTTAAGTTTCATTTGCTATACATTTGTATATTTGGTCAAGTAATTCTAATAAAATAAGCATGCATGTTTTTGAAATCGATCCATTCCACAGATAATCAATGACTTTCTATTCTTATTTTCTATCTTCCATCACATAACATTAACAAACTTCGAGGGAGAATGATGAAGATACAAAATAATCGAATTTTGCTGACATATGCTTTTTAATAGTAAGGCTTAGCTAATGATGTAAGGCGTTGTTTCAATTCCTAAACAATAAAGAAATAAGGAGTTAATCCATAGTTAACCCCCTCGTGCCAGAAGTTAGAGTTTTATTTCTATTTTCTAAAAAAATAAAAAAACCCTTAATTTTAACAAGGGGCAGGGTAGTCTTTCAATTAATTCAATGGCACATTCTATTCTCAAGATAAGTCATTTATCTGAATAAAAGGTTTAAAAATATCTCTTTCCTCGACACATCATTGAGGAAACGATCTAAGAAAAGGTCCGAGCGCATCCTTTTCCTCGCGTTCATCATTAAATATTGAAGAATCAATAAAGACAAAGTCTACGATGTCTTCTTGCTTAGTACATCAATCAAGACAGAGGAAACAATGAAGAGAAATCTTACAACAATCAGCATGGCAGTCACAAAATTTCAAAATCAAAAGCAAAAAAAAAGAACTAGTCCATGAAAAAATTTAGGACATCCCGATGGACTGGAAAATTCAAAAGAACTGGTCCATGAAAAATGAGGGATTGAAAATAAAAAATTGGAGAACAATCTTGTGACTTCTACCTCAAGAATTATCAAGGCTTCTTATCAACGCTTGAATATTATCAATGCTTGGATCCTATCAATATTTTTCATTGGTGCTTGGATCTTTATCTACGCTTCTCATCATCTGCGCAACTACGAAATTTCTCTTGGAGATTAAACGCATTTGTTGCATTAATTAAAATTAGGACTAGAGAACATCAAGGAGAATGGGGTGGGATAAATAAATTTTGAGCCTTATATCTTTTGTTTCTTAAACCATGAACCATGGCCATGTTACAACCTTCAAAAGTCCTAATTGAAGCTAGGTTCACTATGAAAGCATACTCAGCAAGATTTGTGTTAAACTGACTCCTATGTTTGTTAAAATTATTAATTACTCCGCTTCTTCGAATATTTATTCCTAATCATCCATTTCTTTTCAATAATCAAACTTCAATTTCAAGAACTTGCATGTGCATCACATTAGAATTTCTTTTTTCAAAATATAAAATTTTATCTACGAATCAATACTTAGCATCAAGAAGATTTCAAAAGAAGGTCTGATCAAAGGCAGTATTTCCATGAAGCTTCTAACTAGGGGAAAAGAATCTAAGAGGACCCCATTAAATAGGGGTAAATACTAATGATCGTAGGGGTATACCACATTAAGATACTATTGACAAGGGGTGATCATTCCAAGATTAAATTAACTTAGATCAAGTTTCAAAGATATGTTCAATTAGGGGCATACCTTTCAGAGGAGCATTCCTTAATCAAGTCATATCACAACGGGATATGACTCGGTTTCCTCGTTTTAACAAACCTCTCAAGGCCTTGGTAATCAGGGGCAACCTACCAAGATTTAATTGTTAGGGAAGTATGTACCAAGATTATCCTACTGCACGTAGGGTCCAAATTCCCCTTCAAGCAACTTCAAGTACAAACTTTTCAAGCTTCAAATACTTGGGGAAGTCTATGTCAAGTTCATGGTAAGGTCTAAAATTCTTTCTGAGGGTACTTTCTTCAGATCCTGGAGAATGAGGGGCAAATCTTTCCAAATTCGAATGTTGAGGCAAACCACTACGAGGCTCGATCAAAAGGAGTTGATTCAAAATGGTTCATCAAAGGAAAACATTTTCAAAAGTCTTTTAATCAGGGGAAAAGTGCAAACTAGTGGGGTCATTCATGTTATGATCAAACTATTTCTAAGTTCATATCACTGAGAATCTCCTCCAAGACCCTACCAACAAATTAGGGAAAGAAGTCCACATAGGGGCAAGCTCTCCGCATACTTTCATAACCGCCAATTGGTTTTTATCCTACATTAAGCAATCTTCAAGTTCAAATCGAGTATCAGGAAATCATGATAGCATAACATTCAACCATCATGTGACATGCAACCTTGTTGAATAGGTAAAGCTCTACGTTTTAATCATCCACGACCCATCATAAGGGCACCATTCAAAAAGCATTCAAATCATAATCATAAAGCATAAGGCTACACAAATCATGCATTAGGGCTCCTCGATCCATAATCAAACTATACTTATTAGCTCATCCATCTGACGAAGTCGGACAGCATGGGGAGAGCATATCTCAAAAGTCCCAACAACACATTCGCATTTCAAAACCCAACATCCATTTACACATATCCAAGTCACTCATTACATGCATCAACCAATCATTTCATTTCATGCATCAATCAAATATACATGCATAGTATAAACCATTTTGCATGTGAAGACAATCATCATTGTCGATCAAGTTATCAATTCTACACCGAATCTCGGCAGTAGATTCCCCTGGTTGATCACGGTAGTTGATTTTCCATAATACCTCGGCAGATAGAAATTTCTCAACAAAATCTCGGCAGTAGATTCTCCTGGGTAAATCTCGGAAGTTTATTTCCTAGAAGACCTCGACAGAAGGTATTTGCTCGACAGAATCCTGATAGTAGATTCCCTTGGTTAATCTTAGTGATTGATTTTCGAGAAGACCGCGGTAGAAGATAATTCTTAATCGAATCTCGACACTAGATTTCTTGGAAATCTCGACAATAGATTTCCCGTTGAAAGGATTCACATCAAGTATGACGTACACATAACCATATCAAAATCTCAAGGTCATTCACATTATTTGGTGCACCTAACATACAGAAACACCAAAGAACATTTGATAAAGCATCAAAATATATTATGATTAGAAAAACATTTAAATAAAATCTACGCCTATTTCCACACCTACGCCTATGTTGACGACTATGTATACGTCCACACCAATATCCATCTTTACATCCATACCTACGCCACACCTACGATACAGACATCAAAATCTTGTTGACACTTTTCACCAAATTCAAACCAACTTGGAGATACAATAATTTGCAACAAACAATGTTAGGAAGTTGATAACTACAAGAACCCGATGGTTTAACGAAGGAGAATTATCAAAAACATTTTCCATAATATTTGGGGCATATACACATAGTTTGCACCAACATATATTTGAGGCATGCACACATTCGTTACATATGCACTCTAAAGTCCATGTTTCCATACATATGCATCATGCATGACATTTCTCGAAACCTACTATGATCAGAGCCAATATCTTAGGGCCCTCCATCAGTTCTTACCTCGATTAGAAACAAATAACTAGTAAAATCTGTTCTTATCTCTGATTTAGTTATCTAAGATGTGGATCATTCAAAACAGATTCCTATCTATTCCACCCATTGTATCAGTCTCTATGCAACAATGCGTGAATTTTCTATATTTAACTTATTGTGTCAGTCTCCACGCAACAATATGTTCTTTCTTTGCAATCTAGCATATTGTGTTAAACTCTACACAACAATGTTGCAAAATCAGCAATTCTCCTCATTATGTCGGTCTCTATGTGACAATGTGTGAAATCTATAATTTAACTTATTGTGTTAGTCTCCATGCAGTAATATGTTCTTTCTTCGCGATCTAGCTCATTGTGTCTGACCCCAGGCAGTAATGTTATGAAGTCAGCAATTCCACCCATTGTGTCAGTCTCTATGCGACAATGTGTGAAATTTTCTATATTTACCTTATTGGGTCAGTCTCCATGCAACAATATGTTCTTGCTTTGCGATCTAGCTTATTGTGTCAGACCCCAGGCAACAATGTTGCGAAATCAGCAATTGCACCCATTGTATCAATCTCTATACAACAATGTGTGAAATTTTACAAATTAAGCTTATTGTGTCAGTCTCCATGCAACAATATGCTTCTTTCTTTGTGATCTTAGCCCGTTGTGTCAGACCTCGGGAAGCAATGTTGCAAAGTCGGTGATTCCACCCGTTGTGTCAGTCTCTACGCGACAATGTGTGAATTTTCCATGTTTAACTTATTATGTCAGTCTCCATGCGACAATGTTGTTATCAAACTCAAACCTGTTGTGTCAGTCTCCATGCAACAATTTTATTATAAAACCTTTTCCATTGCATCAGTCTCCATGCATCAATGTTATTGTCAAAAAATTTCTGCAACAAAAATCCATTGCATCAGTCTCTAGGCAGCGATGTCATTATCATGTTGCCTCCTCGATTTAACTCATTGCATCAGTCTCTATGCAATAATGGTGTTATCAGTTTTCTTACGATTTAGCTCTACTGCATCAGTCTCCATGTGAAAATATATTGTTAAAATATTATTTTACCCGTTCCCTAGGTCGCAATGAATAAACAGACTCAAAACAAACCAAAACTTGCTATATTAATCTCCAAGCATTAGTAAGTTAATTGTTCAAACTTGTATCATTTACCTCCTAGGTTATGGTAGATATGCAAACGATCTCTTCTTAGATAACGACGAGTTATCCGCGTCATCATATCTAGGTTAACTCAACTTTGGTTCAAACGCAAATTAAATGATACATCATCATCTATGCTTGCTCTTCATACTCATGGGAATGTTGTACAGCGTATGCTTATAATATTTCAGAAAAACTTTGGGGTCTTCCATTTTTTAATAACCCTCTGATTCGAATGTGCGAGACCTACGTATTCTCGCACGCTTCAATCGAAGAGCAATTAAATAGGGGCAGTTGTCATACCCCAAATTTGCCCGCCTCATTTTTGTAACTTGGTTTCATAATTTTTTTGAGTATTACTAACATTTTGGGTTTTAATTTTTTTAAGACTATTTAAAAATATAATAATTTATTTCAAATTATTTGTATTTTTAAATAACAACTACATGTTCACCTTTCATATGTTTTAAATTGCCCTTTTCATCTTGAATGAAAGGGCATAGTATAATTGGTAAAGAAGCGAGCCTGCAGATACAAGATCATGGGTTCGAATCTCACTTGGTGCATATTTTTGATATGTTTGGTTTATTATCACTAATTTTATTTCCATCATAAAAAAAAGCCATTTTTTTTATTACTTAAATATTATTTTCGTATTTTTATTATGGTAATTTTAAAAATTATAATAAATGTCAAAAAAATATTTATGTTTCTAAATAGGTGTTTCTTTTTGGCCATTTGATGTAAATTTGTGTCACACTTAATTTCTGATTGGTCAATTTTGTTTTTATTTCCAATTTGGATGGTTTTTTATCTATAAATAGGACATGTTTTTCACACTTTTAGGACATCCAAAATTCACAATATCCAGAAATTCACAATTTCACTACAAATCCACGTATCCACAATCTCTGCGAATTTCACAGTTTCACATGTCACTTTTGCAAGTTTCTTTTCAAAATTCTTCTAAAGAATTTTATTGGTGTGATTTTCAAACTATTTTTGGGCGATGATTTGATATGAGGCCTTCCTCTTATTTTCGATTTTATCTTCTCAATTTAAAATTTATTCGTTGTTTAAATCCCATGATGAATCTCTAATGGTTACCTTGTTCATTATATTTTTGTGAAAATTATCATTTGATTCCTAATTCTAATTGCTATTATATTATATTTGGTATTTCTAACATTCATCACATACTAATACTACTACTCACTCTCATTCACAATTACACCCTGTGCATATTTTTTCATATTAACTATCACTTTGCACCATCTATGTTCTTTTCCAATACAAAATAAATTTCAAAAGCTAACACTCCATAATTTTTAAAAACATGCTCTGTATAAGTTTAAATCAATAAATTACTAACACCATATTTCAAAATTCACCACCTGCAAAACCAATATTTTACAAAATCACTAATTTTTGTAGCAATTACACAAACTCTAATCTCAAAAACATCAAATCTCATATAGTACAATCTATACAAATTCTGTTCATCTTTTTTGCAGAAAACAAGAATAATAAACAGTAATATCAATTGCAGCAGAGGAAAATCTACATATAAAAAACAGAGAAAAAAAATAAGAATTGAACCCTCGTTGATAAATTATGTAATCTATTCTTGTTGTTATTTTTTTGTCAATTCTACTCACAGGAAAAAAGAAGAATCTGAGATTCGCCGAAACACCGACGTCGAAATATCTTCTCTCAGGCAAGACAAACCAAGCTACACATCCAACTGCTATGATGCAAATCCGACCATCATCATTAATAACAACCTGACGTGTCCGACGCCGCTGCAATCACGACCGCTCGTGGAATTTGCCTCGCCGCAGCCACCACGCCCAATCCATGAAGTCCGCCTCTGTACCGACAACAATTAATCGACGGGACCACACATAATCAACCGACCACACTCTTCAATCTTCCGCCACCATAAAGGCAACGCTCTGTTGATGAAGCTCCTCCCTCCGATTGCAGCCTCCGCAACACCTCCACGATGTTTTCTCCGTTGTTTCCGTTCCTCCACCAGTAACATCCTTTATCCCCTAGTATTTAATTTGTGAGGTTTTATTTCACTTTGTTGTTCTTTTTTTTTAATGAACTGAAGGAGACGAAATAAAAGTATGATGAGTATAAAGAGAGAAGAGAAAAGGTATTACATGAAAAGGAAAAGAGTAATTTGAGATCTGTTTTATTTTCCTGATGATATTACTTATGGTTAATTATTATTATTATTTATTTATTAATTAATCCATGCTACATGTCAAAAATATGAGTGGTTGGTCCAAGATCTTAGAAAAATAATCAAAATTTTAACAAATTGTCTTTCTTATTAGCTACTCATAATAGGATGAGGCGCTCCTCCTTTTCTTAGACTTTTCTTGTCATTGTTTTTTTATTCTTTTTTAATTATTATTTATTTATTAAAATTATAAATTAATTTTAGATGTTGTTAGCTTGAGCTTAAGTCTCTTAGGTCTAATTTGTTAGCCAATTGTCCCACTTCTCTTTTGCTAATCAACACCCCCTTTTTTGTACTACTTACATCCTTGATTTACTTGTTTTATTTTTTATTTAGTTTTTATACTAATTAAGTGTAATTATAATTGTGCATTTAATTTTATCAATAATTTAGGAGTTTAGTCCAATTAAAATTCAAAATCCCCTCTCATACATAAATCACTAATCTTGTACGTAAATCACCTTTTTATGTTAATTTAAATATTCTATAAATAGTAGGATGTTCATCTTTGAGTAATTAAATCGGTCGATACATCATCTACCGATTTATTATTCAAAATCAAAAAAATTAAAATCCATGCAAACTCACCAAATTTACCATTTGTGAATGACACATGGCCAGTATCTGACTATGTGATGAGGAGACTATATCAGACTCCCCGGTTCTACGTCTTAAAACAACTAACCAACAATAAACCATTTTTTACTAACATAACAAAAAACTTCAAGATCATTTTCAAAAAGGATTAAATAGCATTGTCTTCAAATCCAACAGTGAACTGCGTCTACGATCACCCAACTTGCAAACCAGACAAGTTTCAAAGGTAAATTCAAAAGAAACTATACGCAATCCATAAAAAACACTAACCTTACGAACTACGAAATGGGACTCTGATTCCTCCTAAGAGGATACGTAGGCATACGATCAAAAATTGTGACGAGTTCCCCTAATTAAAATTAAACCCTTTTTCCCCCTAATTAAAATTAAACCCTTTTTCCCCCTAAATAATATTAAAACCCCTTCTCCCTTAATAAAACTCAAAACCCTATTTTCTTTAAAAAAAAGGTGTTTCTAAACCTAGTATCCTTGTGAACAAGGTAGATGAGGGGTTCCTAACACCTTCCCTTCATCTAGAACTGAGTCAGGCCTAAAATATCTAAACTTTTTAGGGTTATTCCTTTATACTCCCTTCCTTTATGATAAAAGTTAAGGGTGGTCTGATACGGTGGGAGAACTGACTTGGGTGTTTTGCATTTAATCGTAAATGTTGCGGATAGCAAGGGTCGCCACCGACTTTTCTTTTATCCAATAAAGGAAAGGGTGAAAAGAACAAGAAAGACCTTTTGAGAATTTTCTTGAGTTTGGGGGGTAGGTTATGAAAAGGGAAGGTGTTAGAACCCTTTTCATTCGTAGTTATCTACTGGCTCTTAATTGCTTGATCACTTTAAAATGATTTGTGTTTGTGTAAGTTAAAAAGGTGTTTTGAAGGTGTTTTGAAAGTGGTGATTTTGCAATGATTCTCGTATCGTTGAGAATGTATACAAAATGTTTTGTTTTGTAAATATTTTGAAAAATGGAATGTTTGGAGGGATGTTTGTTTTTGAAAGTGTGAGGTGTGAAATGGTTTTAGTTTGTGAGCAAGCAATTACGATAGTGCTATTTTACCATTGATTGGTAAGGAGTCATATCATTGGATGTGAGGAACATGCATGGGTCATCGTACAGTCATAGAAGGCAACTTGTAAGATGTTTTAGCAATTTGTCGTAAGGGACTAAGATCGTTTATTGAAGGCAACATTGAAGGGTCATCGATAGACTACGATATTTTAATCGAGGGTCTTTGCTAAAACATCCCACATTCGAAGTACATGACTATTTTTATCCGAGGCAACAAGTGTGGGTTACCCTAGAGGTGCGTGTGTGCAAATTGTTTTGATTTCAAGTATATTGTCTTTGAATTAGGGTTGTCTAATGCTTGATTTTAATTCTTGTCATACAAACCCTGATTACTAACAATAATAAGGAAAGCGATAAATTGTAGAATTTAAATGTCCTACGCTATTACTATACTTTTGGAATGGGGGGTACAATTTCTGAATAGGAGGAAGAAAGCAATAAAGCCTAATTATCTATTACAAACCATTGAATAATTAGTAATGTGATATAATAAAATGTGCAAGAATGTAAAGAGAAAATAAATTATTTTTTAGGGTTTTTGATGGAAAAGGTTTTAGTAATTTAACCTAATTAAACTAATTATTTTTAATTATAGGAAAAGTTAATTAATTATTAACAAAACCTAAAATCTAAGTTAATTGAAATTAAGAAGAAAAATAAAACCTAAGTCTAAAATAATTTTTTTAGAAAATAATTTGAATGTTAATGTTAATTTATAAAAGAAATAAAATTTAAAGAAAATAAAAAAGGTTGAGTCTGGGTGTAAAAAAAAGTAAAATGGGTATAAAGTAGCAAAAAACACTAGGCCCAAATATGTGCGTTTTTTGTTTGAGTCATAAAACAAAATAAATAAAAAAGAGATAAATGGGTATGCGCTGTTAGTAAAATGGGGTGTGTGAGATCAAAAGTAAAAAGGCCCAAACAGAAGGGTCCAAGTGCTTGTATGGATCATGTGTGGCTGGATTTTGAGGGTGCACCATGGGTTTGCTCATGTGATGTATTGGATCTACTTGTCCACTAATCAAATGGTGTAGAAAAGAGGAACACAATGCTCACTTTTACTTTACTTGTACCAGATTAGTATGAAATAAATATGAAAAGAACAAAATGTTACACGACTGGCTCGAACCTACGACTAGGCGTAAGAATGCCTTATACGCGCGCGCTCTACCACTGGGGTGGATGTTACATCCGGTAGTAATGCAACTTGCATTAAATTTAAAATAAACCCAGTCCTGATTATAACTTCATCTTCTTCCTCTCGCCATCCTCTTCATCACCATTTTTGAATTTCTGATCTTGCTCATTTCTCAACCATTTTAAAAAGTATAAACATGAAAGTTGCTCCATTTTTCAACACGAATTCAACCATGTAAATAACTAAAACTACGAATCAGAGATGAGCATAAATTTTGTTTGGTACCAAATAAAACCTAATTTTTTCAGAAAGTTTAACTCCAAAATTTGCATCACTCAGGCAACATAAATGAAACCTAAAGGCATGGTTAGCTTCAGGGCTATGATGTCTACATTTTTCATTCACAAAGTAACCATTAATGGTGCTTGTATAAGGATTTCAAAGTTGAGAAAGCTTACCTCAAAATTGGAAATTGTGTTTGGAGTTTGAGCACTCCTGGAGGTGTGGTGATGATCTGGATAGCTTCACTGGACTCCTAGGAAGCTAATGCAACTCTTACTTTATGATGAAAGTGCCTGAATCGTGCTGAAGAAGTCAAGTTGCAGGTTTGAATATTTGGAAATGGAGGATGATGAAGATGAAGTTACATTCGTGTAGCAAGGGTGGATATGAGTTATATATGAGGTACAGAAGCTTTGTGATTGATCAAAAGTGAGCACGCATGAGTGGATTGTGAGATTGATGTTCCAAGTCAAAAATGACAGTTATGGAGATTTTTGTGCAAATTCTTATTTGATGGAGTATGAGAGTGTTTCAAGGCTTGTTCATTCGTGTTTTGGCTTGCAAATGACTCCTCTATTTATAGAGAAAAGGTTTTGGAGGCTCTAGTGGTCAGAAATCAAAGATCACATGTTATGGTTATGTGACTAGATTTTGAAGCAACTTTGACAAACACTGTTCCAATGCAATGGTACAAGGGCTTGTAGTGTGGCTATAGGTTTTAAGCATGTTACTTCTGAGCATACATGTTGAGTGTGATTAGAACAAACAAGTTAGACGCTCAAGACAAGTTGACTTTATGATAAAGTTTGCTTTTCAAGAATGGCAATGGTGCCTTTCTTACAAAAATGGAAAATGCTTTAGACAATGGCTTAATCACTTGGATAATACCTCAATCAATTGTTTAAACAATTAATTATGGAGTGATTTACAAGTTATAAGCCTGAAAAGCAAGATTATGCAACATAGGTTTGAGATTTGATCAAGTGTTCTTCATGAATCTTCTCTTCGATTCTCCTAGGTCAAGCATGATCTATTCAAATTCTTGGAAATTTTGGAAAGCTTGAAACATTTTCTACAACCTTCATGTTGACCATTTTGGCTAAATCATCTTGGAACTTGGTGAAAATTTTCCAAGAAGTTGGGACGAAAAATCTGCCTAACTTGACGAAAATTTCACTAAGTGTTTTTGATAAAAAAAGTCATGACTTCATGGGCCTATATCTTCAAATCCAAGATTTTTTTGGACATCAACCCTAAGGGACAAAGTTGTAGAATTCATCAAGATCTACAACTTTCATGTTGAAAAATTTCCTTGAATCATCTTGCATCTTGGTGAAAACTTGTCACGAAGTAGTGAAATTATCAAGGTTAAAAACACTTAGAATTTTTCTAGGTATTGAAAATATTGACTTTTTGTTGACTTTCTTGACTTTCTTTATTCTTGTTGATCATGTTTGATATTTTTGAATGTATTTATGAATCTTGATCTTTGAAATTCAATGTTTACCAAAAAGCCAAAGTTTGACTTTTTGTGTATTACTTGACTTTTCATCAGTTGATCCAAAATTCAACTATTAACCCCTTTGATCTTGGGAAATTATTTGAGAAATGAAATTAGGTCAACATTTTGTGTTTGATCCCTTTAGATCACGCTCTAAGTCATTAGGTCATGTACTAGGTCAAAAGTCACTGATCAATCATTCTCAATCAAAACCCTAATTTGATCAATTTAGCCCCTTTGATGATTTGAATGTTTTTCTTGAGGAATTATGATCAACACTTGATAAATTTAGGAATATGACTTCAAAATGTTGGTGGGGACCAAAAATCATGAAGTTTGATTGTATATTGACCATAATTGACTTTTTATCCAATACAACTGATTTTTAGTCATCTGAGCAATTGACTGAGCAAATTTGTGAAGCAAGACTTAAAACTTGGTATGAGTAATCTTGGAGACGTATAATGAATCATGAAAGTAATTTGAGGAATCAAAAGTCCAATTGTCCTTGAGAAAACCAAAACCCTAATTTGTGAACCTAGTGCTTAGGAGGTGAGCTTGTCTGATCAACTCTTGAGAATCCTTGAGCATTCGAGATCTTTTGTGAGAAATGTCTTGAGAAAAGAGAGGGAAAATTTTGGGGTACAACAGGTGGCAACTCTGATTTAAAAACCAGTTACAACAGGTGGTTCACGAGATCGTTAGTGCATGTTATCCAAATGTTTCTTGTTTCATTAGTCATCATTTTCTGCATTTCCATATCATGAACAATGTTGTGTTTTGTTTTATGTTCATGTATTATGAATTATGAGCTTGAACAATGTTTTGCTTTGTTGAATGCTTTTGAATAATCTTATTTTATGAAGCTTATTTGTAAAATGACCTATGTTTGAAATATTAGTTTGGTTTGTACTTGGGTTGAAGAATATGATAATTATCATTAGGGGTGGCAAACAGGAATGCGTACCCCGTTTAAGCCCGCCCTGCAAAAGCCTGTAAAAAAACGGGGCGGGGGCGGGGCGGGCATAGTTGAGGATGAGGGCATAAAACCTAGGCATACCCCACAAAAAGTGAGTGCAGGGCGAGGAAAGCCCGCGGGCACTGCACCTTTTATGTCTAAAAATGCATTTTTTTTCTAATAATCATGCCCGCAAAGCCCGTGAAGAAAACAGGGCAGGGCAGTCACATTAGAGGGTGAGGGCCTAAATTCTTGGCATGCACCGTATTAAAGTGCCGATAAAATGGACATGCCCAACGGGCCGGACCCGTTTTGCCACCCCTACTTCTTATAGTATTCTTTGTTTCTTTTTTATGTTGTTAAAGGGGGGAGAAGATACATACATGCTATGATCAAGAGTGAAAGCACATATTTATGGGGAGCATTGAAAAAGGAAGTGAAAGGCATAGGCATATCATTGAATTTTTTCCGTCATAAAGAAGGGGGAGTTTATGAGTTTTGTGTGATGTCAAAAATACAAGTGTCTCTCTAAATGGCCTCTTAGATTGTTTGATGTATTAGAACATTTCAGAATGGTTAGAAAGTCATCACAATGTTTGTTGAATCATTTGGAGAGACTTGCAACAAAAGATGCAACAAGATAGCCACAACGCTAAGAAAGTAATGTGCTCTTCATCAGAAACCTCTTCAGTTGGTTGGTTGTGGTAATAAGCAATATTGTTGGTGAAGGTAGCATGGTTAGCATCAAAACCAATAGTATTCTCACTCATTTCATATGGATCAAGAACCTCCCTAGCTGGTTAGAGACTAGTGATGGCGGCGATGTTGAATAGTGTAGGGGTTATCATTCCACATGGGAGATAGAAGGTGTTGTAAGTGCTATCCAAGAAGTATAGGGAAGCTACCAGCATGGGTTGGCAGTAACTTGGCCCAATATTTGACAATTGAATTATGTCATAAATTCCCATATCTTTCCAGACTTAGGCTTTCTTACTCTCGACTTTAGCAAGCCAAACAAAATAGTTTCCAGGTTCTTTGGATAAAGGACAAGATCGAAACGCTTTAAGAGCGTTGGTCATATAATCTAAGTTGAAGGATGTTTCTACTTCTAAGGATTCAGTATAAGATTTTGCTTGAGTGTCAGACCTGGTTTGTATTTAGGGTCTGTTTTAAGACTAACATCTACATTACTAGCTACGATTTTCTTCTTGCTAGCTATGGGTTTAGTACGGTGATAAGTTGGAAAAAATTCCTTGATTTTTTCAACATCAACATCAATATCAAGTAAAGGACCCATATATATATGGGTCTCACCAGCAATAGTAAAATGGATAAATACCTGGGATTGGTAGATTTTGCGTTTCTCCTCAAGCAATGGGGGTTCAAAGACGTACTATTTGTTCCCTACTTGCGACAGTTTGGTAATCTGGGTTGCAGGTGGAAGATCTTCTTCTTGTCTTTTTTTAGGTTTAGTGGTATTGGATTTTGAAGGCGCCATTGTGAAGAGGTTTGAAGTTTGTATATGTTGGAAGATTTTTAGAAGAAAGTTGCAGAGAAATTGAAACTTTGAATAATTGGAAGCAGAAAAAGTTCAGAATGATGAAGAAGAAGAGGTTTTATAGAGGGAAGAAAGAAATAGTTCAGTTTCTTTTAAATGAAAAATGGAGTGTTAATGGGACGCGTGTACACTTTTGTAAGGTCAAAATAGTGGTTACCTTTTCCGCTGCCACAATGCTCCTATGGAATAGATGTAATAATGAAATTTTGCAGTTTTGCACATCTCGATTAGTCGTTTGGAAAAATTTGTCATGATGACCATGACCTCACACCACTTAAAATTATTATTGCGTCGAAACATTAAAAAAATGTCCCTTTCTCCATGTGTTCGAAAAGGACATTTTTGGGGTGCAATTTGTTAGCTAGAATTTCGACGATCAAGAAGGTTTGAAATAACAAGTAAAACAAATTGGAAAATATTTGAGGCAAGCAAGCAATTTTTATGAGAGTTCGAGACAACGAAAACTTCGACTACAAATCCTTATATCTAGAGGGTATTGGTGGCAAGGAACTTATAATATTTTTGAGTTTAAGTTGGAGTAAGGTTCAACAGAATTATATAAACCAATACTTCCATTGAGATAAATTTGAAATAAGGCCGATTAACTGTTTTTTGATCTTTATCCAATTTGCAAGGATGTGTGGAAGCCAGAGAAGATTGAAATACATGCAGATGAAAACATGTCATCCTTACAAGGAGAGACTGTTTGTTATATCTAGTGTCGAATTAGTATAAATATAGGTCTTAGGATCGGATTTTAGGTATTCATATTGTACCAAAAACTCAAAAATACTCGAAGTATCTAAGTGTTATTGAGAAAAGAGTGTTTGAGAAATGTAGGTATGAATCATGTCGTTTTTATTCAAAATCAAGTTACTTATTTGAACATCATTTTCATTCTTTACATTTCCCATTGAAATCTATTTCCATTCCTGTACTTTTTATCAATTGTTCATGCATTACGTTTAAAATTCCTTTTAGTGTCAAAGTGATTACTATCAAGAAAACATAAGAAATACTAAGCACATATGTCCTATGATCAATCTAGTCGATCCTGTGAGTAACCAAAACATTGAGTTTGGAAGACTAGCAATTGTTTACCAAAATTCACGGTAAACACCCCGACAGAGTTATTGATTCTTAGTTCTCAGCCAACTCTGGTCCTTTCCAGGGAGAACCCTTGGTTAATGAAGAAACTGAGACCCGTTCCATGTGAATACCAAAAGTTTTAGGAGATTTGTTATCCTTTCCAAGGGGAATCCTTGGTTAAAGAAGAAACAGTTAACAGTTTCCGGTGAAGACCAAACATTTTTGGAGGTTTGTTACCCTTTCCATGTAGAATACTTGGTCAAAGAAGAAGATGAGACTCGTTCTAGGTAAAACACCAGAAGTTTTGGGAAACTTATTATCAATTTAAATATTTTCTCTACCTTCATCTATGAGTTGGAAGTTAACCTTTATCTATGAGTCGGTTATGTCCTGTTTCTCTACCTTCATCTATGAGTTGGTAGTTTACCGTTACCTATGCGTCAGGATTATCCTACTTACTTCCTTCAACTATGAGTTGGTAGTATGTCAAGACCCTGTTAATGCCTTCAACTATGAGTTGATAATAATTCCCCTTTCCTGACTGAAAATTCATGGGTTTATTCCCTAGAGAGTCAGTGTGTCATGCCTTGCTACATGTCCCTAGTGAATCCTTCCAATGTCGCCTGTGGCCTCATTTTGTCCCCAGTGAGTTGTGCCTCCCTTACAAACTCCTCTCTTTGTTTTTTACTCTCAGCAGATTTTAAGTCATAATTCATCTACGCAGAGTTTGGTCTCCATTAGAGTTTTCCCAATGAGTCTTATCATTTGCAAACATAACAAGCTTTTTTGTGGCATCTTAGGGCCAAAAATTGGGTCTTCTATATTTAAGTACCTTTAATCTTGTCGATACGAAGAGTTTTAATCTTCATATCTCCGGATAGAAGAAACTTAAATATGGGCTTCTCTCATACCCTAATTTTTACCCCTAAGATCTCACCTATCATCATTTGCATTTCATCAAGATCACAAGCATGGTATCCTTGTAACCTTTGGGGTTTGTCTTTAGAGAGGGATCACCAAACACCTTTGTGTTTATTTTTTCCTTTTTATGTTTTTATGCTTTTATGCTTTACTAACCCTTATTCAAAATACAAAAACATGTCTTGCTTTGTTTTCTTTTTGTGCAAGGTAGGTTTTTCAATCAAAGGGTCAAGTGAAGTTTCTAAATTAGGGTTTTGGTTCTCAAGGTTAATTATTGGTTAACAAGTGGTCAACAATGCTTTTTCTTCAAGGCATGACTGATCCGCTATCACACGCGGATCAAAATGAATGATTTAAAAAATGGTAGTTAGTGACAATGACTCAAGTATCGTATTGCAAGGATTCTTGTATTGTTATTTACCAACATAAACGATTGTGGAAGGTTTATGGGTTCAATATCTATTTTAAATAACATAGAAAATAAGTGATTATAAAATAAGTGATTATAAAATAAGTGATTATAACATGTTAATCTTCGGTTCGATTTCCAACTTATCATCGGTCAATATAGTTCTGACTCCCTGAACAATTTCAATTCCTATTCGATTGCAGTATTGAATTAACAAGCGCAATTCACACTACAAGATGTAAATTCCTAATTTCTGAATTAAGCAAACAAATTAAAGTGTCAGGAATTAACCAAACACAATTACGCGGATTAAATAAATGTGATTAATTTATAGGAACATACAATCGTCGAATTAAATCAATATTTATCCTATAGAACTTGAATTAAGCAAACAAGACATAGATCATAATATTTAAAGGAATAAGAAATTTTATTGAAATTGATAAAAACCTTAAAGTTTTTGGAATTCGACTTCGGCAGATTGCCCCTTAGGATTAGTTCCTCATGAAAGATTCATAAAAGCAAATATTTGTTCTCATGAAAATTCTGTCTAGTGTTACTGTAGCGCAGCTGAAACCCTTATAAACAAAATAAGGTTTTTCACTACTAACTTAAACTGGGTCAGAAACATAAACTAGGCCCATAAAATGACTTGAAACAAATTATTTTCTAACGTCTGAACCTTCAACAAATTACTGGGAATTTTTCACTCCGAATTAGCTTTTGACTCCAACATTAAAGTTGTAGCTCTTCCTCTCAACTTTCCAATGCACATCAGAATGCATTGATACAATTCTCATAGCTCTAGTTATGATCCAAACCATTGACAGATGTCAAATAACCGCTAAAGCTGAAAACAACAAACGAAAATAGATTAAAGTCAAACAAAGACTTAATTCTAAAAACACAATAAAACAAAAAAATAAACAAAATAAGGTATGGAAATTCCTAAGTACAAACATAAGAGAATGTGCATTAAAATTCACTGATTAAATTCCCCCACACTTGAACTTTTGCAATCCGAGCAAAATAGAATCAAGACTCATGAAACACTACAACATTAAGATACTCATTCTAGGCTACAAATAAAATTCTTGTACATCAGACTCATATGTCATACAAGGATGTCGAGGCATCTGATCTGACATAAACACACATGCAAAAAAGTACTGAAAAGATAAATAACATACCAGAATTGTTTACACAGTTTTATGTACAACAACACCTACTCTGGGGGCTACCAAGCCAGGAATGAAGTCCATTATCAGTAGTATTAATTTGCAGACCCTAAAACCAACACACCCATTGATGATCTACGCACTTAATCATTACCCAATGACCCTTCTACCTAGGTCCTCCCTAGATATAGAATATCCCCATCCCACTTCCAATCATCTCAATGATGTCTAGCAATCAACACCCCAGTCACTGCATCAACGACCCTTCACCAAAATTCTGATCACACAGATAGAAGTTTAGAAGACACACTTCTATGACAACCTAGCTAATTCTCCAAGCCACACTCCATTATTTGTTAGCTTTTCTCCTAACCAAGAACACATCCTAGAGTTGCTTCAAAGCTTCCTCCAAGAATAATACACCTCTTACCTACAAGCTTTGAGATGAACATGGTAAACTTCCCACAATCCGGGAGGTTTACCTTGACAAATCCTTAGACGTATACATCTTGAGCCATGTATTTTCTAGGTTAAAAACCCTTCTATTTATAACCTGTTACCCAACTAGTTTTGGGCCTTCAATCACAGCAAATCAGCTATAACAAACTGCAGAAACTTCTGCCCCAAGAAAGGTCTTTAATCTTTACTTTCCTAAATAGAGTCCTTATTTAGAAAGTCTTCATTCTCCTTGATTTCTGGTTGAATTTTATGGATCTTTAAATATACTCCACATAGGATGCATAATATTCTCCTGAATTTTCTGCTTATGTTAAGAACAAACTGAATCTCATTAATCCAGCTCAGCAGGCGCGATGTCAAGACATCTTCTTTGACATGTTATTCCAGTTGTTGAAAAAGTTTAACACAACATGTTCTGACATTGTAACAGGACTTCTTGTTGTACTTGTTCTTCTTAGCAATTTTATACATCCTATTCTACATTACACTATTGCTGCTATTATTTGTTTTACAAAAATTAAGCCAATCCTAAAACAAGAGAACTAACAATCTCCCCCCTTTTGAAAATTTTGGCTAAAACAAATAATCTAAAAAAATGCAATCTAGGAGATTACAGTAATTCAGAAGCTACTGCACACAATAATAGATCTTCGGTTGAAAATGATGTCTCAACATCTTTTTAGACATCTTCTTTGCAGCACTCTGAAGAACTCAATTGTATCAGCACCAATGAACATCAGTTTCAGGAAAAAAGGAAGGAAAGTCATGAAATTTGGTTGATGCACACGAGGAAGAAGATAGCAGAAGACAACTTGTGCTCCCCCTCAATGCAGGAACATATTCTAAACATAGAATACCAATGGTGGAATAAGATAACTCTCAATAAGACCAAATCAACCACCACCCCTGATAACTCAGAACACATGTCACAAATGTGTTCATAACTCAGATCATAGGTCACAAACATATGTCACAAATAATAACCCACTTGACATCTGTGAACATTAATAATAATCACATGTGGAAGCAGCAGTAGCATTTGAGCAGCAGCATCTGAGCTAATTCACCTTTCTCCCCCTTTAAAGCCAAAACTTGGCAAAGGAGACCTTCATAATACCAGACCCAAGCACAGCTTACCCAAACTCGAATAAAATCCATAAGAATTATGGACTCAAGAAGCTCACAGGGTTACAGAGAACTCTCTATAAATAACTGGGATTTTTACTTGGAAAATAACGATCCTAGATTGTAGCATCAATCTTGGTAAAAAGGAAATCATATTTGAGGAGAAAAATTCAAGTATTAATGTGCACCATCCATAATGGCTTTGAATGATATAGCTACTTCCTGTACATACACATGCATAGTCAGACAAATTTTTCTCCCCCTGTTTACAGCCACGTGTTTAAACACATAGTCCACTCCACCCTATGTTGACCATGCAGGAACATGTCCTGTATAATGTCCTGACACTTAGTCAGACATTGTCTTCTTATTTCAGTGATCAACACATCTTCTCCCACCAATCAGGGATGCTTCACCAGATTATCCACCTGTTCATACTGGATTCTAAGTGTTCTTATTTCACTTATACTTAGTGACATATACTAATATAACAAAATATCACATTTGTGACACCTCTTCATAATATAGACCCTAAAGGAGTCTTTTTGAAATCTATAGAGAAAAATAAATTCTCCCAGACTTCCCAATAAACTTCTAAGAGATATGTGATCTTCTGATCTTCACCGGGATTTTCATAATTAGAAACCACCATATCTTGTTAAGTTTATCCATAACTTCACAATGTCACAACATGTTGTTTTGACATCATTTCCTCATAGAACCTTTACAAAAGTAAACAGTATTCTGGCTTGATAATACTTGTATCATTGAAGCAACAATTTACAAATATCCACATGACTCCCTTTGTCATGAGTAACTAATGCTCCAGCTGAAGACAAAGACTAGATGAGAAACTTCAGCACTTCCTGCATACGTTGAACCTTGACTCCCTCAGTAGAGTCAAACCAGAGTCAGATATTCTCACTCCTTGAGAATACTTCCAGGAACCCTGACTTTTTCACAACATAAGGATATATTTGATCATTGTCTTATCACAACCATACTATGTATCATGACCTTTTGAATCGGAAAAATGTCATGCATACTAGGTGTGAAGTCACTCACAAACTCCAAAAACTCTTAGTTTCTCCAGATCACCAAACCTTTTCTGGAGTGACTTGCAGTAAAAAAATACCCCTTAAGTATCTGTTAGCAGCCTTCTGCCTTTATATCCACTAGTAGTTGCTGATACTAGTGGAGTCTTCAACAAAATAGTCATACATTCATCAAGCATGCTACTGTAGACAAGATTAGACTCTCCATATTCTAATCCACGTTGTCAGAAATTCCACTTCTCACAATAATGCTTAAGCATCCAACTTCACATGAACAATCCTAAGCATTAAACAAAATAGCCATAAACAATCATGATGTTAAGACATCATATGGTACTTCAAGTTCATAATACAGAACCTAATCAAACTGGTTCTCAATCATTTAAAGGACTCATTATTCATAGAAATCCTTTAAGAAGCTCCCATTAGAACACGCAACCGGTGCACAGGACCCTGCATGTTTTACAGTCTGGTTTGAAGTAATGGCTTTGCACACCTGATTATCAGTCACATCCAACTTACAGTAATCGTCTTTAGACCTGCCCAGATAACTATTAATGACAACAAGGGAAAAATCAACACAAATACCTTCCTATATTCCAAGCCAGCAAAAGAAATCAGCTCCATAATCTCTTTACACTCCAATGCACCTGCTCCCAATTCTCTTTCCAGGGCAACTCTTCTTTGAGACACATATTTCCACTTTTCAGCATTTCCAATAGAATGGAAGGAAATGTTGTCAAGAGGAGTATCAGGCACCCTAACAGAAATATTCTTGCTTGCAGACTTCTTCAAAGGAGAGATGTCCTGGACATCATCCTCATGATCATCTGAGGAGCTATCAGGTCTAACTTTTCTTTTGTTAGAGGGAGGAACTGCTTTACTCCAGGGCTTTGGGGGACTATACATAGTCTTCTTCTTGATACTCTTGGTAGAGGATGTGACATCTCATAAGGACATAAACAGCTACATCTTTTAGCAACATGTCTTAGTATGTTATCCAAAATCATCTTCATTGTAGGGAAATAACTCTATATGCTTTAACATCACAAGCTCCAAAGAAACCAATTAGTCCACTGACTCCTCCTGTCATTGACAATTAAAACTTCATTATAGAGAAAACACAATACTAAACACCCACTAGTTCACTTGGAATAACTTCAAGTACCCTGAACTAGTCACATAACTAGCACACCTCTGATTCATGCCCTTGCGCCTTCATACATATTATCATGACTCTTTGGATGACTAAGATGTCATGCAACCATAGTCTGGAACCAACTTCTAACCATTTCTTAGTGTGATTAAAATCTTTACTAAGATTCAAACTCTCCAACAAAAGGAGTACCCCTTAACCAATGTGCTGATTAAATCCTCCTTCTGCACATTACTAGTATTTGCTGACACTAGTAAAGTCTTCAAGCCAAGATAGTAGTTATACATTACTTGAGCATACTTATGCTTCAATCAGAATATCCTTATTCAACACCATAGACAAAACTTCCACTAATGAGTGTGGAGTTTGAATATTGAGATTCATAGTTCCAAGTATCTTTAGTAGACTATCATAAAAAATGATGTTCCAACATCATTTGAGACATCAGCAACATTACTATAGAGCTTATCAACATTGATTCTAGAAACATCATCCAAGGGACTTATTTCCATCCACACCCTTTAACAAACTCCCCATTCTCACAAGAGGATATCACAAGGTCTCACAATAGAAATATTCTCTCACTTTATTATGTAGTAAGCTTCTCACACTAGGTACAACTAACAACTTTCTTCTTCACACATGTGATACTAGTTGAATCTTCGACAAGACATCTAATCATGGTAGCCAAAAAATTCCAAGTTAGGTCAGTGACTTAACCTTAAGCTAAACCCTTGGAGAACATAGAATATACTAGCTTCTCCTGAATAGAACCACATAGACCCAACAGGGGCATAGACAACTACACCTAGTAGCCACAGGTCACAACATGTTACTTGTAATTTTCACAAGCTTGAATTACACGCAAGCTTCATAACTACTACAACAATAACCATAGATAGGTCCTAAGCTCCCCCTATAATGGACAAACAAGGCTTCTGCCGAGGATGAACACTTAGACACCAGAAGACAAACAAGAGACTTCACGCACTCACTGAAACATATCAACACTCTTTTGAAAATAACTCATCCTGAATCTGATATACCAACTCCAGGTATTCTGACTTTTACAAGGTCATGTTTGATACATGGGCCTACATAACCATAAAAATATCCATACCTCTTTGGATAGCCAAGATATCTTGAACACATACTTGGACATCATACAAACACAAGCCCTCAAATAGCTTGTTTTAAGCATACTTGAAATAGAGGAAAACCACTTTCTTCATATTCCTTTGTTCTAACAATCACTAGAAATTTTTGGTACTAGTGAAGTCTTAAACATAGTAGTTATGTAGTAACTAAGCATACTGCTAAGGACAGGGTTAAGATCTGCATCTTCTAGTCCACAAAGTCATAAGTCCTTCTTTTGACAACCATGTTGATCCTCAATCTTCCATAATCATAATCTCAAACCTTCCTTTACAAAATGATGTTACAACATCATTTAGGACACCGACCTTTCTTCACAGATCCCAATAATTCAGTTCTTGATTTATCAACCAAAGAGATTATTAATCTTGATAGTATTTTTAAGAAAAGATCACAAAATATTACATCTTCTGCGACTCATTTAGGTTGATACATCCACCTGAACACTATAGTGAGAAATAAACTCTCAATAATATCTGAATCATCGGTTCAGATAGTAGATTTGCATCCATACCTCAGATAAGTGCTTAGCTCCTGACAAGGTCTTTATCATCAGTAACATGCACATCTTCACAAGATCAGACTTATACTTAGATCCCGACAAGATATTTGTCATCAGAGGAAAAACTTCCCCCCACACACAAATACAGATGATACTCCTTTTCAACGGATGTTAGAGAACTTGAGTTGGCATCCTTCTTCTTCATTATTCAACACAAGAGGATCCTTTCAACATTCTAGACTTGGTCAGAGACTGGTCTTCAGCTTCATCATGATTAAGCATTGCAACTTTGAACTTCACAGCTGAACAACAATACTCACCTCATGATCTACATAACAACTTCCTTTTTAAAGGAAGCACTCACCTAGAGATGATATCCCGATATCAGATATGACATCATCCATTCTTACTATGGTTCTGGGGGCAACTTCTATAGTAACTTATAATCAACTCTTGTGGGGGTTAACACAAGGAAACAAACCAACAACAACTGATCAATCTTCAGGATCAGACTACCAACATATGCAGGGGATTGCATGAGCCACATCTCAATAATCTTTTCTTTAGACCTCATGTCTGACTTTGAGATGATGGATGCCATTGTCTGTACCTATAGAGGAAGTTTCCTCTATTAGGTCTCTGGAACAGACTCTACTAGGCATGACAAAAAGAATTTTTAGAGCATCTGTCTCCCTTGATTCTTCAAAAATAATGCACTTCAAATTTTAACATCTTCAAAGATATCACGACATTCTGTCTGACATCATATCTACCCTTAACAGGGGAATCTTTTTCAAATACTTCTGAGGATACACAAAGAGAATCACCAATTCTTTCCCTAAAGGGAAATCAAAACAATATTCAGGAGCATCAAACACTCGGGTTGGATCACAATACTCCTCTTCAAACATAATCTGTTCTATGGCCACAAATGGGATTCCATGAATTTGGTTCCTTTGATCAGAAGGATCTTCCAGATACGAGATCATCTCATATACATAAAGGGTATATTGGAGATTCCTTTATGAGTTCTTCTTAAGAGCATGGAGCTCAACCTCTATACTCTCATAATCCTTGGTCATAAATAAACTGACACATGGAGTAGATAAACCGTTGATCGTGTCCTAATAAACCTACACAAACCAGATGCCTCCTCTTCCAGATCAGGAGAAGGTTCCAAACAAAAAGTATTCAAAACATTTTTATTTAGTACTGAAAGCATCTGTTCTTCAACTGGTAGTTGCATAATGTTCTAACATCCCATAAAACAACATTTCCTTCTTCTTGGAACACACCATCCTTGACAGTATTCAAGGTCAATATGCAGAAGTATATGAGCATCATTGACAAATTGATTCTCATCAACCTTATTGATAAATACTTTTATGAGTGGACTTGAGGAAAATCTCAAGTATCTTTGACACTTTTAATACGGTTGAAAATGTCAGCATATATTCTGTTGAGGGTAACAACCCTAGTATTCTTCTCATACTTTCAGGGTTATATCAGAAACCATGTAGTAGAATATAACGAACTCCTCAACAATATTCAGACACAATGCTTACACCACTATCCAAGTACAACCAATAAACCCTACATACAACAGCTTCCCACTAAGTTGCAGGCCTGATGGCAACAACCAGGAACAATGCCTGTCACATATAACCAATGATCCTTGCCAAGAGATCATCCAAACAATAGTATGAATTGTACAATTTCATACCTCTTTTCAGTAAATACTTTCTTCCTTGCCCATGACCATAAAGTACCTTCCCAGGATCTCACCTAGAGCAGAACATGATGCCAACTATGATACTAATTAAAATTCTGGTACATCAGACTCAGATGTCATACAAGGATGTCGAGACATCTGATTTGACATAAACATGCATGCAAAATGATACTGAAAATATAAAGAACACAACAAAATTGTTTACCAGTTCAGTGTACAACAACACCTACTCTGGGGGATACCAAGCGAGGAATGAAGTCCGCTATCAGTAGTATCAATTTGGAGACCCTACAGCCAACACACCCATTGACGATTTACGCACTTAATCACTACCCAATGATCCTTATACCTAGGTCTCCATAGATATGGAATATCCCCATCCCACTTCCAATCATCTCAATTATGTCTAGCAGTCAACACCTCAGTCACTGCATCAACGACCCTTCACCAAAATTCTTATCACACATATAGAAATTTGGAAGACACACTTCCATGACAACCTAGCTAAGTCTCCAAGCCACACTCTACTATTTGTTAGCTTTGATCCTAACTAAGAACACATCCTGGAGTTGCTTCAAAGCTTCCTCCAAGAACAATACACCTCTTACCTACAGGCTTCGAGATGAACATGGTAAACTTCCCACAACCCAGGAGGTTTACCTTGAAAAAACCCTAGACTTCTACATATTGAGTCGTGTATTTTCTGGGTTACAAACCCTTCTATTTATAACCTATTATCCAACTGGTTTTGGGCCTTCAATCACAGCAAATCAGCTGTAACAAACTGCATAAACTTCTTCCCCAAGAAAGGTCTTCAATCTTTACTTTCCTAAATAATCTCCTTATTTAGAAAGTCTTAATTCTCCTTGATTTCTGATTGAATTTTCTGGACCTTTAAATATACGCCACATAGGATGCATAATATTCTCCTGAATATTCTGCTTATGTTAAGAACAAACTGAATCTCATAAATCCAGCTCAGCAAGTACGATGTTAGGACATCTTCTTTGACATGTTGTTCCAGTTGTTGAAAAATTTCAACACAACATGTTCTCACGTTGTAATAGGACTTCTTATTGTACCTGTTCTTCTTAGCAAGTTTATACATCCTATTCTACATTACACTATTTCTTCTATTATTTGTTTTACAAAAATTAAGCCAATCCTAAAATAAGAGAACTAACAACTAACTCTTCTTCAGTTAAGATTGCATCAATAGGTACTAATCTTGCACACTAAGGATATCGTAGGAACACAAATATGAAATTGTGCGGTCATAAGCCTCCATCCTATACAAACCAATCTAAATCATGTTATTATGCCTAAGCCTAACTTACTCATCCTTATTTTTGCTCTCTTTCATTCTGGTGTAATCATATTAAGCTTGTTATCTCTACACACTCACATAAAAGCGACCAATTAGTGACTCTGATCCTTTTTGCACGGGGTTCTGGTAACTAAGTGGCATAACCCCTTATTTTTCCAATTGAAGTTACGGGTGATCAGATCGTAATCTGCCCTACCAAGTTCATCACCAGAAACCTCTGAACCAACCAACAATGGGTCTTATTATTATATTTCTTTAGGTTCCACAAATGTTAGAAGGTGCATTCCCTATTTTTTCAATTAAAACTTTTGATCACTCACTTATTTTCATCACCTTCCCTACATAGAGCGTGTGTAAGATGATGTTGACTTCTATGATAAACTACTTAAGAGCTATTAAAAGGATGAGAACTCAAGGCTATGTCATAACAAGTATTCAAAATAATTTCCATAATCAGGATATATACGGTGTTAAAACTATACTGATCTTGTGAACTTTTACCAAGTCTTCATAAACTAACCTCAAATTAATCTATAGCCTAAAACTTTAAAAAAAATACATAGTGTTTCTAAAACATAACAAA
The DNA here is from genome assembly GCA_948472305.1 of Vicia faba. Taxonomy (NCBI): domain Eukaryota; kingdom Viridiplantae; phylum Streptophyta; class Magnoliopsida; order Fabales; family Fabaceae; genus Vicia; species Vicia faba. The sequence continues at coordinate 78,691,713 of OX451740.1, read as the reverse complement.
ATAAAACAAAAACAAGGAAAACAAAGAAAAGAAATAACCCCCCCCCCCCCCCACACACACACACTTAAAACATGCACTGTCCTCAATGAAATGAGATAGCTAATAAAAAAGAGCGAGAGAATGGAAAAATTAAACTCAAGCAGTCAAGGAGGATAGGTGATTGCATAAGCAGCCTTTGCTAGTGAAGGCTCTTCTACAGTCTCTCATTCCAAAATGGAGTTCTCATGGAGCAGCTTTGGATAATGCTCACCTTTTATTCCAGGATCAAAGAACGATCTCGAATGAATAAAAGTGTCAAAGTGAAAGGGATACAAAATGGATGGTGTGGATGGTGCCTAAATAACTCCTTCATTGATAACTTTATTTGTAGGAACAATGTCAACCTGCAGGGAAGCTTCAATCTAAGCAAAACCAGAATCAGAGGAAGAATCACATGAGTAAGTATCATCAAAAGTAGAGAATGAAGGAAATTAAATTGAAAACAAATCAGAAGTTGACTCAGAAAGCACTCTGATGTTAAAAACATAATGTTCTTCCACAAGATGTTTCATAGCATCAAAAAGGTTAAATTTAGTAATTGTATCACCAAACTCCATGGACATTGTTCCATCATCAACATCAATTTTTGTTTTTACCATTTTCATGAACGGTTTTCCTAAAATGATTGGTGATCTGCTTGAATTTGTTTCTCCGGCCATGTCCAGAATGTAAAAATCTACAGGAAAAAGAAAATCATTAACTTGGACAAGCACATCTTCCACTACTCTAATAGGGAGAGTATTGCTCCTGTTCGCCAGTTGAATGATTAAACATGTATGCCGCAAAGGACCAAGATTAAGATTATTATTAATAGAAGTAGGCATAAAATTAATTCCTTCTCCTAAATCAAGCATGCAATTTTAAAATTTACTATCTACAACGGTACATGGAATAGAAAAAGTTCCTGGATCCTTGCATTTATGGGGCAACATGGCATGATTGAGGGCTGAAACAATAGCCTTTTCAGATGCATACTTAGGTTGAATGAGGGCTGACACATTTCTTCCCATGTTCACTCTTTCATTTCCCTGCATCCTTCTCTTGTGTGTGCATAAATGTTTTAGAAGTTTTTCATATTTTGGGACCTATTTAATCATATCAAGAAGTGGAATATTTACTGCCACTTTTCAGAATACATCAAAAAACTCTCTCTCTCTCTCTCTCTCTCTATATATATATATATATATATATATATATATATATATATATATATATATATATATATATATATATATATATATATATATATATATATATATATATATATATATATATATATATATATATATATATATATATATATATATATATATATATATATATATTTCTTTCTCTCTTTGTCTCCCTATTCCATCTTCTTAGTTTTAGCTACTCTGTATGGGAAAAGGATTGGTGGCACACACACTTTTTCCACCTCAATAACAATAGAAGGTTCATGCGTCACCTCAAGATTTTTTTTTATTTTTTTCTGGGGATGGTTCTACAACTTTTCAGGATCTTAAGGAAATTGCACTCACATTAAGGTCATGGGATTCACAACTATTTGGGCAGGAAGTTGATTTGATCCTTGGGCTTGCTGCAAGATATTCATTGAAGTGGTAAGTTGTCCAATGTTTATCTGCAAGGTCTGAATGCTAGAATCAGTTCTTTGTTAGAACTGGAGATTGTTGACAACCATTTACTTGACAAGATCCTCTAATGAAGGTCCGAAAGGTGCATGGGTGGTAACCTGGGGAGTGTTTTATTGGGTGGGATGTTGATTTACATATTGAAGAGTTGGGTGGTTCCTCCAATTCTGAGTGTCGCTTTGGTTGAAGAATTAGCTGCATATGCTTGAGGCAACTCAACTACCAAATCATCTTGAAGAATAAGACATGTGTCGGTTGCATGTTCAGTAGAAGTACAAATACCACACAACTTTGTTGTTTGAGTTTTAGCTATTTCCAGATGTTTCACTAAAGAAGTAAGCTCGTCAATTGTGGTTTCTAGAGCCTTTTTGGAAGAGGAAGCCTGAATCTCATTCACACCTTTTATTTGCACCAAGGAATTATTTATGATTGTGAATTATTTGGAGTTAAGTGACATGTTCTCAATCAAGGCTTTGGCAGCAGCTAGAGTTTTATCGACAAATGCTCCACCACTTGCAGCATCTAAAATATTTATATCCATTGGCATCAATTCCTCATAGAAATATTGAATGAGTAATTGTTTAGTGATCTGGTGTTAAGGGAAATTGGAAACAAACTATTTGAACCTCTCCCAATACGCAGCCAATGACTCATTATTTTTCCTAATACCTCATATTTATTTTCTGATTGATGCAGCTCTAGAGGCAGGAAAGTATCTCTGTAGGAAGACTTTCTTAAGTCATTCTAAGTTATGACAGAATTCGGCTCAAGATAGTATAACCAATCCTTGGCAGCACCCTGTAGTGAAAATGGGAAGGCTCTTAGTTTAATGTGATCTTCTGTGATTCCTTCAGGCCTCAATGGTGTAGAGCAAACAACCTCAAGTTCCTTTAAATGCTTATGCGGATCCTCACCTGCAACACCATTAAACCTTGGAGTAATGCGGGAAGGTGTTAGCACCCTTTTCATCCGTAGTTATCTACGGGCTCTTAATCTCTTAGCTCACGTTTTCAAATTGCTTTGTGATGCGGGTTTGAAAATATTTTGAAAAAGTTGCCAATGTAAGGCGAAACTTTGTAATGATTCTCGTATCTGTCCTCGAGAATGCGTACAAAGTGTTTGTTTGAAAATGTTTATTGGAAAGTGTGATTGTGATAAAAGTTTTTTGTTTTGAAGAGCTTTGTGAGCAAGCGATTAAGATCTACCCTACTCAAGGCCGTTCTTGTACTTTTCCTCATCCTTTAGATAGTGATATACTACCATTGGTTAGTAGGAAGCCCTATCATTGGATATGAAGGGGCAGGTGAGGGTCATCGTACAGTCATCGAAGGCAATTAGTAAGGATGCTTTAGCAATTTTTGTTAAAGGACTATATGATTTATCGGAAGGCAACATCGAAGGGTCATCGAGGGACTATGATCTTTGTATTGAGAGACTTTACTAAAGCGCCCCCACGTTCGAGGGGCATGACTGTTTATTTTCCGAAGGCAACAAGGGAGGTTACCCTAGAGGTGTGAGTGCGTGAGTAATTTGTTTTCAGTAATTTTAATCTTTGTGTTAGGGTTAGCTATCGATTCGTATTAGTCTTCCCATGTAAGACCTAATTACTAAGCAACAATATAGTAAAATAATAGCAGAAACATAAAGTGCAGAAAGTAAAGTCAGAATGTAAACCCTAAACTATTACATCACTTCGGGGAAAATACATAATAGAAAGCGACAAATAAAATACCTAAGCTATTACAATCCGCAAACAATTACATAATAATGAAAAGAAAAGAAATGCGAGAAATAAAAATTGCATTCGCACAGTCGATCTAAAAATGTGAAAAATAAAAAGGAAAAGATTTTTTTGGTATTTTTATGAAAAAAATGATTTCTGATGAATATAAAAAAACCTAAGAATATAATTAATTTTAGTAAAAAAAATCAATTAATTTAATTAAAAAACCCTAAGAATCTAATTGATTTTAATTAGAAAATTAATTAGTTAAATTAATTAATTAAAAAAGTGATTAAAACTAAACCTAATTAATTAACCTAAACTAATATTTTATTTTAAAAAATAATAAAAATAAATAATTAAGATAAAATAGATAAAAATACAAAAAGGAAAAGAATTGGGCCTGATTGTAGCCAACCAGGGGGTGCAGATTGTAAAAGGGTTCCAGGCCCAAGCGCTGGCCCTTGAGATCCAGTGTGTGGGATCAACAAAGGTGAATCATGGGGAGCGCATCTGGAAGCATCAGATTTGGATCAGATGGTTACAGAGCTGAGGACGCATCATTAATGTGGGGACGCACTGTACTAGATCTGTTAAAGACAGAAAATATGAAAAATCACAAAAGGCTTGGATCGAACCCACACCCTTGTATATGAATGACTTAGAGGCAAGCACGCTACCACTTGAGTGGTGATACATCTAATGATATAACTAAAGTGAAATAATTATATTACAAAATCAATTGGCTGGACCAAAGAGGCGCCAGAGCCCTAGCTCTGGTCGTCTTCTCCGGTGAGTATATTTTTCAAACTTGCAAAAACAACAAATGTTAGGGATCCAAAGGTACCATACCTCCCTAAATCAAGGCCTGTGAATTCAATGAGACCAATATCCTGGGCTAAAATGCATTGGTTTTGGAGATATATCAAAATTATCATGGATTGGTATGACATGGTGATTCATGACTCCGGTAGCATGGGACTCATGCAATGATCTTAGCCTGTATAAACATATCTCAGATAAACATTAATAGCGTTAGCATGCCTTAAAACAATACTAAAATTGAAGTATGAATTTGCAAAGATAATGAGATCGGAGATGTATGCATGCGGATTTTGTGAGATTTCGATCATCAAATTTGATCCATTCTTACTCTGTAGTTCTCTTAGAAGCGAATGGAACAATTGGAATGTTTTGATGGTGGCTGCAATTAGGGTTCTAAGCTTTCCCTGTTTGAATGATTTTTTGAGAATTTTGAGAGGTATTTATTGCAAAGATTTTCGTGTCCAAGGCTTTGTCTGAATGCAGAGAATATATAGGGGTGAAATTAGGTCAAATAAACATGGGCTTGGACTTGTGTAAGAAGCTTTATATTTTATCTTATTTAATTTTGAACTTAAAATAAATAAAATCAAAATAAATAGAGTAAAAAGGTCAAGGGGTTGTTGAAGTAGATATGAGGTTCATTATAAGTTGCACAACACATTTGGACCTTGAATCACAAGCCCAATAGCCCAAAATCCTAAGTTTGGTCACTTTTTGTTTCATGCATTTGCTCAAATTTTCCCAATTTTCACTAGTCATAATTCTCTCAATTTTAATCATTTGAGGGTGATATTTGACTTTTTGGAAATCTCAATATTTCCTCTACAATATCTATGTTAATCATTTTTGCATTTGAATAATTTATGTTGATGTAAGTTGCCTTGACAAAAAGTGTCTTTTTGTTGACTTTTGAAAGGACATGTAATGTTTTGGCCCATATCTCTCAAATAAAGTATCTTTTGGACTTGATCTTAGAGAGACAAAGTTGTAGAGAATTAAATTTCCTTCAAGTTGAGTTTTGGTTGAGGAAAATTTGATGAAGCATGTGAAAGTCATTCTTGGTCAAAGTTCAGTTGACTTTTGATGAATTGGGAGTTTTCTTGATGAATCATGATCAACGCTTGATAAAATGATAAATATGACTTCAAAATGTTGAGTTTGACCAAAAATATTGAAGTTTGACTGTATGTTGACCATAATTGACTTTTTGTTCAATACAATTGATTTTTAGTTATCTGAGCAATTGATTGAGCAAACTTGTGATGTAAGGCATGAAACTTGGTATGAGCATTCTTGAAGACATGTAAGAGATCATGAAAACCACTTGAGGCATTAGAAACCCAATCTTCCTTGAGACAAGTGAAACCCTATTTGTAAGTCCATTTCTTAGGAGGAGAATTTGTCTGATCAATTCTTGAGCAACCTTGAGCATTTGAGAACCCTATGAGAATGTCTTGAATAAAAATGGGAGGGAAAATTTTTGGGGTACATTAGCCTCCCCTGTTCAATCTTCTTAAACCTGAGGAGTTAGATTGGCATGTCTGCCATTCGTGATCTGAAGGTGGAAGAGGATTGAAAACTTAAGTGCCTAGAAATTTGCACTCGCATGTGCAAGAGTGTAATACAGTGGGAGAATTGACTTGTTTTGCGTTTTATCGCAAATGTTGTAGATAACAAGAGTCGCCACTGACTTTTCTTTTATTCAATAAGGAAAAAGTAAAAAGAACATGAAAGACCTTAATGATTTTGAGTTTGAGGGGTAAATTATGAAAAGGGAAGGTGTTAACACCCTTTTCATCCGTAGTTATCTACAGGCTCTTAATTGCTTAACTCACTTTTAAAAAACTTGCTTTGTGTGTGTGTGATTGGTTTCAAAATATTTTGAAAAGCCAATGTAAGGCTAACTTTGTAATGATTCTTGTATTAGTCCTAAAAAATGCGTACAAAGTTTTTTTTTGAAAATATTTGTTCAAAAGTGTAGTGTGAGAAATGTTTTGTTTGTGAGAAAAATTATGAGCAAGCAATTAGGAGTTTCTTACCCACTAAAGTTTGTTCTTGTACTTTTCCTTCTCATTTAGAGATAGTATTATCCATACCATTAGTTGATAGGTAGCCCCATCTATTGGATGTGAAGGGACAGGCGTGAGGTCATCGTATGGTCATCAAAGGCAACATGTGAGGATACTTTAGCAATTTCGTAAGGGACTGTCACTATATTATTCGTAGGAAACTCGAGGGACTAGATCATTTTTCCGTAGGCAACTCGAGGGACATTGAGGGACTATGATCTTTTGTATGATGATTTGATCGAGGGTCTTTTGCTAAAATATCCCTACTTTCGAGGGACATGACCAATATTTCGTAAGGCAACAAGAGATGGTACCCTAGAGGTGCAAGTGTGAAGAGTATATTGATTCAGTTATTTTATCTTGAGATTAGAGTTTTCTAGATTGTTTTTAGTCTTTCCTTACAAATCCTAATTACTAGTAGTTAAATAATATGTACAAAAAAATAAAGTGCGAAATGTAAAGTCCTAAGCTATTATATGGCTTTGGGAGAGGTAAGTATAAAAATGCGGGAAAGTAAACCCTAAAACTATTACATCATGGGAGCAGATACATAAAAGAGAAAACGTGCAAGAAAATAAATCTAAGCTATTACAATTAAAGAGTGCAACCTATAGACTTTTCTAAAAAAATAAATAGCAAAAAGAAATAAGAAAATGTTTGAATGTTATAAAACCTAAGTTTGTATTTTTTTATTTTTATAGAAAATAATTTAAATGATAATAGTAATTAAAACCTAAATTCTAATTGATTTTAATATTTAAGAATATATTAATTAGCCTAATTAATTAATAAATAAAAAATATGTCAAAAATTGATTATTGATTAAAAGAACCCTAATTCTAATTAATTTTAATATTAAGAAAAATGTTAATTAATTTAATATATCATGAAAATTAAATATTAGTTAAAAAACCTAATCCTAATTTATTAGTAAAAAATTTAGGTTAGTTTAATAATTGGTTATTTAAAAAAATAGGGTTAGAAAAGAGAAAAATGAAATAAATTAGGTTAAAACAAAAATAGGAAAAAAAACTGCATGGGGTGAGTGTTGAACCCACACCCTCCTGGCTTTTTATTGCATCGCTTGCCACTAAGCCAAACACTCATTGGTGTTTAAGAATAGGTGTTGTATAATATATGTGAAACCTGCATTAATTCATCTCAGGAACACAATATAATTGTTAGTTTCAATCAAAGAATCATGAATATTAAAATATGAATTTCACAAAAAAAAAAATGAAACCAGCGATGCATGGAATATAGGTTTCAAGCACTTTTTATCATCAAGAATGATCCCAGTTTACTTTATGATACCTAATAAATTGATTTGAATGGTCGCTTGTAGGGGTGTTCAAAACCAAACCGGCCCAATAAAAAACCGCAAAACCGAAACCGCAAAAAACTGCATTTGATTCAGATGTGTTTGAGTCATTTTCTAACAGAACCGTGTGGTTCGGTTTGGTTTGTGGTTTGTATTTTTCAAACCAAACCAAACCAAATCAAACCATATTTTGTTATTAATTTTTACTAACTAATATATATATATATATATATATATATATATATATATATATATATATATATATATATATATATATATATATATATATATATATATATATATATAATTCTTTAGAGAAATCAACATGTATAATGTGTATATTTTATCATATTCTTTGTAATAAATTTTTTTTAATTTAAAAATCATAAAAAATGAAATATTATTCATTTATAAACAATATTTTCATAAAATATATTTTATCGTATTCTTTGTATAATATTTATTTAAGAATGTAATCTTATGTATATAATTCTTTAGATTTAGTAAAATTATAATACGTAATTTTATGTATAAAATTATAAATTTATTTTAACAATTATAAATTTTTTATGGTAGTCTATGAACGATTAAACACAAAATTATATTTTTCTCTATATGTGTATGTATGGCTCAATAATTTTTTTGTAAAAAACCGAACCAACTGAACTAATCCAAACCGCATTAGTTTGGTTTGGTTTGGTGCAGTTTTATTTTTAATATCCAACCGAACCAAACCGAACCGCATGTTTTTTCTCTTGCGGTTCAGATGATTTTTTGCATCAAAACTGCCCAAACCGCACTGCAAACACCCCTAGTCGCTTGGCCTTGAAGATGGTTGAATCTTCTATTTCAAGTTTGCCCTAGTTTTGACAAAAGTTGAGATTTTAAGACTTTTTTAGGGTTCTTCTTGAGACTCTCTTTGGAGACAATTTCGTGATCCCCTTGTATGAATGTGTTCTCTATTTATAGGCCATGAATTAGGTCAACAAACATGAATCAAATCTTTGTATTTCATGACAAAATATTTGATTTGATTTTTTTGCATGAAAATATATCTTTTTAAGCTCAATTTTGTGCCAAATCTAACCTTCATGATCCCTCACGATTTTTTATCATAATTATGTGATATTGGACTCATTATTTGATTCAAAATAGATCCCCGCATTGTATCATTTATTTGATATTTTATTTGATATTTTATTTGATTTATTTTGCTTTTAAATGAATAAAAATCAAAATAAAAAGAAATAAAAACCATAAAAATAAATGAATGGACTTAGGAGTCTATTATGAGGTCAGGAACACGTTTGGACTTTAAAAGATAAGCCCATTAGCCCAAAAATTCAAATTTGCTCAAATTGGATTTCATGCATTTTCTCAAAATTGCCCAACTTGCACAAATCACATCTCTCTCCATTTTTGTCATATGAAGGTGATCTAGTACTTTTTGGAAATCTCAAGGTGTCCCCTACATACTCCATGTTTGTCATTTTTCCATTTGAATATTTTAACTTGATGTAAATTTCTTTGACAAAAAGTGTCTTTTTGTTGACTTTTAAAATGATATGTAATGTTTTGACCCATATCTCTCAAATAAAGAATATTTTGGACTTGAGCTTAAAGAGACAAAGTTGTAGAGAATTTAATTTCCTTCAAAATGAGCTATGGCTGAGAATTTTATGATGAAGAATGTGAAAGTTATGCTTGGTCAAAGTTCAGTTGACTTCTCATAAAGGAAACCCTAATTTAGTAACTTTTGATTTTTGACGAATCTTGAGTTTTCTTGATGAATCATGATCAACCCTTGATAAAATCATGAATATGACTTCAAAATATTGATTTTGACCAAAAATATTGAAGTTTGACTGTATATTTACCACAGTTGACTTTTTGCCCAATATAGTTGATTTTCAATCATCTGAGTAATTGACTCAGCAAACTTGTGATGCAAGGCTTGAAATTTGGTATGAGCATTCCTTGAGACATATGCGGAACCATGAAATCCACTTGAGGCATTATAAGCTCAAATTTTCTTGAGAAAAGTGAAACCCTAGTTTTAGGTCAACTACTTAGGAGGAGAATTTTTCTGATCAAACATTGAACAACCTTGAGCAATTGGAAACCCTAGGAGCATGAGAAGATATATTAAAGAAAATGGAAGAGAAAATTTTGGGGTACAACAAGGAGGAAATGCTATTGGTTGATAATATTTCTTGAATGGGCTTAGAGATGCCATTCGGAGAGGTGACGAAGTGTCGTCAAAGATGGGCTTGTAGATTACATCAAAGCAACTGTCGATAGGAGTATCAAAATGAATCTACGCTTGATTGTATCTGAAGAATGCTTTTCAAAATAAATCTATGGGGAAAGTGCTTAAGTAGTTGCTTGTCAGATTTAGTCTCTGAGGGAAATTCTTGTCAGATTTAGTCTTTGAGGGAAATGCTTGTCATGTAGATAGTTGCCCCGTCCTGTTTCGGGAATTGATCTACAATCTATTTGTGTTGGTAAACTCATCCTGTTTCAGGAATTCATACCACCTGGTCATATCGATAGTTTCCCCGTCCGATTTTGGGAGTTAATCTTTGTATGGTTATAAATATAGTTGCCTCATCCTATTTCGGGAATTAATCTTTTCCTGGTCATACGGATAGTTTCCCTGTCCTATTTCGAGAGTTAATCTTTGACCTGCTTTCTATTGGCGAACCCGTCTTGTTTCTAGAATTCATACCGCCTGGTCATACAGATAGTTGTCCCGTCTTGTTTTGGGAATTAATCTGCAACCCGTTTGAAAATTGCTGATGATATTTGTCTGTTTGTAGACTTTTACCTAAAAATACAAAGTTAGTCTTTATGCAATGTCATGATGTATGTAATGCATTACATAATGATGTTCTCAAAGTGAATGAGAGTGTGTTATATGCTTTTCGTATGCATATGTTATGATACTTGTAAATGATGTAAGGATGTTAGATGTCATTGAAGCGTATCGGTAGCTTTGTATAACATCTTTGGATGGGGAAAGTAAATCCATGACTGTCGCTAGGGATGAAGGATATGTCTCTTCAATCTTGTTTAGAATGTCTCCGCTGGGGATTTCGGTTTTCTATTTGAGGATACTCTGCTGGAGATGTTTGACTTTTGCTTAGGGATAGAAGAGTTCAGGAACATTGGTCGTTCGTCGCTCTACTGGGGAACTTAGTTCTTATATAACCTGATTGGGGATAAAAGAGATGAATAACCTTCTTAGGTGCTGTCTGACCGAGTTTCTGACATGGATGCTAACTCTTCTGGGGAGGACAAAGTTGGATGACATTTGGCCCGATTTCAGGTTCCATAGAAACTCTTTGGGAATAGCAACCCATACTTTGTTGGAGAAGAGAATCTTGCCAGTGATTTGCAGTAGTCGGAGAAATGAAATTTGTTTGGGAAATTAAATTCCATTGGGGAAATAAACCCCGCTGGAGAAGAGAATTATGTCAGGGATTTTACAGTGTTGGAGAAATAAACTCTGCTGGAGAATTAAATTCCTATGGACTGCTTTGAAGACATAATCTCTGATGAGGATTGAAATTTTGTAGGCTATGCGAAGGAAGTTTCCACTATATGTGAGAGAAATGATCAAACTCCTTTATCCGCTATGGGGGTCTGCTGGGAAGTATGGTTATGTTAATAGCTGAGAGATGCCTCAATTTCTGTCTAAGGACATATTAGACTCGCTGAGGAATGTTTCTCAGTTGGGGACGAGCTTGTGCAGGTAGCTCTGCGGGGATTTTTTTATGGGGATTTGTGGACGACTTGAATGTTATCTCAACTCCTAGAGTCTTTAGTAAATGTTGATTCCTGTTTTTATGCATACATTTGTTAACAATAATCATATTCATATGCATATGTTCATTCAAATTAGTCATTGGACGTTTTTGCAGACAACACAGAGAAAGTAAAACATATTTGAATTTTGAATGACATTTATATTGATAATTTTCCTATAAATAGGTGATTTTGTACAAAGAGACAAAAATCCTAGTAAGAGGAAATCGCCGCAAAATGAAAAGAGTACAAAGTAAAACAGAAATATATATCTATGTGTGAACGATCTCATCGAGTTTCACCTCTGCTATTGCCCTTATATCTTCGAGCATCTCATCCCTCGTTGTCGAAAGAAGATGATTGAATTGATCTTGTACAATTGAAACTTGACATTGGTAAAAAAACTTACTGTTTATAGGTGATCCAACGGGACATAGTTGTATGCTTTAATCTCTAACTTTTTCCTTGACCGCCCTTTTGGGTTTTGTGATACGGTGGGAGAACTGACTGTTATACTGGTTTTTCATTTTGTATTTGCAAATGTTGCACTAAGCAAGAGTCGCCACTGAATTTTCTTTTATCTAACAAAGGAAAGGGTGAAAAGAAAAGAAAAAAGACCTTTTGAGAGTTTTCTGAGTAAGAGGGGTAGATTATAGAAAGGGAAGGTGTTAGCACCCTTTCCATTCGTAGTTTTTTACAGACTCTTAGATGCTAGCTCATGTTTTGAAAATTGCTTGTGCTTTGTGTGTTTTGAAAATTGTTTTGAAAATGCCTTAGTGCGGCGATTCACTTTGTAATAACTCTTGTATCAGTCCTCAAGAGTGTTGATAAGGCGAATATTTTTTAAAGTGTTTTGAAATATTTTTGTGTAGGTGGATAAAGTTGTTTTGAGCAAGCATCTAAGAACTTATCTACTTATACTCGAAAAGGTCATTCTTTTCCTCCTAACCTTTAGACAGTGCTATCCTACTATTAGTGAGTAGGTAGCCCTAGTCATTGGATGTATGAGGGACAGGCGCGGGTCATCGTTATGGTCATAGAAGGCAACATATAGGGATACCTTAGCAGTTCGAAGGGACTGTCATAATATATTTGTAGGCAACATCGAGGGACAAGATATTTCTCGTAGGCAACTCGAGGGACATTGAGGGACTATGATCTTTATGATGATTTTAACCGAGGGTCTTTTCTAAGGGTATCCCTATGTTCGAGGGACATGACCATTATTTTTTAAGAAGGCAACAAGTGAGGTTATCCTAGAGGTGCGAGTGTGCAAATGATTCGGTTCAGTTATTTATCTTGAAATTAGGGTTTTCTATCGTTCATTTTTATCTTTCCATACAATCCTATTAATCTAAGCATTGCATAAAATATAGTAGCTGAAGGTAAAAGCTGAAATGTAAACCTAGGCTATTACAGAGCTTTGGGGCAGTTACATAATAGTGAAGAGTATGGAAAAGAAATCCTAAAACTATTACATCCCGGAAGCAATTACATGAAAATGATTTAAATAAAGCTACGTTATTACAGTTCAACGCACCCTATACACTTTATCTAGGAAAATAAAAATAAGATGAAAATAGCAAAGAAAATGTTTTGGTGATTTTTTTTTTGAAAAAAATGGTTTATGATAATTAATTAAATAAACCTAAAATACCTAATTAATTTTAATTAATAAAAAAAGTTAATTTTGAAAAAAAGTTAATTAAAATACTTAAAACCTAATTAATTTTAATTATTTATAAGAAAAGGTTAATTTTGAAAAAAATGTTATTTTGAAAAAAAAGGTTAATTTTGAAAAAAAAGGTTAATTAAAAAAACCTAAAACCTAATTAATTTTAATTATAAAAAAAAGGTTTTAAAAAAAACTTATGTTTAATGATTAACAAAAAAAGAATTAAGTTTGCCAAAAAATAGATAGAGGAAGAAGCATCAATTAAAAATATGGTTAGAAAATACAAATAATGCAAATGTCAAGGGTGAGTGTTGAACCAAAAATAAATTTAAAACCTAAAATTAAATTTAAAAAACATAAAATTAATTATTCGAGTTTATTATGAAAAATCAAAGGTTTGTGAAAAATGTTAGGTTTTATGAAAAAGGTTTTAAACAGAAAGAATGAAAATAGGTAAAAGGATAAATAGAATGGAAGAAAACCAAAACCAATAGGGGTGGGTGTTGAACCCACGCCCTTAGCCTCCTCAGGATGCCTGCCTTGCCATGAGCCATGCATTGGTTGTTGTTTTGTTTTGGCCTCAACATTTTGTAATAAACCTGCATGGGACCATTAGATGGTCCAAACCTGTAGTGTTGAATCTAACGAACACATTAAACAAATTAGTATACCATGAAATACAAAGATAATAAATATATGAAATTTTGTAATGTTAAAATCGATACGACATGTATGAATGTTTCTACACCCTTTTGATCATGGAGATCAAACCAGCCTTACCCTTACTGGAGAATGAGATTGCTTGTTTGTAGTGAGACGGAGGTTTGTAACAAGGATGGCTTGTTTGTAACAAGGATTTCAAGATTTTTAGGGTTCTTGAAAGAATTTGATTTTTTTGACAAAGTTGTGGCAAAGGTTTTTTTCGTCGTGTCCTGTTTGTGTGAAAATAATGAGATTATATAATGGAAATTAGAGCAAAGATATGGGCTTTGAATGTGCAATTGGGCCTATAATAACCACAAGCAATAGTGCAGATTTTTACTCACTTGAGTTTGTCACGTTCCATACTAAATCGCAGGGACTTAAGTGCAATTTTTGAAGTTGAAATATCAAAATAAAATGTATCCGACATCGAGAACAAACTCCTGTTCGAAAATAGGCTCAATCAGATAAATGGTGAATTAGTTATGAATTTTTGAAGTTTCGCCTCAGACAAACTTATTTTTGGCTCCAGTGTCAACTCTGAAACGTTCTTTAATAAAAAACCAGTATTGATCAGAGAAGAACCCAATGTCGACTTTGGAAGCAAAGTTGTAGATCTCTGAGTCAGTGGCCTTGTGTAAAAAGATGCATCCAATCCGATAAAAATTGACCGAGTTATGAATTTTCGAAGTTTCGACCCAGATGAAATAATATTCAGCATTCAGGATTTTCGGCGCGTCACGCGCACTCTGGGAGAAAAACGAAGGCCTTTTGGATACCGTTCTATGATACGGTGGGAGAATTGGCTTGAGGGTTTTGCGTTTTATCGCAAATGTTACGGTTTAGCAAGAGTCGCCGCCGACTTTTCTTTTATCCAAAAGGAAAGGTGAAAAAGTACAGGAAAGACCTTTGAGATTATTTCTTGAGTTCGAGGGGTAGATTATGAAAAGGGAAGGTATTAGCACCCTTTTCATCCATGGTTTTCCATGGGCTCTTAGTTACTTGCTAGATCACTTGCTTTTGTTTGAAATTGTGCTTTGTCTGGTTTTTTGAAAGTATTTTGTAAAGAGGCCATTGTTGAGGCAATATTTGTAATGATTCTCGTTCGTAAGAATGTATACAAAGATGTTTGATCTTTTGAAAATGTTTTCAAGTTTGTAAGATGTTTTGAAAGTGTGGGTGTTTGTTTTGAAAATAGCAAGGATGTTTTGTTTTGAAATGGAGCAAGTAATTAGGAGCATTCTACCTACTTAAAAGTCTTTCATGTTCATTTTCCTTTTCCTTTGACATTGTTATCTTACCATTGATTTGGTAAGTAACCCTATCTTTGGATGTAAACGGGACGGGCGTGGGTCATCGTATAACCATGATTAGCAATGTTGTAAGGTATCTTAGCATTCTCTTTTAGGGACTAAGATCATTTGAAAGGCAACTTAGATAGCATCATCGAGGGACTATGATCTTGTATTTTGTTTGTTTTTGCTAAGATACCTCACATGCGTAATATGGCCATTTTGTAAAGGCAACCAAGTGGATTTACCCTAGGAGTGCTTTTATGCAAGTGCGTTGTTTTCATGGTAGATTTTGTTTTGAATTAGGGTTTTCTAAGTATTTGTTTTAGTCTTTCAATACAAACCCTAATTACTAGCATTTGTATATAAAAGCGATAAATTGCGGAATTTAAAGTCACTACGCTATTACAATATTTGTGGGAGGGGTGTACAAATTGTGAATGGGGATTGCAAGAAAATAAACCTAATTAATCTATTACAACCATATTGAATTGGTAGAAGAGTTGAAATAAATAATGTACAAGATGAATAAATGTACAAAAATGTGAAATGTAAAGTAAATGGATATTTTTGGTTTTCATGAAAAAAGGAGTTTTGATTTTGGCCTAATTAGCTAGAAGAAAATAAATTAATTAAACCTAAATTTACTTAAGAAAAGATTTTTATATAAAACCCTAAATTTATTAATTAAAATAAAAGAAATTAAGTTTAAGAAAAGTTTTTTTTTTTGAATTTTTTGTCTTGAAAATAATTTATAGTATTATAAAATATTTTTTGTTTTTTTATATTAAAATAGTATATTTTAATTAGTGTAAAAGAAAATAAATAATAACCTAGTTTTAATTAAATTTACAAAGATAATTAGTAAAATAAATAAAGTATTGATTAAATAAAACATTTTTTGTTGAGAAAAATAAATAAACTAAGTCAAGATAAAAAAACTAATATTTTTGTGTTTTTTATGATTTTTTAATATTGGGAAAATAATTAAGAAAAATAAATAAATAAAAAATAATAAAAAAGAAAATATAATTGGGCCAGGGGTGTGAAAATGAAACAGGGGGGTTAGAAGGTAAAAACAAAAACAAGGCCCAAAGATGAAGCCTAGCGCCTGCAAAAAAAAGGTCAAAAATGCAAAAAATATGGAAAAAATCAAAAGGGTACCACTGGGGGCTCGAACCCAGGTCCCAAAGGTTACAGGAGCGCGCTTCTACCACTGGGGTGGCTATACATTCGTTAACATAAGCAAAACAATAAAAATATGATACAAAACGCGCCATGATTTACACTTCATCTTCAACCTCCAGCCATACCAATTGTTACTTGTTCATTTCTCAACAAAAATGAAAACTGTAAACATGAAACTTGTAGCAAATTTCCTCACGGTTTCAGAAATGTAAAGCATTAAAACTATAGATCAAAGATAAGCATGAATTTTATTGGCCCTAATTTGAACCCTAAAAATCTCATAAAATTCAATCTTAAAATTCTCTAAGCTCAGGCAAAATTAATGGAAACTATGGACATGGTTAGCTTTAGGGCAATGATATCTACATGTTTCATTCACAAATAAATCATTGATGATGTCTGTATGAAAAGTTCCAAAGTTAGAAAACTTACCTTGCAAGAGGGTATCGGGTTTGAAGTTTGAGCAGCTTTCAATGAGTTCCAATGGTTGGGTTAGCTTCCTCAAGTTCCCAGGAAGCTAATGGAATGCTTAGCTTAAGCTGAAAGTATCTGAGGAGTTCTGGAGAAGTCCAAGTGAAAAGCTCTATTTTTGAAAAAGGAGGATGGTGTTAATGGTGCTACGGTTCTATAACAGGGTGTGGGATCAGTTCTAAATGATGTTTAGAAGCTTTAGGAACCAAAAGGCTTGAAAACGCATGAGGGAGTTATGAGTTTCAAGCTTTTAGTCAGTTTGTGTGAAAATGGAGGTATGAGATGTGATTCTGAGCTCTAGGTGTTTTCAGGGCTTAAGTCTTCTTTTATTTTCTGACAAATGGTTTGTATATCTATAAGCAAAAGGATTGGAGTGCATTGGCAAGTCAGAAGTACAAGTCACAAGCTATTTTCTATGTTACTTGATTTTCAAGAAAAGAGGGAAACCAAGTTTCAATGTCTAGTACAAGCATGGGCTGGGTGATTGTAAGTGTCTAACAAGTTTCTTATTGGTTATGGGACTTTTATGATCAGAAGAGAACAAGTGCAAGGCTCAAGAACAAGTTTTGTGTAAAAAAGCACTTTATCAAAATGGCAATGTACACTTTCTTCCCAAAATGGATATAAAGCGTGTCCATGCATTGAATGCTTGAAATGAGACCTCTAACAGCTGTGCAAACAATTAATTATGGAGTGCCTAACAAGTTTGAGGCCTGCAAAGTAGAGTTTATGCAGCATACTTTTAATTTTAAATTTGGTTCATCACAAAATGACTTGTAATTCAAGTGATAAAACCCTAACTTCATCTCTTCGATTCTCCCTACTCAATAATGATCTCAAGGAGTTCTTGGACATTTTGGAAATCTTGTAATGTGATCTACAACCCCTCTTTGAATTTCTTTTGAAGATTCCCCTTAGAACTATATGAAAAAGTGCCATGAAGTTGGGTCAAAATCCTGACCAAATTTGGGCAAAATTTCACCAAGTGTTTTGTTTCATGACCATATGTTCTTAAAATTATAACTTGAGATCCAAGAACTTTTATAAGGAGTTGTGTAAATAAAATTTGTAGATTTCATGGAGGTCTACAACTTTCATGTTGGAAGTTTCTCTTGAATCATCTTGCATCATGGTGAAAATTTTGCTTAAAGTTATGGAAAAAAAAAAGAAATTTCCAACACTTTTCAAAATGAAATCTTAACTTTTTGATTTCTTGATGAATAAGTTTCATATTTTGACATGTTTTGCTGAATTTTGATCTTTGACATTTTAATTTGATCAAAAATTCAAAGTTTGACTTTTCAGTATACAATTGAATTTTGATCATTTGACTGAAAATTCATCTGTCAATCCATTGGACTTGAGCAATGTTTTGAGCTATGTCATTAGGTCAAAATGATGCAATTAGACTCTTTATATCATGCCTTAAACTAATTGATCATTTGCTAGGTCAAAAATAAGAAATTGCCCTTTCCCAATCAAAACCCTAATTTTGACCATTTTGCCCTTTTGAAGATTTGATCAAACTTCTTGAGGAATTGTGGTCCAAACTTGATCAAATGATACGTATGTGTTTAAAATGTTGATATGGATAAAAAATTATGAAGTTTGATTGTAAATTGGCCATGGTTGAATTTTCCCCCAATACAGCTGGTTTTTAGGCCAACTGCTCAATTGACTGAGCAAAAGTGTGATACAATGCTTGAAACTTGACATGAGTGATCTTGGGGGTCCATAATGATCCATGGAAGTCATATGGGGCATTGGAAGTTCCAAAATCCTTGTGCAAACTCAAACCCTAATTTTGGTCATCAGTGCTTAAGGTGGTATCTTGAGCTGATCAACCCTAGTGTAGTCTTGTGTCCAAGGAGATCTTGTGAGCAAACTTTTGATAAATGAGAGGGAAAATTTTAGGGTACAACAGCTGCCCTTGTTCAATCTTCTTAAACCTGAAGAGTTAGATTGGCGAGTTTTGCCATTCGTGACTCGAAGGTGGAAGAGGATTGGACACTAGAGTGCCCAGAAATTTGCACTCGGTGATGTGATGGTTGATGGTATAGGGAATGGGCTTAAAGATGCCATTTGGAGAGATGATATAAAGTTGTTGGAGATGGACTTGTAGATGCCATCCAGAAATGATTGCTGAACTGTATCTGTAAGCTGTAATCGAATGAGTGTCAAAATGGTGTCCGTGTCTGGAGCGTATCTAAACTGTATCTGAGAGTTGAATCTGAATGAGTATAAGAATGGAATCCATGTCTGGAGCGTATCTGAACTGTATCTGAAGATTGAATCTGAATGAGTATCAGGATGGCATCCGTGTCTAGAGCATATCTGAATTGTATCTGAGAGTTGAATCTGAATGAGTATCAGAATGTCATTCGTGTATGGAGAGTATCTGAACTCTATATGAGAGTTAAATCTGAATGAGTATTAGAATGGCATACGTGTCTGGAGCGTATCTGAACTGTATCTGAAAAGTTGACTCTGAATGAGTATCGGAATGGCATCCGTGTTTGAAGCGTATCTAAACTATATCTGAAAGCTGAATTTGAATGAGTATTAGGATGGCATCCGTGTCTTGGAGCATATCTGAACTATGTCTGAAAGTTGAATCTAAAGAACCCGTGCTGGATTGCTTCAGTTGGTCGTGTAGATAATTGTCCTGGCTTGTCTTAGGTATCAATCTTTGACCTTGGTAATTTGTTAATGATAGCCATTGATTAATCTTATCCTGAAAAGGATCAAACATTAGTTGTGTGTAATGTCATGATGTATGAAATGCATGGTACGATGAGATTGTGATATATGCATTCGTGTTATCAATGTTTATGATATATGGATGCGATGTATGCATATGTGAGCTAATTTTCTGCACTGCTTGTTAGATTGGGGAAAATAAATCCATGATTGTTGCTGAGGATAGGGAGTGCAAGTCTTTACGTTATGAAGTTGAAGTGTTTGATGAATTTCTGCTTAGAGAGATAAACTCTGTTGTAAGGGAAATGTCGTGTACTACTTTGTGAAATCTCGTTGGGGGATCTTGAGAAATTTGATGACTTCTACTGGGGATTAATAACTGGAAGTTTGTTCCGCTGGAGATTAAACTGCACACTGCGGGGGATTTCCATGGAATAGCTTAGAGATATTTCCCTAACCCTTAAAGCCATTAGTGATTGTCTTTTTATTTTGTTCATTTGTAAGCAGTAATTATGTTCGAATGCATATGTTCAAAAATAAATTATTGGACGTTTTTGTAAACAAAACAAGAGTAAAGAAAAATATATAGTTTTGTACTTTCAAAGGGATATCTTTTTATTGAATTTGAGTAAATATTTTTGTACAATGAGACGAACATTCTAGTAAGAGAATGTCGTCGTAGGAAAAAATGAAAATGTGATACAAATAAAAGATAGCTATGTGCAATAATCCCATGGGGTTCCCATTATGCTATAACCTTCGTGTCTCCGAGCATCTTGTCTATTTATTGCCTTGTCCGAAGTTGATTGGATTGATCAGAACCGTCGAGCTTGTCAGTAGAAGCCCAAGGTTGTCCGTAAGGTGATCCAACGGGACACAGTCGTACGCTTTAATTCCCTAAATTTTGCCTGGACCTCCCTTTCGGGTTTTCAGTCTACCGGGATACCCTTTTTTTGCCCAAGCCTCCCTTTCGGGTTTTCAGCTTGCCGGGTGTACAGATTTTTTTTGTTTTTATCCCTAATTTTTGCCCGGACCTTTTTGGTTCACCGGGATGGCCTTGTTTTTCCTAGATGTGTAGCGGGTCTCTTATGCATAGTATCTTTTGACTATGTATGTGTTCACAGGGAGTGGAAGGTCGTCACCATCCATGGTGGTCAAGATCATTGCTCCACCAGAGAATATGCTTTGGATCACAAATGGTCCTTCGTATGTAGGAGTCCATTTTCCCCTGGGATCACCTTGCGGTAGTATGATGCGTTTGATCACCAAATCCACAACTTGATATACTTGGCGTCTGACCTTTTTGTTGAAAGCCTTGATCATCCGTTTTTGATACATCTGACCATGACAGACAGCGGTAAGCCTTTTCTCATTAATCAAGTTCAGTTGATCAAGTCGAGTCTGGATCTAATCGTCTTCATTCAACCCTGCATCCTTCATGATTCTTAGAGAGGGGATCTGGACCTAAATATGTAAGACGGCTTCCATGCCATATACCAAAGAGTAGGGTGTTACCCCGATTGATGTGCGTGTTATGGTACGATACCCGTGGAGAGCGAATGGTAGCATCTCATGCCAGTGTTTGTATGTGACTGTCATTTTCTGTACGATCTTTTTGATATTCTTATTTGCGGCTTCGATAACACTATTCATCTTTGGCCGGTAAGGGGAAGAATTGTGATGTTGGATCTTGAATTGCTTGCACAGGGCGGTGATCATAGTATTGTTTAGATTCTTACCATTGTCAGTGATGATCCTCTCTGGGATACCATAACGATAGATGAGATTCTGTTTAATGAACCGGCTATAGCATTCTTGGTCACGGAAGCAAAATAGGTTGCCTCAACCCACTTTGTAAAATAGTCAATGGCCACTAAGATGAAACGGTGTCCATTGGAGGCTGATGGCTTGATTTCCCCAATCATATCGATGCCCCACATAGCAAAGGGCCAAGGAGCCGTCAAGACATTCAGGGGAACCAGAGGTACATGCACTTTGTCAGCATAAATCTGACACTTGTGGCAGGTTCGAGAGTGTTGATAGCAATCTGCTTCCATGGTAGACCAGTAATAACCTGCCCGTAGGATTTTCTTTGCCATCGTATGCCCACTGGAATGGGTGCCAAAAGTGCCTTCATGTAACTCAGCCATGATCTTTTCCGCTTCAACCTTGTCTACGCAACGAAGTAACACAGAGTCATGGTTACATTTGTAGAGAATGCCATTACTTAGGAAGAACTTAGCAGAGAACCTTCTTAAGAACTTCTTATCATTGATTGAAGCTCCTTCTGGATATTGTTGAGCCTCGAGATACCTTTTGACTTCGTGAAACCAAGGCCGGTCCACGACTTCTTCAGTATTAATCTCGTGACAATGAGTTGGTTCATCCATTCGTTCAATGGTGATCTGGGGAGCCTCATTATCCCATTTAAGTTTAAACATGGATGACATTGTGGCTAGTGCGTTTGGTAGCTGATTTTCTTCTCGCGGGAAATGTTCTAAGGTAATCTTCTCAAAATGTGGGAGCAATGTCAGCACATGTTCTTTGTAGGGGATAAGGTTAGGGTGTTTGGTGTCCCATTCCCCTTTGATCTGGCTGATGACCAAAGCTGAATCTCCAAATACACTTAAAGATTTGATCCCCAAGTCTATGACAGCTTTGAGACCAAAAATGCACGCTTCGTATTCTGCCTTGTTATTTGTGCAATTGAAGCAGAGTCTTGCCGTAAAGGGAGTATGACATCCTTCAGGAGATATGAGTACAACACCTATACCATTGTCGAGTGTGTTGGATTCCCCATCAAAAACCAGGGTCCATTGGGATCCTTGTTCAGGTCCGTCATATAGTCTGAATTCTTCACGGTCATTTACCATCATGATGTCTTCATCTGGGAATTTGAACTTGGTGATCAAGGTGATCAGCTAGTACACTGCCCTTTATTGCTTTTTGGGTAGTATACTATATGTCATATTCTGTCAGGATCATCTACCATCTCGCTATTCTCCCAGAGAGGGCAGGTTTCTTGAAGATGTATTTTATTGGATCCATTTTAGATATCAATAAGGTAGTATGGGTCAGCATATACTGTCTTAGCCGATGAGAAGCCCATGCTAGAGCGCATCAAGTTTTCTCGAGCAGTGAATATCTTGTTTCACAATCGGTAAACTTTTTGCTCAAGTAACAAATAGCATGCTCTTTTCGGCCAGACTCGTCATGCTTCCCCAGAACACACCCCATTGAATTTTCCAAAACAGCCAGATACATGATCAATGGTCTTCCCTCAACTGGTGGCATCAAAACAGGAGGCTCTTGCAGGTACTCTTTAATCTTCTCGAAAGCAGTTTGGTACTCATCATTCCATTTGACTACTTGATCTTTCTTCAGCAATTTGAAGATCAGTTCACAAGCAGCTGTCAGGTGAGAAATGAATATGGCAATGTAGTTCAAACATCCCAAGAATCCTCTGACTTCCTTCTCAGTACGAGGAGTAGGCATCTCTTGTATTGCCTTCACCTTGGCGGGATCTACCTCAATACCTTTATTGCTGACAACAAAGCCTAGGAGTTTACCAGACCTCACTCCAAATGTGCATTTATTTGGGTTCAACCTCAGCTTGTATTTCTTTAACCTCTCAAACAATTTCTGTAAATGGTCAAGATGCTCTTCTTCAGTTTGAGATCTAGCTATCATGTCGTCCACATAGACCTCTATTTCGTGATGTATCATGTCGTGAAATATAGCTACCATGGCATGCTAATAGGTTTCCCCAACATTCTTTATTCCGAATGGCATAACCATATAGAAGAATGTGCCCCATTGTGTGACAAATGTTGTTTTCTCCATGTCCTCAGGCGCCATGTTGATTTGGTTGTAGCCTGAGAAATCGTCCATGTAGGAAAACACTTTATGTTGTGCCGTATTGTCAACTAGAACATCAATGTAGGGTAGTGGGAAATCATCCTTAGGGCTTGCCCTATTCAAATCTCTGTAGTCCATGCACATTTGTACTTTGCCGTCCTTTTTGGGCACGGGAACAACATTGGCAACCCACTGTGGATAGGAGGTGACATCCAAGAATCCGGTGTTGAATTGTTTCATGACTTCTGCTTTAATCTTCTCTGACATGTCTGGTCGCATGCGACATACCTTTTGTTTTACCGGTGGAAATATTCTTTTGTTGGTAGACGATGTACCAAGATATCTGCATCAAGTCCTGGCATGTCTTCATACGACCATGCAAAGACCTCAACATACTCGTGTAGCAACTGAATCAAATGCTCTTTGATACTGGGTTCCAGATTGGCACCCATCTTGACTTCTCTTTTGTATTCTTAGGTACCTAGGTTGATTGTGTCCACTGGTTCCTCGTGAGGCTGAATGGTACTCTCTTCTTGTTGTAGTAACCTGGCGAGTTCCTCTGGTACTTCACAATCTTCCTCACCTTCGTCTTCGGCTTGGTAGATTAGATTTTCATAATCACAGAAGGCCATAGCAGAACCGTTACCCATGGGATCCCGAATGGATGTAGACATGCATTGTGAGTGTGAGTGTGTGTAAGAGTATATCTATCTTTGGAAGGAATAAAAATGTAAAAAGAAAAACAATGAGCACAAATTTTGTATGCAAAAACGTCCATGATTCATTGATGTCATATGGAAATGAGATGATAACCCTTACAAATGGACCATTGTGCCTCGGGTAAGGCACAAGGTTTTAAGAGTCTGAATTGTTTTAATATTACAGATCCGACAAAATTTAAAGACATATTACTGCGGGATAAAAGTGATCAGAATGAAATCTCTAGCTTCCCAATTGCTGAGCCCTCCATTGACGGTTGGTAAAATCCAATCCTCTAGGTCATAGTTGTCTTCATCATCCTCTAATGCATTGACTTCGCGGTTGCTAATCTTCAAGGGCGGTCCTCCAGCACGAGCGTGACGTACAACTTTCTGGGCACCTGAAGTGAAACCCAGACCAAATTTGTCAGAGTTGTATGGGATATCTGGGAGTATTCCCCAAATAGTGCACCCACCTTCTTCTATCACTGCCTTGGCATCCTTCAAAGATGACATGTTGAGCGGAGGCCTTGTAATCTTGGGGACTTGAGACACAGCTTTGGTTACTGCCACATCTTGCGGGACTTCTTCAAAGTTCTGGAATGGAGTTTCAATAAATTCACCATCTAGTTCCACATATCTGAAGGAATTTAGATGGATGACCATATACTCTTCTTCTCCATGAATGGTGATGATTTTCCCCTGAATCGTATATTTCAGCATTTGATGCAACGTAGAGGTGACTACACCAGCATTGTGAATCCACGGTCGGCCTAACAAGCAGGAGTATGAAGGGCGAATATCCATTACATAATAAGTTGAATCAAATGTTTGGGTTCCAACCTTTATGGGGATGTTCACTTCCCCATGCACCATCCTTTTTGAGCCGTCAAAAGCCCTCACTACTATGTTGCTTGGTTTTAATGGAAATCCCTCACAGTCCAGCCTATCAAGAGCTTTTTTAGGCAACACATTCAGAGACAAACCAGTATCAACCAAGACATGAGCCAGAGTTGTGCCCCTACATTCCACTGAGACATGAAATGCCTCATTATGCTTCCTCCCTCTTGGCATTAAATCAGAATCTGAAAAACCTAAACCATTATCTGCAGTTAAGCTGACTACGCAGTCTTGGAACTGATCGGCAGATGTTTCTTGGGGTACATGGGCAGTCTTAAGGAACTTTACCAAGGCTTTTGCATGAGCCTCAGAACATAACAATAAAGCCAACATGGAAATTTTTGATGGAGTTTTCCCCAGTTGCTCAACTACGTTGTAGTCGCTTATTTTTATGATCTTTAGAATTTCCTCCATCTCTTTCCGGGATGTCTCAAGGATAGCTACTAACTGTGCCTTCGTCTGGACAGGCTCAACCAGAATACCTTTTCCTCGAGTCTCGGTTGACTCGGCAGCAGGAATGTCAGTAGGGGTGATAACAGGGATTGTAACAACTTTGTTAACAGGTGTATTAGCAGAGATGATTGTAGGACCAGGAATAGCCTTTGGAGAAACAAAAACAGCAGGAATGATTACGGGTCCAGAAACAACTTTTGGGGGAGCAACAACAGCAGGAATGATTACGGGTCCAGAAATAGCTTTTGGGGGAGCAATTTCTGGAGAGAAAACCCTTCCACTTCGGGTTATCTTACTAGTCCCTCCAATATTACTGATATCGGAGTCAACTTTCTCAGATCTTGAATCTTTAGCAACTGGCCAATCTTGCTTGATACTGTGGTAGTAGACATCCCCTCCATAATTCCATGGTACGGTTTTGTCTGACGAATACGGGATTGGTCCAGGCATTGTAATTATCAAAGGAGCTACTTTAGGAACTGATGTAATTCTAACTGGTCTTTTGGTGGAGACCCTGGAAGAATTGTCGGGAATGGTCACGATGGAAACATCATTATAAGAAACAGTTGGAACAAAAGTCTTTTTGAATAAAATATCCTTGTTATCTATTAGGCACTGAACGCCTGCTTTCAACAAAGGACAACTGGTTGGTGAGGACAAACAGAAACGACAGCTTTCATCACAGCCCGGAAAGACACCGACATTCAATAAGTTCTTTTTGATAGTCAGGAGTGGGGTCATAAGTTCATCAACTGAATTAATAAACATATCTTCCTCAACGACGTTGACATCACGACCATGCTTGGAAATAGGGGCAGTAATGACATTAGGCTTTTCTGGCGCGTCAAATTCAATCTCTTTGGCTTCAAGAAGATCTTGTACTTTGTTCTTTATAGCCCAACAGTTGTTAGTGTCATGGTCGGGACTCTCAGAATAGTATGCACAACGGGCATTAGGATGGTAGTAAGGAGATGTTGTGTTAGGATTCTTTGGAGGTTCTTTCAAGGTTACTAGATTGGATCTTAACAAATGTGGCAATACTTGAGATAGTGTCATATTAATTCGGGTGAACTGTCTGACTGGTCTTTCCGTTCTTGGTTAGTTGTTTCTTTGTTGATCAGGCGCAAGTTTAGAAATCATAACAGACCCCACCATTGGACGGCGTTCATCCCTATCTTGATTTCTCTAAGGATATACAACAACCACTTCATTCTTTCCAATGAATGGTTTCCTTACAACAATAGAGGATGCATATTTCTGAATCTTCCCATTCTTTATCCCAGCTTCTACCCTTTCTCCGGTTAATATCAATTCAGTAAAACCTGCCGATGAACTCCCAATTAAGTGATTGAAGAAAGGTCCAGACAAGGTTTCCAAAAACATATCAACTAACTCTCTTTCAAATAGGGGAGGTTGTACTCTTCCTGCTAAGTCCCTCCACTTTTGTGCGTAGTCTTTGAAGCCTTCACTTGAAACCATGGCCATACTCTGGAGTTGAGTACAAGTAGGTGCAAGATCAACGTTGTATTGGTATTGTTTGTAAAAGGCAGCAGCAAGATCTTCCCAGTTATGAACATTGGATCTTTCTAACTGATAAAACCAATCAAGTTGAGTTCCAGACAGGCTGTCTTGGAAGAAGTGTACCCATAAATCCTTGTCCGCGGTATGGGGCTGGATTTTCCTCACATAGGACCGGAGATGCATAGGGGGACATGAAACTCCGTCATATTTGGAGAATACATGTGCTTTTAATTTTGGACGAATGACAATCCTCGATACTAACCCCAACTCCTCAAAGTCCAATCCAGGTACTTTTTGGATTTCCATTGCACTTAACCGTTCTTCCAAATGCTTATACTTGTCGTCGGCTGGAGGGTATTGTTCTTCAGAATAGTCTTCTTCTTCTTCTTCCTCTTCTGACTCTGATTGGACAACTGTTTCTTTGCCCTTCCCATCTTGATTGTCTTTCTCACCGGATGTCGTTGCAAAGTCTAAGGTCCTTCTTACTTGTCCTTGGAATCTTCTTCCCATGTTCAGAACTCCAGTTATTTTCTTTTTCTTCTTTTTCTCTTCAACCAGCAAAGTCTTCAACTCTTCTTGTCCTTTGGCTAGAGTTAAGAACATCTGGTAAAACTGAGCATTTTGTGCTTGGAGATCCTTCACCGTTTGCTCGAGATCCATCTTACTGAAATAAACAGTAGAAAGATGAGGAGACTTGTTGCAAGAAACTTGCTTATGTTATGATGAATGGTAAATGCATGTGCAATGATTTCAAGGATTTTAAAGATTCAAATTTGTTTTAGACAAAAAGGAAACACATATTATATTAATAAATTAAAGCTTGAATACATCAATTCCTCCTTGGGAAAAACAAATACAAAAACTCTAAGATAGAAAGGTTGTACACATCCTCTTTGGTGAGATGTAGCATTCAAGTTCCTCTCCTCATGAAGTTGCTTAGTGAGTTCCAAAACCTTCTTCTCGCTTGCGTAGAATTGGGCTTCGAAAGCATCTCGCTCCCCCTTGAGTTGTATCTAATCGCTTTGTAAGTCTTCAAGAGAGGTGGGCATGTCAGGATGTAGGATAGTTCATGGAACATCTCCTTCCATGACAGGCTCAATGATTACCGGGAGAATGGAGGGGTAAGGCATCATAAGACTCTGAGCACGAGTGAGTACCCATTTGAGGTAAGGCTCAAGAGGGATGGAATTCTTATGCCCCAGTGTCTTGCTATCTACCTTGTTCAACATCCTCCAAGCTCGGATAAACCTCTGGCAAAGACCTTGATTGTCATTCTCGTAGTCAAATACCAAACCTTGAATGAGAATCTCATATGGGTCATCCCTTCGGGCGTAACCAAACTGTCTTAAGGCCAAGCAGGGGTTGTAGGTGATACCTCCCCTAATGCCAAGTAAAGGGACATTAGGGAACTCTCCACAATGGTCGACGATGATAACATTCTCTATAGACCTGGAGCACCAATGGATGTTCGAATGTTTGAGCGTCATCAACCTTTGTGACCACCTTGAACCTTGCTCGTTCTTCAATACAGATTGGGTAAGATGCAAAATAAACCATCTTTCCAAGAGAGGAGTGCAACACATAAGACACCTCTTTTACTCATAGTGCGAGTGTGAAAAGAATGTAGGATGTCCCCTAGAAAAGTAGGCACCAGGTTGCGGGATATGAAGATTTTGACGGTGTTCACATCTATGAGTTGGTCAGGATTTGGGAACAAAGCCATCCCATAGATGAGGAGAGCCACAATTTCCTCAAAATATTGCAAATTCAAAGAGTTCCAACAGTTGTGGGCCTTCTCAAACAATAACTTTGCTAGGAAACCTTTGACACCACTCCTTGTTTCCCAATTAGTTGTGATATCAGATGGTTACAAGTGTAGAGCTTGAGCAATCTCTTATGGATTTGGGTCTCTTTCCGTACCGTTGAAAGGTGGGTGATTAAGAATGGGAATCCTCAAGAGTTGGGAGAATTCTTCCAAAGTTGGCACAAGTTGATAATCAAGAAATGTGAAGCAATGGTGTAAAGGATCAAAGAACTTGAAGAGAACCTTCATCATGTCTTCATCAGTGTTGGAAGTGACCAAGTTGATTAGGCGGCCATGTCTCTCGGTGAATGGAGAATTTTCAGGAATCCTTGAAGCTATCTCTTTAAGTTGATGAGGAATACGTACGAGATTGACTTGAATAGTTTTCCTACGGATAGAATCCATGTCCTACAAAACACGAACAAAGATAAATCCCAAAATCCTTGAAATGGTTAGTGAATGAATATAATGTTATGATGTTCATGATGTTATGTACAAGTAAATATACACAAACAAAACTAACAAGTCCTTAGGTTTAGGCTTGCATGGAGTTTTATAGGTAAGTACCCTCTTGATGTTTAGTTGGCTTAAACCTGTCCTAGAAATAGTAACTGGGTTCTAAGGAGCTCAATATCACTGGTTTGTTTCCTTGGTCATTGTTTCAGCATAAGCCTCTTTAATGGCGACTAAAATATCCCAAGAAACCAAACCTCAATGAGTGTAGTATCGAGTATCTATCAACTTCATACTGCACCAAAGCCGGTCATCTCACTACGTCCTAATGGCCAAGTTGATTAAGTAAAGGTTCTAAAAGTCAATTAGTGCTTCATGACATCACTCAGCGGCCCCGTATTCTCCTTGATTAACTCAAGAGCTACCGGTACCCACAAACATGTCACACTAAGATAGCTATTTCTTAGACCATGTCGGTATACCCCGCATAGTTTCCACAATGTATTGCTGCTTACCTATAAGGTATCCCAAATCCGGGTGGAGGATTCAAACCCAAACAGAGAACCATAATGTAAAGCATACAAGTCAAAAAATGAAAGAAAGTAAATGTGATCTAACCCTAAGGTAGTCCCACTTTTTTTTTAGAATTATCCCCAGCAGAGTCGCCAGTTCTGTGATACGGTGGGAGAACTGACTTGAGAGTTTTGCGTTTTATCGCAAATGTTGCGGTTTAGCAAGAGTCATCGCCGACTTTTCTTTTATCCAAAAGGAAAGGTGAAAAAGCACAAGAAAGACCTTTGAGATTATTTGTTGAGTTCGGGGGGTAGATTATGAAAAGGGAAGGTATTAGCACCCTTTTCATCCATGGTTTTCCATGGGCTCTTAGTTACTTGCTAGATCACTTACTTTTGTTTGAAATTGTGCTTTGTGTGGTTTTTAGAAAGTATTTTGTAAAGAGGCCATTGTTTAGGCAATCTTTGTAATGATTCTCGTTCGTAAGAATGTATACAAAGATGTTTGATCTTTTGAAAATGTTTTTAAGTTTGTAAGATGTTTTGCAAGTGTGGGTGTTTGTTTTGAAAATAGAAAGGATGTTTTGTTTTGAAATGGACAAAGTAATTAGGAGCATTCTACCTACTCAAAAATCTTTCATGTTCATTTTCCTTTTCCTTTGACATTGTTATCTTACCATTGATTTGGTAAGTAACCCTATCTTTGGATGTAAACGGGAAGGGCGTGGGTCGTCGTATAACCATGATTAGAAATGTTGCAATGTATCTTAGCATTCTCTTTTAGGGACTAAGATCATTTGAAAGGCAACTTAGGTAGCGTCATCGAGGGACTATAATCTTGTATTTTTGTTTGTTTTTGCTAAGATACCTCACATGCGTAATATGGCCATTTTGTAAAGGCAACCAAGTGGATTTACCCTAGGGGTGCTTGTGTGCAAGTGTATTGTTTTCATGCTTGATTTTGTCTTGAATTAGGGTTTTCTAAGTATTGGTTTTAGTCTTTCCATACAAACCCTAATTACTAGTATTTGAATATAAAAGCGATAAATTGCGGAATTTAAAGTCACTACGCTATTATAATATTTGTGGGAGGGGGTGTACAAATTGTGAATGGGGATTGCAATAAAATAAACCTAATTAATCTATTACAACCATATTGAATTGGTACGAGAGTTGAAATAAATAATGTACAAGATGAATAAATGTACAAAAATGTGAAATGTAAAGTAAATGGATATTTTTGGTTTTCATGAAAAAAGGAGTTTTGATTTTGGCCTAATTAGCTAGAAGAAAATAATTAATTAAACCTAAATTTACTTAAGAAAAGATTTTTAAATCAAACCCTAAATCTATTATTTAAAATAAAAGAAATTAAGTTTAAGAAAAGTTTTTTTTTTGTATTTTTTGTCTTGAAAATAATTTATAGTATTATAAAATATTTTTGGTTTTTTTTAATATTAAAATAGTATATTTTAATTAGTGTAAAAGAAAATAAATAATAACCTAGTTTTAATTAAATTTACAAAGATAATTAGTAAAATAAATAAAGTATTGATTAAATAAAATATTTTTTGTTGAGAAAAATAAATAAACTAAGTCAAGATAAAAAAACTAATATTTTTGTTTTTTTATGATTTTTTAATATTGGGAAAATAATTAAGAAAAACAAATGAATAAAAATAATAAAAAAGAAAATATAATTGGGCCAGGGGTGTGAAAATGTAACAGGCGGGTTAGAAGGTAAAAACAAAAACAAGGCCCAAAGATGAAGCTCAACGCCTGCAAAAAAGGTCAGAAATGCAAAAAAAAAATGGAAAAAATCAAAAGGGTACCAATGGGGGCTCGAACCCAGGTCCCAAAGGTTACAGGCGCGCGCTTCTACCATTGGGGTGGCTATACATCCGTTAACATAAGCAAAACAATAAACATATGATACAAAACGCGCCATGATTTACACTTCATCTTCAACCTCCAGCCAGACCAACTGTAACTTGTTCATTTCTCAACAAAAATGAAAAATGTAAACATGAAACTTGTAGCAAATTTCCTCACGGTTTCAGAAATGTAAAGCATTAAAACTATAGATCAAAGATAAGCATGAATTTCATTGGCCCTAATTTGAACCCTAAAAATCTCAAAAAATTCAATCTTAAAATTCTCTAAGCTCAGGAAAAATTAATGGAAACTATGGGCATGGTTAGCTTTAGGGAAATGATATATACATGTTTCATTCACAAATAAATCATTGATGATGCTTGTATGAAAAGTTCCAAAGTTATAAAACTTACCTAGCAAGAGGGTATCGGGTTTGAAGTTTGAGCAGCTTTCAGTGAGTTCCAATGGTTGGGTTAGCTTCCTCAAGTTTCCAGGAAGCTAATGGAATGCTTAGCTTGAGCTAAAAGTACCTGAGGAGTTCTGGAGAAGTCCAAGTGCAAAGCTCTGTTTTTGAAAATGGAGGGTGGTGTTAATGGTGTTACAGTTCTATAACAGGGTGTGGGATCAGTTCTAAATGATGTTTATAAGCTTTAAGAACCAAAAGGCTTGAAAACGCATGAGGGAGTTATGAGTTTCAAGCTTTTGGTCAGTTTGTGTGAAAATGGAGGTATGGGATGTGATTCTAAGCTCTAGGTGTTTTCATGGCTTAAGTATTTGTGTATTTTGTGGCAAGTGGTTTGTATATATATAAGCAAAAGGATTGGAGTGCATTGGCAAGTTAGAAGTACAAGTCACAAGCTATTTGCTATGTTACTTGGTTTTCAAGAAAAGAGGGAAACAAAGTTTCAATGTGTAGTACAAGCATGGGCTGGGTGATTGTAAGTGTCTAACAAGTTTCTTATGGGTTATGGGACTTGTAAGATCAGAATAGAACAAGTTCAAGGCTCAAGAACAAGTTTTGTGTAAAAAAGCACTTTATCAAAATGGCAATGTACACTTTCTTCCCAAAATGGATATAAAGTATGTCCATGCATTGAATGCTTGAAATGAGACCTCTAACAGCTGTGCAAGCAATTAATTATGTAGTGTATAACAAGTTTGAGGCCTGCAAAGTAGATTTTATACAACATACTTTAAATTTTGAATTTGGTTCATCACAAAATGACTTGTAATTCAAGTGATAAAACCCTAACTTTATCTCTTCGATTCTCCCTACTCAAGAATGATCTCAAGGAGTTCTTTGACATTTTGGAAAGCTTGTAATGTTCTATACAACCCATACTTGAATTTATTTTGAATATTCCCCTTGGAACTATATGAAAAAGTGCCATGAAGTTGGGTCAAAATCCTGACCAAATTAGGGCAAAATTTCACTGTGTTTTGTTTCATGACCACATGTTCTTAAAATTATAACTTGATATCCAAGCACTTTTGGAAGGAATTGTGTAAAACAAAGTTGTATATTTCATGGAGATCTACAAATTTCATTTTGGAAGTTTCTCTTGAATCATCTTGCATCATGGTGAAAAATTTGCTCAAAGTTATGAAAAAATAAGAAATTTCCAACACTTAGAAAAATTTCTAAGTTTAGAAATTTTGACTTTTCAAAATGAAATCTTAACTTTTTGATTTCTTAATGAATAAGTTTCATATTTTGACATGTTTTGATGAATTGTGATCTTTGACATTTGAATTTGATCAAAAAAAATCAAAGTTTGACTTTTCAGTATGCAGTTGACTTTTGATAAGTTGACTGAAAATTCATCTATCAATCCATTGGACTTGAGAAATGTTTTGAGCTATTTCATTAGGTAAAAAATGATGCAATTGGAATCTTGAGATCATGCCTTAAACCAATTGATCATTTGGTAGGTCAAAAATCAGAAATTGCCCTTTCCCAATCAAAACCCTAATTTTGACTATTTTGCCCTTTTGAAGATTTGATCAAACTTCTTGAGGAATTGTGTACCAAACTTGATCAAATGATACATATGAGTTTAAAATGTTGATGTGGATAAAAAATTATGAAGTTTGACTGTAAATTGGCCATGGTTGACTTTTCCCCCAATACAGTTGATTTTTAGGTCAACTGCTCAACTGACTGAGCAAAAGTGTGATCCAAGGCTTGAAACTTGACATGAGTGATCTTGGGGGTCCATAATGATCCATGGAAGTCATATGGGGCATTTGAAGTTAAAAAATTCTTGTGCAAACTCAAACCCTAATTTTGGTCATCAGTGCTTAAGGAGGTATCTTGAGCAGATCAACCCTAGTGCAGTCTTGAGTCAAAGGAGATCCTGTGAGCAAATTTTTGATAAATGAGAGGGAAAATTTTGGGGTACAACACGTTCGAAAATATTTTCAAATTTTCAAAATATTTTCAAACATAGACACAAAAGCATTTTTAAACAAAGTAAGCTAGAGATTAAGAGCCCGTAGATAACTACAGATGAAAAGGGTGTTAACACCTTCCATTTTCATAACCTACACCTCGAACTCAAGAAAATTCTCGAAGGTCTTTCCTGTTATTTTCACCCTTTCCTTATTGGATAAAACAAAAGTCGGTGTCGACTCTTGCTATCCGTAACATTTGCGATAAAACACAAAACCAAGTCAATTCTCCCACCTTATTATAGAACTGGCGACTCTGCTGAGGAGAAATAAAAGTGGGGTTACATTAGAGTTAGATCACTTCTAAATGCTTTCCTTGTTTGATTTGTCTGCTTTGTTTTTAAAGGGTGTTTGGGTTTTATTTCATGCAAAGATCCTATACCCAGATCCGGGAAACATTTTAGGTAAGTAGAAATGGATCATGGAAACTATACGGCATATACCGATATGGTTGAAGTGATGGCTACATTAGTGCGAAACATTGGTTTGTACTGGTATCCCTCGAGTTAGTCGGGGAGCATACTAGGCCTCCGCGTGGTGTCATAAGCACTAACTGACCTTAGAACCTTAATTGACCCAACTTGGCCATTAGAAGGTAGTGAGATAGCCGACTTTGGTGCAGTTCGAAGTTGGTTGATACTCAATACTACACTCATTGAGATTCGACTCTCGAGTTTTGTTTGGTGGCAAGTCAGTTGCCCTACTAGACGAAACTTGTGGGAAAAATCAGTGATATTGAGATTCCTAGAACCCAATTACTTATTTAGGATAGGTTGAGCCAACTAAACTTCAAGAGGGTACTTACCTACAAACCTCATGCAAGCCTTAAACCTAAGGCCTTTGCATGCTTTGCTTGTGTTTGATTATCTATTTAAACATGATATCATAACATCATAACATTATAACATCATGACTAACCATTTCAAGGATATAGAGGATTTATCTTTGTTATGTGTTGCAGGGTCATGACTTCCAGTCGTAGGAATACCATCCGGATCAATTTAGTAAGGATACCTTCTAAGCTTGATAAATTAGTCTCAAAGGTTCCTGACAATTCTCAATTCACCAAGAGACATGGTCATCTACTCAGTTTGGTTACTACTGGATTTCAAGAAGACATGGTGAGTGTTCTTTTCCAATTCTTTGATCTGAAGCATCACTATTTTACCTTCTTGGATTATCAATTGGTACCTACAATAGAAGAATTCTCTAATTTGTTAGAAATGCCTATTCTTGATCAGATACCTTTTACCAGTTTAGAGCAAGTTCCAAAACCTAAAGACGTTGCAGTAGCCTTACATCTGAAACGATTGAACATTGTAACTAATTGGGAGACAAGGAGTGGAGTCAAGGGTTTCTCTCCTAAATTTCTGATAGAGAAGGCTCAGGGATTTCTAAATGCCATGAACCTTCATGCTCTTGAGGATATGTTAGCTTTGCTGATCTATGGGTTGGTAGTATTCCCTAACCCAGACCAATTCATAGATGTGAATTCCATGAAAATATTTCTCACTCATAATCTGGTACCTACTTTGCTCGGAGATGTCCTGCATTCCATCCACATTCATACTATGAAGAAGCGAGGAACTCTTATGTGTTGCATGCCAATATTACCCAGGTGGTTTATTTCGCACCTGCCCCGATCAGTGATAAAGAATGAACAAGGTTTTAGGTGGTCTCAAAGGTTAATGTCACTCACTCATGCATATATCCATTGGTGTTCTCGATCCCAGACATATGTCACTATTATTGATTGATGTGGGGAATTCCCTAATGTACCACTCCTTAGTATAAGAGTGGGCACCACTTACAATCCTTCTCTAGCTCTGTGTCAGTTTGGCTATGCTTGAAGAGACGGTCCTCATGATATGCTCATCCAGGGTATTGTGTTCGACTATGAGAATGATCCTAAAAACTACCATCAAAGGTTTATACGTTCTTGGGGCACGATCAACAAGATTGATAACAAGAATTTGGGACACAATAATTCCATTCCTCTAGAGTCTTACCTCAGATGGGTGCGGTCACGTGCTAAAAATCTCAAAATGCCATATCATGTCATCCTACCAGTGATCGTAGAGCCTATTGTTGAAGGGGATGTTCCTCATACCGTTCTTCATCCCGATATGCCTACTGACTTTGAAGAGCTACAAAAATCTTGGATTCAGCTTAAGATGGAAAGAGATGCCTTCGAGGCTCAGTTCCATCTAGTGATAAGAAAGTACTAGAGCTGACGAAACGACTCCACGAAGAACAAAGCCTTAACGCATATGTCAACACAAATAGGAAGCATCCATGGGAGACCTGGATTTATATTTTTCTATTTTGTAACTCTTTTTATTAAAAGCAAGTATAATTCGAGCTAGTTACTAAATTTTCTCTTGTTTCCTTTTGTTTAAAAAAATTTAAATCCCGAAACGATCCTTGAAAACATTAAATCTACATATCATGCATCATTACATAACAAGTTTTCCCATACAGGTTTTCTCATCTTCTTGCTATTTATTTCAATAAAAGGTGGCTCTTGAACAAACTGTTAAGGAACTCCAAGCTCAGCATGCCCAATTCCAGGAGACCCTCCTGAACCTAGCTCAAGGACAGAAAGATATTATGGCGCTCATCGCTAAAAAGAAGAAGAACCAGAATCCAATTGCTATCCTCAACATGGGAAGAAGATTCAAAGGTCGTGCTAAACCAGTTCAAATTGCTGATATCACCTCTGATGAAGATGATAACCAAGAGGAGGATGGTAGAAGTTTCAGGGATGAAGGTGGAAGCAACCTTGGTTCTGGTAAGATACCTGAGGATGAAGAGTATTCTGATGAACAATATCCTCCTGCTGATGATAGATACAAACAATTATAAGATCGCCTCAAGGCCATGGAAATCCAGAAAGTTCTTGGATTGGATTTCAGAGAACTGGGTCTTATTCCGGGGTGGTTATCCCTCACAAGTTCAAAGTCCCTTATTTTGCTAAATATGATGGTGTGTCTTGTCCGAAACTTCATCTGAGGTCCTATGTTTGGAAGATTCAACCCCATACTACGATAGAAAGTTATGGGTTCACTTCTTTCAGGAAAGTTTGTTTTCTAAACAACTCGAGTGGTTCTATCAGCTAAAGGGAACCGACATTCGTACTTGGGAAGACATGGCCACTGCTTTTTACAAACAATACCAATACAATACTGACCTTGCACCAACTCACGTGCAATTACAAAACATGACTATGGGTTCGAATGAAGGGTTCAAAGAATATGCTCAGAAGTGGAGAGATCTAGCTGGGCGAGTAAAACCTCCTTTGTATGATAGGGAGCTGGTTAATATGTTCATGGGCACTCTAATAGGTCCATTATTTAATCATCTGATTGGGAGTTCTTCATCTGGTTTTACTGAGCTAATTCTAACTGGGGAACAATTGAAAGTGGTATTAAGAGCGGAAAAATTCAAGTGGTTGTGTCTTCAAATACTGTGAAGAATACATTCAATGGTAATAAGGAGACCAATGTTGTTTATGGTCAGAAGGGTTGTGGTAAAAATGACCGCAATCAGTCTGTGGGAGCAATATTGATTTTTAATCCTTCGCATATCCAACAACAACAACAAGGCAATAGGCATAGGTCAGACGCTCTGGGAAGGAAGTTTACCAAGATTAATATGTCATTGTATCAAGCGTTACCAATTTACTAAAAGCGGAGTTGATTACACTGAGGGATCCTCCTCAGAACCCCAACACCTCCTCTCCTAAGTACAATCCGAACGTGAAATGCGCCTACCATTCTAACAGTCCTAGGAACGACACCAACAACTATTGGACCCTGAAAAACAAAATTCAGGACATGATTGACAACAAGGATATTGAGTTTGATCCTCAAGAGACCCTGAATGTAATTAATGTGCCTATGCCAAAGCATGACAAAGGCATAAGTGCAATTGACGATGTTCTTTATGTGGCTATTGTAAGTGAATTGGTTACTCCT
Source organism: Vicia faba (assembly GCA_948472305.1). Classification (NCBI taxonomy): domain Eukaryota; kingdom Viridiplantae; phylum Streptophyta; class Magnoliopsida; order Fabales; family Fabaceae; genus Vicia; species Vicia faba. The sequence goes on along the minus strand of OX451740.1, from coordinate 78,653,771 downwards.
CTACCAATAATCAAGAAGAATCTGCTGTAGGCCGGTTTATTTCCAGGATGTATTGAAAAATGTTACTACTGCGCAGTCCAACCCAATGGCTGCAAGTTACTGAAGAAAGGAATTCAATGCCTAATGGATAATCATTTAATTCTGATAGAGAAGGTTCTATCTGCTAAGAATCTGTGTCAAGACTTATTCGTAATTTATGGCCCTCCTGTCAGGATTACCTCAAAAGGTCCTGTAAGGCTTATGGCCAATCCAAAAGCTGCTCCTCTGATCATCACTACACCTGAACCTATCCCATATTCTTCGGATAAAGCTATTCCTTGGAACTAAAGATCCAACATCTACTACCATGGTGTCAAACAAGAACTACCGACTATTGAAGATAAAGTTACTGAAGTTGTTGATCCCGACATAGACAATATTTCTGGAACCAGTAAGGTTACTAGAAGCGGAAGGGTTTTCTCTCTAGAAATCTCTATGAAGACCATTGCTACGCGTGTTAGAGTTACAGCCACTGAGTCAACTGTTGAGGCTCAAGGTTAAGAGAAAATAACAGAGCCTGCCCAGACGGAGGCACCTAAGGAAGCTAGAGTTGAAGCCACCTCTAGACAAGAGTTGGAAGAGGTATTGAAGATTATCATCAAGAGTGACTACATAATTGTTGAACAACTGGTGCAGACCCCATCCAAGATCTCTATGTTATCCCTGTTATCATGTTCTGAAGTTCATGCACAGGCTTTAGTAAAATTCTTGAAGACTGCTCACGTACCACAAGAGATCTATGCCGATCAATTTGGAAGCTATGTTTCTAGATTAACGATTCACAATGGATTAGGTTTCTCTGATGTTGATCTGACTCCGGAAGGAAGAAACCACAATAAGGCTTTGTATGTCTCTATTGAATGCAGGGGCACTATTCTGGCTCATATTTTGGTCGATACTGGTTCGTTGTTAAATGTGCTACTGAAAGGTGCTCTTAACAGACTTGATTGCGAAGGGGTCGTACTGAAACCCAATGATATTATAGTTTGAGCCTTTTATGGGTCAAAAAGGATGGTACACGGGGAATTGGATCTTCCAATCAAAGTGGGGTCGCAGATCTTTGATTCTACCTTCTATGTAATGGACATTCATCCAACTTATTCCTACTTACTGGGACGCCCCTGGATCCATGGGGTAGGCGCTGTTACCTCTACCCTATATCAGAAATTAAAATATCCTGGGAACAAAAATATTGTTACTGTCTGCGATGAAGAAGAGTATATGGTAAGCCACTTGAACTCTTTTCGGTATGTAGAGATGGACGGAGAATTCATCGAGACTCACTGTCAAACTTTTGAAATCATCCCTCCTGTCTCAACTGAAGATGTCTCTGCCATTCCCAAAGTTACTAGGGTTCTGCCCAGGATGGCTTCATTGAAAGATGCTAAAGTCACTATAGAAGAAAGTGGTTGTACTATTTGGGGTCAGCTTCCTGATATCCCCTATAAATATGACAAGTTTGGTTTGGATTTCACTATAGAGGGTCAGAGGGTTGTTCGCTGAACTCGTGCTTGAAGGCCACCATTCCACATCAGCAACAATGGAGTCAACATAATTGAAGATGTTGACAGTGATTATGACCTTGATAGATGGATCTTTCCTACCATTGGCAATGGGCTCAGCAACTGGAAGGCGGAAGACGTTATCTCTATCTCCTCTAGTATGGAGTAATAGCTACATTTTGGTTTTTTATTGCTTTCAAGTTTTGACTTTGTAATATTTGAATAATGACTTTAAGCCTTGTGCCTTACCCGGGGCACAACGGTTCATTTGTTAAGGGTTGTCATTCCATAAACATATTTTCATTTAATAAAGAATTGGATGTTTTGCATTCAAATTTTGTGCTCTCTTTCTTTATATTTACTTTTATAACTTTCAAATAGCTATGTGCTATTACACACACCCACACAATACATTGCAGATCCACATCCACTCTGGATCCCGTTGATAATGATTATGTTATTGCCACTTATGACTTCGAAAATCCGATCTACCAAGCCGAGGACAAAGGTGAGGAAGATTGTGAGATACTAGGAGAACTTGCCAGATTGTTAGTACAATAATAGAAATCTATACAACCGCATGAAGAGCCAGTTTAAGTGGTAAACTTGGGTTCCGAAACAGACAGAAAAGAAGTCAAGATAAGCACTAACTTAGATGACAGTGTCAAGAACAGGTTAATACAGATGTTGTATGAATATGTTGAGATCTTTGCTTGGTCATACGAAGACATGCCAGGGCTTGATACTGATATTGTGGTTCACTGACTGCTGATGAAAGAGGGTTGTGCTCCGATTAAGCAAAAGGTTCATCACATGCGTCCCGAGATGTCAGCGAAGATCAAAGCTGAGGTTATGAAGCAATTCAACACAGGTTTCTTAGCAGTGATGTAATATCCTCAATGGATTGCAAATGTGGTTCCGGTACCGAAGAAAGAAGGCAAGGTACGTATGTGTGTAGACTACATGGATCTGAACAGGGCAAGCCCTAAAGATGACTTCCCACTTCCATATATTGATGTTTTGGTCGACAACACCACTCAGCACAAGGTATTATCCTTCATGGATGGTTTATCAGAGTATAATCAGATCAAGATGGTACTAGAAGACATGGAGAAGACTACTTTTGTTACACAGTGGGGGCACATTCTGCTACAAGGTAATGCCTTTTGGGTTGAAGAACGCCAGCGCAACATATCAGCGTGATATGGTAGCTTTGTTCCATGACATGATTCATCATGAGATAGAGGTCTATGTCGATGATATGATAGCCAAATCACAGACTGAAGAAGAGAATTTGGACCATCTACATAGTTTGTTTGAGATATTGAAGAAATATAAGCTGAGGCTGAATCCGAACAAGTGCACCATTGGGGTGAGGTTCAGTAAACTCCTAGGTTTTATTGTCAGCGGTAAAGGAATTGAGGTTGATCCCGCTAAAGTCAAATCTATTCAAGAAATTCCCCTTCCCCGTACCGAGAAGGAATTAAAAGGTTTCTTGGGACGACTGAATTATATTTCCAAATTTATTTCTCATTTGACCACTACTTGTGAACCAATCTTTAAGTTGCTGAAGAAAGATCAGGTAGTGAAATGGAACGAAGGTTTTCTGATAGCCTTTGAAAAAATCAAGGAGTACCTACAAGAACCTCCAATTCTGATGCCACCAGTTGAAGGAAGACCTCTGATCATGTATTTAACAGTATTAGAGAACTTAATGGGGTGTGTACTGGGGCAACATGACGAGTCTAGTCGAAAAGAGCATGCAATATACTACCTTAGTAAAAATTTTACCGACTGTGAAACAAGATATTCACTTATCGAGAAAACTTGTTACACTTTGGCATGGAATGCTGTTGTACCCCAAAATTTTCCCTCCCATATTCTTCAAGGTTTGCCAAGATCAAGGTTCAAAACCTCCCAAGGGTTGCATAGTCCAATGGCCTCCTAACAGTCAAAAATTAGGGTTTTGGTTCTGGCAAAGAAGTTGAAGTTTCCAAGGGTCCAATCAAGTCCCACATGCTACATACATTGTCAAACATCCACATGCCAAGTTTCAAGACTCACATCATCAAATTGCACAGTCAAAAACCCTAGTTGCTTCACAGTCAACTGCAGGGGCAAAATGGTCATTTGACAGTCAAAAGTCCAAATTTTTGGTCAACATCTTATTTTGAAGCCACAAACATCATTTGATCAATTCTTGATCATGATTCTCAAGGCATGGCTCAAAAAGTCTCAAGATGCAAAAGTTTCTATTTTTGGACAATTGGAAAAGTCAACTGCAAATTGACCAGGGCATAACTTCCACATGGTTTATCAGAAAAATTCCATCCAAAGCTCATTTTGAAGAGAATGACATTTCCTACAACTCATCTTCACACTTCAAATCCAATAAATGCTCTCACAAAAAGTTATCAATTTCAACATTATAGGTCACTTTCAAAAGTCAACAAAAAGGCACTTTAAGTCAAAGACCATAACTTGAGATTGGTAAATCAAAATGACATGGTACCAAAGGAATTGGTTAGAGGACTTCAAGACCTTTCCAAAATGTCCAAGAACATGATCAAAGCTTAAAAATTGAGCAAGATATGCCTTGTGGAAGTTGGGAAATTTTTGGGAATTTTGAAAAGTCAACTTTGCTTCAAATGCCTCAAAATTGCTAATGGGCCTCAATTTCTTCCATGAATCATCACCCAAAAGCTATGCACGACCCATTGACTTTAAAGGGAGTTATTTTCTTATTTTTTATTAATTAATTGAATTTTTAAACTTATTAATTCATTTAATTGAAATTAATTATGAGAAAAATACTAAATCATACTTTTCAAATCTTTTTGTGCATAGAATTCACTCAATATTTCGTGCATCATTCAATAAGGAAAGTTTCTACATGATTGGCAATGATTGGCATAAGATTGGTATGGAAAAGATTGAAAAAAGATCATGAAAATCAAATATTCAAAATCATCAATGCAAAGGCTTTGGGCTTGGTCTTTCTGACCTAATTCCTTCCACATATATGCACAAACATAAACCTAATGCCAAGGACAAGCAAGCTGCGCAGAAACTCATAGAAAAAGTTTGCATTTTTACACAAAAAAGTGGGAAACTGTTTTCATACATAGAGCTGGTTTCAAGGCCTCAAAAGGATTACACAAGCTTGCCAAGACTACCAGGAAGCTTTTGCAATCGAAACCAGCCTTCCATACTCAAGGAGTTGGTATAACCGAGTCACCCTGTTCATAAAATATTTGATATTCGTATTTGAATTTACATGCATTGTTCATGCGTTTTTAATGTTGATTTATACTAACATGGACCTTCTGAAGCTAATGACATAACTCAATTGGATTAATATTGCCTGTATCGCGATTCACCATTAACGATTGCTAGGGTTGCAGAAGCTTTGAATTGGGGCTTTCCTCATCTGAAAAATTAGGCCACGAAACCTGTACCACTGGATTCAGAACGTTCAAACGAATCAATTCCCCCCATCGCGCCCTTTTTATATTTGCATATGACCTATTCGCTATTTTTCAGGTTTGAGTTTAGTGGGGGTTTAAAACCCCCGCTATCTATTTGATAATTTCAGGCAAAACGAAGAAACAAGGAAGACGAAGCCTATGTGTTCAAGCGTGATTGGCAGATTTGAAAGTTAGCGCGTTTTTATTTGGATTCAGCATAACGCTTTCTTTTCACATGTATTGCTTATGCTCCACTAAATTAACAAAGAAACGCACTAGCTCCATTGGCAAACGCGCTGGCATGCAGGTATTAGGACCTGGGTTCGATTCCCAGGTCCTCCACTTCTTCCATAACATTTTTATTAATATGCTTCTGTGCAGCGTGCCATCCAAAGACTACCATACAACCTTTCCTCCTAGCTTGCCACGCGCCCAGGAAGTCTCATCTGAAGGCCATCCAAGGAGGCCCACCATGTGCCTCAGTCAACCGTTCCACACACGCGCTGGAAAAGTCAACCAGGCCTCTCATTTTGTTGGGCCTAATTGCTTCAAAAACTCCCTTTGGGTCCAGACACCCCCAGGGTTTGATCCATCTTCTAATTCTTTTTCTTTCTTTATTTCTTTTCTTTTTATTCTTTTATTTGTTTTTTTAATTAATTGCTTTTCCCTTTAAATTTCAAAATAATTTTCATAATACAAAAAAATCAGAAATCAGAAATAAAAAATGTTTATTTAATATTTAATGCATTAATATTTTTGTAAATAAATTTTCAATAATCAATTTAGTTTAAATTTAGGTTTTCAACTTTAATGTTTTTTTTTCTAAATAACTAAAATACATAAAAATTAGGTTTTTAGCATTTTTATTCTTTTCTCATTAAATAAAATTTTCTTATTATTATTATTATTAACTATTAATTATTTTGTAAATACTCATGTAACTAAATAATTAGTAAATTAGGTCAAAACTTAAATATTTTCTTTAATAATTAAAAACAACTTAGAGTTAGGGTTTCTAATAATAATTAATTTTCTTTCTTTATTTTTATTAAATACAAAAAAAAAACATAAAAAAAAATAACTCCTTTTCTTATTAAATCATTAATTAACTTTCAATTTCAATTTAATTCCTTTAAAGGGTCCAACGCCCTCGCGTATTCGATTCTAATTTCTTTTCGCGCGCTTGTTCTTATGCTCCTCTTAAATCTTATGTAATTTCCCCAAAGCTTTGTAATAGTAATTAGGACATTTACTTTCCGCACTTTTATTCAAAATCGGGTCTTTGTTAATTTGGCGATGTATAGACCCGCGCCTTGTAATAGCGTAGGACTTTTATTTTACGCATTTTAATTTCCGCACCTTTTAACTGCTAATCACATGAAAGAATGAATGGCCCAAATAAAATCAAAACGTAGCTCACCCAATGCATGACCAAGATAAAACATAACTGAAAATGACACACAATTCACACACCACTCTTAGGGTACGCCTCACTGTTGCCTTGCCCCTCGAAACGTGGTCGTCGAGTATAGGACGTCTTAGTGAGTCCTTATGTCCATTGATCTAGTTGCCTCGAAACGGTTGCCTCAGAATAGTTGCCTCGGAATAAAAAGATCAATGGCATAAGGGTAGCTTCTAAGGTGTCCTACTATTGCTCTGGTGACCACATTGTCCCTACAAACGAATTGACCCGAACACCTCCAACGGTGGTGCTACCTACCTCTCAATGGCAGGATGGCACTACCTTAAGGACATTTACACAACCTAATTCCTTAGGGTAGGTAGATGGCTCATAGATACTTGCTCTAATTCAAAACAAATCAAAAACTTCTTTTCACACCTACACTTTGCAAAAAGCTTTCAAAAGCAATTTTTCAAACACTCTTGAGGACCGATACAAGAGTCGATCTGAAACTTTCAACAAAACTTTTTCAAACCCACTCACACTTTGAAAAGCAAACAAACATTTTGAAAACACAAATGAGCAAGTATCTAAGAGCCGATGGATAACCATGGATAGAAAGGGTGCTAACACCTTCCCTTTCTATAAATCTACCTCCCGAACCGAGAAACAATCTCATAAGGAATTTTTCTGTGCTTTTGTCCTTTCCAAATTGGAGAAAATAAAAGACGATGGCGACTCTTGCTTTCGCGACATTTCGCGAACCAGCGTTAAACAGTCAGTTCCAGATCCACCGATCACAGATGCTCACCGACTAAGACAGTATATGTTGACTCATACTACCTTGTTGATCTCTAAAATGGATCTCATCAAATATATATTCGAGAAACCCGCTCTCTCCGGAAGGATAGCCAGATGGAAAATGGTCTTGAAATAATAAGACATTCAGTACACCACTCAGAAAGTAATCAAAGGAAGTGTACTGGAAGATCATTTGGATCATCAAGCCATAGACAACTACCAATCTATGAACTTCGAATTCCCGAATGAGAACATCATGCAAGTTATAGATTGTGAAGAACCTGGACCGTATGAAGGACCGAAGCCAGGGCCCCAATGGACTATGGTTTTTGACAGAGCCTCCAATGCACTTGGAAATTGGATTGGTATTGTAATTATCCCTCCTCAAGGTTGCCATACGCCCTTCACCGCCATATTATGCTTTGACTGTACCAACAATATGGCTGAATACAAAGCGTGCATCATTGGTATTAAAGATGCTATTGACCTAAGAATCAAGTTCTTGAGCATATATGGGGACTCAGCCCTGGTAATCAGTCAAATTAAGGGAGAATGGGATATGAAGCATCTAAATCTCATTCCATACCGAGAGCATGTACTGACCTTAATTTTGTACTTCAAGGAGATCACTTTTGAGCATATCCCAAGGGAAGAGAATCAGTTGGCAGATGCATTAGCAACCATGTCGTCTATGTTTAAAGTCAGATGGGATAATGAGGCTCCCAGAATCACCATTGAGAGGCTAAACGAACCTACACAATACTACGAAGTTGACACCGAAGGAGTAGAAGAGGAGCCTTGGTTTCATGAAGTGAAAATATATCTTGAGGCTCAAGAGTATCTTGAAGGAGCATCTATCAATGACAAGAAATTCCTACGGAGGTTCTCAGCTAAGTTCTTCATGAGCAACAAAATTCTATACAGGCGCAACCATGATTCGACCCTACTTCGTCGTATATACAAGAAAGAGGTGGAGAAGATTACAGATGATATGCACGAAGGTATCTTTAGTAGTCATTCCAGTTGACATACTATGGCTAAGAAAATTCTGAGAGCAGGTTACTATTGGTCGACTATGGAAACTGATTTCCATCACCACTCAAAAACTTGTCACAAGTGCCAGATCTATGCTAAAAAAGTACATGTGCCTCCAGTACCTCTGAATGTCTTGACTTCTCCTTGGCCGTTTGCAATATGGGGCATTGATATGATTAGAGAGATCAAACTTACTGCTTCCAACGAATATCACTTCATCCTCGTCGCCATTGATTACTTCACAAAGTGGGTTGAAGCAGCCTCATTTGCCTCCGTTACTAAGAACCTGGTCGCTCGGTTCATTAAGCATAATCTTATTTGTCGTTATGGCATCCACGAAAGGATTATCACGGACAATGGTACTAATATGAACAATACTATAATCACGAAACTTTACACGTAGTTCAAGATCAAGCACCCCAATTTTTCTCTGTATCGACCGAAGATGAATAGCACAGTGGAAGCCACCAATAAGAACATCAAGAAGATTTTGTAGAAGATGACAGTGACATACAAAGATTGGCATGAGATGTTACCATTTTCTCTTCATTGCTATCGAACTTCAGCGGGAACTTCAACTAGGGAAACCCCATTCTCTCTAGTTTATAGTATGGAAGTTATCCTACCGATCGAAGTTCAGATTCCTTCCTTGAGAATTATGAAAGATGCATACTTGGACGAAGACAAATGGATTTAGACTAGGCTGGACCAGTTGAGTTTAATTAACGAGAAAAGGCTTGCAGTTTTCTGTCACAGTCAGATGTATCAGAAGCTTATACTCAAAGCCTTCAATAATAAAATTAAGCATCGAGTATATCAGGCTGGTGACTTGGTAATAAAGCGCATCATTCTACATCAGGGTGATCCCATAGGAAAATGGACTCCCACCTATGAAAGGACATTTGTGATCAAGAAGATATTTTTGGGCAGTGCTATGATACTTACTGCCACAGACGATGAAGATCTTCCACACCCCGTGAACACGGACATACTTAAAAGATACTACACATGAAGACGATCTGCTAGATTGATTGGTGTAGGAAAAAATAAGGGCATCCCGGTGAACCAAAGGGTTCGGGGAAAAATCAGGGATATATATAAAAGACTATACACCCGACAAGTTGAAAACCTGAAAAGGCGGCTTGGGCAAAAAGGGTATCCCGGTGGACTGAAAACCTGAAAGGGCAGTTCAGGAAAAAATTAGGGATTAAAGCGTATGACTATGTCTCGTTGGATCACTTGCAGCTATCTTTATTACCAACGTTACTAGGCAAACTATCGCCTGTTTATAGGCAAACTATCAATATAAACACAATTTCAAAATTTAAATTTTGTTTTCAGTTTTGTTTGCAAAAACATCCAATGATTAAATTGAATGAACATATGCATATGAATATGATTACTGTTAAAAAATATATGCATAAAAACAGGAATAATCATTTATTCAAGACTCTAGGAGTTGGGATAATGTTCAATTCTTACACAAATCCCCACAGAGCAGTTCCCATAAGATTGTCCCCTGCAGAGTCATCTTCACAAACTCGACACATTCCCCGCAAGTCTAAAATACCCTAATCATACTCACCAGCAGATCTCCCCAGCGGACAAAGGAGTATGATCTTTTCCTGGGCAATGTCGCCAACCTATAAAGTCCCAACCCTCATTAGAAAGTATATCTTCAGCACAGTTCAGAGAAATTCTCTCCCCCAACTAAGCTTAATTCTCCAACACGGTAAAATTCCTCAACAGAGCATATTCCTCAGCAGAGAAAATCCCCTGCAAAACATTCCTCAGCCGAGTATTTCTCCAGCAGGGTTTATTTCCCCAACAAGGTTTATTTCCCTAGCGGAATTCAATTTACCCAGCCTGAGTCTATCCCTCTAACTAATATAAATCACCGACAAAACTTCTCTACAACAAAGGGTAGTCCAGACCACTATCCCCAGAGAGTTTATATGAAAATCGGAAATCGGACTAGATATCAGTTAATCTTATCCTCCCCAGATGAGTCGATATCCATATCAAAAACTCGGTCAGACAGCACCTCGAAAGGTTATCCATCACTTTTATCCCCAATCAAGGTATATAAGAATTAAACTCCCTAGTAGAGCGATAAATGACCAATGTTCTTTAACTCTTCTCCCCAAGTAGAAATCAAATTCCCTGGCGGAGTTTCCTCAAACAGTAGTCCAGGATCTATTTCTCTGATCAAAAATGTTATACAAAGCTACCGATATACTTCAACGACATCTCACATTCATACATCATTTACCAAAGCATATGCATACAAACCATATATAGCACACTCTCATTTGCTTTAGGAACATCATTACACAATGCACTACATACATCATGACATTGCATAATTACTAACTCTATCTTTTCAGGTAAAGTTCACAAATTGACGAACATCATCAAAAATTTTCTAAAAGGTCAAAGAGTAATTCCTGAAACAGGACGGGGCGACTATCTACAGGACCAGGCAATTTCCTTCAGAAACTGAATTCGGACAAGCATTTCCCTCAGAGACTAAATCTTACAAGTAGCTACTTAAGCACTTTCCCTAGAGAGTCATTCTGAAAAAAATATCTTCTAGATGAAGTCGGGCGTAGACATCTTCTAGTTCAGATGAAATCAAGCGTAGATTCCTTCTGAAACTCTTTTAGAAAAAAGTCAGGCGTAGGCTCTTTCCAAAACCTCTTCTAGTTGAAGTCGAGCCTAGACTCATTCTAGTATACCATTCAGATGAAATCAAGCGTAGATTCCTTCTGAAACTCTTTTGGACAAAGTTGGGCGTAAACTCATTCCAAACATATCTTCTAGACAAAGTCAAGCGTAGACTCATTCTAAGTATATCATTTAGATAAAGTCAAGCGTAGATTTATTTTGATATTATTTTTGGACAAAGTTGGGGGTAGACTCATTCCAAATGTATCTTCGAGACAAATTCGAGCATAAACTCATTCTATTGTATCATTCAGATAAAATCAAGCGTAGATTCACTCTGATATTCTTTTGGACAAAGTCGGACGTAGACTCATTCCAAATACATCTTCTAAGACAATGTCAGGCGCACACTTATTCTAATATTCCTATCAACAGTTGATTTGGATAGCATATATAAGCCCATCTCTGATGACTCTTTGTCATCTCTCTAAATGACATCTTTAATCCTTCTCCCGGTATAATCAACCAACAGTGTTACTTCGCGCACAAGCGAGTGCAAATTTCTGGGCACTTAAGTGTTCAATCATCTTCTACCTTCAAGTCACGAATGGCGGACATGGAAATCTAACCCTTCAAGGTTAATAAGATTGAACAGGGGCAGCTGTTTTACCCCAAAATTTTCCCTCCCATTTTTATTCAATATATTCTCCTGGGGTCCTCAAATGCTTAAGTTGGCTCAAGAATTTATCAGACAAATTCTCCTTCTAAGTAATGGGTTCACAATTAGGGTTTGGTATTTCTCAAGGAAGTATGGGTTTCCAAGGTCTCAAGTGGTTTTCATGGGTTCTCATATGCATTCAAGGATGCTCATATGAAGTTTCAAGCCTTGCATCACAAGTTTGCTCAGTCAATTGCTCAGATGACTGAAAATCAACTGTATTAGGTAAAAAGTCAACCATGGTCAACATACAGTCAAACTTCAAGATTTTTGGTAAAAATTAATACTTTGGAGTCACTTTCATCATTTGATCAAGGGTTTATCATGATTCCTCAATAAAAGCTCTCAAATCATCAAAAGTCAAAAGTTGCCAAATTAGGGTTTCCTTAGGAGAAGTCAAATGGACTTTGACCGAGCATAACTTTCACATGTTTTATCAGCTTTTCCCTAATAAAAACCTATTTTTAAGGAAACTCAATCCTCTACAACTTTGTATCTCTAAGCTCAAGTCCAAAAAATGCATCATTTGAGAGATATAAGCCAATACATTACAGGTCATTTCAAAAGTCAACAAAAAGACATGTTTTGTCAAGGTAACTTACATCAAGATAAGGTCTTCAATAGAAAACATGATCAACATAGAGGTTGTAGAGGACATCTTGAGCTTTCCAAAAAGTCAGAGATCACCTTCAAAGGATAAAAATTGAGCAAGTTATAACTATTGCTAGTTGGGAAATTTTGAGCAAATGCATGAAGTTCAGAGTGTGCAAATTTGTAATGTTGAAGTATTGGGCCTAAGTTTTCAGGTTCAAACATGTTCATGACATGTTTAAAGACCCATAAGTCAATTCATGAATCGTCTTTTATTTTTATTTTATATATTTTTATTCAATTAAATCCATAATAAATTAAATAAATATAAGACCAATGGACCAAGGCATGTGGGTTTTGCTATGAATCATATTGGAGGCCCAAGATTGCATATACAAGCTGGAAAATTTGTGCAAGGAAGATTAGTGCAAGATTGGTAAAAAATAGCAAGTCTTCACATAATTGTAAATCATATCTTTTCATCATAAACCACAAAGATTTGTACCACAAATATTGACCTAATATCTTCCTCTATATATACACAAGCAATACTATATGTACAAGGACACGCAACCTTCCTCAAGACACCCCTAAAAAGTTCTCAAAAATTCCAAAGATTAGGGTAAAGACAAACCCTACTCTCCATCTGCTCTCAAGAAATTTTGAGCTTCACATCATCTTCCTGAAGCTTTCAGGAGTTGATATCGGTCTTTATCCATCACAAATCAACCTCAGAACCCTTCCTTGCGTGAAATTTGGTTGGTAAGTTGGTGATTTTTGATTTTTTTAAAGGTTTAACGCTATTTCAATCGTTGCTAACATGCCAATATAACTCATATGCATTATTAGAATTGTTCTAACGTCTTACATGTAAGTTTTGGTCCAGAAACAAAATCGTGCCATTGTTAGGGCACAAAGCTTTTGAAGTTTTAGATCTCATGATGCAAGCATTTTTAGACCAAGCTAACCATACCATTAAATTGTAGGACCTTAATTAGTCAAATAGGGTTGTTTTCTTTTTTGTTTTGATTGATTTTATAGGTTTTTGGTTTTTTATACAATCGGAGAAGACAACCGGAAACCACCATCCAAGGTGGTTTGATTGGTGGTTAAGTGTGTGGCAGTTACCCTTCATACTATTGGTCCATACAAAATACAGGGGTCCCACTCATGTGCACGTATTTGGTTGTCTGACTTTTGGAATTTGTTTTATATTATATATTTATGAATTGACATAGGTTAATCGATGTATAGCCACCCCAGTGGTAGAAATGCGCTCGCTAAGTCACTCCTCTCTCAGGTCACAATTTCGATCCCCGATTTTGCCAATTTTTTTCATGTTTTCATTATTTTTGCAGGTTTAGTATAAGATGCATTGAACCTGTTACCTTGACACCAACCAGCGCTTGGCCTGGTGGTATGCCATGCGTGGAGAATGCTTGAGGGGGTGGGTTCAACACCCACCCCTACTCATTTGGTTATTTCTTTTTCCAATTCTATATTTCTCACTCTTTTCTTCCTTTTTTTTTCCTATTCTTTCACAAAACCATTTTTTATATAAACCTTAATTTAATTTTAGGTTTTAATTAATTTTAGGTTTTATTTAATTAACCCTAATTTAGTTTTAGGTTTTTATAATAAACCCTATTTTGATTTTTTAGGTTTTCTCAATTAATTAAAATTAACTTAGATTTTAGGGTTTCGATTAATTTAAATTACCTAACTTTTTGATTAATTAAAATCAATTAGACTTTAGAATGATTATCAAAACTTTTTCGTCATGCGATCACTAGAACAATTTTTTCCATTTTCTTTTTTACAATCTTCGTGTATTTACTTTCACATTATTTTTTCCCAATTATGTATCTGCTACAGTATGTAATAGTTACTCATGGTTTACTTTATTTCCACCCCATTTTATGGTTTTGTACCCCCCTTCCCGAAGCTTTGTAATAGCGTAAGACATTTATTTTCCTCAATTAACTGCTTTCCTTATAATTGCTAGTAATTAGGGTATGTATGGAAAGATCTAAAACAAAATGCTAGATAACCTTAATCAAGATCAAATAACTGAATTGAATCACTTTTCACACACTCACCTCTAGGATAACCTCACTTGTTGCCTTTGAATAAAAACAGTCATGTCCCTCGAATGTGGGGACGCTTTAGCAAAGACCCTCAGTTAAAAAGATCATAGTCCCTCGATGGCCCTTACGATGATGCCTTCGGTAAACGATCTTAGTCCCTTACAATAAATTGCTAAAGCGCCCCTACTAGTTGCCTTTATGATTGTATGATGACCCGCGCCTATCCCTTCACATTCAACGATAGGGCTTCCTACTAACTAATGGTAGGATAACACTATCTAAGGAGGAGGAAAATAAAAATAAATACTTTTGAGTAGGTAGATAGATCATAATCGATTGCTCGCAAAAACAAAACATCTTTTTCACAAACACATTTCCCTGAAATATTTTAAAAAACAAACACTTTGTACGCATTCTTAACTGATACACGAACCATTACAAAGTTTCCATACTTAGGCATTTTTCAAAATATTTTCAAACATACACATAAAAGCATTTTCAAACAAAGTGAGCTAGCGATTAAGAGCCCGTAGATAACTACAGATAAAAAGGGTTCTAACACCTTCCCTTTTCATAACCTACCACCAGAACTCAAGAAAATTCTCGAAGGTCTTTCCTGTTCTTTTCACCCTTTCCTTATTGGTTAAAAGAAAAGTCGGTGGCGACTCTTGCTATCTGCAACATTTGCGATAAAACATAAAATCAAGACAGTTCTCTCACCGTATTACAACCATCCTCTTTGAACCGTCAAAAGCTCAAACTATAATATCATTGGGTTTCAGCACAGCCCCTTCATAATCAAGCCTATCGTGAGCACCCTTCAGTAAGACATTCAGCGAGGAACCCGTATCAACCAATACATGCACTAAATTGGTGCCCCGACATTCAATAGAGACATACAGGGCCTTGTTGTGGTTTCTCCCTTCAGGGGTCAAATCAACATCAGAATAACCTAGCCCATTATCAATAGTTAGACTAGCAACATAACTTCCAAATTGATTGGCAGAAGTTTCTTGTGGTACGTGAGCAGATTTTTAAGAACTTTACTAAAGCCCGCGCATGGGATTCAGAACACAGTAAGAGGGATAACATGGAGGTCTTTGACGAAGTCTTCCCTAACTGCTCAACAATCTTATAATCACTTTTTTCAAATAATTTTCAATACCTCCTCCAACTCTTTCCTGGAGGTATCTTTAGTTATAACTTCTTTAGGTGCCTCCATCTGGGAAGGCTCTATCATTTTCTCTTTGCATCGAGTCTCAGTAATTGACTCGGTAGAGGTAACACAAACTGGTGTGACAACAGTCTTCGAAGAGATTTCCGGAGAGAAAACCCTTCCGCTTCTAGTAACCTTATTGGTCCTAGAAATATTGTCAATGTTGGGATCAACAACTTCAGTACCTTCATTCTCAACAGTAAATGGCTCTTGCTTGACGCCATGGTAGTAGATGTTAACACTATAGTTCAAAGGGATAACTTTGTGCGAGGAATACAGAATTGGCCCGGGTGTAGTGATTATCAGAGGAGCGATTATGGGTTTAGCCTTAATCCTTACAGGGCCTTTGGTAGTAATCCTGATAGGAGTGCTAGAAATTACAGATAAGTCTTGAAACAAATTATCAATAGGAGGAATCCTCTCAACTATAATGATATGGTTGTCCATCAGACGCTGAATACCTTCTTTCAGCAACTTATAGCCATTGGGTTGGGCTACACAGTGGTAACATCTTTCAATATAACCTGGAAATAAACCAACTTGCAGCAGATTCTTCTTGATAGCCAGGAGGGGAGTAGTCAACTCACTTACTACAAAAACATATGAAACATCATCAATAGCATTTATGCCTTTGTCGTGCTTCAGCATAGATGCAATAATCATGTTGGGGGTCTAAGGAGGATCAAACTCAATCTCTTTATTGTCAATCATGTCCTGAATTTTATTCTTCAAAGCCAAGAAGCTATTGGTGTCGTGCCCAGGGCTATTGGAATGGTAGGCACATTTCACATTAGGATTATAATGAGGAGAGGAGGTGTTGGGATTCTGAGGAGGATCCCTCAGTGTAATCAGCTCTACTTTCAGTAAGTGTTTTAATGCCTTAGACAATGGCATGTTGGTCTTTGTAAACTATCTTCTTGGTGCCTCAGACCTACGTTGATTGTTTTACTGATGTTGTTGCACATGAACATGATTAGAAATTAACACCGCTCCTACAAATTGGTTAGAATCACCTTTAGCACGACCCTTCTGGCCATACATAACATTAGTGTCTTTTTAACCATTGAACATCTTCTTTACCATACTTAAAGACACAGCCACTTGAATCTTTCCACTTCTGATACCACTTTCGACATGTTCTCCTGTTAGTATCAACTCGGTAAAACCAGATCAAGAACTTCTGATCAGATGATTAAAGAAAGATCCTATCAGAGTTCCCATGAACATATCAACCAACTCCCTATCAAACAGAGGAGGTTGAACTCTTCCATCCAGAACTCTCCACTTCTGAGCATATTCCTAAAATCCTTCATTCGAACCCATGGTCATGCTCTGTAATTGCACACGAGTTGGTGCAAGATCAGCATTGTACTGGTATTGTTTGTAAAAGGCAGCAGCCATGTCTTCCCAAGTACGTATACTGGTTCCTTCCAGCTGATAGAACCATTCCAGTTATGTCCCAGATAGGCTCTCTTAAAAGAAGTGAACCCATAATTTTCTGTCAGCAGTATGGGGTTGGATCTTCCGGACATAAGACCTCAGATGAAGCTTAGGACAAGTAACACCATCATATTTGGAAAAAGTAGGGACCTTGAACTTGTGAGGGATAACAACCCCCGAGATAAGACCCCCAACTCTTCAAAATCTAGCCCAGGAACTTTATGGATTTCCATGGCATTCAGACAATCTTCCAGGTGTTTGTATATGTCATTAGCAGGAGGATATTGCTCATCAGAATAGTCTTCTTCATCAGGAATTTTACCAGGACCAAGATTGCTCCCCTCCTCATCTTTGATACTTCCACTGTCTTCTTCTTGATTGTCATCTTCATCTGATGGAATATTAGAAGCTTGAACCTATTTGGCGGGACCTTTGAATCTTCTCCTCATGTTGAGGATACAAGCCAATTTCCTAGTCTTTTTCTTCTTGGCGATGAGCGCCAGCTGTTCTTTCTGCCCCTTGGCTAAGTTCAGGAGCGTCTCTTGGAATTGGGCGTTTTGAGCTTGAAGGTCTTTCATAGTTTATTCAAGAGCCGTCTTTAATGAAATAAACAACTAGAAGATGAGAAATCTTGTCTTGGGAAATACGTGTTATATAATGACATGCATGATATGTGGATGCAATGTTTTCAAGGATCTCGCGGGATAAACAACAGGAAATGTTAGAAGTTGAGTCTAGTTGTAGCTTTGACTGAAGAATTTTGCGTCTTTGAACGTCCTTATATGAGAATCAAGCTCACCGTGTCGAGTGGGTCCTAGCCTTTGACTCAAGTGAAAGTAATTTGATCTTTGATGGCATTAGAGGAAAATAAATCCCCTTGCCCCTTTCTAGACGTTTGGTTCATAATAAACCTGCATCACAGGAATTTGATATCCTTGAGCGATCAGTGAAAATGATATGGTATGATGTCATGATGTCATGTTTGAACAAATAACAAACACAAACAAAGCACACAAGAGCCTTAGGTTTAATGCTTGCATGGGGTTCATAGGCAAGTACCCTCTTGAAGTTTAGTTGGCTCAACCTGTCCTAAGAACAGTAACCGAGTTCTAGGAATCTCATATCATTGATCTTTATCACATGCTTTGTTTTAGCAGAGTAACTGACGTGCCACCAAAATATCCTGAGAGTCAAATCTCAATGAGTGTAGCATCGAGTATCAACCAACTTCGGATTGCACCAAATCCGGCCATATCACTACCTTCTAATGGCTTAGTTAGGTCAATTAAGATTCTAAAGGTCAGTTAGTACTTATGACACCACGCGACAGCGTTGTGTTATCCTCGATTTACTCAAGGAACACCAGTACAAATCAATGTGTCACACTAACGTAGCCATCATTGCAACCATATCGATCTACGATGTACAGTTTTCATGATCTATAGCTACTTACCTAGGGTATCCCCAGATCTGGGTATAGGATCTTTGTAATAAATTTAAAATTTGGGCAACTCTCAAATATAAAGAAGTCAAAGCAAACAAGTAAAAAGAAGTAAAGTGATCCTAAACTCTAAGGTAACCCCTCTTTTAAGATTCCTAGGAGAGTCGTCAGTTCTGTAATACGGTGGGAGAATTGACTTGGTTTTGCATTTTATCGCAAATGTTGCGGATAACAAGAGCCGCCACCGAATTTTCTTTTATCCAAGAAGGAATGGGTCAAAAGAACAGGAAAGACCTTGAGATTTTTGAGTTCGGGGGGTAGATTATGAAAAGGTAAGGTGTTAGCACTAGGCTTGTTCATGGTACAATTTTGTCAAAAAACTCAACCGAAGAACTGAACCATTATATAAAGTCATCTGAACCGTACCGAACCGTTTCAATTTTTTAAGACCAAACTGAACCAAAACTTTTTGTCTGATATAACGGTTCAGAATTTTGAACCGTACCAAACCATTAGAAGATAATTTTTCCAAACTGAACCATTTGTTAAGGAACCGAACCGTTATACTTGGTTTTGAATTTATTTTAATAAAAAACTATTTAAATTTATTTATAGTATTTTTTTTTATAAATATTTTTAATATATTTTATTACATAATTTTTTAACTTATTCAAAATCAAAATCACAAATTAATTCAAATCAAAATCGCAAACTTGAATAAACAGCTTATTTACAACTTATAACACAAGTGCTTATAGAAATAAGGACTTATGAAATAACCAACTAATACTTGAAAGATGTATTTCTATTAGTTTTCTATTAGTTTTAACATTCAATTGTAAAGACTAATTTTTAAAATTAAATAGAATTACAATGAAAAGTAAAACTATCATTTAAGAGAATTAAACATCGGTAAGTGTGTATCTGGAATTGAGTTCAAATTCAAGATCAGAATTAGACTTAGACTTAGGTCTTCTTAAACTAAATAAGATAAAAGAGATTCCTTATTATATATATAGTTAATATGTGTTTAAACTATAAAAACACTTAAAATTTTGCATTTTTATTTAGAAATGGAGTCTCATTGTATTTACATATCACATTACACCATGCTTAGAAAAAATCATGTTTATTTATTCCTAACGTGAACATTAATTTTGACTATAAGCTTGGGCTAACAAACGTGGAGTGAGAATGACTTGGAGAGGAGAGGCTTTGATGTTGGTTATTCCACTTTAACTTGCAAAGCCTTCATCATCATCAAGATTAAC
The DNA here is from genome assembly GCA_948472305.1 of Vicia faba. NCBI lineage: Eukaryota > Viridiplantae > Streptophyta > Magnoliopsida > Fabales > Fabaceae > Vicia > Vicia faba. The sequence goes on along the minus strand of OX451740.1, from coordinate 78,634,094 downwards.
AACTGATGTCTGAGATGTTATCTCTACAAAGCAAAATAAAAAATTAGTATACAAACAAAGTAAAGATTAGAATGAAGATCCATTTCATAACTCACTTTTACAAAAGCAATAGTTATAACTTCATAACCAAGTGCACAAATAGATATAGTTCTGGCATACATCAGTAGAAAAACATAAGTGATCCATGGAAATGTACTAATATCTTGCTATAGTATCAATAAAGATACAAAATCAATTCATACATTCATTACCGTGGAAACATGGAACAGGTAATGAAGAACCACCATAAAAGCATTGTCATCTATGATACTCTACTGCATTGAATTAATTTAGATGGAACATCAATTCCAATGCCATACCAATAATAAAAAATACACTCACTAAATCACTTCCTCCTCTTCAAAACCTATTATACCACTCACTCAATCTCACTGCTAGCTGAGTGTTAACGAATAACGACACCAGAAAAAAAACTAGCTAGAAACTCAAACTGATGGATCCTCTTATGCCATAATCTAATAATGTTTGTGCAAGAATCTTCATCATGGTATTTCACTATTGATTCACTGTAACATAGTGTTGTTTTGTCTTGTACTGGCTGGTATAGTGTGATAAAGAAACTACAACAACTATTGCATCAGCTAAAGAAAAGATTACAAAAAAAAGAACTAATTCATGCCAACGATCTTTTAAGCGGAGTCATCAAAGAAAGAGATGAATCCAGAGTACAATGCCATAACCTAATGCTTGAAAAACAAGAGTTTCAAATCAAGAACAAGTCACAAAGTGAAAATGAATATCTAGCACCAAATGCTTCTTCTTCTGATTGCAAACAAAACAACAACACTACTTACACAGTTTCTAATTTAATTGATAAAAATTTGATATTGTTACTAGGGCTTCTTACCTTTATCCTTAGAGCTTATCCTTCTAATGCGGCAGCGCCGGTTGGCACGAGAATAAATGAAACAATAAGTTGGAAAATTATAAATAAAAAACGTTAGAAAATTGATTTACCATGCTATAATTGATGGATCTCATCAAGGTTCTCCTTAGAAAATAAGGAGGTTGATTCTCCTTTCAACCAGTCTTGCGTGCAAACAAGCGCTTCCACCATTTAAGGTGTTAGACAAGTGCGATAATCACTAATAACCCTTCCACCAGTGCTGAAAGCAGATTCTAAAGCTACAGTAGAGGCGGGAATAGCCAACACTTCTCGAGCTATGCTTTCCAAAATAGGATATCTAGTTAAGTTGACTTTCCACTAACCTAAGATGTCAAACTCAATTATTTTAACATATGATACCCATGTTTCTTGTAGATATGATTCAATTTCAGTCTTAGGATCAGACTTATGCCCAATTTCTTGACTGTAGTGCCAGAAAATATTATCATCATCATCCTTATTTGGCGGTGTGTCTACTTGGCTAGATTGAGAGTCATCAAAACCTCGATATTGAACATAAAGTTCTGAAAGAGAAGACTTCATTTTTTTAAATCATCTACTTTTCCGGTGTCAACATATAAAAGATCAATATAAAAATCTGCAATAGTCAATTTCACCCTTGGATCAAGAACAAAAGAAATCAATAGTAAGATGTTTATTGTGTCAGGATTTCCTTAATACTTGTTGAATTTACCTTTCATCTTATTCGCCGTGTTTTTGATGTGCTCTTTATTACTCTCTAAATGCTTATTTATCCCTTTTCCAATGGTGAATACCTCTTCCATATATGAAGCACTAGTGACATATAATGATCCAGACAAACTATTTGTAAAACATCTCAAGCAAGGGAAGCACTGATGCAACATATGCCCAATCCTCTTTCTTAACTCCCCCATTTGTTTTGTCCATTTCTTCGTGAAATGTCTTATCTCGTGCATAGAGTAAGTCAAAAGCTTTTTGATACTGTAAGGCAACCTTCAAAATTGAATAATTTTAATTCAATCTAGTTTCAACATCAAGGATAACAACACCTTTGTATGTAACTTTTTCCTGCACCACATATTCCATAAATTTGACTAGTCTGCTAGGAGAAGATTTGACAAATTTAACCGCATGAAGAATTTTTTTAATGCAACTTTTATCCTCCTTCAATCCAGATTTTACAATTAAGTTCAAGATATGCACACAACAACGCATGTGAACATATTCCCCATTCAAAACAAGATTACTCCAAGATCCCATCCTTATGCTGAGATGCTTAATCATAGTGGTGTTTGCAGAAGCATTGTCAACCGTTATGGTCAAGATTTGACTCAACCCCTAACCTCTTAAGTAATCATCAACATATTTTCCAATCATTTGACCCGAGTGCCCCGTGATTTGACAAAAGTTGATGATTTTCTTATGCATCTTCCATTCACTGTCCACAAAATGCACGGTCAAACTCATGTAACTTAAGTTTTGAGTTGAAGTCCAAGTGTCAGTAGTCAAACAAACTCTTCCACAATTTGATAAGAACTTTTTCAATTTCTCGTTTTCTTCAAGGTAGAGCACCCAAATATCATGCCTTAATGTAGACCGTGATGGGATATAACACCAAGGCTGCAAAGTGATTAATAACTTTCTAAAGACTTCATTCTTCATAAAACAGAATGGAAGCTTACAACACATAAATGTTTTCACAAGTAGCGCTCGACATTCCTCTTGATCAAACTACTTTCCCTTCTGAATTGGTTTTTCTCCTTTTGTTTGGTTGGGTGGCTTGGGTTTTATCATGATCATAAGTAGTGCATCTACCTAGATGAGTCTGCATACCACTTGTTCTGTTACTTTACTTAATTAAGACTCCACAGTATTGACATTTAGCCTTTTTCTCATCACCTTCCACCGCGGGGAAGTGGTTCCACATATCAGACTGCAATTGACGCTTTTTTTCTTTGGGATGTGGTGGCAATATAGCTTCATCATGAGTGCTAGATAAAGTTGTAAGACTTATATTCTATACATTCTATATCATCTATTTAATAAAAAGAATAGCAAAATTAGAACTTAAACCATAAAGTAACATACCACCTTAAGAAACAATGCAAGACAAGTCAAACTGAGCTTCATCAAAAACTAAACTGGCAGGAAAAGAAAACAGAAACAAGAAATTTCTCTTTTTTTATTTTCTCCCTTCTACAAATACAAAAACAAAATGATCAAATTGAAATTGAGCCTTAAATTATTAGTCCTAAATAAAAGAGGAAGTCCAACTTCTAAAATTTCTGTTTTATCTTCAACAAACTAAACCCCACCGTGCATGCTATAAAAACTAAACATATAAGAAATTTGTAGTTTGCTAATTGAGATTACTACTCCATAGAAACTATAAGAAAGCATAAAAAATGAACAATTAGATACTTTAATTAGTATAACTATTTCTACAACTATTGATAGTTAATGTTTGACATCATTGGGTGACACATATGTTATATCATTGTATTTATAGGTGAATTATGAAGCCACTGCCCCAATGGAAAGGTACCGGAGACAAAGTCGATGCACTTGTTAGTGGTATAGGTACTGGTGGTACTATAACAGGTGCTGGGAAATATCTTAAAGAGCAGAATCCCAACATCATGGTTGAATTTTAAGTCATTCATTTGATTGGTAGTTCAAGTATGTTTCAATGTTTTCTAAAAAATTGTAATGCCCCGTCATGTATCATATTAAAAGATTTAAAGATAGAGCATTTTATTATATCTAAATATCTCTTAGTGACTTGAATTATAGTTTTTTTGTTCGAACTTTTTTTATCTATTACAATTGGACTCCTAAAGCACTTCCTACCAAATCCTGATATGTGTGATTTGGCAGATATCAAGTGATGAAGCAATAGAAACTGCAAAGGCTCTCTCTCTCTTATTACAATGAAATCACGGGTTGACTCTCTCAACAATCCAGTTTTCCATTGCTGCCGAATTCAAACTTGATCTGAATGTTAGCCTCTGGTTACACTTTAGATTCAAGTAATCAACTTGTAAATATTTGAAACCATATCCAATATGTAAACAAATCCAGAAAATACAACATAGCTTCATTTGGGACAAAATATATGATGGAAAATTTGAACAGTTGGAAGAAACATTTTAATAAACAGTTAATGGTCATTCAAGTTAAAGCCATATATTCAGTAAATAGTAAAGTATTTGAATAAAACATGTTACTAGATTCCATTGGGTAAAAAAAGACATAGAAATTGACGGTAATAGAAGATGTAGAGAAAAGGTGAAGTTATAGAGAAGATGAATAACCTGATGTAAACGATTTGGTAATAGAACATAATAATCAAAGAGGGACTGTGGGTTTTTTCAGAATCACCACAAACGCGATTTTCAGAATCAAAGAGGGATTGTGGTTTTTTTCAGAATCACCACAAACATGATTTTTAGAAGCCTTTGTTTGTTTCAGAATCTAAGCTTCATGAACGCACAAAAGTGCTTATTTTCAGAATCACTTTTCAGATGATATTAGCTATCTAAACAAAATAGCTTATCATGAAAGTTGTGTTTTCAATTTCAAAGATAGAGTTTAATTTTCATGTTTATTAATGGTTCAGTTTTGATTTATGTTTGGTTAATTTTAATTTAGTTCGGTTCTAGAAGCGTTAGTAAAATAGTGGTTCAGTTCACTAACCAAATATAATGGTTTGGTTATTTTAACTTCAATTCTATTTAGTTTAGTGGTTCAGTTCATAGATTTTTTAAACAGTTCTAGTTAGCACCCTTTTTATCCGCAATTATCTACGGGCTCTTAATCGCTTAGCTCACTTTTTTAAATTTCTTTGTGATGTGGGTTTGAAAATATTTTGAAAAAGTCGCCAATGTAAGGCGAAACTTTGTAATGATTCTCGTATCTGTCCTCGAGAATACGTACAAAGTGTTTGTTTGAAAATGTTTATTGGAAAGTGTGATTGTGAGAAATATTTTTTTATTTTGAAGAGCTTTGTGAGCAATCGATTAAGATATACCCTACTCAAGGTTGTTCTTGTGCTTTTCCTCCTCCTTTAGATAGTTTTATATTACCATTAGTTAGTAGGAAGCCCTATCGTTAGATATGAAGGGACAAACGAGGGTCATCGTACAGTCACTAAAGGCCACTGGTAAGGACGCTTTAGCAATTTTTGTTAAGGGACTAGATCATTTATCAGAAGGAAATGTCGAATGGTCATCGAGGGACTATGATCTTTGTATTGAGGGACTTTGCTAAAGCGCCCCCACGTTTGAGGGACATGAATGCTTATTTTCCAAAAGCAACAAGGTAGGTTACCCTAGAGGTGTGAGTGTGTGAGTGATTTATTTTCAGTTATTTAAATTTTTGCGTTAGGGTTAGCTATCGATTCGTTATTAGTCTTCACATGCAAGACCTAATTACTAAGCAACAATATAGTAAAATAATAGCAGAAACATAAAGTGCCTAAAGTAAAGGCAGAATGTAAACCCTAAACTATTACATCGCTTCAGGAAAGATACATAATAGAAAGCGCAAAATAAAATTTCTAAGCTATTACAACCCGTGTATAGTTACATAATAATGAAAAGAAAAGAAATGCGAGAAATAAAAATTGCGTTCGCGCAATCGATCTAAAAATGTGAAAAATAAAAAGGAAAAGATTTTTTGGTATTTTTATGAAAAAAAATGATTTGTGATGAATTTAAAAAAACCTAATAATATAATTAATTTTAGTAAAAAAATTCAATTAATTTAATTAAAAAACCCTAAGAATCTAATTAATTTTAATTAGAAAATTAATTAGTTAAATTAATTAATTAAAAAAAGCGATTAAAATTAAACTTAATTAATTAACCTAAACTAATATTTATTTAAATTAATAATAAAAATAAATATGTAAGATAAAATAGAGAAAAATATAAAAAGGAAAAGAATTGGGCCTGGTTGTAGCCAACCGGGGGGTGCAGATTGCAAAAGGGGTCCAGACCCAAGCGCTGGCTTCTGACATCCAGTGTGTGGCATCAACGAAGATGCATCGTGGGGAGCGCATCTGGAAGCATCAGATGGATGCGGCACTGAGGATGCATCATTGATGTGGGGGCGTGTTGTACTAGATCTGTAAAAGACAGAAAATATGAAAAATTACAAAAGGTTGGAATCGAACTCACGCCTTGTATATGAATGATTTAGAGGCAAGCGTGCTACCACTGGGATGGTGATACATTCGATGATATAACTGAGACGAAATAATTATATTACAAAATCAATTGGCTGGACCAGAGAGGCACCAGAGCCCTAGCTCCGACCGTCTTCTCCGGTGAGTATATTTTTCAAACCTGCAAAAACAACAAATGTTAGGGGTCCAAAGGTATCCTACCCCCCTAAATTAAGGTCTGCAAATTCAATGGGACCATTATCCTGGGCTAAAATATGCTGGTTTAGGAGATATATCAAAATTATCATGGATCGGTAAGAACATGGAGATTCATGACTATGGTAGTGTGGGACTCATGCAATGATCTTAGCTTGTATAAACACATCTCAGAAAAATATTGATAGCGTTAGCATGCCTTTAAAACAATACAAAAATCCAAATATGAATTTACAAAGATAATGAGATCGGAGATGTACGCATACGGGTTTTATGAGCTTTGGATCATCAAATTTGATCCATTCTTACTATGTAGTTCTCCTGGAAGAGAATGGAACAATTGGAATGCTTTGATGGTGGCTGCAATTAGGGTTCTAAGGTTGCCCCAGTTTGAATGATTTTTTGAGAATTTTGAGAGGTATTTCTTGCAAATATTTTCGTGTCCAAGGGTTTGTCTGAATGCAGAGAATATATAGGGGTGAAATTAGGTCAAATAAACATGGGCTTGGACTTGTGTAAGAAGTTTTGTCTTTTATCTTATTTAATTTTGAATTTAAAATAAATAAAATAAAAATAAATAGAGTAAAAATGTTAAGGTGTGCATGAAGTAGATATAAGCTTCATGCATTTTCTCAATTTTCCACAACTTGCACTAGTCATAATTCTCTCAATTTTTACCATTTGAGGGTAATCTTAGACTTTTTGGAAATCTCAAGATGTCCTCTATAATCTCTATGTTAATCACTTTTTTATTTGAGGATTTTATCTTGATGTAAGTTGCCTTGACAAAAAGTGTCTTTTTGTTGACTTTTGAAATGACCTATAATGTTTTGACCTATATCTCTCAAATGAAGTATCTTTTGGACTTGATCTTAGAGAGACAAAGTTGTATAGAATTTAATATCCTTGAATATGAGTTTTGGTTGAGGAAAATCTGATGAAGCATGTGAAAGTTTTGCTTGGTCAAAGTTCAGTTGATTTCTCCTTAAGAAAACCCTAATTTATTAACTTTAATATTTTCATGAATTGAGTGTTTTCTTGATGAATCATGATTAAAACTTGATCAAATGATGAATATGACTTCAAAATATTGAGTTTGACCAAAAATATTGAATTTTGACTCTATGTTGACCATATTTGACTTTTTGTCAATACAATTGATTTTCAGTTATCTGAGCAAACTTGTGATGTAAGGCATGGAACTTGGTATGAACATTCTTGAATACATGTAAGAGACCATGAAACCCACTTGAGGCATTAGAAACCCAGTCTTCCTTGAGACAAGTGAAACCCTAGTTGTAAGTCCATTGCTTAGGAGGAGAATTTGTCTGATCAATTCTTGAGCAACCCTGAGCATTTGAGAATCCTGGGAGAATGTCTTGAATAAAAATGGGAGGGCCAATTTTGGGGTTCAACACTTGGAAACAACTGTACTAAACCAGATTGAAACTCAAAAGGAACATCAACATCAACATATTCAATATATAATTCATTGTAATTAACATCAGGAGCAACAAGTTGCCTTAGTGTTCTTTGATCAGCCATGTTATCAAAAGCAAAAATACCAACAATGTCCCAAGTAGGCAAAAATAAATTGAAAGAAGGAATATGATTAAAATAAATTCAGAAAGTATAAAAACACAAAATTTAATCTAATTAGGTGAAAGAAGAATTTTGGAATTGTTTTTGGAATTTTTCGAAACTATGAAAACAGTAAAAAGTTCATAAAAACTAGAAGAAGAAAAAGAATTTGGGAATTTGACGGTGAAATCCTTAACTCTTTTAGAGTAAGGGATTAATGATCCTATGATTTTTTTGCTCCCAATAGGCAAAACACATATTGAATCGAACACAATGTTTCAGAAAACAAGATATTCATAACAGGTCGAACATTCGGACGCGAAAATGCAGGAAGACGTGGAAAAACGCAGAAAAATTACAGAAAAATGCAGAAAAACAAAACAAAAAATACGATGCCAATTTGATCCACTGTCGCGCGCAAATCAAAACGAGTGATTTTATAAACGGTAGTTAGCGACTGTGACTCAAAAATCGTATCACGAGGGTTCTTGTATTGTTATTAACCAACATAAACGACTGCGGGGGGTTTGTAGGTTCAGAATCGAATTTAAAGAACAGAGCAAATAAGTGATTATAAAATAAGTGATTATAACATGTTAATCTGCCGGTTCGATTTCCAACTTATCATCGGTCAATATAATTCCAATTCCCTGAACGATATCAATTCCTATTTGATTGCAATATTGAATTAACAAGCACAATTCACTCTACAAGATGTAAATTCCTAATTTTCGAACTAAGAAAACAAATTAAATGTGTCATGAATTAACCAAACACGATTACGGGGATTAAGCAAATGCGATTAAATTATAGGAACATACAATCATCGAATTAAATCAATATTTATCCTATAGAAATTGAATTAAGAAAACAAGACATAGAGCATAATATTAAAGGGAATAAGAAATTTTATTGAAATTGATAAAAACCTTAAAGTTTGTGGAATTCGACATCGGCAGATTTCCCCTTAGGATTAGTTTCTCATGAAAGATTTGTACAAGCAAATATTTTTTTCTCGTGAAAATTTTGTCTAATGTTACTGTAGCGCGGCTGAAACCCTTATAAACAAAATAAGATTTTTTACTACTAACTCAAACTGGGTCAAAAACATAAACCAGGCCCATAAAATGATCCAAAACAAATTATTTTCTAAAATCTGAAATTTGAACAAATTACTGAGAATTATGCACTCCGAGTTAGCTTTTTACTCCAACATGAAAGTTGTAGCTCTTTATCCCAGTTTTCCAAAGCATATTAGAATGTATTGATTTGATTCCCGTAGCTCCAATTACGATCCAAACAGTGGACAAATGTCAAGTAGCCGCTAAAGTTGAAAACAACAATAAAAATAGATTAAAGGCAAACAAAGACTTAATTCTAAAAACACAATATAATAGAAAAATAAACAAAAAAAAGTATGGAAATGCCTAAGTACAAACATAAGAGAATGTTCATTAAAATTCACTGATCAATGACCTTTAATCTTAGGTCACATTCATGTCAAGCTTCATTCAATATCAGTTGGTCAAGAAAAGTTCAAGTTTGGTGCATGTTTTCAAATGGAATCAAGTTAGGGTTCATGTGTTTATTTCCATGCTTTTTTTATTCAAGTTCTTAACATATCATCAAGGTTCTTCAAAAGAAATTCAAGATTCTTTCATCTTATGTTCAAGTGATCATTATTGAGCCTTTGGATGCAAGGAAAGACAAGAAATCTCAAGGTGGTGCATGGTTGGTTGACCTAAAATCAAGAATGGCATGCCATTTGGTCCAAACCCCATAAATTTATCATTTATTAATATTTTTTAGGCCTTCTATGATCCAAATGTCCCTTTTGATGTCCTCTACAACTTTGCTTCAAGGGTCAAATACCAATTTAGCCTTTAAGTCCATCAATTTTTTGAAAGTTCTCAAAGTCCATTTGTGCACAAAATTAGGTTTGTGACGTGGTCGACCTAGTGCCTGACCTGAAATTTCAGGTCATGAACTTAACTTCTCAAGCATCCCATTTTCGGCTCAAGACTCCTTTTGACTTGGTTCTTTTTGCATTGTGTTCTCCTCCATGAAAGATTCATTTGGCTCAAGAAAAAATTTAAAAATGCAAGACCGGATTCCATTTGGCCTAAGCATGAACATGGTGACTTGAACTCTATTTTGTACCGTGACCTATAATTAGTAATCATGCATGTGCAAATCAACTTGGGACCACCCAAATCATGTGCAAAGTTGCTCCTTACCTTAAAACGCGTTTCACCACAACACAAAACAACTTGATGAGCACCTAAACTCACACATTCTATGCTCATTTTCACACGGTTTAGATTAAGAATTTTGTCAACTTGGTTGACACGATTGGAGAAGAATCCCGCACGTATCATGAGCTCACTTACTCTTCTATGAATATAGGAAGCTTTTGCCTTCATTTAGAAGCTTCGAAAGCCAAAGAAACTCTAAATTTTTTGCTCTCGATACCTCTCAAAAACCAGAAAACCTAAACTCATTTTCGATTCATTTCAAATTCAAATATCCATCCAGAAAGCATCATCGGCATCCTATGAAGGTGTTTGAACGTTTACAAAAGCTTGAATCTCGTTGCAAGTACCAACTCGAATCCACCATTTTCAGACCTTGAAGCTTCACTTCGAAAAGGTAGTTACGAGTAAAATTCTTGAGCTAACAAGTTACCAGTATCTTCGTCCTGCTTCAATGATAAAAAACCCTCACTCACCTTGAATTTATTCTTCAACTATACTATTTAATTTTACTTTGAAGTTTCTAGGGTTTTTGCGTATTTATGCAAATTCTCTCTACTTAGAGTGAATCAATGGCTCTAATGCAGATACTCATGAACGATGACATGAGACAAAGCTAAACCATGTGGTGTTTGGACTTGAATCTCAGATTTTATGACTTTGCAAAATCACAGTTCGTAGGTTGAAGATGAAGTGATTCACGCGTGCTGGAGCCAAATTCATTTCCTCTGGCAAATGGTGGTGTGACCCGTGTGGTAGCCGTTGGACATTTTATTTTATTTTTTATTTTAATTATTTTTTCTTTTAAAATCATTTAAAAATAGCTCCAAAAACTTCTTTAACTCCAATTTTTTTTCATAAATCATAAATAATATTTTCTAGCTTACATATTTTTTTCCTTTAGAATTTAAAGGTCCTGTTTAGCATTTTTCGCTATTTTTCCTTTATTTTCCTTTTAATTAACTCAAACAATTATTTCTTCATTGTTTTAAAATATTTTTAGTCCAACTTTTGAGATCTTGATCCTTCGAGTTTTTCTGACCTTCTCAAATATTTGTGGCTTTTTGTTTGATGTTTTAAAGAATTATTTGAAATTTATCTTTAGTTTCCATTTTAAAATCATTTTTAGTTCAATTTAAATATTATTTTGATTGTTCTTGGTGCTTGATGGTTCTGACTTTAGGTTGACTTGGTCAATTGTGGTTGATTGAAGCTCATATTGTTCAATTGGACTTTGGATTGGTGCTTGATGAACTTTCTTCATTTCAAATATACCATTAAATGATCATTTGATCATTTTTGGTACTTTTGATTGATGAGAAGTTTGTCTCAAGTTATCATGAAGAAGATGAATTGAAGTAATGATCTAATCCACCTTCCTTAGTGATTGATCAATTCTCCATGTCCTTATTCTTTTTCTTCTTCTTTATTTTATTTTGACTTGTGTTACATGTTTTAGGAGAATGAATTCTTGTGTCATTTCTCTAACATGTATTCCACATACATTGCTATAGCCTAACCTCAGATAGTTGTGACGTCTACATAAATCCAGTTACGATTGCTTAACATAAAGCTAAATTATCCCGACTCGGTTGATTAACTACTAACACTAACTCCATATTATTGTGCTAACTTTTACTTTATGCATTTTAAATTAATGTCATTTAATTTTATGTCATTTATATTTCAAGTCATTTATATTTCAAGTCATTTACATTTCAATTCATTTACATTCATGTCATCTTTATTTTTTGGCTTTTATCTTTTGTTATCTTGTTCTTTATTTCTTTCAAAAGACCAAAAACATTAATAAAGATGAAAACCCTAAAAACTTTGAATTTTTATCTATGGACTTGATGTTTCTATCCTTTGCTTGGAGTTGGAATTTTGGACTTAGATCTAGGATTCAGGTTCCCCTGCTTGGAGTTTGTACAAGAGACCTTGGAAATTCATCTGCAACATTGATCAATATTTGAAAACTTGGCCTTGTTTGGTTATATTCATATGATGCTTTACTGGTTCATCTGAGACTTGGCCTTGTCCTGAGATCTTTGAGCTTTATGTCTCTATATGAAATTTGTGTACTCATCTGCTCTGTGCGTGCTTGCTTGCTTGTGGATTAATTAAAAGGAAAGGAATTGCTAAGTTTGACTAATGTCAATTGCTTGCTTCATCCTGTTTAGTTCACTTGCACCCACAAAGGCTTTCTCTTGGGCTACCTTACAATGAAACCATTTATTTCTTGTCATTTACTTTATGCTTTAGGATAGTCTCTTCATCTCCTCCCATTCTTAAATTTTCAAAGTCTTCTCTCTTTTTTTCATAACCTTCTTGTTTCAAATTTACAACCACTTTCAAAATAAACATTGACTTTGTCAAGTGATTTCAAAACTTTTTCTCAATAAAAACTAAAACACTTAAGCATGTCAAAATCATTTCAAAAACACTGAAAAAACACAAACATCATCAAATCAATTTTGTGCTCTTGCACTTTTTCTTTTCAAACTTTTCAGAAAAATTAGACATAAGCCATCTTCTTGTAGTGATGTAAATCTCCTGTTCTCATAGTATGAGTGAGAGATGTTGACATTTTCAACTTGAATGTTGAGACATGCTTGTTGATTATATCCAAGCCAAAGTTCTCCATCAAGATGATGCAAATGATCACTTTTTCATGCTTGTGGGTGATAAGTTGAGTTTTCTACTTGAAAATGATGAAATGTCTTTTCATTAAAATCAATCAAACAAACACCATCTTGTTCTTTTTAAAAGAACTACGTGGTTCTGACTTCTTCATTGCACAAAGTGAGGTACGTAGGCACATGGCTCTCGAAGACTTGGCGAATAAAAAAAATGTGTTTTCTCATCTCCCCAGTATTTTTTGCAAACAACTATTTTAGCCTAACACATATTTTCAAGAGGTTCCTACAGAGTACCATAGATGTGAGAGGTGATAATACCTTCCCCTTGCATAACCAATCCTCGTACCTAGATCTTTCTTTTTTGGATTTTATCGATATTTTCCCATTCCTTTGGAAACAATAATGTTCGGTGGCAATCTTACTTATTATTTTTACGAGTTAAGTTAATCAATAGCTTAATCTCAATTTTCCCGCCGCAACAGAGCACATACACATGAACTAAAGAAGAGTGGTTGAAAAAAGGACTACCAAACTAGCATGTTTCAAAATCTGATTAGGCACTAAAGATAAGAAAAACAATATGTTATGTTAAACATGCTTATAAAATGGGCAATTTATAACATAAGAAGGACACATTTCAAAACACTATCTTAAATAAATATGAGTAATCTAACACAAGAAGAAGAGAAGGAACCAACAATAACTCTTCATCAAAAGCAGTGAATTAAAGAGAACAAAGAAACTGAAATAGGTGAACGTGTAAGTGCAACTTCACCATTAGATGTTTTGTATGATGTCAAAACTAGGAAAACTTAGCATTTATGTATATTGGATGGTATCTCTATGTCATGTGGCACTCCCTTGCATTAGAGGTCTTATGAATCATCAAAAACCACATTGAAATTGACCAAAAAACATGAAAATGAATTTTCTTCATAAAAAGCACATGCACGTGCCAGCACATACGTGTTTCAAGCAGGTACATGTACTACAAAAATGAAGCAATTTCCTCTGGTAAAGTTAGGTCGAAACTTATGAAGGTGTGAGAAACACAAGAAATGGGGGTTTGAATTGGGTTTCACCAAATAAAATCTTTTTGTTGGTGACAAACCATATACGCTTAGAACATAAAACAGTAAATTAACACAATGATTTTTATCCTGGTTCACTATTAACTAAGCTACTTCAGTCCACCATCGCAAGGATGACTTTGCCTTCAACAAGGACTTAATCCACTATAACCAAACTGATTACAGAACAATCCACAACAATTCTGATCAACCTTATTGGAACCCCCAATAGGCCTGTCAATCCTTATTGTAAATCCAATCAAGCCACATCAGGAGTCTTCTTGAGCTCAGACCTTCACTCAGTCTCTCAAGGTATCATTCAGCAATAGTTGAGTACTTTCAGTGTATTATAGATTTGCTTCTTGTAAGCAGATTACACAGACTTTTCAGTATAATGAAGAACGCCTAAGTGTTCTACTGCAAGATACGAGCAACAACTCCTTCCTTATTTACAAAACTATACAAAAATGATTTCTCTATATAGTTTGCACAACGCTTTGGTGTAGTTTTTTTGAGCTTGATTTGAACCGATATATTTGTCGTTGTAATGCAGTTTGTTACTTTTTCTTCAGCTTCCAAGTCTTCCTTTTATAACTTATAATAGAGATCTATTGAAAGGGTAGAAAGGTAAATTGGAAATCTAAGTGTTGGTTCTAAACGGTTATAATGAGAGTAGTCACTGTCAAGTACAAAAGAACTATCCTTGTGCCACTCTATAAGAGTAGAGGTCACACTCACTTTATGTACCTTTTGTACACTATCGCATGTTAACCATTTTGAACCTTTTCTTCTTGATCTATAGAGGCTTCAAATATTTGTATGTTGAATGTTTAAGCTTGTTGTATGAGAATCTTTCTTAAGCCTTAGAACCTACATCTTGGAGTCTTCAGAACTTGTCACATAAAACCTTGTCTTCAGAATCTTTAGAGTTGGTTGTAAGAACTTCCTTTTTTCAGATCATCATAACTTGTTTAACAGAACCTTGTCTTCATAATCTTCAAAACTTTTAACACACATAAGTAAAGCTTTAGAAGGCCTCCAAAGCTAAACCACAAAGCCATGATTAGAATTTCTTGTACTAACGTTCCTAAGACATGTTGCAGAAGATCAAGTCAGAACCTTGACTTTACCGAAACATGTAACCACATGTTTTCTTATAGAGTGTATGTTCAGAACATGATGATGTCACACGCCTTGTACCAGGGCCAGAACATTATAGCAGCAGCTATACACTAGACAAAACCATTAGTGTATACAATTGTTCTCTAAGATAACATGTGAAGTTATCATCAAAATCTCATGGCCAGATGTAGGAAACACTTCTTGTTCTTACAATCTCCTCTTTTTTTATGATGAAAAAACTATGTATTTTGATAGAACAATTTATACAGCTCCCCCTGAATCTGTTAAACCCAAAATTCTATTTAAGCTTGTTTAAAGTGTCCCCCTGAGCCCAAGAATCACAAAATAAATTTTGAGTATCAGAACATAAGAATAGAGAAGTAACACTTCCCTACAACAACTCATCAGATTCCGACTAGAACACCTGGTCTTCACCTCAGAACATGGTTTATATCAGTACTTGATGAAGAATAAAAACTTGATTTGAGCCTGATTGAATAATGCCACGCATTATGTATCAACACTTATGGACCATGATTCTGATATCACAACCAAAACAATGAGCTTCTCAAGCATCAGTGTTTGATTTGATATTCTCCCTTGTATCATACATTTGGACAATTCACAGCTTCTAAGTAGAGCGTACATTGTTGAAGCACACGTATCAGAGCACATATTCTGAGTGGCATATTTGTATGAGAGTATGCATCAAAATGTTGACTTGACTTCCTTTGAACTTTGAATCTGAATTTCATATTTTCATAAAGTTAACAACTTTTTAATACTATGATATTAAGCCAGATTACCTTACTTTCAATAAGTTTATAACTTCTGAATTGTGTTTGGTATTTCTGTTTGAATATTCATATATTCACAAGATGTGCAACATCTTAGATATAAAATCAGAGTTGATATCATCCATAAGGTTTTCAACCTTTGTATTAGGATACTCTTCAACATGTCTTAGAATAAACTCAGTGAACTTGTTTAGAGTTCCTGGATTGAAAACATCAAACAAATAGTTAGTAGCAACAACATTATATATGTTTGAGTTTCATACTCTGAGAGTAAACATTATCAAAATCATTTTACTTCACCCCCTTATTCAGAAATAAAAAAGGTGATAAGGGACAAAGAAATAATCTTTTAAGAAAAACATATTCAAACCAGAAAATTGTTTGGATAATTGTTAAGTTAGGTTATGTCTTTAAACTTGAGATACTTAAAAGAATTTGTTTGGTAAGATTTTATGGAAGTGAAAAATATTGAGCTAATACACATATATTCAAATAAAATCATAACAGCCAAACCAGAACAATTCATTGATTAAACATGGACGAAAAATAAAATACAACATAGTTAAAACAGAGAATACACACAAACGAAAAATAGGAATAAATCCTAAACAACTAGACTTAGAGAAATTTTCAACAAACTTCCTCAAGAACTTCATTTGGACCATTATGGAGAATTGCTTCAATAATCCTAGACTTTGTGAAGAGAATAGAGAGAACTCTAGAAAAAGGTATAAACATTTGGCGCTGAGTTTTGGAAGAAATGATTGAGTCCCTCAGATAGTTAAAGATGGATGACCACTTAAAGAAGGACATTTTTGAGAGAGAGAGAGAGAGAGAGAGAGAGAGAGAGAGAGAGAGAGAGAGAGAGAGAGAGAAGAGAGAGAGAGAGAGAGAGAGAGAGAGAGAGAGAGAGAGAGAGAGAGATAGAGAGAGAGAGAGAGAGAGAGAGAGAGAGAGAGAGAGAGAGAGATTATGATTTTCAAGATGCAAGATAGGAAACATGATAGACACTTATGATGAAAAAAATGAATATATCAATCTAACGATTTTCATTCCCAAGAGGTAGATTACCAAAAATGTCAGATATTTAAGGTCTAACATTAATTAATGAAATGAATCTTCAGTATCCGATGCAGAGATTTCCATAAAAGATATATCTAACCAGGAGTACTTTGACATTTTCCTTGATAGAGTAACTTCTAACTTATAGAGATATCTATAAGTACTTTGTCAAAAAGCATATAAATAATGACCAAATATTTTGTCTCTTGAAAGATCATCTTTATCTTTCTATCTTGTGAGGTTCTCTTTGCAGGAGTTTGATCAATATAGGCTTCTAATTGATTATCTTTTGATTTTCTTTCTTCTTGTTCTTAAGCAGTAGCTCCGTAGGTTTTTGAAATGGTAATCTCCATACTTGAAAGTTTATCAAATAGCTTTGACTTTTCAGAGTCAAACTTATCATTAAATCTAATATGTATTTGTGACATGGTGGGATAACTGACTTGGGTGTTTTGCATTTGATCGCAAATGTTGCAGATAGCAAGAGTCGCTATCGACTTTTCTTTTATCCAATAAAGGAAAGGGTGAAAAGAACAGGAAAGACCTTTTGAGAATTTTCTTGAGTTCGGGGGTAGGTTATGAAAAGGGAATGTGTTAACACCATTTTCATCCGTAGTTATCTACGGGCTCTTAGTTGCTAGCTCACTTTGAAATGCTTTTTGTGAAGGTGTTCGTGATTGTTTGAAAGTATTTTTAAAAAAGTGCCTTCGTTTAGGGGAACTTTGTAATGATTCTCGTCTCTATAAGAATGTATATAAAGTGTTGACTTTTGAAAATATTTCATGAAAGTATTGGTGTGTTTGAAAGATGTTTTGTTTTGAAATGTTTGTGAGCAAGCAACTACGAGCGTTCTACCTACTCAAAAGAAAGTCTTTGTTCTTTTCCTCCTCCTTTAGATAGTGTTATCTTACCATTAGTTAGTAAGAAACCTTATCATTGGATGTGAAGGGACAGGCGTGGGTCATTGTACAACCATAGAAGGAAACACTGTAGGATACCTTAGCAATTTTTTGTGAGGGACTAAGATCGTTTACCAAAGGCAACATCAAAGGGCCATCGAGGGACTACGATCTTGTAATCAAGGTTTTTTTTGCTAAAGTATCCCACGTTCGAGGGACATGATTTTTTTAATCTGAGGCAACAAGTGTGGGTTACCCTCGAGGTGCATGTGTGCAAGGTGTTTTTGTTTTCGTGTATTTTATCTTGAATTAGGGTTGTCTAAGGTTGATTTTAAGGTCTTACCATACAAACCCTAATTACTAACAATAATATGGAAAGCGAAAAATTGCGGAATTTAAATGTCCTAGGCTATTACAATACTTTGGGGGATGGGGGATACAAATTTACAAACGGGGATGATAAGTAAAAATAAACCCTAATTACTATTACAAGGCTTTGACAATTACATGATTTATAATGCAAAATAGTAAAATGCGCAAGAAAATGTAAAGTGAAAAGAAATTGTTTTTTTAGGGTTTTTTTATAGAAAAAAGTTTTATAGCTTCAATTATTTTAGAAAATAACTTGAATGTTTTATCTTGAAAATGTTTTTATAGTGTTAGGCCATTTCCAAGCAATGCAATATGTCAAAAGTAACTTTAATGATCCAAAATCATAGCAAAAATGTATAAAAAAATCAAGATTTCTTGTGCCTAGGATGACACGGGCCGTGTCGCCGGACACTGGCACCAACGTCAGAATCTGCCTACAACTCTTTGCATGTTGTTAGTTTCATCCAAATTTACACAGGCCGTGTCGTGTGAAACAGGCACCCGTGTCAGCCCCTGTCCTACCTGCTTTGCACGTTTCTGACTGACACGGGCCGTTCGTGTGACGCGGGCTGTGTCGTATGACACGGGCACCCGTGTCAGCCCCTGTCCTTCCTGCTTTGTAAAATTTCCAACCCAATTGAACTGACACGGGCCTTGTCGTGTGACACGGGCACCTGCGTCAGTCCATGGCCTGCCTTTTTGCTAAGTTTTTTCTTTGATATGTCATGTTGTATCCTTTTGAAAGCAAAGGCAAATGATGTATGGATAAAGATATTACAATTTGAGAAGACTTACCTCTTGAAGCAAAACTTTAGAACATGTACTAATGTTTTTGGGTGCAAAGTGGTGATTGATCGAGCTCCTTTGGACCTTCTTGAAGCTATGCCAATCCTCACTTTATGTGGAAAGTTGTTGAATCACTCCCACCAAGTCAACTTGCAAGGTACTGTTTTTGAGTTTGGAAGACAATGATAATGATGTTATAAAAGTTGTTCTTGTGTTTGAACAACTTTTATATGATGTGTGTGAAGTATTAGGACGATTTGTTTGGGCAAAACATGCAAGGTGTGAGAAGTTCAAAGATTTGGACTTCAAAGCTCATAAATGGAGGTTTTATGGACATTTCTAGTTTTTTAGAGTATATGAGTTTTGAGGGCTTGTTTATATCTCTTTATCTTACAAATGGTCTCTCTATTTATAAGAAAGAGGTTTTAAGATAAGGGTTGATCATATTTTCAAGTCACATGTTGTGGCTAGGTTGGATTGTAAATGAAACAAGCTTGAAGATCATAGTTCCAATGCTTTGTACTTTGCTTCATAGAGTTATTGGATACTTTAAGCATGCTTGTCTGATTTTTTGTATTGAGTGTGTGTAGGAGGAACAAGTTAGAGGCTCCAGAAGAGCTGACTTTGTGATTAAAGCTACTTTGCAAGAATGGCAATGTTAACTTTGTTCCAGAAATGGAAAAAATCACTTGGACAATGCTTAAATCAAATGGACCATAGCTCAAAATTTTGTGTAAACATTAAATTATGGTGAGATTTGTAAGTTAGAAGGCTTGCAAAGCAAGATTATGTAGCATAGCATGTAGATTGGATTATGTGTTCTTCACCAAAATGACTTATAATTCAAGAATGGATGCCCAACTTCATGCCTTTGGATCTCCTAGCTCAAGTATGATAAATTCATGCTCTTGGATGTTTTGGAAAGTTTCAAACATTGGCTACAACTTTCATGTTGACCATTTTGGATAAATCAAATTTGAACTTGATGAAAATTGGCCAAGAAGTTAGGACAAAAACTGATCAAACCTGTTGAAAATTTCTCTAAGTGTTAGATAAAAATGTCATGACTTTATGGGCTTGTATCTTCAAATCTAAGCATTTTTTGGAGATCAACCCTCTAATATAAAGTTGTAGAATTAATCAAGATATACAACTTTCATGTTGAAAGTTTCCTTTGAATCATCTTGCATCTTGATGAAAAAATGTCATGAAGTAATGAAATTATTAAGGTTAAAAACACTTAGAATTTTCCTAAGTCTTGAAAAGTTTGACTTTTTTGTTGATTTTCTTAACTTTCTTGATTTTCTTGATTCTTGATGATAAATTTTGATATTTTTGAAGGTCTTGATGAATTTTGATCTTTGCAATTTAATATTGACCAAAAAGTTAAAGTTTGACTTTTTGTGTATCAGTTGACTTTTTGTCAATTGATCCAAATTTCAACTATCAAACCTTTGATCCAGAGATATGATTTGAGCCATGAGATTAGGTCAACATGTTGTGTTTAAATCCTTGAGATTATGCTTCAAGCCATTAGGTCATGCATTAGGTCAAAAGTCAATGATCAGTCATTCTCAGTCAAAACCCATAATTTGGAGGCTCAGTGCTTTGGAGGTGAGCTTGTCTGATCAAACTCTTGAGAACCCTTGAGCATTTGAGATCTTTGGCGAGAAATGTCTTGAGAAAAGAGAGGGAAAATTTTGGGGTACAACAGCTGCCCCTGTTCAATCTTCTTAAACCCGAAGAGTTATATTGGTATGCTCGTCATTCGTAACTTGAAGGTGGAAGATGATTGAACACTAAAGTGCCCAGAAATTTGCCCTCGCTAGTGTATGAAGTAATGTTGTTGGTTGATTGTATCGGGAATGGGCCTAAAGATACCATTTGGAGAGGTGATAAAGAGTTACCGGAGACGGGCTTATAGATGCCATCCAAAGTAACTGTTGATAGAGATTTGAAGAAGTATCAGAATAAATCTTTGGTCGATTTATACTAAAACAAAAAATGTCTATACTTACCTTTGAATGGAAAAGAATCAAAATAAATCTTAGAGTCGATTTAACTGAACCAGGGAAAAGTATCTACCAGAATCGAATTAGGATAAATCATTGGTTGATTTTAACTGAACCAAAAGAGGTCTGAAATTGTCTTTAACTGGATAACGAATCAGCTTAAATCTTAGGATCAATTTAACTGAACCAGAGAAAGCGTCTATCGGAAACAAATCAGGATAAATAATTGGTCGATTTAAACTGAACCAACAGAGGTCTAAAATGATATTTAACTGGATGTCGAATCAGCATAAATCTTAGTATTGATTTAACTGAACCAGGGAAAGCGTCTACCGGAACCGAATCAGGATAAATCATTGGTTAATTTAAACTGAACTAGCAGAGGTCTGAAATTATCTTTAACAGGATAACGAATCAGCATAAATCTTCTGATTGATTTAACTGAACTAGAGAAAGTGTCTACCAGAAACAAATCAAGTAAATCATTGGTCGATTTAAACTGAACTAGCAGGGGTCTGAAATTGTCTTTAACTGGATAACGAATCAGCATAAATCTTAGGATCGATTTAACTGAACCAGAGAAAGCGTCTACCAGAGAAAAATCAGGATAAATTATTGTTCGATTTAAACTGAACCAACAGAGGTCTAAAATGGTCTTTAACTGGATATTAAATCAGCATAAATCTTAGGATCAATTTAACTGAACCAGAGAAAGCGTCTACCAGAAACAAATCAGGATAAATCATTGGTCGATTTAAACTGAACCAGCAGAGGTCTGAAATGGTCTTTAACTGGATGTCGAATTAGCATAAATCTTAGGATCGATTTAACTGAACCAGAGAAAGCGTCTACCGAAAAAAAATCAAGATAAATCATTGGTCGATTTAAACTGAACCAGCAGAGATCTTGTGAAGGAAATGTTCATTGTTGATGATATTCATCTGGTGACTGATCTTTTCTGAAAGGGTAAAGAGTTAGTTGTTTGCAATGTCGTGATGTATGAAATACATTGCTTAATGATGTTCTAAAAATAAATGAGAGTGTGTTATATGTTTCGTATGCATATGTCATGATGTATAAATGTTGTTGAAATGCATCTTTGTCTGGGAAAATAAATCACTGACTATTGTTGTGGATAAAGAGTATGTGTATCTTCAATCTCGTCTTGAATATTTCCATTAAGGATTCTTGTTTGTTGTTTGAGGAAACTCTGCAGGGGATGTTAATTTCTGCTTGGGGAGTAGAGTTCAGGAACCTTAGTCGTTCGTTTCTCTACTGGGGAATTTAATTCTTATATACCCTGCATGGGGATAAAAGAGATGATTAAACTTATGATTTGTTTGGGGAGATTAAAGTTAACTGATATTTTGTTCGGATTCCAAGTTTTACAACAACTCTCTGGGGATAGTATCAACTCTACTGGAGAAGAGAAGTTATGTCAATGATGTGTAGTAGTCTAAGGAATAGACTCAAGCTGGGGAGATTGTATCCTATTGGGGAGATAAACCTTGTTGAGGAAGATATTCTGGAGATTTCACTGGGGAAACAAATTCTTATAGGGAGGAGCTTTGCAAGGTTTCTCTTTCAGTTTTGGAAGACAAAACTTGGTTGGGGAAGAGAATTTCTAGGAGATATGCTGATTGGAACTCCAAAAGGAAATTATGGAGAATTTACTCTATGGGGAATAATCTCATAGAGGTGGCTCTGGTGACTTTACTGGGGATCTCCTTATGAAAGGGATCCTGTGGGGATTTATGAACAACTTGAGTGTCATCTCAATTCCTAGAGTTCTGAGCAAATGTTTATTCATGTTCTTATGTATATATTTGTTAACAGTTAATCATGTTCATATGCATATGTTCATTCAATTTTAGTCATTGGACATTTTTTCAATTAAAACAGAAAAAACAAAAAGTTTTCACTTCAAAGTTTATTTGTATTGATAATTTGCCTGTAAACAGGCGTTTTTGTACAAAGAGACAGAAATCCTAGTAAGAGAAAGTCGTCATAAAATGAAAAGAATACAAAAAAACAAATATAGATGGCCATGTGGAAGTGATCTCATTGGGTTCCAACTCTACTATTGCCCCTATGTCTTCGAACATCTCATCCTTTGCTGTCAGAAGAAGTTGATTGAACTGATCTTGTACCATTTGAACTTTTGACCTTGGTAATAAAGCTGGCTGTAGTGATCCAACGGGACATAGTCGTACACTTTTTATCCTTAACTTTTTCCTGGAACCCCCTTTCGGGTTTTCAGTCCACCAGGATAACCTTTTTTGCCCAAGCCGCCCTTGTAGGTTTTTGACTTGCCGGGTGTATAATCTTTTGTATACATCCCTAATTTTTGCCTGAACCCTTTTAGTTCGTCGGGATGCCCTTATTTTTTCCTGGGTATGTCAACCTAGCGGGTCATTCTTTATGCATAGTATTTTTTTGACTATGTCCGCGTTTACAAGGTGCAGGAAATATTCACCGTCTAAAGCGGTTAGCATCATAGCACCGCCCGATAATACTTTCTTGACAATAAATGGCCCTTCGCATGTGGGAGTCCATTTTCCCCTGGGATCCCATTTTGGTAGAATGATGCGTTTTATTACCAAGTCTCCAGCCTGGCATTCTCGATGTTTGATATTCTTGTTAAACGTCTTGATCATATGCTTTTGATACATTTGACCATGACAGACAGCTGCCAGTCTCTTTTCATCAATCAAATTCAACTGATCCAATCTAGTCTGAACCCATTCGTCTTCGCCTAAGTC
Organism: Vicia faba; assembly: GCA_948472305.1. Lineage (NCBI taxonomy): Eukaryota > Viridiplantae > Streptophyta > Magnoliopsida > Fabales > Fabaceae > Vicia > Vicia faba. Next base: position 78,610,426 of record OX451740.1, on the reverse strand, counting down.
TTCTTCTTTCATGATCCTAAGAGAATGGATTTGAACTTCGATAGGCAGGACAACTTCTATGCCATAGACTAAAGAGAATGGGGTTTCCCGAATTGATGTTCGCGTCGAAGTACGATAGCCATGAAGAGAAAATGGTAGCATCTCATGCCAGTCTTTATAGGTCACCGCCATATTTTGCATAATCTTCTTTATGTTTTTGTTGGCAGCTTCCACTGCGCCATTCATCTTATGCTTGTATGGAGAAGAGTTGTGATGCTTAATCTAGAACTGCATGCAGAGTTCAGTGATCATGGAATTGTTGAGGTTGGTACCATTGTTAGTGATGATCCCTTCAGGGATGCCGTATTGATAGATGAGGTTATGCTTGATAATCTGGGCTACAACATTCTTGGTAACTGAGGAAAATGAAGCCGCTTGGACCCATTTGGTTAAGTAGTTAATGGCGATGAGGATGAAAAGATGTCCATTAGATGCATTGGGCTTGATTTCTCCGATCATGTCAATGCCCCACATCGTGAATGGCCAGTGAGCAGTCATGACATTTAGAGGTATTGGAGGCACATGAACCTTATTAACATAGATTTGACACTTATGGTAAGTCCTCGAGGGGTGGTGACAATCAGTTTCCATAGTCGACCAATAGTAACTAGCCCTCAAAATCTTGGCCATAGTGTGTCCACTGGAATGAGTTCCAAAGATAACTTCACGCATTTCCTCCATAATCTTCTCTGCTTCCTTCTTGTCTACACAACGGAGCAAAGTTGAATCGTGGTTGCGTTTGTATAAAATCTCATTGCTTAGGAAGAACTTGGCTGAGAACCTCCACAGGAATTTCTTGTTGTTGATTGAAGCTCCCTTGGGATATTCTTGAACTTCAAGATAACTTTTCACCTCGTGAAACCAAGGCTTCTCCTCATCAGTGTTAATCTCTCAACAGTGTGTCGGTTCGTCAAATCTTTTGAAAGTAATTCTGGGAGCTTCGTTGTCCCAATTGACCTTGAACATAGATGACATAGTTTTTAAAGCATCTTCCAACTGATTTTCTTCCCTTGGGATATGTTCAAAGGTGATCTTCTCAAAGTATGGGATCAGGGTTAACACAAGCTCTTTGTAAGGGATCAAATTTGGATGTTTGGTATCTGTGATCGGTGGATCTGGAACTGACTGTTTAACGCTGGTTCGCGAAATATCGCGGAAGCAAGAGTCGCCACCGTCTTTTATTTTCTCCAAATGGAAAGGACAAAAGCACAGAAAAATTCCTTAAAGAGATTGCTCTCGGTTCGGGAGGTAGGTTATAGAAAGGGAAGGTGTTAGCACCCTTTCTATCCATGGTTATCCATGGGCTCTTAGATACTTGCTCATTTGTGTTTTCAAAAATGGTTTGTTTGCTTTTCAATGTGGGTTTTAAAAAGTTTCTTTGAAAATTTCAGTTCGACTCTTGTATCAGTCCTCAAGAGTGTTTGAAAATTTGCTTTCGAAAGCTTTTGAATATGTGTTGGTGTGAAAAGTATTTTTGATTTGTTTTGAAATGTAGAGCAAGTATCTAGAGTCGTCTACCTACCCTAAGGAATTCGTCTGTGTAGATGTCCTTTAAAGTAGTGCCATCCCACCATTGAGAGGTAGGTAGCACCACCGTTGGAGGTGTTCGGGTCAATTCGAGGTTCGGGACATGGTGATCACCAGAGCAATGGGAAGACACCTTAGAAGCTACCCTCATGCCGGGTTCCCGGATCATGAGGACTTACTAAGACATCCTCTACTCGACGATCACCTTTCGAGGCAAGGCAACAGTGAGGCGTACCCTAGGGGTGGTGTGTGCGATTCGTGTGTCATTTTCATTTATTTTTTGTCTTGTCATGTTATTGGTGATCTACGCTTGTTTTTATTTTTGTCCATACATTCTTTCATGCCACTTGTTAACAGTTAAAAATATTGCGGGAAAGTAAAAATTCTAAGCTATTACAAAAGGCGCGGGTCCACATCGCCAAAATTTCTCGGACCCGATTTGACAGAAAAAATAAAGAAAAGTAAAGAAAAGAATTAAAAGTGCGAGCAAATTAAAATGTTACAAGGCCTTGGGAGAGATACATCAAAATTATAAAGAAATAAAATAAGTATGCGTTAAGAATTAAATCGAAACGAGGGCGTTGGACCCTTTTTGCAAAATTAAAATTACATGGAATTAATTAATTAAAAAGAAAAGAAAGAAATTGTTTTTTGGTATTGTTTAGTATTTTAGGATTTAATATATAAAAAAAAAAGAATTAATTGAAATTAAATGCTAACCCTAATTCTATTTGTTTTTAATTTATTAAGAAAAGAAGATTAAAACCTAATATTAACCCTAATTAATTTACATGCAAATTTAATTACAAAAATATTTAATATTTAATTATTTATGAAAGAAAAATAAAAAGGATGAAAAAATATTAATTAAACCCTATTTCTACATTTTTTAGATTTTTATTAAAAGTATTAAAATTAAAACCTAATTTCCACTAAATTTAATTATATGCATTTATTTATGAAAATACTAGAAATAAAAATATTTATTATCTTTTTATCTTTTTTCTGATTTTTTGTGTGTTTTTTATATTTATGAAAATATTAAATTAATTAATAAAACAATAATAAAAAGAAGTATAAATAATAAAAAAATAAAGAAAGAAAATAAATTGGCAAACCTAGGGGGTTCAGACCCCAAATAGGAGGTTTTTTCTTGATAATTCAGGCCCATTAACCTTGGTCCGTTTGACTTTTCCAGGCAACGTGCTGGCGTGTTGACTCATGTCCACGCTGTTCTCTAACTCTCAGCCTTGTGATTGATCTTGAGATGGACGTGGCAAGCCTGATCTGGAGGTGTATGGTGTGCCTCAACATGGAATCTGCATATGAATTTTTATTGAAAAATAATATGGGAATACTGAAGACCTGGGGCTCGAACCCAGGTCATGAACGTTGCTACCACTACGCCTTGCCAGCTGAACCAATTCACGCGTGTTAACATATAATAACGAACAAATAATATAAAAGAAAACAAATGTGTTAGTGGAACTCAGCGCGCGAAATTTAAACTGGCCAACCAACTTATGCCACGATATCATCTTCCTCGCTGTATATTTTTTTTCTGAAATAAGAACATATTAGCAACGGTTTTCAAGCGTTCTCTTAAGCCACTTTATGGAAAATAGCGAATAGCCCTATGACGCTCATAAATTGAGCGCGAGGGTGCCGCCTTCTTCGTCCAAACGCGCTTGTGTCAATGGTGGTACTCAGGGGTTCTAATTTTCCCTGGACTGGGAAACCCCAATTCAAAGTCTTTCAAACCCTAAAAAACGATAATGGTAGATTCGCGTAGGGTGCATAAAAATTCAATCAAACACATGGGTTAGCTTCAGAATAGCATAAGGAATGTAAATCACATATTAAAACTTGCAAAAAATGCATGAATTGAGATGCACGATTATGAATTTTGTTTGACACAGTTTGAATCCAGGGTACCAATTCTGGGCGTATGAAGGTTGGAAAGTGATCCAGTTAGCTTCAGGGGGACACGAGGAAGCTTTTGCAATTAGTCTTGTGCCTTGAATCAACCTAAAACCTGATTTTCAGTTTTGAGTTTTTTAACAAAATTTCAAGTTTTCCTTTCCAGATTTTTGAGCAGCTGCGTGGTTCCTTTGATTAGGTTTGTATTCAGGCTTATGTAATGAACCAATTAGGTCAAGAATTCTGATCAAAATCTCTTGTATTCATGGCTTTTGAGATTTGATTTTCAAGATCTTTTTTCAAATATTTTCCATGTGTTTTTGTACAAATCATGATCAATTCTCTCCAAATCTTTCCATATTTGAATATGCACGAATTATTGAGTAGATTTCATGCAAAAAAAGATTGTAAAACTTAGGTTAAATATTTTCCATGTATTTAATTTGATTTAAATGAATTATTATAAATAAAAATTCAAATAAATAAATAAAAAATGAAGAAATAATTCCCTTTGGGACAAGTGGTCGTGCACATGCCATGGATGATGAATTGTGGAAGAAAAATGGGCCCATTAGCAATTTTAGGTCATTTGAATCAATGTTGACTTTTCAAAATATCCAAAAATTTCCCAACTTCCACAAGGCATATCTTGCTCAATTTTTAAGCTTTTCTCATGTTCTTGGACATTTTGGAAAGGTCTTTGAGTCCTCTAACCAATGACTTTGGTCCCATGTCATTTTGATTTACCAATCTCAAGTTATGGCCTTTGACTTAAAGTCCCTTTTTGTTGACTTTTGAAAATGACCTATAATGTTGAAATTGATAACTTTTTGTGAGAGCATTTCTTGGACTTGAAGTATGAAGATGAGTTTTAGGAAATGTCTTTCTCTTCAAAATGAGCTTTGGATGGAATTTTTCTGATAATCCATATGAAAGTTATGCCCTGGTCAATTTACAGTTGACTTTTTCAGCTGTCCAAATAAGGAAACTTTTGCATTTTGATGATTTTTGAGCCAAGCTTTGAGAATCATGATCAAGCATTGATCAAATGATGTTTGTGGCTTCAAAATGATATATTGACCAAAAATTTGAACTTTTGACTGTCAAATGACCATTTTGCCCCTACAGTTGACTGTAGTGCAATTAGGGTTTTGACTGTGCAATTTTGAGCTGAATGTCTTGAAACTTGATATGAGGATGCTTGACCATATTTGTAGGCATGTGAGACTTGATTGGACATTTGGAAACTTCATTTTCTTGATCAGAACAAAAACCCTAATTTTGACTGCTCAGGAGGCTCTTGCACTGTGCAACCCTTGGGGAATTTTGAAGCTTGACTTGGCAAATCTTTGAAGAATATGGGAGGGCAAATTTTGGGGTACAACAGTTGCCCCTGTTAAATCTTCTTAGACCTGAGGATGCAGATTGGCTGACGTGCCTTTCGTAATCCGAGGGTAGAAGATGATTGAACACTAGAGTGCCCAGAAATTTGCGCTCACATAGTAGCAATGATGGTGGAAATGGGCTTACAGATGCCATTTAGAGGTTGATGAATAGGATGATGGGCTTATAGATGCCATCTGGATGTTGATCGCATAAGAGATTCCTTAGCGAGAACCTGCATACCTGCAAAAGAAAAAAATGAGTACCCGACACGTTGCAGGAGCTGGTTTTTAGATGCTTTATGTAGATGTGTCCTGACTGGTTACAGGAGCTGGATCTGGAGCTTCACAAGATGATGAATGAACCAGGGGTGGTTACCTCAGCAGGAACGGTGAGAGAACCTTGGGTGATTTTAACTTCAACAACGCTCGTTGAGAAAATCTTGGTGGGAATTACCATCTTCGCAGGATCGGGAAGAGAACCATAGGCAATTATAATCTCAAAAGCGGACGTTTGAGAAAAACCTGGAATGGAATTATCATCTCACGCACCGTCGGGGAGAGAACCATAGGGAATTATAATCTGAAATGGAATTATCATCTCACGCACCGTCGGGGAGAGAACCAATAGGAAATTATAACCTGAAATGGAATTATCACCTCACGCACCGTCGGGGAGGGAACCAATAGGAAATTATAACCTGAAATGGAATTATCACCTCACGCACCGTCGGGGAGGGAACCAACAGGAAATTATAACCTGAAATGGAATTATCACCTCACGCACCGTCGGGGAGGGAACCAATAAGAAATTATAACCTGAAATGGAATTATCACCTCACGCACCGTCGGGGAGGGAACCAATAGGAAATTATAACCTGAAATGGAATTATCATCTCACGCACCGTCGGGGAGAGAACCATAGGAAATTATAATCTGAAATGGAATTATCATCTCACGCACCGTCGGGGAGAGAACCATAGGAAATTATAACCTGAAATGGAATTATCATCTCACGCACCGTCGGGGAGAGAACCATAGGAAATTATAACTTGAAATGGAATTATCATCTCACGCACCGTCGGGGAGAGAACCATAGGAAATTATAACTTGAAATGGAATTATCATCTCACGCACCGTCGGGGAGAGAACCATAGGAAATTATAACCTGAAATGGAATTATCATCTCACGCACCGTCGGGGAGAGAACCATAGGAAATTATAACCTGAAATGGAATTATCATCTCACGCACCGTCGGGGAGAGAACCATAGGAAATTATAACCTGAAATGGAATTATCATCTCACGCACCGTCGGGGAGAGAACCATAGGAAATTATAATCTCAAAAGCGGACGTTTTGAGAAAAACCTGATAACTTCTACTGAGTCTTCATCAGAAAAAATCTGTTGAGAGTCGATTTAGCTGGACTAGAGAAGGCCTTGGACTGGATAAGAAATCTTTGGAGTCGATTAACTGAACCGGTCTAGGTCTTGAAATATGATTGAGAATTTAACTGCATCTTTCCTGAAAGGTAGAGGTCAGTCATATGCCATGCATGATATGGATCAAGCAATGATGTTCTCAACATAAATGAGATTTATATGATATGATGCGTCTATGCATGCTATAATGATGTATGTGATGTTTTATGAATGTGTTTTTCGTCTGGGAAAGTAAATCCTTGACGGGTGCCGGGAAGTCACTCCTGGGCTGATATTGAAGAGTAGATTTTGCTTCCGCTGGGGATGATAGTTGCAAGAATACCGGTAGGAGAAGATGACTCCATTGAGGAATAAACTTGGCAAATGGAAGATTCTGCGGGGAGAAAAAATACTCTAGCGACCATGCTGGGGAGCGATACTCTGTGGGGAGAGAGATACTTTGTTGAATTGTTGATAATAATTTGCTGGGGATATCCTTGTTGTGCTGGAAGTGCTGATAGACTTCGCTGGGGATAAAAAGACTTTGTCGACGACGATCTTTCCATGGCTTTTGGCTGAGGATAACCCAGTTATATCCTGTTTAAGGAAATAACTCTTTAAATAAAGCCGGACAACGCGTTCGTGCTCTGCGAGGGGTAAGCTTCCAGAATCTACTGGGGATAAGCTTAACTGCTTGGGGAAATAAATTCCAACTTTCCTGGGGAAACTGGATTGGACTCTTCTGGGGAAGTTTTGAACTGCTGGGGAAGTGATTCCTTCGAATGTTGATATGCCGCCGGGGAACAATCTTTAGACCAAGACTGCCAGGGATGCTTGTTAAGAATACATATGCTGCTGGGGAATGTTGAGATCTGCTGGAGGATACTCAACTTCCTTAAGATTTGATAGTATAGCTTGGAGAGAGTGTACTGATTGCTTACTCTCTGGGGGAATTGAGATATGCTGATTATGTTCTTTAGCTGAACCTACCTTGGTACCTTGGAGGACAGAACAATTAGATTGCTTAGACAACTCTTTATTGCCCCTGTTTCTAGTGTCACCTGTAATTAATCCTTTGTTTCGTATGCAAATATTTATGAGTTAGCAAATTATTGTCAATGCATATATCACAAATTGAACCTTGGACGTTCTTCGCAAAACAAAACAGAAAAAGAAAAACAGTTGGCACGTTTAACTGAGAGGTATATTTGCATTGATTTTTGAATGGCCTGAAAATATGCGTTTTGTGTACAAGAGGCTGACGTCCTAGTAAGAGAACGCCGCCGAACAAAAGAGTTTATACAAATTTTGTACAAAAGCAAATAAAACAGCTGTGTGAAATATGAATGATCCACTGGGTTTCAACTCTGCTATTGCCGTTATATCTCCGAGCGTCTCATCACTTGATGACCTTGGTTGAAGGTGAAGCTGACTGCTCGATGCCGTCTGAGCTTGCTGTGGATACCGGATTCTGGATGCAAAGTGATCAATGAGACATAGTATTACGCTTTTATCCCTAATTTTTGCCTGGACCGCCCTTTCAGGTTTTCAGTCCACCGGGATACCCATTTTTGCCCAAGCCGCCTTTTCAGGTTTTCGACTTACCGGGTGTACAGATTTTTTTCATTTCATCCCTTCATTTTTCCCGAACCCTTTTGGTTCGACGGGAAGCCCTAATTTTTGCCTAGGCATGTCAGCCTAGCGGGTCTTTTTTTTATGCGTAGTATCTTTTTACTATGTCTGCATTGGCGGGGTGAGGAAGGTCGTCACCATCCATGTTGGTTAGAATCATGGCTCCTCCTGAGAACACATGCTTAACCACAAATGGCCCTTCGTACGTAGGGGTCCATTTTCCCCTTGGATCACTCTGAGGGAGGATGATTCGCTTGATTACCAGATCCCCAACTTGATATTCCTGTGGTCTGACCTTTTTGTTAAATGCCCTGATCATCCGTTTTTGGTACGTCTGACCATGACAAATAGCAGCAAGTCTCTTTTCATCAATAAGGTTGAGTTGATCAAGTCGTGTCTGGATCCAATCATCTTCGTTCAGATTTGCATCCTTCATTATCCGGAGAGAGGGTATTTGTACTTCGATCGGTAAGACTGCCTCCATACCATAAACCAAAGAGAAAGGAGTTGCCCCGGTTGACGTCCTGGCGGAGGTACGGTACCCATGAAGAGCGAACGGTAACATCTCGTGCCAATCCTTATAAGTCACTGTCATCTTCTGCACGATTTTCTTGATGTTCTTATTTGCTGCTTCGACAGCCCCATTCATCTTCGGTCTGTAAGGAGAAGAATTGTGGTGCTGTATCTTGAACTGCTCGCAGAGCTCAGTGATCATCTTATTGTTCAGATTGGTACCGTTGTCTGTAATTATTCTCTCAGGGACGCCGTACCGACAGATCAGGTTGTGCCGAATGAACCATGCCACAACAGTCTTGGTTACCGTAGCATAGGACGCTGCTTCGACCCACTTCGTGAAATAATCAATCGCTACCAGGATGAAGCGATGCCCATTAGATTCCGTAGGTTTAATCTCGCCGATCATGTCTATGCCCCACATTGCAAACGGCCAAGGCACTGTCAGGACATTCAGAGGAACTGGAGGAACATGCACCTTGTCTGCATAAATCTGGCACTTATGGCATGTCCGAGAATGTTGGTAGCAGTCAGCTTCCATTGTGGACCAGTAATACCCCGCCCGAAGGATCTTCTTAGCCATTGTGTGCCCACTGGAATGTGTACCAAAGGTCCCTTCATGTAGTTCTTCCATGATCCTTTCTGCTTCAGTCTTATCCACACAACGCAGTAAGGTTGAATCATGGTTTCGCTTATACAAGATGCCGTTGCTAAGGAAGAACTTTGCCGCGAACCTTCTCAGGAATTTCTTATCATTGACAGAGGCACCTTCAGGGTATTCCTGAGCTTCCAGATATCTCTTCACTTCATGGTACCAAGGCTTCTCAGTCACCAATTCAGTCTCGAGATCACAACAGTATGCCGGTTCGTCCAATTTCCAGATGATGATCCGGGGAGCCTCATTATCCCATTTAACTTTGAACATAGAAGACATTGTAGCTAACGCGTCCGCCAACTGATTCTCTTCTCTTGGAAAATGCTCAAAGGTTATCTCTGTGAAGTGGGGGGATCAGGGCCAACACACCTTCTCTGTAAGGAATCAGGTTTGGATGTTTCGTATCCCACTCTCCTTTAATCTGATTGATCACAAGAGCAGAATCTCCGAAGACACTCAGAAACTTGATCCTTAGGTCGATCGTAGCTTGAAGACCCATGATGCACGCCTCATACTCCGCCATGTTGTTGGTACAGTTGAAACACAGCCGGGCAGTGAGTGGAGTATGAGTGCCTTGAGGGGATATGATGATGGCGCCGATACCGTTACCCAAAGCATTGGAGGCTCCGTCAAAGTGCATAGACCATCGGGATCCTGGTTCAGGTCCTTCATCCGGTCCAGGTACTTCACAATCAGTTACTATCATGATGCTTTCATCCGGAAACTCGAAGTTCATTGACTGATAGTCATCTACGGCCTGATGTGCCAAGTGGTCTGCCAATACACTTCCCTTGATGGCTTTCTGGGTTGTGTACTGAATGTCGTATTCCGTCAAGATCATCTGCCATCTTGCAATTCTCCCAGACAGAGCAGGCTTTTCGAATATGTACTTTATAGGATCCATCTTTGAGATCAACAAGGTAGTATGAGTCAGCATATACTGTCTCAGCCGGCGAGCAGCCCATACCAAAGCGCAACAAGTTTTCTCAAGCAGTGAGTATCGGGTCTCACAGTCGGTAAACTTTTTGCTAAGGTAATAAATGGCATGCTCTTTTCGGCCAGACTCGTCATGCTGCCCCAGCACACACCCCATTGAGTTGTCAAGCACTGTTAGATATAGTATCAGAGGTCTCCCTTCAACTGGTGGCATTAGGATAGGTGGTTCTTGGAGATACTCTTTGATTCTGTCAAAAGCGGCCTGACATTCATCATTCCAACGTACTACCTGATCTTTCTTCAGCAGTTTGAAGATTGGCTCACAGGTAGCAGTTAGGTGTGAGATGAACCGAGCAATGTAATTCAGGCGTCCTAAAAAGCCTCTGACCTCTTTCTCTGTCTTGGGGACTGGCATCTCTTGAATAGCTTTGACCTTAGCAGGGTCCACTTGAATTCCTTTGTCACTTACCACGAAGCCTAGTAACTTCCCAGATCTTACCCCGAAGGTGCACTTGTTCGGGTTCAACCTCAGCTTGTATAGTTTCAACCGGTCAAACAATTTCTGCAGATGATCTAGGTGCTCTTCCTCAGTCTGGGACCTTGCGATCATGTCGTCAACATATACTTCTATCTCATGATGGATCATGTCATGAAATAAAGCAACCATGGCACGTTGGTAGGTTGCCCCAGCGTTCTTTAACCCGAATGGCATGACCTTGTAACAGAAGGTGCCCCACTGAGTAACAAATGTAGTCTTTTCCATGTCTTCAGGTGCCATCTTGATCTGATTGTAACCTGAAAAGCCGTCCATGAAAGAGAATACCTTGTGCTGAGCTGTATTGTCAACAAGGACATCAATGTGAGGTAAAGGGAAGTCATCCTTGGGGCTGGCCCTGTTCAGATCCCTGTAGTCGACGCACATTCTGACCTTACCGTCCTTCTTTGGTACCGGCACCACATTAGCAACCCACTGAGGGTAAGAAGTCACTGCGAGGAACCCGACATCAAACTGCTTCATCACCTCGGCTTTAATCTTTTCAGACATCTCTGGACGCATCCGGCGGACCTTTTGCTTAACCGGAGGGCAGTCTTCCTTAGTCGGCAAGTGATGGACCACAATATCGGTATCCAACCCGGGCATGTCTTCGTAGGACCAGGCAAAGATCTCCATATAATCATGCAGCATCTGAGTCAACCGTTGCTTCACGCTGGGCTCTAGGTTGGCACCAATCTTTACCTCTTTCCTGTCTGTCTCAGTACCCAAGTTTATTGTTTCCACTGGCTCTTCATGGGGTTGAATTGCCCTCTCTTCCTGAAGCAACAGTCTTGCAAGCTCGCCAGGCACTTCGCAATCATCTTCACCTTCTTCTTCGGCTAAGTTGATCGGATTTTCGAAGTCATAACTGGCAGTAGCAGGGTCGTTATCAGTGAGATCCAGAGTGGATTGAAACCTGTATGAGTGAGTGTGTGTGTAAATACAGCTGTTTTGAAATATATGTAAAAGAAAGAAAGACAGAAAAGGAGCATAAGATTTGCAATGCGAGAAAACGTCCAAGATTTTCATTCATGATATATGAAATGACAATTTATATGCCCTCACAAATGAAACCACGGTGCCTCGGGTAAGACACCGGGCCATAGAGTTTATTTATTGTTTATTACAGATACCAAAAACATAGGAATTCATTACTTAGTAACAAGAGAAACAGATTGATTGTCCTTCGCACTCCAATTGTTAAGTCCACTGTCGGTTGCCGGGTAGATCCAGCTATCAAACTCAGCTTCATCCACTTCGTCTTCGTCCCCAATAACATTCACTCCATGAGCAGGCAGGGGAGCTGTCACTACATTAGGCTTCTCAGATGCCTCAAACTGTACCTCCTTGGCATCAATAAGATCCTGCAGCTTGCTCCTTAAAGCCCAACAGTCGTCAGTAGAATGCCCCGGGCTATCTGAATGGTAAGCACAACGAGCATTCGGGTTATACTTGGGAGATGCAGTATTTGGAAACTTCGGCGCCTCTCTGACAGTCACTAAATTGGTGGATAGCAACTGTGGCAGGATCTGTGACAAGGTCATACTTAAGCGGGTGAACTCTCTCCGGGGTCTTTCGGCCCTTTGAGGATTAGTTGGCCGAGGAGCGGCAGCAGGCTTAGCAATTGTTACCGCACTGACAAATTGGCGGCGCTCAGGTCTCTCTGATCTCTTGGAACCATACACGACACTAGCCTCCTTCTTGAAGGGTTTCTTCTCAGAACTAGACGATGCACCCTTCGGAATCTTTCCAGACTTCAACCCAGCCTCAATTCTCTCTCCAGTCAGAATTAGATCAGTGAACCCTGCAGACGAATTCCCGATAAGATGGTTGAAAAACGGCCCAGATAGGGTCCCCAAGAACATGTCTACCAATTCCCGATCAGTCACGGTGGCTGCACCCTGCCAGCCAGGTCTCTCGATTTCTGAGCGTACTCCTTAAAACCTTCACTTGAACCTAACGACATACCCTGGAGTTGGGTACGTGTAGGGGCAAGGTCGGCATTATATTGATACTGCTTATAGAAAGCAGTAGCCAGCTCCTCCCAGTTACGAACCTTGGTCCCATCCAGCTGATAGAACCATTCGAGATGAGTCCCTGAAAGACTCTCCTGGAAGAAGTGGATCCACAAATTCTTATCCGCCGAGTACGGTTGAATTTTTCGAACATAGGACCTGAGATGTAGCTTGGGACAAGACGCCCCGTCATACTTAGAGAAGGATGGTGCTTTGAACTTCCGAGGGATGATCACACCAGTAGACAAACCTAGATCTCCAAAATCCAGCCCAGGTACCTGTTGAATCTCCATAGCATTCAACCTATCCTCCAGTTGCTTGTATCTGTCTTCTGCAGGAGGGTACTGCTCTTCATCAAAATCAGTCTCGTTGTCGGAGACTACCGGACTAGGAACCCTTGCTTCTGCCTGAGGAGTACTCTTGCCAACAGAAGAACCAGCCTCTTCCTGCTGCAGAGCATTGCCAAACCTTCGGCCCGAGTTGAACAGAACAGTTCTTCTCTTCTTCTTCTTCTCCTTCTTCAGGAGCATAGCCTTCAGCTCTTCTTGGCCTTGAGCCAAACCCTTGATTAATTCCTGAAACTGCGCATTCTGCGCCTGAAGAGCCTTGATGGATGTCTCAGTTGATGACGAGTCGGGATTCATGATGCTGAAATAAACAGCGAAGAACTGTAAGCAACCTGAAAAGAGGAAAAACCTGCTATGCACATGATGTATGAAATGCGTATGAATTATGTTTTCAAAGACAATCGGGAATCAACTTTGTAAACAAAAAGGAACACACTTCATTAGATTCAACTTTGAAACTGAAATTATTCAACAGGTTGCCCTTAGGCGTTACATGAAAGGAAATACTGAAAAGGAAATAAAGCTGTAAAAGCACATCTGGAGCTCCTTATTGATCCCATGGTCTCCTCTTCTCAGTACGGATGTAGGCATTCAGAGCTCTCTCATTCTCCAACTGCTTTGTCAGCTTCTGGATCTTTGATTCCTGCTCGTTGAACTTTTCCCGGTAAGAATCCCGCTCTTCTCGCAGTTGCGACCAAGATCTCTTCAATGTCTCATAATCAGTAGGTATTTGAGGAGGAAGGACAGTTGGAGGAACACCATCTTTGTCAGGACACTCAAGAATGACGGGTCTGACAGCTTCATACGGCATACCTAACTTCTGAGCACGGATGCGAACCCATTTGTAGTAGGCTTCCATAGGTAAAGAGGTCTTTGGCCCTAACTCTTGTGGGTCAGCTTTATGAACTTTGTCCCAAGCCTTGATGAACCTACGACGCAGCTCGTCACTATCCACCTGAAATTTAAAACTGATGTGAGGCACCAACATCTCATGGGGACCTGCTCTTCTTGCTCTTCCAAACTGTCGGAGTGCTAGACATGGATTGTAAGAGATCCCTCCTTGGGTACCAATCAGAGGAACATTAGGGTATTCCCCGCATCGATCAATAATGGCTATCTCATCCAAACCTCTGCAAGTCCAAATGATGTCTTTATCGGTGAGAGACATTAACCTATAAGCCCAACCTCTTCCTTCTTGATTCTTCAGTACGAACTTAGGGAGGTGCGAAATAAACCACCTCACCAACAAAGGGATACAACACCATAGGGTTCCTCGTCTTCGGGTAGTACGGGCATGAAGTTGTTGCAAGATGTCACCCAAGAGGGTGGGCATAGGATTCTGAGACATAAAGATCCTTATGGCAGTGACATTGATGAAGTTGTCAGGATTAGGAAACAGGACCAACCCATAGATTAGGAGAGCCCAAATGTCTTCATATGCCCTAAAGTCCAGGTCACTCCAGAAACTGTTAGCTTTACCAATCAGAAACTTGGCCAAGAAACCCTTAACTCCGCTTCTAGTCACCCAGTTGTCTGTTACCTCTTGATGGGTCAAAGGAAGAGCTGCAGCAACATCCTCAAGCCTGAGGGTCTTTTCCCAACCAGTAAAGGGAGTCTGATCCAAGATAGGGATACCAAGCAAATCAGAGAACTCTTCCAGGGTAGGGACCAGCTGGAAGTCTTGAAAGGTGAAGCACTGGTACAGAGGGTCATAGAACTGGGTCAGAACACTCATCAACTGTTGATCCCGCTTTGCAGTGACTAGACCGAGAAGAGAACCATGCCTCTGGATGAAGGAAACGGTATTTGGAATTCTGCTAACCAACTCATCAAGCAACTCGGGTGAACGAACAAAGTTGAACCGGATAGTATTCCTTCGCACAGGCACCATGATGTCCTACAAAACAGAGCAAAGGTGAAACCCTCTTGTCTTTGAAATGGTCAGTCCTTATGCAGGATGCATGCAATGCTCATGATGCTATGATGTTATGATGAATCACACCACATATAGATACAAAGGCAAACATGGTAAGGCACACAAGTCACACAAGGCAAGCCCCTAAAGTTTAGGCCAGCATGAGGTCTAGGTACTACCCTCTTTCAGTTTGTTGGTTCATACCTGTCCTAATCAAAAGCAACCGGGTTCTTAGAGGATCCCAATATCATTGACTACCCTCAATCGGTCATAACTCCAGCATCGCAATCTTTTCTTGCGGCCAGAACCATCACGAGAGTTTAGCCTCAATGGGCGTAGCATACTGCTACAATTCTAAAGGCCAAGTTGTGTCAATTAAGGTTCTAAGGTTGTTGGTGCTTAATGACTCCTTAGAAGACCCATATTCTCCTCGTTGCGACACAAGGGATATCGGTACAGACCAAGGTGCCACACCAACGTAGCCACTGCTTCACCTGTGTCGGTCTACGCCGGAAAGGTCCCTCACAGCTTATGCTACCTAAACAGGGTATCCCCAGATCCGGGTTAGGATCTATGTAACTCCGATGCAACCCACAATAGTAAAGCAAGCAAATCAATACAATTGAAAACACAGTTATGAACTAGCCCTAAGGTACACCTCACTTTAAGTTTGGTCCCCAGCAGAGTCGCCAGTTCTATGATCGGTGGATCTGGAACTGACTGTTTAACGCTGGTTCGCGAAATGTCGCGGAAGCAAGAGTCGCCACCGTCTTTTATTTTCTCCAAATGGAAAGGACAAAAGCACAGAAAAATTCCTTAAAGAGATTGCTCTCGGTTCGGGAGGTAGGTTATAGAAAGGGAAGGTGTTAGCACCCTTTCTATCCATGGTTATCCATGGGCTCTTAGATACTTGCTCATTTGTGTTTTCAAAAATGGTTTGTTTGCTTTTCAATGTGGGTTTTAAAAAGTTTCTTTGAAAATTTCAGTTCGACTCTTGTATCGGTCCTCAAGAGTGTTTGAAAATTTGCTTTCGAAAGCTTTTGAAAATGTGTTGGTGTGAAAAGTATTTTTGATTTTTTTTGAAATGTAGAGCAAGTATCTAGAGTCGTCTACCTACCCTAAGGAATTCGTCTGTGTAGATGTCCTTTAAAGTAGTGCCATCCCACCATTGAGAGGTAGGTAGCACCACCGTTGGAGGTGTTCGGGTCAATTCGAGGTTCGGGACATGGTGATCACCAGAGCAATGGGAAGACACGTTAGAAGCTACCCTCATGCCGGGTTCCCGGATCATGAGGACTTACTAAGACATTCTCTACTCGACGATCACCTTTCGAGGCAAGGCAACAGTGAGGCGTACCCTAGGGGTGGTGTGTGCGATTCGTGTGTCATTTTCATTTATTTTTTGTCTTGTCATGTTATTGGTGATCTACGCTTGTTTTTATTTTTGTCCATACATTCTTTCATGCCACTTGTTAACAGTTACAAATATTGCGGGAAAGTAAAAATTCTAAGCTATTACAAAAGGCGCGGGTCCACATCGCCAAAATTTCTCGGACCCGATTTGACAGAAAAAATAAAGAAAAGTAAAGAAAAGAATTAAAAGTGCGAGCAAATTAAAATGTTACAAGGCCTTGGGAGAGATACATCAAAATTATAAAGAAATAAAATAAATATGCGTTAAGAATTAAATCGAAACGAGGGCGTTGGACCCTTTTTGCAAAATTAAAATTACATGGAATTAATTAATTAAAAAGAAAAGAAAGAAATTGTTTTTTGGTATTGTTTAGTATTTTAGGATTTAATATATAAAAAAAAAGAATTAATTGAAATTAAATGCTAACCCTAATTCTATTTGTTTTTAATTTATTAAGAAAAGAAGATTAAAACCTAATATTAACCCTAATTAATTTACATGCAAATTTAATTACAAAAATATTTAATATTTAATTATTTATGAAAGAAAAATAAAAAGGATGAAAAAATATTAATTAAACCCTATTTCTACATTTTTTAGATTTTTATTAAAAGTATTAAAATTAAAACCTAATTTCCACTAAATTTAATTATATGCATTTATTTATGAAAATACTAGAAATAAAAATATTTATTATCTTTTTATCTTTTTTCTGATTTTTTGTGTGTTTTTTATATTTATGAAAATATTAAATTAATTAATAAAACAATAATAAAAAGAAGTATAAATAATAAAAAAATAAAGAAAGAAAATAAATTGGCAAACCTAGGGGGTTCAGACCCCAAATAGGAGGTTTTTTCTTGATAATTCAGGCCCATTAACCTTGGTCCGTTTGACTTTTCCAGGCAACGTGCTGGCGTGTTGACTCATGTCCACGCTGTTCTCTAACTCTCAGCCTTGTGATTGATCTTGAGATGGACGTGGCAAGCCTGATCTGGAGGTGTATGGTGTGCCTCAACATGGAATATGCATATGAATTTTTATTGAAAAATAATATGGGAATACTGAAGACCTGGGGCTCGAACCCAGGTCATGAACGTTGCTACCACTACGCCTTGCCAGCTGAACCAATTCACGCGTGTTAACATATAATAACGAACAAATAATATAAAAGAAAACAAATGTGTTAGTGGAACTCAGCGCGCGAAATTTAAACTGGCCAACCAACTTATGCCACGATATCATCTTCCTCGCTGTATATTTTTTTTCTGAAATAAGAATATATTAGCAACGGTTTTTAAGCGTTCTCTTAAGCCACTTTATGGAAAATAGCGAATAGCCCTATGACGCTCATAAATTGAGCGCGAGGGTGCCGCCTTCTTCGTCCAAACGCGCTTGTGTCAATGGTGGTACTCAGGGGTTCTAATTTTCCCTGGACTGGGAAACCCCAATTCAAAGTCTTTCAAACCCTAAAAAACGATAATGGTAGATTCGCGTAGAGTGCATAAAAATTCAATCAAACACATGGGTTAGCTTCAGAATAGCATAAGGAATGTAAATCACATATTAAAACTTGCAAAAAACGCATGAATTGAGATGCACGATTATGAATTTTGTTTGAAACAGTTTGAATCCAAGGTACTAATTCTGGGCGTATGAAGGTTGGAAAGTGATCCAGTTAGCTTCAGGGGGACACGAGGAAGCTTTTGCAATTAGTCTTGTGCCTTGAATCAACCTAAAACCTGATTTTCAGTTTTGAGTTTTTTAACAAAATTTCAAGTTTTCCTTTCCAGATTTTTGAGCAGCTGCGTGGTTCCTTTGATTAGGTTTGTATTCAGGCTTATGTAATGAACCAATTAGGTCAAGAATTCTGATCAAAATCTCTTGTATTCATGGCTTTTGAGATTTGATTTTCAAGATCTTTTTTCAAATATTTTCCATGTGTTTTTGTACAAATCATGATCAATTCTCTCCAAATCTTTCCATATTTGAATATGCACGAATTATTGAGTAGATTTCATGCAAAAAAAGATTGTAAAACTTAGGTTAAATATTTTCCATGTATTTAATTTGATTTAAATGAATTATTATAAATAAAAATTCAAATAAATAAATAAAAAATGAAGAAATACTTCCCTTTGGGACAAGTGGTCGTGCACATGCCATGGATGATGAATTGTGGAAGAAAAATGGGCCCATTAGCAATTTTAGGTCATTTGAATCAATGTTGACTTTTCAAAATATCCAAAAATTTCCCAACTTCCACAAGGCATATCTTGCTCAATTTTTAAGCTTTTCTCATGTTCTTGGACATTTTGGAAAGGTCTTTGAGTCCTATAACCAATGCCTTTGGTCCCATGTCATTTGGATTTACCAATCTCAAGTTATGGCCTTTGACTTAAAGTCCCTTTTTGTTGACTTTTGAAAATGACCTATAATGTTGAAATTGATAACTTTTTGTGAGAGCATTTCTTGGACTTGAAGTATGAAGATGAGTTGTAGGAAATGTCTTTCTCTTCAAAATGAGCTTTGGATGGAATTTTTCTGATAATCCATATGAAAGTTATGCCCTGGTCAATTTACAGTTGACTTTTTCAGCTGTCCAAATAAGGAAACTTTTGCATTTTGATGATTTTTGAGCCAAGCTTTGAGAATCATGATCAAGCATTGATAAAATGATGTTTGTGGCTTCAAAATGATATATTGACCAAAAATTTGAACTTTTGACTGTCAAATGACCATTTTGCCCCTACAGTTGACTGTAGTGCAATTAGGGTTTTGACTGTGCAATTTTGAGCTGAATGTCTTGAAACTTGATATGAGGATGCTTGACCATATTTGTAGGCATGTGAGACTTGATTGGACCTTTGGAAACTTCATTTTCTTGATCAGAACAAAAACCCTAATTTTGACTGCTCAGGAGGCTCTTGCACTGTGCAACCCTTGGGGAATTTTGAAGCTTGACTTGGCAAATCTTTGAAGAATATGGGAGGGCAAATTTTGGGGTACAACAGTATCCCACTCTCCTTTTACTTGACTGACTATCAAGGCTGAGTCTTTGTACACGCTTAAGAATTTGATTCTTAGGTCAATAGCAGCCTTTAGACCCAAGATGTGTGCTTCATACTCGGCCATGTTGTTCGTATAGTCAAAGCAGATTCTAGCAGTGAAAGGTGTATGGAAACCTTTGGGAGAAATGATCACGTCACCAATTCCAATACCCAATGCATTGGAATCTCCATCAAAAACCATAGTCCATCGGATCCTTGTTCAGGTCCTTCATACGGTCCAAGCTTTGCACCGTCAGTTATCAGCATGATATTCTCATCCGGGAATTCAAAGTTCATGGATTGGTAGTCATCCACATCTTGATGGGCCAAATAATCTGCCACTATGCTTCCTTTGATTGCTTTTTATGTAGTGTACTGGATGTCATATTCAGTCAAGATCATTTTCCATCGGGATATTTATCCGGAGAGAACTGGCTTCTCGAAGATGTACTTGATGGGATCCATCTTAGAGATCAAGAGAGTAGTATGAGTCAACATATACTGTCTTAGTCGGCGAGCAGCCCATGCCAAACCGCAGCAAGTTTTATCGAGCAATGAATATCTTGTTTCATAGTCGGTAAACTTTTTGCTAAGGTAGTATATCACATGCTATTTTCGACCAGACTCGTCATGTTAGCCGAGCACACACCCCATTGAATTATCTAATACAGTCAAGTACATAATCAAAGGTCTTCCTTCAACTGGAGGCATCATAATTAGAGGTTCTTGCAAGTATTCCTTGATCTTGTCAAAGGCTATTTGGAAGTCGTCATTCCATCTGACTACTTGATCTTTCTTCAACAGTTTGAAGATTGGCTCGCAAGTAGCAGTTAAGTGAGGTGAATCGAGTAATATAGTTGAGTCGACCTAAGAAGCCTCTGACCTCCTTCTCAATTCAGGGAGCTGGAATTTCTTGTATGGCTTTGACTTTTGTAGGATCGACCACAATACCTTTTCCACTGATGATGAAGCCTAGGAGTTTTCCAGATCTCACCCCAAAGGTGCATTTGTTGGGATTCATCCTTAGCTTATATTTCTTCATCCTTTCAAATAGTTTGTGCAAATGATCAAGGTTTTCTTCCTCAGTTAGAGATATTACAATCATGTCATCAACATAAACTTCTATCTCATGATGGATCATATCATGAAATAGAGCTACCATAGCCCGTTGTTAAGTCGCACCTGCATTCTTCAGATCAAATGGCATGACCTTATAATAGAAGGTACCCCACAGTGTGAGAAAAGTGGTTTTCTCCATGTCCTCAGGTGCAATTTTGATTTGGTTGTAACCATAGAATCCATCAATAAAGGAGAAAACTTTGTGTTAAGCAGTGTTATCCACCAAAACATCAATATGTGGTAGTGGGAAATCATCTTTGGGGCTTGCCCTATTTAAATCCATGCAGTCTATGCACATAGGGACCTTACCGTATTTCTTAGGCACTGGGACCACATTTGCAACCCATTGGGGATACGACGTCACTAACAAGAAACCTGCATTGAACAGTTTCATTACCTCAGCTTTGATTTTCTCAAACATATCCGGTCGCATGCGACGAACCTTTTGTTTAATCGGAAGACAACCTTCCTTCATTGGTAGACAATGAAACACAATATCAATATCAAGCCCCCAACATATCTTCATACGACCAAGCGAACACCTCCAAGTAGTCGTGCAACATCTGGACCAATCTTCCCTTGACACTGTCTTCTAGGTTAGTGCCAATCTTAACTTCCTTTTTATCTGCCTCAATACCCAAGTTTATCACTTCAACTGGTTCTTCGTGCGGTTGAATGGCCTTTTCCTCTTGTATTATGAGTCTGGTGAGTTCCCTATGTGTCTCACAATATTCTTCACCTTCGTCTTTGGATTGATAGATTGGATTTACGAAGTCATAGATGGCAATGGCATAATTGTTGTCAATGATATTGGAAGTGGATGTGGATCGGCAAATGTGTGTGTGTGCATGTAAGGTCACATGGTTATTTGAAAATGAAGTAAAGTAAAAGAAATACAAAGAGAGAAAAATTTGAATGCAAAATAGTCCAATGTTTTTTCATTAAAATGAGCATATGGCATATGAAAATGACAAACCCTTAACAAATGGACCATCGTGCCCCGGGCAAGGCACGTGGTTTAAAGTCATTGTTTTAATGGAAATAACATACAAATTTCTCAAAGTAATAAAAACAGGAAATGGCGATTACTCATGGCTGAAAGAAATTGAGATGAAGTCCTTGGTCTTCCAGTTGTTGAGTTCACAATCAACAGTTGGGTAGATCCAGTCGTCCCAGTCACTATCACTGTCAGGGTCTCCAAGAGCATTAACTTCATTGTTTTTAATACAGAGAGGAGGTTTCCCAGAACGAGCATGTCGAACCTCTTTCCGAGCCATGGAAGTGAAGCCCAACCCAAATTTGTTTGACTTGTAGGGGATATCAGGAAGTTGTCCCCAGATGGTGCAGCCTCCGTTTTCAACAATAGCACAAGCATCCTTGAGAGAGGCCATTCTTGGTGTATCTTTAGCAGCTTTGGGAGTGGCAGGAGCGGCCTTGGCAACAACAATCATTGGAGGGACCACTTCAAATGCTTGACAGGGGGTTTCAATGAATTCGCCATCCATTTCAACATATTTGAAAGAATTCAAATGACTGATCATGAACTCTTCCTCTCCGCAGATTGTGACAATTTTTCCTTTGACCGGGTACTTTAGATTTTGATGTAATGTGGAGGTAACGGCACCTGCCCCATGAATCCATGGGCGTCCGAGCAAGCAAGAATAGGTCGGGCGGATATCCATTACATAGAATGTTGAGTTGAAAACTTGAGACCCTACCTTGATCGGGAGATCAACCTCTCCGTGAACCATTCTTTTCGAGCCATCAAAAGCCCTTACTACAATATCACTGGGCTTCAACACCAGTCTGTCACAATCTAGTCTATCCAGAGCTCCTTTTAGTAAAACATTGAGGGAGGACCCAGTATCCACTAGCATATATGCTAAAGTGGTACTTTACACTCAATGGAAATATGTAGAGCTTTGTTGTGATTCTTCCCCTCCAGAGTCAAATTTGCGTCTGAAAAGCCCAAACCATTATCAGAAGTCAAGCTTGCTACATAGTTTTCAAATTGGTCAGCAGCAGTTTCTTGTGGGACATGTGCATTTTCAGGAATTTTAATAGTGCTTGAGCATGTGCTTCAGAGCATAACAACAGAGACAGCGTGGATATCTTTGAGGATGTATACCCTAATTGTTCCACTATCTTGCAATCACTTTTTCGGATAATTTTTGAAATCTCCCCCATCTCTTGGCTTGATGGGTCTTCAATAATTTTTGTGGGTGCCTATGTCCAAGCAGGCTCAGTCATTTTTTCCTTTCCTCGAGTATCAGCAACAGGTTTAGCAGCAAAAATACAAATGGGTATTGTAGTAGTGGTTGTCAGAGGAGAGATCTCTGGAGAGAAGATCCTTCATGTCCTAGTGACATTACTTGATCCATCAATGATTGTAATCTAAGCATTCTCATCTTCAGCAGTCCATGGGTTTTGTTTGATGCCATGATAATACACTTCCACCCCATAGTTCCAGAGCACTGCTTTGTCAAAAGAGTAGGGGATTGGCCCCGTGTGGTGATAATTAGTGGCACTATTCTTGGTTCAGTGGAAATCCTAATAGTACCTTTGGAGGTGATCCTAACAGGGGTGTTTGAAATGGTAATGATGGACACGTCTTCAAACTCTTGAGATATACTTTGGGTAAAACTTTTTACAAATGGAGCTTTCTCAAATAGAATTTCATGGCTATCCATCAGGTTTTGTACACATTTCTTCACCCATGTGCAACCATTAATTTTTGTAGCACAATGGGAACAGTCTTCAAAACAACCTGGGAGTATTCCGGCTTTCAACAAATTCTTTTTAACAGTCTTCAAAGGAGTGGTCAAACCATTGATGGAGGAAACAAAAGAGGCATCTTCAATAGCATTGTCACCCTTACCATGACTTGGAATGGGTATGGTGATCACGTTGGGAGTCAGTGGAGGGTTGAATTCAATTGTTTTGTTATCGATTAGGTCTTAGATATTATTCTTTAAAGACCAACAAACATCTGTATCATGTCTGGGACTGTTTGAATGGTAAGTATATTTTGCATTGGGATTATATTTCATAGAAGATGTTTTAGGGTTAGAAGGGGGATCTCGTATCATCACCAAATCAGCTTTCAATAGGTGTTGTAGAGCTTGAGATAGTTGCATATTGATTATAGTAAATTATCTTCTCTGGGCATCCAGCCTTTGTTGATTGCTTTGTTGACGCGGCCGTTGAGTTGAAGTTGGATTTGAAATCAATACTGCCCCCACTGAATGATGGCGGTCATTCTTAGCACGGCTACTTGATCCATACACGAAATTAGTCTCTTTTTTACCAATAAATGGTTTTTTCACAGCATTAGAGGTGGATTCCATGGGTATCTTTGCGCTTTTAATCCTTCTTTCAACCTTCTTGCCAGTTAAGATCAATTCAGTAAATCTGGATGATGAACTCCCAATCAGCAAGTTGAAGAAGGGACCAGTCAGTGTTCCCATAAACATGTCTACCAATTCTCTATCAGTGAGAGGTGGTTGCACCTTGCAAGCCAAGTCTCTCAACTTTTGGGTGTACTCCTTGAAGCCCTCTGTTGTACCCCAAAATTTTCCCTCTCATATTTATCAAGACATTAAAGAATAATCTCCAAGTTGCTCAAGATTGCTCAAGAGTTGGACAGTCAAATCATCTCCTAAGGCAGTTAACCTCAAATTAGGGTTTTGTGTTGCATCAAGGTCCTTGCATCCAAATGACCTCAAGTTCTCCCCAATGTCCTAATATGTTCTCAAGGTCATCCATGTCCAATTTCAAGCCTTGTAGAGGAAGTTTGCTTAGTCAATTGCTCAAAGGGTCCAAAAATCGACTGTGCTAGGGCAAAAGTCAACTCTGACCCAAATATAGTCAAACCTCAAGATTTTTTGTCAAAATTCTCATTTTGAAGGATATTTCATCATATGGTCAAGGGTTGATCATGATTCATCAAGGATTGTGCAAAATTCATCAAGACTCAAAAGTTGCTAAATTAGGGTTTTGTAGGAAAAGTCAACTCAACTTTGACCAAGCATAACTTTCTCATACTTTATGATAAATGACCCATCCAAAGCTCTTTTTGAAGAGGATGCAATTTCCTATAATCCATCTTCATACCCCAAGATCAAGAAATGCACTCACAAGAAGTTACAAATTTGGACATTATAGGTCATTTCTGAAAGTCAACAAAAACACCTTTTTTGCCAAAGCTTATAACTTGAGAGTGGAATATCAAAATGAGATGATACCAAAAGGGTTGGTTAGAGGACATCTAAAGCTTTCTAAAAAGTCAAATAACACTTCCAAAATTTCAAAATTTAAGAAGTTATGCATTGTTAAAGTTGGCCATTTTTGCAAAATTACCATAAGTCAATTATCCCCAAAACTTAAAATTTTGTCAAATGGGCCCATTCCTTTCCACTTGATTTGATCTTGTCATACTACACACGTGTCCTAGATTCAGCCTTGTGTCCATTTATTGATTTTTCTATTTTATTTGATTTTTTATTGAATTAATTCATTTTAAATCAATTTAAATCCAATAAAATCCAAATATTGATTATTTAATTTCCTTTTGGCTATTTCAGGACCTAATCATCATCATAAAGTTGATCAAATTCGTATCTCACCATATCATGAACAAAAAGATATATTTTGGACAAAATTGGAAGCTTTTAATGGAGGATCAAATCATATCTCCAAGCATTGATTTACAAAGATTCAAGACCCAAAACTTGACCTAATCCAATGCTCATTACATATACAAGCTAGAGGCACACGAATCAGAGGTTGGAGGCTGCAAAATCACAAGAACCAAACTTGGAAAATTTGGAAAAAAGCTTGAAACTGAAATTGCACATAGAGGTGTTTTCAAGGCCAAAGCTCAACGTGAACCACTTGCTGGACATCCACTAAAGCGAAGCCAACTCAAGACCACTCCCCACACACGTTCTGAAGCGCTGTAAGTCTCTCTGAAAATCACTTTTCAGTTGAAATCGTATCCTCCTATTCTTGCATTTTTTGGCAAAATCTTTACATATTCATGCTTATCGTTCCATTTAGAAGCTTTCTGCATTATTTGATTGTGTTTATATGACCTGTAGTGCCATACCTGAATCTAGGGTTCTTGGTTCTTGTTTTTGGGCGTTTTAGTTTCAGGCAAAATCAGGGCAATTGATGGATATAGATGTGCTCAAGAGACCCAGACGAATCGAACCATGGTCTTAGAATCAATTTATATGGCCTAGGATAGATTTTAGGATGACCATGCGCATTTAGCTGCGGATACAAATCCGCAGGTAAATATCTAGGGTTCAATGGAGAAGACGAAGACGTGGCCTTTCCAATTCGTTGATTCATAATTTCGCGCTTTATTTTTTAATTTTGGCATATTGTTTGTTTTTCCAATATTATATTTAGTGTTCATTCCACTAACAAATAAAACATGTTAGCTGAGTGGTAGTGGAGCGTATGCATTGGCTTGCAGGACCTGGGTTCGAATCCCAGGTCCCCATTATCTTTGTTATTATTTTCTTTCAGATATTCCAGTACAAAACCAAGCGCATGGTACATGATACTCCATCACCCAATCAGTGGACAGATGGCCCTCAGGCCAAATCTGATGTCCATACTGGAGGTCCACCATACTCCCAAGTCAGCGTACACGCGTGGAAGCAGGGAAAGTCAGCCAGGCCAATTCGTTTGGGCCTTTGAAATTGCTAATCAAACCCCCTAATCAGGCCCATATATTTCTAACTTTCTCTATTTTCTTTCTCTTATTTATTTATTTGTTTGTTTATTATTTTTTTTATTTTCCAATTAACCAATCAAACTTTTTCTCATAAAATAAAAAACCAAAAAAATATATTTTATTTATTAAAATTAAATTCAGCATTTTATTTTTGTAAATAAACATTAATTTAATTAATCTAGTTTAATTAGAAAATAACTTTAATATCTTTTGCAAATAATTAAAATTAATTTAGACAATTAGGTTTTTACTAACTTTGATCTAATTTATTTTATTTCTTTAAATATCAAAAATCCAAAAATATTTTTATTAATTAATTAGTCTATTAATTTAATTGTTAACCTAATTTAATTTCTTTTTTTAATTCAAAAAAATAACAAAAAAATCACTTTCTTTCAAAAAGGGTCAAAACCCTAAAAACTTGCCCGATTTAATTTCTCGCACGCGATCCATTTGATTTCAATATTGTATCTGCTTCCCGGAATGTAATAGTTTAATTAGGACTTTAAATATTTTATCGCTTTACTTATTTTCCGCATTTTAATTTCAAGGCTTGTTTTTGGCGATGTAAATACCCGACGCCTTGTAATAGTTTAGTTTTAATTTTCGCAATTTAAATTCCGCAACTTATAAACTGTTAGATGTTTGATAATAGGGAATGCATGACAAGATCAAATGTTTAAACCTAAAATCAACATAGATAACCATTAACATGTACAAAGATAAAATAACTGAAAATAACACACTCGCACATGCGCACTCTTAGGGTACACCTCACTTGGCTGCCTTCGAACGTGGTCATTGAGTGTAGGAATTTTTAGAGGTCGCCCTCTTGTCCAAGGATCATAGTTGTCTCGAAACGGTTGCCTCGGAAAAATGATCTAAGACATTAGGGTTACCGCTAAGGCGTCCTAATATTGCTTTAGTGACCACACGTCCCTTAATCGAATTGACTCTTAAAACTCCAACGATGATGCTACCTACTCATCAATAGTGGGATAGCATTGTCTAAAGGACATTAATACAGATTGATTCCTCTTTTCGAGTAGGTAGATGGTTCTTAAGTACTTTCTCTTTCAAAACAAAATAAAACTTTTCGCACTTACACTTTTCCAATAAAAACTTCTTTCAAACCCACAAACACAAAGAAAAGCAAATTTTTGAAAACACTTTGAGCAAGTACCTAAGAGCCCGTGGATAACCACGGATAGAAAGGGTGCTAACACCTTCCCTTTCTATAATCTACCCCCCAGACCCGAGAAACATCTCGAAAAAGGAATTTTTCTGTGCTTTTTTCCTTTCCTTGTTGGATAAAATAAAAGACGGTGGCAACTCTTGCTTACCGCGACATTTTGCAAACATAAATGTAAAACGCGAACCATCATTTCAAAACAGTCAGTTCTCTCCTACCGTATCACACCTTTATTTGAACCTGTAGTCATGCCTTGCAATTGCACGCGAGTTGGTGCCAAATCAGCATTATATTGGTATTGGCGATAAAAGGCAGCAGTCAAATCTTCCCACGTATGGATATTGGTCCCTTCCAATTGGTAAAACCACTCCAATTGCGTTCCAGATAGACTTTCTTGAAAAAGTGCACCCATAGTTTCCTATCGGCGGTATGCGGCTGGATCTTACGGACATGGGATCTTAGATGAAGCTTCGGACAGGAGATCCTATCATACTTACCAAAAATAGGGATCTTGAATTTATGGGGGATGACTACCTCAGGTACCAAACCCAAGTTTCCAAAGTCCAAGCAAGGCACAACTTGGATCTCTACAGCCTTTAGTTTGTCTTCTAGCTGCTTGTATTTGTCATTAGTTGGTGGCTATTACTCATCGGAATAATCCTCATCTTTAGAGACTTGATTGTTTCCACCCCCAGCACGGGTGCTTCTAGCATCTTCATTTTGATTATCATCCTCCTCGGAGGATTCCTCTTCAATTTGAACTTGTCGGGAAGGTTCTTTGAACCTCTTCCCCATGTTGATAATAGCATTCTTCTTGGTCTTCTTCTTCATTACGAGAAGCCCCATCATTTCTTGCTGACCTTTAGCCAGGTTAAGAAGAGTCTCTTGGAACTGAGAGTGTTGAGTCTGCAAGTCATTGACGGTTTTCTCGAGGTCCATCTTATACTGAAATAAAGAGTAGAAAGATGAGGAAACTTGTATCATAAAACTTGCTTATGATATGATGCATGTTATACGAATGCAATGTTTTCAAGGAATTTTAAGAAATTTAAAATTTCTTAACCAAAGAGGAAAGAAAACATAAATTATATTAATAATTTCTAAGATTACAAATGCCCCACGGACTTACAATGAAAAAAAGGTCACAAAGAGACAACAAAATGAAATCCTAAAACAAAATACTCAGGTATCCTACGGATGCATCCTCTTTGGTGCAAAGTAGGCATTCAGGCTTTGCTCCTCGTGAAGTTGCCTTGTGAGCTCCAACACTTTATTCTCGCTTTCGTAGAATCGAGCTTCAAAGGTGTGTCATTACCCCTTGAGTTGAATCCACGATCTACAATTCCTTGAAGTCGGTAGGCATGCCAGGATGGAGAATGGTATAGGGAAAATCCCATTTGGCAACTAGTTCCATCATCATAGGTATGATGGCTGGATATGGCATCATGAGATTTTAAGCATGAGCTCGTACCCATTTGAGATATGGCTCAAGAGGGATGAAATTATTATGCCCCAAAGTCTTGCTATCAACTTTTCTTACCATGCCCCAAGCATGCACAAACATTTGATGATAACCTTGAACATCATTCTCATAGTTGAATATAATTCCTTGAATGAGTGCGTCATGGGGACCGTCTCTTTGATCACAGAAAAATTGTCCTAGAGTATGAGAAGGGTTATAAGTAATACCTCCCCTAATTCCCATGAGTGGAACATTAGGGAACTCCCCACAACAGTCAATGATAGTAATGTCCTCTTGAGATCGAGAGCACTAATGGATATCCAAATGAGAAAGTGGCATCAACCTTTGATACCACCTTAAGCCTTACTCATTCTTAAATATTGATCGAGGAAAGTGCGAAATAAACCACCTAGCCAGCAAAGGTAAGCAACATATGAGGGTCCCTCGCTTCCTCATAGTGCGAGTATGAAGAGAGTGCAAAATGTCCCTAAGCAATGTAGGCACCAGGTTGTGAGTAAGGAAGATTTTGACAGCGTTCATATCTATGAGTTGGTCAGGGTTAGGAAAGAGACCCAAACCATCGATTAGAAGGGCCAAGACTTCTTCAAAAGCTTGTAAATCCAAAACATCCAAAAATGAACGAGCCTTCTCCATCAAGAATTTAGCTAAAAATCCTTTGACCACGTTTCTTGTTTCCCAATGAGCTATAATCTCATAACTCTTTAAATGTAAGGCCTTGGCAATAACTTCAGGCTCTGGAGTTTCCTCTAAACTGGTGAATGGTATTTGGTCAAGGACTGGTATTCCCAACAGTTGAGATAATTCTTCCATTATGGGCACTAATTGATAATCGAGAAAGGTGAAATAATGGTGTATAGGGTCGAGGAACTGAAAAAGCACCTTCATCATGTCTTCTTCAAAGATCAAGGTAACCAGATTGAGAAGTCGACCATATCTTTTAGTGAACGGAGAATTTTCAGGAACCTTTGATTCTAACTCTTTGAGTTGAGGAGGCACTTTTACGAAGTTGATTTGGATGGTATTTCTGTGAGCGCATGCCATATCCTACAAAACAGAACAAAGATAAATCCCTAGGTCCTTGAAATGGTTAGTAAAATGCTATGCCATGATGTTATGATGTAATGAGCAAATAATCACACACAAATAAAGCACACAAGGCCTTAGGTTTAGGCTTGCATGGGGTTTATTGGTAAGTACCCTCTTCAAGCTTAGTTGGTTCAACCTGTCCTAAAAAGTAACCGGGTTCTATGAGCCTTAATATCACTGATCTTTCTTCATCGGACATTGTTTTAGCTTAAGCATCCAAACTACGGCCAAAATATCCCGAAAGTCCGATCTTAAAAAGTGTAGTATCGAGTATCAACCAACTTCAGTCTGCACCAAAGTCGACTACCTCATTACTTTCTAATGGCCAAGTTGTTCAACTAAGATTCTACGGTCAATTAGTGCTTCATGACACAATACAACGACCCCATATTCTCCTTGACTGGACTCAAGGGACACTGGTACCAACAAATGTGTCACACTAATGTAGCCATCGCTTCAACCATCTTGATATACCCCGCACAGTCCCCAAGATCTATTACTACTTACCTAATATGCCCCAAATTCAGGTATAGGATTTTTACAAGTAAAACCCAAGCATAACCCATAAATATAAAGCAAACAAGTAAAGCAATAAAGGTGATCTAACTCTTAAGGTAATCCCACTTTTAGTTATCCCTAGAAGAGTCGCCAATTATATGATACAGTGGGAGAACTGACTTGGGTGTTATGTGTTTGATCGCAAATGTTGCGGATAGCAAGAGTCGCCACCGACTTTTCTTTTATCCAATAAAGGGTGAAAGGAATAGGAAAGACCTTTTGAGAAATTTCTTGATTTCGGGGGGTAGGTTATGAAAAGGGAAGGTGTTAGCGCCCTTTTCATCCATAGTTATCTATGGGCTCTTAGTTGCTAGCTCACTTTGAAATGCTTTTTGTGAAGGTGTTCGTGATTGTTTGAAAGTATTTTTGAAAAAGTGCCTTCGTTTAGGCGAACTTTGTAATGATTCTCGTCTCTATAAGAATGTATACAAAGTGTTGACTTTTGAAAATATTTCATGAAAGTATTGGTGTGTTTGAAAGATGTTTTGTTTTGAAATGTTTGTGAGCAAGCAACTACGAGCGTTCTACCTACTCAAAAGAAAGTCTTTGTTCTTTTCCTCCTCCTTTAGATAGTGTTATCTTACCATTAGTTAGTAAGAAACCTTATCATTGGATATGAAGGGACAGGCGTGGGTCACTGTATAACCATATAAGGCAACATTGTAGGACACCTTAGCAATTTGTTGTGAGGGACTAAGATCATTTACCAAAGGCAACATCAAAGGGTCATCGAGGAACTATGATCTTGTAATCAAGGGTTTTTTGCTAAAGTATCCCACGTTCGAGGGACATGACTGTTTTAATCCGAGGAAACAAGTGTGGGTTACCCTAGATGTTCATGTGTGCAAGGTGTTTTTTTTGTGTATTTTATCTTGAATCAGGGTTGTCTAAGGTTTACTTTAAGGTCTTACCATACAAACCCTAATTACTAACAATAATATGGAAATCGATAAATTGCGGAATTTAAATGTCCTACCCTATTACAATACTTTGGGGGATGGGGGATACAAATTTACAAATAGGGATTACAAGTAAAAATAAACCCTAATTACTATTACAAGGTTTGACAATTACATAACTTATAATGCAAAATGGTAAAATGCGCAAGAAAATGTAAAGTGAAAAGAAATTATTTTTTAGGGTTTTTTGATAGAAAAAAGTTTTGTAGCTTCAATTATTTTAGAAAATAACTTGAATGTTTTATCTTGAAAAAGGTTTTGTATAATGTTAGGCCATATCCAAGCAATGCAATATGTCAAAAGTAACTTTAATGATCCAAAATCATAACAAAAATGGCAAAAAAAAATCAAGATTTCTTGTGCCTAGGCTGACACGGGCCATATCGCCGGACATGGGCACCCGGGTCAAAATCTGCCCACTCCTCTTGCACGTTGTTTGTTTCAGCCAAATTGACATGGATTGTGTCATGTGACATGGGCATTTGTGTCAGCCCCTGTCTTGCCTGCTTTGCATGTTTCTGACTGACACGGGTCGTGTCGTGTCACACGGGCACCCGTGTCAGCCCTTGTCCTTCCTGCTTTGTAAAATTTCCAACCCAGCTGAACTGACACGGGCCGTATCGTGTGACACGGGCACCCGTGTCAGTCCCTGGCCTGCCTTTTTGCTAAGTTTTCTCTTTGACCTATCTTGTTGAATCCTTTTGAAAGCAAAGGCAAATGATGTATGGATAAAGATATTATAGTTTGATAAGACTTACCTCTTGAAGAGAAAACTTTAGAATATGTACGAATGTTTCTGGGTGCAAAGTGGTGATTTATCGAGCTCCTTTGGACTTCTTGAAGCTATCCCAATCCTCACTTTATGCTGAAAGTTGTTGAATCACTCCCACCAAGTCAACTTGTAAGGTACTATTTTTGAGTTTGTAAGATGATGATAATGATGTTACAAAAGTTGTTCTTATGTTTGAACAACTTCTATATGCTGTGTGTGAAGTATTTGGATGGTTTGTTTTGGAAAAACTTGAAAGGTGTGAGAGGTTCAAAGATTTGGACTTCAAAGCTCAGATATGGAGGTTTTATGGACAATTCAGGTTTTTTGAGAGTATATGAGTTTTGAGGGCTTGTTCATCTCTCTTTATCTTGCAAATGGTCTCTCTATTTATAGGCAAGAGGTTTTAAGATAAGGGTTGATCATATTTTCAAGATCACATGTTATGGCTAGGTTGGATTGTAAATGAAGCAAGCTTGAAGATCATAGTTCGAATGCTTTGTACTTTGCTTCATAGAGTTGTTGGATACTTTAAGCATGCTTGTCTGATTTTTTGTGTTGAGTGCGTGTAGGAGGAACAAGTTAGAGGCTCAAGAAGAGTTGACTTTGTGATTAAAGCTACTTTACAAGAATGACAATGTTAACTTTGCGCCAAAAATGGAAAATTCACTTGTACAATGCTTAAATTAAATGGACCATAGCTCAAAAGTTTGTGTAAACATTAAATTATGGTTAGATTTGTAAGTTAGAAGTCCTGCAAAGTAACATTATGCAGCATAGCATGTAGATTGGATTATGTGTTCTTCACCAAAATGACTTGTAATTCAAGAATGTATGCCCAACTTCATGCCTTTGGATCTCCTAGATCAAGTATGATAAGTTCATACTCTTGGATGTTTTGGAAAGCTTGAAACATTTTCTACAAATTTCATGTTGACTATTTTGGCTAAATCAAATTGGAACTTGATGAAAATTGGCCAAGAAGTTGGGACAAAAACTGATCAAAACCTGTTGAAAATTTCTCTAAGTGTTAAATAAAAATGTCATGACTTCATGGGCTTATATCTACAAATCTAATCATTTTTTGGAGATCAACCCTCTAATAGAAAGTTGTAGAATTCATTAAGATCTACAAATTTCATGTTAAAAGTTTCCTTTGAATCATCTTCCATCTTGGTGAAAAAATGTCATGAAGTAATGAAATTGTTAAGGTTAAAAACACTTAGAATTTTCCTAAGTCTTGAAAAGTTTGACTTTTTTATTGATTTTCTTGACTTTCTTGATTTTTTATGATCAAGTTTGATATTTTTGAAGGTCTTGATGAATTTTGATCTTTGCAATTTAATGTTGACCAAAAAGTCAAAGTTTGACATTTTGTGTATCGGTTGACTTTTCGTTAGTTTATCCAAATTTTAAATATCAAACCTTTGATCCTGAGATATGATTAGAGCCATGATATTAGGTCAACATTTTGTGTTTTAATCCTTGATATTATGCTTCAAGCCATCAGGTCATGCATTAGGTCAAAAGTCAATGATCAGTCATTCTCAGTCAAAACCCTAATTTTGAGGCTCAATGCTTTGGAGGTGAGCTTGTCTGATCAAACTCTTGAGAACCCTTGAGCATTTGAGATCTTTGGTGAGAAATGTCTTGAGAAAATAGTGGGCAAATTTTGGGGTACAACAATATTGATCTCAAAAAAAATGTTTCAGTGTTATATACTCTGTAGCCTTTTAAGCTTTCAGAACATAATAACATGATACCACTTTGATCAGTAGGATCAATCAGGTTCATATTTTTATTTATGGTATAGGATAAAAACAAGAGCATCCACTTGATGAGAATAATAAATATTGGTTTCTTGTTTTTCCACAATACTTAGAAAGTCATTTCAGGAATAGGTCATATGAAGACACTGTTCTGAAAATAACATGTTGTGCTTATATCCTTTGCCCCGAAGTGCTTTGCAATATTGGAATGACAAAGTTTGAGTTTTTTCATCTTAAATAGCACTTGAGTACAAAAGGTGGTGAATACAAAGTGAGACACATCCTTGTGTTAGAGAAGCTTCACTTAAGTCCACTTGCTATAGTTATTTAAAATAACTAATCCTCACTTCTTTTCATTGATTGATATATTTTTCACTTAATCTAAACAAATAAATGTTCAGAAGTTTCAAGGTTTTGGGAATAAAACCATATTCTTTTCTTTGAAATAAGTTTTTGAAAAAATTGTCTTTCTGACATGCTTCACAGAAAGCATCTGAAGTAAACTTCAGTTAAGGCAGGCCTTTGATAAATTCAAGCTTGTTCAGTTGAGAAAACTTTCTCAAGTTGACATAACTTAAACATCTGAGCCATGACCATTTCTTCTCAATAACATTCATGGGATAAACTATTTTTAGTTTTATAAGGTCATAGAGCCTGATCTCATAAGTGTTAATTGTCTTCCTTTCATTGAAAGGATATAGCAATCCTAATAGCTACTATTCCAGAGCATGTGATTCCTTTTGATCACCTCTGAAATCCATGATAATTTTTAGGCTTAAGTTCCAGACTTTGGAACATATTCCTTTTTCCCATCATGTGTTACAAGTAGCCAGAGTCCAAGTACCAAGACAAGTGTGTCAATTACACCGCTAAGGTTGTTTTCAACATAGATTATCTTATCGTTTGGTACCCATAGTTTCTTGGGTCCTTTCTTATTAGATCTACTAGAGTTGTGAACAACTTTGGTTTCAGCAAAAAAAATAATCATATTTTCAAGAGTTAAAACTAATTGGTTTAGCCAATTGATTTTCATTGAATTCAGAATCAGATTTCTCTTCATCTTTTCCATCTTATTTTGGCAAAAACCCGAAAGGCACAAAATGAAAGTATAAGGTAGTTGGTATGTTTTCCTAATTAGATATAGATTTTTTATAAGGATCATAACCAACATCAGTAACTCCATTTATGCTTACACCATAGATCATTGAAGCTAGCACACTTCTCCCTATGCTCTTAGCTAGAAATTTTTGGAAGGCTTTGTCATATTTTTCAATGACACCGTCAATACTTCCAGTGGCTTCTGGAAGAGTTCTCGTGCCTTTAAGTGCGGAGTTTTCATTTTTCAATAAAAAATTTTATTCTTTTAAAATAAAACATTCTTCCTTTAGCATATTGATTTCAACAGATACATATTTATGGGTTCTTTTGAGATCCTTGAACTGAATCTTGAGTAACTCATGTTTTTCCAAAATTTCAACTAAGGAAAATGTTAATTCAGAATAAGTTAAATCAGAGAATACCTCTTTGAAAAATATTTCTTCTCTCTGAATCAACTTTATCGTCTAAGGGAAATACTTCACCAGATGTTCAAATATGAGTCATTAGAGCCATGTTAGCATGTTCTCAATCTGAGTCGCAGTAAGACGAGTCTGAATCATCCCATGTTTCCATTAGCCTTTTCATATTGTCTTTGAGAGCTTTCTTCCTTGGTATGTCCTTTTGAAGCTGAGAACAATCATTCTTATAGTGTCCTGGCTCATTGCATTCATAACAAATGACTTCGTTACCATTCGACTTCCTTTGACCAAATGTTGATTCGAAGCAACCTCCAGTCCTTCTTGAATTTCTAAACCCGTTACCTTGATTTCTATTCCAGAGACGATTAACCCTTCTAGTTAATAGAGACAACTCATCTTCTTCATCATCAGAATCTCCTTCTAAATCCTCAATCTCTTCTGCTTGAAGAGCTTGGGACTTCTCAAATTTTCTTACAGATTTAAGAGCAATAGACTTTATCTTCTTCTGCGGTTCATCTTGTTCTAGATCAATCTAGGGATTTATCAAAGAACTTATCATTTCTTATAAAGAAGTGTTATTTAGATCCTTTATAAGATTGAGAGGAGTTACCATAGGCCTCCATTTTGATGGAAAGCTTCTGATAATATTCTTTATGTGATTTGTCGTTCAATAGCCTTTATTTAGAAATTTCAGTCCTGCAACTAAGGTTTGAAATATCGATAACATGACTTCAACGCTTTCATTATCCTCCATTTTAAAAAGCTTCATATTTCTTAATCAAGGCCAACACCTTGGTTTCCTTGACTTGATCATTTCCTTCATGAGTCATTTTGAGAGAATCAAATATAGACTTAGCAGAGTCTTTATTTGTGATCTTCACATACTCAGTATAAGAAATCGCATTCAGAAAGATGGTTATTGCTTTATAATTATTCTTACAATCTTTCTTTTGTTGATCAGTCATATCTCTCCTAGCTATATATTTTCCAGTATTATATGTGGGAGGAACCTAGCCATCGACTACTATATCTCAAAGATCAATATCATGGCCTAAAAAAGAAACTTTATAGTCTATCTTTCCAGTATTCAAACTTTTCTCCATCAAAGATGGGAGGTTTAACGTTATAACTTTTATTGTTTGAATCTGATGCATTAACAACTTGAGTGGTTTCAACCATTGTGTTTCTTCAACGAAAAAATCGTATGGATCTTTATCTGACACAGTTAAGTGTTTAATAACTATCAATACCATAACCGTAGCTTTGATGCTAATTGAAGGCGTGAGAAACACAAGAAAGAGGGGTTTGAATTGGGTTTCACCAAATAAAATATTTTTCGTTGGTGAAAAACCAAGTACGCTTAGAACATAAAACAGTAAATGAAAATAATGATTTTTATCCTAGTTCGCTATTAACTAAGCTACTCAAGTTCACCCTCGCAAGGATGATTTTGCCTTCAATAAGGACTTAATCCACTATAAATAAACTAATTATAGAATAACCCACAGGTAGTCTGATCAACCTTATTGGCACCCTCAATAAGTTCGTTGATCCTTATTGTAAATCCACTCAAGCCGCAACAGAAGTCTTCTTAAGCTCAGACCTCCACCGAGTATCTCAAGGTATCATTAAACAACAGTTGAGTACTTTTATTATGTTGTACCCCAAAAATTTTCCTCTCTTTTCTCAAGACATTTCTCACAAAAGATCTCAAATGCTCAAGGGTTCTCAAGAGTTGATCAGACAAGCTCACCTCCTAAGCATTGGGTCCAAATTAGGGTTTTGATTTTATCAAGGAAAATTGGACTTTTAATGCCTCAAATTACTTTCATGTTTCATTATAGGTCTCCAAGATTTCTCATGCCAAGTTTCAAGTCTTGCACCCCAAATTTGCTAAGTCAATTTCTCAGATGATTGAAAATCAGCTGTATTAGGTAAAAAGTCAACTTTGGTCAACATACAGTCAAACTTCATGATTTTTGGCAATTATCAACATTTTGAAATCATATTCATCAATTGATCAAGGGTTGATCACAATGCCTCAAGAAAAGCACTCAAATCATCAAAGGGGAAAAATTGTCAAAATTAGGGTTTTGACTAAGAATGACTGATCATTGACTTTTGACCTAGTACATGAACTAATGGTTTGAAGCATAATATTAAGGACTCAAACATAAAATTTTGACCTAGTTTCATGGCTCAAATATTTTCTCAAGGTCAATGGATTGATAGTTGAAATTTGATCAACTGATGAAAAGTCAACTGATACACAAAAAGTCAAACTTTGACTTTTTGGTCAACATTGAATTTCAAAGATCAAGATTCATCAAAAAAATAAAAAATATCAAACTTGATCATCAAGAATCAAGAAATTCAAGAAATTCCACACAAAATATCAAAGTTTCTAATACTTAGAAAAATTCTAAGTGTTTTTTAACCTTGATAATTTCACTACTTCGTGATAATTTTTCACCATGATGCAAGATAATTCAAGGAAAACTTTCAACATTGAAGTTGTAGATCTTGATGGATTCTACAAATTTGTACCTTAGGGTTGATGTCTAAAAAATGCTTATATTTGAAGATATAGGCTCATGAAGTCATGACATTTTTTTATAAACACTTAGTGAAATTTTCAACAAGTTTAGGCAGATTTTTGTCCTAACTTCTTGGCCAATTTTCATCAAGTTCCAAGTTGATTTAGCCAAAGTTGTCAAAATGAAGGTTTTATAGAATGTTTCAAGCTTTCCAAAATGTCAAATAACTTGAAGAGATCATGCTTGAGCTAGAAGTTTCGAAGAGATGAAGATGGCATCATAAACTTGAATTTTAGTTCATTTTTGTGAAGAACATTTGATCAAATATCCAACCATGTTGCATAATCTTGCTTTTCAGGCCTTCAAACTTACAAATCACTCAATAATTTAAGATTTACACAATTGTTTGATCCATTGTCCAAGTGGTTCAAGCATTGTCCAAGTTGACTTGCCATTTAAGGAAGAAATGTCACACTTCCATTTTGGAAAAGCGAGCTTTATATAAATTGTCAATGCATTGAGCCTTGTAACTTATATCTTTGATTGCAAGAAAAATCAAAAGCATGAATCAAGTCCCTTGCACCCGACAAACATCAGAACATGCTTGTACTTGATCCTTGAAACCATTATTTTTAATCCAACTTGATTTTTCACCTTCAACAAAACCATAACATGTCATCTTACAATTCTGGTTACTTCAAGTTCTAAAAAACTTCCCTCTATAAATAGAGAAGTCATTTGCAAGCTAAGGGGCGAGTTTACAAGTCTTCTAACCCCCTCAAACACTTTGAAATCAGAATTTGCATTCCAATCCTCCATTGTTGCACATTCTGACCAAAAACTTCAACCACCTAATCCCCTCGTGCGTTCCCTTTCTAAATCATTAAAACATCATCTACACATCATATACAACTCACCCCCACCTCTGTTTCACCACTGTAACACCTCCACCATCATTTTCCAAACCTCACTTTGCACCTCTGCAACTTAACTTCTCCAGCACGATTCAGGAACTTTCAGCATAAAGTAAGAGTTGCATTAGCTCCCGAGGAGTTCAGTGGAGCTATCCATATCATCACATCACCTCCAAGAGTGCTCAAACTCCATACACGATTTCCATTTTTGAGGTAAGTTTTCTCAACTTTGAACTCTCTTCACAAGCATCTTTAATGACTACTTTGTGAATGAAAAATGTAGACATCATTGCCCTGAAGCTAACCATGCCTTTAGTTATCATTTATGTTGCCTGAGTAGTGTGAATTTTGAAGTTGAACTATCTGAAAAATTTAGGTTTTCTTTGGTACCAAACAAAATTCATGTCCATCCTTGATTTATAGCTTTAGTGATTTACATGGTTGAATTCGTGTTGAAAAATGGAGCAAGTTTCATGTTTACACTTTTGAAAATGGTTAAGAAATGAGTATGTTCAGAAATTTGAAAATGTAACAAAGGAAGTTGGCGCGAGGAAGAAGATGAAGTGTATTGAGGAAATGGTTTATTTTAAATTTATTGCAACTTGTCTTAATAACGGATGAAACGGTCACCCCAGTGGCAGAGGAAGCGCGCGAAAGCATTGAACTATAGGGACCTGGGTTCGAGCCCCAGTGGTACCCTTTTGGTTTTTTCTTATTATTTCATTGCAGATTCCATACAAGCCAAGTCACACACCCTACCATGCACTTCACACTAACGCCATCAGATCTTCCAGCCCTACAATCCTACGCTCCAATAATGCAAGCTCATGGTACACTCCCAAAAGTCAATCACACTGGATCAGCAAGCGCTGGACTTTGTTTCTGGGCCTTTGACTGAATTTCTTCCTAATACCCCCCTTTTTATTAAACACAACGCAAGCCCACTTTTTTAAAATTATTTTCTAATTCAAGACAAAAACTGAATTGGGCCTGCTTGCTACTTTTAAACCCCCATTTTTCTTTTGATACCCAAACCCAATTATTTTTATTTCTTTCATATTTTCTTTATTGTCATTTATTTATTTATTTTATCTAAACCAAAAAAATATATATTCTTTCTTAATTAAATTAAAAATGTTTTAATTTAGGCATTTTATTTCATTTTATCTTATTAACTTAAATTTTATTTTATTTTACAAATTAGTATTAACATTCAAATTATTTTCTAAACAAATTATTTAGACTTAGGTTTTATTTTCTCCTTAACTTCAATGAACTTAGATTTTAGGTCTTGTTAATAATTAATTAACTTCTTTTGTGATTAAAATTAATTAGTCTAATTAGGTTGACTATAAAAACCTTTTTCTCCATCAAAAACCCTAAAAACAATTTCTATCTTCCTCTTACATTCTATCATTATTCATGTACATGGTTTGTAATAGATAATTAGGACTTAATTGCTCTCTTCCCTCTATTCACAAAATTGTACTCCCCCCCCCCCCCTCATTCCCAAAGCGTTGTAATAGCATTGGACACTTAAATTCTAC
Organism: Vicia faba; assembly: GCA_948472305.1. Classification (NCBI taxonomy): domain Eukaryota; kingdom Viridiplantae; phylum Streptophyta; class Magnoliopsida; order Fabales; family Fabaceae; genus Vicia; species Vicia faba. The sequence continues at coordinate 78,569,928 of OX451740.1, read as the reverse complement.
AATTTCTTACTTTCTTTATTATTGTTAAGTAATTAGGGTTTGCATGAAAAGACTTAAAATCAAACCATAGAAAACACTAACTCAAAGACAATATACTTGAAATCAAAACACTTTGCACACTTGCACCTCTAGGGTAACCCACACTTGTTGCCTCAGATTTAAACAGTCGTGTCCCTCGAACGTGAGATGTTTTAGCAAAGACCCTCGATTAAAAGATCATAGTCCCTCAATGACCCTTTAAATTTTGCCTTCGGTAAATGATCTTAGTCCCTTACGACAATTGCTAAAACATCTTACAAGTTGCCTTCTGTGACTGTACGACAACCCACGCTCGTCCCTCACATCCAATGATATGGCTCTCTACCAATCAATGGTAGAATAACACTATCTAAAGGAGGAGAAAAAGAATAAAGACTCTTTGAGTAGGTAGATTTCTCGTAATTACTTGCTCACAAACAAAACCATTTCACACCTCACACTTTCAAACATCTTTCAAAAAACAAACATTTTGTATACATTCTCAACGATACGAGAATCATTACAAAATTTCCTTATATTGGCACCTTCAAAACATCTTTCAAACATTCCTTTTCAAACAAATATTTTCAAAACCAACACTTTGTATACATTCTCAACGATATGATAATCATTGCAAAGTTTTCCGTACGAAGGCGTTTTCAAAATATTTTCAAACATACACAAAACACAAAGCATTTCAAAGTGATCAAGCAATTAAGAGCCCGTAGATAACTACGGATGAAAAGGGTGCTAACACCTTCCCTTTTCATAACCTACACCCTGAACTCAAGAAAATTATCAAAAGGTCTTTCCTGCTCTTTTCACCCTTTCCTTTATTGGATAAAAGAAAAGTCAGTGGTGACTCTTGCTATCCGCAACATTTGCGAACAATTGCAAAACACCCAAGTCAGTTCTCCCACCGTATCGCCAGAACTAGAGACTCTGCTGGGGAGATAAACTAAAAGTGGGGTTACCTTAAGATCTAGATCACCTTTATTGGTTTTACTTGTTTTCCTTGTTTACTTTACATTTTTGGGTTATGCTTGGGTTTATTTCTTGTATAGATCCTATACTCGGATCTGGGGTATATTAGGTAAGTAGAAATAGATCGTGGGGACTATGTGGCGTAATACCGACATGGTTGAAGCGATGGCTACATTAGTTTGATACACTTGTTGGTACCGGTGTCCCTTGAGCCCATTCAAGGAGAATACGAGGACGCTGTGTGGTGTCATGAAGCACTAACTGACAGTAGAACCTTAGTTGAACAACTTGACCATTAAAAAGTAGTGAGATAGATGGATTTGTTGCAAACCAAAGGTTGTTGATACTCGATACTATACTCATTGAGATGGAATTTCGGGATATTTTGGCCGCAATTTGGATGCTTGAGCTAAAATAATGCCCGATGAAGAAAGATCAGTGATATTGAGATTCCTTAGAACCCGATTACTTTCTTTAGGACAGGTTGAACCAACTAAACTTCAAGAGGGTACTTATCTATAAACTCCATGCAAGCCTAAACCTAAGGCCTTGTGTGCTTTGTTTGTGTGTGATTATTTATTCATGACATCATAGCATCATGCCATAGCATTTTCACTAACCATTTCAAGGACCTAGGGATTTATCTTTGTTCTATTTTGTAGGATATGGCTTCCGCTTGCAGAAATACCATCTAAATCAACTTCGTAGGGGTTTCTCCTCAACTCAAAGAGTTAGCGTCAAGGGTTCTGAAAATTCTCCGTTCACCAAAAGATATGGTCGACTTTTCAATCTGGTTACTTCAAGCTTTAAAAAAGATATGATGAGGGTGCTTTTTCAGTTCTTTGACCTTGTACATCATTGTTTCACCTTTCCTGATTATCAATTAGTGCCCATAATGGAATAATTCTCTAAACTATTGGGAGTACCAGTCCTTGATAAAATACCTTTCGCCCGTTTAGAGGGAAATCCAAAGCCTGAATTTATTGCCAAGGCCTTACATTTAAGGAGTTTTGACATTGTAGCTAATTGGGAGACAAGAAGTGGGGTCAAAGGATTTTTGGCTAAATTCCTGATGGAGAAGGCTCGACTATTTTTGGATGCTATAGATTTACAAGCTTTTGAGGAAGATCTTGGCTCTTCTAATCTATGGGTTGGTGCTTTTTCCTAACCCTGACCAACTCATAGATGTGAATGCTGTCAAAATTTTCGTTACTCGTAACCCTGTGCCTACATTGCTTGGAGACATTTTGCACTCTCTTCATACTCGCACTATGAAGAAGCAAGGGACTCTTATATGTTGCTTGCCTTTGCTGTCTAGGTGGTTTATTTTTCACTTCCCCCAATCAGTATCAAAGAATGGGCAAGGATTAAGGTGGTTGCAAAGGATAATGTCACTTTCTCATACAGATATCTGTTGGTACTCTCGATCTCAAGAGGACATTACTATCATTGATCATTGTGGGGAGTTCCCTAATGTTCCACTCTTGGGAATTAGGGGAGGTATTACTTATAACCCTTCTCTGGTTCTACGACAGTTTGTTTATGCTTGAAGAGATGGTCCTCACGATGCACTCATTCAAGGTATTACATTCTACTACGAGAACGATGTTCAAGGTTATCATCAAAGGTTTGTACATGCTTGGAGCATGGTGAACAAGGCTGATAGCAAGACTTTGGGACATAAGAACTCTATTCCTTTGGAGCCTTATCTCAAATGGTTGTGAGCTCACGCTCAAAACCTCATGATGCCATATCCCGCCATCCTACCAATAGTTGTGGAGCCTGTTGTGAGGGGGATATTTCTTATACCATTCTCCATCCTGACATGCCTACCGACCTCGAAGAATTACAGAGATTGTGGATTCAACACAAGGGGGAACGAGACACCTTTGAAGCTCGATTCTATGCAAGCGAGAAGAAAGTGTTGGCGCTCACCAAGCAACTTCACGAGGAGCAAAGCTTTAATGCCTACATCGACACAAAGAGGAAACGCCCGTGGGAGACTTGAGTCTTTTGATTTAGGATTCTATTATGTTGTCTCCTTGAGACCTTTTTGCTTTTTGATTGTAAGCCCCAAGGGGAAGTTATAATCTTTGAACTTATTAATACAATTCTTGTATTTTTTCCCTATTGGCTAGAAATTTAAATTCCTTGAAGTCCTTGAAAACATTGCATCAACATGGCATGCATCATATCATAAGCAGATTTTCTGATACAGGTTTCCTCATCTTTTTACTGTTTATTTCAGTATAAGATGGCTCTATAGAAAACTGTCAAAGATCTGCAAACTCAACATGCACAGTTCTAAGAGAATCTCCTTAACCTAGCTAAAGGTCAGCAAGAAATGATGGCACTCCTTGCCACCAAAAAGAAGACCAAGAAACGGGTTGTTATCCTTAACATGGGAAGCAGGTTCAAGGGGCCCGCCCGACTGGCTCAAATAGAAGAGGCTTCTTCCGAGAAAGAAGACAATCAAGAATAGGAAGTTAGAAGCACCAGAGCTGGGGGTGGAAATAACCAGATTACTGAGGACGAAGACTATTCCAAAGAGCAGTATCCACCGGCAGAGGATAAATACAAACAGCTTGAAGATCGACTTAAGGCTGTAGAGATCCAAACAGTGCCTGGTTTTGACTTTGGAGACTTAGGTTTGGTCCCTGGGGTGGTTATTCCCCACAAATTCAAGTGTCCTGTCTTAGCCAAGTATGATGGAATCTCATGTCCTAAGATGCATCTGAGGTCTTATGTCCGCAAGATTCAACCACACACCACCGGTAGGAAGTTATGGGTGCACTTCTTCCAAGAAAGCTCATCTGGAACACAGTTGGAATGGTTCTATCAACTAGGGGGACTAATATCCACACATGGGAGGATTTAGCTATTGCCTTTTACAGACAATACCAATACAATGCCAACCTTGCGCCAACTCGTGTGCAATTATAAAATATTACTATGGGTTCAAATGAAGGCTTTAAGGAGTATGCTCAAAAATGGAGGGACCTCGCTGGAAGGGTGCAACCCCCGTTGACTGATCGAGAGTTGGTGGTGAAGAAGTGAAAAACACAAGAAGGGGGTTGAATTGTAAAACTTGAAATCAAATACAGACAACACGTTATTTTTATCCTGGTTCGTTTGATCTCAAACTACTCCAGTCCACCCGTCAAGGTGATTTCGCCTCTCTCCAACGAGGTCTTAATCCACTATATTCAACTGAATATTACAACTGCTTTAACAACTGCTAAAGCTTTCTTGAGTCTAAACCACAGACCGGTTTCTCGAGGAAATTATTTCTTACAGATAAATGAATACTATGTGTGTTGAATGTTTTCTACAAAAACTTTATATCACAACTGTGATAATACACAAATTAAGCTTATGTGAAACTAGGATGCTATAACTATAGAGTAAGCAATTTGAGAGATATAGCAAATTGTATGAGTGAGGATGAAGATGATTTTCTTTATGCATGTGAATAGTTGTAGAGCATTAGCCAATTCATTTCTCACTGACTTGTTTATATAGCCTTGGAAAAGATACGTTGTAGTCACTTATTCCATTTCAATGCCCATTACGTTCTTTCCATATTGAGATGATCTTTGTCTTGGAATACAGCCGTTGGTAATAAAGTGTCTTGAATGCACAATATCATTGTCAATTAAGCGTGTTGATTGGCTTTGGCTTATTCTGACGCTTCTAGGTGCTGATGATATTGTTTTGGTCTTGATCAGAGTTTAGAGTATGTTACGCGCAGATCTGTTCATCAAGCTTCAGCATAAGCACATGCTTTGATCTTCTGATGCTGGCATATGATATTTCATCTTCTGATGCTGGCATATGATATTTCATCTTCTGATGCTGATGTTGACATTCTTATGTTGATATCCATCAGAGTTTCTGTAAATGCATAATATAATTTTTAGGTAGCATATATGTCTCATATGAATTATACAATTTATTTAATCTAGCATTTTGTTATCATCAAAACTTTAACTTAGGGTAGTAGATTCAAACTTTGTTCTAACAATCTCCCCCTTTTTGATGATGACAAAAACCGGATATTTTCAATTTAAATTTAAAGAAAAAAATATCAGAGATAACCAAATAATAAATTTGTATCAGCGATAAACAGAAAGGTATCAAAGATAAGAGGATAGGGAATAGAAAGGTATCTGAGTTATGATCAGAAAAACTCCCCCTGAGTTTATTACTTCCCTTTTAATTCCATGAGTCCTTTAGCATCAGATCTTTATTGAACTTTCTTTGAGCATCAGATCTTTCCTTTACTCGAGCAGAGCTTCAGTGTATCAGAGATAATTAAATTCTTGTACCTGTAAGCTTATGCAGAACAAAGAAACATTCAAGTATATCAAAGTGTTAGAATGTTTGAGACTTTTGTCTCAGTAATCCGTTATTGAAAAATATCATTCTTTCTCCCCCTTTTTGTCAGCAATCAAAAAGTGCAAATAATTGAAGTTAAAAACGATCAGTGTAGAAAAACGATTGTATTCAGTTCAGAGCTCAGAAAATATTACAGATAACATGTAAAGAAAACTGTGAAAACATCAAGAATCAAAATATAAGAATGGGGAGGAAGGCGTGTGAACAGAGCTTCTAGCATGTTCTTAATCTGATCAGTGGTTTCCTTCTGCTGATGCACCATGCTGACTACTGAGTCAATCTTAGTATCTTGAACATCCATCCTTTCCTTCATTCGTTGATCATTCTCATCCATTCTCTCATGCAGTCGAAGATCATTTTGCTTCAGCTCTTCAAGAGTCTGTCTGTCCAATGCAGCTTGAGATGTGTCAGAATCAGGATGCTTCTGAGAGCTTTCTGCAACAACTTCTTCTTGGCTTAAATCTTCAGCTGGAATCGTCTGTTCTTCTGCTGGTTAAACTGTTGAAGCTGGACGCTTTTCAGACCAAGGCTCACTGTCCAGATGAAGCACTTCCTCCTTTAGCAGTTGACTCAAAACTGGACCTTCAATTTCTTTCAGCAGATTGCTGAAGTTCTGTTGAGCCTGTTCATAGCTTAGGTCTTGCAGCTTAAAGGTTTCAGCGCATACCCATCCTCTGAATTATGTCCAGAGTTAGTCTGAAACAGCAGGATCAATCATTCGCGGACTAGCCTATTTTAGAGAAGAAATCCACTTCTGCATGTCTGTTTCAAAATTCAAGATGCTAGAACCAACATCTGGTTGTTTGGGTTTGGGAATGGCGGTTTTATTTTTAAGGGCAGCAAGGCGGTCAAGGATTGTTAGATCAATGAAGGTCTTGCTGTGGTCATCTGGATTTTGCTTGGGTGAAGGAGTAGGAGAATCAGGAATGATTATTGGACTGGATGGGGTATTAGGTGGAGTAATTTCTGGTGAGGATGGTAGTTGAGGGATATTAACAATGGTACCACCAGGAAATTGTATGGCTAAGGGTTGTGGTTCAGAGGATTCAGATGATTGAGGTTCAGGGGTTTGAGCCTCAGAGTGTTGAAACTCAGGTTGTTGAGATGATTTGTGTTGAGGTAAGGGTGGATTAAGTTCTGGTTGTGGAGATGGAGGTTGTGGAATTTCTGGTTATGGTGAATGTGGATCTTCTGGTATTGGTGAGAGTGTAGTTTCTAGTTGAGGTGAGTGGGGAGTTTCTGGTTGAAGATTTGGATTTTCTGTATGGGGAGCGGAAGAGTGTTGATCTATTTCTGAAAGAACTTTTTCAAGTTCTGGTTCTGTTGTGGCTGTAGGTTTTGGATTGTGAGGTTTGGCGCGGGATCTTCTGAGGGTTAATGACTCAGAAGGGTCAAACTCAGGTTCAGTATCATCAATGGTGGGAATGGGAATTGGGATTTCAAATGAAGCTGGGGTTGGAATAAATGTTGGAACAGCAGATGAATTTAAAACATTAACAGAAGACAGATTACCTCTCTTCTTTGGGGTCTGCTGAGACGATCCTTCTGATACAGCCTTTCTCTTCTTAGTATTCTTCAGAGTAACCTCTGGTGTTTGCTGGTGAAGATCTTTAATGTTCAGATCAGGATCTGTGCCATCAGCTTTACACGCATCCAAGTATCTGAGAATAATGACTGGTTTAGAGTCAATCTCAGAGAACATAGGAAAGTTGTCCAGAGGGACTCTTCTGCTGGTGATTTCAGCATGAGGAGTGACGCTGGGCTCCTTCCTTATATTCTCTATCAGCTTCATCTTCTTCATATTCTTGGCATTCAGCTGCTTGCCAACAGAAGGTTCTAGAGAGCTTATTTCCTGTGCCTCTGTCAGGTGTTCAATCAACCTATTCTCCGTTAGAATATCTGATATCAATCTGCCGAAGGGTATCCAATCCCTTTTAGTCCTTTCTTCTTCTCTCGTTTCCTTGACGTTTATCTTCAGATGATGGAACAGAAGATGATCTAGGTTGATCTTGGACTTCTTTGCAATAAAATAAATCAGAAATTGTTGATCTATGTTTATATAGTCAGGAGAGCTTGTAGGCTTCCTGTGGTTGAAGCAGCCCAAAATAATCTTTGCCCAAATTCTGTGCTAATCTTTCAAGTCTTTGATTTTGCTAGAGGGAACCCCATGTGTGAAAATCTCTCTTGCAATTAGGGCAAAGTTTGCACATCTGTCTGCCATGTCAATACAGCGGATACCACCACCAGTGTATCCAATCAGTCTTGCAATGTGATCTTCAGTAATCACTATCTTCTTTTCCATGATATACGAAGTAACCTGATGAGTTGAGGAAGACGCATGTATCCACAATTCTTTAACCAAAATTGGGAACGTTGGACCCACCAACCTATCAAAGTACATTTCCCAACCTTGTGCCTTAATTTCTTCAGACAAATCAAAGCCATTTTCCTTCAAACTGTTGAAATCTACTATCAATTCTGACAGAACTTCCAAGTTCTTGACCGGAGTGAGGAGCGTTCTGAAAGGAGTTTGATACTGTTCAGAAGAAGCATCTTGCTGGGAACCTGCAGAAGGAGTGCTAGAAGATGCCATGTTCACACACAAGGGTTTTTGAGAAAAAGCTTTGAAAAGGGTTTCTTTGAGATAAGATGAACACACAGTAAGAACACAAATATTTTGAAGATGTAAGTGACGGTAAAAATGAATGAATGATGTTTAAGGCGTTTAAATAGGTTTCAAGAAATGTTTTGAAAACATAAACGTTTTAAGAGAGAGAATTAAATCATGATTACTCGCATTTAATGTTGGCTGATTTTGGGGGATTTAGAAAGATATTTGGAACGGTTACCCATGACATGTGTCTCAATGTATCCAATCAGCGTTTTGCCTTCTCAGAAGCGTGCACGCGTGTTCTGCTTCAGAAATTAGCTGATGACTGGATGACACTTGTTTGATTTGGTGAACAGCACATCTATCCTTGAAATGAAACGCTCAGATCTTTATGGATAGACTCTGATACAATCTGCATGTCTAACTTTCTGAAAGAAGATTGATCAGAAGTTCACAGTAAAATAAGACACATTCTGAAGGTTAATATATAAAATTAAAACATTTTCACTCTGGGCAGAGCTTCATGCTGAGATGTTTTAGAATGAAGTTAAACCTATCTTCAGAAAGTGGTTTTGTGAAAATATCAGCCCATTGATGGTCTGTATCAATAAATTTTAAGTTTAAAATGCCTTTCTGAATATAGTCCCTAATGAAATGATGTTTTATTTCTATATGCTTAGCCCTAGAATGCAAAATTGGATTTTTTCTTAAGCAAATGGCAGAAGTATTGTCACAGAGTATAGGAATGTTACTCTCAAATATCTGGAAGTCTTCAAGCTGACTTTTCATCCAGAGCATGTGTGTGTTGCATCCTGTTGCTGCTATGTATTCAGCTTCTGTTGTTGATAGCGCAATTGTGGATTGCCTTTTGCTGGACCAAGAGATTAGATTTTCTCCCAGAAACTGGCAGCTTCCAGAAGTACTTTTACGCTCTACTCTGTCTCCAGCAAAGTCAGCATCACAGTAACCTACTAAGTTGTAATCACTAGATTTTCTATAAAATAAACCCAGATTAGTAGTACCTTTCAGATACTTGAAAATTCGCTTAACAGCTGTTAAGTGAGATTCTCTAGGATCTGATTGGAATCTTGCACAAATGCATACACTGAATAAAATATCAGGCCTTGAAGCCGTCAGATAAAGAAGAGAACCAATCATACCTCTGTAGCCCTTCTGTTCTACCTTTTTGCTTACCTCTTCTCTTTCCAGAATGCACGTGGGATGCATTGGAATCTTTGATGACTTACATTCTGAGAGATCAAATTTCTTCAGAAGTTCTCTGACATATTTGCTCTGATGAATGTAAGTTCCCTCTGGAGTTTGATTGATCTGAATTCCCAGAAAGAATTTCAGTTCCCCCATGAGGCTCATCTCAAATTCTGCTTGCATACACTTAGCAAATTTTCTTCCAAGAGAAGGATTAGTAGATCCAAATATAATATCGTCAACATAAATCTGACACACTAAGATGTCATTCTTAACTGTCTTACAGAATAAGGTTGTGTCCACTTTCCCTCTGGTGAATTCTTTTTCTAACAGAAAGTTACTTAGTCTTTCATACCAAGCTCTGGGAGCTTGTTTCAGACCATACAGTGACTTCTTTAGTTTGAAAACATATTATGGATTTTTTGTACTTTCAAAACCAGGGGGTTGGTGCACATAAACCTCTTCTTATATATAGCCATTTAAGAATGCACTCTTGACATCCATATGATATAGAGTGATGCCTTTATTAACAGCAAAAGAAATTAAAAGTCTGATAGATTCTAACCTGGCGACTGGAGCAAAGGTTTATGTATAGTCTATCCCCTCTTGCTGACTATAACCTTGTGCTACCAGTCGTGTCTTGTTTCTGATGACTTCACCTTGTTCGTTCAGTTTGTTTCTGAACACCCATTTTGTTCCAATGACGTTGAATCCTTTTGGTCTGGGAACTAGATCCCATACATCATTTCTGGTGAATTGATTCAGCTCTTCTTGCATTGCTAGAATCCAGTCGTTGTCCAGAAGTGCTTCATCAATTGAAGAAGGTTCAATCAGAGAAACAAGTCCCATGAGGGATTCTTCAGAGTTTCTGAAGCTGGTTCTTGTTCTGATTGGATCTTCCTTTCTTCCTAAGATTGTTTCTTCTGGGTGATCCATGTTGCTTCTGGGTAGTCTTTTCTGAGGATGATCAACAAATGTTGCTGGATTGCTCGCAATGCCTCTTTCTGATGTTGAAGGAGTGTCTTTGTTGAGAGCTTCTGATGACTTGTCTTCAGAACCTGTGAATTCAACTTCCATACCTGCAAAGACTTCATTCTGCTTTGACTTTTCAGAGTCAAGCTTATCATCAAAACAAACACTGATTGATTCTTCCACAATCTGTGTTTCTGTATTGTATACTCTGTACCCTCTTGAGCGTTCAGAGTATCCTAACATAATACACTTCTGTGCTTTAGAGTCAAACTTGTTCAAATAATTTTTTGTGTTTAGCATAAAACAAGTACATCCAAATGGATGAAAATATGAAATGTTGGGCTTTCTGTTCTTCCACAATTCATATGGAGTCTTTTCCAGAATAGGTCTTATGGAGATTCTATTCTGAATGTAGCACGCTGTGTTTATTGCCTCTGCCCAGAAGATCTTAACAACGTTTGTCTCATTGATCATGGTTCTGGCCATTTCTTGCAATGTTCTGTTCTTTCGTTCTACAACTCCATTTTGCTGGGGAGTTCTAGGACAAGAGAAATCATGCAGAATGCCTCTGTCATTAAAGAATGACTCAAAATCTTTGTTTTCAAATTCTCCACCATGATCACTTCTGACTTTAACGATTCTAAGATCCTTTTCATTCTGAACTTGGTTACAGAAGGTGACAAACACAGAGTGTGACTCGTCCTTATGTCTTAAGAACTTTACCCATGTCCATCTGCTATAGTCATCTACGATTACTAACCCGTACTTCTTGCCACTGACTGAAGCAGTTTTAACTGGTCCAAATAAGTCAATATGTAGAAGTTCTAATGGCTTAGAGGTGGAAACAACGTTTTTAGATTTGAAAGCAGGTTTTGCAAACTTGCCTTTCTGACATGCTTCACACGGAGCTTTTGAATTTAACTTCAGATTAGGAAGTCCTCTGACCAGATTGAGTTTGTTAATCTGAGATATTCTTCTTATGTTAACATGCCCCAATCTTTTGTGCCAGATCCATTGCTCGTTGTTAACAGACAAAAGACAGTTTACATTCTAACTTTTCAGTTCAGAAAGTTTGATATTATAAATGTTGTTTTTCCTCTTTCCATTAAATAGGATAGTCCCATCTTTCTAACTTACAGCTTTACATGATTTTTGATTAAAGATTATATCATAACCGTTATCACTTAATTGACTTATGGATAACAGATTATGCATTAATCCATCTACTAATAGAACATTATTTATAGAGGAAAGATTTCCATTACCTACTGTTCCAGAGCCAATGATCTTTCCCCTCTGATTGCCTCCAAAGCCTACGTGGCCTCCAGGCTTAAGTTCCAGGCTTTGGAACATATGCCTTCTTCCCGTCATGTGTCGTGAGCAGCCAGAGTCCAGGTACCATGACTGGTGTTTCTGATTTGCTGCTAAAGATATCTGCAACATGTATTATTTTATCCTTAGGTACCCATATTTTCTTGGGTCCTGATTTGTTAGCTTTACCAAAACTCTGGTTGAATTTTGGTTTCACAGAATAATTACTACTAGTATATTTAATGTCATGTGTGTGACCATACACAAAGTGTGAACTCAGAGGAGTGTGTTTAATAATTAGATCCATGGCATTGTTTGGTGTAGGTACCTTACCTTGGTATCCTATTCCCTTTCTGCCGTTTCTGCTAACTCCATAGATCATTGAAGCCATTTTGCTTCTATCTATGCTTTTAGCAAGGAACTTCTGAAAGTTGTGATCATACTCCTTGATGATCTCATCAGTGCTGCTGGGAGTTTCATAAATTGTTTCCTTCTGAGAGTTTTGTAAAAGATTTTCTAATTTTGAAATTTTATTTTTCAACTCAGAATTTTCCAATTTAAGACTCTCAGTTTTATCAGAGTCAGAATCAAGATTCCTTTTTAGGTTTCTGAATTTAACTCTGATCTGCTGATATCTTTCTAGAATTTCGTTAAGGCTTTCAGCAAGTTCAGCCTTAGTAAAATTAATTGCAAAGTCAGGGAATACCTCTTCGGTGTCTGATTTAGAGTCTGATTCAGAAGCTTCACTGTCTTCTGATATGTTAGCCATGAGAGCTATGTTTGCTCTCTCATCATCTGATTCTGAGTCAGCTTCAGACGAGTCAGAGTCATCCCATGTAGCCATGAGACTCTTCTTCTTTTCCCTTCCAAACTTCTTTTTGGGCTTTTACCTCTGAAGCTTTGGACAGTCACTCTTGTAGTGTCCTTGCTCGTTGCATTCATAACAGATGATGTCCTTGGTGTTTGGCTTTCTGCTTCCTGAAGAGCCTTCAGATTTTCTATATCCAGAGGAGGAGTCTGACCTTCTGTATCTGGAGGAGGACTCATTCTGATCGGATCTTCTGGTATTCTTGAACTTTCTTTGCCTCTGCTTCCATAGTTGATTCACTCTTCTGGAGAGGAGGGAAAGTTCGTCTTCTTCTGATGAGGACCCATCAGAAGTTTCTTCAACAGCCTGCAAAACTTTGGAGTCAGATTTTCTGTTAGATTTTAAGGCTAAAGGCTTACCTTGCTTCTGAGGTTCATCAGCTTCTAGCTCTATCTCGTGACTTCTGAGGGAGCTAATAAGTTCCTCCACAGAGATTTTGTTGAGATATTTAGCTAGCTTCAGCGCTGTAACCATTGGCCTCCACTGTTTTGGCAAGCTTCTGATGATCTTCTTGACATGATCAGCAGTAGAATACCCTTTGTCCAGAACTTTGAGACCAGCCACCAGAATTTGAAATCTTGAGAACATCGTTTCAATTGATTCACTTTCTTCCATTTTGAATGCCTCATACTTCTGAATGAGCGCAAGAGCTTTAGTTTCTTTGACCTGAATGTTGCCTTCGTGCGTCATTCTGAGAGAGTCAAACATACTCTTTGCAGTGTCTCTGTTAGATATCTTTTCATATTCAGCGTAAGAGATGGCGCTGAGAAGAATAGTTCTGGCATTGTGGTGATTTTTAAAGTCACGCTTTTGTTGATCAGACATTGCCTTCCTGTCAATCTTCTGACCACTTGCATTCACTGGGTGCGTGTATCCATCTGTCACCATGTCCCATAAATCAGCATCATGTGCCAGAAAGAAGCTTTCAATTCTGTCTTTCCAGTAATCAAAATTCTCTCCATCAAAGACTGGAGGTTTGCCGCTGAATCTGTCTCTATCTTCATTGTTGTCATTGCTGGTGTGTTGATATGTTCCTGCCATTGTGTTTTTCTGACGCTGGATCTTGTACTGACACGGTTAAGTGTTTTAGCTCAGAACCAGGCGCTCCGATGCCAATTGAAGAAGTGAAAAACACAAGAAGGGGGGTTAAATTGTAAAACTTGAAATCAAATGCAGACAACACATTATTTTTATCCTGGTTCGTTTGATCTCAAACTACTCCAGTCCACCCGTCAAGGTGATTTCGCCTCTCTCCAACGAGGTCTTAATCCACTATATTCAACTGAATATTACAACTGCTTTAACAACTGCTAAAGCCTTCTTGAGTCTAAACCACAGACCGGTTTCTCAAGGAAATTCTTTCTTACAGATAAATGAATACTATGTGTGTTGAATGTTTTCTACAAAAACTTTATATCACAACTGTGATAATACACAAATTAAGCTTATGTGAAACTAGGATGCTATAACTATAGAGTAAGCAATTTGAGAGATATAGCAAACTGTATGAGTGAGGATGAAGATGATTTTCTTTATGCGTGTGAAGAGTTGTAGAGCATTAGCCAATTCATTTCTCACTGACTTGTTTATATAGCCTTGGAAAAGATACGTTGTAGTCACTTATTCCATTTCAATGCCCATTACGTTCTTTCCATATTGAGAAGATCTTTGTCTTGGAATACAGCCGTTGGTAATAAAGTGTCTTGAATGCACAGTATCATTGTCAATTAAGCGTGTTGATTGGCTTTGGCTTATTCTGACGCTTCTAGGTGCTGATGATATTGTTTTGGTCTTGATCAGAGTTTAGAGTATGTTACGCGCAGATATGTTCATCAAGCTTCAGCGTAAGCACATGCTTTGATCTTCTGATGCTGGCATATGATATTTCATCTTCTGATGCTGGCATATGATATTTCATCTTCTGATGCTGATGTTGACATTCTTATGCTGATATCCATCAGAGTTTCTGTAAATGCATAATATAATTTTTAGGTAGCATATATGTCTCATATGAATTATACAATTTATTTAATCTAGCATTTTGTTATCATCAAAACTTTAACTTAGGGTAGTAGATTCAAACTTTGTTCTAACAGGTGGTAATGTTCATGGGAACTTTGACTGGTCCATTCTTTAACTTGCTGATTGGGAGTTCTTCGTCAGGGCTTACTGAGATGATCTTGACTGGCGAGCGAGTTGAAAGTGGAATCAAAAGCGGGAAAATCCCAATGGCCTCCACCTCTAGTGCTGTGAAAAAACCATTCATTGGTAAGAAAGAAACTAATACTTTTTATGGACAAAGGATCTGTATCAAGAATGATCGTCATCAGTCAGTAGGAGTTGTATTAATTTCAAACCCGACTCTAGTTCAACGACCACAACAACCAAACAATCAGCAAAGGCCAGATGCCCCGAGAAGGAATTTTACTAGAATTAACATGCCACTGTCTCAAGCTTTACAACATCTTTTGAAGGCGGATTTGATAACACTACGAGATCCTCATCCAAATCCCAATACTGTCTCTCCCAAATATAATGTGAACATGAAATGCGCCTGTTGTACCCCAAAATTTTCCCTCTCATTTCTCAATACATTTCTCACAAAGGGCTCCCAAAAATTCAAACCTACACAAATACATTTGGATTTTTCAGCATCAAGATTAGAGAGGAAATTGCTAAAAATGGACAAAACAGATGAAAATACTCTTTTTGACAAAATTAAAGGGAAAACAAGTTCTCTTTAAATTTACATCCTTAGATTGGGCACTTTGGCTCCTTCGATGTAGGCTTTGGTTGTATGCTTTGTTTGGGCGTTGAACTCCTTTTGGGAAACTTCATTTCATGCTTCTATTAGGGCATTGGATTCATTTGGGCAAGTTCATTTCCTACTTCGTTTGGGCACTAGACTTTGTTTGAACGTTTGAGAAAATATTTTGTTTGGCCATATAGCATTTTTCTTGCGTGCTAGCCAAGGTTCACAAGGAAAAAAGCCTCCTGATGATATCCTTCGATTCAGGATGCCAAAGTCGCTCTTCTACTCTCTTTTGATTACACATCTTTCCTCCTGCAAGCCTCATTCATTTGGGGCATATGGCCTTCCCAGTATTGCAAGTTTTGATTGTGCCTTTCATCCACTGCTTGCATTCTTCGCTTGGGGCATGTGAATCCTTCAGCACAAGCTCTTGGTCATACCTTTCGTTTGGGCATGTGGCTCATTTTTTACAAGTCTTTGTTTGAGCATGTTTTCATAAGGTCACAAGGCAGGGACCTCCTGCATACACCCTTTCGTTTAGCCATATGTCCCCTTGCAGGAAAGTTTGAATGGGCAGTATCTCCCTTGGAAATGGCTTGCTTCAACACATAAATTCTACAATATGCCTTTGTCTCATGCGAAAGAAGTACCATGGTGGCACATTTGAAGGACTTGCCAGACATGTCTGAATGTCCCAATCGAATGACATGTTTTGCTGACCCACCCCTGGAGCATGTATTTGGACCCTTCAAAGGATACCCACATGATTCATTTGAAGGACACTTCAATTTGAAAAAAGAAGTGATTGCTGAAGAGTCTGGTCGAAGGACAAGGATATGGGGTTAAGACAAATGGTTGAGATGCCAAAGGTATTTTTTGACCAAGTCCCATGCGCTTCTAGGTTCAGGCCTGATACACTGGCCATAAAACTCCAAAATTGCTGCACAGCAGTCCTGCAACACTGCCTTATTCCTTGCACCAAAATGGAATACAAACACTGTCCCTCGAAAGCTACAAACACAGCATGCCTTTTTTTGTTTAAATCTTTTGTTTTCCCTCCTAAAGAATCAGCCTAGGCCATCTATAAATATGAGCCTCCACCACACATGATAGGGGCGCCTAAAGGATTGCAAGAGGACACTTGTAAGAATTCCTAAAAATTCTCAAACACATCCCAACATTTTTTCAAACTCTTCTGAAAAAATCAACCCCCTTTTGTTATAAAAAGAACCTTCGATTCACCCCCCAAGTGACCATCTAACTAGCCTTCAATCCACTTACCCAACTACCATACAGTAGCCCTTTGTGTCATTTCATTACTTGTTATAAAAGGAACATTCGATCCACTCATACAACCTCTTTCAATTCAGTGACTGCTTGCACAAAGTGGTAACTGGATTATTCTCAGGAAGGCTCCAATGAACTTCCATTCTCCACCAAGGAAGACACTTGCAGTTTCCTTCGATTTAAGAAATCCAAGAGGTAAATTCCCTTTAAAATTGAATCTATTCTATTTAAATATCATGTGCACATGCTAATAAAGAAAATGTAGATATTTCATATAGGGAGCTTGACCATGTCTTAGATTTTGATTCTGACTTCCCATATGCTAAAAATCTCAACTCTGAATAGTTAGGCTTTGGACTTTGAGACCCAATTATTTTATGCTAATCACATGGCCTGTAGTTACATTTGAATGTTGCATTTTAAGAATTTAAGACATGTTCATTGTGCCTTTCGATTGGCTAAATGCTCAAGCCTTTCAAATCTCAAACTGAGGGTCTGGCATACTTACAGTCGAAGAATACAGCAAGGAGCCTGTGGCAAAGAATGAACCTTGCTGCCTCCAGGCCTCAAACAAAGGACAGAACCTTGCTGCCTCCAGGCCTCAAATGAAGGAAGGAACCTTGCTGACTCCGGGACTCAAACGAAAGACAGAACCTTGCTGACTCCAGGCCTCAAACGAAGGACAGAACCTTACTGACTCCAGGTCCAAATTGAAAGAGGTAAAAAGTACAGAATTGAAGGATGCTTCTGCCTGAATCGAAAGAGCTCATTTTTCTCCTTTTTATTTTATTTTATATTTATATTTTCTTGCTATTTAAATATGGTTGTGATAGTGTAGGATTTATTTTCTTTTGCATTTTTATTGTTTTTGTATAAATGTTAGTAACTAGGATGTATGGCAGGATAAAAACAACAAGTAGATAACCAAAAGTGAAAAATACAAAAATGCATGCAATCAAACACACTATTCACACACATGCACCCCTAGGGTAATTCCAGTTGTTGCCTCGGAAAAATAGCCATGTCCCTCGAATATGGGTGTTTTAGAAAAGACCATTGATAAAAGATCATAGTCCCTCGATGACCCTCAATGTTGCCTTCGGTAAACGATCTAGTCCCTAAAGGACATTGCTAAAACGTCCCATAGGTTTCCTTCTATGACTATACAAGCGTCTCTCGCCCGTCCCTTCACATCCAACGATGGGGCTTCTTACCAAATCAATAGTAAGATAGCAACATCTAAAGGAGGAGGAAAAGAACATTAGCGCTTTTGAGTAGGTAGCATGCTCCTAGTTGCTCGCTTGCTCATAACAAAAACATTTTATACACCAACACTTTCATTAGAAACATTTTCAAAAGTTAAAATACTTTGTACGCGTTCTTATAGAAACGAGAACCATTATAAAGACACCTTTTCATAATCACTTTCAAAAGCAAATTCCAAAAACACCTCTTTGAACTATTTTCAAAACCAACACTTTGTACGCGTTCTTATAGAAACGAGAACCATTACAAAATGTTTTTCAAAATACTTTCAAAAAATACACCACAAGCACATTTTCAAACAAAGCAAGTGATCTAGCAAGCAACTAAGAGCCCATAGATAACTACGGATGGAAAGGGTACTAATACCTTCCCTTTCAAAACCTACCCCCCGAACTCAAGAAATAATATCGAAAGGTCTTTCCTGCTCTTTTCAACCTTTCCTTATTAGATAAAAGAAAAGTCGGTGGCGACTCTTTCTATCCGCAACAATTGCAATCAAACGCAAAACACCCAAGTCAGTTTTCCCACCGCGTTATAGCGCCTATCATTCAAATAGTCCTAGACATGACATCAACAATTGTTGGGCGTTTAAGAACAAGATCCATAATTTGATTGATAAAAAGTGATTGAGTTTGACCCTCCCCAAACCCCTAATGTCATCACTGCTCTCATGCCCAGTCATGGTAAAGGTGTCAATGCCATTGACGATGTCTCTTTTGTCTCCACCATCAGTGATTTGACTACTCCCTTAATGACCATTAAGAAGAATCTGTTAAGAGTCGGTTTATTTCCGGCTGCCTTGAGAATTGTTACCATTGTGCTTCCCAAACTAATGGTTGTATGTGGCTGAAAAAAGGTATTCAACGCCTGATTGATAGCCATGAAATTCTTTTCGAGAAAACATCGTCCGTGAAGAGTTTTCCTGAAAGTACTTTCCAAGAGCTGAGACTTGAAGATGTTTACATAATCACCATTTCAAATACTCCTATTAGGATAACCTCTAAAGGCCCTATGAGGATTCCTGCTGAGCCAAGAGTGGTTCCCCTAATTATCACTACACTGGGGCCAGACCCCTATTCATCTGAAAAAGTTGTGCCCTGGAACTATGGGGCAGAAGTTTATTATCATGGTGTCAAGAAAGAGCCATGGATTAATGAAAGTGAAGATCTTGAAATTACAATCATTGTCGGAACTAGTAAGGTCACTAGGACAGGAAGCATCTTTTCTCCAGAGATCTCTCCTCCAACAACTACTATAACACATGTTCATATTCCTGCTGCTAGACCAACTGCTGATACCCGAGGTAAAGAGAAAGTGATTGAGCCTGCCCAGACGGAGGCACCATCCAAATAAGTTACAATTGAATACCCATCTAAACAAGAGGTGGAAGAAATTCTAAAGATCATCTGAAAAAGTGACTACAAAATAGTTGAGCAACTGGGGCAGACACCCTCAAAGATCCATGTTGTCCTTGTTATTATGCTCTGAAGAAAATGCCTAAGCTTTGTTGAAATTCCTGAATAATTCCCATGTAGCCCAAGAGACCACTGTTGATCAATTTGAGAATTGTGTTGCAAGCCTAACTGTTGATAATGGCTTGGGATTTTCTAATGTAAATCTAACTCCGGCGGGGAAGAATCACAACAAAGCTATGCACATATCTATTAAATGAAAAGGAACCACTCTCGTGCATGTGTTAGTAGATATTGGGTCCTCCCTAAATGTTTTACCCAAAGGTGCTTTGGATAGACTGGATTGTGAAGGGCTGATGCTGAAATCTAGCCATATTGTGGTAAGAGCCTTTGACAATTCAAAAAGGATGGTCCATGGAGAGGTTGATCTCCCAATCAAGGTGGGATCTCAAGTCTTTAATTCAACTTTTTATGTAATGGATATCCTCCCGGCCTATTCATGCTTGCTCGGACGCCCATGGGTTAATGGGGCAGGTGCGGTCACCTCTACACTGCATCAAAAGCTAAAATACACGGTGAAATGAAAGATTGTCAGTCTTTGGAGAGGAAGAATATATGGCCAGTCATTTGAATTCTTTAAAATATGTTGAAATGTATGGAGAATTCATTGAAACCCCCTGTAAAGCATTTGAGGTAATCCCTCTGACGATTGTTGTTGCTAAAGCTATTATTCCTGAGGTCTCTAAAAACCCACCAAAAATGGCTTCCTTGAAGGATGAAAGGGTTGTGGTAGACGATGGAGGTTGCACTATTTGGGGAAAACTTCCTGATATCCCATATAAATCTGACAAATTTGGGTTGGGTTTCACTTCAAGGGATCAGAAAGAGGTTCGTCATGTTCGTGTTGGGGGACCACCTCTCCGTGTTAGCAACAATGAAGTCAACACTCTAGAGGACACTGATAGTGATGGTGACTTGGACGACTGGATATTCCCAACTGCTAATGGTGGACTGAACAACTGGAAGGCCAAAGACTTTATCTCAATCTCCTTCAGCCAGGAGTAATTGTTATTTCCTATTTTTATTGCTTTAAAAATTTTGTTTGTAATTTCTTTAAAAACAATGACTTTAAACCATGTGCCTTTCCCGGGGCACAATAGTCCATTTGTTAAGGGTTGTCATTTCATATATCATATGCTCATTTAATGAAAACATTGGACGATTTTGCATTTAAATTTTGCGCTCCTTGTCTTTATTTTGTTTTACTGAATTTTCAAAATACCCATGTGACCTTACATGCACACACAGACACACACACATTTACAGATCCACATCCACTCTGGAACTCATTGACAATGATTCTGCTATTCCTGTTTATGACTTTGAAAATCCAATCTATCAAGCCGAAGACGAAGGTGAAGAAGAGTGCAAGATACTTGGAGAACCCGCCAGACTCCTGATACAAGAGAAAAAGGCTATCCAACCACACGAAGAGCCGGTAGAAGTGATAAACTTGGATACTGAGGCAGATAATAAAGAAGTCAAGATTGGCGCCAACCTGGAAAATAGTGTCAAGAGCATATTGGTTTAGATGTTACACGACTATGTTGAGGTATTCGCTTGGTCCTACGAAGACATGCCAGGGCTCGATACTAATATCGTGGTTCATCATCTGCCAATGAAAGAAGGTTGTTCTCCGATCAAACAAAAGGTTCTCTGCATGCGCCCTGATATGTTAGAGAAAATCGAGGCTGAGGTAATGAAACCGTTAAATGCAGGTTTCTTGGCAATGACGTCGTATGCCCAATGGGTTGCAAATGTTGTTCCAGTGCCGAAGAAAGACGGTAAGGTCTATATGTATGTAGACTACAAGGATTTAAATATGGCAAGCCCCAAAGACAACTTCCCACTACCATATATTGATGTCTTGGTTGACAACACTGCTCAACACAAGGTATTCTCCTTCATGGATGGCTTCTCGGGTTATAACCAAATCAAATGGTGCTTGAAGACATGGAGAAAACTACTTTTGTCACATAGTGGGGGCACCTTCTGTTATAAGGTCATGCCTTTTGGACTGAAAAACGCAGGTGAAACTTATCAATGGGCTATGGTGGCTTTATTTCATGACTTAATTCATCATGAGATAGAAGTCTACATGGATACATGATAGTCGGATCACAAACTGAAGAAAAGCACCTTGATCACCTGCACAAGTTGTTTGAAAGGCTGAAGAAATACAAGTTGAGGTTGAATCCAAGCAAATGTATCGTCGGGGTAAGGTCTGGTAAACTCCTAGGCTTTATCGTCAGTGGAAAAGGTATTGAGGTTAATCCTTCCAAAGTTAAAGCTATCCAAGAAATGCTAGCTCCTCGTACTGAAAAGGAGGTTAGAGGTTTCTTAGGACGACTCAATTACATTGCCCGATTCATCTCTCACTTGACTGCTACTTGTGAGCCAATCTTCAAGCTGCTGAAGAAAGATCAAGTGGTAAGATGGAATGACAACTGTCAAGTGGCTTTCGATAAAATCAAAGAGTATCTTCAAAAACCTCCAATTCTGATGTCACTAGTTAAAGGAAGACCTCTGATCATGTACTTAACCATCTTAGAGAATTCAATGGGGTGTGTGTTGGGGCAGCATGACGAGTCTGGTCAAAAAGAGCATGCAATATACTACCTTAGAAAAAAATTTACCGACTGTGAAACAAGATATTCACTGCTCGAGAAAACTTGTTGTGCTTTGGCATGGGCTGCTCACCGACTAAGACATTTTATGTTGACTCATACCACTCTAGTGATCTCTAAGATGGATCCCATCAAGTACATCTTTAAGAAGCCAACTCTCTTCGGAAGAATAACCCGATGGAGAATGATCTTAACTGAATACGATATCCAGTACACTACACAAAAAGAAGTCAAAGGAAGTGTGTTGGAAGATCATTTAGCACATCAAGTTGTAGATGACTACCAATCTATGAACTTTGAATTCCCGGACGAGAATATCATGATGATTACGGATTTTGAAAATCCTGGACTGTATGAAGGACCTGAGCAATGATCCCGATGGACTATGGTTTTTGACAGAGCTTCCAATGCACTGGGTAACAAAATTGGTGTTGTGATCATTTCCCTCGAAGGTTTCCATACGTATTTCAATGCCAGACTCTGCTTTGATTGTACCAACAACATGGTTGAGTACGAAGCATGCATCTTGGGTCTTAAAGTTGCTATTGACCTAAGAATCAAACTATTATGTGTATATGGAGACTCAACCTTGGTGGTCAGTCAAGTTAAATGAGAGTGGGATACAAAACATCCAAATCTTATCCCTTACAAAGAACTTGTACTCACCTTGATCCCGTACTTTGAAGAGGTTACCTTTGAACATATTCTGAGGGAAGAAAATCAATTGGCAGATGCCTTAGCTACCATGTCATCTATGTTCAAGGTCAAATGGGACAACGAAGTTCCCAAAATTATTGTCGAAAGATTTGACAAATCGGCACACTGCTATGAGATTGACACTGATGGTGTAGAAGAGAAGCCTTGGTTTCATGAGGTGAAAAGATATCTCGAAGTTCAAGAGTATCCTGAAGGGGTTTCAGTCAACGACAAGAAATTCCTGCGGAGGTTCTCAGCTAAGTTCTTCCTGAGCAATGGGATTTTATACAAGCGCAACCATGATTCAACCCTTCTTCGTTGTATGGAAAAGAAGGAAATAAAGAAAATTATGGAGGATATGCATGAAGGCATCTTTGGTACTCACTCTAGTGGACATAATATGACCAAGAAGATTCTGAGAGTTGGTTACTATTGGTCGACCATGGAAACTGCTAGTTATCACCACTCGAGGACTTGCCATAAGTGCCAAATTTATGCTTATACGGTTCACGTGCCTCCAGTTCCTTTGAATGTCATGAATGCTCCTTGGCCATTTGCAATGTGGAGTATTGATATGATCGGAGAAATTAAGCCTACAGCCTCTAATGGACATCATTTCATTCTTGTCGCCATTGACTACTTTACCAAGTGGGTTTAAGCAACTTCATTTGCCTCAATTGCCAAGAACATCGTGGCCTAGTTCATCAAGCATAACCTCATCTACCAGTATAGTATCCCTAAGAGGATCATCACTGACAATGGCACCAACCTTAACATTACCATGACCACTGAACTCTGCATGCATTTCAAGATCAAGCATCACAACTCTTATCCATATAGACCTAAGATGAATGGCGCAGTGGAAGCTACAAACAAAAGTATAAAGAAGATTGTGCAAAAGATGGTGGTGACCTACAAAGACTAGCATGAGATGTTACCATTTGCTCTTCATGGCTATCCTACCTTGGTGCGAACATCAACTGGGGCAACCCCATTCTCTCTAGTCTACAGTATGGAAGGTGTCCTGCCTGTCGAAGTTCAGATTCCTTCTTTAAGGATTATGAAAGAAGAAGACTTAGACAAAGATGAGTGGATTCAGACAAGGTTGGATCAGTTCAGTTTGATTGATGGAAATAGGTTGGTTGTTGTGTGCCATGGTCAAATGTATCAAAAATGTATGATCAAGGCATTCAACAAGAAGATCAAGCATCGGGTATACCAGGCTGGCGATTTGGTAATAGAGCGTATTACTCTACCACAAGGAGATCCCAGGGGAAAATGGACTCCGACTTACGAAGGGCCATTTGTTGTCAAGAAAGTATTCTCGGGCGGTGCTATGATGCTAATTACTATGGACGGTGAAGATTTCCTGCACCCTGTGAACACGGACATAGTCAAAAAATACTATGCAAAAAAGAGACCCGCTAGGTTGACATACCTAGGAAAAAATAAGGGCATCCCGAAGAACCAAAAGGGTTCGGGCAAAAATTAGGGATATATACAAAAGATTATACACCTGGAAAGTTGAAAACCTGAAAGGGAGGCTTGGGAAAAAAAGGGTATCCTGGTGGACTGAAAACTCGAAAGGGTAGTTCAGGCAAAAAATTAGGGATTAAAAGCGTACGGCTATGTTCCATTGGATCATTTACATGCAAACTTTATTACCAAAGTTGAAAGTTCAAATGGTTCAATCAATTTCTTCCAATGGCAAAGGATGAGATGTTCGAAGACATAGAGGCAATAGCAGAGTTGGAACCCAATGAGATCACTTCCACATGGCTATACATTTTGTTTTCACTTTGTATTCTTTTCATTTCATGACGACTTACTTGTACTAGGATTTCCGTCTCTTTGTACAAAATCGCCTGTTTATAGGCAAATTATCAATACAAATATACTTTAAACTCCATACTTTTTGTTTTTCTATTTTGTTTGCAAAAACGTCCAATGACTAAAATTGAATGAACATGTGCATATGAACATGATTAACTGTTAACAAATATATACATAAGAACAAGAATAAACATTTACTTAAAACTCTAGGAGCTGGAATGACACTCAAGCTGTCCATGAATCCCCACATAATCCCTTTCATAAGGTTATCCTTAGTGAAGTCACCAGAGCCACTTCTATGAGATTATCTCCCACATTACTTCACAAATAAGGGTACATTCCCCGCAATCTCATTGGCAGACCACTCTAGCAAATAAACGAGTATAATCTCTTTCCCGACAATATCACCAACCTAAGAAGCTTCCAATTAGTACACTTCAGGGAAATTCTCTTCCCCAGCTGAGTTTGGTCCTCCAAAATTGAAAAAAGAGACCTTGCAGAGTTTCTTCTATATCAATTTCCCCATCAGGGTTTATTTCCCCAACAGCCTACAAATTCCCCAGCTGGATTCTACTCCTCAGATTACTACAGATCATTGACAAAATTCTTCTCCCCATGTAAAGTCATTACTATCCCCAGAAAGGTGATACAGAACCTAGAATCCGACCAGATACCAGTTAACATTATCTTCCCCAAATGAGTCGGAATTTTAACCATCTCTTTTATCCCCAGTCAGGATATATAAGAAATAAATTCCCCAATAGAGCAACGGACGACCAAGGTTCCTAAACTCTACTCTCCAAATAGAAATCAATACGTCACCTGTAGTGTCTCCTCAAACAAGAAAGCAGGAATCCCCAGCGGAAGCCTTCTAGATAAGATTAAAGATGCACATACTCTTCATCTCCAACAATAGTCAAGGATTTATTTACCCAGACAAAATACAACACGGGCTTATAATTACACTTCAACAACATTTCACATTCATACATCATAACATATGCATACGGAAAGAATATAGCACAATATCATTTATTTTGAGAAAATTATCACGTAATACATTTCATACATCATGATATTGCATACAACTAACTCTTTTCCTTTTCAAGAAAGATCAATCGACAGACGAATATCATCAACAAATTTCAACAGTTCCAAATTAATTCCTGAAACAAGAGAGGGAAACTATTTGTGAACAAATAGTTTGAAGATTAATTCCCGAAACAAGACGAGGCAACTATCTACAAGACCAGGTTAGAGATTAAATCTTGAAACAAGACAGGGCAACTATCTCGACGACCAACAAAAATCAGGTTCCAAATTAATTCCTAAAACAAGACAGGGCAACTATATAGATAACCAAACATAAATTAATTCCTGGAACAAGACAGGACAACTATTGCGAAGAAAAAAACTGATGAAGATCAATTCCTGAAACAGGATGGGGCGACTATCTTTATCACCAATGGTACAAACTGATTGCGGATCAATTCCTGAAACAGGACGGGGCGACTATCTACATGAACAGATTGAAGATTAACTCTTGAAACAAGACGGGGAAACTATCTTCCTTTTATTTCTCTTTGGTCAGATAAAGATAAATTCCCGAAATAGGACGGGGCGACTATCTTTATCACCACAATATGAATTCCTGAAACAAGACGGGCTTACCAACAAAACTGACTGTAGATTAAATCCCGAAATAGGACGGGGAAACTATCTTCCTTTTCTTTCTCTTTGGTCAAATAAAGATCAATTCCCGAAACAGGAAGGGGAGACTATCTTTATCACCAACAATATGAATTCCCTAAACAAGACGGGTTTACCAACAAAATTGATTATAGGTTAATTCCCTAAACAGGACGGGGCGACTATCTACATGAACATGTGGAAGATTAACTCCCAAAACAGGACGGGAAAACTATCTTTCTCTTAGGTTAGATAAAGATCAATTCCTGAAACAGAACGGGGCGACTATCTTTATTACTAATGGTTTAACCAACAAATTTGATTATAGATCATTTCCCGAAACAGGATGGGGAGACTATCTATATGACAAGCAACTACTCAAACACATTTCCTAGAGGTTCACTCTGTAATGCATTCTTCAGATACGGTCAAGTGTAGACTCATTCTGATATTTCTCTCAATAGTTACTTTGGATGAAATCTTAAAAGCCCATCTTCGATGACTCTCCATCATCTCTCTAAATGGCATCTTTAAGCCCATTCCCGATATAATCAACAAACAATTTTACTTCATGCACAAGCGAGTGCAAATTTCTGGGCAGTTAAGTGTTCAATCATCTCCCACCTTCAAGTCGTGAATGGAGAACAAGACAATCTAACTCTTTAGTTTTAAGAAATTGAACAGGGGCAGTTGTTGTACCCCTAAATTTTCCCTCTCTTTTCTCAAGACATTTCTCACAAAATATCTCAAATGCTCAAGGGTTCTCAAGAGTTAATCAGACAAGCTCACCTCCTAAGCATTAGGTCCAAATTAGGGTTTTGATTTTCTTAAGGACAATTGGACTTTTGATGCCTCAAATAACTTTCATGGTTCATTATAGGTCTCCAATATTTCTCATGCCAATTTTCAAGCCTTGCACCCCAAATTTGCTCAGTCAATTGCTCAGATGATTGAAAATCAGATGTATTGGGTAAAAAGTCAATTGTGGTCAACATACAGTAAAACTTCATGATTTTTGGCCAATATCAACATTTTGAAATCATATTCATCAATTTATCAATGGTTAATCACAATGCCTCAAGAAAAGCACTCAAATCATCAAAGGGGCAAAATTGTCAAAATTAGGGTTTTGACTAAGAATGACTGATCATTGACTTTTGACCCAGTACATGACCTAATGGTTTGAAGCATAATCTCAAGGACTCAAACACAACATGTTGACCTAATTTCATGGCTCAAATATTTTCTCAAGGTCAATGGATTGATAGTTGAAATTTGATCAACTGATGAAAAGTCAACTGATACACAAAAAGTCAAACTTTGACTTTTTGGTCAACATTGAATTTCAAAGATCAAGATTCACCAAAAAATTTAAAAATATCAAACTTGATCATCAAGAATCATGAAAGTCAAGAAAGTCCACAAAAAATCAAAGTTTCTAATACTTAGAAAAATTCTAAGTGTTTTTTAACCTTGATAATTTCACTACTTCATGACAATTTTTCACTACGATGCAAGATGATTCAAGGAAAACTTTCAACATGAAAGTTGTATATCTTAATGAATTCTAAAACTTTTTCCCTTAGGGTTGAAGTCCAAAAAATGCTTAGATTTGAAGATATAGGCTCATGAAGTCATGACATTTTTTATAAACACTTAGTGAAATTTTCAACAAGTTTAGGCAGATTTTTGTCTTAACTTCTTGGTCAATTTTCATCGGGTTCCAAGTTGATTTAGCCAAAGTGGTCATGAAGGTTGTATAAAATGTTTCAAGATTTCCAAAATGTCAAAGAACTTGAATAGATCGTGCTTGAGCTAGAAGTTTCGAAGAGATGAAGATGGCATCATAAACTTGAATTTTAGGTCATTTTTGTGAAGAACATTTGATCAAATCTCCAACCATGCTGCATAATCTTGCTTTGCAGGCCTTCAAACTTGAAAATAAATCAATAATTTAATGTTTAAACAACAGTTTGATCCATTGTCCAAGTGGTTCAAGTATTGTCCAAGTTGACTTGCCATTTAAGAAAGAAAGGTCACACTTCCATTTTGGAAAAGAAATCTTTATGCAAATTGTCAATGTTGTAACTTATATCTCTGATTGCAAGCAAAATCAAAAGCATGAATCAAGTCCCCTGCACCCAATAAACATCAGAACATGCTTGTACTTGATCATTGAAACCAACATTTTTCATCCAACTTAATTTTCCACCTTCAACTAAACCATAACATGTCATCTTATGATTCAGGTTACTTCAAGGTCTAATACCTCCCTTTATAAATAGAGGAGCCATTTGCAAGCTAAGGGACGACTTTACAAGTCCTCTAACCCACTCAAACACTTTAAAATCATAATTTTCATTCCAAGCCTCCATTGTTGCACATTCTGACCAAAAACTTCAAACACCTAATCCCCTCGTGTGTTCCCTTTCTAAATCATTCAAACATCACCTACACATCATATAAAACTCATCCCCACTCCTGTTTCACCACTATAACACCTCCACCATCATTGTCCAAACCTCACTTTGCACCTCTACAACTTGGCTTCTCCATCACGATTCAAGCACTTTCAGAATAAAGTAAGAGTTGCATTACCTCCCTAGGAGTTAAGTGAAGCTATCTAGATCATCACAACACCTCCAAGAGTGCTCAAACTCCATACATAACTTCCAGTTTTGAGGTAAGTTTTCTCAACTTTGAACTCCCTCTACAAGCATATTTAATGACTACTTTGTGAATGAAAAATGTAGACATCATTACCCTGAAGCTAACCATGCCTTTAGTTTTCATTTATGTTACCTGAGTAGTGTGAATTTTGAAGTTGAACTTTTTGAAAAAAAATTAGGTTTTATTTGGTACCAAACAAAATTCTTTTTCATCCTTGATTTATAGCTTTAGTTATTTACATGGTTGAATTCGTGTTGAAAAATGGAGCAAGTTTCATGTTTAAACTTTTGAAAAGGGTTGAGAAATGAGTAAGTTTAGAAATTTGAAAATGTAACAACGGAAGCTGGCGCGAGGAAGAAGATGAAGTGTGTTCAGGAAAGGGTTTATTTTAAATTTATTGCAACTTGTCTTAATAATGGATGAAACAGCCACCCCAGTGGCAGAGGAAGCACGCATAAGGCATTGAACTATAAGGACCTAGGTTCGAGCCCCAGTGGTACCCTTTTCGTTTTTTCTTATTATTTCCTTTCAGATTCCATACAAACCAAGTCACACGCGCCAACCATGCACTTCACACTAATGCCTTCAGAACTGCCAGCCCTCCAATCCTACGCTCCAATAATGCAAGCTCATGGTACACTTCCATAAGTCAATCACACTGGATAAGAAAGCGTTGGACTTTGTTTCTGGCCTTTGACTGAATTTCTTTCTAATACCCCCCTTTTTACTAAAAACAGCGCAAGCCCACTTTTTTTTTTTTTTCTGATTCAAGACAAAAACTGAATTGGGCCTTTTTGCTACTTTTAAACCCCCATTTTTCTTTTGACACCCAGACCCAATTATTTTTATTTCTTTCACATTTTCTTTATTGTCATTTATTTATTTTATCTAAACTAAAAAATACCAAAAAAAAAATATTTTCTTAATTAAATTAAAAATGTTTTAATTTAGGCATTTTATTTCATTTTATCTTATTAAATTTTATTTTCTTTTCTTTTACAAATTAGTATTTACATTCAAATTATTTTCTAGACAAATTATTTAGACTTAGGTTTTATTTTCTTCTTAACTTCAATGAACTTAGATTTTAGGTCTTGTTAATAATTAATTAACTTCTTTTGTGATTAAAATTAATTAGTCTAATTAGGTTGACTATAAAAACCTTTTTCTCCATCAAAAACCCTAAAAACAATTTCTTTCTTCCTCTTACATTCTATCATTATTCATGTACGTGGTTTGTAATATATAATTAGGACATTATTTCTTTCTTCCCTCGATTCACAAAATTGTACCCCCCCCCCCCCCCCCATTCACAAAGTGTTGTAATAGCGTACGACATTTAAATTATGCTATTTATCACTTTCCTTATTATTGTTAAGTAATTAGGGTTTGCATGACAAGACTTAAAATCAAACCATAGAAAACCCTAACTCGAAGACAATATACTTGAAATCAAAATACTTTGCACACTTGCACCTCTAGGGTAACCCACACTTGTTGCCTCGGATTTAAATAGTCATATCCCTCGAACGTGGGATGTTTTAGCAAAGACCCTCGATTAAAAGATCATAGTCCCTCAATGACCCTTCAAATTTTGCCTTCAGTAAATGATCTTAGTCCCTTACGAAAATTGCTAAAACATCTTACAAGTTGCCTTTTGTGATTGTACGATGACCCACGCCCTTCTCTCACATCCAATGATATGGCTCTCTACCAGTCAATGGTAGAATAACACTATCTAAAGGAGGAGGAAAAGAACAAAGACTCTTTGAGTAGGTAGATTTCTCGTAATTGCTTGCTCATAAACAAAACCATTTCACACGTCACACTTTCAAACATCTTTCAAAAAAAACATTTTGTATACATTCTCAATGATACGAGAGTCATTACAAAATTGTCTTATATTGGCACCTTCAAAACATCTTTCAGACATTCCTTTTCAAACAAATATTTTTAAAACCAACACTTTTTATACATTCTCAATGATACGAGAATCATTGCAAAGTTTACCGCACGAAGGCATTTTCAAAATATTTTCAAACATACACAAAACACAAAGCATTTCAAAGTGATCAAGAAATTAAGAGCCTGTAGATAACTATGGATGAAAAGGGTGCTAACACCTTCCCTTTTCATAACCTACCCCCTGAACTCTAGAAAATTATCAGAAGGTCTTTCTTGTTCTTTTCACCCTTTCCTTTATTGGATAAAAGAAAAGTCGGTGGCGACTCTTGTTATCTGCAACATTTTCAATCAAATGCAAAACACCCAAGTCAGTTCTCCCACCGTATCATACAGTGTATTACATATTTGCTTCTTATAAGCCGATTACACAGACTTTTCAGTACAATGAAGTACACCTAAGTGCTCTACTGCAAGATACGAGCAACAAATCCTTCCTTATTTACAAAACTATACAAAGATGATTTCTATATAGAGTTTGCACAGCGCTTTGGTGTAGTTTTGTTGAGCTTGATTTGAACCGATAGATTTGTTGTTGTAATGTAGTTTGTTACTTTAATTCAGTTTCCAAGTCTTCCTTTTATAACTTATAAAATAGATCCATTGAAAGGGTATAAAGGTAAATCACAAATCTAGTCATTGATTCTCAACGGTTATAATGAGAGTAGTTACTTTTAAGTACAAATGAACTATTGTTGCGCCACTCTAGAAGAGTAGAGGTCACAGTCAATTTATGTACCTTTTGTACACTATCAGACGTTAACCCTTTTGAACATTTTCTTCTTGATCTACAAAGGCTTCAGATATTTTAATGTTGAATGTTGAAGCTTGTTTTAGAAGAATATTTCTTAAGCCTTAGAACCTACGTCTTGGAGTCTTTAGAACTTGTCACATAGAACCTTGTCTTTAGAGTCTTCAGCACTTGGTTGTAAGAACTTCCATTTCTTCAGATCATCAGAACTTGTTCAGCAGAACCTTCTCTTCATAATCTTCATAACTTGAAACACACATAAGTAAAGATTTAGAAGGCCTCTAAAGCTAAACCACAAAGCCATGATCAAAACTTCTTGTACTAATGTTCTTAAGATATGTTGCAGAAGATCATTTTAGAATATTGACTTTATCGAAACATGTAACCACATGTTTTCTTCCAGGGTGTATGTTCAGAACCTGATGATGTCACACGCCTTGTACCAGAGTCAGAACATTATAGTAGTAGCTACACACTTGACTAAACCATTAGTGTTTACAATTGTTCTCTAAGATAATATGTGAAGTTATCATCAAAATCTCTAGGCCAGATGTATGAAACACTTCTTGTTCTTACAACATATACACTACAGGCCGATGCATACTGAAAGAATTATTTTATAATATTTTATGTGTTGGCACATACGACACATAGGTCGGAACATCTACCCTTCTAAACAAGCCATTTACTTTTGTTTTATTTAGGTCGGAACATACGATCTATAGGATGGAACATACTGTTCCATGGGTCATTTTCTTTAATTTCTTTTAATTCCGAATTTCCTCTTTTCACCACCAAACTTCCACAACTATAAATACATCATTCAGGCATTATTCCAACTTGATAAAACTATAAACACATACTGCATTTTCTCCTCACCTTCAACCTCCAACCTATGCATACACATTGAAAAATCACACATAATCATCTTTTGTCGGGGTGCCATCTAGGAGAGGTTTGATAACATCCAATTATGTTCTTATGTAGCCGAGAATATTGGGTTGAGATTTGCAGAGGGTTTCATCTGGAAAACTGTGGGTTTGTCCTCATAGATATTTGGTAGATTTAGGGGTTTTCATGCAAAACTTTCAAGAGAGGATTGCGGCCAAGTGAAAAGCCTTCGGAGTTTAGTACCCAAGGAAGTAGTGAGAGAACGCTGAATCGAATTGAAAGGTCTTGTGTGCAATATGTATAATTGATAATGCACGAAAGAGCTCTGGAGTTTGGTACCCAAAGTTGTACCAAAGATTCGATAAATCAATTGGTAGCTATTAAATATCAAAAGAATAGAAGGGGTTGAATTAACATCAAACAGTTAGGGTTTGTAGGGTTTCTCTTGAACACTTCTATTGTAATCATAATTTTGCAAAGTAAGAAATTTATCTCAATTCCAAAATGGAAATGGGGGGAGACATAAGCATAGCAAGGACGAATGGTGAATTTCCAAAACAAATCTTTTTGTGTCGCTTTATCTTATCTCTTTACTTGATTTTATTTTTCATTATGCAATTTCTTGAATTTCATTGTTTAATCGATCAACTCATAAAAAAAATTATGTGATTGTTTTGGTTTAAATTGGTTTGCTGATTAGCTTATAATCAAATTAATTATAAGTTATTTTTCATATTAACAAAACTCAAAGAAAAATTCTGAAAATTCGTTCGCACACTAAGTATTTGACAAATTGTATTGTTCCATATTTTTGCTTAATTTCATTGGAAATACTAAGCCATTGCATTTGATATTAAACGGTTAATTGAGATATTGTTATGTTGATTGATTTTATTAATGTCTTAATTCCTTTTGACTTTTGCAATCTGAGTTTCTAATAACTAGGTTCGTTTAGACTACTATTTTAACCTAGGCCAAAAACCTTCCGCTCAACATTGTTTTCCAAATAAGGTTTTAAATAACTATTTTGAAAGATAATTTTTAAATGGGGATCTATTAACCCCCTCCCCCCTCTATATATAAGTCGTCATAGTCTAACAAGTGGTACCACAAGATCCAGTTTATTCTGTGCTTCGAAACTCTTATTAGAAAATGGCATATGAACCTAAAGGGGATTACAAAAGAGCCCTAATCTTTTTAGAAGAAAACTATAGTTATTGGAAAGTTTGTATGCATATTCATGTTAAATCATATGATAAAAGTGTGTGGGATGCTATTTTAAATGGTACAACACCGGTAACACATGTTATTGATGGTGGTGTTACACCTAAGCCAGAAGCACTATGGAATAATGATGATAAGAAAAATACATTAAATCTCATTAATCATTTAAAAGCACTTGGTAAGCCTATTTCCAATGAGATTTCTACTAACAAAGTTTTGAGATGTCATCCTAGGAATTGGAAACCAAAGGTCACCGTAATAAAGGAAGCCAATGATCTTACTACACTTAATCTCACTATATTGTTTGGTAAATTTGAAGAACATGAGCAAGACCTTACTTTCTTAGACAATCATGTGAAAAAGATTGAGAAGAAGAAGAAAAATGAGAAAGTCGCGAATAAGAAGGAAGGAACAAAGTCTTAAGCTCTTAGGACTTATTTTTCAAGGTTCTCCAAAGGTGAGCACATTGATAGTGATTCTAGTGATGGTGAATATTTTAATTGTCACTATGGTTGCAAGAAAGGCCACACTATTGAAAAATTCAAATTTAGGAGTTTTTTTTGGGTTCCTAAAGGTGTTTTTCAATGGTTGCCCAAATGCAACCAATTTTTAACTAAAAAGGGAGTAGTATACCCCCAAGGACCAAATTAAGATTGGGTACCTAGCATGTCTTATTGATTTTATAGTAAAATTGTCTTGACTCTATGAAGAGAATATGGGTTCTCATTTATGGTGGCTCAAGGCATATGATGAGTAACATATTCTAGTCCTATTGTATATGTGGCAAGAAGATATATCATGTGATCTAGAAAGAAACAACAATTATTGTTTAATTGGGAAAATATGCATAAATTACTTTTGATGTTGTATCCTAGAATACTCGAAAAAGGTATTTCATTTCATGATGTAGGTGTATCTTCAAGAGACATACTCAATAACACCGAAGAAGGAATTGATCAACCTGATTTGGTGAAACATGAGGAGAAGAAAGATAATTATCATGAAAAGGATAGAGATGAAAGTACAATCAAAATGAATGATCATAAAATCAATGACCTTCTTGGATTCATCACAAGTTATACTTTTGGGTATTTGTCAAAGTGAAAAGTGGTAAGATCGTAGTTTTCTAAAGTCTTTGTGACATACTCTGCATTTTATTCAACTTTCTTTCGAGAGTTCCTTGTGAAATGTAAGTGCATCCTCCGTCATATATATATATATATAAATATTATGAGTATTCATTTGTAAAATAATTATTAATTGATAATCATGGTGACATGTCAATTTATATACTTAAGACGACCTTCTCATATTATATCTTCATGTATTCATTTTTATAAACACTTTTTTATACATAAGCATGTTTAGCTTCATTAAACATCAATAATAACACATTTGACACTATATCATATTTTGTTCTACTAACATGCAACTTGTCAAGGAGTTCTCTAAGCTTATGCAGGAAGAGTTTGAAATGAATCTCATGGGGGAGTTAAATCACTTTCTCAACCTCCAAATAAAGAAAATCAAGGAAGGAAAATTTGTTTATCAAGAAAAGTATTATCTCGAATCACTAAAGCAATTTGGCATGGATAATGCAAAGTAAATTGACACTCCCATAACAATAAGTTCCACATACGTGAGGAATTGGAGATTATTGATGTCTCCAATGTAGCTTAATATTTATTCTGATGCTTGCACTTTTATACTTTATCTCTAACACTTTATTTGAGTATTTTATATTATGTGAGTGAAACTTTCATACCATAAATAGTGAGGTAATGTTGTTCCAAATTTCTCATTGAAAGTAAAAAATTTCTTATTGCATGTTGTTTATGTTCCAAGTGACTGATATGCTCAAAATGATAAAACCCGTGAATGTTCATTTCCAAAAATTTAAATTGACAACCATTATGTGTTTTCAATTTATATGCTTATAATGACTTCTGTTATACCCCAAATTTGTCCTACCTTTTACTTTTGTCTGGCTTAGACTTCACATTTCATCTACACCATCTCCACTAGTTCATTTGCATATCACGCATTTCATTGGATAAAGCACTTTTCTTCAAGAAGCAATATTTATGTAAGACCAGGGTTTCATGTTGATTTTGAGGTTCCTTCATTGCTTAAAGGTTGTTTCATCTAGTTCTTGGGTAGTGGACTATGTGGAATTAGGTTTTTGAAGTTTGGTTATCATGGACTTCTTTCTCATCAAGTTACGGGAAAACTTCTCATTTAAATTCATCAAGCCAAGGATTATGGTTTATTTTCCTACCCAAGGTCAATGAATTAGGGTTTTGGAGGACTAGGGTTGTGTGTGAATTTCTTTTCTCATCAAGCTAATTTTTTAATCTTTTAGCATCCAGTGTGAGGGGATTAGGGTTCCTCATTCATGTTAGAGCTTGTTAACATTCCTCAACATGAAGATTATGATTAGGGTTTTATCTCAAGGATGTTATTCTATGTTACAAGCCTCAATCATGTTCTTACAAGGATTCTTCAGGTGCATTATTTTGTGATTAAAGTTACCAAGTGAAGAAAAATTTTCCAAGACAAATGGCTCGTGGTTCGAGTTACAAAAGTTTGATTCATGATAGAAGAGATGTTGATTATAGAATCGTTTTGTAATCAGGGCATTATCATTATCTCCAATTCTTGTTACTTCAATTGCAAGGTAATTTGGGTTTCAATAATGTTAAAGTTTGTCAAAGGAGATTTGAATATGTTGTTGAAATTTGGAATTGAAGATTTATTCATTTGGAAACAAATAGCAAGATTACAACACTTATTCAAAGCTTAGTTCAAGTCTCATTCATGATTCACTTAATTCATCATCATTCATTCAAATTTCGGAATTCAAGTACTCAAGGTCAAACAAGTTTACGAACTGTGTCATTCATTCATAATGTGTTACTAATGCAATGTAAATTTCATTTGGTGTTACAATTTGAAGCAAAAAGCCAAGAAGAAAGAATTCAATTTGAAAAAATTGAAGTTCAATTAAAAATTTAGAACACAAGTTACAAGATACAAAGAAAAGATAATTATTCTTCAAGTTTCCTTGCTCCATCTTCAAGCAACTTGTCCTCACACCTTGCTATGACTTCTTCTTCAAGTGTTTGATCTTGCCTTGCCTTCTTCATCTTCCAATCAACAATCATCACTTGAAAAAGAAAAAAACAAACAAGAAAATTAGTTAGTTTAATCTTAATTTGAACAAGAGGTTTGCAAGCGAAGTTTTCTTCTAGACTCATTATGAGGGTTTATGCTTGGAATCAGAAATTTAGAGGGTCGTTCAATCATGTGCTAAGCCCAATTCAAAGCCTTATACAAATCAAATTTCTAAATTTTAAATCATGGGCCATGTTCTAATTGCAAATCACAAAAGTAAATTTTGGTTCACAAAAAGAAAGAGGTATAAAAAGCAAGTTTTGTAAATCAGAAAAGAGATTCAAAAACAAGTTTACTGCAACAACAAAGTCAACCAAAAAACATTGCCAAAAGTCAGACCTGCTGTCCTGCATATTTTCTGTCAAAAACAGTCTAAACTGTCCAAATATAACAATCCAATACCTGTCCAAAACTTGCACAAAATAGCAAAACAAAAGCTACACGAGAAAGCATTGAATCAGCATGACAACAGAAATACCAAGGGGGACAGTTCATACATAATCACATCTATCATACAAACCCAATTTTTGGTTCATCATTTTCCAAAAAAAGCATAAAGCCTTCAGAAATTATATGAGAAAAGAAGAACAACAGTTATGAATCACAGACAGAAAAAGAGGAAAAGATTAAGATCAAAAAGGCATCACCAAAGCAAAACCATCAAACAAGCTGCTATACTGTCCAGCCCTGCACCAAAGCATAACAGTCCAAACATAGGTTGTTGTCCCAAAACTGAAACCTGCATAACCTATGCACAAGTCTGTCCAAAACCTGAGATAATAAGCCATAAAAAACTCCAAACACATCAGTCCATAATACTGCCAAACCTGCCTCATGTCATTCTAAACATCATACACACAATAAGAAAAACATTCCTGCTAACAAAACGCAGAAAATCAAAGTAACTAAAATGTTCAAAACTGATCTACTTCCCCCCCCCCCCAATTTCCACCTCTCATTTGCTATAAAAATAATAGGAAGACAGTAGAGAAGGGGCGGAGAAATATAGAGCAAGAATCTCACAGAAATATACCAGAAAATAGATACCCAAATTCATTTACAATAACTTCACTCACCCTGCAACTTCTCTCAACCTTCATACCACCTCAACAAACCTTCAAACCTCACCTCCCACACAAAAACCCCAATACAAAAACAACAACATTCC
This sequence comes from Vicia faba, assembly GCA_948472305.1. Lineage (NCBI taxonomy): Eukaryota > Viridiplantae > Streptophyta > Magnoliopsida > Fabales > Fabaceae > Vicia > Vicia faba. Next base: position 78,532,098 of record OX451740.1, on the reverse strand, counting down.
AAACTGTTCACAACAACATCTCAGATAGACTCATTAAATCCAAACTACAAATAGAAAACATTAGAAAATCAGGAAGAAATCAAAAGGATAATTGAGTAAAAAGAAAAACATTACCAAAATTATGCATAAGTCATATCCAGATTTTTCCTCCAAACAATCCAAGATTTCTGTTAAGCACTTCAAGTTTTCATCAAACTTAATTCCATAACTTCGATCAAACTTACAAACTCAGAGTGAGAACACTATTAAATATAACATCAAATCAGATCAACATTCAATAACAGTAACAATTCCCAACTGGAAAATTCAGATCGAGCAAGGATGGAGAAAGTTTCGAAACTAGTAAACGAAACCAAAGAGTAGCAGAAGCATAGTGGAAAGAAATTACCAGGGAATATCTTCACCTTCGAGAACATTCGGAGTTGGTATTTTTTTTGTACTCTCCAACCATACTTACTTTGATATGCTTATTCATGATTTATTTTGTGAATTACCTAAGCCAAAGATTGTTCAATTTTGTTAAAATTGTTGTTGCTTTGCGTGTGTTTTCATTTGTTGTATTCATGCTGAACCTGGAAATGATCAAAAGAAACAAGGTGAGTTGAGTAAAAAAATGAAAGATAAATCAACAGAGAAATACCCTACAAAAACCTTACCCAAACTCTAATCCATGATTGAGCTTCAACCCCCTTATCCTCTCTCCTAAAAAAAAGACCTTCCACCCTCACGGATTTACAACGACCACAACCACTCCACTCTTCATTAACCTTAACACAACAGCCCATGCATTCATACACCCATAAACCGTCACTCACCCCTCATGTTCCTAATACATACTCATACACTCACATTTCACACTCACTGCCAGACTGCAAAATGCAAAACACATACACAGAGAACTCATAAGAGTCAAACCACATAAACAGTAGAAGAATCGCAAAGAAATTTTATAGAGAAATCAAAGAACCAGAAGTAGAAACTTATCTCTTATATATTGTGTTTCTCTGTGTTCCACTTTCATCGTATAAACCTTGTAGTCGACAATACATCAGAATCGTAGCGAAATGGGGTATTTAGGGTTTGAAAGGGGGCGATGTAATTCAAAGGTTAGAGTGGGTATTTGTTGAAATAAAGCAAGGATTCTTGGTCATGGTTTAATAATGGTGAGATTTCATGTTGAGAGTTTCACATTTGGTGGGGGTTTTGGGGGTTTCCATGGCCGTCGGAGGAGGTTAGATAGGTATAATGGCAAGATTGAGAGAGAGAGAGAGAGAAGACTGAATATGGGATCAAGAGAGAGAGGTTTTTTGTTTGAGTTTAGAGGGAGACAAGTGTTGTTGTGGTTAGTTTCGAAAGCAGAGTGAAAGCCTTGGGTTTGGACAACACATGCGCAACGACCACGTTAGTCTGTAGGGTTTTGCCAACCTTCCCTTCACCCATTTTCGTTGGTTCTTCCAACTCGGCCTGAGACACCTCTTAGGGCCCAACGAATTTGCCTTATATGCAGCCCAAACGAATTTCCTTCTCCTTTCAGCCCTGTTTTTTTATTCACTTGTTTCTAGTTTTTGATTATTATGTTTGATGTTGGGCCCCACCCCAACTCATCCATAAGCCCAACGATTTTCAGCATCTTACACCTCCTGTTTGCTCATGTTTTTGGCACATTTAAATTAGTTCAACTCTTTTAATTTTCTAATTTATTTTATTTGTTTAATTAATTGTTTATATTTATTTTAATTTTATTTATACGATAAAAATACCAAATTATCTAGAATTAGGTTTTAACTTTTTATTTTCACAAAAATCATAAAAGCATTATTTTCTTTTGTTTACTTAATAAAAAATCATAAAAGTATTAAGAACTTATTTTCTTTGCTGGATTATTTGGTTACTATACTCCCTTAGGTAACTCCAAGAGGCGATTAAATCTCGTTTCGATCGTCTAATGTTGGGGTATACTCTTGGTCCTTCAAGTACATAATAACATTAGGGTAGACTTCCCCCCTTTAGACTTTTTCTTTTGTAATTAAAATTAAAACTTCTCATTCACAAATAAAAAAAATCCAAAAAAAACTTTTAATCGTTATTCAAACTCATTTTAAAACTCGCAAAACACTCAACAAATCAAAAATTCCCTCAAAAGGGCATGTTATCTTTGTTCTACCGCGATATCGGTCGTTCCTATTGCTAGTATGCGTGCGTTAATGTCGCCCACTAAAAAACTCCAACAAACCAACATTTTCTAGAAGAACTACAGTGTTCTGATTCCTTCACTTGATACGTAGGCAAAGGGTGGAGAGACCCTCACGAACACACTAATAAAAAACCATTTATTTCCCCTTAGCCAGTATACTTATAGATAAACACACTCTTAGAAGCAAACAAACAAAATAGATCCCGTTGAGTACAACAATGTGAGGGGTGCTAATACGTTCCCCTTTCATAATCGACTTCCTTACCCTTTCTCTTGGTTGCAACACTATCTTATCTATCCTCTTGTGGTTTTCTCGATATTTCCCCTTCCTTCGGGATAAATAAAGTTCGGTGGAGGCTCTGTGATTTTTGCCGGTAGCTTCAGGTGGAGACTCTACTGGGGAACACCTTTTGCGAGTCTATCCTAGTTTTATTTATTTGTCTCGTTGGGGGTGTTTATTGATTTACTTTATTTTCTTTACTGCTTTATTTATTGTTTTATTTTCATTTGTATATATTGCATTTTACTGTTTCTAGTCACATATTCTGGATATGTTGTATCTTTTGTGATGTTGGGTTGGGTGATTAAATTCGATAATTCCTATACTCGGACTTGGGATTACACTTAGGATTAGGACGGGTGGTATAGTCATGCTAAATTTGAGGGAGTAATCCCGAAGAAGGAGGCATGAGATCCCCCACTCGGTGGAGGTCCCCTTGAATGTAGCTTCATTTACCGAGTAATCGGGAAGACATTGTTGCTTTCGAATTGAGAGCCAGAGAAGCTGAAAGCCATAGAACAATTAACCCATCTTGGCCTTTTTAGGTGTAGTGCAGAGACTATAATGGAGTAATCCGGAAGTAGTTGTCACGCGATGCTGCACTCGGACGTGTTTTTCTCGCAAATATTACTAATTACCGAGTAATTGGGACGTTGGTAACATCCAAAGGAAGAGCGTAGACTCTGAGGTTTCCCTAGAACCTTGTTCGACATGTGATAAATCCCTAGTACATACCTTATGGGTGGTTACTTTGACTCCATGCCCGTGACGTCCGACTTTTGATCCTGTTACTTCCAGCTTATACAAAGGACTACACATTGGTTATCCAGAATATGTAGAGCTAAAATCTCATGCCATAGCATACCATGACATCATACCATCATGTATATACATCTCATATCTAAGGAATTTCAAAGACAAGTCTTGTTGGTCGAGCTCTTCAAAAATGAAAACAAAATTTGTTAAAAGATAGACGAGTCTTTGGATTTCCTCCAAAATGAAGATAAAACATTCATTCATATTATCATGCATTCATTATTCACAGCAAAAACTTATTGGGGTCCCTATTCCATTAGACTTCATTGAACAGCAAATACGACTTTTCCACATCCCTACCGTACAAGAAGCAACCAGCGAAGACTTATGGATATTTTTGAAGAAAATTAGAATGCTCTTCTCCGAGATATAGACCCCATGGGCACTCACATGGATCAGCTTATGGAAACCCTTCATGTTGTTATCAAGGGTCAAGAAGAGTTACATCAAAGTGTTGCCAAGCTTTCCACTGCTGCCCCCTCCACTTCTGTAAATGGGGGGAATAATAATGCAAATATTGAGACTCTTACTGGAGTTCCTCAGAATGATGTTGATGATCATCACTACGTCATTGATCTTGATGAGACCCACGTGAATCTCACTGTTGGAGTTGTTGAAACTGCAAAAATGTACCATGCTCTCAAAGAGCGTTCCAAAGCCATAGAGGGTATCAAGACTTCAGGATTCAATACTGCTGCAATGTGCCTCATTCCTGGGGTAGTTATCCCTCCCAAATTCTAGGTTCCTGACTTTGACCAATACAAAGGCACCTCCTGCCCAGAGACTCATCTTCGTTCCTACTGTCACGAGATGGCAGCCTATGCTGAAAATGAATTGTTACTCATGCACTTCTTCCAAGACAGCTTGACAGGGGCACCATTGGACTGGTATATGCAACTAGAAATAACTCATGTCAGTACTTGGGGAGAGCTTGTTGACGCCTTTTTGAAACATTACCATTATAATACTTCCATGGCTCCTAGTCGCACTCAACTTCAAGGGATGATACAAAAATCTGAAGATTCATTTAAAGATTACGCCCAAAGGTGGCGTGAACTAGCTACAAGGGTCCATCCTCCTCTCTTGGGTCGTGGAATGATTGATTTGTTCGTGGGCACCTTGCAAGATCCATATCTCCAACACATACTTGGTAGTATTTCAACTTCCTCTTCGAACTTGGTTACCATTGGGGAATGTATTGAAGATGGCCTCAAGTTAGGAAAAATTCAGGGTACATATAGCCTTATCAATGGAAGTAACAAGAAACCTTGCTTTGGCCTTCTCAAGAAGAAATAAGGAGAGACTAGTGCTACTATCGACAAAGGGAAGGCCCCGGTCTATCATCAAGATCAAGATATGTATCGTCAAGCATTGATTATTCATCCTAATCGATATGTTCCTTGAGCATATGCTACAATTTCGGCTCAACAACCTCGGGTGACTCAACATCAGGCAATCCATCATCAACAGCAGTACACACAGAGATAATTGTATGTTCAACAAGCACGATCTGGGCCTTTTCAACTGAATCAGCAACCCCAGGGGAAACGAGGACGAAAGAGGAAGAAAGTTCCTGAAAGAAGGGTGGATCATGTACCTATGCCTTGTGCTCAACTCCTCCCTCAATTTCTTGCCAATCAGTTGGTTCAATTGCGTGAACTCGGTCCTACACAAAATCCTCTCCCACGGGGGTATGATATTAATGCTCATTGCGAATTCCATTCAGGGACTTCGGGCCACACAATTGAGAATTGTAGGGCACTAAAAAACAGTGTTCAAGACCTCCTTGATGAAAAAGTTATCACATTCACTCCAAAGGGTTTGATAATGGATTGAATCCTCTTGCTGAAACAAGTGTCAAGACTACAAGGGCATCTCCTCAAATAAGTCAAGCCTGAAGAAGCCTTATGAACATGGCAATTTTTAATTTCATTTGCATTATGATTTGTAACATTTCTTGTTTTGTTCAGTACTTTCTTGTATGCAAAACTTTTTGTTTTTATTAAATCACAATGCACTGACTGTGTTTGTCTTGAACTAATCCATTCGTATTCACTCATTTACGTTTTTGTTATTTGCTTTTTATGCTTAACTCTTTTTAATTTAAAGAACAAAATAACTCTTGAGGGAGGATGATGAACATAAGACACCTAGATTTGCAAACGGTATGCTTTTGAATAAAACCCTGCTGATGATGCACATGCATTGTTTCAAATCCCCAAACACCGGAAATATAAGGAAGATAGACCCTCGTCAACCCTTTCGAGCCTTGAAGTAGGAATTTCTTTTATGCAGGAAAACCCTAAATTTTAACCCTGGGCGGGTAGATTTCAGTTAATCCAATCGAGAATTCAGAACTCATCAAGATTGTGCCTCTAAGGATACATCAATGGTTGTCCATCAAAAGGCCGGGGAAAGTCAAAACCATGACTAACCTTCATCTGTCAATAGTGCGCATCAAAGAGAACGATATCCCCATGGGCGTCTCTCGCACATCAGGAGGTCGACAGATGATGATACCATAACGATTATCCCTCGTCTGTCAAGGACTCAGGCAATCACAACTGCTTCCGACAAATCAAAGACGACACAAAGAAAGAGACAAAAAGCCCCGCTAAGTCGAAACTTGAAAAGAAAGTGACTTAGGAAAAAGTTAGGGTATCCCGCTGGACTGCAACTTCAAAATCAAAAAATTGTCCAGCAAAAATTAGGGAAAAGAAAGGATTACAAAATAAAGATCCTGAGCAAAGAACAAGGTCAAGTGATTAGACACCAAGAACAAAAAGTTAGTGAATGTCGTGTCCTATAAACCCTTATGTTTCCTCAATTATTGCAAACTCTCTTCTCGAGAGATGAGTGCTCGCATCGAGTTAACTGAATGTAGGAATGGAGAACATCATGGAGAATGAGTGGGCACCAAATAATTTTGAGCCTTAAATCCTTTCTTCTAAAACTGTGAACCAGGCCACGTTACAACCCTTAAAAGTCCTAACTGAAGCACATGTTAATTTGAAAGCAATACTGTAATGAGAATATGGTAACCTGACTCCTCGAAGATGTGCTAAAAATTTGAGTTGGTAACACACCACCTTTTCCTAAAAAAACAAAAAAAAATGATGCTTCAAAATCTTTTCGATAAAAGTTTTTAACTTCAAGACAGGCATATGATTTGCATTAGAACCATCATTCTTAGACAAACCATCTTTGCATGTAAATAAGTGCTTAAACATCAAGTAAGCTTGCATGATGGGCATCAAATGAAAACCCGGTTATCCCAAAGGACAAATTGTTGTAGGAATCTATCTAAAATCAAATCATCTTAAAGAATGATCTTATTCTGGGGCATTCCCTCGAAGTTGTAAATCAAAGGCTATCACGTCGATGAATCTCTCCAAGTTGTCAATCATAGGCTATCACGTCGATGAATCTCTTCAAGTTGTCAATCAAAGGAAATCATGTTGATAAATCTCTTTAAACTTCAGTGTGGGGCAATAAGGCCGAGTGACCTATTCATAATTTGTTTAACCTGGGGCAGTTACGTCAAGATTAGACAAATATCTCCAAAAATCCATGATAAGAGGCAGTCTATTTCATGGCCTAAGATAGTGGGGAATTCCACCTTGTGTAGTATGATGACACGAATCTTCCAGCCCGCCACTCAAAGAGACCATTGCAGACAGTGTCGTTCCTGTCATTCGTACAAATGCGATCAAGCATAAGCATCGTGACGGTCATTTTGACTTAGTTAAAATCCTCGGAATCATCATCATTCCCTGCAGATGTTTAAGCACGCAACTCTCCGGTGATGAAGTGAACTTGGGACATCTGAAGATACCCACGGCCATTTCCTGGTCCCCAAGTAGTTTGTGGTGTAAGAAAAGTCAGACTTAGCCATCTCCTCCCCAGTACTGAAGAAAACTTAGGGCATTTGATGAGGTCCATATCTCTACTCAATCATCCACAAGAAGTCCAGCATGCAGGGAAAGACAGATCAAGCTACTCCTCCCCAACAAGAATGCGATTCAATCTCCAAAAAGGTTGTAACTCGATCCTCAAGACAACGAGAAACGGACCCCAGTAAGCCCAATCGCTTGCACTCTGCATATGGTAATCATCAGTGCATATTACATTTCATCTTCAAATGCATAGCATATCTCTTGAAATGGATCATCACGCCACACTTCAATATGCATACAAAGCATAAGACAGATTTGGTACCTAGCACGAAAGCCCCAAATCAATCCTCAAAACAGCAAAATATTCCCATAGAGAATATCATCCTCATAATTCCCAGTTGACATCTATCATTACACTACCAACCAAAAAGTCGTGGTGCCAGTACATTATACTCCCCAACTCTGAATACCCCATGTTATCTATTCTAGGGTCGTAGGTTGTCGTAGGTCTTACCCTCACGTTATCTTTTCTAGGGTCATAAGTCATCTGTAGTTCTTACCCTCATGTTAACTTTTCTAGGGTCGTAGGTTATCCGTAGATCTTACCCTCATGTTATCTTTTCTATGGTCGTAGGTTGCTCGTAGGTCTCACCCTCATGTTATGTTTTCTAGGGTCGTAGGTCATCCGTAGGTCTTACCCTCACGTTATCTTTTCTAGGGTCGTAGGTCGTCCATAGATCTTACCCTCATGCATTCTTTTCTGGGGTTGTAGGTCGCTTGTAGGTCTTACCCTCACGTTATCCATTTAGGGTCGTAGGTCGCTCAGAGGTCTTACCCTCATGTTATCTTTCCTAGGGTCGTAGGTCGTCCGTAGATCTTACCCTCACGTTATCTTTTCTAGGATCGTAGGTCGCTCGTAGGTCTTACCATCACGTTATCTTTTCAAGGGTCTTCCATAGGTCTTACCCTCACATTATCTTTTCTAGGGTCATAGATTGTCCATAGATCTTACCCTCACGATATCTTTTCTAGGGTCGTAGGTCGTTCGTAGGTCTTACCCTCACGTTATCTTTTCTAGGGTCGTAGGTCGCCCGTAGGTCTTACCCTCACATTATCTTTTCTAGGGTTGTAGCTCGCCCGTAGGTCTTACCCTCACGTTATCTTTTCTAGGGTTGTAGGTCACTCGCAGGTCTTACCCTCACGTTATCTTTTCTATGGTTGTAGATCGCCCGTAGGTCTTACCCTCACGTTATCTTTTCTAGGGTCATAGGTCGCTCGCATGTCTTACCCTCATGTTATCTTTTCTTGGGTCATAAATCATACGCCGATCTGTACTCGTTGTCTTTACCTTTCTCTTGGATCATAAATCATACGCCGATCTTTACCCATTGTCTTTACCTTTTGTTTTGGGTCGTGAATCCTACACGATATATTCTCCGTTGTCTTCGAGTTCTACGCATTGTCTTTAAGTTATCATGTTGTCATTAATCCTACTTTCAGTCACCACGACATCATAAACCATATCTTTTCAGTCACTTTAATGCCCATTTCCACGAGAACCTTGTATTGGCACTGTTACCCCAATACAAGCTATCATTATTGAACCGTATTTATCCATCATGACCAGTTCACCTAAAAATTCATTTTTCTTTCCCCAACAGACATCACAAGTAAATAACACTTACACCATATCTCTAGGACAAATGTCAGGTCTTGGTATTTAACCTTCTTCTACCTTGAAAGTTCGAAAGACTGACACCAATCTCACCTTCAGGTTTAAGACAATTAAATAGGGGCAGCTACCATACCTCAAATTTGTCCTACCTTTTACTTTTGTCTGGCTTAGACTTCATATTTCGTCTACACTATCTCCACTAGTTCATTTTCATATCACGCATTTCATTGAATAAAGCACTTTGGTTCAAGAAGCAGTATTTGTGCAAGACCAGAGTTTCATGTTGATTTTGAGGTTCCTTCATCAATTAAAGGCAGTTTCATCTGGTTCTTAGGCAGTGGACTATGTGGAATTAGGTTTTTGAAGTTTGGATATCGTGGACTTCTTTCTCATCAAGTTACGATATAATTTCTCATTCAAATTCATCAGGCCAAGGATTAGGGTTTATTTCCCTACCCAAGGTCAATGAATTAGGGTTTTAGAGGACTAGGGTTTTGTATGGATTTCTTTTCTCATCAAGCTAATTTCTTCATCTTTGAACATCCAGTGCGAGGGGATTAGGGTTCCTCATTCGTGTTCGAGCTTGTTAGCATTCCTCAACGTGAAGATTATGATTTGGGTTTTATCTCAAGGATGTTCTTCTATGTTGCAAGCCTCAATCATGTTCTTACAAGGATTCTTCAGGTGCATTATTTTGTGATTAAAGTTATCAAGTGAAGGAAAATTTTCCAAGATAAAGGGCTCGTGGTTCGAGTTACAAAAGTTTGATTCATGATAGAAGAGATGTTAATTGTAGACTCGTTTTTTGATCAGGGCATTATCATTATCTCCAATGCTTGTTACTTCAATTGCAAGGTAATTTTGGTTTCAGGAATGTTAAAGTTTGTCAAAGGAAATTTGAATTTGTTGTTGAAATTTGGAATTGAATATTTATTCATTTGGAAACAAATAGCAAGATTACAACACTTATTCAAAGCTTAGTTAAGTCTCATTCATGATTCGCTTAATTCACCATCATTCATTCAAATTTCAGAATTCAAGTACTCAAGGTCAAACAAGTTTATAAACCATGTCATTCATTCATGATGTGTTACTAATGCAATGTAAATTTCATTTGGTGTTACAATTTGAAGAAAAAATCCAAGAAGAAATAATTCAATTTGAAAAAATTGAAGTTCAGTTACAAATTTAGAATGCAAGTTACAAGATACAAAGAAAAGATAATTATTCTTCAAATTTCCTTGCTCCATCTTCAAGCAACTTGTCCTCACACCTTATTATGATTTCTTCTTCAAGTGTTCGATCTTGCCTTGCCTTCTTCACCTTCCAATCAACTATCATCATCATGAGGGTTTATGCTTGGAATCAGAAATTTAGAGGGTCATTCAATCATGTGCTAAGCCCAATTCAAAGCCTCATATAAATCAGGTTTCTAAATTTTAAATCATGGGCCATGTTCAAATTGAAAATCACAAAAGTAAATTTTGGTTCACAAAAAGAAAGACGTTTAAAAAGCAAGTTTTGCAAATCAGAATAGAGATTCAAAAACAAGTTTACTACAGCAGCAAAGTCAACCAAAAAGCATTGTCAAAAGTCAGACCTGCTGCCCTGCATATTTTTCTGTCAAAAATAGTCTAAACTGTCCAAATATAACAGTCTAAAACCTGTCCAAAACTTCCACAAAATAGCAAAACAAAAGCTACATGAGAAAGCTTAGAATCAGCATGACAACAGAAATACAAAGGGGGAAGGTTCATACATAATCACATATATCATACAAACCCGATTTTTGGTTCATCATTTTCCTAAATAAGCATGAACCCTTCAGAAATTATATGAGAAAAGAAGAACAACCGTTCTGAATCACATACAGAAAAAGAGGAAAAAATTAAGATCAGAAAGGCATCACCAAAGCAAAACCATCAAACAAGCTGTTATACTGTCCAGCCCTGCACCAAAGCATAACAGTCCAAACATAGGTTGTTGTCCTAAAACCAAAACCTGCTACAGACCCTGCAAAATAGCCTGCATAACCTATGCACAAGTCTGTCCAAAACCTGAGATAATAAGCCATAAAAAACTCCAAACACATCAGTCCATAAAATTGCCAAACCTGCCTCATGCCAGTCTAAACATCATACACACAATAAGCAAAACATTCCTGCTAACAAAACGCAGAAAATCAGAGTAACTAAAGTGTTCAAAACTTATCTACTCCCTCCCCCCCATTTTCACCTCTCATCTGCTATAAAAACAATATGAAGACAGTAGAGAAGGGGCAGAGAAATATAGAGCAAGAATCTCACAGAAATATACCAGAAAATAGATACCCAAAGTCATTTATAACAACTTCACTCACCCTGCAACTTCTCTCAACCTTCATACCACCTCAACAAACCTTCAAACCTCACCACCCACACAAAAACCGCAATACAAAAACAACAACATTCCAAACTGTTTGCAATAACATCTCAGACAGACTCATTAAATCCCAACTACAAACAGAAAACATTAGAAAATCAGGAATAAATCAAAAGGAGAAAGTAGTAAAAAGAAAAACATTACCAAATTTATGCATAAGTCATATCCAGATTTTCCCTCCAAACAATCAAAGATTTCTGTTAAGCACTTCACCTTTTCATCAAACTCAATTCCATAACTTCGATGAAACCTACAAACTCAGAGTGAGAACACAATTAAATACAACATCAACTCAGATCAACATTCAAAAATAGCAACAATTCCCAACTGGAAAATTCAGATCGGGTAAGGATGAAGAAAGTTTCGAAACTAGTAAAGGAAACCAGAGAGTAGCAGAAGCATAGTGGAAAGAAATTACCAGGGAATATCTTCACCTTCGAGAACATTTGGAGTTGGTATTTTTTCTGTACTCTCCAACCATACTTACTTTTATATGCTTATTCATGCTTTATTTTGTGAATTACCTTATCCAAAGATTGTTCAATTTTGTTAAAACTGTTGTTGCTTTGCGTGTGTATTCATTTGTTGTATTCATGTTGAACCTGGAAATGATCAAAAGAAACAAGGTGATTTGAGTAAAAAAATGAAGGAGAAATTAGTAGAGAAATACCATAAAAAACCTTACCCAAACTCTAATCCATGACTGAGCTTCAACCCCCTCAACATCTCTCCTCATAAAACTCCCTCCTAAAAAAAGACCTTTCACCCTCACGGATTTGCAATGAACGTAACCGCTCCACTTTTCATTAACCTTAACACAGCAGCCCCTGCATTCATACACCTAAAAACCGTCACTCACCCCTCACCTTCCGTATACATACTCATACACTCACATTTCACACTCACCGCCATACCGCAAAATGCAAAACGCATACACAGAGAACTCAGAAGAGTCAAACCACATAAACAGTAGAAGAATCACAAAGAAATTTTATAGATAAATCGAAGAACCAGAAGAAGAAGCTTATCTCTTATATATTGCGTTTCTCTCTGAGTTCAACTTTCATCGCATAAACCTTGTAATCGGTAATACATCGGAATCATAGTGAAATGGGGTATTTAGGGTTTGTAAAGGGGGCGATGTAATTCACAGGTTAGAGTGAGTGTTTGTTGAAATCAAGAAAGGATTCTTGTTCATGGTTTAATAATGGTGAGATTTCATGTTGAGAGTGTCGCATTTGGTGGTGGTTTTTGGGGTTTCCACGACCGTCGGAGGAGCTTGGATAGGTATAATGGCAAGATTATGAGAGAGAAGACTGAATATGGGATAAAGAGAGAGAGGTTTTTCGTTTGAGTTTATAGGGAGACAAGTGTTGTTGTTGTTCGTTTTGAAACCAGAGTGAAAGCCATGGGTTTGGACAACACATGTGCAACGGCCACGTTAGTCTGTAGGGTTTTGCCAACCTTCCCTTCACCCATTTTCGCTGGATCTTCCAATCCATCCTAAGACACCTCTTAGGGCCCAACGAATTTGATTTATATGCAGCCCAACCAAATTTCCTTCTCCTTTCAGCCCAGTTTTTTATTCACTTGTTTTTAGTTTCTGATTATTATGTTTGTTGTTGGGCCTCACCCTAACTCATCCATAAGCCCAACGATTTTCAGCATCTTACACCTCATGTTTGCTCATGTTTTTGGCCCATTTAAATTAGTTTAATTCTTTTAATTTTATAATTTACTTTATTTGTTTAATTTATTGTCTAGATTTTATTTTAATTTTATTTATATGATAAAAATACCAAAATATCTAGAATTAGGTTTTAACTTTTTATTTTCACAAAAATCATAAAAGTATTAAGAACTTATTTTCTTTGCTTGATTATTTGGTTACCATACTCCCTTAGGTAACTCCATGAGGCGATTAAATCCCGTTTCGATCGTCTTATATTGGGGTAGACTCTTGGTCCTTAAGTACATAATAACATTAGGCTAGACTTCACCCCTTTAGACTTTTTCTTTTGTAATTAAAATTAAAACTTCTCATTCACAAATAAAAATAATCCAAAAAACTTTTAATCATTATTCAAACTCATTTTAAAACTCACAAACCACTTAACAAATAAAAAATTCCCTCAAAAGGGCATGTTATCTTTGTTCTACCGCGATATCGGCTGTGCCTATTGCTAGAATGTGTGCATTAACATCGCCCACTAAAAATACTAACAAACCAACATTTTCTAGAAGAACTACGGTGTTCTGATTCCTTCACTAGATACGTAGGCAAAATGTGACAAGACCCTCACGAACACACTAATAAAAAACCATTTCTTTCCCCTTAACCAGTATAGTTATAGATAAACACACCCTTAGAAGAAAACAAACTAAATGGATATCGTTGAGTACAATAGATGTGAGGGGTGCTAATACTTTTCCCTTGTATAATCGACTTCCTTACCCTTTCACTTGGTCGCAAGACCATCTTATCCATCCTCTTGTGGTTTTCTTGATATTTCCCCTTCCTTCGGGATAAATAAAGTTTGGTGGCGGCTCTGTGATTTTTGCCGGTAGCTTCAACTTCATATATTAATTCTTTATCATTTGTATAAGTTTTTTCTTGATTTCATAAGCATGATTTGGTATCATTATTTCCTGTATTCGTTCATGAGTTGAATGTATGTATATTATTTGCAAGTTCAGTTCTTGTTGTAGTTGTGTCATGTGTTATGAAAACATTTCCATTTTGGATTGAGTGGTGATATTTTCGTCGCTAAACTATGCACATCTGTGTGCGGCATCAGGAGTTTCATTGTGTTGTGTTACGTAATTGTGACGCTAAAGAAGTAACTTGAAAGTTTTGCTCTTGCATCGCATCTGTTGTACCCCAAAATTTGCCCTCCCATATTCTTCAAAGTTTGACAAGCATCATCTCAATTTGCTCAAGTCTACTCAAGGGTTGCACAGTCAACCACCCTCCTAAGCCAGTAAAATTAGGGTTTTGGTTCTTGCAAGGAATTTGATGTTTTCAAGGGCTCAATCAAGTCGCACATGCCTATAAACATTGTCAAGCATCTACATGCCAAGTTTCAAGGCTCACAACATCAAGTTACACAGTCAAAAACCCTAATTGCTTCACAATCAACTGTAGGGGTAAAATGGTCATTTGGCAGTCAAAAGTCAAAAATTTTGGTCAACATCTTATTTTGAAGCCACAATCATCATTGGATCAAATCTTGATCATGATTCCACAAGAATGGCTCAAAAATCATCAAGATGCAAAAGTTTCCATTTTTGGACAGTTGAAAAAGTCAACTGTAACTTGACCAAGGCATAACTTTTTCATGGTTCATCATAAAAATCCCATCCAATGCTCATTTTGAAGGGGATGACATTTCCTACAACTCATCTTCACTTTCCAAGTCCAATAAATGCTCTCACAAAAAGTTATCAATTTCAACATTATAGGTCATTTTCAAAAGTCAACAAAAAGGCATTTTAAGTCAAAGACCATAACTTGAGATTGGTAAATCAAAATGACATGGGACCAAAGGCATTGGTTAGAGGACTTCAAGACCTTTCCAAAATGTCCAAGAACATGTTCATATGATCAAAATTGAGCAAGATATGCATTGGAGAAGTTGGGAAATTTTTATGAAATGGCAAAAGTCAACTATCCTTGAAACTTCAATTTTTGACAAAAGGGCCCACTTTTTCCACTTAATTCATCCTTGTCATGCCACCCACGTGTCCCATGATTAAATTCAAGACTAAACATTTATTTTTTCTATTTTTATTTAATTTTATTGATTTAATTCATTTTAAATCCATAAAATTCAAATAAAAATCAAAAAAATTAATTAAGTGATATCTTGTGGTTTGAATGACCTTGATGCATCATAATACACATGAAAAATTCGTGTAAAGTCCATTTCAAGCATGAAATTCAAATTTTGAACAAAAATGGCAAGTTTCTTTAATGGTGGTTATGAGGAAATCCAAAGCTTAATGGCAATGGTTAAAAGCTCCTAAATGTGACTTATTCTCACTCATTACTATATGTACAAGCCTTGCAAGCCTCATTCACAACCTAGAGTGTGCACAAACGGCCAGAGCAAAATCCAAAAAGTGTCAAAAAAAAGTGTGAGATCAAAAGGAGTGTTGCAAGCATTTTCAGGCCAAAAGGAGAACGTGACTCTCTTCTTTGCCATACTCTGAAGCTAAAGCAACCCTTGCCACGTCCTAAGGTCCATCATACCGCGCTGTAAGTTTTCCCAGGTCCCCCAAACGCTTGTTTCATTTTTTTCTCTAACATACTCCCATGCAGCATTCCAGCGAAAGTCCACCATATGTCTCAAGCAATCAGCGTGCCATGTGTCCAGTCCTACAGATCTGATGGCCAAAGAATGCAGACCATGGTGCTCATGAGTCAACACAGGCGTAGGCAATCAGGAAAGTCAAAAGGGGCTTGAAGGTTCATGGGCCTCACAATTCCATTAACACCTCCAATCTGGCCCAACCCCCCCCCCCCCCCCCCCCCCCCTTGGTTTTGTTATTTCTTTTTATCTTTTTATTTTTTCTTTTCTTTTATAACTCCTTTTTTTATTAATTATTAGTATTATTAACATATTTAATATTTTCATAAAAAATCCAAAAAAAGAACTAATATTATTATTATTATTAATTTCATGTTATTTTTGTAAATAAATACTAATAAATTGAATTAGTTTTAATTAGGCAACTTTAACCTTTTTTCTTAATAACTAAAATAAATTTAGAATTAGATTTTTATTAACTTTTAATTTTAATTCCTTTTATTTTATTTCATTAAAAACATAAAAAATACAAAAACATTTTTCTTTTAATAAATTAAATAATTAGTTTTAATTCCATTTCATTAAAAAAAGACAAAATTCAATTTCTTTCTCAAAAGGGTCAAAACCCTTAGGACATTCCCGATTAAATTTTTATTCACGCGCATTTATTTTATTTTGATTATTTATGTAACTGTCTCCGGATATGTAATAGTTAATTAGGAATTTTACCGCTTTATTTAATTTCTCGCACTTATTTACCAAAACGGGTCTTTGTTTTTTGGCGATGTATAGACCCGCGCCTTGTAATAGCTAGATTTACATTTCCGCAATTTACTTTCCGCACTCCTAACTGTTAAAAAATGCATGAAAGAATGTATGTAAATAAAACCAATCCGTAGCTCACAAATAACATGCAAAGACAAATTAACTGAAAAACAACACACAAAGCACATGCCACTCCTTAGGGTACGCCTCACTGGTTGCCTCGACGTGGTCATCAAGTATAGGGTGTCTTAGAGGTCGCCCTTCTGTCCAAAAGATCCAGTTGCCTCGAAATGGTTCCCTCGGATAAAAAGGATCTAGGACATTAGGGTTACTTCTAAGGTATCCTACCATTGCTTCGGTGACCACACTGTCCCTTAATCGAATTGACCCGAACACCTCCAACGATGGTGCTACCTACCTCTCAATGGTGGGATAGCACTATCTAAAGGACTCTTACACAACTTAATTCCTTAGGGTAGGTAGATGACTCATGGGTACTTGCTCTTTTCAAAACAAACAAAATACTTTTCACACCTTACACTTTCAAAGTTTTCAAACAATACTTCATACACTCTTGAGGACTGATACAAGAGTTACCTAGAAGTTCTCAAACGATCTTTTTTCAAAACTCACACACATTTGAAAAGCAAACAAATTTTTAAAACATAAGAGCAAGTGCCTAAGAGTCCATGGATAACCACGGATAGAAAGGGTGCTAACACCTTCCCTTTCTATAAATCTACCTCCCGAACCGAGAAACATTCTCGAATAAGGAATTTTGTTGTGCTTTTGTCCTTTCCATGTTGGAGAACATAAAAGACGGTGGCGACTCTTGCTTACCGCGACATTTCACGAAACCAACTTAAAAAATAGTCAGTTCTATTTCCACCGATCACAGAACTGGCGACTCTGCTGGGGACATTAAAAGTGAGGTGTACCTTAGGATTAGATCATACTTATGTTTTCAATTGCTTTGCTTTGATTGCTTTATATTTGTGGGCTTTGCATCGGAGTTTCATAGATCCTAACCCGGATCTGGGGATACCCTTTTAGGTAGCATAAGCTGTGAGGGACCTGTCCGGCGTGGACCGACACAGGTGAAGCAGTGGCTACGTTGGTGTGGCACCTTGGTCTGTACCGATATCCCTTGTGTTGCAACGAGGAGAATATGGGTCTTCTGAGGAGTCATTAAGCACCAATTGACCTTAGAACCCTAATGTGACCCACCTTGGCCATAGAACAGTAGCAGTATGCTACACCCATTGAGGCTAAACTCTCGCGATGGTTCTGGCCGCAAGAAAAGATTGCGACGCTGGAGTTATGACCGATTGAGGGTAGTCAGTGATATTGAGATCCTCTAGAACCCGGTTACTTTTGATAGGACAGGTCTTAACCAACGAAACTGAAAGAGGGTAGTACCCAAATTTCATGTTGGCCTAAACTCTAAGGGCTCTTTTGTGTGACTTGTGTGCCTTCATACTTGAACTGCGTGCATACTTGTTATCTAGCAACACGGGTTCCTTGCAGGTTTTGTTTACAGTCCTTAATTGGGACTCATTACAGGGCCTACTTACATCACTCCATGCATAGCATAACATCATACCATTGCATACATCCTACATAAGGACTAATCCAATTCAATGATCTCAAGGGTTTGTGATGCAGGTCATGATGAATCAAATGTCTAGCAGGGGGCAAAAGGGATTTATTTTCCTCTAGCCAAGGTTAATGACCTGAGTCAGGGGCTATAACCCACTGGATATGGTGAGCCTTGACTCTTGAAGAAGGACTCTCAGCAACATGAAGTTCCTTCAATCAAGCTACCAGTTTCAGATTCTAACAATTTTTCTTGTTTACCCCGCAAGATCCTTGAAAACATTGCATGCATACATACATATCACGGTATTACAGGTACTTCTTTGACAGGTCACTTACCATCTTCGCTGTTTATTTCAGCAATGGCTTCCCAACAAAACAGCCAGGATCTTCATGCTCAAGAGACTCGGTTCGGGGAGATCCTCCTAAATCTATCCAAGGGGCAGGAAGAGCTGAGAACACTCCTCATGGGGAATTTGGTCAGGAAGAGTCCCGAAGATGACAAGGACGAACGGCTGAAACATCTGCAAGCTGAGGTGGATGTAATGAGAACCCAGATGCTGGGGCAAATGGCTCTTATCCAAGACTTATCTCAAAGACAAGGAGAGCTCAGGGTTCTCGTCAACCAACTGCTTCGGGATAACCAACTGGGGAAAACATCTAAGGTTGAAGAGCAAGCCATCATTCAACCACCTGTGGGGCAAGAAGACAAGGGAAAAGCTCCTCAGTTTTTTTCAGGGTCACAAGCCCAGCATCAACCTCACCAGCGTCAACAGGGTAATTGGCGTAAGCAAAATACGTCTGGAAGACATTTCTCGGAGACTGGTGTGCCATCCTCACTAATACTGAAACGCTTGTTGGAGGTCAAGCTGATTGCTTTAAAAGATCCTCCTAAAAATCTCAACATAACCTCCCTGAAGTACAATCCTGATGAAAGGTGTGCCTACCATTCTGACAGTCCTGGACATGACACTGACTGTTGGAGCTTGAGGAACAAGATCCAGGACTTGATCAACAGAAGGGTGCTGGAGTTCATGCCGGGTGGCAAAATGAAAATCTTCTGCTTAGAATCTTCCATCTGAGATGACTAGTGCAAACTAAGAAGCTTTTGTTCATTCGAATGTTCAAGTTGTATTTTTCTCTGATTGTTCAAACATTTGTTCATGTCAAACTCTTTTACTTTATCAATGCATCGCATATGTCTGTTTTGAATTAATATATTCTCATTCGTTATATTCAAACTGCTTTCATTTTTTGATGTCAACTCTCAATTAATAATTCTAAGCCTCTTGAGGGAGGATGACGAAAACGATACCATAATCTACAGTATGCTTTTGAACAGACCCCGTTGATGAGGTACATGCATTGTTTCAATTCCTAAACACTGGAGTTATAAGGAAGATAATCCCTTGTCAACCCCTTCGAGCCAAAGAAGTAGGAGTTTTTCTTTTCGAAAATTAAAACCCTTAATCATAACCTGGGGTAGGGTAGTTCTCTCAGTTGATCCAAGTGCACAACGAATAGCACCAAAGAGGTCCTCACAAAACAAAAGACAGTGATGGTCCTGAATAATCATAAAGACAGGCAGTCATTACAAAAAAAAAACTAAAGCCCAATAAGTCAAAACCTATAAAGGAGACTTACAAAACTGGGGCATCCCGCTGACTGTAATCACAAAAGAAACAGTTCAGGCAAAAATAGGGATAACAAAATCAAAAAAGAAAGAGGTCTCACAAACCCTCAACAAAAAGAAATGACTGCCTATTCAAAATAAATTGTCAACATTCGAACCATCACCGGAACATCATAGCAAAGACTCAAACAATGTCTGACGCACGATCAACTGAGTTTAGGTTTGAAGAACATCACGAAGAGCGGGTGGGTACAGATAAATTTGAGCCTTTATCCTTTGTTCCTTAAACCGTGAACCAGGCCACGCTACAACCCTTAAAAGTCCTAGCTGAAGCATGGGTTGGTTCGAAAGCATATTGTTACAAAGGTATCCTGACTCCTTAAGGCTCGCTGTAAAATCTTGAGTTGACATCACATGTTACATAATTTGCTTGTTTTACTGGAAAAAAAATGCATTTTCAAAAACTTCAAGACAGACATGAGCTTTGCATTTTAATATAACATTACTTGCATATGACTATTTGTTTGAACAGCATAGAAGTTCGCACGACGAATGTCTAATGAACAAAAGCACCTCCAATCAAGGGGCATGGCATGATCATTGTCCATCATCTGGGGCGGTTAAGTCAAGATTCGGAGAATCTCTCAAATGCCAAATAGCCTGGGGCAAATCTCCGCCTGAGTCACCTGGGGCATTGGACATGAGTTCCAGCTACGAATCTTGACTGATCAAACATCTTCTGGTTGCATGGCAACACAACAACAGGGGCACCTCCTTACATCATGAGAGCGTGGACATAGTCAAAAAAATACTGCGCATAATCAAAGACCCGCTAGGTTGACACACCTAGGCAAAAATAAGGGCTTCCCGGCGAACCAAAAGGGTTCGGGCAAAAATAAGGGATGAAATAAAAAAAAATTTGTACACCCGGCAAGTCGAAAACCTGAAAAGGCGGCTTGGGCAAAAATGGGTATCCCGGTGGACTGAAAACCCGAAAAGGCGGTCCAGGCAAAAGTTAGGGATCAAAGCGTACGACTATGTCCCGGTATCTCGTCACTTGCCTACCAGAAGAAGATTTGTCGATCGGAAGTTATCAAGCACCTCCACAAGGTATCTTTTTCTCCCACATCAGAAACAGGGGCAATAATGAGTTGTCCAAGCGGTCTAGTTGCTCTGTCCACCAAGGTATTAAGGTAGGTTCAGCTGAAGAACATAACCCATATACCTCCACTCCCCTCAGAGTAAGACAAGACTCAACAATACTCTCCCCAAGCAGAGTTGGTCTCCCATCAGCCCTGGAAAGGCACAGTATCCCTAGCAAGTCAACCCTCTCCCCAAACAGAGGTAATCTACTGTCAGCCTTAAGGAAGTTGGGCATCCCCAGAAGATCTCAATATTCCCCAGCAGAGTATACAGATGTTCCTAAGCAAGCATCCCCGGCAGTCTTGATCTAAGATTATTCCCCGGTGGAATACCAGACACCCCAGTGGAGCCACTCCCCAGTACAGTCCCAAAAGTTTCCCCAGGAGGGTTGAATCAATCTCCCCAGTAGATTCTGGAAGCTTATCCCCAGTAGATTCTGGAAGCTTATCACCCGCAGAGCACGAACGCGTCTCCCCGGCTTTATTCAAAGGTTATTCCCCACCAGGGTATAACTGGGTTATCCTCAGCTAATTGCCACGGAAAGATCGTCCTCGGCGAAGTTCTTCCTCCCCCCAGCGGAGTTCATCAAATCTTCCAACATAACATATCAACGGAATCCCCAGCGGAGTTATCATCAAACCTCAGCGAAGTATCTCTTCCCACAGAGCAATTCCCCGCAAAGTAATCTCTCCAACAAGTTTATTCCCCAACGGAGTCATCTTCTCCTACCGGTTTACTCTTGCAACCATCGTCCCCAGCGGAAATGAAGAGCTCTACTCCTCAAACATCAGCCCAGGATTCAACAAATTCCCGGCATTCGTCAAGGATTTATTTTCCTAGACAAAAATACATTCATAAACATCATATCTTCATACATTATAGCATGCATACGCATCATACAACACAAATCTCATTTATTTTTGAGAACATCTTAAAATCATGCAGTTCATGCATCATGACATTGCATACAACTGGTGTTTTTCCTTTTCGGGAAAAAGGTCAATCAAAAGACGATTACTATCAACTGTCGCAATTCCAGATTCGATACCTGTATCTAGCCAGGGCATATCTGTGAGTGATTGATTGTGGATTCGATACCTGTATCTAGCCAGGGCATATCTACATTAAAGAGATTAAAGAGATAGCTGGGAAATGCTCCAGACATTGATGTTATTCTTTTGCTTATTCAGATTTTCTCTTCAGAGATAGCTTAGAAATGCTCCAGAGATGGATGTTATTCTTTTTCTTATTCAAGACTTTCTTTTCAGAGATAGCTTAGAAATGCTCTAGAGATGGATGTTATTCTTTTGCTTATTCAAGATTTTCTTTTCAGATATAGCTTGGAAATGCTCCAGAGATGGATGCTATTCTTTTGCTTATTCAAGAGTTTCTTTTCAGATATAGCTTGGAAATGCTCCAGAGATGGATGCTGTTCTTTTGCTTATTCAGATTTTCTCTTCAGTGATGGCTTAGAAATGCTCCAGAGATGGATGTTATTCTTTTGCTTATTCAAGAGTTTCCTTTCAGATATAGCTGGGAAATGCTCCAGAGATGGACGCTACTCTGTTGCTTATTCAGAGTTGCTTGTTCAGAAATAGTTCAGATATGCTCCAGAACCGGACGCTATTTTGTTGCTTATTCAGGGCTTCTTTTCAGAGATAACTTAGAGATGCTCCAACCACGGATGCTATTCTATTGTTTATTCAGAGATTCTTTCTAGAGATGGTTCAGATGCGATCCAGACATGGCTACATTCTGATACTTATTCCAGACTCCCTTCTAGAGATAGCTTAGAAATGCTCCGAACACGGATGCTATTCTATTGCTTATTCCAGATTCCCTTCTAGAGATGGTTCAGATGCGACCCAGACATGGCGACATTTTGATACTTATTCAAATTTCCTTTCAGAGATAGCAGAGAGATGCTCCGGACCCGGATGTTATTCTTTCGCTTATTCAGATTTTCTCTCGCGTAATAGCTCAGAGATGCTCCGGACCCGGATGTTATTCTATTGCTTATTCAGAGATTCCTTTCAGAGATAGCGAAGAGATGCTCCGGACCCGGATGTTATTCTTTCGCTTATTCAAATTTTCTCTCCAGTAATAGCTCAGAGATGCTCCGGACCCGGATGTTATTCTATTGCTTATTCAGAGATTCCTTTCAGAGATGGCCTAGAGATGCTCCAGATCCGGATGCTATTCAATTGCTTATTCAGATTTCCTTCTAGAGATAGTTCAGATGCAACCCAGGCATGGCGACATTCTGATACTTATTCCAGATTTCGTCCAGAGATAGCTCAGATGCAACCCAGACATGGCGACATTTTGATACTTATTCATATTTCCTTTCAGAGATAGCTCTGAGATGCTCCTGACCCGGACGCTATTCTATTGCTTATTCAGATCCAAACTCCTAAAGATAACTTAGAGATGCTCCAACCACGGATGCTATTCTATTGTTTATTCCAGATATAGTTCAGAGGCGGCCCAGACATGGCGACATTCTGATACTCATTCCAGATTTCCTTTCAGATATAGCTTAGAGATGCTCCTGACCCGGATGTTATTCTACTGCTTATTCAGATTTCTCTCCGGAGATGGCCTAGAGATGCTCCAGATCCGGACGCTATTCTATTGCTTATTCAGATTCAAACTTCTAAAGACAACTTAGAGATGCTCCATCCCGGATGCTATTCTATTGTTCAGTCCAGATACGATCCAGATTCGGATGACATTCTGCCACTCATTCAGATGCAGTATGGATATACCCCAGACCCGGCGGTCATTCTACTACTCGTTCAGACGTCAGCAATTAGATATAGACTAGATATTCCCCAGACACGGAAGCTATTCTATTTCTTATTCAAATTCAACTATCCATTACAGTTCCAAATGGCATCTATAAGCCCATTCCCGACAAGGTTCTGTCACACTTCCAGATGGCATCTATAAGCCCATCCTCCTATCCATCATCTCTCCAAATGGCATCTATAAGCCCATTCCCGCCATCACATTGCTGATGTTCTACTATGTGAGTGCAAATTTTTGGGCACTCTAGTGTTCAATCATCTTCCACCTTCGGATCACGAAAGGCACGCAAGCCAATCTACATCCTCAGGTCTAAGAAGATTGAACAGGGGCAACTGTTGTACCCCAAAATTTTCCCTCCCATATTCTTCAAAGTTTGACAAGCATCATCTCAATTTGCTCAAGTCTACTCAAGGGTTGCACAGTCAACCACCCTCCTAAGCCAGTAAAATTAGGGTTTTGGTTCTTGCAAGGAATTTGATGTTTTCAAGGGCTCAATCAAGTCCCACATGCCTATAAACATTGTCAAGCATCTACATGCCAAGTTTCAAGGCTCACAGCATCAAGTTACACAGTCAAAAACCCTAATTGCTTCACAATCAACTATAGGGGTAAAATGGTCATTTGGAAGTCAAAAGTCAAAAAATTTGGTCAACATCTTATTTTGAAGCCACAATCATCATTGGATCAAATCTTGATCATGATTCCACAAGAATGGCTCAAAAATCATCAAGATGCAAAAGTTTCCATTTTTGGACAGTTGAAAAAGTCAACTGTAACTTGACCAAGGCATAACTTTTTCATGGTTCATCATAAAAATCCCATCCAATGCTCATTTTGAAGGGGATGACATTTCCTACAACTCATCTTCACTTTCCAAGTCCAAGAAATGCTCTCACAAAAAGTTATCAATTTCAACATTATAGGTCATTTTCAAAAGTCAACAAAAAGGCATTTTAAGTCAAAGACCATAACTTGATATTGGTAACTCAAAATGACATGGGACCAAAGGCATTGGTTAGAGGACTTCAAGACCTTTCCAAAATGTCCAAGAACATGTTCATATGATCAAAATTGAGCAAGATATGCATTGGAGAAGTTGGGAAATTTTTGTGAAATGGCAAAAGTCAACTATCCTTGAAACTTCAATTTTTGACAAAAGGGCCCACTTTTTCCACTTGATTCATCCTTGTCATGCCACCCACGTGTCCCATGACTAAATTCAAGACTAAACATTTATTTTTTCTATTTTTATTTAATTTTATTGATTTAATTCATTTTAAATCCATAAAATTCAAATAAAAATCAAAAAAATTAATTAAGTGATATCTTGTGGTTTGAATGACCTTGATGCATCATAATACACATGCCAAATTCGTGTAAAGTCCATTTCAAGCATGAAATTCAAATTTTGAACAAAAATGGCAAGTTTCTTTAATGGTGGTTATGAGGAAATCCAAAGCTTAATGGCAATGGTTAAAAGCTCCTAAATGTGACTTATTCTCACTCATTACTATATATACAAGCCTTGCAAGCCTCATTCACAACCTAGAGTGTGCACAAACGTCCAGAGCAAAATCCAAAAAGTGTCAAAAAAAGTGTGAGATCAAAAGGAGTGTTGCAAGCATTTTCAGGCCAAAAGGAGAACGTGACTCTCTTCTTTGCCATACTCTGAAGCTAAAGCAACCCTTGCCACGTCCTAAGGTCCATCATACCGCGCTGTAAGTTTTCCCAAGTCCCCCAAACGCTTGTTTCATTTTTTTCTCTAACATATTCCCATGCAGCATTCCAGCGAAAGTCCACCATATGTCTCAAGCAATCAGCGTGCCATGTGTCCAGTCCTACAGATCTGATGGCCAAAGAATGCAGACCATGGTGCTCATGAGTCAACATAGGCGTAGGCAATCAGGAAAGTCAAAAGGGGCTTGAAGGTTCATGGGCCTCACAATTCCATTAACACCTCCAATCTGGCCTAACCCCCCCCCCCCCCCCCCCCCCCCTCCCCCCTTGGTTTTGTTATTTCTTTTTATCTTTTTATTTTTTCTTTTCTTTTATAACTCCTTTTTTTTATTAATTATTAGTATTATTAACATATTTAATATTTTCATAAAAAATCCAAAAAAAGAACTAATATTATTATTATTATTAATTTCATGTTATTTTTGTAAATAAATACTAATAAATTGAATTAGTTTTAATTAGGCAACTTTAACCTTTTTTCTTAATAACTAAAATAAATTTAGAATTAGATTTTTATTAACTTTTAATTTTAATTCCTTTTATTTTATTTCATTAAAAACATAAAAAATACAAAAACATTTTTCTTTTAATAAATTAAATAATTAGTTTTAATTCCATTTCATTAAAAAAAGACAAAATTCAATTTCTTTCTCAAAAGGATCAAAACCCTTAGGACGTTCCCGATTAAATTTTTATTCACGCGCATTTATTTTATTTTGATTATTTATGTAACTGTCTCCGGATATGTAATAGTTAATTAGGAATTTTACCGCTTTATTTAATTTCTCGCACTTATTTACCAAAACGGGTCTTTGTTTTTTGGCGATGTATAGACCCGCGCCTTGTAATAGCTAGATTTACATTTCCGCAATTTACTTTCCACACTCCTAACTGTTAAAAAATGCATGAAAGAATGTATGTAAATAAAACCAATCCGTAGCTCACAAATAACATGCAAAGACAAATTAACTGAAAAACAACACACAAAGTACATGCCACTCCTTAGGGTACGCCTCACTGGTTGCCTCGACGTGGTCATCAAGTATAGGGTGTCTTAGAGGTCGCCCTTCTGTCCAAAAGATCCAGTTGCCTCGAAATGGTTCCCTCGGATAAAAAGGATCTAGGACATTAGGGTTACTTCTAAGGTATCCTACCATTGCTTCGGTGACCACACTGTCCCTTAATCGAATTGACCCGAACACCTCCAACGATGGTGCTACCTACCTCTCAATGGTGGGATAGCACTATCTAAAGGACTCTTACACAACTTAATTCCTTAGGGTAGGTAGATGACTCATGGGTACTTGCTCTTTTCAAAACAAACAAAATACTTTTCACACCTTACACTTTCAAAGTTTTCAAACAATACTTCATACACTCTTGAGGACTGATACAAGAGTTACCTAGAAGTTCTCAAACGAACTTTTTTCAAAACCCACACACATTTGAAAAGCAAACAAATTTTGAAAACATAAGAGCAAGTACCTAAGAGCCCGTGGATAACCACGGATAGAAAGGGTGCTAACACCTTCCCTTTCTATAAATCTACCTCCCGAACCGAGAAACATTCTCGAATAAGGAATTTTGTTGTGCTTTTGTCCTTTCCATGTTGGAGAACATAAAATACGATGGCGACTCATACTTACCGCGACATTTCGCGAAACCAGCTTAAAAAACAGTCATTTCTATTTCCACCGATCACATCATCCATTATTACTCATGCATTGCATTACATATTTCGTATGTTTTATGTTGGTTATTTATAAATTTCGCATCATTACATATATATATATATATATATATATATATATATATATATATATATATATATATATATATATATATATATATATATATATATATATATATATATATATATATATATATATATATATATATATATATATATATATATATATATATATATATATATATATGGGGGATACGTGATTGTATGCTCTTCTTTGCAAAAACGCATATGTATAATATATTGGTATTTGCATTGAATTATGATACTTCTCACGATTTGCTTTGTCTCTTTTTGATGTTGTCAAAGGGGGAGAAGCATATGTGAGATGAAGTTGGGATGCACGCATTTAGGGAGAGCCTTCAATTAAGACATGAAATTCATCGTCACAAGTTTTTCTATCATAAAAAAGGGGGAGTATGTGAGTGCAACTTCACCATTAGATGTTTTGCATGATGTCAAAACTAGGAAAACTTAGCATTTCTATATATTGGACGGTATCTCTATGTCATGTGGAACTCCATTGCATTAGAGATCTTAGGAATCATCAAAAACCACATTGAAATTTACCAAAAAACATGAAAATTCATTCTCTTCGTGAAAAGCACTTCCCTGTGTCGGCACATACGTGTTTCAGGCCGGCAAATGTACTGCAAAAATGAAGCATTTAGCCTCTGGTACTGTTAGGTCGACACATATACACTACATGCCGACATATACTGAAATAATTATTTTATAATGACTTTATGTGTTGGCATATACGACACATAGGTCGACACATGTACCCTTCTAAACAAGCCAATCGCTTATGTGTCATTTAGGCCATAACATACAGTTTAATGGGTCATTTTTATTAATTTCTTTTCATTTTGAATTTTCTTTTTTTCCACCAAACTTTCACAACTATAAATACATCATTCATGCAACATTCTAACTTGATAAAACTATAAACACATATTGCATTTGCTTTTCACCTTCAACATCCAAGCTATGCATACACACTGATAAATCACACATAATCACCTTTTGTCAGGGTGCCATCTAGGCGAGGTTTGATAACATTCCTTTAGGTTCTTGTGTAGCCGAGAATATTGGATTGACATTTGCAACGGGTTTCATCCTAAAAAATTGTGGGTTTATCCTCCAAGATCTTTGGTACCCAAAGGAGTAGCAAGATTCGATAAATCAATTGGTAGCTATTGTGGTATTGGTGTTGTTGAAGATAAAAAGAAGAAAATGGGTTGAATCAAGCTCAAACCGTTAGGGTTTTTGGGTTGCTCTTGAACAGTTCTCTTGTAATCATACTTTTGCAAAGTAAGAAATTTATCTCAATTCCAATATGGAATTGTGGGGAGACATTAGCCATAGAGAGGACGAATGGTGAACTTCTTAAACAAATCTTTGTGTCACTCTCTCTTATCTCTTTTCTTGCTTTTATGTTTCATTTTGCAATTTTGTGAATTTCATTGTTTAATAAATCGACTCGTTAGAATTTTCCTGTGATTCTTTTGGTTTAATTTGGTTTATTGTTTATCTTATAATCACATTGATTATAAGTAATTTTTCATATCAATAAAACTCAAAGAAATTTTTTGAAAATTCGTTCGCACACCAAATGTTTGACAAATTGCATTGTTCCATATTTTTGCTTAATTTCATTGGAAATAGAAAATTGTTATGTTTGATAATAAACGGTTAATTGAGATATTATTATGTTGATTGAATTTATCATTATCTTCATTTCATATGGCTTGTGCATATCCGAGTTTCCAATAGCTAGGTTCATTTAGACTACTATTTTGATCTAGGTCAAAAACCTTCCGCTCAACATTGTTTTTCAAATAAGTTTTTAAATAACTATTTTTGAAAGGTACTTCTTAAATGGGGATCTATTCACCCCCCCCCCCCCCCCCCTCTCTAGATAAGTTGACGTAGTCTAGGAGAAAGTACTCAAAAGCTAATCACGAATGAGAGTGGCAACACAACTGATAACACTACTCAAGACACACAAAAGAAACCAGAAGAGAATTTCACTCAAGAAGAGGACACATAAGATGATAATTTGATGTCCTATTTTAGGTTTGATGACGGGAAAAATATCAGTCATTGGGAGAGCTTTAATTGTAGCAACTATATAGAAATGTAACCTTCATATAAGGATGCTAGAAATTTGTGTTGTACCAGTAATAAACTTAGTTTGAGACCAGGAAATTGTATTAACTTCAGTCATAATAGATGTAATACCAAGATGAGTGAAGCAAGATTTTTAATTTACCAGAAATTAAATGTTTAATCCCATTTAATGTATCAGAGTTTAAGAATAAAATAAAGTCCAGAGTTTTAGAGTATGAAATAATTTAGAGGTTCCCAGATATTAGAGGCTCTCCAGAGAATCCTTGATATGTTTACTTTAATTATATTCAGATATTGAAACTCCATTTAGAGTCAAGCAATAGTCTTTGATAAACACCAGGTTTATATTTTTCTTGATAAAGTCAGATCTTTCAACAGTAAGGGGTTTGGTAAATATTTAAGCTCATTGATGATCAATGTCAATGAACTGAATATCTATAACACCCTTCTGAACATAATCTCTAATAAAATTATGTTTAATATCAATATGCTTGGTTTTGTAATGTTGAACAAGATTTTTTGTTAAACAAATGACAATAGTATTATCATAGAAAATAGGTATACTGTTACCACAAATCTGATAATCTTCTAGCTAATATTTCATCCATAGTAGTTGTGTACGACATTAAGTAGCTAAGATGTATTATGCTTTTGTTATAGACAAAGTAATAGTTGTTTGTCTTTTACTGGCCTAGCAAATTAGGTTTCCACCAATGAATTGACAGTTTCCAATAGTGGATTTTCTCTCAATTTATCCCTAGTATAGTCATCATCACAAAATCCAACTAGCTTATTATATAGGGATTTCTTATAAAGAATACCCATATTTGATGTTCCTTTCAGATACCTAAAGATTCTATTAACAACAGTTAAGTGAGCTTCTCTAGGATCTGATTGAAATCTTGCACACAAGCATACACTGTACAAAATATCAGGCCTAGAAGTAGTGGGGTAAAGTAAGGATCCAATCGTACCTTGATACAACTTCTGATCTACCTTTGTGTTGCTTTCTTCTATGTTCAGATTGCAGGTAGGATGCATAGGAATTGCCATAATATTGCAATCTTCAAGATTAAACTTCTTCAGAAGCTCCTTTGTGTACTTAGATTGATGAACATAGGTTCCATCTTTGAATTGGTTGATTTGAATCCCAAGGAAGAATACTAATTCTCCCATCATGCTCATTTCAAACTCAACATGCATAGTCTCATAAAATTTCTTACACATAGCGATATTAGTAGAACCAAAAATCATGTCATCAACATGGATTTGGAAAATTAAGATATCCTTATTTAGAGTTTTTCTAAATAATGTAGTGTCAACATAAACTTTTTGAAAACCATTTTCAATTAAGAAATTACTCAATCTTTCATACCAAGCTCTCGGAGCTTGTTTGAGTCTGTAGAGAGATTTCTTTAGTTTGAAAACAAAATCTGGGTGCAGAGTCCTCGAACCCGGGAAGTTGTTTGACATACACTTCTTCACAAATGACTCCATTTAAGAAATCACTCTTAACATCCATTTGATATAAAATAATATCATGATTAATAGCTTAAGAGAGAATAAATTTGATTTCCTCTAATCTTGCAACTGGTACAAAGGTTTCCAAGAAATCTATACCTTCCTCCTGACTTTAGTCTTGAGCTGCCAGTCTAGATTTATTTTTTACATCCTCTCCTTGTTCATTCAGCTGATTTTCGAACACCCATTTTGTTCCAATAATATTTCTCTGATTTGGTCCGCTGACCAGATCCATACATCATTTCTCTGGAATTGGTTAATCTTTTCTTACATAGCAACAATCCACCCATCATCTAGCACAGCTTCATCAACATAAGTTAGCTCAATCAAGGAGATAAACCCTATCATAGAATTTTTGTTTCTGAAGGCAAATCTAGTTCTTAATGGATCTTCTTTGTTTCCAATGATTAGTACTTTTGGATGAGAAGCTTTATACTTGAAGGATCTCTTGAGAGGAGTTGAGGCTTATGAACCATCAAAGGCTTCTTCAGAATCTTCATTCTGGATGAGCTTCAGGAGTTGGGTTAGATTCTGGTATACCAGCATCTGAGCTAGCAACTTCAGAGTTCTTAACTTCTAAAGGTCCAACTACTAGATGTTCTTTAGAAACATGTATATTTGCAAGACTTTCAACAAGCTCTAACATTTCATAGTTAGGCGCTTTGTCATCAAATTTTACATGTATAGACTCTTCGACCATTCTGGTTTTAGAGTTATACACTCTATATACTTTAGAGCGTTTAGAGTATCCTAAAAAGATACCATTATGCTCTTTAGCATCGAACTTCCTGAGATAGTCTTTGTTGTTCAGAATGTAACAAGTACAACCAAAATGATGAAAATAAGATATGCTTGGACTTTTTCCTTTAAATAGCGCATATGATGTTTTTTTCAGAATTGGCTGATGTAGATCTGATTCTAAACATAACAAGAAGTATTAACAACTTTTTCCTATAAGTACTTTGGAATATGTTTCTCATGGATCATATTTCTATCCATTTCTTGCAAGGATTTGTTATTTCTCTCTACAACCCCATTTTGAGTGGAGTTCTAGGAGAAGAGAACTCGTGTATAATTCCATGTTTTTCATAAAAGATTTCAAATGGATCCTTTTTAAATTCTCCTCCATGATCACTTCTAACTTTTAAGATATTTAATTCCTTTTTTAGACTGTACTTGTGTGCAAAAGATGTTGAATACTCTATATGATTCATATTTAGATCTAAGGAATTAAACCCAAGTCCATTTGTTGTAATCATCAACAATGACTAACCCATATGTCTTTTTATTGATTGAGGCAGTTTCAACAGGACCAAATAAGTAAATGTGAAGCCATTCTATGGGTATAGAGGTAGAGACCGTGTATTTAGATTTAAAAAAGGTTTTTCTAATCTTTCCTACTGGCATGCTCCATAAAGAGCATCTGAGTGATAATCAAGATTTGGCATCCCTTTAACAAGTTTGTGCTTACAAAGTTTAGAGATTAACCTCCAGTTAGCATGACCTAACCTTTTGTGTCAAACCCATTTCTCATCACTTATAGACATTAGGAAAACCACCTTTTGGTCAGTCAGTTCAGAAAGATTAATTTTGTAAACATTTCTTTTCCCATTCGCTTTTAATAAAACAGATTTGTCAGATTTATTGATGACTGGGTAGATGTTATTATTAAACAAGACATTGTAACCACTGTCACAAAATTGAATGATGCTCAACATGCTATGTTTGAGTCCATCTACAAGCCAAACATTATTAACGAAAATTAGATAATTACCAATAGTACCCATACCAATGATCTTCCCTTTTTGTCCTTCTTCAAACCCCACACTTCCTTCATTTTTAAGAGTTGGAGTTTGAAACATATACCTTTCTCCTGTCATATGCCATGAGCACCCACTGCCCAGGTACCATGATTATTTCTTTTCTTCCCCTTTTAGGCATATCCGTAGCAAACACAATCTCAGAGTTAGGTACCCATACTCTTATGGGTCCTCTAGTAGTTTTAACATGCTTTTTTTTCTTATTTTGTGCTTTTTCTTGATAGTATTTCCTAGGCTCAATCCAAAATTTTGGTTTATAGAAGTCTTGTCTTGGATGAGTCTTGACTCTAGTTTTTTAAACCTTCAGAATATTTGGTCCATAAGTCCTTTGTTCTAGTTTCTTCAGAACCTTTGACTTGGAGGTTGTTGGTTTTGGATTCCTTAGAACTTTTGACTTTTGACCTTAGGTTCTAGTTTTATAAGAACCTTTGATTGTTGATTCGTTAGAGTTGACTTCTTTAGAAATTTTGACTTTAAAGTCTCAAGTGTAGATTTATTCAGATCTTTTGAATAAATAATATTAGGTTCTAACTGTTTCAGATTCTTACCCTCGTCAGAAGCAGGCACAAAATAAGTTTTTAGTGCAGTTTGAGCACTACTTGAAAAAGAAGAATCTGCAGGTTTCTTTAGACGCTGAATTTTGGAGCATTCTCCATTATAACTCAAACCTTCTCCTTTGCTCTTGCTTACTCCATAGATCATGGAAGCAAGTTTAGTTCTCACAAGACCAATTATAATAAATCTTTGAAGATCCACCTAATTCTCATATAATTTTTTATCATAAGCTTTATCTAAGAGAGCCTTATGATATTTTTCAAGAGATTCAAATTTGTCTTAGGACATTTTTTATTCTTCTTTCAAAAGATCATGATCTCTATTTAATATTTTTATGTGTCTTACTTTGTCTTTGCAAGGACTCATAAGGTCTTGAATGAAGGAAATAAGATTAGAATGAGATAAGTTAGAAAATACTCCATCTTCTTTGTCCGATTCTGAACCAGAGCAGAATTCAGATTCTACATCACATAATGTGAAAGCCATCAACACCAGAATTACTTCTCCTTCATCTTTGTCAGAAATTTCTTCAATATCAAGCCCATCCCATGTTGCCATGAGACTCATCTTGAATTTTTTTTATGAAGTTGTCTTTTCTTTGATTTGTCCTTCTGTAGATCAGGACAATCAGATCTGAAGTGACTAGGCTTGTTGCAGTTATAGTTGATCTTTTAGTCATCTTCTTTGTCTCTGGAACTAGTGCCTCTGAAGCCACTGCTTCTACCAAAGAATATTTTGTTCCTTATAGCCAGTTGTTGAAATATTTTGGTGATAAATACCATTTCCTCATCATCAAAGTTATCATCATAAACTCTTTCATCAGAAGCTTCTTCTAATTTGCTGACTCTTAAGGATCTGGGAGCTTTACCACCAAATTTCTCACCAGCAGACTTTAAAGCTAGTGACTTGGACATCTTCACAGGCTCATCTCTATTCAGTTCCATTTCATGGCTCTGAAGTTTTCTTATCATACTTTCAAGGCTTAGATAATTCAGGTCTTTAACCTTATAAATAGTTATAACTTTGGGTTTGAATCTTACAGGAAGACTCCTCAAAATCTTCTTTACATGATATGCATAAGTATAACTATTGTTCAAAACTTGAAAGTGTGATATAAGAACTTGGAACCTAGAGAACATGGTTTCAATGTCTTTATCATCCCTCATTTTGAAGAGTTCATATCGGTGAACTAGAAAGTTGGCCTTAGCCTCTTTTACCTGTTGGTTACCTTCATAGGTAGCACATAATGATTCAAAGATAGTCTTGGCAGTTGACTTATCTATGATTTTTATATACTCAGAGTAAGGTAAAGCATCAACGATAATAACTCTTAATCTATGGTGTTTTCTGTACACTTTCTTTTGAGATGGTGTGAGAACTTTATTATAAGCAACCATTCCAACACCATTCATTGAATATCAATACCTTGCACAAGGATGCCCCATAACTCATCATTAAGCCCAATAATGTAAGTGTGTACATTATAATTTTCCACCATTCAAAGTGAGTAGAATCACCACTGAATGCAGGTGGTTTAGAATAATAATGACTCTTTTTCAGGAGAACTATAATCATGTGGTATACTAGTGTCAGTAACATGACTATCATCAGTATCTCCTGTGATCGGTGGATTTAGAACTGACTGTTTAAAGCTGGTTCGCGAAATGTCGCGGAAGCAAGAGTCGCCACCGTCTTTTATTTTCTCCAACATGGACAGGACAAAAGCACAGCAAAATTCCTTATGAGATTGCCTCTCGGTTCGGGAGGTAGATTTATAGAAAGAGAAGGTGTTAGCACCCTTTCTATCTGTGGTTATCCACGGGCTCTTAGATACTTGCTCTTATGTTTTCAAAATGTTTGCTTTTCAAAAGGTGTGTGGGTTTGAAAAAAGTTTCTTTGAAAGATTTATGAATAACTCTTATATCTGTCCTCAAGAGTGTTTGAAAAATTCGTTTTGAAAGCTTTTGAAAGTGTAAGGTGTGAAAAGATTTTGTTTGTTTTTGAAGAGAGCAAGTATTCATGAGTCATCTACCTACCCTAAGGAATTAGGCTGTGTAAAAGTCCTTAAGGTAGTGCCATCCCACCATTGAGAGGTAGGTAGCACCACCGTTGGAGGTGTTCGGGTCAATTCGATTGTAGGGACAGGTGTGGTCACCGAAGCAACAGTAGGACACCTTAGAAGCTACCCTTATGTCCTAGATCCTTTTTTAATCCGAGGCAACCGTTTCGAGGCAACTATTTCGAGGCAACTGTTTCGAGGCAACTGGATCATGGACATAAGGACCGCTAAAACGTCCTATACTTGACGACCACGTTTCAAAGGCAACGAGTGAGACGTACCCTAGAAGTGGTGTGTGTATTTGTGTGTTGTTTTCAGTTTAATAGTTATCTTTGATCATGGCATTATGAGCTACGCGTTGTTTTTTAGTTACCATACATTCTTTCATGCAATTTAGAATTTAAGAGTGCGGAAAGTTAAAAGACGGAAATATAAAAGCTATGCTATTACAAGGCGCGGGTCTATACATCGCCAAAATACAAAGACCCGTTTTTGATAAAAAATGCGGAAAGTAAATAATGCGGTAAACCTAATTACTATTACATCCCTTGAACAGTTACATAATAATCAATGCGCAAAAGAATTAAATTCAGGACGTCCGAGGGTTTTGACCCTTTGCTTGAAATTAAATGAAATTAAATGCTAATTAATTATTTAATTAAAGAAAAGAAAATGTTTTTTTATGTTTTTTGTATTTAACTAAATAAAGAAAATAAAATCAAGAGGAAACCCTAATTCTAAATTTATTTTAATTATTAACAAAAATGTCAAAGTTGACCTAATTTACTAATTAATTAATTTACATGTTTATTTACAAAAAAATAATAATAATTAAGAATGAATAATGATAATAATGAATTAAGAAAAGATAAAAAATGTCAAAAACCTAATTCTAAATATTTTTTATTTATTAAGAAAAGAGATTAAAATATAAACCTAATTTAAACTAGATTAGTTATTAGAATTTATTTACAAAAATAGGTTAGTGGTGAAATTAAGTATTAATAAAAAAAAGCATTTTTTTTAGTCTCTGATTTTTTATGGAAAATTAATTTTAGTGAATTAATAATAATTATATAAAAAAAACAATTGAAAGAAATTAAAAGAAAGAAAATTAAATTGCAAACCAAGGGGGGTGTCTGGCCCATATGGAGGTTTTTGGAAGTAATTCAGGCCCATTAAGACAAAGCTCGTTTGACTTTCCATGATTGGGTGCTCGTTGGTTGACTGGGGTACACCCTGGATTTCATTCCCTGACCTTCAGATTGCCCATCATGGCCACTTGGCAGGCATAGGTGTGGGGCTCATGGTAGGCCATTGAATGAAAGCTGCATTAGAACACTTTGAAACAAAAACCAAGAATTATATGGGGGGACCTGGGAATCGAACCCAGGTCCCAATGGTTGCAAGGCACGTCCTCCACCAACTGAGCTGTGAAACGCGTTTGTACATATATGGAAAACAAATATTATATAAAAAAACAAAGGTTAATGGTATAAAACAAAAAAAACGCGCCAGATATTTGAATCTTCCAATCACGCTTGGACAGCTATTGTCTTCTTCATCTTTTGTACCTGCAACATGAACCAAGTAGCGGGGGTTTTAAACC
This sequence comes from Vicia faba, assembly GCA_948472305.1. Lineage (NCBI taxonomy): Eukaryota > Viridiplantae > Streptophyta > Magnoliopsida > Fabales > Fabaceae > Vicia > Vicia faba. The sequence continues at coordinate 78,495,377 of OX451740.1, read as the reverse complement.
CCCATAAACTGAAATTCCTGAAAATAGCGAATAGAAGAGGAGATAACATAAATTGAGCGCGAGGGTTTCAATCGATTCGTCTTGTTGCCACGAATTTATCCATATAGGTTTGGGGGTCCAATTTTACCATACAAGGAAAGCCCCAATGTGGATGCTCTGAAACCCTAACGTTTGTTCATGGCAGATTTTGATACAAGCAGTTTTAGCACAATTAAACTATACCAAAAGTTTTAGGGAGATGTCAGTAGTACAAATCAATGAGCAAAACACATGAATGATGCATAGAAATTAGGTTTCGATTATGAAAATATTCGTTAAAACCATGGCTATGTTTTACCGTTCCTTTGAGTATGAGGACTTGTTATGGATAGCAATAGTTTCCTGGCAATGTCAGCAACGTATTAGAAACGTTTTAGGCCTTGAATTGCCCTGCAAGTATGAAATCAGTTTCCAAGTTTTTGTTGAAATTTTGCAACTTGGTTATGGATTCTCAGCAGATTTTTTGTGTGTGTCTCAGTAGGGTTTCCTTATGCATATGTATGTGAATGATTCTAGGTCAAAAATAAGCCCACAAGTCCATGGATTAATGACTTGAATATTTGATTGCCAATTATGTGATTTTCAATCTTTTTCCCATGAAAACTTTGCCAATTATGGAAGATCTTGTCCCCTTGGATGATGCACGAAATCTTTAGCATATTTGGAGTATGTTTGCTGCATAAAAAGATTTAAAAAAGCATATCTTTGAATTTTCCCATAATTAAAACTAATTAAATGAATTAATATAAATATAAATTCAATTAATTAATCAAAAATAAGAAAATAAATTATTTTGAGCTCAATGGGTCGTGCATAGGCTTTGGGTAATGATTCGAGGAAGAATTTGAGGCCCATTAGCAAATTTGAAGCTTTTTAGGCAAAGTTGACTTTTGAAAATTCCCAAAAATTTCCCAACTTCTCCAATGCATATCTTGCTCAATTTTGAGGCTATGAACATGTTCTTGGACATTTTGGAAAGGTCTTGAAGTCCTATAACCAATTTCTTTGGTCCCATGTCATTTTGATTTACCAATCTCAAGTTATGGTCTTTGACTTAAAGTGCCTTTTTGTTGACTTTTGAAAATGACCTATAATGTTGAAATTGATAACTTTTTGTGAGAGCATTTCTTGGACTTGGAGTGTGAAGATGAGTTGTAGGAAATGTCATCCCCTTCAAAATGAGCTTTGGATGGGATTTTTCTGATAAACCATGAGGAAGTTATGCCTTGGTCAATTTGCAGTTGACTTTTCAACTGTCCAAAAATAGAAACTTTTGCATCTTGAGACTTTTTGAGCCATGCTTGTGGAATCATGATCAAGAATTGATCAAATGATGATTGTGGCTTCAAAATAAGATGTTGACCAAAAATTTTGACTTTTGACTGTCAAATGACCATTTTGCCCCTGCAGTTGACTGTGGAGCAATTAGGGCTTTTGACTGTGCAACTTGATGCTGTGAGTCTTGAAACTTGACATATGGATGATTGACAATGTATATAGGCATATGGGACTTGATTGGACCCTTGAAAACCTCAATTTCTTTGCCAGAACCAAAACCCTAATTTTGACTGTGTTAGGAGGCAGTTGGACTGTGCAACCCTTGAGAGATTTTGAAGCTTTTGGAGATTGATCTTGACAAATCTTGAAGAATATGGGAGGGCAAATTTTGGGGTACAACAGTTGCCCCTGTTCAATCTTCTTAGACCTGAGGATGTAGATTGGCTGGCGTGCTTTTCGTAATCCGAAGGTGGAAGATGATTGAACACTAGAGTGCCCAGAAATTTGCACTCGCATAGTAGAGTATAAGCAGTGTGATGTAGGGAATGGGCTTACAGATGCCATTTGGAGAGATGATGGATAGGAGGATGGGCTTATGGATGCCATCTAGGTGTCGATCGCGTAAGAGATTCCTTAGCGAGAACTTGCGTACCTGAGAAAGAAAGATAATTACCTGGCCTGTTACAGGAGTTGATCTTCAAACTCTTTATGCAGATATGCCCTGGCTGGATACAGGTGTCGAATCTACAAACTCTTCAGACGTGCCTTGGCTGGATGCAGGTATCGAATCTGGAAATAGTCGTCAACAGATATGCCCTGGATGGATACAGGAATCGAATCTTCAAACTCTTCAGACGTGCCCTGGCTGGATACAGGAATCGAATCTAGAAATAGTCGTCAACAGATATGCCCTGGCTGGATACAGGAATCGAATCTTCAAACTCTTCAGACGCTCCCTAGCTGGATACAGGAGTCGAATCTGGAAATAGTCATCAACATATATGCCCTGGCTGGATACAGGAATCGAATCTTCAAACTCTTCAGACGTGCCCTGGCTGGATACAGGAATCGAATCTGGAAATAGTCGTCAACACACATGCCCTGACTGGATGCAGGAATCGAATCTTCAAACTCTTCAGACGTGCCCTGGCTGGATACAGGAATCGAATCTGGAATTAGTCGTCAACAGACATGCCCTGGCTGGATGCAGGAATCGAATCTTCAAACTCTTCAGACGTGCCCTGGCTGGATACAGGAATCGAGTCTGGAATTAGTCGTAAACAGACATGCCCTGGCTAGATGCAGGAATCGAATCTTCAAACTCTTCAGACGTGCCCTGGCTGGATACAGGAATCGAATCTGGAATTAGCCGTCAACAGATACACCCTGGCAAGATACAGGAATCGGATCTTCAAACTCTTCAGACATGCCCTAGCAAGATACAGGAATCGAGTCTGGAAATAATCGCTCACAGATGTGCCCTGGCTAGCTACAGGCATTGAATCTGGAATTGCGACAGTTGATAGTAATCATCTTTGTACTGACCTTTGTCCTGAAAAGACAAAATGTTAGTTGTATGCGATGTCATGATGTATGACATGCGTGATGTTCTCGAAATAAATGAGATTGTATGTTCATGATGCGTATGTGCATGCTATAATGTATGAAGATGTGATGTTTATGGATGTATTTTTTTCTTAAGAAAATAAATCCTTGACGAATGCCGGGAAGTCGAATCCTGTGCTGATGTTGAAGAATAGAGCTTTTTTTGTTTCCGCTGGGGATGATGGTTGCAAGGATACACCGGTAGGAGAAGATGACTCCGGGGAATAAACTTGGCGGATAGATTACTCTGCGGGGAGTGAACTCTGTGGGGAAAGAGAGGTACTTTATTGGGGTTGATGATAACTCCATTGGGGATACCATTGTTGAGCTCTGTTGGAAGATTTGATGAACTCCGCTGGGGATAGGAAGACTTTGCCGGGGACAATCTTTCCGTGACAATTGGCTGAGGATAACCCAGTTATAAGTGTAGGTGTTTAGGTATTGGCTTGCATTTTTGGTAAATTCCAAGTGTATGTGTGAATGTCATGACTGATGTCATAACATTCTAGTTCAGGTTGTACTAACTCTTTAGGTACATATGCAGAAAAATATTATAACTCAAATACTGATGTTTATAAGTGTGTATCTGAGCATGTTTGCAAAATGATCACACTTTGCTAATCAGTAGACAGGTTTTCTCAGATGTCATAACAGATGTTATGACATCCTATTCTGAACTAGCAGGATTACAGGATTGGATAAGTCTGAGTTTTTTCAGGAAATAACTCAGTCCTTCCTAAACAGAATCCTGCGTTTTCTGAGGAGTAACCTAGCTCAATCCTAACCTGATCAATGAAGTACTGTGACCTGGTCTTAAGGTCAAACGGAATCAACCCTAGGTTTTTGGAAACCCTAACTGAAGTTGCAGCTGCTATATATTCAACAGAGCTGCGGTTTTTGAAGTCATCCCTGCTGATTGATTAGAAGATTAAGTTTGTAATCTGTATAGATTTGTGTATTGTACTCCAAGCAATTATCATTGTGATAAGTGTCTTGGAATAGGTTTCAATTGTAAGGGTTGTGTAGCACTCAAAGCTTTGAAGCAAGAGTGTTTGAATGTTACTTGACTAAAGCTGTGAAGCAGAGTCAAGTTAGTTGTGTACATCACTCAAAGCTGTGAAGCACGAGTGATTGTGTTACTTGATTAAAAAGCTGTGAAGCTTAATCAAGAGTGTGTTTTGAAGAGTGTCTTCATCAATTCTCAAGTCAAATTGGTTCATGTATCACTGCTGTGATTGAGGGGGAGTGAGTAGGAACTCAGGTTTAAGTTGTACTTAGGTTAGAATTGCATTGGGTAGGTCTTAAGTGAAGGAGATAAACTGGTTGGTTTATTCCTGAATTAACATCTCTTATAGTGGATTCTCTCCCTGGCTTGGTAGCCCCCAGAGTAGGTGTTGTTGCACACTGAACTGGGTAAACAATTGACTGTGTTATTTACTGCTTTTGTATTTACTGTCATATAGTAAGTCAGATACGGTGTCATAACATTGGACGTGACATTGAGTATCTGTAGCCAGAATTTTCAATTGGCATCAGAGCAGGCACCCTGCCTGTATTACTGGGTGAGATCTAGGGATATCACTTTCTGGCACTATGGACAAAGAAGGAGTTTTTGGAAACAGACCACCCATTCTGGATGGAACTAATTATGACTACTGGAAACCTCGTATGATTGCCTTCCTAAAATCTCTGGACAAAAAGGCTTGGAGAGCTGCTGACAAAGGATGGATTCATCCCACCATAACTGAAAGAGATGGGACAATCAGTCTGAAGCCTGAGGAAGATTGGAGTAAAGAAGAAGATGAGTTAGCTCTGGGAAATTCAAAAGCCTTAAATGCCTTGTTCAATGGAATTGATAGAAACATCTTCAGATTAGTACATCAATATGAACTGGCCAAGGAAGTTTGGGACACCCTCAAAACTACTCATGAGGGCACTTCCAAAGTAAAGATGTCAAGGCTTCAGATGTTGACCACTAAGTTTGAGAATCTAAAAATGATGGAAGATGAAACCATCCATGAATTTCACATGAACATCTTGGAGATTGCCAACACCTCAGGAGCACTGGGAGAAAAAATGTCAGAAGAAAAACTGGTGAGGAAGATTCTCAGATCCTTGCCTAAAAGATTTGCAATGAAGGTAACTGCCATAGAGGAAGCCCAGGACATTAGCAAGTTAAAAGTGGATGAACTTATTGGGTCTCTTCAGACTTTTGAGATGGGGATCACTGATAATGGTGACAAGAAGAACAAAAGCATAGCACTTGTAACCAACACTGATGTTGAACACAAGGAGGATGAAGAAGAAAACATATCAGAAGCCATTGCCATGCTTGGAAGACAGTTCAACAGGCTCATCAAAAGAATGGACCCAAAGTCAAGGTCAAATGTTCATAACATTCCTTCTGACATTGACAGTTCCAGCAGAAGACCAAGATCAGAAGATAAGGAAAACCAAGGCAGAGGAATTCAATGCCATGGATGTGAAGGATATGGACATATTCGAGCTGAATGTCCTACCTTTCTTAAGAAGCAAAAGAAAGGAATGACTGTTACTTGGTCTGACTATGATTCAGAAAGCAATTCTGAAGAAGAATCTGCCAAACTAGTTACTGCCCTAACTAGTGTTTGTACTTCTGAAAGTGACACCAGTGATGAAGAAGTAACATTTGAAGAACTGGCTGATACCTACAAGAAATTGTGTATCAGAAGTGGTGAAGTCTGTGTGCAAAATGAGAAACAATCAAAACTCATTGTAAAGCTGGAGGCTGAAAAGAGAGCAAATCTTGAAACTATAAGTCATTTAGAAGGAGAAGTTCAACTGCTGAACTCACAACTGAATCAAATGACCAAATCAGTCAAGATGTTGACAAATGGAACAGACAAATTGGAAGAGATTCTTCAGGCTGGACAAAATATGGGAAATAAATCTGGCCTAGGATTTGTGGAAACAAAGAAATTTGTTACCAGGAAGCAAATGTCAAACCAGATGTCTCAACATTACTCTCAACATCAGGGACAGAGACACATGAAGAAGAGGTACCAAAGATGGAGATGTCATCATTGTGGGAAATATGGTCACATAAAGCCCTTCTGCTACAGACTACATGGATATCCTAATCAGAAATCAGATGTCAAACCTAAGTCTAAAAAGGTACCACACGCTCCTCAATGGAAGAAAAAGGCTACTGCACTGATAGCACACACTTCCCTGAAGATCTCAGCAAAGGAAGATTGGTACTTTGACAGTGGATGTTCCAGACACATGACTGGATTCAAAAATCTCCTCAATAATGTTATGCCTCACACCACCAGTTTTGTGACCTTTGGAGATGGTGCTAAAGGAGAAATCAAAGGAGTTGGTAATTTGGACTACCCTGGAGTTCCAAGTCTGAATAAGGTACTGCTGGTAAAAGGGTTGACTACTAATCTCATCAGCATCAGTCAATTATGTGATCTAGGATTCATGGTCAACTTCTCAAGATCTGAATGTCTAGTGTTTAATGAAAAACTAGATATTGTAATGAGAGGAATAAAATCCAAAAATAACTGTTATGTGTGGCAGCCTGAGAACACTGATATCCCCACTTTGAGTCAAATCATCAAAGAAGAAAAAGATATGAAACAGTGGCAGCATAAACTTGAAGGAATGAAAAGAGCTATTCCTATGGAAGATGTCAGAAGAACTCCTAAACTACAGGCTGATAATATATGTGATGTGGCAAAGAACAAGTCTCATAAATTCTGTTCTCAAAAATTCTGGTCAACACTGATGCTACCTGAAGACAATGTTACACAAGATGTTGTGACATTGTGGTGTGATAATCTGAAAACATTCAACATTTCCTTAAACCCTATTGACTTTGGAGAGAAGAAATCAGTTAAACTGAAACATAGTTTCTCTGAGCTTCAGCTAACTGATTCTTCTACCAAGGTGCTTGTTGGAAATCAACTTGAAAATTTGAGGGGCAGATTGGGCATTCACCAACATGAGAAATTATAGCAATTAGTTTTGCTGAAAACAAGGGTTGAAGGGATTAATTCTATTAAGTCTATATTTAGTGGGTTAATCATATTCACTCACAATTCCTTCAAAAGCCTTCAGAAGTCGAAAATACTCCCTTGTACTCCCTATCTCTCTCATCCTTGCAACCTGTTTTCTCCTCCCAATCAAAGAATTTTCTCAAACTGCTACTGCTACTCAACGTTAAACACAATGTCTCAGACATCATCTTCCACCATGGCGGCTTCGTCTCACTCATCATCATCATCATCTGATCAAGATTCTAGGGCAATCACTACATACTTAGAATCTGAAGTTCTTGAGGTCACTCCTCTCAGGGAGATGGCAACTGACCCAACCAGAGTCAAAAAGCTCCGGACCAGACATGCAGGAAGAGCTCAAGCTACAATCTCTGGTAACTCTTCTCTTCCTTCGTCTTCTACACCTAATAAAGAAGGATCAGTTCAAGTACACCAAGCTATTGCTAGACTGGTTTCTAGCATTCTGAGTGGCAACCAATCTGTACCGGGGATTTCTATCCCTTTGAATCAATCAGAAAGTCCAAATGTGGAAGGTTCTGAAAATATAGATGTCACTAAGGATGTTGTGACACCAAAAGACAACATTCAAAAGGCTGCTGATCCACCTATCATTGATGTGGATGAAGATTACTCAGATAATGAACTGATTGCAAATGTGAACCCTAGCATTGCTAGGAGATTGATGAAAAGAAAGAGTAGTGAGACTGTTAAGCCTGATGCTAAGAAATCCAAGGCTGAAGGGTTGGCTGAGAAAATTCAGACTAAAGGGAAGAAGGCACAGGTGCAGACTGCTAGACAACCTGAAACTTCTGATTCTGAATCAGAATTTGAGGTTGACATTGACAATACTCCCATCAGAAGGAAGCTCCCCTCCAGCAAGATTGCTAGAGTGCCTGAAGTGCCAACAGACAACATCTCCTTTCATCACCCTGATAATGCAAACAGGTGGAAGTATGTTTGCTTGAAGAGAATAGCCTTGGAGAGAGAACTCAACAATGATGCTTTGGAGTGCAAAGACATCATGGAGCTGATCAGGAATGCTGGGCTAATAAAGACTGTGATGAAGTTTGGCAAATGTTATGAAAATCTGGTTAAAGAGTTTGTAGTGAACTTATCCAATGATTGTGCTGATGGGAGGTCAGCTGACTTTGAGAGTGTGTTTGTTAGAGGAAGAAGGGTCAAGTTCTCTCCATCAGAAATCAACAAGTTTCTTGGAAGAACAAATAAGGACTGTCCTGATCTAGAGGCAACTGACAATGAAGTATGCTTGACCATCACTGCCAGGCAAGTAAAGTGCTGGCCATTGAAAGGGAAGTTGAATGCTAGTAAACTCAGCATGAAATTTGCCATCTTGCATAAAATAGGTGCAGCAAACTGGGTGCCTACAAATCACAAATCAACCATCTCCACAGGATTAGGGAGATTCATCTATGCTGTAGGAACCAAGACTGCCTTTGACTATGGAAGGTACATTTTTGAACAAACCTTGAAGCATGCTGGCAGTTATGCTGTCAAAGGACCAATTGCCTTTCCCTCCCTCATTTGTGGAATCATCCTTGCACAATATCCTGACATACTTGTAGCAAGAGATACAGTCTGCAAAAGAGCCCCTGCCCTTGGCCTGCACTACAAACTGTTTCAGGGATCCCATGCTCCAGACATTGTCATAACATCAGCTGAGACATCGTCTGCAAAGAGCCAGTCCAAAACATCAGATGTCATAGCTGTCTTAAAAGAAACTTGCAAAGATCTGGATGCTAGAAAAAGGATCCTAGAAGCACTAATTGCCAAGCTAGAAAAGGAAGAAGCTGAAGCAAGCATGAGGGAAGAAGATGAAGGACAGCTCAACATTGAAGAAAGTGGCTCCTCTGAGTCTGATGACAGTACTTGAAGGATGATTGCTGCTTGGTGATGTTGCTGGTGGAGTTTGGAAGTATGTTCTGCTGTTGTCTGCTGCTGATCTCATTATTTTGTCTTGGATAACTGTATTACTTTATAAACATGTAATCTTTGGCCCATTTGTGGCTAAAGTGGGGGAGAATATTTTTGGTACTGCTTAATTAGTACTTAACACTATATTTTTCTGCTGTCACTTATTTCTGCTGCTATCTATCTATCTCTGATTGTTTAGGGACTTTAGCCAAAAATCTGCCAAAGGGGGAGTTTGTAGGTGTTTAGGTATTGGCTTGCATTTTTGGTAAATTCCAAGTGTATGTGTGAATGTCATGACTGATGTCATAACATTCTAGTTCAGGTTGTACTAACTCTTTAGGTACATATGCAGAAAAATATTGTAACTCAAATACTGATGTTTATAAGTGTGTATCTGAGCATGTTTGCAAAATGATCACACTTTGCTAATCAGTAGACAGGTTTTCTCAGATGTCATAACAGATGTTATGACATCCTGTTCTGAACTAGCAGGATTACAGGATTGGATAAGTCTGAGTTTTTTCAGGAAATAACTCAGTCCTTCCTAAACAGAATCCTGCGTTTTCTGAGGAGTAACCTAGCTCAATCCTAACCTGATCAATGAAGTACTGTGACCTGGTCTTAAGGTCAAACGGAATCAACCCTAGGTTTTTGGAAACCCTAACTGAAGTTGCAGCTGCTATATATTCAACAGAGCTGCGGTTTTTGAAGTCATCCCTGCTGATTGATTAGAAGATTAAGTTTGTAATCTGTATAGATTTGTGTATTGTACTCCAAGCAATTATCATTGTGATAAGTGTCTTGGAATAGGTTTCAATTGTAAGGGTTGTGTAGCACTCAAAGCTTTGAAGCAAGAGTGTTTGAATGTTACTTGACTAAAGATGTGAAGCAGAGTCAAGTTAGTTGTGTACATCACTCAAAGCTGTGAAGCACGAGTGATTGTGTTACTTGATTAAAAAGTTGTGAAGCTTAATCAAGAGTGTGTTTTGAAGAGTGTCTTCATCAATTCTCAAGTCAAATTGGTTCATGTATCACTGCTGTGATTGAGGGGGAGTGAGTAGGAACTCAGGTTTAAGTTGTACTTAGATTAGAATTGCATTGGGTAGGTCTTAAGTGAAGGAGATAAACTGGTTGGTTTATTCCTGAATTAACATCTCTTATAGTGGATTCTCTCCCTGGCTTGGTAGCCCCCAGAGTAGGTGTTGTTGCACACTGAACTGGGTAAACAATTGACTGTGTTATTTACTGCTTTTGTATTTACTGTCATATAGTAAGTCAGATACGGTGTCATAACATTGGACGTGACATTGAGTATCTGTAGCCAGAATTTTCAATAAGCTCTGGTGAGGAATAACCCTTGGATAAAGCGGGGAAGAGGCGCTCGTACTCTGCAGGTGATAAGCCTCCAGAATCTACTGGGGATAAGCTTCCTACTAGGGAGATTGATTCAACTCTCCTGGGGAAACTTTTCAGATTGGACTGGGGAAGTGCTCCACTGGATATTCTGTATTCCGCCGGGGAACAATCTTAGATCAAGACTGTGGGGGATGCTTGTTAGGAATGTTTGTATACTCCGTTGGGGAATGTTGAGATCTTTAGGGGATAATCCAACTTCCTTAAGGCTGACGGAGGATAACTCTACTCGGGGAGAGTGTTGCTGACTTGCTGGAGAATACGGTGCCTTGTTAGAGCTGACGAGAGACCAACTTTGCTTGGGGAGAATTGTTGAATCTTGTCCTACTCGGTGGGGAGTAAAGGTATCTGGGTTACATTCTTCGGCCAAACTTACCTTGGTACCTCGGTGGATATAGCAATTAGATTGCTTAGACGACTCATTATTGCCCTTGTTTCTGACGTTACCTGTAATTAATCCTTTGTTTCGTAAATATTTATGAGTTAGCAATTAGTGTCAAATGCATATATCACAAATGAACATTGGACGTTCTTCGCAAAACAAAACAGAAAAAGAAAAACAATTGGCAATTGGTTTGAAAAGTGAATTTGTATTGATTTTTGAATTTGCCTGTAAATAGGCGTTTATGTACAAGAGGCTGACGTCCTAGTAAGAGAACGCCGCCGAACAAAAGAGTTTATACAATTTGTACAAAGAAAACAAAACAGCTATGTGAAAAGAGTAATCCCACTGGGTTCCAACTCTGCTATCGCCTTTATGTTTTCGAGCGTCTCATCACTTGGCTGCTTAGTTGGAGATGAAGCTGACTGATCGATGCCGTCTGAACTTGATGTTGAAACCGGATTCTGGATGCAAGGTGATCCAATGAGACATAATATTACGCTTTAATCCCTAAATTTTTCCTGGACCGCCCTTTCGGGTTTTCAGTCCACCGGGATACCCATTTTTGCCCAAGCCGCCTTTTCAGGTTTTCGACTTGCCGGGTGTACAGATTTTTTTTATTTCATCCCTTATTTTTGCCCGAACCCTTTTGGTTCGCCGGGAAGCCCTTATTTTTTCCTAGGTATGTCAACCTAGCGGGTCTTTTATCATGCGTATTATCTTTTTACTATGTCTGCATTGGCGGGGTGAGGAAGGTCGTCACCATCTATGGTGGTTAGAATCATGGCTCCTCCTGAGAAGACATGTTTAACCACAAATGGCCCTTCGTACGTAGGGGTCAATTTGCCCCTGGGATCACTTTGAGGAAGAATGATGCGCTTGATTACCAGGTCCCCAACTTGATACTCTTGTGGTCTGACTTTCTTGTTAAATGCCCTGATCATCCGTTTTTGGTACATTTGACCATGACATATAGCAGTGAGTCTCTTTTCGTCAATAAGGTTTAATTGATCAAGTCGAGTCTGGATCCAGTCATCTTCGCTCAAGCCTGCATCCTTCATTATCCAGAGAGAGGGTATCTGAACTTCAATCGGCAAGACTGCCTCCATGCCATAGACCAAGGAAAAGGGGGTTGCCCCGGTTGACGTTCTTGCTGAGGTACGGTACCCATGAAGAGCAAACGGTAACATCTCGTGCCAATCTTTATAGGTCACCGTCATCTTCTGCACAATCTTCTTGATATTCTTATTCGCTGCTTCTACAGCCCCATTCATCTTCGGTCGGTAAGGAGAAGAGTTGTGGTGCTGTATTTTGAATTGCTCGCAGAGCTCAGTGATCATCTTGTTATTGAGATTGGTACCGTTGTCCGTAATGATCCTTTCCAGGACGCCGTATCAACAGATCAGGTTGTGTCGAATGAACCGTGCCACGACGTTCTTGGTTACCGTAGCGTAGGAAGCTGCTTCAACCCACTTTGTAAAGTAATCGATTGCTACCAGGATAAAGCGATGCCCGTTGGATGCCATAGGTTTAATCTCGCCGATCATATCAATACCCCACATTGCAAAGGGCCAAGGTGCAGTCAAGACATTCAGAGGAACTGGAGGAACGTGCACCTTATCTGCATATATCTGGCACTTGTGACATGTCCGAAAGTGTTGGTAACAGTCGGCTTCCATTATGGACCAGAAATATCCTGCCCGAAGGATTTTCTTTGCCATGGTATGTCCACTAGAATGTGTTCCGAAGGTACCTTCATGTAGCTCTGCCATGATCCTTTCTGCTTCAGTCTTATCCACACAACACAGTAAGGTTGAATCATGGTTTCGCTTGTAGAGGATGCTGTTGCTGAGGAAGAACTTTGCTGCGAACCTTCTCAGAAACTTTTTGTCATTGACAGATGCACCTTCAGGGTATTCCTGAGCTTCCAAGTACCTCTTCACCTCATGATACCAGGGTTTTTCAGTTACTACCTCAGCCTCAAGATCACAGCAATATGCAGGTTCGTCCAGTTTCCAGATAATGATCCGGGGAGCCTCGTTATCCCATTTGACTTTGAACATAGAAGACATCGTAGCTAACGCGTCCGCCAACTGATTCTCCTCTCTTGGGAAGTGTTCAAAAGTTATCTCCGTGAAATGGGGGATCAATGTCAACACACACTCTTTGTAAGGAATAAGATTTAGGTGTTTCGTATCCCACTCGCCTTTGATCTGATTGATCACGAGAGCGGAATCTCCGAAGACACTCAGAAACTTAATCCTTAAGTCAATCGCAGCTTGAAGACCCATGATGCATGCCTCATACTCCGCCATGTTGTTAGTGCAGTTGAAACATAGCCGGGAAGTAAGTGGAGTATGAGTGCCTTTGGGGGATATGATCACAGCGCCGATGCCGTTACCCAAAGCGTTGGAGGCTCCGTCAAAGTGCATAGACCATCGGGATCCTTCCTCAGGTCCTTCATCCGGTCCAGGTACTTCACAATCAGTCACTACCATGATGCTCTCGTCAGGAAATTCAAAGTTCATTGACTGGTAGTCATTCACTGCCTGGTGTGCCAAATGGTCTGCCAATACACTTCCTTTGATTGCTTTCTGAGTCGTGTACTGGATGTCGTATTCTGTCAAGATCATCTGCCATCTTGCTATTCTTCCGGACAGAGCAGGCTTTTCGAATATGTACTTTATTGGATCCATTTTAGAAATTAACAGAGTAGTGTGAGTCAGCATATACTGTCTCAGCCGGCGAGCAGCCCATACCAAAGTGCAGCAAGTTTTCTCGAGCAATGAGTATCGGGTCTCACAGTCGGTAAACTTTTTGCTAAGGTAATAAATGGCATGCTCTTTTCAGCCAGACTCGTCATGCTGCCCCAGCACACACCCCATTGAGCTGTCAAGTACCGTCAAGTATAGTATTAGAGGTCTCCCTTCAACCGGTGGCATAAGAATGGGTGGTTCTTGGAGGTACTCTTTGATTCTGTCGAAAGCGGCCTGACATTCATCATTCCAACGTACTACCTGATCTTTCTTCAGCAGCTTGAAGATTGGTTCACAGGTAGCAGTTAGGTGCGAGATGAATCGGGCAATATAATTCAGACGTCCTAGAAAGCCTCTGACTTCTTTCTCTGTCTTGGGAACTGGCATCTCTTGTATGGCTTTAACCTTGGCAGGGTCCACTTGAATACCTTTGTCGCTCACGATGAAGCCTAGCAACTTTCCAGATCTTACCCCAAATGTGCACTAGTTTGGGTTCAACCTCAGCTTGTACAACTTCAGACGGTCAAACAGCTTTTGCAGATGGTCAAGGTGTTCCTCCTCCGTTTGGGACCTTGCGATCATATCATCGACGTATACCTCAATCTCATGATGGATCATGTCATGAAATAAAGCAACCATGGCACGTTGGTAGGTTGCCCCAGCATTTTTCAACCCGAATGGCATGACCTTGTAGCAGAAGGTACCCCACTGAGTAACAAAGGTAGTCTTTTCCATATCTTCAGGAGCCATTTTGATCTGATTATAACCTGAAAAGCCGTCCATGAAGGAGAACACCTTGTGCTGAGCAGTATTGTCAACCAGAACGTCGATGTGAGGTAGAGGGAAGTCATCCTTGGGGCTCGCCCTGTTCAAATCCCTGTAATCAACACACATTCTGACCTTACCATCTTTCTTCGGCACCGGAACCACGTTGGCAACCCACTGAGGGTAAGAAGTCACTGCTAGAAACCCGGCATCAAATTGCTTCATAACCTCAGCTTTGATCTTCTCGGACATCTCTGGACGCATACGGCGGACCTTTTGCTTTACCGGAGGGCAGTCTTCCTTGGTAGGCAAATGATGGACCACAATGTCAGTATCCAACCCAGGCATGTCTTCGTAAGACCAGGAAAAGATTTCCACATAATCATGCAACATCTGAACCAACCGCTGTTTTACGCTGAGCTCTAGATTGGCACCAATCTTAACTTCCTTTCTATCTGTCTCAGTACCCAGATTTACCGTTTCCACTGGCTCTTCATGTGGCTAAATGGCCCTCTCTTCCTGGAGTAACAGTCTTGCAAGCTCGCCAGGCACTTCGTAATCATCTTCACCTTCGTCTTCGGCTAAGTTGATTGGATTTTCAAAGTCATAACTGGCAGTAGCAGAGTCGTTACCAGTGAGATCCAGAGTGGATTGAAACCTGTATGGGTGAGTGTGTGTAAATATAGTTGTTTTACAATATATAACGAAAGAAAGAAAGGGAGCACAAGATTTGAAATGTGAAAAACGTCCAATGTCTTTATTCATGATATATGGAAATGACAAGTAATAAGTCCTCACAAATGAAGCCACGGTGCCCCGGGTAAGACACCGGGCCATAAAGTTTCACATCATTGTTCATTACAAATTAAAAAACAAAGGAATTCATTACTGAGTAACAAAAGTAACAGGTATGTAGTCTTTTGCAGTCCAATTGTTCAGTCCACCGTCGGTCGTCAGGCAGATCCAGCTATTGAATTCAGATTCCTCCACTTCGTCACCATCCCTGATAGCATTCACTCCATGGTCAGGTAAGGGAGCTGTCACCACATTAGGCTTCTTGGGTGCCTCGAACTGAACCTCCTTAGCATCAATAAGGTCTTGAAGCTTATTTCTTAGGGCCCAGCAATCATCAGTAGAATGCCCCGGGCTATCGGAGTGATAAGCACAGCGGGCGTTGGGATTATACTTCGGAGAGGTTGTGTTTACCACCTTCGGAGCTTCTCTGATGGTTACCAAGTTGGTCGATAGCAGTTGCGGCAAGATCTGTGACAAGGTCATACTAAGCCGAGTATATTCTCTTCTGGGTCTCTCACCCCTTGGTTGGTTAGGTTGCCGAGGAGCGGCAGCAGGCTTTGCAATTACCACCGCGTTGACAGCTTGGCGGCGTTCCGGCTTGTTTTGCCTCCTAGGGCCATACACAACACTGGCTTCCTTTTTGAAAGGCTTTTTCTCAGAACTTGAGGACGCACCTTTCTGTATCTTCCCTGATTTCATCCCAGCTTCTATCCTTTCCCCAGTCAGAATGAGATCTGTAAACCCTGCAGACGAATTGCCAATGAGATGATTGAAGAACGGCCCGGATAGGGTCCCTAAGAACATGTCCACGAGTTCACGGTCGGTTAACGGCGGCTGCACCCTGCCAGCCAGGTCCCTCCATTTCTGCGCGTACTCTTTAAAACTTTCTCCCGATCCTAGCGACATACCCTGGAGTTGGGTACGTGTAGGAGCGAGGTCGGCATTATACTGATACTGCTTATAAAAAGCAGTAGCCAAGTCCTCCCAGTTACGAACCTTGGTTCCATCCAGCTGATAGAACCATTCGAGATGAGTCCCTGAAAGACTCTCCTGGAAGAAATGGATCCATAAGTTCTTGTCCACAGTATACGGCTGGATCTTCCGCACATAAGATCTGAGATGTAGCTTAGGGCAGGACGCCCCGTCATACTTTGCGAAAGATGGTGCCTTGAACTTATGTGGGATTACCACACCAGAAGATAGACCCAGGTCTCCAAAATCCAACCCAGCCACTTGTTGAATTTCCATGGCATTCAGGCGATCCTCTAACTGCTTGTACTTGTCTTCAGCTGGAGGATACTGCTCCTTATTGAAATCAGTCTCGTTGTCAAAGACCACCGGACTAGGAACCCTTCCCCCTTGGGGACTGCCTTTCCCTACAAAAGAACCAGCTTGATCAACCTCATTCTGCAGTGTATTGCCAAACCTCCGGCCAGTGTTGAATAATACAGTTCTCTTCTTCTTCTTCTTGACCAGCAGAGCCTTCAATTCCTCTTGACCTTGGGCTAAACTCATGATCAGCTCTTGGAATTGGGCGTTCTGAGCCTGGAGGGCCTTGATGGATTGCTCAGTAGATGATTCAGGATTCATGATGGCGAGCTGAAATAAACAGCGAAGAAGATTAAACCACCTGTAAAAAAGAGTACCTGCTATGCACATGATGCATGATATGCTGTTTATGCAATGCATTCAAGGGTTTGAAAGTTCAAATTTGTTGTAGACAAAAAGGAACACACGTTATCATTAAGAAATAATTGTTCAGTACATCAAGGCCTCATGGGCAAAACATTACAAAGAAAATTAATCCCAAAAGACACTGCGCATCCTCTTTGGAGCTATGTAAGTGTTGAGAGTCTTTTCCTCGTGCAGTAGGCGGGTGAGCTCCAAGACCTTCTTCTCACTAGCATGTAGACTGGACTCAAGAGAATTCTGTTCTTCCTTAAGCTGGATCCAGCTCTTCTGCATTTCTTCCCAGGATGTAGGCATGTCAGGATGTTGAATGGTGTAGGACACCTCTCCTTCCAAAACTGGCTCTTTGATCACAGGGAGAACATGAGGATATGGCATCACTAACTTCTGGGAGCGGGCTCGTACCCACTTGAGATAAGGCTCCAACGGAATAGAGTTCCTGTGCCCCAGTGTCTTGCTGTCTACCTTGTTGGGCATCCTCCAAGCTCTGATAAATCTCTGGCGAAGTCCTTGTGCATCGTTGTCGAAGTCAAAAACTATGTCAGGAATTAACATGTCATGAGGGCCATCCCTCCGAGCATATCCAAACAGTCTCAAAGCCAAGCATGGGTTGTAAGTAATACCCCCTCTGATTCCAAGTAAAGGAACATTAGGAAACTCCCCACAACGATCAATGATAGTGACATCCTCTCTGGACCGAGAGCACCAATGTATATTAGCATGTGTAAGAGTCATCAATCGTTGTGACCATCTCAAACCCCGCTCGTTCTTCAAAACTGATTGTGGAAGGTGCGAAATAAACCACCTTCCCAGGAGAGGAGTGCAGCACATGAGAACACCTCTTTTTCTCATGGTTCGAGTGTAACATGAGTGAAGGATGTCCCCAAGCAATGTAGGTATAGGATTCCTGGACATGAAGATCTTGACAGCATTGATTTCTATAAGCTGATCGGGATTCGGGAACAACACCAACCCATAGACAAGGAGAGCCACAACTTCTTCAAAGGCTTGTAGGTCGAGGGAATTCCAACATTCTTGGGCCTTCTCAAACAGAAACCTGGCCAAGAACCCTTTGATACCACTTCTAACTTCCCAATGTCCCTTGATGTCAGATGGTTGTAGGCGTAATGCTTTAGCAACCTCTTCAAGTTTGGGTTCCCTTTCCGTACCGTTGTAGGATAGTTGACTAAGGATAGGGATCTTCAGAAGCTGGGAGAACTCTTCCAATGTAGGCACCAGTTGATAATCCAGGAAAGTAAAACAGTGGTGCAGAGGGTCAAAGAACTGGAAGAGGACCTTTATCATATCTTCCTCAATGTTGGTGTGGACTAAACTGATGAGTCTTCCATGTTTCTCACTGAAAGAAGAGCTCTCGGGAATCCTGGATATAAGTTCCTTAAGCTGAGGAGGGACCCTTACAAGGTTGATCTGAATTGTCTTTCTGCGGATAGTTTCCATGTCCTACAAAACAAGAACAAAGATGAAGATTCGAACCCCTGAATTGGTTAGTCAATGCATATGATGTTGTATGATGTTATGATATTATGATAAAAACACACCACAAGTATCCACAAAAAGCAAACATGGTAAGGCACACAAGTCACACAAGACAGCCCTTAGAGTTTAGGCCAACATGGGGTCTAGGTATTACCCTCTTGAAGTTGGTGGGATCAAAACCTGTCCTATCAAAAGTAACCGGGTTCTAAGGATCTCAATATCATTGGATTGTTTTCTGTGTTCATTGTTTCGATTTAGCCACTGAACTGGCGATCGAAATATTCCAAGAAAACAACCCTCAACTGAGTGTAGTATCGAGTATCAACCAACTTCGGACTGCACCAAAGTCAGTTATCTCACTACCCTAAAGAGGCCAAGATGGTTCAATTAAGGTTCCTAAGGTCAGTTGATGCTTCACGACACCACGCGGCGGCCCCGTACTCTCCTTGACTTGACTCAAGGGTTACCGGTACTCACCAAAGTGCCACATCAACGTAGCAGACTGCTTCAACCGTGTCGGTATACCCCGCACAGTTCCCTCACAGTCTTGTTGCTACTTTCTAAGAAGGTATCCCCCAGATCCGGGTTAGGATCTATAGAACTCCCAAGGCAGTGCCCACAATAATAAAGCAAACAAAACAAAGCAATTGAAAACACAAGTATGAGCTATCCTAAGGTACACCTCACTTTTAAGTATCCCCAGCAGAGTCGCCAGTTCTGTGATCGGTGGATTTAGAACTGACTGTTTAAAGCTGGTTCGTGAAATGTCGCGGAAGCAAGAGTCGCCGCCGTCTTTTATTTTCTCCAACATGGACAGGACAAAAGCACAGCAAAATTCCTTATGAGATTGTCTCTCGGTTCGGGAGGTAGATTTATAGAAAGGGAAGGTGTTAGCACCCTTTCTATCCGTGGTTATCCACGGGCTCTTAGATACTTGCTCTTATGTTTTCAAAATGTTTTCTTTTCAAAAGGTGTGTGGGTTTGAAAAAAGTTTCTTTGAAAGATTTCTGAATAACTCTTGTATTTGTCCTCAAGAGTGTTTGAAAAATTCGTTTTGAAAGCTTTTGAAAGTGTAAGGTGTGAAAAGATTTTGTTTGTTTTTGAAGAGAGCCAGTATTCATGAGTCATCTACCTACCCTAAGGAATTAGGTTGTGTAAAAGTCCTTAAGGTAGTGCCATCCCACCATTGAGAGGTAGGTAGCACCACCGTTGGAGGTGTTCGGGTCAATTCGATTGTAGGGACATGTGTGGTCACCGAAGCAACAGTAGGACACCTTAGAAGCTACCCTTATGTCCTAGATCCTTTTTTAATCCGAGGCAACCGTTTCGAGGCAACTGTTTCGAGGCAACTGGATCATAGACATAAGGACCGCTAAAACGTCCTATACTTGACGACCACGTTTCGAAGGCAACGAGTGAGACGTACCCTAGAAGTGGTGTGTGTATTTGTGTGTTGTTTTCAGTTTAACAGTTATCTTTGATCATGACATTATGAGCTACGCGTTGTTTTTTAGCTACCATACATTCTTTCATGCAATTTAGAATTTAAGAGTGCGGAAAGTTAAAAGACGGAAATATAAAAGCTACGCTATTACAAGGCGCGGGTCTATACATCGTCAAAATACAAAGACCCGTTTTTGATAAAAAATGCAGAAAGTAAATAATGCGGTAAACCTAATTACTATTACATCCCTTGAACAGTTACATAATAATCAATGCGCAAAAGAATTAAATTCAGGACGTCCGAGGGTTTTGACCCTTTGCTTGAAATTAAATGAAATTAAATGCTAATTAATTATTTAATTAAAGAAAAGAAAATGTTTTTTTTTATGTTTTTTGTATTTAACGAAATAAAGAAAATAAAATCAAGAGGAAACCCTAATTCTAAATTTATTTTAATTATTAACGAAAATTTCAAAGTTGACCTAATTTACTAATTAATTAATTTACATGTTTATTTACAAAAAAATAATAATAATTAAGAATGAATAATGATAATAATAATGAATTAAGAAAAGATAAAAAAATGTCAAAAACCTAATTCTAAATATTTTTTATTTATTAAGAAAAGAGATTGAAATATAAACCTAATTTAAACTAGATTAGTTATTAGAATTTATTTACAAAAATAGGTTAGTGGTGAAATTAAGTATTAATAAAAAAAGGCATTTTTTTTTAGTCTCTGATTTTTTATGGAAAATTAATTTTAGTGAATTAATAATAATTATATAAAAAAAACAATTGAAAGAAATTAAAAGAAAGAAAATTAAATTGCAAACCAAGGGGGGTGTCTGACCCATATGGAGGTTTTTTGGAAGTAATTCAGGCCCATTAAGACAAAGCTCGTTTGACTTTCCATGATTGGGTGCTCGTTGGTTGACTGGGGTACACCCTGGATTTCATTCCCTGGCCTTCAGATTGCCCATCATGGCCACTTGGCAGGCATAGGTGTGGGGCTCATGGTAGGCCATTGAATGAAAGCTGCATTAGAACACTTTGAAACAAAAATCAAGAATTATATGGGGGGACCTGGGAATCGAACCCAGGTCCCAATGGTTGCAAGGCACGTCCTCCACCAACTGAGCTGTGAAACGCGTTTGTACATATATGGAAAACAAATATTATATAAAAAAACAAAGGTTAATGGTATAAAACAAAAAAAACGTGCCAGATATTTGAATCTTCCAATCACGCTTGGACAACTATTGTCTTCTTCATCTTTTGTACCAGCAACATGAAACAAGTAGCGGGGGTTTTAAACCCCCACAAACTGAAAGTCCTGAAAATAGCGAATAGAAGAGGAGATAACATAAATTGAGCGCGAGGGTTTCAATCGATTCGTCTTGTTGCCACGAATTTGTCCATATAGGTCTGGGGGTCCAATTTTACCATACAAGGAAATCCCCAATGTGGATGCTCTGAAACCCTAACGTTTGTTCATGGCAGATTTTGATACAAGCAGTTTTAGCACAATTAAACTATACCAAAAGTTTCAGGGAGATGTCAGTAGTACAAATCAATGAGCAAAACACATGAATGATGCATATAAATTAGGTTTTGATTATGAAAATATTCGTTCAAACCATGGTTATGTTTTACCGTTTCTTTGAGTATGAGGACTTGTTCTGGATAGCAATAGTTTCCTGGCAATGTCGGCAACGTATTAGAAACGTTTTTAGGCCTTGAATTGCCCTGCAAGTATGAAATCAGTTTCCAAGTTTTTGTTGAAATTTTGCAACTTGGTTATGGATTCTCAGCAGTTTTTTCGTGTGTGTCTCAGTAGGGTTTCCTTATGCATATGTATGTGAATGATTCTAGGTCAAAAATAAGCCCACAAGTCCATGGATTAATGACTTGAATATTTGATTGCCAATTATGTGATTTTCAATCTTTTTCCCATGAAAACTTTGCCAATTATGGAAGATCTTGTCCCCTTGGATGATGCACGAAATCTTTAGCATATTTGGAGTATGTTTGCTGCATAAAAAGATTTAAAAAAGCATATCTTTGAATTTTCCCATAATTAAAACTAATTAAATGAATTAATATAAATATAAATTCAATTAATTAATTAAAAATAAGAAAATAAATTATTTTGAGCTCAATAGGTCGTGCATAGGCTTTGGGTAATGATTCGAGGAAGAATTTGAGGCCCATTAGCAAATTTGAAGCTTTTTAGGCAAAGTTGACTTTTGAAAATTCCCAAAAATTTCCCAACTTCTCCAATGCATATCTTGCTCAATTTTGAGGCTATGAACATGTTCTTGGACATTTTGGAAAGGTCTTAAAGTCCTCTAACCAATGGCTTTGGTCCCATGTCATTTTGATTTACCAATATCAAGTTATGGTCTTTGACTTAAAGTGCCTTTTTGTTGACTTTTGAAAATGACCTATAATGTTGAAATTGATAACTTTTTGTGAGAGCATTTCTTGGACTTGGAGTGTGAAGATGAGTTGTAGGAAATGTCATCCCATTCAAAATGAGCTTTGGATGGGATTTTTCTGATAAACCATGAGGAAGTTATGCCTTGGTCAATTTGCAGTTGACTTTTCAACTGTCCAAAAATAGAAACTTTTGCATCTTGAGACTTTTTGAGCCATGCTTGTGGAATCATGATCAAGAATTGATCAAATGATGATTGTGGCTTCAAAATAAGATGTTGACCAAAATTTTTGACTTTTGACTGTCAAATGACCATTTTGCCCCTGCAGTTGACTGTGGAGCAATTAGGGCTTTTGACTGTGCAACTTGATACTGTGAATCTTGAAACTTGACATATGGATGCTTGACAATGTATATAGGCATATGGGACTTGATTGGACCCTTGAAAACCTCAATTTCTTTGCCAGAACCAAAACCCTAATTTGGACTGTGTTATGAGGCAGTTTGACTGTGCAACCCTTGAGAGATTTTGAAGCTTTTGGAGATTGATCTTGACAAATCTTGAAGAATATGGGAGGGAAAATTTTGGGGTACAACATCTCCCATCTAGTATAGTTTTCTCTTTAGGGTCTTTTTCTGTACCACTGTTAATTGTTAAGCACATACCATGCTCTGGTGTCAACTGAAGGAGAGAAAAATACACAAAAGGAGGGAGTTGAATTGTGTATCTGATAAACTTTTTCTTTTAAGAACAGTAGCTTCTGAATCTGACCAAAGTTCAAATTTTCAGTGAGATTAAGCAGCAATAGAATAATTTAAAATGCAGAAGTAATAAGTAAATCACACACAAAAACTATATTGATTCCTCTATAACGAGAGTAGTCCAGTCCCATTGTCTCACAAGATCTTTTCACTATAATCAGAACCTAGTTGAACTTGCTTAGGCACACCAGTCTAAGACTTCCGGCTCAATCACACCTGAAAGAGACTTACTTGCCTAAACTCACAGTTCAAGACTTCTTTTCTCAATCACACCTTAAAGAGATTTTCATGCTTAAACTCATAGTTCAGGACATCCTTACTCAATCGCACTTGAAAGAGACTTCCTTGCCTACAATCACAATTTAGGACTTCTTTGCTCAATAACACCAGAAAGAGACTTCGTTGCTCAAACACTCATTCTGAGATTTCCTTGCTCAAACACATTGTTTGAGACTTTTACAAATTCTAAAAAAAATATTTAGGATTACAACAATATGTACTTGACATACAATTAGAGGTACAAAGAATATAGCACAAGTAAAGACCTTGTTACTTGAGATTTCTAAGATATGCAAGTGTAAGAAACTCTCAAGACTATGTGCAACCACATCAACTATATACAAAGCTTAGAGATAGAAACAATTCTTGTTCTTGTTGTGATAGCATTTTGTATATTGGTATATCTTCTTTTGAATATTCAACTCCCTATATAAAGGGAACAAAAGAGACACTGGAAACTTAATTGCACAAGTATCTTTGCTAAAGAAGCAGTTTTCAAGAGAGAGACGTTGGAGTAGGTACGATTAGGATCTTCATCTTCTGGATAATCTCTCTATCCATTGTGTCTTTCTTAAGTAGGCATGTTGGAGTACACTGAAGAAATCGTGTCAAAGGCTTGAACCTTGGGCTAAAACCCCTAGTTGACTTTCTCCATAATTATGGTAGTTGATTAGATGTAGCTACTTTTACACATAGTACAAACATAAGTGTTGTACTATGTTTCCATCTAATCAGAAGTTGAGTCAATAGGCTTTGAGGTTTTATGTAACAATTAGATTGTGATCCATTAGAATCTAAGTTACTTGCTTCTTCTTAATAAGCTCTTTAACTAGGTCAGAACCAAGTTAATTACAAGTTTAATGGTCTTTTACACTTAAACGAATGTTAGTACCCTATTGTTCTTTAAGTACTTTGTTATCATCAAAATTCAAAGAGTATGAATAGATTTTGTTCCAACATATTCACCTCCTAAGTCAGAGGGTGTCAACTAGGGAAAATAACTAACAGGTTAGTAGGGAGGAATAACTTGTTATCGTGAATAAAGGAACTAATAATTGACCTTAAGTTACCATGAGTGTTCACAATATTTTTCAAATAATCTACCGGATTTATCCCACACCGATCATCCATCCAGAAATTTATCTTGTCACCTTTACCAATAGCCAAGCATAATTGAATCTAAAACAATAAAGATTAATCTCATACCAGTAAAGAGTGAAGAGGAAATGTGGTACTTGATGTAGCCATCTTGTCTATAAACCTTTGATCTAATGATGCCAACCCAATGGTCTTGAAATTTAGTAATACTCTAGAAATTAATAAGATTTGATGCCTCGTTTAGAGTGACCAGAGATTAATCCAAAGACCACCTCCAGCAGTTTCCTGACAATATTTATTTCAGTAAATTATGATCATTTTTATCTTAGAAATGTCACTTTTCCAGATAAAATTCTTGCACCATCTCTCAATGTTTTTATGGAGGGATACAAGCATTCCCAAAATCACCAATTTAAGTATATAAATTTTGTTTGCTATGGAAAGGAGGTGAGTTCTCCAAGTTGCAAGTTTATCTCTCATCCTATCAGCAATGAGAGAGAGCCAATATGAAAATATAGGCACCAAACAAACTCAAAGATCTTGCTTTGTTAACTCCTCTGGTCATGCTCCACAAATGTAAAAAAATAAATCAATAAAAATAACCTCCAACAGTCATAAAATCCATCAAAATATAAATAAAATTACAATACATTTCCTGAAGTATCACGCAAGTATATCGAGCATTAATATTTCACAAAACAGATAACCAAGATAAAAAATTAATCATAAAAAAACTCCAAATATTGAACAAATACACAAAGCGCTAACCTTTTGATTATTAAACTAATAAGCATGTAGTGTCATATGAGATTCACTACATTAACATTACCCACTGCATGAAAATCAAACAACAGTAAGTGAAATAAAAAACCTAGCAAAATAGTGAACAAAAACCATAATTAATGAGGAATACACGTTTTTTTTAGTTTAGAAGTATTACCATTCAATTTCATTGTGAATATTTCAAAAATTTGGAGGTTAGGGTTTGTATTTCAAAATTGAGTGGTGTGCAAGTATGAGAGTGATAAATACTCTTTATATTTGTAAGGGAGATTTTAAGTACTCCAAACATTCATTTATGCTTGTCTGTTTGTCCACCTCCTTGATACATGTGTTGTCATTATTAAAAGGGGGGAGAATATGAAATTATGTGATTGCAGGTACAATTATCAATATATGATCTCGGTGGTAGATGATCTTGGTGTTTTGATAATGACAACAACTAATATCAAGCGGCTTTGAGTGTTTCCCCTGAGTGTAATACCCTAATTTTTTTCAGACGATTTATATTAATTTGTAAATTTTATCCTTTGTTAAATTTCCTCCAAAGTGACATATCTTTGTAGGTGGTGAGACGTAATTTGGTACACATTCATCTTTAAGATCATTAATATTTTGAAAAAATATTCCAAATTTTTTTATTTAGCCTCAATTCAAACTCTAGCCATTATACTTATAAGTAATAACAAGTTACCATTATACCACTTCACAATTAATGTTTATTATTTCAAATCAGTTTTACTAATCCTATAACATAAACTTAATCTCAAATCTATCTTTATCTCTAAATATTAATAAATTTATTCTGCAAACCAGATATCTAAACAATAATTGTTTTACTGGAGGAATACCTGCACAACTTGCTAACTTATCCAGTCTTGAAATCTTGTGAGTATTCATTTTTACCGCATATTTTCTTCCTTCTCTTTACACCTGTTTTAACAGGGCTATCAAACACGATTTTACCGTGTCAAGATCTATTTAGCTTGAAATTTTCATAACGCGATTTTTGTCTGTTGGAGGCAGGTAAATCATACATTCTCTTGTGTTCATTGAACTGAACAATCTTATCATATGGTATTTGGCAGGTACATCGAGGGAAAAGCGTTCCGACCTGGTGTCGATCATATTAGCTTGCACAAAGTGCTTGAAGTTTCTGATTCAAACTTCCTTGTTTAAATGAAATCATGTCTCTTTTTTTTCCTGAAAGTCATAGTTCCTGTTATTATCTCAATTAAATGGTCAAAAAAGGTGTTTCAATTTTTGCCAAATCTATGTTGTCACAATCAATAAACAATAGTTTTTTAAGTTTATTGTTTATGATCTTTTCATGTATTTAGGAAGTTCATTGTACTATAGATACTTATAGTTATGTACTCTTTATTTCACATTTAAAAACAGAGGAAGTATAATACTACCACCTTAAATATACTGTAATATCATTTTAAGAAAAAACTTGTTTCTTATTATTTCTATTTCAAATTTCTAGATATGTTTGCTTTTAAAAAAAGTACCTATATATGTTTATTATTATTTTCTTCAAAACATACTCATTTTTAATACTAGATGTTTCTTTTTATAGATGAAAAGGCTTAACTAACAATTTTGTAATCATCTTGCACAAAATATATACATTAATTATATCACTAACTTTTATTGTTGTATGTAAAAAATGTGATTAGTAATATTGATTTGAAATAATAAATATTAATTGTGAAATGGTGTAGTGGTAATTTACTATTACTTGTAAGTAAGATGGCTTGAGTCTGAATACAAGCTAAATAAAAAAAATTGGAATGTTTTTTTAAAATATTAATGATCTTAAAGATGAATGTGTGTCAAGTCACGTACCACGCGTACAAACATGTGTCACGTCAGATGTCACCGAAGTAAAAATTGATGTCGTTTGAAAAAATAGACGGAAAGGACTAGCGTGGACCTTTTTGAACAATTAAATGACTACTTTGAAACTTTTTAAAGATAAGAGACTAGAATGGATCCGGAGGTATACTTAAGGGACCAAAAGGGTATTTTGCCTTTAATTTACTACCATATTTACCTTGAAAATCTAAAAAATCATGCATTTAGGATTTTAGTGTTTTCTAGCAAAAATTCAAAAATTCAAATTCAAAGGCAAAGGAAAAATGAAAAAATCTTTAATCATGACCAAAGACTAGTTATAAGATTTACCAAGGTTAATTTTCAACATTAACCAAGGAATCTTTCTCTTTGCTGCTAGTCATTTTTTACTTTCATATTTACCATCCTTTTACTTTGCCATTTTGATGATATATTTGTCGCCTTGCATGATGCATTGTGGATGACTTAAGGAATAAGTTTTTATATCATTATTACCTCACTAAAGTATTCATTTTCACATCTCCTATCACTATCCCAAAATCGTAGAAAATTTTATCATTATCCTCACCTAAAACCCTAGTTTTTCACTATAAATAGAGGTCATTTTGTGAGAATGAGCGAGATATTTTTGAGAATAAAGAAGTGCTGGAATTTTTGATAGAGAAAGATTTTATTTTACTGTGATAGTTGGAGGAAGAAGACATTAATTGGTCTTTCAAATAACATCCATATCTTTCATCTTCTAAGGTTTCATTATTGGTAACCTCTTTTCCCACATCTTGCATTTTTATTCTTTTATGTGTTATTGAGCTCTTGTTATTATATGTTGTTATACTCTTAAATATATTGTGTTGTTTCTATTTATATTAATTTTTTAGTTAACCTTTAAACACTTTATAACTATATATTTAGGATGGTAACTAATGGTATATACACAACTTCTAAAACTCACTATGTTCTGCTTGTGGAAATTGATTTCATACATTTACTGTTTTGTTTTTTATCTTGGAATTAGCTATCTCTTTTTGTTAGCAATCATTTTTCGTTGGTTCCACCTCAATTAGAGTTATAAAACTCAAGAAATGATCAAGTTACCGAACATATGTTATGATGTATGTGTGTTATTTTTGTATGTATGTTGAATGTGTATTGTCTATGTTAATAGATTACATGCCTTTGCTTTTTCATTTTTTTATCTTGAGACTAGTTATATATTTTTGTAATCTTTCATTTTCCGATGGTCCCGCCTCAATCAGTGTTACAAAACTTAAGATATGATCAAATCATGTTAGATAACGACTCGGTCATTTTAATATTTTTTATAAACCAAATATGGATTAAAAAAGGATTAATTGAATGTACATCTCTTTTATCCTCAAATGTTCGGACACAAGTCATACTGCTTGCTTGTTCGAACATATTTCTTCCTTTAAAAAAAATAATAACTTGATCTTTTTAAGCCCGTTCTTTTATTTATTTTTAAATGATTAATTTTAAATGTACATCCCTTTTATCTCCAAGTGTTCGGAAACAAGTCATACAATTTTCATGTTCTAACATTTGTCTTACTTTAAGAGATTACAAATAGATTCATGTTAAATCCTTTCATTTACATACAAATTAGATTTAAAAGGATTAGCTGGACGTATATCCCTTTTATCCTCAAATGTTCGAATACAAGTCATACCTCTTGCTTATTCTGGCATTTTTCTTCCTCCTAAAAAAATAATCACATTTTTCTGCTTTGACATGATCAAGCCTTTTTGTTCTTTAAAATTAACTAACACACATGATTTTTCCGCTAAGAACTACGTAGCTTTAAATTTTCCATTGCAACGGGAGATATGTAAGAGCATGAATCAAATCTTGTCACACACAATAAGAATAAAAACATTTCCCCCCTTTTTTATCTTGTAAATAGGCCATACTTTATGCTTAATGATTAGGAGAAAAATCAATATAATAAGGTTAATAACATTCTTTTGCAAAATTAACTAAAGGTAGTCGTTTTCTTAAACAAATTTCATAGGATGCTAATAGCTTCCTTATGTATAATCGACTCCCGAATCTAAAGTTGATTGCGAAGACAATTTTTTATAGGGTTTTATCAATGTTTTCCCTTATCAAATAAACTTTGGTGGCGACTTTATTAATTTCAAGCTTGTCTCGAATATTTTTTTGCACCATGACACTAAGGACCTCTGGTCAAGCAACCTATGATGATCATATCTATCAAAGAAGATATATCAAGCCTCATTAGTTAGAATAAGTGAAGTCTTAGATGAAGTGGTGAATCAATGATGAATCAAGTAAAGGATCTTGAAGCTTTAAGATTGTGAAAGAAAGGAATCGTGAAAGCTCATATGGTCTTGTATATGAATGATTAGTGTATTGTAAAAGTATAAGAGTATCTCCTAATATACTAAGGAAACTCTCTCACATACATTCTAATGTTTTTAAAGTCTCTCTCATTTTATAAAATCATCTTTATGAGTGATTTTTATGCTAGATAACCAATTAACATTTTAGGGTTAATCGAATAACTATTTTTCTATGCCTCCTAATCGTTTAAATAAGCTTATACCAGTTAGTGACAAAGAATATCGAAACTTTTCACATTTGGCCTATCTAATCAATTAACCCTCGATCATAATTGATTGGATACATTAAAATTCCATGGATCATTTTTCTTTTTGATATAAATTTTCTCCTATAAATATAGGGCTTCTCCTCATTCCAAATACAACATAATTCGCTTTGAATATCTTATTTCTCAATTTTTATTCTTTTATATTTTTTTCACTAAAGTTTCCTTAGTGGTTCAGTTTTCTTCCTTAAGAGTGTAATCCTCTTGTTTAATTTATCTGTTTGGTTCTAGATATTATCCTAGTAAAATTTATGTTTGATTCTTGAGATTATCTTGGTAAAATATTGGTTTGGTTTTTGATCTTATCCGATTAAAATCTCTATTTGGTTTATGAGCTCAACTGTCAAAACAAATGGACAATTCCTTCAGTAGCTTCAAACCAAATTTATGAATTTGGAAAAATAGATATACTATCTCATTTTGTTGTTAAAAGCTTAGAATAAACTATTCAAATTTTTAAAAGTATTCAGACGATCAAACTTTTAACAAAAAAAGGATTTACTTCCTTTTAAAAATTATAATTATATCCATGTTGGTTTAATACAAGTTTCTGTTAAACCTTTAACTTTGTTAGGGTTAAATACTAGCATCTTGGGATATATTAGAGATGGTAGATGTAAAGATTTTAAACAATCTTTAGATGCTTTAATCGAGACAAGCCTGTGTTATGGACCAGTTTATTTTGATGT
This sequence comes from Vicia faba, assembly GCA_948472305.1. Classification (NCBI taxonomy): domain Eukaryota; kingdom Viridiplantae; phylum Streptophyta; class Magnoliopsida; order Fabales; family Fabaceae; genus Vicia; species Vicia faba. The sequence goes on along the minus strand of OX451740.1, from coordinate 78,465,185 downwards.
ATCTCCCAATATAAGGTTATTTATGTCTGATAAAAAGTTATTAGATGCTCTCCAATTAACCATTCATACCAATGGTTACAATTTCAAACCTAGTAGTGAAATTATGGCTATATGTTATCGGTGTTGTAATCATATCTCCCGAGGGCTGTCATACTCCTTTCACTTCCAGATTATGCTTCAACTGTACCAACAATATGGCCGAGTATGAAGCATGCATCATGGGTCTCAAAGCTGCTATTGACCTAAGGATCAAGTTCTTGAGAGTTTTCGGGGATTCAGCCTTGGTAAAAAGTCAAATCAAAGGGGAGTGGGACACAAAGCACCCTAATATCATCCCTTACAAAGAACATGTGCTGACATTACTTCCATACTTTGAAGAAGTCACCTTTGAACTTTTTCACAAGAAGAGAATCAGTTAGCGGACATGTTAGCTACTATGTCATCCATGTTCAAGGTCAGATGGGACAACGAGGCTCCTCCGATCACTATTGAGAGGTTGGATGAACTAGCATATTGCTATGAGATTGATACTAAAGAAGTAGCAGACAAACCTTGGTTTCATGAAGTGAAAAGGTATCTCGAAGCTCAAGAACATCCTGAGGGAGCGTCTGTCAATGATAAGAAGTTTCTGAGAAGGTTCTCCGCAAAGTTCTTCCTCATTAATGTAATCCTCTACAAGCGCAACCATGACTCTACTTTACTTTGGTGTGTAGACAAGAGCGAAGCAGAGAGGATTATGACAGATTTACATGAAGGTACCTTTGGCACCCACTCTAGTGGACACACCGTGGCTAAAAAGATCCTACGGGCAGAATACTATTGGTCCACTATGGAAGCAGACTGTTATCAGCATGCCCGAACTTGTCACAAATGCCAGATCTATGTTGATAAAGTACATGTACCTCTAGTCCTTCTGAATGTCTTGACGGCTCCCTAGCCCTTTGTAATGTGGGGCATTGACATCATCGGATAGATTAGACCTACCGCTTCCAATGGGTATCGCTTCATCCTAGTGGCTATTGACTACTTCACGAAGTGGGTCGAGGCTGCCTCTTTTGCTATTGTTACCAAGAATTTTATGGCAAGGTTTATCAAGCACAACCTTATTTGTCGGTATGGTGTTCTAGAAATAATCATCACAAATAATGGTACAAATCTCAACAATACGATGATCACCGAACTCTGTATATGATTCAAAATCCAGCATCATAATTCTTCCCCTTACCGGCTGAAGATGAATGGTACTGTGGAAGCTGCTAACAAGAATATTAAGAAAATCATACAGAAAATGAAGGTGACATACAAAGACTGGCATGAGATGTTACCATTTTCTCTTCATGGTTATTGTACTTCAGCACATACATCAACAGGGGCAACACCTTATTCTCTGGTGTATGGTATAGAGGTTGTCCTACCTATTGAGGTCCAGATCCCATCTTTGAGGATCATGAAGGATGCGGGTTTGAATGAAGATGATTAAATCCAGACTCGACTTGATCAACTAAACTCGATTGATGAGAAAAGGCTTACTGCTGTCTGTCATGGTCAAATGTATCAAAAGCGAATGATCAAGGCTTTTAACAAAAAGGTCAAACGTCAGGTATATCAAGTGGGTGATCTAGTAATCAAGCGCATCATACTGCCACAAGGTGATCCTAGGGGAAAATGGAATCCCACGTACGAGGGGCCATTTGTAATCAAAAGCATATTTTTTGGTGGAGCCATGATTCTGACCACCATGGATGGTGACGACCTTCCTCACCCTGTTAATGCGGACATTGTGAAAAGATACTACACATAAATAAAGACCTGCTAGGTTGACTGGCCTAGGCGAAAATAAGGGTATCCCGGCGAACCAAAAGGGTTCGAGCAAAAATTAGGGATAAATACAAAATAAATCTGTACACCTGGCAAGTCAAAAACCTGAAAAGGCGGCTTGGGCAAAAAAGGGTATCCCAGTGGACTAAAAACCCGAAAGGGCGGTCTAGGTAAAAGTTAGGGATTTAAAGCGTATAACTATGTCCCATTGGATCACCTTGCGACCAGACTTTGGTATCAACTATCAAGCTCAAATGCTACCACTCAATCTAGTCAGCTTCGGACAAGTAGCAAAGTGATGAGACGCTTAAGGACATAAGGGCAATAGCAGAATTGAAACTCAATGGGACTATTACATATAGTTGTTTTCTCTTTGTACACTAGTTTGTATAGTTTCATTTTTTATGGCGGTGTTCTCCTACTAGAACGCCAGTCTCTTTGTATAAAAATGCCCGTTATAGACAAACTTCAAAATCAATGCAAATCACTTATTTGAAAGTACAAAGCTATTTGTTTTCTATTTTTCTGTTTTGTTTCGCAAAAACGTCGAATGATTATTTTTTACATGTGCATTTGAATATGATTACTGTTTACAAATACTTGCATAAGAAACAGAAAGACAGTTACTAATGACTTTAAGAAATGGGGAAAAGTCTAAAAAAGGCCATTTGTAGTCCCGACAGTTACTCTTTCCAGTAGGTACAAGGGCAGAGACGTCTTGAGATGAAGTCACCTCTACATCCTTAGCATACGACCCAGTGAAGTCTATGTTCCCTACAGAGTAGAAACAACCAAATTTTTGATCTCCTCTTCCCCAAGCAGGAATTACATCCTCCAGCCAAGTTCCCTCAGAGAGCTGAAGTCCGTATTCCCCAGCTGAGTTTTATAATCTCGAACAATTTATAAAGCCTCATGCCCGGTAGAGTGTATTTCTCTAGCTACAGAAGTTTATCCCCCAACAGAGTTTATTTATCTATTGGCAAAACCTTCCAACAAAGCATCATTTCTCCCCACAGAGTCATTCTCAAGCAGGAGTCAAAGATCCCCAGCAGAATATCCTCAAACGGAAAGAGAAAATCCCCGGCAAATCATCTCCATTCATCATCCCCAACGGAAATAAAATATCCAACTTCCCAATACTCTCCAGCAGCAGTCAGGGATTTATTTTCCCAGACTAGGAAATATCGCAACAGCATCCCATATTCATACATCATGGCATGCACATACACACCGTATACATCATAATCTCATTTATTTTGAGAACATTATCACACAATGAATTTCATACATCATGACATTGCATACGACTAACTCTTTACCTTTTTCAGGAAAGATCAAGTTAACAAACACCATTGACTACTTACGTGACCTGGTAGTCTTCTCAAAAGCTACATTTGCCGAAGGGCTATTTCAGCATTTCCTCAGAAAGATGTTCTCAAAAGACCTTTTCTGGTTCAGTTAGATCGATACTAAGATCTTCCTGATTTCTATTCCAGTTGAAGATAATTCAAGACCTTCTCTGGTTCAGCTAAATCGATACTAAGATTTTTCTGATTTCTATTCCAGTTGAAGATGATTCAAGACTTTCCTATGATTCAGTTAAATCGACACTAAGAATTTTTTGATTTCTATTCCAGTTGAAGTTAAAGACAACTCAATACATTTCTCTGGTTCAGTTAAATCGACACTAAGATTTTCCTGATTTCTATTCCAGTTAAAGAAACTGCAAAGTCTGGAGTCCGACCAGATAACAGTTATTTTCACGTTCCCCTAGTAAGTCGCTGTAAAGCCTTGAATACGACCAGATAGAAATAAACCTTATTATCCTTAACAAGTCACTATGAAGCCTGGGTCCTAACCAGATAGCAGTTCACTTCTGTCTCTTCAATCAAGAGATACCCCCAGTAGAGTAATGGACAATTGAAGCTCCTAAACTCTATTTCCCAAGACAAAGACCAACATTCCTCAGCGGAGTCTCCCCCCCCCCCCCCCCCCCAACAACAGGCATAGGAATCCCCAAATATCTCATGAAATCAACATTTTTCTAGATGGCATCTTTAAGCCCATCTCCGACGACTCTCTGTCATATTCTCTGGATGGCATCTTTAAGCCCATCTCCGACGATCTTCCGTCATCTTTTACAAATGGAATCTATAAGCCCATTCTATTTACACAGTCAGGTATCATTTCAGACGAGCGCAAATTTCTGGGCACTCTAGTGTTTAATCATCTTCCACCTTCAGATCACGAAAGACAGACCAGCCAATCTACATCCTCAGGTTTAAGAAGATTGAACAGGAGCATTTGTTGTACTCCAAAATTTTCCCTCCCATTTTACTTAATACATTCCCATTGAGATCCCCAACTTGCCCTAGGATGACTAAGAATTGACCAGACAAATTCTCCTCCTAAGGCAATAAACCTCTAACTAGGGTTTCAGTTTTCATCAAGGTGTGTGATCTCCAAGGGTCCCAAATTTTTTCCATGGCCCCAATATGTCCTCAAGATTATCCATGCCAAATTTCATGCCCTACACAACAAGTTTGCTCAGTCAACTACTCAAATTCCTGAAAATCAATTGTATTAGGTCAAAAGTCAACGTGCATTATAAATGAATTTTGATCATGCATTCTTGCTTGTATAAATGATTAGAACATATTTGAATCATTAATTGCCTATTTTGATGAATGTGTGAAGATATGCCATTGTTAGGGTTTTGACCTTTGATTTAGGGTTTTCAGGTACATGCAAAATTGGGCTTAAAGATGAGTGACATCATGCTTGGGGGATCAAACCCAATTGATCCATGGCTTTAGACTTAATTTATATTGCATGCTGTGAATTTTGAGAATTGCATGTGTTGTAGTGACGGACAATATACATAGGTAAAAAGGCATAAGCAAATACGACAGAGAAGTGAGGAAGACGATTGCATGGCGCAACCCCACTGGCCAGTTCAAACCTGTGTGCGTGTTTTGTTTGATTAATATATTTGACCTAATTTTACATATTATATTATTGTTTCATTTATGTACACGAATGAAGAGTCAATGCAGATGGCAAAGCAAGGCATATGGGAAAGGGAGGACCTGGGTTCGAATCCCAGGTCCAACATTTTATTTTTCTAAACAGGTTTCATGAAGATTCAGTAGGTCGAGGTTCAAGGTGCACACCATAGACCCTCAAACTCATGCCATCAGATCCCAATGGCTTTGATCCAGCGTCTTCAAGCTTGCATCCCCATGATGGACTTTCCAGAAGCAGTAACATGGGATCACGCGCTGTATGGGCCACCAGATCTGGGCCCTAACAAAAATTCCAGCCAACAACCCCCAATTTGGGTTTCTCACCCAGGCCCATTTATTCTTTTTCTGTTACTTTATTTCCTTTTTTTAGTTTATATTTTTTAAAAATTCATTTTTTTCAATCATAAAATCAGAAAATCATAAAAAATAGGACTTAGGTTTTTTTATTAAAATGAATTTTTTGCAAAATAATTTAATTAAATTAAATTTTAACCTGTTTTCTTTAATTTAAAATTAGTTAGAAATTAGGTTAAATCTCAAATTTTTTCATAAAATACCAAAGAAATATTTTCATTAAATAATTAGATTTTTAGGGTTTAGAACTTATTCCTGTCTCAATTTTTGCGCGTTATTATTTTCGTACGATTATTTTTTAACTATGTAACTGTGCTCGTTTGTAATAGTCTAATTAGGGTTTTCATTTCCGCATTTTTCATTTTCAGTCAGATATAATTGTAATTGCCCCGAAGCTTTGTAATAGTTGTAGGTTTTACTTTCCACACTATATTATATGCTTGTATATAAACTATTAGTAAATTAAGCATGTATGGCAAGAACTAATCAATTAATCTTAGATCACTAACATCAAGATAAAAATACCTGAAAAAGCACATTATTGCACACTTGCACCCCTAGGGTATTTCCCACTTTGGTTTCCTTCAAAAATGGCCATGTCCCTCGAACATAGGTATGCTCTTAACAAAGACCCTCAGTTTAAAAGTCATCATAAAGATCATAGTCCCTTAATTTCCCTCGAGTTCCCTACTAGAAATGATCTTGTCCCTCGATGTTGCCTACTGTTGTACCCCAAAATTTGCCCTCCCATTTTCCCAATATTTTCTCATCACAAGGCCCTTGGAGCTCAAGATCCAGTTAGGGTTTCCTCTGCTCAAGACTTCTCCTAGCACTGTTGACTCAAATTAGGGTTTGTGTTTGCACAAAGATGTTTTGACCTAAAATGCCTAAGATGACTTTCATGCTTCATGTTGGACCCCCAAGTTTATCCATACCAAGTTTCAAGCCTTGATTCCAACCTTTGCCCAGTCAATTGGACAGTTGACCTAGAAATCAGCTGTATTGGGGAAAAAGTCAACTGTGGCTAATTGACAGTCAAACCTCATGGAAATTGACCCACATCTACATTATGAACTCATATGGACCATTTGATCAAGTTTGGATCACAATTCCACAAGAAATTTGATCAGATCACCAAAAGGGCAAAATGGTCATTTTTAGGGTTTTGACTGCACAAAGGCAATTTTTGACTGTTTGACCAAGCCAATGGCAAACCAAGCTCACATATGGACTCAAGGACCCAATGGAATTGTCTTGACATACCCAACAAGTCCAAAAGATCCCAAATGCACAAGATTGACAGTTGAATTTCCCAGTCAATTGATCAATTTTGACTGTATACTGAAAAGTCAAACTTTGACTTTTTGGTCAAAATCAAGTGTCAAGATCCATTTTTCATCAAAACATGCCAAATCATGAAACTTGTTCATCAAGAAATCAAGAATTGCAAATTAGGGTTTGAAATGAAGATTTTTCATAACTTAGAATTTTTCTAAGTTATGAAAAACCCTAATTTTTTCCTAACTTTGTCCCACTTTCTCATCAAGATGCATTTGGATTCAAGGAAAAGTCAAAACATGAAAGTTGTAGCCCATTGCAAAATCTACAACTTTGATTCACAAAGTTTCCTCAAAAGAAGCTTGTAGCTCAAGTTACAATTTTTGGAACAAGGGTACCAAACCATTCTTAACTTAGAGAAATTTTGACCTATTTTAGGCAAGGTTTTTGCCTAACTTCAAGACCACTTTTCACATACTTCCACTTGGAATTTTAATTTGCATTACAAAGATGGATTGTATTACACATTCCAAGCTTTCCAAAATATCCAAGAACTCATCAAACAACCTCATGGTTAGGGAGAATCGAATTTGGCAATATGGGAAAAACTCACTTTGTTCATGACCAAGTTACATGTCCATAACCTTGCATTTTTGAACTCAGCATGCCTTAAGCTAGATTACAGGTCCTTAACTCATTTGCACTCAATAATTTAATGCAAACCTCTTGTGTTCAAGCCTTGCATTATGTGTTTAAGCATTACATGGAAGTTTAACCCTTAAATAGAAAAAGCAAATTATCCATTTTAGAAAAGATGAACTTTATGTCAAAGTTGCAAATCAAGAAGTAAAAGGCCATATCTTTGGGCACAAGTTCAGAAGCAAAAACACAATGATCAAGGGGAAAGGTTGCAGCATAGATTGGGGGCCTGCATCAGTCTAGAACACAACTTGAACTTTTGTTACTTAAGTAAGAAGAAACTTGACATAACAAGGACCAACTCTCATTTCTGCCAAGACCAACTTAAGCAAACTTGTTAAACACATTCTAAACAACCACCCTGACCTGAAACACGAGCCAACCATCTCCATTGCTTTCTCAAACACAGAATCACCATTAAACTGCACAAAAACAGGGCATTCTGCACTTGGACTTGGCTAGCTCATTTCCATCGTGCATCTTGGCCAAAACCACTTCAAACACTTTCCCTACCATCCATACAAACTGTCCAAAGCATTAGAAGCAGACTGTAACACTCCTAACCAACATCACCATTTTCATTTTTCTGTTTTGCAGTTGAAGTGCCATCACACGATTCACTTGGTTTCAAAGTAAACTAGAGCTTGGAATAGCATCCCTGGACATCAAGCAAGCTATACAAATCATTATCTTGCCCTGAAAGCTCCTCCATTTCCAGACACGATTCCAACTGAACATGTAAGTTCATGAACTCTTATCTCTCTATCCAGGCATAGTTAGGTTTAGATTTGTAAAGAAATTATGTCACATTCATAGCCTTGAACATGCCCATATCATTAGTTTTCATTTATGTTATGTGTGCTTAGAGAATTTTAAGTCTGAACATTGAATAAAAACTAGGTCAGGAATTGGGAATGGAGAAATTCTCTCTCATTTCTGAGAGTTAGGATGAGTTCTTTATATGTCCAGAATCGTGGCTTGATGCTTAACATTTTTCATGTTGTAAGTTTGTGCTAAAAGTCCAGGAATCAGGAGTTGTGTTTGAAGCATCAAAGGCGCGCGTTTTTCAAATGTGTTGTTCTGAGGTTGAAGACAAAGTCTTCTTGGGCTGGGTCTGAGTTGACTTCTTATTTGCACCATATTTCTACTTTTGAACCCCCTTGGCCCATTGTGCTTATTTGAAACCTTTTTTGACTTTTTTTTGTTATTTCTGACTTATTCATTTTTTCTCATAATATTAAAACTATAAAAAATATTTTCCAAGCCATTTTTGTATTTATTAGGCATTTATTTGTTTAAATTGATATTTGTATGTAAATAATACATAATACTTTTTTTTTTGTTTAGAATATTAGGAATAATACAAAATACATTTATTTTCTAATTTTATTTTATTTTATCTTCTGAAAACATTTTTTATAAAATATACTTTTTTTTGTAAATATTAAATATTTTTATTTTTGTTCATATTTAACATATTTAATAAATAATACAAATACATATATATTTATTAGAATATTTAGGATAAAAATACAAAATATATACATTTTTATTTTTATTAATATTTAACATTAAAAATACCTTTTTGACAAATATACTTCTCTTTATTTATTTTTTTGTAAATAATTAATAAATGTTGCATATATCATACAATCAATACTTTTATTTGTAAAAATTAGGGTTTTTTGCCCTAAATGCATAAAAATACCAAAAATTAATTGATTTTATTTTTGCTTATTTGACACATGATAAATACTTTTTACATACATATGAAAAACCTTTTTTTGCATTTTTCATATTTATCTTATTTTTATTTGAATATTGTGTAAATAAATACCTTGCAAAATTCCAAGTTTGATGTAATAGTCTAGGGTTTTAATTCTTGTCAAAACACCCCCATTTGAACATTTGTACCCCCCTTCCCATATATTGTGTTGTAATAACTTAGGAACTTTATTTTTCGCACTTTAAAGCTTTCCAATTATGCCATGTTAGAATTAGGGTTTGTATGCAAATCAATTAACCAAAAATAGTTGGACCTAAATTCAAGACAAACTAGCATGAAAATGGACAACACCAATCACACTTGCACCCCTAGGTTATTCCACTTGTTGCCTTCAATAATGGGCCATATTGCATGTTAGGTCTCTTTGGGCAAAACAAAACAATTCAAATGATCATAGTCCCTCGATGACGCTTTCGAAAGTTGCCTAAAAATGATCAAGTCCCTTAAAAGGAAAATTGCCCAAAGATACTTGGCACCATTGCAATCATGGTCTAAACGATGACCCACGCCCGTCCCGTTAACATCCTAACACAAGATTGTCCACCAAATGCAATGGTGGAACAAAATTGTTAAAAGGGTTAAAACATAGCAAAGATCTTTGAGAACTTTAGGGTAGATAGCTCTTAGTTATTTGTCAACTTGCAAAACAAAAACACTTGCCTATTTTTTCAAAACCATACATCACTACACTTTCAAAAATGACTTTCAAAAAAACCTTGAAACATCTTTTCAAAAAGACAAACACCTTTTGTAAAACATTCGAGTAAAGAATTGTTACAAGGGTAGCCTAGACAAGGCATCTTTTTCAAAACATTTTCAAAACCACGCACAAAGCACCATTTCAAACAATTGAAAATCAAGGCAAGTTGATCTAAGCAAATAACTAAGAGCCCATGGATAACCATGGATAGAAAGGGTGCTAATATTCCCCGAACCCAAGAAAACATCTCAAAGGTTTTTGCTGTGCTTTTTAACCTTTCCTTAGGATAAAATAAAAAGTCGGTGGCGACTCTTGCTCAACCGAAACATTTGCGAAAACAAACGCAAAACACTAGTCAGTTCTCCCACTGTATCACAGAACTGGCGACTCTGCTGGGGAGTAATTTAAAAGTGGGGTTACCTTAGGGTTTAGATCACCTTTACTTTCTTGCTTTGATTGACTTGATTGCTTTATCTTTTGGGTTCTTGTTTGGGTTTGTTGTAAATCCTACACCCGGATTTGGGGCACCTTTTTAGGTAAATAGCAAAAAAAACTGTGAGGGAACTGTGCGGGGTATACCGACACGGTTGAAGCAGTAAGCTATGTTAGTGTGACATATTTGTGAGTATCGGTAACCCTTGAGTTCAATCAAGGAGAGTACGGGGCCGCTGAGTGATGTCGTGAAGCACTAACGAACTCTTAGAACCTTAATTGACCATCTTAGCCTTTTTAGGGGTAGTGAGATGACCGACTTTGGTGCAGTCCGAAGTTGGTAGATACTCGATGCTACACTCATTTGAGGGTTGTTTTCTTGGAATATTTTGGTCGCCAGTAAGTGGCTAAACCGAAACGATGAACACAGAAAACAATCCAATGATATTGAGCTCCTTAGAACCCGGTTTCTATTTTAGGACAGGATGAGCCAACTAATTTCAAGAGGGTACTTACCTGCAACCCCATGCAAGCCTAAACCTAAGGACTTGTTTGCTTTGTGTGAATATGATTACCTGCATATACACTCACTTGCTTTCGCATACATGTACATAACATCATAACATCATACCATAGCATTTTCAATAACCATTTCAAGGATCTCGAGGGTTCTTTTGATGCAGGGTTACGTTGAACCAGACGTCTACCAAGGGGCAAGAGGTTTCTTCTCTAACAAATGCCAATCAAAGTTCAAGTGCAACAACTTGAATCAGTGGCTATGACCCACTTGACATGGTGAGCTTGATTCTCGTGGAAAGACATCCACCAGTGCATAGTTCTCCAATCAAAAATCAAGTGCAACAACTTGAATCAGTGGCTACGACCCACTTGACATGGTGAGCTTGATTCTCGTGGAAAGACATCCACCAGTGCATAGTTCTCCAATCAAAAATCAAGTGCAACAACTTGAATCAGTGGCTACGACCCACTTGACATGGTGAGCCTGATTCTCGTGGAAAGACATCCACCGGTGCAAAGTTCTCCAATCCAAGAGCAAAGTTCAACCTCTAACATTTTCTTGTGTTTACCCCAAGATATCCTTGAAAGCATGCATCCACATATCATGCATTGCATCTTGACGATCTTTCCTTTTTCAGGTTTCCTTACTCTCCTGCTGTTTATTTCAGTAAGAGATGGCTCTAGAAAGGTCTGTCAAAGACATCCAAGACCAGACTGCTCAGCTGCAGGAAATGTTCCTGAACTTGTCTCTGGGGCAAGAAGAAATGAAAGCTTTCCTCACAAAGGGCTTGGAGAATTCAAACAATACCAGGAGTGATCAGCTTGTGGAGCTGCAGTTTGATCTGGCAACATTAAGAATCCAAGTGATGGGGCAGTTAGTGGGCCAGATGGCTCTCATCCAAGACCTATCTCAAAGACAAGAGGAACTCAGAGTTCTTGTCCGCCAACTGCTTCCAAACAACCAATTGGGGCAAACATCTGAGGTTGAAGAGCAGGTCACCGCTCAGCCTCCATCCACTCAAGAAGACAAGGGGAAGGCTCCTTCGCTTTCTTCAGGGTCACAAGCCCATCAACAACCTCGCCAGCGTCAACGGGGTAATCGGCGCAAGCAAGAAACATCGGGAAGACAGTTCACGGAGACTGAGATACCATCATTCTTCATACTGAAGCGCCTATTGGAGGTCAACCTGCTTACCTTAAAGGATCCTCCTCAGAAGCTCAATACCTCCTCTCCTAACTATCGTCCCGACGCATTTTGTGTTTACCACTCCTACAGCCCGGGACACGACACCAACGACTGTTGGGCCTTGAAGAACAAGATTCAAGATCTGATCGACATTGGGGTGCTGGAATTCATGCCAGACGGCGAGATGAAAATCTTCCGTTAAGGGGTTCTCCACCTGAAGTGACAAAGCTCAAGCTGAAAGACTTTTGCTTCATTTTGAATTTTCAAAGTTGTAATTTCTTTTGTTGTCAAACAATTATCTGTTGGTGTTAAACTCTGTTTTCATTAATGCATTGCATATGTTTGTCTTGAATTCATCCATTCGTTTCACTACTCTTATGCTTTTCTTTATGATATCTGACTCTTGATAAAAAGCTGCAAGCCTTTAGAGGGAGGATGACGAAACAATACCATAATCTCATACAATATGCTTTTGAATAGACCTTGCTGATGATGTACAGGCATTTCTTTCAAATCCCCAAACACTGGAGTTATAAGGAAGATAATCCCTAGTCAATCCCTTCGAGCCAAAGAAGTAGAAGTTTTCTGTTTCTAAACAATCAAAACCTTTGATATAAACCTGGGGCAGGGTAGTATCTCAGTTAATTCAAAAGAAAATGCGCATTGAAGTCCCAAATTCTCAGTTCGTAACACAACGAACGACGTCAAAAAAAGAAAGCATTCCTTTGGAATCAAAAGACAAGGGTGGTTCCCTATCACATAGACAGTCAATCTCTCAAAAGAGAAAAAGCCCACTGAGCCAAAACCTGTAAAGGAAGCTCTAGAAAGCTGGGGCATCCCGCTGACTGTGATCTCGAAAACGGGAACAGTCAGGCAAAAGTTAGGGATAACAAATCAAAATCAAAATAGTGAGGTCATGACAAATCCTCAACAACATGAAAAAATGATGACTGTCTCCCCAAATTCAATTCGTGAACCATCACCCAAAAAGTCGTTCCAAACTCAAGACAGAGTGCGACGCACAATTAACTGAGCTTAGGTATGAAGAATATCACGAAGAGCGGGTGGGTACAAATATACTTTGAGCCTATATCCTTTGTTTCTTAAACCATGAACCAAGCCACGTTACAACCCTTCAAAAGTCCTAATTGAAGCATGGGTTAGTTCGAAAGCGTACTGTTACAAAAGGTATCCTGACTCCTGTAAGGCTTTGCTCTAAAATCTTGTATTGACTTGTCTTATGAAAAACTTTCTGCTAAAAACGCATTTTTCAAAACTTCAAAGACAAACATAAACTTTGCATTGCTTGAATATCACTGTCTGCATTTGGCTTTTTGTTTGACAGCGAAGAAATTCATACAGCGAATGTTCGGAGGAACGAAAACTCTCTCAGTGAACAAAATCACTTCAAAAGGATGAAACTTCCAACGACAAATCTCCTATCAACAAGGGGCACGACATGGCGCCATTCAGTTAACCTGGGGCAGTCCAGTCAAGATTTCAAGAAATCTCTCAATCCGCAGAATAATCTGATTCAAGACTCCTTCATCATCACTTGGGGTATTCGAATGTCAAAAGTGTTCAACAATTCCTTCATCACCTGTTGGAAGATACGGTCCAGATGTGCTCCAGACACGGTTTCCATTCTGTTACCTTTCTTAAGTTCCAGATCAACACCTGTAACAAGCCAGGAAAATATCTGTGAACGACCGATTATGGATTAACACCTGTAACAAGCCAGGAAATTATCTACATCATCACTTGGGGAATTCGAATGTCAAAAGTGTTCAACAATTCCTTCATCACTTGTTGGAAGATACGGTCCAGATGTGCTCCAGACACGGTTGCCATTCTGTTACCTTTCTCAAGTTCCAGATCAACACCTGTAACAAGCCAGGAAAATATCTGTGAACGACCGATTGTGGATTAACACCTGTAACAAGCCAGGAAATTATCTACATCACCACTTGGGGCATTCGAATATCAAAAGTGTTCAAAAACCCGATGCAGTTTTACACGGACTCATCATCAGGAAACCCTTCACCGGTTCCCTTTCAACCCACGATGTAGTTTTACACGGACTCATCATCAGGAAATCCTACACAGATCTCCTCAAAACAGGAAGTCCCCAGTAGTTTGGCATACAACCCAAGCTTCTGATTTCCCCAACAGTGGTCCCAAGACTTCTCATTTTCAACAATCAGAAGATTCTTGCCCTCCCCGGCAGCAGTCAAGATTCTTTTATCTTCAGCCATCCAGGATTCATTTATCCTCAGCAAGATAGCTCATCAGCTTACATGCGCATTCATCACATTCATGTCATAAACATTGATGTCACATACATTGCATCATGCATCATAACATTGCATACAACTAACTCTTTACCTTTTCAGGTAAGATCAGTCGACAGACAAAAATCATTATCTTCCAAGATTCTTTCTAGAAATAGTTCAGATGTGACCCAGACATGGCAACATTCTGATGCTTATTCCAGATGCCTCCAGATGCAGTTTTACACGAACTCATCATAAGGAAACCCTACACCGGTTCCTCCTCCACCTTCAAGACTTCTGAAAACAGTTCACGGGTTTTCCAGTAACGGATGCTAACCTATCGCTTGTTCAGATTCTTCTCAAGACTTCTGAAAACAGTTTATGGATTCTTCCCAACAACGGATGTTAATCTATCACTTGTTCAGATGCAATTTTTGAAAACAGTTTACGGACGCTTCCCAACAACGGATGCCGCTCTATTGCTTATTCAACTTTAAGACTTCTGGAAACAGTTCACAGGTTCTCCAGTAACGAATGTTAACCTATCGCTTGTTCAGATTCTTCTCAAGACTTCTGAAAATAGTTCACGGGTTTTCCAGTAACGGATGTTAACCTATCGCTTGTTCAGATTCTTCTCAAGACTTCTGAAAACAGTTTATGGATTCTTCCCAACAACGGATGTCAATCTATCACTTGTTCAGATGCAAACTTTTGAAAACAGTTTACGGACGCTTCCCAACAACGGATGCTGCTCTATTGCTTATTCAACTTCAAGACTTCTGAAAACAGTTTACGGATTCCTCCCAACAACGGATGTTAATCTATCGCTTGTTCAGACTCTTATCAACTTCTGAAAACAGTTTATGGATTCTTCCCAACAATGGATGTTAATCTATCACTTGTTCAGATGCAATTTTTGAAAACAGTTTACGGACGCTTCCCAATAACGGATGCTGCTCTATTGCTTATTCAACTTCAAGACTTCTGAAAACAGTTCACAGGTTCTCCAGTAACGGATGTTAACCTATCGCTTGTTCAGATTCTTCTCAAGACTTCTGAAAACAGTTCACGGGTTTTCCAGTAACGGATGTTAACCTATCGCTTGTTCAGATTCTTCTCAAGACTTCTGAAAACAGTTTATGGATTCTTCCCAACAACGGATGTCAATCTATCACTTGTTCAGATGCAAACTTTTGAAAACAGTTTACGGACGCTTCCCAACAACGGATGCTGCTCTATTGCTTATTCAACTTCAAGACTTCTGAAAACAGTTTACGGATTCCTCCCAACAACGGATGTTAATCTATCGCTTGTTCAGACTCTTATCAACTTCTGAAAACAGTTTACGGATTCCTCCCAACAACGGATGTTAATCTATCGCTTGTTCAGACGCAACTTTTGAAAACAGTTTACGGATGCCTCCAGATACGAATGTCAATCTATTGCTTATTCAGACCCCCAGTTCGGAGATGGTCCAAAACATGGACACTTTTCTGATACTCATTCCAGATGGAATCTTTAAGCCCATCCCCGGCAAGATTCTGTCACCCCTCCAGATGGCATCTTTAAGCCCATCTCCAAATGGCATCTCTAAGCCCATTCCTACATCCATTGCTTTGACGAGTGCAAATTTAAGGGCACTCTAGTGTCCAATCTCCTTTTACCCTCGAGTCGCGAAAGGCAAACTTGCCAATCTAACTCTTCGGATTCAAGAAGATTGAACAGGGGCAACTGTTGTACCCCAAAATTTGCCCTCCCATTTTCCCAATATTTTCTCATCACAAGGCCCTTGGAGCTCAAGATCCAGTTAGGGTTTCCTCTGCTCAAGGCTTCTCCTAGCACTGTTGACTCAAATTAGGGTTTGTGTTTGCACAAAGATGTTTTGACCTAAAATGCCTAAGATGACTTTCATGCTTCATGTTGGACCCCCAAGTTTATCCATACCAAGTTTCAAGCCTTGATTCCAACCTTTGCCCAGTCAATTGGACAGTTGACCTAGAAATCAGCTGTATTGGGGAAAAAGTCAACTGTGGCCAATTGACAGTCAAACCTCATGGAAATTGACCCACATCAACATTATGAACTCATATGGACCATTTGATCAAGTTTGGATCACAATTCCACAAGAAATTTGATCAGATCACCAAAAGGGCAAAATGGTCATTTTTAGGGTTTTGACTGCACAAAGGCAATTTTTGACTGTTTGACCAAGCCAATGGCAAACCAAGCTCACATATGGACTCAAGGACCCAATGGAATTGTCTTGACATACCCAACAAGTCCAAAAGATCCCAAATGCACAAGATTGACAGTTGAATTTCCCAGTCAATTGATCAATTTTGACTGTATACTGAAAAGTCAAACTTTGACTTTTTGGTCAAAATCAAGTGTCAAGATCCATTTTTCATCAAAACATGCCAAATCATGAAACTTGTTCATCAAGAAATCAAGAATTGCAAATTAGGGTTTGAAATGAAGATTTTTCATAACTTAGAATTTTTCTAAGTTATGAAAAACCCTAATTTTTTCCTAACTTTGTCCCACTTTCTCATCAAGATGCATTTGGATTCAAGGAAAAGTCAAAACATGAAAGTTGTAGCTCGTTGCAAAATCTACAACTTTGATTCACAAAGTTTCCTCAAAAGAAGCTTGTAGCTCAAGTTACAATTTTTGGAACAAGGGTACCAAACCATTCTTAACTTAGAGAAATTTTGACCTATTTTAGGCAAGGTTTTTGCCTAACTTCAAGACCACTTTTCACATACTTCCACTTGGAATTTTAATTTGCATTACAAAGATGGATTGTATTACACATTCCAAGCTTTCCAAAATATCCAAGAACTCATCAAACAACCTCATGGTTAGGGAGAATCGAATTTGGCAATATGGGAAAAACTCACTTTGTTCATGACCAAGTTACATGTCCATAACCTTGCATTTTTGAACTCAGCATGCCTTAAGCTAGATTACAGGTCCTTAACTCATTTGCACTCAATAATTTAATGCAAACCTCTTGTGTTCAAGCCTTGCATTATGTGTTTAAGCATTACATGGAAGTTTAACCCTTAAATAGAAAAAGCAAATTATCCATTTTAGAAAAGATGAACTTTATGTCAAAGTTGCAAATCAAGAAGTAAAAGGCCATATCTTTGGGCACAAGTTCAGAAGCAAAAACACAATGATCAAGGGGAAAGGTTGCAGCATAGATTGGGGGCCTGCATCAGTCTAGAACACAACTTGAACTTTTGTTGCTTAAGTAAGAAGAAACTTGACATAACAAGGACCAACTCTCATTTCTGCCAAGACCAACTTAAGCAAACTTGTTAAACACATTCTAAACAACCACCCTGACCTGAAACACGAGCCAACCATCTCCATTGCTTTCTCAAACACAGAATCACCATTAAACTGCACAAAAACAAGGCATTCTGCACTTGGACTTGGCTAGCTCATTTCCATCGTGCATCTTGGCCAAAACCACTTCAAACACTTTCCCTACCATCCATACAAACTGTCCAAAGCATTAGAAGCAGACTATAACACTCCTAACCAACATCACCATTTTCATTTTTCTATTTTGCAGTTGAAGTGCCATCACACGATTCACTTGGTTTCAAAGCAAACTAGAGCTTGGAATAGCATCCCTGGACATCAAGCAAGCTATACAAATCATTATCTTGCCCTGAAAGCTCCTCCATTGCCAGACACGATTCCAACTGAACAGGTAAGTTCATGAACTCTTATCTCTCTATCCAGGCATAGTTAGGTTTAGATTTGTGAAGAAATTATGTCACATTCATAGCCCTGAACATGCCCATATCATTAGTTTTCATTTATGTTATGTGTGCTTAGAGAATTTTAAGTCTGAACATTGAATAAAAACTAGGTCAGGAATTGGGAATGGAGAAATTCTCTCTCATTTCTGAGAGTTAGGATGAGTTCTTTATATGTCCAGAATCGTGGCTTGATGCTTAACATTTTTCATGTTGTAGTTTGTGCTAAAAGTCCAGGAATCAGGAGTTGTGTTTGAAGCATCAAAGGCGCGCGTTTTTCAAATGTGTTGTTCTGAGGTTGAAGACAAAGTCTTCTTGGGCTGGGCCTGAGTTGACTTCTTATTTGCACCTTATTTCTACTTTTGAACCCCCTTGGCCCATTGTGCTTATTTGAAACCTTTTTTGACTTTTTTTTGTTATTTCTGACTTATTCATTTTTTCTCATAATATTAAAAATATAAAAAATATTTTCCAAGCCATTTTTGTATTTATTAGGCATTTATTTGTTTAAATTGATATTTGTATGTAAATAATACATAATACTTTTTTTTTGTTTAGAATATTAGGAATAATACAAAATATATTTATTTTCTAATTTTATTTTATTTTATCTTCTGAAAACATTTTTTATAAAATATACTTTTTTTTGTAAATATTAAATATTTTTATTTTTGTTCATATTTAACATATTTAATAAATAATACAAATACATATATATTTATTAGAATATTTAGGATAAAAATACAAAATATATACATTTTTATTTTTATTAATATTTAACATTAAAAATACCTTTTTGACAAATATACTTCTCTTTATTTATTTTTTTGTAAATAATTAATAAATGTTGCATATATCATACAATAAATACTTTTATTTGTAAAAATTAGGGTTTTTTTGCCCTAAATGCATAAAAATACCAAAAATTAATTGATTTTATTTTTGCTTATTTGACACATGATAAATACTTTTTACATACATATGAAAAACCTTTTTTTGCATTTTGCATATTTATCTTATTTTTATTTGAATATTGTGTAAATAAATACCTTGCAAAATTCCAAGTTTGATGTAATAGTCTAGGGTTTTAATTCTTGTCAAAACACCCCCATTTGAACATTTGTACCCCCATTCCCATATATTGTGTTGTAATAACTTAGGAAATTTATTTTTCGCACTTTAAAGCTTTCCAATTATGCCATGTTAGAATTAGGGTTTGTATGCAAATCAATTAACCAAAAATAGTTGGACCTAAATTCAAGACAAACTAGCATGAAAATGGACAACACCAATCACACTTGCACCCCCTAGGGTATTCCACTTGTTGCCTTCAATAATGGGCCATATTGCATGTTAGGTCTCTTTGGGCAAAACAAAACAATTCAAATGATCATAGTCCCTCGATGACGCTTTCGAAATTGCCTAAAAATGATCAAGTCCCTTAAAAGGAAAATTGCCCAAAGATACTTGGCACCATTGCAATCATGGTCTAAACGATGACCCGCGCCCGTCCCGTTAACATCCTAACACCAGATTTTCCACCAAATGCAATGGTGGAACAAAATTGTTAAAAGGGTTAAAACATAGCAAAGATCTTTGAGAACTTTAGGGTAGATAGCTCTTAGTTATTTGTCAACTTGCAAAACAAAAACACTTGCCTATTTTTTCAAAACCATACATCACTACACTTTCAAAAATGACTTTCAAAAAAACCTTGAAACATCTTTTCAAAAAGACAAACACCTTTTGTAAAACATTCGAGTAAAGAATTGTTACAAGGGTAGCCTAGACAAGGCATCTTTTTCAAAACATTTTCAAAACCACGCACAAAGCACCATTTCAAACAATTGAAAATCAAGGCAAGTTGATCTAAGCAAGTAACTAAGAGCCCATGGATAACCATGGATAGAAAGGGTGCTAATACCTTCCCTTTCTATAATCTACTCCCCGAACCCAAGAAAACATCTCAAAGGTTTTTGCTGTGCTTTTTAACCTTTCCTTAGGATAAAATAAAAAGTCGGTGGCGACTCTTGCTCAACCGAAACATTTGCGAAAACAAACGCAAAACACTAGTCAGTTCTCCCACCGTATCACACCTACGAATATATGATGACAGTCCCTTTAATTGCTAAGGTATCCTTACATGTTGCCTTCAATGACCATAAACGTCCCTTACGATAGTCCCTCAACATCCAACGATAGGACTACCTACTCATTAATAGTAGGATAGCGTTGTTTAAAGGAAAGGAGGAAAAGAATGCCTTTTTTCGAGTAGGTAGATAGTTCTTAAGTACTTGCTCAAATCTAATTCATTTTTACACCACACTTTCAAAACTCTTTTCGAAAAATGCTTTATCACACTCTTGAGGACTGGTACAAGAGTTATCATAAAGCAAACAAAAACCTTTTCAAAACACACAAACACGAAAGTAATTTTCAAAAATGAGCAAGTACCTAAGAGCCCATGGAAAACCAGGGATGGAAAGGGTGCTAACACTTTCCCTTTCCATAATCTACCCCCTTACTCAAAAAATCTCAAAAAGGGTCTTTTTATGTTCTTTTCACCCTTTCCTTTTTTGGATAAAAGAAAATCCGCTGGCGACTCTTGCTTACCGCACATTTGCAAACATAAAACGCAAACCAATATTAACAGTCGGTTCTGCCACCGTATCACAATACCCAAACTGTTATAATGCAAGAGAAGGGTTATATGTGATACCCCCTAATGCCTAAGAGTGGGACATTAGGTAATTCCCAACAACATTCAATGATGGTAATATCCTCCAAAGATCGAGAACACCAATGGATATTCGAGTGTGAGAGCGACATCATCCTTTAAGGCCATGTCAAGCCTTGCTCATTCTTCAATGTTGATTGAGGTAGGTGTGAAATAAACCACCTAGACAATAATGGAATGCAACACAAAAGAGTACCCTTTTTCTTCATGGTGCGCGTGTGGAAACAATGTAAAATGTCTCAAAGCAAGGTAGGTACAGGATTACGAGAGAGAAAAACCTTTACGGTATTCACATCTACAAGTTAGTCCGGATTGGGAAATAGAACCAAACCATAGATTAGAAGAGCCAAGACATCCTCAAAAGCTTTAAAATCCATATCTTCCCAGAACAAACGAGCTTTCTCCAACATAAATTTGGCTAAGAAACCCCTAATTCCACTTCTTGTCTCTCAATTCGTCACAATTTTAGATCTCTTTAAATTCAAGGCTTTGGCAATAACTTCAGGCTTTGGAGTCTCCTCTAAACCGGTGAATAGTATTTGATCAAGCACAGGCACTCCTAACAATTGAGAGAATTCTTCTAATGTAGGCACCAATTGGTAGTCGGGAAAGGTGAAGCAATGATGCATAGGATCAAAGAATTGGAAAAGCACACACATCATTTCTTCTTGGAAGTTTGAGGTAGCCAAGTTGAAAAGTCGACCATATTTCTTGGTGAAGGGAGAATCTCTAGGCACTCTTGATGCTAACTCTTGAAGTTGAGGATGCACTTTCACGAAGTTGACTCAGATGGTATTCCTGCGAATGGAAGTCATAACCTACAAAGCAGAACAAAGATAAATTCCTAAATCCTTGAAATGGTTAGTGTTGTACCCCAAAATTTTCCCTCTCATGTTTTCCAAAGTCTTCTCCCTGCATGGTTGACCAAAAACCCCTGCCTAAGGAAAAAGAAAATTTTTTAGTGGTGCTTTAAGTACCTTTCGATTGGCATTCTGAAAGACCCTTCGATTGGTATTCTGAAGGAGACTTTCGATTGGAATGGATAATTCCCTTCGATTGGCATTATGGACAAGCACTTCGATTGACATTCCAAAAATGCTTCGATTGGCATTATGGACAAGCACTTCGATTGGCATTATGGACAAGCACTTTGATTGGCATTGTGTCAAGGCCTTCGATTGGAATTCTGAAAGACCTTTTCGTTTGGCACCCTGGGCCAAGCCTTTCAATTGGCATGCCAAAGGATCCTTCGATTTAGCATTGTGTCAAGGCAGCTTCGACAGTCATGTTAACCATGTCCTTCGATTAGCATGAACAACACCTTTCGATTGGCCTGTTAACAAAAGCCTTTCGATTGGAATTTTAATTAGTACCCTTCGATTGGTATCTGAACAAGATCTTTCGATTGGCGTAGCAAAGGACTCTTCGATTGATATTTCAATAAATACCCTTCGATTGATATTTGGACAAGGGCCATTTGAAGAACTCCTTCCATGCCATTCGAAAGAGGCCATCAAGAGGGCACTCAAAAAACATGTCCAGGTACACTGAACATGAGAAAATGGCATGTTTTCCTTGCAAATATAGAAATAATTAAATGCTGATTATGGATTCAATTCCTGAGTTAAAGGCCAGATTCTTGCCTTTTCTGTTCCTAACTCCACAAGAGCTGATTCGACCAGAGTGATTCTTTTCAAATCAAGACCAATCGAAGAGCAGGGCCTGAAGGCATTCGAAAATCAAAAGTGTCCAGGTTCATTCAAAATTCCAAAGAGACATGAATATTTCAAAAAAGTAAATCTTTTAATATGTCTGATTCTTGTCTCATGGCTTTAAAGGCCAAGTTAAATGGTTGTCCCTTGCCATTTCCGTGCACCCCCACACTCCTATAAATACGAGGCCAGTGACACAAAACAGAAAAACGAAAAACAACAAAAAAGGAGAAAAACGGAGGATTTGGAGATACGCTGCCCACCAAAGGTTGTCAACATTTTCAGAAGTGATCCAAGCTAAAGCAGCCATTCAACAAACATCTCCACACCCAGAGCCACAGATCATACATCTTTGATTGGTAAGGGTTTGCAAAACCAAAATTGCACCTTCATGACATTTAAATACACATTGCATATGTATTCTTGTTATTACTGATTGTGTTGCATGTAAGCTACAGCGCAAAGATGAGATCGTGCCATTGCTTGGGCACGATCTGAGTTTCTCCTTTGAATCTCAGGATAAAACAAACCCAGACCCAGATTCAGCAGATTCAAGTTGAGGGAGGATCCGAATTGGGAGGAGATTTGAATCAGGGGGGTAAAGTCCCCCTGGACCTTTAACATTTGTCTCGTTTTGTAGGAAATATCTTCTCAGAATCATGTTCAGAGTTTCGAAGCTTAGCAGCTTAGCTTCGAACTGGATCCAGGATTTCCAGATCGAAGGATGACATATCCAGATCAAACACCCCCAGAGTGCAGCCCCTCAGGCACCTTCGATCAAGCCTCTTCACTGGGTCGAAAGACAGCCCACACCTCTTTCGACCCAGGCCTCCAGAATTATACTTTTTGTTGATTTACTGCCTGTTCCTTCGATTTCATCTTTGTTTTGACTATTTTATTTCTTTTTTTTAATCAACATAAAATCAATTAAAAAAGAAAACCACAAAAACATTAGGCTAGTTTTTTCTATTAAATTAACTTTGTTAATTAATCTTTTAATTATCTTAACGTTTTCTCAAAACTAAAATTAAGTAGATTTAGATCATTTTCCCAAAATAAAATAAAACAACAAAAAGATTTTATTCTTAGGATTTTTAGAGGTTATTTTCAGATTCGCGCGCGTTTATTTTATTGTAACTTCCTATTGATTTGTAATAGCTTAACTAAGACTTTTACACTTTACTGCTTTATTCCCCCAATTTTAGACATGTAAATAATCCCCCTCCCCGAAGCCTTGTAATAGCGTAGGATTTACAATTCCCGCACTTTAAATTCCTGTACATATATTAACTGTTTAGATGTATGCTAACTAGGATTGCATGACAAGAACTTAAAATCAACAGTAGCTCACCATGACATGCAAAGATAATATAACTGAAAATTGACACACTTGCACATGTCACTCTTAGGGTACGCCTCACTTGGTTGCCTCGAACGTGGTCATTGAGTGTAGGATGTTTTAGAGGTCGCCCTTTTGTCCAAAGATCATAAGTTGCCTCGAAACGATTGCCTCGGAAAAATGATCTAAGACATTAGGGTTACCACTAAGGCGTCCTAACATTGCTTTAGTGACCACACGTCCCTTAATCGAATTGACCCGAAAACTCCAACAACGATGCTACCTACTCCTCAATAGTGGGATAGCATTGTCTAAAGGACATTTGCACAGTTTAATTCCTTTTTTAGTAGGTAGAGGTTCTTAAGTACTTGCTCCTTTTAAAAACAAAACAAAACTTTTCGGACTTACACTCTCTTCAAAACAAAAACTCTTTTCAAACCCACAAACACAAAGAAAAGAAAACTTTTGAAAACACAGTGAGCAAGTACCTAAGAGCCCGTGGATAACCACGGATAGAAAGGGTGCTAACACCTTCCCTTTCTATAATCTACCTCCCGAACCCGAGAAATATCTCGAAAAGGAATTTTTCTGTGCTTTTGTCCTTTCCTTGTTGGATAAAATAAAAGACAGTGGCGACTCTTGCTTTCCGCGACATTTTGCGAAAACAAACACAAACACGAACCAGCATTCCAAAACAGTCAGTTCTCATTCCCACCAATCACAGTTAGTGATAATGCTTATCATGTTATAATGTTTATGATGTCATGAATAATAATCACAAACAAAGCACACAAATACCTTAGGTTTAGGCTTGCATGGGTTTCATAGGTAAGTACCCTCTTGAAGTTTAGTTGGTTCAACCTGTCCTACAAAATAATTGGGTTATAGGGAATCTCAATATCATTTATCTTTCTTCATTGGGCATTATCTCAGCACAATCAATCTTTTCTTGCGATCGAAATATCCCAATAGTCCAATCTCAATGAGCGTAGTATCGAGTATCAACTAATCTTCAGCTTTGCACCAAAGTCGGCTATCTCACTACTTCCTAATGGCCAAGTTGTTCAATTAAAGGTTCTACGGCCAGTTAGTGCTTCATGACACCGCTCATCGGCCCCGTATTCTCTCCTATTCAACACAAGGGATACCGGTACCAAAAAATGTGTCACACTAACGTAGCCATTGTTTCAACCATATCAGTATATGTCATACAGTTTCCATAATCTTTTGCTACTTACCTAATGATGTTTCCAGATCTGGGTAGAGGATCAATACATAACCCAAACAAGGACCCAAAATATAAAGCAAACAAATCAAACAATGAAAGCATTTAAAGATGATCTAGTCTCTAAGGTAACCCCACTTTTATAATCTCCCCAACAGAGTCACCAGTTCTGTAATACGGTGGAAGAACTGACTTGGGTGTTTTGCGTTTTATCATAAAATGTTGCGGACAGCAAGAGTTGCCACCGACTTTTCTTTTATCCAATAAAGGAAAGGGTGAAAAGAACAAGAAATACCTTTTGAGAATTTTCTTGAGTTCGGGGGGTAGGTTATGAAAAGGGAAGGTGTTAGCATCCTTTTCATCCGTAGTTATCTACGGGCTCTTAGTTGCTTGATCACTTTGAAAATGCTTTGTTTAAAATGTGTTTGTGATTGGTGTAAGTTTGAAATTTTTTTGAAAACGCCTTTGTTTCGGAAAAATTTGTAATGATTCTCGTCTCTATAGGAATATATACAAAGTGTTGGTTTTAAAAATAGTTCAAAGAGATGTTTGTTTTTGAAGACGTTTTGAAAGTGTGAGTGTGAAGATGGTTTTAGTTTGTGAGCAAGCAACTACGAGTATCCTACCTACTCAAAAGGTCTTTGTTCTTTTCCTCCTCCTTTAGATATTTCTACCTTACCATTGATTGATAAGAAGCCCTATCTTTGGATGTGAAGGGACGGGCGTGGTTCGTCGTATAGCCATAGAAGGCAACTTATGAGACGCTTTAGCAATTTTCATAGGGACTAAGATCGTTTTACTGAAGGCAACATCGAAGGGTCATCGAGGGACTATGATCTTTTTATCGAGGGTCTTTGCTAAAACGTCCCATATTCGAGGGACATGACTATTTATTCGTAGGGAACAAGCGAGATTACCTTAAAGGTGCACGTGTGTGAATTATGTTTCAATTGCATGCATTTTTGTCTTTGAGATTAGGGTTTTCTAACGGTTGATTTTATCTTTCCATACACACCCTAATTACTAACAATTATATTAAAGCGATAAATTGTGAAAATTAAAATCCTAAGCTATTACATCACTTGGGGGATGGGGGTATAATTTTCAAATGGGGGATGAAATAAGCTTAATCATTACAACTATATTGAATAACAATGAAGAAAATATATATAAAATATAAAAACAATGTAAATGAAAGGAAACAAATTTTTTTAACCATTATGTGTCGACACATGCATCTATGCATCAACACATAACCCTTCTTGTTCTTGTAAAACCAAAATCAACTCAGTATGAGTCGATACATAATGGTATGTGTCGACTCATTTCTTGTTTGTGTCGACACATTCGTGTTTTGCGTCGACTCATATACCTTTTGTCTTTCTGTTTTGGGTCTGGATAGCAGTATGTATCAATGCATAAGGCCTTGTGTCGACTCATACCCTATTCTGTCACTAAAATGAGTCGGCTCATGTGAGTATGCATCGACTCATGCTGCAGTTTTTTAGCTCTAACATTGTTCTATTGTTTGTACAAGTCAGTTCACAACATATGATTGATAAAAATGAACAACAAGCATATAATTAGCTTCAAGGACAAAGATAGCTACATTTTATCTTCACAAATGAACCAATAATGATGTATGAAAAATGCAAAGTCAAGAAGACTTACCTTGAGACTGCACTTTGTGTTTTGAGTCTGAATACCTTTCAAGATGCTATGATGGCTTCAGTGAACCTCCAGGAAGCTACTCCAAGCCTTCCTTTGTATTGAAAGTCGTTGAACCAACTCCAACCCAGTCAAGTTATACAATAGTGTCTTTTGTTTGTGTTTGAAAGGTGATGATAATGGCACTACAGAAAATGTTCTTGTGTTTGAACGATCTTTATGTGATATGAAGTGTTTGGATGGCTGATTTTTGGGAGAGCTTGCAAAGTGTAATATTGGATTGATGTTTTGTTTTCGTGAATGAAGATAGAGCTGAAGATGAGAAGAAGTTACAAGAAAAGTTCTGTTAGATTTTTTCAAAACTCTCTATTCTCTCTCTAAAAGCCAACCCTTTGTGTGTTGTGAAAACAATTTATTTATAGATGAAGTTTTAGATGAGATTTGGGGGGGAAACAAATAAGTTTTTGAGTTGTTTGAGTATACTGTTTCATTGCTTTTTAGATGTAGCTCTTATGTGTTTAATTTGATGCAAATATGGGACTGATATAGTGTAGGTTTGGACAGGGTTAGAGGTAGCATAGCAGGACTATTTTATAGCAGCTTTGGAATGGAGTGGCAGCTTGGTGCAAGGCTGTTTTGTAGCAGGAGAACTGACTGTTTTTTAACATAATTTTAGGCTTGTAGCAGCAGGCTTGGACTTGACAGCATATATGACTTTGGGGCTTTCCTAGACAACAACATTTGTAGCATGATACAAGTTTGGTTTTATGGACAACATAGTGGCAAAGTTTAAGTTAAAGGGAAAAGTTCAACCAAGACAAAGTTTAGGATTTGTAATTTTAACTTAAAAATGCAGCTTTGTTGTTTATTTGAAAATTTGAATTATCTTGAATTGTGGTGAAGAAAAATGTCAATGAAATTAATCATGTATAGAAAAATACTTAGAAAAATTTTCAAAGTCTTGCAAAGTTTGATTTTGACTTTCTTGATTTTTGATGATCAAATTTCATATTTTGCATGTCTTGATGAAATGTGATCTTTAAAATTAAAATTTGACCAATAAGTCAAAGTTTGACTCTTCAGTGCACAGTTGACTTTTTCATCAGTTGACTAAATTTCGTCTATCAATCCACTGATCTCGAGAGATGAATTGAAATATGCGATTAGGTCAAAATGATGCACTTGAATCCTTGAGATAATGTTTCAAACTAATAAGTCATGTGCTAGGTGTTGGCTGAAGATTTTGATGATACTGTTCGAAGTGAACCAAGTTGGATGTTTCGTTGGAATAAAGCAAGATGTCATGTTTCGAAATGGTAGAAGCAGTGCTTCGAATGGGCACGTAAAAACTCTGAGCTTCGAGTGACAGTTATATGGATATATTCAAAAGAAGTCTCGAAGTGTTAACAAGGATGTGTCCAAGAAATGAGTTCAAAACGAAGAGTGCCAAAACATTTGAAATTCAAACGCAAGCGGGATGTTCGAAATTTAAAATATATGCGCTGGAGCATTCGAAGACGCGTGGAAGCTAGAGAGGGGCATTGCTTTGCATGTTCTGAACGTGGCAGAATATTATAGCAAGACCGTTATGGTCGAAGTAGTATAAATAGAAGTCTTAGCGTTAGGATTTCGTGTGTCATATCTATTGTACAAAAATTCAGTAAACATTCAAAATACCACATGGCTAGGGAAACGAATGCTCGAACAATGTACGTATGATAACACCAAATGTTTATGATTCAATAAAACTCTTTATCATTTCCAGTTCTTTCCTCTATCTTCATGTCAATATCATTCAAAAGCCTTTACATTAAAGTATTTTCATTCGAAATCTTTTACTGATGTCTTGCATTTAAATGTTTTCTTTCCATTTCAAATCCTTTACATTTCAGAAACTTTTGTATATTTCATGCCTTCATCTTCATGCTTTTATCTTTCGAATACCCTTTTCATCCAAAGTCATTTTACTGATTTCTTGCATTTAAACGCTTTCTTTATATTTCGAGTCTTTTACATTCCAGAGAATCTTTTACATTACATGCTTTTATACTTCGAAGTTATTTACTTGTCTTTTGCAGTTTTACATGTCTTTACAATTAAATCTTTATTCATGCAATTTAGTTCGCACGTATTTACTTGATCATGTCATTAGATCTTTAATAGAGTAATCGAAGTAAGTTGAACACCTACAAAACATCCTAAATACCAACCATGAATATCAGTTCTATAATGAGAATTATCCAAATGACCAATACACCATAGGATCAATCTAGTCGATCCTGCAAGTTACCAGAGAGATTAAATAACAGTCATTAAGATTATTTGATAGTTTGGAGGACTAGCGGTTGTTTACCAGAAATAACTGTAAACACTAGGTCAAAAGTCAAAGATTGGTCGTTCTCAATCAAAACCGTAATTTTGACCATTTTGCCCTTTTGGCGATTTGAACGATTTTCTTGGAGAATTATGATCTGATCTTGATCAAATGATACAGATGACTTCAAAAATATTGATAGTGGTCCAAAATCTTGAAGTTTGACTGTAGGTTGACCATATTTGACTTTTTTCAAATACAATTGATTTTATGCCATTTGATCAATTGACTGAGCAATTTTGTGATCCAAGACTTGAAATTTGACAGGAGCAATCTTGAGGGTCCATAATGATCCATGAAAGTCATTTGAAATATTAGAAGTCCAACTGTCTTTGTGCAAACTCAAACCCTAGTTTGAGGCATCAGTGTTGAGGAGACGGCTTGACCTAGTCAATACTTGTACAAGCTAGAATCATTGATGATCTTTGTGAGAAATATTTTGAGAAAAGAGAAGGCAAATTTTAGGGTACAACAATATTCATATATCAAATTAATTTTTATTCGCATCTTTGCATTTTTACGCAAATTTTGCATTTGATTTGAATTTTTTATCCATATATAAATTCTTTTGTTTTTAGAATATCTTTAAAGTTAGGTTTTTTGTTGGTTTATTTTATTATTGTCATTTAAAAATATATAAAAAAAAATATGTGTTTTATTTAATTAAGTTTGTTTTTAGTTTAGTTTAGATTTAGTTTTAAATTTATAAGAAAAATGTGAATATGAAAATTGTGTATATTTTATTTATTTAGCACTTTTATTTAGTTTTACTTTGATTATTGAAAAAAATTGTATACAAAAAAAAATTATTTATTTTGTCTTTTTATTATTTAGATTTATTAGAAATATTATTAAATATCTTCAATGAGGGTTATGATAAGGTGAATTTTGTTATAACATGAAAGGTGGCAAAACGATTTCTTCTCCATCATCTTCAAATCCCACCATTCATAATCATCTTCTCACCACACAACTTGTTTTCCGATACCCAACCTCCACGCGATTCATACTCCCATGAGTTGTGTAGAATTTATTAAGCTAAAAATCTGTGTTGTGTTAAATCCGGACGTTGAAAAGAATTCTGGTTTATTCGTGTTAAATCATGTCGAAGTGTTGTTGATGTAATGCTTAAATCGTGATTACTTGTGAACCATGGATGCCGGCATTTGTTTCATACTACCATAACTCATGTTTTGTCGAAACTTCGATGGCTTGTAATTTGTATGCTTAAAACCAATAGGAACTAATGATCTTATTCTTGATATTGTTGGTTTGAATTTCGAGTGATATTTAAAGTTGTGGCATGTTGATTTGGATTGATTACGAAGAGATTGTGTTGATGCGGGGTTTGAAATCGAATGCAAAATTTTACTTGGGATATTGATTTTGGTTATTCGTTTCGATTTCGAACGATTAATTTGTGTTGACAATGCTTTTGTTAGTGTTTAATCTCAAATGTTTTGATGTTGTATCATGTTGATTAAGTTTTTTAAAAAAGATATTTTAATGATGTTTGAGTTTAAATTCAAATGATAAAGTTTGTTTACGATATCGGTGTTTCTTCGTAAGGTTTTTTTGTACATGTTGAGATGATTTTATGGAGGATGTTTAGATTTAGGAAGTTGTTGTCTGGAATTTGTTTTGGTTGGGTAAAGTTTGTTTTGAATTCAATGTATTAATGTTTTGAATTTGAATCAACTAGTAATATGACTTTGTTGTGTTGAATTATTCTTGAAAAAGTTTAAGTTAGCACGATAAAAGTTGTTGTTTGTTCTTGTGAATGATACCTTGATGAGTGAATCAATTTGAAAAAGGCTTTGATGGTGTGTTTGTTTTCGTTTGTATTGACTTTGGAAGTTCAATTCGATTATGGTATCGTTTTGTGGTTTTCGTTGATGTTGAACATATTTGAGATCGACTTTTGAGCTATTATTTTGTTCTTACTGGTTGCTGTCCGGAATTTGGTTCGGTTGATTTTAGCTTGCTTTGAGCTTGATTTTTCATATCATGAACTTGAATTGGATAAGAACTTGAATTCTTGGTTCCCGTTTTCATTTGTGAATCGATAATCACGATAACCGTTTGATAACTTGATGTTCATTCATGATACATTCATACAAGTTTCATTTGGTTTACAATTTCTCAGGTGATTACTAACTTGATTTATGGTTTGTGCATGTTCTCAAGACAAATCAAGTAGTTACTTCCTCTTCACAACTTTTATTCCTTTTTAATTGATTAATTTAGCGTTGATTTATTTACTTGATTTTGTTAATAAAAATGGATTAGTTTACTAATCTATTTTTATTAACTCGATTAACTAAGTTAATCAACTCTTGATTAACCGATTAAAATTTCATTTCATCTTAATGTTACTTTTTTTTAGTTAATTAACTAAAAGTCGATTTAGTTATTTAATTTTGTTATTAAAAATTAATTAGTTTCATCTAATTAAATTTTCTTAACTTAACTAATTAACTTAATCAACTTTTAAGTTAATTAATTAAGCATCCATTTCTATATTTCATTTATTTCATTTTAGCTTTGATACAGGTTTCTAGTCTGTTTTGGGTCAATTCTTAATTTCATATGAGATGTTCGGAGTATTTCAGTGCTATCTTGGTTTTGTCTGTTTGTTGGGAATTTCATCTAATGCGAGGATTCTTATCCGATATCTCTTGATTTATTTTTGAGTTTTATCTGACACTTTGAGCTTACCTGGTGCACTTTCCTGGCTCTTGATTTATTTTTACTTGAAGCATTGTATTCGATGCTTTGAGTTTTATCTGATGCCTTGGGTTTCTTTGATGTTGTCTGCTTGTGATTTATTTTCACCCGAGGTTTGGTATACTCTTGACTTATTTATCTGTTTGTGGCTTAAATCCAAAGGGATGGGAACACTATATTAATTTCTTTATATCAAGTATGATCTTCTGTTTGGCCAGATCTTCCTTACCTATTATTTTACCTTCATGTACATAGGATACTCTCTTCATCTCCTTTCTCATTCATAAATTTTCAAAACTTTCTCATCTTGTTTAAAACCTTCTTTGTTTTCTAAACTTTAACTGCTTTTATAATAAACCTCGATTATATCAAGTGACTTTTCAAACTTCTTTTTCTTAATCAAAATTCAAAAACACTTAATAAATTTGGTATGTATAAATATGCCATGAGCCTTAAGCACGCGTGGAGTACTTTGGATACGAGGCGCCTGAATCGACCATTCAAAAGTCTCTTATGTCATATACTTTAGTATTTTACTTATCTCAAACACTTTCAAAAAGACTAAAAACCATTCAAATCTCATTCAAACCTTTTTGTACGCTCGAGCACATTTTTCCTTTAAAACCTTTTTCTAGATTAGACATGATTAATTTATAATTGAGATGTTATTCCTTTATTCCCATGGTTGTCGACTTTTTCACTTGAGTACTAGATGTGTTCTCAAACCTTCCCTTATGTTGGTGCCTAGTCTTTCTTTCTTATACCTTGTGGGCGATTAGACAAGTTTTATCCTTAAAAATGATGACTTGTCTATTCATTTAAAATCAATCAACACATATTTTTGTTCTTTTCTAGAAGAACTACGAGTGCATTGATCCCTTATTACACAAAAGGGGTACGTAGGCACAAAGGTTCGCAACTACAGCGGACACAATAATAAAAAGTATTTTCTTTTGTTTGTAAATACTCTTTCATTCATTTTTTTCCATTTAGCAAGTAAAACTTTAGATAACACACTCATCGATTTAGAAACAAACAAAGTAGATCCAGTGGAGTACCATAGATGCTTAGGGTGTTCATACCTTCCCTCTATATTACCAACCCCCGTACCTTGATCTCTATTCTATTTCATTTTGGGTTTTATTCCCTCTTTTTCCATTTTCCCTTTAGAAACAATAACATGCAGTGGCGACTTTCACTGATATGAGTTAAGTCAATTAATGGCTTAGTCTCAAATTTTTACCGCTACATTTTCGCATTACACGCGCGAAAACAATCGCCAACTATAAAATCAATCCTAACTTTTACATATCCAGATACACCAGCTTTTTTAGAATAACTCCAAGCACCTTGAGCTATCCACACAATATGGACACAACTGAGAAATGTCTTAACAAACCCACACAAGATACACTTGATTTGAAATTTCTCACATATTCGAGAACAAATGCTCTTAGCTTGCTTGCTACACAAGATCCAAATGGCCACAATCTGTTACTTGTAGTAGAAGAAACTACCTCCCTAATAGGCATTTTGATCAGATCCCCCTATCTGACTCTCTTCTCATGCTTCTAGAAATTGATGGTCTAATTGTTATCTTCAATCATGACAGAGGTCATGCATTTACCATACACCCTTGTTGACAGGATCAGATGCTTCAAATCCTACTTCATCATATTTAGAATTTCCACTTCTAAATATATTGTAGAACAGAAAGTCTCACCTTCATAATCCCAAGCTTCTTTCATTGACAACCACCAATAACCAATATCATCTAGGACATCAGTTGCTCATCACAGAACCCAATCAATTTGGTTCTTAATACACCATCTATAGGATTCAAGATTTGTATAGAAGTTCTTGACACAATAAGATCTTCAAAGATCACACCTTCAACAACTAATTCAGATTGTCACACACCAGAACACCACAAAGATAAATAAACTCTCATTAGTTAGAAGCTTCCAAACTCAAGCTACTCAACCCAGCCACATAGAGAAAATTCAATTCTCAACACTTTCTGAATCATGATGTTCACACTGTAGTACTATATTAACACATCATACATATACATAGCTCCCGTCAATGTATTTTGTCATCAGTTATATGCACAACATCCTCAGAGGAT
Organism: Vicia faba; assembly: GCA_948472305.1. Taxonomy (NCBI): domain Eukaryota; kingdom Viridiplantae; phylum Streptophyta; class Magnoliopsida; order Fabales; family Fabaceae; genus Vicia; species Vicia faba. The sequence continues at coordinate 78,431,431 of OX451740.1, read as the reverse complement.
AGACAAATACTGAGCTCCCGTCACAATATTTACCATAGTGGGATAAGGTTACCTTCTCACACAAGATTGGACATTTGGTCTAACATTCTTCTTCTGCACACCTGTGGCACAAGCTGATCCTTCTTTATGATAAACCATCATGACATCTATCCTCAACATAGATCACTCCAGATTAAGTCAGCGGCTTGACCTTATACTCCACCATGAGCAAAATAAACTTCCTTGGGTGAAGGAGTAAAACACACTTTGAGATGATGTTCCAACATCAGATCTGACATCAGTCTCAATCACATGGACTTGATAGAATATTATGGATTTGGAGACAATACCCATAGAAGTCCATACACAACTCTTGCAAGGGAAACAAGAGGATCAACCATCAGTAGTTGATCTACCTTCAAGACCAGGTCAAAATACATGCAGAGCATGCACACCTCAAGAAAACTTCTTCTCATACGCACATTGTCCAGACCTCCTGTCTGACTTTGAGGTGTTAGACGCCATTCTTTTGTACCTAAAGAGGAGGTTCCCTTTAACATGTATCTGGAGTAGATTTCAACAAGAACCAGATATTGACAGATCATAATACCACACAGACTATTTAGAAAAGTATGCTTCTCCCAATTCTTCAACACATAAGGATACCCTTCAATCCTTGCAAAAGTAAATGTTCCATTATATGAGGGCACCACATAATTGAACCCTAGTTTAAAGTTCATGGGTCTTTGGTCCCTAGAAGGACTACTAACCCCTCCTTGCTCCAGACAAATTCTGAAATGCTCATCCTAGGTGGTTTAGATGACATTTAAAAAACTAAACACCAATAAACCAATTTGGTTGATACATACACAATGCACAGTCCCTTGATTGTCTCTTCCTCAACACCAGAACAAGAGTTCCATGTTCTCATAGACTTGATAAAAATACCAAGTTTGAGTAAACAACCTCCATCTTGTTTAAGAGAAACACCAACTAGATATTGTGAAAAATAAATTCTCAATACACAGATGTCAAGACATTATGTCTGACATTTCTTCAAGGGCACTCCAACTTCAGGTTAGGGGCTCCCCCTTTATAACAGCATAACCTTGACACTTATATTGACATCCATAAATAAAGACCCTGGTTGAAATGCCTTTAACAAATTTCCACTCGAAAATAGAGCTCAGCCTCTACACTCTTTAATCAGCACACAAGTCTAAGACATGTTTCCTGGATAAAACATCTTAGATACACAACCCATATGCCTCCTCTTCTAGATCAGGAGAAGATTCTAAACATATGTGATCAACACACATTTTTTTAGCACCCAGAGCATCTACTATGTCAATCCTTTATCCAAACAGGATTCTACACATTCTGCTGATGAGATGTTCCAACATCTGATATAACATATTTCCAAGAGACACGCAAAGAGATCTTTTAACACATATCGAAGGTTGGTATTTTTAGGGTTGGAAGAAAAAATAAATTGCTACTAACTTTCTTCAGATCTCTTTTCAACAAACTCATTTAAAAGTGCCTTTATGAGTGGACTTGATGAACCTCAAGTAACTTTGGAAACTTTAATAAGCTGGGTGAACTTGTCTTCCACATATCACACCAATATAGGGTTGATCATAAATCTTTTCCCTTCTTGATATTCCAAGGGCAAACCTCCCTACAGCCTCAACACCGGAGACACGAGGAACCAACAAGAGTTTTCTATCAGATGCAGCAGAATAAACAAAATCTCCTCAACAACCTTCAGATACGACAAAAAAAATTCTTGCACACAAACACCATACATAGGTGCAACATGTCAACGTTGGTTTGAAAATAAATTAAACCACAACACAGCTCACCACCAAAGCTACACGCCTGATAACATCAAACAAAGCCAATATACACCCTATCACAAATAGTCCATCCTCCACTTCAAGGGACCACTCAAACAACAATATGAACTATCCAAGTTCAAACAACTTTTCAGTAACAACCTCCTTCCTTGCCCATGACCAAAAAGTATCTTCCCAGGATCTCACCCAGAAACAAAACATGATGTCTGCTCTGATGCACATTGAAATTCTGATATATCAGACTTCAGATGTCCTATGACATATAGGGACATCTGATCTGAACAAAACAACATGGCAAGATATAAACATATTAAAACAGTACTAAAAAGCATAAACAACACACATAAATTATTAACCCATTTTGGAGAAACTCTTCTACTATGGGGTCATACCAAGCCAGAGACAAGTCCATTATAGTATTAATTCGAAGCTAAGCTCTCCCGTTTACAACTTCTCACTTAATCACTATCAATGCTATACTTCTATCTAAGACTCACCTAAATATGAGGCCCTCCTCAATCCCACATCAATCATAAACAACGATTGGACAACACAAGAAGACACATTTTCATGACGATAAACTATAAGACACACTTACATGAAAATATTAGAAGACTCACTTCTAAAACAATACTTAGCCAAGATTCTTGACTAAGAACATAACTTGGAGTTACTTAAGAGTTTCTTCCAGAATAATACTTAACTCATTACTTAATGACTTCTGAGTGAGAACAAAATCTTACAACTCAAGGAACAATAGTCCAACTCATAACCCGAGTGGATCACATATACCAACTCTGTAACACCCCAATTCTACCCCAAGCAAATATGCAAGATAAATCAGAGTTATAAAATTTCAATCATACAAATGAATCGGGACGTCACGAATTCTTCTAACAAATTCATTGCATACATCATGGATATATAACACTTTTTCAAAATGTCGGATCAACTAACAACATAACATCTTTCATTAAATATTCAACGACTACGCAGCGGAATTCTTCAATAACATCTTTAAATAATATAGCAACTTTGAAACATCTCGTGTTTAATAAATAAATAATTTAAGGTTCAACAACTAAAAATCAACAATCAAAAATCAGCAAGCGTTCATCCCCCCGAGTGTTACATATCAGAGCAATGACACCGACTCGATCTATTGAAGGTATACGGCCTTCACTCTCGATTACCTGCACGTTACCAACATAAGGGCAACATTCAAACAAAAGGGGTGAGATATCTAACAATATAATAAAGCGTATGATAATCAATATATTAAATTAGATCATTCATATCACCACTTCTCATCTCCTAATCAACAATAATTACAGCATATATATTGATTCATCAACATCAAATACATCTCATTATTCATTCATATGATGCGACTCAAAACTATGCAAATACATGTGGTACCATTGGAGCAGAACTCCCATCTCAAAAATATAATCTGCCAATTATTAGAGGCATCAATAAGGCATAGCCTTCATCTCAAAATTTTCCAATCCAGGCCATCTCCATGAGCATAAGCTCCATCTCAAAAAAATGCAATGTATGCGACTCAACGTGAATGTAATAACACACTCAGTTAACAACATCTCAAAACACATCTCAAACAACAACATCTTAATCATCAAAATGACAAAATTTCAGTCATCTCAAACAGCAACATCTTAATCATCAAAACGACAACATTTCAGTCATCTCAAACAGCAACATCTTAATCATCAAAACAACAACATTTCAGTCATCTCAAACAGCAACATCTTAATCATCAAAACGACAACATTTCAGTCATCTCAAACACCAACATCTTAATCATCAAAATGACAACATTTCAGTCATCTCAAACAACAACATCTCATGAACATCTCAGAACAATAACATCTCATAAACATCTCAAAATAATTTAGAAAACATTACTTATTTATCAAACATCATTTGGTTTACCACATCTTACTAATAACTCAGCTATATATCAATAATACAGTAATCCATACTGTTATTCTGCTACTGTACATCATTATCATCACTAAGTCCTACTGTCATATTTCTAACAGCAACCTCTAACATCTCAAAATCATCATTATGTCCAAAATCCAGCATAACTGTCATCTACGGGAATTAATTTTAAATCCTAAATTAGTTACTGGAATTATACCTCTTAATCATCATTTTAATCATCTAAAATAAAGTTCATCGCGTTATCTAATCAACGCTTCGAACGACATCTCAAACAGCATCCTAAAACTCAAGTTACAGAAACTTAAAACTGATTCTGTCAAAATTATTCAGTATGCATCGACACAAAACACTATGCATCGACTCATCCTGCTTCTTTTTCACGCTATGAGTCGACGCATCCCTCTATGGATCGATTCATTCTAGCTTTCAATATAGCATGTATCAACACATGCATCGCACCGGTCGACTCATCCTGAGTCTCCCACACTCATGTATCGACGCATCCTCCCTTCGCGTCGACTCATCCCGAGCCTTACACTTAACATGCATCGATGCAAGCATGCATGCATCGACTCATCCTGAGTCAAACACCCTCCATGCATCGACTCATCCAGTTTGAGGTCGACGCATCCTACGATTTTCTGCATAATTTTCTATGTTTCTACTGTATTTTCACTACTTGGAATATAATCACAGTCCTACAAACCTCATCCTAACCATGATAATTCATCACCTAATCATTAACCTTTAATACTACATCGTTTACACAACATCATATCATCATTTATCCATCGAGAAATCATCAATCATCATCATACATCATTCAATTTAATAACAAAAACAACAATCCTCTAATACCACATATCAAATATCATTAACCCCATTATAAAGCCAAAACCCCACCCTTACCTTGGATCGAAGGTTGCTCTACAATTTCTGGGTTGAATTCTTCGTTCTTGCCGTTTCCTTCAAAACCAGCAGCTTCACGTTTCCACAATCCTTATTTTTCCTTCTACTGTTTCTTCTTTCTATTCTAACAACACATAATAAAATAACCTAATATTATTATATTATTCCTTAATGGGCTCCAACTTACACCCCCTTATTACTTATACTCACACAATCAAGACCCACATTAAATAATATTAGCTTCTAACATTATTTCTCATAATAATATAATACCTTAAATATATTATTATTTCTCCATTTAATAAAATAAATCCAATTTAATAATAATTCTTCACAATTATTCCAAAAATAATTTAATTAAGTAATTAATTAAATTACGGGCGTTACAACTCTCTCCCACTTAGAATATTTTCGTCCTCGAAAATTTACCTCAATCAAACAATTCTGGATAGAAGACTCGCATCTTGCTCTCCAATTCCCAAGTCATGCTTTCTTCTGCAGCTCCTAACCAAACCACTTTAACCAAGGCAATCTTTTTTCCCCTCAGAGTCTTCATTTCATGATCTGCGATCCGCACAGGCATCGTCTCCACCGTAAGATTATCCCGTACTTATACATCATCCATATGAATCACATGAGATGGATCTGAAATATACTTCTGAAGTTGCGACACATGAAACACATCATGCAAATTCGAAAGATTAGGCGGTAAAGCCACTCTATAAGAAACATTCCCCACTCTCTCTGAAATCTGATACGGTCCAATAAAACGAGAAGTGAGCTTCTTAGACTTCAACGCTCGCCCAACACCAGTCACAGGTGTAACTCTCAAAAACACATGATCACCAGCTTGAAATTCTAAATCTTTCCTTCGCTTGTCATGATAACTCTTCTGTCTACTCTATGAAGCTTTCATCTTTTCTCGAATCAACTTCACCTTCTCGGTAGTCTCACGAACAAGTTCAGGTCCAAGCACTACACTTTCACCAGATTCATACCAACATAACGGAGTTCTACATCTCCGACCATACAACGCTTCAAAAGATGCCATCCCAATACTAGAATGGTAACTGTTATTATAAGTGAACTCTATCAACGGAAGATAAGTATCCCACGAACCTCCCCGCTTGAGAACAGATGCCCTTAACAAGTCTTCCAACGATTGAATCGTCCGTTCAGTCTGACCATCTGTCTAAGAATGATACGCTGAACTCAACCTCAACTTAGAACCCAACGCTTCTTGCAAACTCTTCCAAAAATCAGAAGTAAATCTTGGATCTCTATCTGACACAATGCACAAAGGAACACCATGCAGTTTCACAATCACACTAACATAAATCTCAGCCAACTTCGACACTGGAAAACAGATGTTAATAGGAATAAAATGAGCTGACTTCGTAAGCCTATCAACAATCACCCAAATCGAATCATGTCCTCTTGAAGTACTAGGCAACCTCGTCACAAAGTCCATTGAAATGTTATCCCATTTCCATTCAGGAACTTCCAACGGTTGCATCAATCCTGCAGGCTTCTGATGTTCAACTTTCGACTTCTGACAAGTCAAACATGCATACACAAACCGAGCCACATCACTCTTCATCCCAGGCCACCAAAGCAAACCTTTCAAATCTTGATACATCTTTGTAGCTCCTGGATGAATACTCAACTTACTTCTATGACTCTCTTCGAGTATCACTTTCTTCATCTCAGCATCATCAGGAATACAAATCCGATCACGAAATCTCAACACACCTTGATCATCTAACTTGAAATCACTATTCTCAGATTGATCGATCCCAACCATCGAATCAACCAGCTTCACATCCAATTTCTGAGCTTCTCTGACACTGTTTAAAAATTAATTATTAATCTCAACATACCCAACATAACACTCTGCGGAGTAACCTCGTAAACTAAGCTCATATCTCTAAACTACTCGATCAATTCCAACTCTTTAATCATCATTGTTGACATATGTAAAGTCTTTTGACTCAATGCATCAGCTACCACATTCGCCTTTCCTGGATAATAATTCAAACTGAAATCATAATCCTTTAACAATTCTAACCATCTTTGTTGCCTCATATTCAACTTCTTCTGATCAAATAAATACTTTAGGCTCTTATGGTCACTAAACACTTCAAATCTAGAACCATAAAGATAATGCCTCCAAATCATCAACACAAAAACAACAGCAACAAGCTCTAAATCATGCGTAGGATAGTTCTTCTCATGAGTCCTTAACTGCCTCGACGCATAAGCAACTACCTTACCATTTTGCATAAGCACACCTCCTAAACCCATCTTGGAAGCATTATAATACACCACAAAAGACTCTCCTGGATTAGGCAACATCAAAATCGGAGCCGACGTCAACCTCTTCTTCAAATCCGTAAAACTTTCTTCGCACTGAACATCCCAAACAAAAGCTCTACCTTTACAAGTCAACTTAGTCAACAGAAGTGACAACTTAGAAAACCCTTCGATAAACCTTCTATAATAACCAGCTAATCCCAAGAAGCTTCTAATCTCAGTAGCTGACTTTGGAGTTTCCCATTGCAACACAGTATCAACCTTCGATGGATCTACAGCAATGCCACTACCTGAAATCACATGACCAAGAAAACTAACCTCTTTTAACCAAAATTCACACTTGGACAGCTTTGCATACAACTTCTTCTCTTTTAAAACTTGAAATACTACTCTTAAATGTTCAGCATGCTCTTCTTCCGACTTAGAGTAAATCAAAATATCATCGATGAACACCACTACAAACCGATCCAAATAAGTATGAAGGATACGATTCATATATTCCATGAATACTCCCGGTGCATTAGTAACACCGAAAGGCATCACCGAATACTCGTAATATCCATAACGCATTCTGAAAGCCGTCTTCTGAATATCTTCATCCTTCACTTTAATCTGATGGTAACCCGACCTCAAATCAATCTTACTAAACACACGAGCATCCACTAATTGGTCCATCAAGTCATCTATTCTTGGAAGCGGATACTTATTCTTAATTGTCACCTTGTTCAACTGTCTATAATCAACACAAAGCCTCATGCTTCCATCTTTCTTCTTCGCTAACAACACTAGAGCTCCCCAAGGTGATACACTTGGTCTTACAAACCTCTTCTCAAGTAACTCTTCCAATTGCTTCTTCAATTCTGACAACTCGGACATAGACATCCTGTATGGTGCCATAGACACAGGTCTGGTACCAGGTACAAGATCAATTGAAAATTCAACTTCCCTCTCTGGCGGTACCTCAGGAATCTCATCAGGGAAAACCTCAGGAAATTCACATACCACCGGCAATTCTTCAATTAAAGCTTGAGTCTCTAGAGATAGCGACGCCATCAATGAAAACATCTGTGCTTCCTCTTGCATCAACTTTCTGAACTTTCTAGCAGACAACAGACCATCTTCCTCTTCTTCATGAGTAGAAAACTTCACAGACTTGTCCTAACAACTAATATGAACACAATTATGCTCTAACTAGTTCATACCCAAAATCACATCCAACCCTCTTAACGGAAAACAAACCAAATCAACAACAATGTCTCTATCGAAGATCGACAAGGGACACTTATCACACACAAAATAAGTAGTCACTGATCCCTTGGCTGGAGTATCGACGACCATTTCTCCACTCAAAGAAGACAACACAAGACCCAATCTTTCAACATAATCAGCAGCAATAAAACAATGCGTAGCACCAGTATCAATAATAGTAATTAAAGGGGTACTATTAATGAAACATGTACCTCTAATAAGTCTGTCCTCGGAAGTTGTCTGATCCTCCACCAAAGCAAACACTTTACCACTAGACTGAGCCTTCTTCGGTTTCGGACACTGGCTACCAATGTACCCTTCTTCCTTACAATTGAAACAAACCATATTCTTGTGCTCGCACTCAGATACAATATGTCTGTTCTTACCACAACGGTGACATCTCTTCACTTCAGCAGTGCACACATTACTCTTGTGTCCAGGTTTCCCACACTTAAAACAAATCACACCAGCAGGAGCATCTCCCCCACTAGTTCTCTGACCACGAGCAACTCTCTGCTTACCCTTACCAGCTGGGGCATCATAGGGTTTACCACGACTCTGCGGGTGCTTACCCCTCTTCTCACTGATAATCTTGTAATGAGCATTGTTATCTTCCTCATAAATTCTACAGCTATCAACCAAATTAGCAAAGACACGGATCTTCTGATATCCAATTGCCTTCTTAATTTCCGGGCGCAACCTATTCTCAAACTTAATACACTTTGAAAACTCAGCATTTTCCTCAGCGTAATACGAATAAAACTTGGCCAACTCAGCAAACTTGGAAGCATACTCCACAACAGACAGATTCCCTTGCTTCAGCTCAAGGAACTCAATCTCCTTCTTTCCACGGACATCTTCAGGAAAATACTTTCTCAAAAACTCCCTACGGAACACAGCCCAACTGACATTCTCACCTGCAGCTTCTAACTTCTTGCAATTCTCTAGCCACCAGTCATCAGCCTCGACTGCTAGCATATGAGTCCCATAACGAACCTTCTGCGCTGGAGTGCAATCCATCACGCGAAAGATCCTCTCAATATCTTTCAACCATTCCAATGCTCCATCAGGATCATATTTTCCCTTGAACGTAGGTGGATTCTCTCTCTGGAAAGTCGCCAAGCTACGAGATCCAGCATTCCCGTCAGCATTCGGCTGATTTTCCATCGCATGAGCCATTGCTTGCAGAGCAGCAGCAAGAGCAGCATCATTCCTTCCGGCCATCTCAACTTCTCACTACAACACAAACAACTGTTAGAACTCAAAATAACAATACTCGATTGTTAGACAACTAAGACTCAACGACAAGGTCAGACCAACCTTTTGCTCTGATACCAACTTTGTAACACCCCAATTCTACCCCAAGAAAATATGCAAGATAAATCAGAGTTATAAAATTTCAATCATACAAATGAATCGGGACGTCACAAATTCTTCTAACAAATTCATTGCATACATCATGGATATATAACACTTTTTCAAAACGTCGGATCAACTAACAACATAACATCTTTCATTAAATATTCAATGACTACGCAGCGGAATTCTTCAATAACATCTTTAAATAATATAACAACTTTGAAACATATCGTGTTTAATAAATAAACAATTTAAGGTTCAACAACTAAAAATCAGCAATAAAAAATCAGCAAGCGTTCATCCCGCCGAGTGTTACATATCAGAGCAATGACACCGACTCGATCTATTGAAGGTATACGGTCTTCACTATCGATTACCTGCACGTTACCAACATAAGGGCAACATTCAAACAGAAGGGGTGAGATATCTAACAATATAATAAAGCGCATGATAATCAATATATTAAATTAGGTCATTCATATCACCACTTCTCATCTCGTAATCAACAATAATTACAGCATATATATTCATTCATCAACATCAAATACATCTCATTATTCATTCATATGATGCGACTCAAAACTATGCAAATGCATGTGGTACCATTGGAGCAGAACTCCCATCTAAAAAATCTAATGTGCCAATTATTAGAGGCATCAATAAGGCATAGCCTTCATCTCAAAATTTTCCAATCCAGGCCATCTCCATGAGCATAAGCTCCATCTCAAAAAATGCAATGTATGCGACTCAACATGAATGTAATAACACACTCAGTTAACAACATCTCAAAACACATCTCAAACAACAACATCTTAATCATCAAAACGACAACATTTCAGTCATCTCAAACAGCAACATCTTAATCATCAAAACAACAACATTTCAGTCATCTCAAACAGCAACATCTTAATCATTAAAGCGACAACATTTCAGTCATCTCAAACACCAACATCTTAATCATCAAAACGACAACATTTCAGTCATCTCAAACAACAACATCTCATAAACATCTCATAACAATAACATCTCATAAACATCTCAAAATAATTTAGTAAACATTACTTATTTATCAAACATCATTTGGTTAACCACATCTTACTAATAAATCAGTTGTATATCAATAATACAGTAATCCATATTGTTATTCTGCTACTGTACATCATTATTATCAATAAGTCCTACTGTCATATTCCTAACAGCAACCTCTAACATCTCAAAATTCATCATTCTGTCCAAAATCCAGCATAACTGTCATCTACGGGAATTAATTCTAAATCCTAAATTAGTTACTGGAATTATACCTCTTAATCATCATTTTAATCATCTAAAATAAAGTTCATCGCATTATCTAATCAACGCTTCGAATGGCATCTCAAACAGCATCCTAAAACTCAAGTTACAGAAACTTAAAACTGATTCTGTCAAAATTATTCAGTATGCATCGACACAAAACACTATGCATCGACTCATCCTGCTTCTTTTTCACGCTATGAGTCGACGCATCCCTCTATGGATCGACTCATTCTAGCTTTCAATACAGCATGTATCAACACATGCATCGCACCGGTCGACTCATCCTGAGTCTCCCACACTCATGTATCGACGCATCCTCCCTTCGCGTCGACTCATCCTGAGCCTTACACTTAACATGCATCAACGCAAGCATGCATGCATCGACTCATCCTGAGTCAAACACCCTCCATGCATCGACTCATCCAGTTTGAGGTCGACACATCCTGCGATTTTCTGCATAATTTTCTACGTTTCTACTGTATTTTCACTACTTGGAATATAATCACAGTCCTACAAACTTCATCCTAACCATGATAATTCATCACCTAATCATTAACCTTTAATACTACATCATTTACACAACATCATATCATCATTTATCCATCGAGAAATCATCAATCATCATCATACATCATTCAATTTAATAACAAAAACAACAATCCTCTAATCCCACATATCAAATATCATTAACCCCATTATAAAGCCAGAACTCCACCCTTACCTTGGATCGAAGGTTGCTCTACAATTTCTGGGTTGAATTCTTCGTTCTTGCCGTTTCCTTCAAAACCAGCAGCTTCACGTTTCCACAATCCTTATTTTTCCTTCTACTGTTTCTTCTTTCTATTCTAACAACACATAATAAAATAACCTAATATTATTAGATTATTCCTTAATGGGCTCCAACTTACACCCCCTTATTACTTATACTCACACAATCAAGACCCACATTAAATAATATTAGCTTCTAACATTATTTCTCATAATAATATAATACCTCAAATATATTATTATTTCTCCATTTAATAAAATAAATTCAATTTAATAATACTTCTTCACAATTATTCCAAAAATAATTTAATTAAGTAATTAATTAAATTACGGGCGTTACAAACTCTCCTAGAGAGTGGCTGCAGAGTCAGCCCTAATAATATGAAAGTTACATTTTCAGCTGGTAGCTTTTCCTAGGTTATAATGCTTCTATTTATAACCTATCTTCCAACTTGATTTGGGCTTCAAATTACAATATATTGGTTGTTACAAATATGCATAAGATTCTGCAAAAAAAAAACAGGTCTTCAATCAAACCTTTCTTAAAAAGTCTCCTTATTTAGAAAGTCAATATTCTTAAATATTCTTCTTGATTATTCCAAACCTTTAAATCAGCATCGCATAGGATTGCATAATATTCTCAGAATATTCTGTATTTGTTAAAATATAATAGAATCAAACACTCCAACTCAACTCAGGTGTGATGTCGTATGATCCTACATAGGACATCTTATCTGACATGTTTCTCCAGATGATGAGAACGTCTCATCTCAACATGTCTCAACATAAAATAGGACTTCTTGTTCCACTTGTTCTTCGCAACAAGTTAACATATTCTATTTAACATATTTTTGCTATATTAGTTTTATCAAACATAATGCCAATTATAAAATCATAGAATTAACAACTATGAAAATTAGAGCTTACTTTGGTGCAAAACTATGGATTTTGGGTCAAAATTGTATGGGAGAAGTGTTGTCATCACAACATAAATTTTCTGGTTTTCGTAGAGCCCGCTTAGCCCGGTCATGTCAGTAAGTCGGGCGCTTAGCATCGTGGAACACGCTTAGCGCGAACTGGGAGTTGAAAATTTATATTTTCTTTATTTGATATGGACTTATGTACTTATATTTTATGTCAATTTATACTTAATTCTGGAGAACTAAAAGTACATGTTAGGATTTTTTTTGAATTCCTATTTGATCAAACATGAAACTTTGTTTATAAGTGTTGTATGTATGATTTGTGATTGGGCGTTGAATTATGCACATGCATCATTGTTGTCAAGAGGCAATGCTTGTTAGTTCTGTGGGAGCTAGTGACTTGTCTTAAATCTAAAGAGGGGTTTGAAATATTAGGGAACGAGATTTTTGTGTGTTATTGGTATACGAAACAGATTTAGTTTCAAGTAAAAACCTAATAAAAATAACAGTAATTGATACCACATGCATGAATACTGCATTTGAGTCTTGCATTAAGTCACATGATGTCTACGTTACAAGGTGAAGTGATGAGCAATATATGTAAATGATGTGATTGTGAAATTGTGGATTTGTGATTATATACTTGTGAATGGTATGATTAATTGAGTGATGCTATGGGTATAGAGCATTTGAAGTGTGAGAATATTTATCTTTATGCAGTATGTTATGCATTATATCTTATTATATGATTTTGATAATTATGTGAATTCTCACTCTTCTGTTGGAATGATGTTTTATACGACACCGCTAAAGTACTGAAGATTAGAGTTGCTTCTAGCAAGAGAGTAGCTGGAGGAGTTAGTTTTTTTTTTTAATTTTCGTATTGTGGTTTTGAGTCATGCTCTAAGAGATACATTATATACTCTATTCTATTTTGTTCTGATTTATTTGAATTATGTGGTAAATTGGCTTTTATGCCTAAGTGGTGAAATGAATGAGTTGATTATGAGATTAATTTTTATATTTGTTATGAATGAAAAAGATTTTGCTGCTACATGCTTATGTGAAAGTGTATGGAAAGCATGAATTTTAATTAAACATTATTGAGCATGACAAGTGTATGTGTGATGATTGAAATATGTGTGACACCCTCGATTGATATGCATGCTATATTACTCTGATTTATGACGTATTATTCTGTGAGGTTTAGAGGGCTCTACAACTCACATCCCTTAAACTCATACCATAATTCAATATGAGAATGGAAGCGGAAGTGTACCTGAGTTTGTCATTGGAATCATTGAAAGTTGCAGGTGTGATCTTTCGATTTGTAGAGTTCATTAGGATTTTTTGAATCTCTTCCTTAAGATTTCCTGATAAATCGTGTATTTCCATCTCTCAACAAATGGGTACAATAATCAATATAAATAAATGTAGATTTATTTCTTAGTTTTCAATATTTTAATCAGACTTTCATCAAATTAGATATTGACTTATATATCTAAATAATAATTTAGTCATAGACTTAATATCAATTAGACCACTTTAATTTTAACTAATTAAATAATAATCCTAACACATAATATTATATTTCTGACTCAAAATTCTAACTTAAAAAGAATTAAAAGATGAATTTCGTTGATGTTTATTAATTATTTATTATTTTTTGGTAGGTACATATTTTGAAGTATTGCGGATTTTTTTTTATTAAAACGAAAAATTAGAATATTCATGTTATAATATTATTTAGTTATTTATTTTTATTATTCAGTTATAATATATTATGTTTTCTAATTTTATTGATGCTTTTTAATTCTTAATTTTTTTGTTTTTAATTTTATTGATGTTTATTAATTTAAATTTATTATATCATTCAATTTTTTATTTTTCTTTTATTTCTATTTCTTACTTATGCATCTTTTCATTTGTTTATTGTTTTTTTTTTTTGTTGTTTATCATAGTTTATCTAATTCTGATTTATTATTAATTTTGAATTTTTATTATTTACGTATATAGGATAAGTTTATTTTCAAAAGTATATTAGTATATGAATTTTTGTCTATATACACTAAGGATTTTTTTTAATTATCAATATAAAATATTTAAATAAAATTTTTAATATATTTCTTTATAGTAATTTCATAAATTTTATTATGCATTACAGGGTTTTTTGATAAAGAAAATTCAAAATTCTCATTAGAGATGTAAATAAATATATGTAAATCTATCGACTAAAATCAAAACAACCTATTAATTAGGGGTGTTTGCGGTTCATTTTGAATCGGTTTTAAGGAAAAAATTCATCCGATTCAAAGATAAATTTATTTGCAGTTCAGTTCGATTTTGAATGATATATTAAAAAAATTCAATTCGATCCGATCCAATTTTATGCAGTCTTATTTGGATCTGTTTTTGGATATCCAAATTTCATATTATATTTGTATTAATATTATAAAACTAATAATAAATCATAGACTTAATATAATATATAACATATAGTATATTAAAAGTTAATATTACAAAAATGAGAGTGATCGATTATGATTGAAATAATAAAAATAAATAGATTATACCAATTTAATAAATATTATTAAAAAATTATTATAATTTAATAATAAATTCACGTAACATATCATACTAATAAAAATTAAATAAGTATGAAAGTATATATATGCGGTTCAGTTTGGTTTGAATCGGTTTTGAAAAATTAATCCTAAATCCGATCCAAATCAATCGGTTTTCACAAAATGACATTCAAACACATCCAATAAATTTCAGTTTTTTTTTGTGGTTTTCAATTTTTTAGATTAATTTTTAATTTCTTATTTGAATTGGTTTAGATTTGAACACCCCTATTATTAGTTATTCAAATTCATTCATTTACAAATAAACTCAACTCAACTGATGATAATCTACCTATTTAATATTATATTTGAGTCACTAAACTTGTGATCCATTGACACAATCA
The DNA here is from genome assembly GCA_948472305.1 of Vicia faba. Classification (NCBI taxonomy): domain Eukaryota; kingdom Viridiplantae; phylum Streptophyta; class Magnoliopsida; order Fabales; family Fabaceae; genus Vicia; species Vicia faba. The sequence goes on along the minus strand of OX451740.1, from coordinate 78,415,844 downwards.
ATTTGACATTAATGATTTATTATTTTATTGTTATTTTTAATGAAAAACAAAATTAATATAAAACTATAAACCATATTTTGCCTAATTATTTATTCACCAACAATATTGCTTCTTCTAAACCAATTAAGACCAATGATTTTATATAATTTTAAGACAACATGTTGTTTATTTATTTTTGTATAATTTCTAATTAATGGATTTTATTAATTATAATATTTTTCCATCCAATTTAAGTATTGATAATACATGCATTTTATAATCTTTTTAAAATTTGAAAAAAAAATCATCAAAATTTGTTATATTTTATATAACAACCCACAAACTTGTTGGAAATCCACCAAATTCTATGATGAATTTCTACCACAATGACAATTTAATTATGAGACAAACAAAGAAAAGAAGACAAGACAAATATTTCTGCAGAGTTTCTCTCTGCCCACAAACTGTGGAAAACTTTCTTAATCACTTGCAACTGCAAATTCTGTGATTACAATGAATTGACTTACTTGACTTCACTTGACTTGCTTTGAAAAATAGGGGTTACTCCCTCTATTTATAACTGAACTTACACCCTAAGCCCAAAGCCCAAAATATCTTTTTGTTACTAAATCAAATCAAATCAAATCTATTCAAATCTATTTAAATCTAAAAAAAATCAAATATTCTTTGACAATATGAATTACAATTTAACACACCACCTAATTCATTGTGTCTAAACTGTCTATGTTCATCATGGCTCTTAGCTTTCTGAATACTTCGACTTGCACTCCCTTCGTCATGATGTCTGCAATCTGATTCTCAGTTCTGCAGTGTTCCAAATTCATCTTCCCATCTGCTACCTGCTCTCGAAGATAATTGAATCTCATTTCGATGTGCTTACTTCGACCATGTGCTATTGGGTTCTTTGCCAGATTAATAGTTGACATGCTGTCTATCTTCATGGTAATTGCTCTATGATTTTTCCCTGTTATCTCTTCGACCAAGTTCACCATCCAAGTTGCTTGACATGCACAAAGAGAAGCAGCTACGTATTCTGCTTCGCATGATGATAATGCCACTACTGGTTTCTTTCTTGAATTCCAAGCAATTGGTGCACCACCTAGCATAAACACATATCCTGCTGTTGACTTTCGATCTTCAGCATCACTACACCAACTCGAATCAGTGTATCCCACTAACTTGTATTCTTTTCCTTTATCAACTGCAGGAAACAAAATGCCATAATCAAAAGTTCCTTTGAGATAACTTAGTATCCTCTTCACTGCTGCTAGATGTGATACCTTTGGCTTCTGCATAAATCTACTTACCATACCTACACTGTATGCTAAGTCAGGCCTTGTATGACAAAGATATCTTAATGATCCAATAAGTCTTCTGTATTGGGTTGGATCAACATCATCTTCATCTGCATCTTTCGACAGTTGCAGTCTTGGTTCTGCAGGTGTCGAAGTTGAGTTGCATTCTTCCATCTCAAACCTCTTGAGAATTTCTCCTGCATATCTTCTTTGATGCATCATCAAACCTCTACTGCTCTTGTAGAATTCGATACCAAGGAAATATGAAATCTCACCCAAATCAGACATTTCGAATTCCTTGCTGAGATCACCTTTGAAGTCTTCGATCTCACTTTTACAGCTACCTGTTATCAACAAATCATCTACATAGAGACATAGTATAAGCAATTTACTCTTGCTTCTTCTTACATATACTCCATGTCCAGTTGTGCACTTCACAAATTCCTTCTCCCTTAGAAAACTATCAATTTTCTTATTCCAAGCCCTTGGAGCTTGTTTCAATCCATACAGGGCTTTATGTAGCCTGTACACCTTTCTTTCTTCGTCATGTTTCACAAACCCAACTGGTTGTTTAACATAGACTTCTTCATCTAAGGGTCCATTTAGGAATGCACACTTCACGTCCATCTGACATATGTGCCAACTGTTTATTTCTGCTAGACCAACAACCAACTTGATTGTTTCGATCCTAGCAACAGGTGCAAAAACTTCGTCGGAGTCTATTCCTTCTTTCTGTAGAAATCCTTTCGCCACAAGTCTTGCTTTGTGTCGAGTTACTTCACCTTTCGAATTCGTTTTCACTTTGTATACCCACTTGACATCAATTGCCTTCTTGCCTTGAGGCAATTCGACAAGTGACCAAGTGTTGTCATCTTCGATAGACTTTACTTCTTCGTTCATTGCTTTCACCCACTTCGAATCTTTTAATGCTTCAGCTGCATTAACAGGTTCGACATCTGCATAGAAAGCATAATGTACCAGCTCACCTTCATTATCTATTACATCATCTGATGTAATCACACAATCTTGCAATCTTGCAGGCATGCGTCTTGTTCTTTGAGGTCTGCTTGTACTTGGTATATCTGCTGGTTCCTCTTGTCGAACTTCTCTTTCGACTTGAGTTTCTGGCTCTTCGAATAGGATTCCCACTGAATCTTTCTTGACATTTGCAGTCCAATCCCATTCTTTAAACTCATCTATGATCACGTCCCTGCTGATCACAATCTTCTTGTTCTCTGGATCGAACAACTTGTAGCCTCCTGTCGAATGATATCCAACTAGGATCATTTGACTTGACTTGTCATCAAGTTTTCTTCTCAACTGATCTGGCACATGTCTATGTGCAATAGATCCAAATACCTTCAAATGACTTAAGCTAGGCTTCACACCAGACCAACATTCTTCTGGAGTAATTCCTTCTAGCTTCTTTGTAGGACATCTGTTCAAAATGTATGTTGCAGTCGAAACAGCTTCACCCCAAAACTCTTTAGGTAAACTCTTGCCTTTCAACATACTTCTCACCATATTCATGATGGTTCGATTTTTCCTTTTTGCAATTCCATTTTGTTGTGGAGTATAGGGTGGCACCACCTCATGCACAATCCCTTCCTTTTCAGATAATCTGTCGAAGTCTTTCGACACATATTCTCCACCACCACCAGTTCTCAAAACTTTGAGCTTTCGACCACTTTGTCTTTCGACCATAGACTTAAACCTGGTAAATACTTCGATCACTTCACTTTTCTTCTTGATCAGGTAAGTCCATAGCTTTCGACTGAAATCATCTATGAATGTAACAAAGTATTTGTTACCTCCCATCGAATCCACCTGGATTAGTCCACATACATCAAAGTATATGACTTCAAGACTAACCTTCGATCTGCTTCCTGCATCCTTGCTGAAGCTATTCTTGTGTTGCTTCGCCTGCACACATTCCTCACATACCTCGTTTGGAATGTCAATTTCTGGCAATCCTGAAACCATATTTCTTCTCTTAAAATCTCTGATGTCTCTGAAGTTGAGATGACCTAGTCTATAATGCCATATCCATTCATCTCTGCTAGCTGCAGTCGAAAGGCACTTGTGCTCCATCACATTCAGTTCAATCTTGAAGGTTCAATTCTGAGACATAGGAGCCTTCAAGATTACTCTCCCATTTGCATCAACGACTCTCATCAACTTATCTTCGATTGACACTTTATAATTCTTTTCGACCAACTGCCCTATACTGAGCAAATTGCTCTTCATGTCTGGTATGTACAACACATTGGAGATTACTGACCTTTTGCCATCTTTCCTCATAATCATAACATCACCAATACCTTCAGCTGCCAGGGTATTGTCATTTGCAAATTTTACCATATTTTTCTTTGAGGGTTTTATATTGACAAACCAGTCTTTCCTTCCAGACATATGTGATGAACATCCTGAATCCAAGTACCATTGGTCCTTGAATCTATCTTCATCTCTTGTTGTGACCATCAGCATCATCTCTTCTTCTTCATGTTTTGTAAGCTTTGCATCACTTTCTTGATTATTTCGTTTTTCTGGACAATCACTCGAATAATGTCCATATTTCTGACAATTATAACATTGAATGTGACTCTTATCAGGTTTTCGACCACCACCTCTTCCTCTATTTGCAACACCACCTCTTTGGTTGCCTTGGTATGGTCGTCTTTGATTCGACACGTCTCCTTCGATTTGGTTTCTTCTACCATTCGATTTGTTGTAGCCACCTCTACCTCTGTCGAAATACTTTGCCTCTGCCTTTGGTCTCTTTTGCTGAATGTGCCTGCAAGGCCACATCACTCTTCGATTTTCCTGCAGCTCTTTCGTTCATTCTTTGTTCATGAGATTCAAGCATCCCTTGAAGCTCTTCTTTTGTAAATTTCGACAAGTCTTTCCCCTCTTCTATCGCCACCACTATGTGGTCGAACTTAGGAGCTAAATATCTCAAGATCTTTGACACAACAGCTCTTGTTGTTAACGCTTCTCCACATATCTTGATTTGATTTATTAGTTTTGTAACTCTAGTGAAGAAATCAGATATGTTTTCACTGTCTTCCATCTGAAGCAGTTTATAGGTCTTTTTGTGAGTTTGTAACCTCACTTCTTTCACCTTCTCAGCGCCTCCAAAAGACTTCTCAAGGATCTCCCAAGCTTCTTTTGCAGATTCTGAATCACTAACCTTTTCGAAATTGTCTGGGCTGACACATTGATGAATTATAAATAATGCTTTATAACTCAGCTTCTCAGATTCTGTGTATTTCTTCTTTTCTTCTTCTGAAGCGTTTTCGCCAAGCGCTTCGATTCCATCTTTTACAAGGTCCCAAAGACCTTGACACCTGAATAAGACTTTCATTTGTTTGCACCAATTCTCATAGTTGTCAACTTTCAGATTTGGTAGCGTTGCTGGATAGTTTGCATTCCCATAACTTGTCATCGTGAATTCTTCAATCATTCTTGATTGACACTTCCCTTGAATCAAAACAAAAGCTCTTGATACCAGATATTGGAAATCCACCAAATTCTCTGATAAATTTCTACCACAATGACAATTTAATTATGAGACAAACAAAGAAAAAAAGACAAGACAAATATTTCTGCAGAGTTTCTCACTGCCCACAAACTGTGGAAAACTTTCTTAATCACTTGCAACTGCAAATTCTGTGATTACAATGAATTGACTTCACTTGACTTGCTTTGAAAAATAGGGGTTACTCCCTCTATTTATAACTGAGCTTACACCCTAAGCCCAAAGCCCAAAATATCTTTTTGTTACTAAATCAAATCAAATCAAATCAATTCAAATCTATTTAAATCTAAAATAAATCAAATCTTCTTTGACACTATGAATTACAATTTAACAAAACTCAATCCATAAATTAAAGTTAATTTAAAAAAATTGAGGATTAAACTATGAACTTAATTCAAAATGAATAAATTGTATAATAGATTAGATAAGTCCAGTCTAACTCGTGTTTAATTGTCATAGATTTCACATGGTAATCATATTATTCTTCTTCCGTCTCACAATAAATGACTTATTTAAAATAAAATAATATTTTAAAAATAAATAATTCATTTTAATTTTTAATATATTTTTTTTCAATTTTACCATTTAATTAATTACACTTTTATTATTTCTAATATATGATTAGAGTATTATAATAAAAATATTATTTTATATTTTATTTTAATATACTTTTTCTTAATAGGTATGAAATAGTGTGTTGGGTTGTTTATTACTATATACAAAGAGAATAGTTGATAAGGATTTCCCTTGTCCATGCACTAACCCCAAAATGTCGCGTAATTGTAAAGACTTTCTGTTTGTTTTGTTTACCACACTTTCAATTGACATGACTTCACCTTATCCTAGCACAACATTCATCTCATAATAAATCCACCAAAAAGTAGCAAACTTTTTGTCTCAGATCTATCAAGGGGTCTAGCTAAAAATGAAGATGTCATGACACAAATATTGGCCTCATTGGTGGGGTTTGACTCAATTATTGAGGCCACCAGGCTTTAACTAGGGACACATTCCTTTGTTGAAACATAGTGTGGTTGCCTCATGGTGCCAGGATAATGTTCCTTAAATTCGATCCCCAACGTTGTTGGTTTCGTTTACTCCACATATCAATAATATAAAATATTCGTTTTTAACCACTTTGAGAAAAGAAAATATCTGAGTGACTATTTCTGAGAAGCAGGTTAGTATATGACAAACACATGTAGTTCATTTGCATGAGTACAGCTGACACAACACACTTTTTCATAAACCAATACCAATTTAGTTGATTGTAATGAGAAATAGTGTTTTGCACTTTTCAAAATTATTATTGGTTTGTGTACAACATTGACAATAAAGACTGGTCCACCTGGAAGGAACCAGAAACTAGTAGTGAAGTCGGAGCAGCGGAGCAAGCTTGAGATACAGTGGAGAGGGGTGAACTTGCAAGGTTAGCAATCTAACCGCTAAATCAGTGACTAAATGAAAAGCACTATGAAAGTGAGAGTGAATTGAATATCTGAAATGACACGATTTGGTCTATATATGACATGGACGGTTAGAACCGTCCGTATGTGATCCAGCTCAATTCACTACAGCAAGAGGGCATAATTACAAAAATAAATGGTTAAAAATATTCTTAAAGCTTGAAACATGGTACAATCAATAAGAGAACTGCTCAAGGACTAAGAAAGATGCAAGAGGTCCACTCATAAGTGTCTTTAACATCACTTCTATGACCTCATTCCCAACTGTAGACTGGAATAGGTAAATGCACATGGCAAGTGTCCGAAATAGTTTTAGCTAATTATTACCACAGGAATCACAAACAACGTTAGTAACAACAAAATGAAGTCTTACTTTTAATATCTTGCTGTTGAAGGTTTGGCCACCTAACACCTCTCAAAAATATGAAACTTTTTATCCAAGAAATATCAGTGTATAGACACAGTAGCACGCGCACACATCAGAAGGGAGCTGAAATCACGTCAGAACTAACTCCCGAACTGGATTAGTTGGTCCCGTGGGCCGGATACGGACAGTGAAAAAGAAGAAAAAAAAATTTCAATATACGCCATAATGTTCTATCTAGAACCATGCTTGGGACGGGCTATGCCATATACACTCACAAATAAATAAAAACTCAAGAAATACGCACACATGGGAGTGAACAGCAAGAATAATCAGTGTTTGCAAAGCATAATTATCCCTGTTCACAAGTAAGGTCAATGCAGTGAAAGTTGTAACATGAAATATTGAATAGATGTAGAGTTCTCTCCTAAGCAGAGAAAGTGTTTTAGCAATCGAAATTTACAACATTTTATTTTCAAAGTCGGCAGTGCTTTAGCATCTGAATGCAGCATGGCCTGCCTTGGATCATAGGTTATCAATCTACAAATGTGTAGAACCAACTCCATTAAAGTTTATACAAAGACAAAAATATAGACAAATAGAAACTAGTTGGTACTCATAACAAACTCAATTTACCCACTTGATTAGATTTTGAATAGAATGGCCAACCACATTGTTGTATCTATCTAATTGTTTTTCTTCATACAAGCATCTACCTTAGATCTTTGCAATTACCAACTTCCAACTCATTGAATCACAAAGAAAAGGTCTTTGTGCCTTTTCCTTTTGTCCATCATAACCACCCAATCCTAGAGACCTTTTTCTATTCTCATTTATAACTACCAACCTAATCTGCCAGATAAAGAAACTTGGTTAACAAGAAAAGAGCCAAAATGAAGGTATGTCTAAACTCTCCAAATTTAGAAAGAAAAATTTCTTCCAAACCTTTGGCTTAATCCATGCCTTTACTTCTTGCAGTTGTTTCAATGGATTCATCGAAAACTTCAGCAGAATAATATCGATCCCTCCAAGGATTTCACTCTTGGTATTCAGCTCTTATTATTATTCTTATTTCTTTTACTCCAATATGTATCAATAATACCATTATTTGTGAGCAATAATTTAACTAAAAAGTCACTGTATATGTTACACATCTCTATATAAATTAAAGTTAAGTTGTTATTAGACTTTTCAAATTGATCAGAATTTAAGACAACTATTGTTCCGGAATCATCTGTATATCACTGTCAAAAGGCCCTAATTCACATTTCACTATCTGATTATAATCCTTCTTTTGGAAATCCAATTTCAGGAAAACCTTGTCTTACAGTGCAGCTATCGCTCGAGAGCCAATACTCTCAGTCAAAGCCAAGCTTTAGTTCCATTAACCAGTACCAGAGTTTCTTAACGTCGCGCCATCAGGAAAGTCAAGCATCTTGGTGCAGAGAAGAAGGAACATCTGCAGCCATCTCCGAGCTCTTAGAAGGCTTTCTGACAATTGGAACACTCGGTGCAGATGCAGTTACCAATGAGCCAGCAACACCAACATTTGCCACGTCTTTAGAAAACTTACCAAAGAAAGATGCAGACTTGACAGAAACTGATCTGAAGCTCATTAGTTATGAGCTTGAGAAATTCCTGGAGGCTGAAGAAGAATCATCTGGAAGTCATAGCCGTCTTAGCAACATCACACTTAACGAGAAGCAAAAAGATGGATCCGAAGCTGAAGATTGCGGAAACAAGGCATTATTTCCACTGCAAGGATATTTATTGGGGTCATCGTTCGAAATACCAGAGAAAGTAGAAGTGAAGAAAGAGAGGGCATCACTTGCTGAGCTATTTCAAAGGACAAAGACAACAGATGAAGACTGTATAGAGACAAGAGCAAAAGAGACACAAGCCAAGCATGCACATAAGTCTGCCATGCATAGTATGAAAAAGATGTTGAAAATGGTTCACAGCTCTTCAAAAAGCTGTAAAACCACAGGGAATATCGCTGATTCTACTACAACCAATACCAAGTTCAGTAAGGTGAGTCCCTAGCACAATTTCTCAGTATTTTATCTTGAACACTCGTGAAACAGTCATAACATGTTATTTGGTTTATTCATCTGAGTATACAGGTTCTACGTAAGTTTAACCGAAAAGTCTATCCCAAAGATACCATGAATGCAAAAAGTGTTGCTAAATCTTACAAAGGAAAGATTAAAAATCTTTCCTGTGATATTGGAGACACCACAAACACAGGAAAACACTGTGAGACCAACTGGAACCATATCCTAAATTGCGGTGGTTCGACTGGAAAAAATGAGCACTGGATCAAAACAGATACAGAATGTAAGTACTAAATATTTGTAGAATCTATTATTCTCGCATGCAAAAAATTGATAAATATATTTATGCATTTTGCCTAATTTATAACTGTTGGTAATGTAGATTTGGTGCTGGAGCTGTAGCAACTTATGCTGTAAGAAAGTGTTAATAAATTGAGCCTCTATACTGGACTTCTCAAGATTAGATTAGTATTTCATAGTGTGATGGTGTTGTGCATGTATTTTGAGTGGGAACTGATAATACATTCAATAAACTTGTGAGTTTCATGAAAGCTTCCAAATAAGTAGACAGTAACTCATTTGGAAGCTAGTTTCATTTCATGTGAGCTCTTAAGCTAGTCCAACTGAACGTGTTATGCATGAACTTTTGGTTACTTGTACTAGTTGCATATGAATTCTTAAAAATCATTCTTGCATCTCATGCGAGGTAAATATATGCATTCTGTAGTAAAACTTGAGAGCTTAATGTTTCAATATTGTGAATTTTACATGTGTGGTAGAAAACTACAAAACAGATGAACATGAAGTGAACTCAGAACAAATTGTCAGATAAATCAATTTAACACAACTTAAGATCCATCATCTCTTGGGAGAAAATCCGCAAACGCAACCGAACAAACCAACAATAAAATCTCTTCTAAATGTCAAATATAACGACAATCAACAAAATACATAAAACAACACAATACAATTTTAACATGGAAAACTTCCGTTAACTAGGAGTAAAAAACTACGGGACCCGTAAGCCACTTAAAATCTCCATTATAATTAATAATGGGTACAAGCAAGATTCTCTCTAACACTAGTTAGAGGCATACATAAACATCATCAAGATTTTGAATCAATCTTAGAATACAACAAGAATCAAGAGAGACAAAACAACCCAAAATTACCAAGAAATTCAGATCTCAAAGATGGACTAGACAGATCGACTTAGAAAATTCTGAATCCAATGAAAATCGTTCAGAATGTGCTGCTATGAGTCATGAACGTTGTGTCAAAATTTCAAGACGATCCGACCATTGGATTTTGTGAAACTCCGATTTTCTGGGACTGATTTGTGCAGAATTGGAGCTGCGGGAATATGGTTTTCTCTCTAACTTTTCTTGTTGTTTTTCTCACACAATAAATGAATAACTTAATTCTCTTTATTGGATAATAACAAAGCCATAGACACACATGAACAACTAACCCACATTTATTTGGACCTCTCTAAATAAGAGGGGTAGCCCAACAACATCTTTATTCATTGTTCAATAATCTTGAAAAGACCGAGAAAGTGGTAAAAGAAGAAGCTCTCAAAAGTCAGGTAAATTTCAACAACACTTCCGATTCAAGTCGTACTGTAGAAGAAAGAGGTCAAAATAATTACAAGGGTTAAATATGTTTTTGATCCCTATAAATATCACAATTTTTCTTTTAGTCCCTATAAAAAAAATTGAATTTTAGTCTCTATAAAATTAATTTTGCACACAGTTTTAATGCCTGTAGAAGGACTAAAACTGCGTGCAAAAGTAATTTTATAGGGACTAAAAGTCATTTTTGGTAATTTTATAGGGACTAAAAACATATTTAACCCTAATTACAATAATAGAGGAAGAGTAAATTATAAAGACAGAGCCCGAGGAAAATATGGAGAAAGAGGACTTGGTAACCTTAACTAATAGAGAGACAACAACTTCAACGGTTTCAATCCAGCACATCAAGGAAGAAGTGGTCATAATTTTGGATCTACATATCGTGGCAGAGGAAGAGGTAACTACAATCAAGAAATGACGAATTATAGTTGTTATCATTGTGAAAAATTTGGATACAAAGCAACTGATTGAAGATATAAACATCAAGCAAATGTGACAGAAAATTCGTATAAAAATACTGGTGAGTACTTTGAAAATCCACAAAATTTATTTTTGACAAGTAATACATTTTCAGAAGAGGAAAATATTTGGTATCTGGATATTGGGTGTAGTAATTATGCCATTTTGGCTTTTTAGTTTAAAATTCTCTCAAAAGATTAGACTTTTGTCAATCCTTGTAGTGATGCGAGCTACTATTCTTCTATGATATGTAGTGAAGTGATATATTTTTCACTTGGGTGTTGAGTGAGGCTTTGTTGATTTTAAAATCTAAGCTTTATCCTCCACTTTGAGATGATGCAAATTCTCCTTTCTCATAATCGTGAGTAGTAAGTATGATCTTCCACTCGGATAAGACAATGATGTCTCGTTTCTTAAAATTAACCAACACACTTGTGTTTTTAAATTTTTTAAAGGTGAACTACGAGTGCCCTGATCCCCTATTGCACGGAAGGTGGTACGTGGGCACTAAAGGTTCGCAACTGCGGCGGGTGCAAAATTATAAAAAAAATACTTTTTTTCTCATCTCCACAATCTATTTTTGTATACAATAGTTATAGCCAAAATACACAAATTTACAAAGAGGTTCTTGTGGAGTACCGTAGATGTTTAGGGTGCTAATACCTTCCCTTAGCATAATCAATCCCCGAACTTAGATTCTCTCCTCCTCTTTTTTTTTTGGGTTATTCGCTCTTTTCCCATTTCTTTGGAAACAATAATGTATGGTGGCGACTTTTATTTTGATCTGTGCGGGTTAAGTCAATTCAATGGCTTAGTCTCAACATTTCTCCGCTACACAACTACATAAGAAATATGCGAGAAAGTAAAGTGCAGAATTTAAACCTAAACTATTACATCCCGTTAGCAGTTACATAATAAGAAAAAGATGCGGAAAGATAAATCTAAACTATTACAAGATATATACGACCTATACATTCGTCTAAAAAATTTAAAGGCAAAAAGAAATAAGGAAAACGTTAAGAAAAAGTGTTCGAATGTTTGTTTATATTTTTTTATTAAATAATTTGAAGTTAATTAAATAGTTAAAACATTAAATCTAATTAATTTTAATTAATAAAAATACCTAAAGTCTAATTAGTTTTAATTTTAAGAAAATATTAATTAACCTAGTAAATTAGTAAATAATAATATGTCAGAATTACTTATTGATTAAAAAACCAAAAACCTAATTTATTAGGGTTTTAAAAAAAAATTAAATTAATTAATTATTGATTAAGAAAAAGGATAAAATTAGGGTTAGAAATCAAAGAATTAGGTTAAAAAAAGGAAAAAAAGGGTAAAATTGCATGAGTTGGGTGTTGAACCTACACCCTCTAACCTTCTCACTGCCTTGCTTGCCACTGAGCCAAACGCTCGTTGGTGTCTGAGAATAGAACGTGAATAATATATTGAAGACCTGCGTGTTAGATGAAAAATAACAAAAATCATTGCAGCGCGGATGGATCGAACCCACGTCCTCTACATCATACGCCTTCGTCTTGACCAGCGGTGCTATGCCCCCATTCGTTCATATAACTGAAACAATTAAATATAATATAAAAAAATATATGGACTGGAGAGGCGTCGGAGCCCTAACTCCGGTCGTCTTCTCCGATGAGCCCTTGTTTTGTACCTACGAAAATAGAGCACATTAGTGATCAAATAGAACCTTCCCCCCTAAATTGAGGGTTGCGATTTCTATGGTGGCCTTAGTTTTGGCTAAAACGTCCTGCATAATGAGATACAGGGAAAATAATTCAAATCAATGTAAACATGGTGATGAGGTATTCCGGCGTTATGGGACTCATGCAAGGGATCAAACCTGCATTGTTTTATCTCAGGAACATGTTAGCATGGTTAGTATGAATAAAAACGACATAAAAAGAAAATACGAAATTCATAAAAATAAGGAAATCGGTGATGCATGTAGTGCAGGTTTCAAGCCTCTTTGGTCATCAAGAATGATCAAGACTTACTCTGCAATGTCTCAGAGATTGATATGAGTGGGTGGTTTGCTTTGAGAAGGGTTGGAACAATGATTTCGAGTTTACCCTAGTTTGGGAAAATTTTGAGGTTTTGAGAGTGTTCTTTGAGGAAAGTTTTTCATTGTCCCTCTTGCCTGAATGTGAAGAGTATTTATAAGAGAAAAGATTAGGTCAATACATGGGCTTGGACTTCTTGTAAAATAACCTTTTGATTTTGTTTGGAAATATGTTGGAATAAGACAAAAGCATGCAGATTTGATACTAAAATAGGTTCACATAGTTGACAATGTGATCTTGGGCCTCCACAAGATTTTAATCAAAAGCCTTTTATGCCTTATACCTCCACTAGATATTTATTTGATTTAATTTTCATTTAAATGAACAAAAATTCAAATAAAAGAAATAAACATCATAAAAATATGTGAAGGGGTTTGTGGGGGTCCCCTAATATGTCATAAACACATTTTAACTTCAAAAATTAGACTCATTAGTCAAAAAGTCCAAAATTGTTCAATTGATGTTTCATGCAATTTCATAAAATTACCCAACTTGTGCAACCCATAACTTTATCAATTTTTGTCATATGAAGGTGATCTGGGACTTTTTCAAAAGATGAAGATGTCCTATACAACTTTCATGTTGGTCATTTTTCCATTTGAAGATTTTAACTTGATGTAAATTACTTTGACAAAAAGTGGATTTTTGTTAACTTTTAAAATGACCTGTAATGTTTTGATCCATATCTCTCAAATGAAGCATTTTTGGCCTTGATCTTAGAGTGATAAAGTTGTAGAGAATTGAATTTTCATCAAAATGGGCCTTGGTTGAAAATTTTATGATGAAGCATGTGAAAGTTATGCTTGGTCAAAGTTCAGTTGACTTCTCTTAAAGAAAACCCTAATTTATCAACTTTTGATTTTTGATGAATCTTGAGTTTTCTTGATGAGTCATGATAAAACCCTGATCAAATGATGAATGTGAGTTCAAAATATTGATGTTGACCAAAAATCTTGAAGTTTGACTGTATGTTGACCACAATTGACTTTTTGTCCAACATAGTTGATTTTCAATCATCTGAGCAATTGACTGAGCAAATTTGTGATGTAAGGTATGAAACTTGATATGGGAATTCTTTGAAGCATATGAGGAACTATGAAAATCACTTGAGGAATTAGAAGTCCCATTTTCCTTGAGAATACCAAAACCCTAGTTGTAGGCCATTGCTTAGGAGGAGGATTCATCTGATCAATTCTTGAGTAGTTTTGAGCATTTGAAAAACCTTAGGAGCATGAGAAGATATCTTGAAATGGGAGGGAAAATTTTGGGGTACAACTCTGCCCCTGTTCAATCTTCTTAAACCTGAAGAGTAAGATTGGCATGTCCGCCATTCGGGATCTTAAGGTGGAAGAGGATTGAACACTTAAGTGCCCAGAAATTTGCACTCACTGGTGCACTAAGTAACGCTGTCGGTTGATTATATTGCTTGAATAGGCTTAAAGATGCAATTCGGAGGGGTGATAGAGTGTCGTCAGAGATGGACTTACAAATGCCATCTAAAGTAGTTGTTGATAGGAATATCAGAATGAGTCTACGCCTGACTGTATCTGAAGAATGCTTTTCAGAAAATCTTTGAAGGGAAATGCTTTTCAGAACAAAGCCCTGAAGGAGATGCTTTTCAGAATAAACTTCTAAAGGAGAATGATTTTCAAAATAAACTTCTGAAGGGGAATGCTCGCCAAAACTCGGTCTCTAGGGGGAATGCTTTTCAGAATTCTATCTTTGAAGGGGAAATGCTTTTCAAAATGAAGCGTTGAAGGAGATGCTTTTCAGAATAAACTTCTAAAGGGGAATGCTTTTCAGAATAAACATCTGAAGGGGAATGCTCGCCAGCACTCGATCTCTGGGGGGATGCTTTTCAAAATTCCATCTCTGAAAGGGAAATGCTTTTCAGAACGGAGCGCTGAAGGAGGTGCTTTTCAGAATACAATTCTGAAGGGGAATGATTTTCAGAATAAACTTTTGAAGGGGAATGATTTCCAGAATAAACTTCTGAAGGGGAATGGTTTTCAGAATAAACTTCTGAAGGGAAATTCTCACCGGAACTCGGTCTCTAGGGGGAATGCTTTTCAGAATTTCGTCCCTAAAGGGGAAATACTTTTCAGAACAAAGCGCTGAAGGAGATGATTTTTAGAATAAACTTCTGAATGGGAATGCTTTTCAGAATAAACTTATGAAGGGGAATGCTCGCCATAACTCGCTCTCTGTGGGGGGGTGCTTTTCATAATTCCGTCTCAGAAGGGGAAATGCTTTTCATAAAGAAGCACTGAAGGAGATGCTTTTCAGAATAAACTTCTGAAGGAGAATGCTTTTTAGAATAACCTTCTGAAGGAGATGCTTGGTCATGTAGATAGTCGCCCCGTCATGTTTCGAGAATTGATCCATAACCTGTCTATAATTTACTGGTAGTATATGTCCGTTTGTGAATTTAACCTGAAAAGGCAAAGTTAGTTTTGTGCAATGTCATGATGTATGTAATGTATTACGTAACGATTCTCTCAAAATAAATGAGAATAGTATATGCGTTTCGTATGCATATGTCATGATTTTACTTATGAATAATGTATAAATGTAATGTGTTACTGGAGCGTATCAGTAGCTTTGTATAACAATGTCTGGGTGGGGAAAATAAATCCATGATTGTTGCTGAGGATGAAGATTGTAATTCTTTCGCCTTGTTTAGAACGTCCTTATTGGGGATTTCTGCTTTCTGTTTGAGGACATGCTGCTGGGGATATTTGATTTCTGCTTGGGGAAAGAAGCATTCTAGGAGAAATGGTTGTTGTCATTCTTTGAAGGATTTGATTCATGATTGCGGGTAAAAGAGATGGATAATCCTATGATGTGTTGTCTGACCAAGTTTTGTATATGAGTATTAACTCTTCTAGGGAGGACCACACTGGATGATATCTGGCCGGAGAGAATCTTGTCGGGGAATAGTAATATTGGAGAAATAAACTCCGTTGGGGAAATAAACTCTGTAGATTATGCTGAGGAGATATACTCTGACGGAAATTAGTTTGTGAAAATTGCTCTGTGGGAATGTATGGTCAACTTTGAACGTTATCCCAACTCCTGGAGTCTCTTGTAAATGCAAATATTGTTTTCCTGCATATATTTGTAAATGGTAATCATATTCAAATGCATATGTTCATTCAATATGATCATTATACGTCTTTGCAAACAAAACAGAGAAAGTAAAAATAGTTTTTGAATTTGAAACTGATTGCATTGATTTGGAAAATTTGCCTATAAATAGACAGTTTTATACAAAGAGACAAGAAATCCTAGTAAGCGGAAATCGTCGTAAAAGAAAAGGTGTATAAAGAGAAACAAATAAAAACTACTATGTGGAAATGATCCCATCGAGATTCAACTCTGCTATTGCTCCTATATCTTCTAGCATCTTATCCCTCGTTGTTGGAAGAAGTTAATCAAACTGATTTGTACCCTATAAACTTGATGTCGGTAATTATGCTGGCTATAAGTAGATGAATGATCCAACGGGGCATAATTATACACTTTAATCCCTAACTTTTTCCTGGACCTCCCTTTCGGGTTTTCAGTCCACTGGGATATACTTTTTTTCCCAAGCTGCCTTTTCAGGTTTTCGAATTGCCAGATGTACATTTTTTATATATATATATATATCCCTAATTTTTGCCCGAACCCTTTTGGTTTGTCGGGATGCCCTTATTTTTTCCTAGGTTAGTCAACCTAGCGGGTCTCTTTTATGCGTAGTATTTTTTGACTATATCTGCATTCACAGGGTGTGGAAGATCTTCACCGTCCATGGTGGTAAGTATCATAGCACCGCCTGAAAATATCTTCTTAATCACAAAAGGTCCTTCATATGTGGGAGTCCATTTGCCCCTGGGATCACCTTGGGGTAAGATGATGCCCTTTATAACCATATCACCAGCCTGGTACACCTAATGTATGACTTTCTCGTTAAAGGTCTTGATCATGCGCTTCTAGTACATATGACAATGACAAACATCCGCCAGCCTTTTCTCATCAATCAAATTTATCTGGTCAAGTCTAGTCTGAATCCATTTGTCTTCATACAGAATCGCGTCTTTCATAATCCTTAGATAAGGAATTTGGATTTCGACAGGTATGGCATTCTCCATACCGTAGACTAGAGAAAACGGAGTTGCCCCAGTTGATGTATGTGCTGAAGTGCGATAACCATGAAGAGAAAATGATAACATCTCATTTCAATCTTTGTATGTCGCTGTCATTTTCTGCAAAATTTTCTAGATATTATTGTTGGCGGCTTCCACTGCGTCATTCATCTTTTGTCGATACAGAGAAGTGTTATGATGCTTAATCTTGAACAACGTGCAGAGTTCTATGATCATAGTATTGTTAATATTGGTACCATTATTCATGATGATCCTTTCAGGGATGCCATACCGATAAATAATGTTGTGTTTTTGATGAACCGAGCCATAACATTCTTGGTAACAGATGCAAACAAGGCTGCTTCAACCAACTTTATCAAATAATCAATAGCGACCAGGATGAACGATGTCCATTAGATGCAGTAGGCTTAATCTCTCCAATCATATCAATGCCACATATTGAAAACACCCAAGGAGAAGTCAATACATTCAGAGGAACCATAGGCAAATGTACTTTGTCAGTATAAATCTGGCATTTGTGACAAGTTCTGGAATGATGATGGTAATCATTTTCCATAGTCGACTAATAATAACCCGCTCTTAGAATTTTCTTAGCCATTGTATGCCCACTGGAGTGAGTACCAAAGACCCCTCCGTGCATGTCTTCCACAATCTTCTCAGCTTCCTTCTTGTCTACACAATGAAACAGAGTTGAATCGTGATTGAGCTTGTACAAAGTTTCGTTACTCAGAAAGAATTTGGCAGAGAACCTCCATAGAAATTTCTTGTCATTAATAGATGCCCCTTCAGGATACTCTTGAGTCTCGAGGTATCTTTTCACTTCGTGATACCAAGGCTTTTCCTCCACTCCATTAATATCAACTTCGTAGCAATGTGTCAATTCATCTACACTCTCAATAATAACTCGAGGAGCTTCATTGTCCCATCTAACTTTGAACATAGATGACATGGTAGCCAAGGCGTCAACCAATTGATTCTCTTCTCGCGGAATATGTTCAAAAGTGATTTCTTTGAAGCATGGAATTAATGTCAACACATGCTCTCGATAAGGAATGAGATTTAGATGTTTCGTATCCCATTCTCCCCTGATCTGACTGATTACTAGGGCTGAATCCCTATATACATTCAGAAATTTAATTCTCATAACGATATGAGCCTTGATACCCATGATGCACGCTTCGTATTCTGCCGTGTTGTTGGTACAATCAAAATATAATATGGCGGTGAAGAGCATATGGAAACCCTTGGGAGAGACAATCACAGCACCAATCTCATTACCAAGCGCGTTGGAAGCTCCATCAAACACCATAGTCCATCGGGATCCTTGCTCAGGACCTTCATACGGTCCAGGCTCTTTGCAATCGGTAACTAGCATAATATTCCCATCTGGGAACTCGAAAATAATAGACTGATAGTTATCTACCGCTTGATGAGCCAAATGATATTCCAATACACTTACTTTGATTTCCTTCTAAGTAGTGTACTGAATTTCGTATTCGGTCAAGACTATTTTCCATCTTGCTATTCTTCCAGAGAGTTCGGGTTTCTCGAATATATACTTTATTGGGTCCATCTTAGAGATCAATAAGGTATTATGAGTCAACATATACTGTCTTAGTCGGCGAGCAGCCTATGCCAAAGTACAACAAGTTTTCTTGAGTAGTGAGTATCTTGTTTCACAGTCAGTAAACTTTTTTCTAATGTAGTATATTACATGCTATTTTCTAAAAGACTCGTCATGTTGCCCCAATACATACCCCATTGAGTTCTCTAGCACCGTTAGGTACATGATCAGAGGTCTTCCTTCAACTGGTGGCATCAGAATTGGAGGTTCCTGAAGATATTCTTTGATTTTGTCGAAGGCTATCTGATAATCGTCGTTCCACTTCACCACTTGATCTTTCTTTAGTGACTTGAAGATTGGCTCACAAGTAGCGGTCAAATGGGAAATAAATCTAGCAATGTAGTTCAATCTTCCCAGGAAACCTCTGACTTCCTTCCCAGTACGGGGAGTTGGAAATTCTTGAATGGCTTTAACCTTGGCGGGATCAACTTCACTAGCTTTACCACTAACGATAAAACCTAGGAGTTTATCAGATCTTACCCCAAAGGTGCACTTGTTTGGATTCAACCTTAGTTTGTACTTCTTTAATCTATCAAACAGATTATGCAGGTTGTTAAGATGTTCTTCTTCAGTCTGAGATCTGGCTATCATGTCATCAACGTAAACCTCTATCTCGTAATGGATTATATCATGGAACAAAGCTACCATAGCACGCTGATATGTTGCACCAGCGTTCTTCAACCCAAAAGGCATAAATTTGTAACAAAAAGTGCCCCATTGTGTGACAAGTGTAGTCTTCTCCAAGTCTTCAGGTTCCATCTTGATTTGATTATACCCGGAGAAACCATCCATGAAGGAAAATACTTTGTGCCGAGCGGTGTTGTCAACTAGAACATCAATATGTAGAAGCGGAAAGTCATCTTTGGGGCTTGCCCTATTCAGATCCTTGTAGTCTATACACATACGCACCTTGCCATATTTCTTAGGTACTGGCACCACATTTGTAATCCACTGATGATATGATGTCACAAGTAGGAAAACTGCGTAGAATTGTTTCATAACCTCAACCTTGATCTTTTCAGACATCTCGGGATGCATACGACGAACCTTATGCTTTATAGGAGGACAAACTTCCTTCATCGGTAGACGGTGAACCACAATATTATTATCAAGCCCTGGCATGTCCTCATACGACCAAGAAAAGATCTCAACATAGTCATGCAACATATGGATTAAACTCTTTTTGACATTGTCTTCTAGGTTAACACCTATCTTGATTTCTTTCTTGTCTTCTTTAATACCCAATTTTACAACCTCGACTGGCTTTTCATGTAGTTGTATGGCTCTTTCTTCTTGCATTAACAACCTAGCAAGCTCTCCAGGTATTTCACAATCTTCCTCACCTCTATCCTCTGCTTGATTGATCGGATTTTCAAAGTCATAATTGGAAATAGCAAAATTGTTATAAATGGGATCCAGGGTGGACATGGATCTGCAATTTGTTGCGTGGGTGTGTGTAAGAATACATAGATATTTTGAAAATAATAAAGTAAAAGTAAGACAAAGAGCGCAAAATTTGAATGCAAATGTCCAATGATTTATTAAATCAAAATATGCTGATGAATAATGACAACTCTAACAAATGGAACATTGTGCCCCGAGTATGGCACAAGGCTTAAAGTTTATTGTTTAAATTACATTACCCAAAAACTTGAAAGTAAGAAAACAGGAAATATCATTTGCTCATGACTAAAGAAGATTGGTATAAATTCTTCAGTCTTCCAATTATTGAGCCCGCTGTCAATAGTAGGGAAGATCTCATTGTCTATGTTGCAGTCATTGTCAAATTCTTCCACAGTGTTGATATCATTAATGTCAGTGTCATGATTATGCATAGGTGCAGTGATCACATTAGGAGTCTCATAAGGATCAAATTCAATTTCCTTAGCATCAATCATGTCTTTGATCTTATTCTTTAGAGCCCAACAATTGCTAGTGTCATGCCCGGGGCTGTCAGAGTGATACACGCACCTTGCGTTGGGGTTGTAGCAGGGAGAGGAAGTGTTGGGATTCTGAGGAGGTTCTCTTAATGTAACTAGCCATGCCTTCAAAATGTTTCGTAATTCTTGAGCCAATAACATGTTGATCTTTGTAAACTGTCTCCTAGGTGCCTCCTGCCTACGCTGATTATTCTGTTGTTGTTGCACTGGCGTTGGATTAGAAATTATTACTGCCCCCATAGATTGTTGTGATCGCTCTTATTACGACCATTCTGGCCATACACAACATTGGATTCTCTCTTACCATTATAAGCCTTCTTCACAGTATTTGACAATGTGGTCACTTGAATTTTACCACTTCTAATTCCATTTTCCACATGTTCCCCGGTTAATATAAGTTCAGTGAACCTAGTTGAAGAACTTCCAAGCAGATGATTATAGAAAGTACCGGTCAGTGTACTCATGAACATATCAACAGACTCTCTGTCAGCCAAAGGAGGTTGGACTCTTCCTGCGAGATCTCTCCACTTCTGTGCATATTCTTTAAAGCCTTCATTAGAGCCCATGGCCATTCTCTGCAGTTGCATGTGGGTTGGTTCCAAATCAGAATTATATTGATATTGTTTGTAGAAGGCTATAGGAAAATCTTCCCAAGTGTGAATATTGGCACCTCCAAGTTGATAGTACCATTACAATTGTGTCCCAGATAGACTCTCTTGAAATAAATGCAACCATAATTTCTTGTCAGCAGTATGTGGTTGAATTTTCCGAACATATGACCTCAAGTGCAGCTTCGGGAAGGAAATGCCATCATACTTAGAAAAGACATGAGTTTTGAATTTATGAGGGATGACAACTCCTAAAACCAGACCCAAATCATCAAAGTTCAATTCAGGAACTTTCTGGATCTCTATAGCTCTCAGACGCTCTTCCAGCATCTTATACTTCTCATCACCAGGGGGATATTGCTCATCCAAATAATCATCTTCCTCTTCATCAGGAAATTTGTCAGAACCAGGATTGCTCTTTTCAGTTTTCACACTCTTACCATCTTAATCATGTTTGTGATCTTCACCGGATGGAATGTTAAGGTATCGAGCTTGCTTGACAGGACCTCTGAACCTTCTTCCCATGTTACGGACGCCAATTAGTTTCTTTGTCTTCTTCTTTTTCTCACTGGTGATAAGTACTTTCAATTTTTCCTTCCCCTTGGCTAAGTTCAGGAACATCTGTTGGAATTGAGCATTATGAGCTTAAAGATCTTTGACTGTTTGTTCAAGATCCATTTTTTCTACTGAAATAAACAACAAGGAGATGAGAAAACATGTCTTGAGAATACCTGTTATGATATGCATGACATGTAGATGTATATGCAATGTTTTCAAGGATCTTATGGGGTTAAAATATTAGAAAAAAGAATTTGGTTGCAACTTTGTCTTGAAGAACTTTGAGTTTTCATCTTTGAACATCATTTTATAAGAATAAAGCTCACCATATCAAGTGGGTCCTAGCCTCTGACTCAAGAGAACATACTTTGATCTTGACGGCATCTGGCTAGAGGAAAATAAATCCTCTTTCCCCTTTCTAAAAATTTAACTTATGATAATTCTGCATCATAAATCCCTAAGACCCTTGAAATGGTTAATAAAAATTCCATGTCATTATGTTATGATGTCGCGATGTTATGTTCATGTTTAAACAGGTAGCAAACACAAACAAATCACACAATAGCCTTATGTTTAAAGGCTTGCATGAGGTTCACAAGTAAGTACCCTTATCTATTGAAGTTAAGTTGGCTCAACCTGTCCTAAAATAGTAATCGGGTTCTAGGAATCTCATATCACGAATCTTTCTCGAAGGTTTTATTTTAGTACAACAACTAATTTTCCACCAAAACATCTCGCGAGTCAAATCTCAATGAGTGTAGCATCGAGTATCAACCAACCTTAGACTACACCAAAGCCAGCCATCTCACTACCTTCTAATGGCCAAGATGTCTCAATTAAGGTTCTAAAAGTTAGTTAGTGCTAATGACACCACGCAGAAGCCTAATGTTATCCTCGACTGACTCAAGGAAGATTAGTAAAAATCCAAAATGTCGCACTTACCGTAGACATCACTTCAACCATATCGGTCTACGTCGTACAATTTTCATGATCTATTGCTACTTACTTAAGGCATCCCTAGATCTGGGTGTAGGATCTTACAAGTAAATAAACCCAAACAACCCTTAATTTTAAAGCAAGAAAAACAATCAATTAAAGCAAATAAAGTGATCTAACCCTAAGGCAACCCCTCTTTTTTAAGTTATTCCCCACCAGAGTCGCCAGTTCTGTAATACGGTGGGAGAACTGACTTTTTTAGTTTTATCCAAATTTGCAGATTGCAAGAGTCTCCACCGACTTTTCTTTTATCCAATATTTAGGAAAGGGTGAAAAGAACAGGAAAGACCTTGATAGATTTTGGGTCTGGGGGGTAAGTTATGAAAAGGGAAGGTGTTAGCATCCTTTTCATCCGTAGTTATCTACGGGCTCTTAATCACTAGCTCACTTTTGAAATTTTCTTTGTGTGTGTGATTTGAACATATCTTGAAAACCCAAAGTATGACTAACTTTGTAATCGTTCTTGTATCAGTCCTCAAGAATGCGCACACAGTGTTTTTTTGAAAATATTTTGAAAGTGTGATGTGTAAAAAATGTTTTTTAGAAAAATATTGTGAGCAAGCGATTAACAGTTGTTACCCATTAAAGGTTGTTCTTATTATTTTCCTTCTCCTTTAGAGATAGTGCTATTCATACCATCAGTTGGTAGGTAGCCCTATCTATTAGATGTGAAGGGAGATGCGAAGGGTCATCGCATGGTCATTGAAGGAAACATATAAATATACTTTAGCAACTTATCGGAGGGACTAAATAATTTTTGTAGGCAACATCGAAGGGTCATCGAGGGACTACGATCATTATTCGAGGGTCTTTGCTAAAGTATCCCTATTTTTGAGGGACATGACCATTATTTCCGAAGGCAACAAAGAGAGGTTACCCTAGAGGTGCAAAGTTTGTTCAGTTCAGTTATATTTATCTTGTATTAGGGTTATCTATCAATTGTTTTTAAATCTTGTCATACATACCTAGTTACTAGCAGTTGAATATATACAGAAAATTAAAGGTGCAAAAAGTAAAGACCTAAACTATTACAAGGCTTTGGGGAAACTACATAAGAAAGATGCAAGAAAGTAAAGTGCGGAACTTAAACCTAAACTATTACATCCCGTTAGCGGTTACATAATAAGAAAAAGACGCGGAAAGATAAATCTAAACTATTACAAGAATCGTACGACCTATACATTCGTCTAAAAAATTTAAAAGGAAAAAAGAAATAAGAAAAACGTTAAGAAAAAGTGTTTGAATGTTTGTTTATATTTTTTTTAGAAAATAATTTTAAGTTAATTAAATAGTTAAAACCCTAAATCTAATTAATTTTAATTAATAAAAATACCTAAAGTCTAATTAGTTTTAATTTTAAGAAAATATTAATTAACATAATTAATTAGTAAATAATAAAATGTAAAAATTAATTATTGATTGAAAAACCTAAACCTAATTTATTAGGGTTTAAAAAAGAATTAAATTAGATAATGGTTGATTAAGAAAAAGGAAGAAATTAGGGTTAGAAATCAAAGAAATTAGGTAAAAAAAAAAGAAGAAAAAAGAGGGTAAAACTGCATGTGGTGGGTGTAGAACATGAATAATATATTGAAAACCTGCACATTAGATAAAAAATAACAAAAATATTTGCAGCACGCAGGTATCGAACCCACGCCCTCTACATCATATGCCTTCGTCTTGACCAGCTGTGATACGCCCTCATCCGTTCATATAACTGAAATAGTTAAATATAATATAAACAAAAACAGATGGACCAGAGAGGCGCCAGAGCCCTAGCTCCGATCGTCTTCTCCAGCGATCTCTTTTTTTAACCTTCGAAAATAGAGCATGTTAGTGATAAAATAGAATCCTACCCCCCTAAATTGAGGGGTGCGATTTTAATGATGACCTTAGTTTTGGCTAAAACTTTCTACATAATGAGATACAAGGAAAATAATTCAAATCGATGCAAACACGGTGATGAGGTATTATAGCGTTATGAGACTCAGGAATACGTTAGCCTAGTTAGTATAAATCAAAACAGCATAAAAAAGAAAACATGAAATTCATAAAAATAAGGAAACTGGTGATGCATGTAGTGCACGTTTCAAGCCTCTTTGATCATCAAGAATGATCAAGACTTACTCTACAATGTCTCAGAGATTGATTTGAGTGAGTGGTTTGCTTTGAGAAGGGTTGGAACAATGATTTCGAGTTTCCTCTAGTTTGGGAAAAATTTGAGGTTTTAAGAGTGTTCTTTGAGGCAAGTTTTTCGTTGTCCCTCTTGTCTGAGTGTGAAGAGTATTTATAAGAGAAAAGATCAGGTCAATACATGGGTTTGGACCTCTTGTAAAACAACATTTTAATTTCATTTAGAAATAGGTTGGAATAAGACAAAATAATTGAAATTTGATACAAAAATAGGTTCACACGTTTGACAATGTCATCTTGGGCCTCCAAAAGATTTAAATCAAAAGCCTTTTATGCCTTATACCTCCACTTGATGTTTATTTGATTTAATTTGCATTTAAATTAATAAAAATTCAAATAAAAGAAATAAAAATCATAAAAATATGTGGAGTGGTTTTTGGGGGTCCCCTAATATGTCATAAACACGTTTGAACTTCAAAAATTAGGCCCATTAGTCAAAAAGCCCAAAATTGTTCAATTGAGGTTTCATGCAATTTCACAAAATTACCCAACTTTTGCAACCCATAACTTTCTCAATTTTTATTATATGAAGGTGATCTGAGACTTTTTGGAAAGCTCAAGATGTACCCTACAACTTTCATGTTTGTCATTTTTCCATTTTAAGATTTTAACTTGATGTAAATTGCTTTGTCAAAAAGTGTCTTTTTGTTGACTTTTAAAATAACCTGTAATGTTTTGGACCATATATCTCAAATGAAGCATTTTTGGCCTTGAGCTTAGCGAGAAAAAGTTGTAGAGAATTGAATTTTCATCAAAATGGTCCTTGTTTGAAAATTTTCTGAAAAAGCATGTGAAAGTTATGCTTGGTCAAAGTTCAGTTGACTTCTTCTAAAGAAAACCCTAATTTAGCTACATTTAATTTTTGATGAATCTTGAGTTTTCTTGATGAGTCATGATCAACCCTTTATCAAATGATGAATGTGAGTTCAAAATGTTGATGTTGACCAAAAATCTTGAAGTTTGACTATATGTTGACCACATTGGACTTTTTGCCCAATAGAGTTTATTTTCAATTATCTGAGCAATTGACTGAGCAAATTTTTGATGTGAGGCTTGAAACTTAATATGGGAATTCTTTGAAGCATATGAGGAACCATGAAACTCACTTGAGGTATTAAAAGTCCAATTTCCTTAAAAATACCAAAACCCTAGTTGTAGGCCAATACTTAGGAGGAGGATTCATCTGATCAATTCTTGAGTAGTTTTAAGCATTTGAGAATCCTTAGGAGCATGAGAAGATATCTTGAAATGGGACAAAAAATTTCGGGGTACAACAATCGTAGAGTCTCAGACTGAGGAAGGCCACGTAGAAGATTTATTGAAATCATTTCAACGTTTGAGGAAGTATCGTCTCCGCTTGAATCCAAATAAGTGAACTTTTGGTGTCCGTTCAAGAAAATTGCTAGGTTTCATTGTCAGCTAAAAAGGAATTGAAGTTGATCCTGATAAAGTTAAAGAAATTCAAGAAATTCCTGCACAAAGAACTGAAAATCAAGTTAGAGGCTTCCTTGGACGTTTGAATTACATACCCAGATTTATTTCCCACTTGACCACAACATGTGAACCGATCTTCAAGCTGTTAAAAAAATATCAAGGTTATGTGTGGATGGACGATTGCCAAAGGGAATTTGAAAGCATTAAAGAATATATGCTTGAACCTCCTATCTTGCTCCCTCCTATTGAAGGAAGACCATTGACTTTGCATCTAACTGTGTTAGATAATTCTATGGGTTGTATTTTGGGACAACAAGATGAAACGGGAAGAAAAGAATATGCCATTTATTATCCCAACAAGAATTTTATTGACTGTGAGTCACGATATTCTATGTTGGAAAAAACATGTGCTTTGTCCTGGGAGGAAAAACGATTACGATAATATATGTTGAATTATGCCACTTGGTTGATTTCCAAAATGGATCCAATCAAGTATATTTTTGAAAAGCCTGCTCTTACTGGAAGAATTGCTCGTTGGCAGATGATGCTGTCTGAATATGATATTGAATACCGTACTTAAAAGGCTATAAAAAGAAGTGTTGGCAGATTATCTTACTCACCAACGAGTTGATGATTATGAGTTTATTAAATAAGATTTCCTTGATAAGGATGTGATGTATTTGAAAGTAAGAGATTGTGATGAACCTTTTCCTAAGGAAGGTCCCGATCCTAAATTCCAGTGGGGTATGGTGTTTGATGGAGTTGTAAATGCTTATGGGAAAGGAATTTGTGCCGTGATTATCACTCCTCATGGGTTGCATATCCCTTTTACAGCAAGGTTGGCATTTGATTGTACTAATAAAATGGTAGAGTATGAAGCTTGTATCATGGGTCTTGAAGAGGCTATAGACCTGAGAATCAAAATCTAGATGTATATGGAGATTTAGCTTTGGTAATAAATAAGATTAAAGGAGAATGAGATACTCGTCACGTTGGATTGATTCCCTACAAAGACTATGCAAGAATATTATTACCTTTCATTGAGTTGTATCCTACACCCGGATTTGGGGGCACCTTCTTAGGTAAATAACAATAAACTGTGAGGGAACTGTGCGGGGTATACCGACATGGTTGAAGTAGTAGCTATGTTAGTGTGACATATTTGTGAGTACCGGTAGCCCTTGAGTAGTCAAGGAGAATACGGGGCCGCTGAGTGATATCATGAAGCACTAACGAACTCTTAGAACCTTAATTGACCATCTTGGCCTTTTTAGGGGTAGTGAGATGACCGACTTTGGTGCAGTCCGAAGTTGGTAGATACTCGATACTACACTCATTGAGGGTTGTTTTCTTGGAATATTTTGGTCGCCAGTTAAGTGGCTAAACCAAAACAATGAACACAGAAAATAATCCAGTGATATTGAGCTCCTTAGAACCCGGTTTCTATTTTAGGACAGGATGAGCCAACTAACTTCAAGAGGGTACTTACCTACGAACCCCATGCAAGCCTAAACCTAAGGACTTGTTTGTTTTGTGTGAATATGATTACCTGTATATACACTTACTTGCTCTCGCATACATGTACATAACATCATAACATCATACCATAGCATTTTCAATAACCATTTCAAGGATCTCGAGGGTTCTTTTGATGCAGGGTCACGTTGAACCAGACATCTACCAAGGGGTAAGAGGTTTTCTCCTCTAAACAAATGCCATCAAAGATCAAGTGCAACAACTTGAATCAGGGGCTATGACCCACTTGACATGGTGAGCTTGATTCTCGTGGAAAGACATCCACTGATACAAAGTTCTCCAATCAAAGATATTGATCCAAGTTCAACCTCTAACATTTTCTTGTGTTTACCCCAAGAGATTCTTGAAAATATGCATCCACATATCATGCATTGCATCATAAAAGTTTTTCCTTTTCAGGTTTCCTTATTCTCCTACTATTTATTTCAGAAGAGATGGCTCTAGAGAGGACTGTCAAGGATATCCAGGATCAAAATGCTCAACTTCAAGAAATGTTCTTGAACCTGTCCCACGAGCAAGAAGAAGTGAAAGCTCTCCTCACAAGGGGCTTGATCCAGGGGAATTCAAGCAATTCCAGGAGTGATCAGTTAGAAGAACTTCAGTTTGAGCTGACTACCATGAGGATCCAGATGATGGGACAACTGGTGGGCCAGATGGCTCTCATCCAGGACTTGGCTCAAAGACAAGAGGAGCTCAGGGTTCTCGTCAACAAACTGCTTCGGGACAACCAAGTGGGGCAAAAATCTGAGGTTGAAGAGCAAGTCATCATTCAACCCCCTTTGAGACAAGAAGACAAGGGAAAGGATCCTCTACTTGCTTCAGGGTCACAAGCTCATCAATAACCGCGTCAACATCAACGGGATAATCGGCGTAAGCAAAATACGTCTGGAAGACAATTCACTGAGACTGATATACCATCATCTCTAATACTGGAACGCTTGTTGGAGGTCAATCTGACTGCTTTGAGGGATCCTATTCGGAAGCCCAATACCTCTGCTCCTAGCTATCATCCTGACGCATTTTGTGTATACCACTCCTATAGTCCTGGACATGACACCGACGACTGTTGGGCCTTGAAGAACAAGATCCAAGACTTGATTGACAATGGAGTGCTGAAATTCATGCCGGATGGCGAGATGAAAATCTTCCGTTAAGGGTTTCTCCACCTGAAATGACAAAGCTTTAACTGAGAGACTTTTGTTCCTTTTGAATTTTCAAGTTGTAATTTATTTTGTTATTCAAACAATTAACTGTTGATGTCAAACTCTGTTTCATTAATGCATTGCATATGTTTGTCTTGAATTCATCTATTCGTTTTCACTATTCTTATGATTTCTTTATGATGTTTAACTCTTGATAAAAAGCTACAAGCCTTTAGAGGGAGGATGACGAAACAATACCGTAATCTCATACAATATGCTTTTGAACAGACCTTGCTGATGATGTACAGGCGTTTCTTTCAAATCCTAAACACTGGAGTTATAAGGAAGATAATCCCTAGTCAACCCCTTCGAGCCAAAGAAGTAGGAGTTTTCTGTTTTAAACACAAATTGAAACCTTTGATTTAAACCTGGGGCGGGTTAGTTTCTCAGTTAATAAAAAAAAAGATGCGCATTAAAGTCGCAAACTCTCAGTTCGTAATACAACGAACGACATCAAAAAAGAAAAGCATTCCTCTGGAATCAAAAGACGGTGATGGTTCCCTATCATAGGAAGTCAATCTCTCAAAATAGAAAAGCCCACTGAGCCAAAACCTATAAAGGAGGCTCAGGAAAGCTGGGGCATCCCGCTGACTGTAATCTCGAAAACAGGAACAGTCAGGCAAAAGTTAGGGATAACAAATCAGAAGAACGAGGTCATTACAAATCCTTAACAACATGAAAAATGTTGCAAAAATGACTGCCTTCCAAAATTCAACTGGTGTGAGCCATCACCAAAAAGTCGTTCCAAACTCGAATAGAGTTCGACGCACAATTAACTGAGTTTAGGACTGAAGGACATCACGAAGAGCGGGTGGGTACAAATATACTTTGAGCCTTTATCCTTTGTTTCTTAAACCGTGAACCAAGCCACGTTACAACCCTTCAAAAGTCCTAATTGAAGCATGGGTTAGTTCGAAAGCATACTGTTACAAAAGGTATCCTGACTCCTGTAAGGCTTTGCTCTAAATCTTGTGTTGAATTTGTCCTATAAAAAGTTTTCTGCTAAAAAACGCATTTTTCAAAACTTCGAGACAAGCATAAACTTTGCATTACTTGAATATCACTGTTTGCATTTGGCTATTTGTTTGACAGCGGAGAAATTCACACAATGAATATCCGATGAACGAAGGCTCTCTCAGTGAGCAAAATCACTTAAAAAAGATGACACTTCCATTGACAAATCTCCTATCAACAAGGGGGCATGACATGTCACTATCCAGCGCACCTGGGGCAGTCCAGTCAAGGTTTCAACAAATCTTTCCAAGTTCAGTTAACCTGGGGCAGTCCAGTCAAGATTTCAACAAATATCTCAATTACAGATTAACCTGGGGCAAGTCTCCGTCATCATCACTTGGGGCATTCGAATGTTAATCTCAAGAGCGTTAAAAATTTCCTTCTGGAAGTTGCGGTCATCATCAAAATTACTTCATCACCTGCTGGAATTCAAGAGCATTCAAAATTTCCTTCTGGAAGTTGCGGTCATCATCAAAATTCCTTCATCACCTGCTGGAATTCAAGGTCGTTCAGAATTTCCTTCATCACCTGCTGGAAGTTACAACCACCGACAAAATAACGGACAATTGAAGCTCCTAAAAATCTGTTTCTCTCAATAATGAAGACTCTCATCCTTAAAACCTCAGAATATTGGTATACTCCCAGTTTCTGACCGTTAACAAAATGAAGATTCTCATCCTTGAAACCTCAGAAGATTGGTATACTCCCAATTTTTGACCCTTAACAGAATGAAGACTCTCATCCTTAAAACCTCAGAAGATTGGCATACTCCCAATTTCTGACCCTTAACAGAATGAAGATTCTCATCCTTGAAACTTCAAAAGATTGGTATACTCCCAATTTCTGACCCTTAACATAATGAAGACTCTCATCCTTAAAACCTCAGAAGATTGGTATACTCCCAGTTTCTGACCATTAATAGAATGAAGATTCTCATCCTTGAAACCTCAGAAGATTGGTATACTCCCAATTTCTGACCCTTAACAGAATGAAGACCCTCATCCTTAAAACCTCAGAAGATTGGTATACTCCCAGTTTCTGACCGTTAAGAGAATGAAGATTCTCATCCTTGAAACCTCAGAAGATTGGTATACTCCCAATTTCTGACCCTTAACAGAATGAAGACCCTCATCCTTAAAACCTCAGAAGATTGGTATACTCCCAGTTTCTGACCGTTAACAGAGTGACGATTCTCATCCTTGAAACCTCAGAAGATTGGTATACTCCCAATTTCTGACCCTTAACAGAATGAATACTCTCATCCTTGAAACCTCAGAAGATTGGTATACTCCCAATTTCTGACCCCCAACAGAATGAAGATTCTCATTCTCAAAGTGGCATACAACCTAAACCTGAACTCCTTCAAGACAGGAATAAGCTTTTTCCAGAATCCTGAGTTTTACTCTTCAACAGGATAGCTACTTTTCAACAGTATGGCTATTCCCCACAGAATTCTTGTTCCCCAAGCAGAATGAAGACTCTCATTCTCAGTTCCTCATAGAGTATTCAAATATTCTCCAGTGAAGATCTCCTCAAGACAGGAATCCCCAGTAGATTGGCATACAACCCAAGCTCCTGATTCCCCAATAGTGGTTCCAGGACTTCTCATTTCCAACAATCCCCTGCAGCAGTCAAGGATTTACTTTCCCCAACAGCAGTCAAAGATTTCATTATCCAGGATTCATCTATCCTCAGCAAGACAGCTCATCAGCTTACATGCGCATTCATTACACTCATATCATAAACATTGACGAAACGCAATTCATTGCATCATACATGTCATGCAACATAACTTTGTGTTTAGCTAACATTTTGTCCTTTTCAGGATAAGAATAAAAGGCTATCATTAACAATTATTCAGATGCAGTTTTACACGGACTCATCATCAGGCAACCCTACACCGGTTCCGTCTTTCAAAGATGCAGTTTTACACGGACTCATCATCAGGCAACCCTACACCGGTTCCTTCTCCATTCCAAGACTTCTGAAAACAGTTTACGGATTCTCCAAACACGGATGTTAATCTATCGCTTGTTCAGACTCAACTTCTGAAAACAGTTTACAGATTCTCCAAACACGGATGTTAATCTATCGCTTATTCAGATTCAAGACTTCTGAAAACAGTTTACGGGTCTCCAGATATGGATGTTAACCTATCGCTTGTTCAGATTCAAGACTTCTGAAAACAGTTTACGGATTCTCCAAACACGGATGTTAATCTATCGCTTGTTCAGATGCAACTACTGAAAACAGTTTACAGATGATTCTAGACATGGATGTCAATTCATTGCTTATTCAGATCTCCAGTTCAGAGATGTTCCAAACATGGATACCTTTCTGATACTCACCCACTCACCAACGACATACAGTTCAACAAACATTCTTGGATGGCATCTACAAGCCCATCTCCAACAAGATACAATCACTTTCAGATGGCATCCATAAGCCCATCCTCCTACCAACACTTTCCAGATGGCATCTCTAAGCCCATCCCCTGACAAGATTCTGTCACATCTCCAGATGGCATCTTTAAGCCCATCTCCAAATGGCATCTTTAAGCCCATTCCCTCAAACTACGCTTTGACAAGTGCAAATTTTTTGGGCACTCTAGTGTCCAATCTCCTTTTACCTTCGAGTCGCGAACGGCAAACTTTCCAATCTAACTCTTCAGGTTCAAGAAGATTGAACAGGGGCAACTGTTGTACCCCAAAATTTGCCCTCTCTTTTTTACAAGAAATCACAGCTTCGGGCTTTTCCTGATTTTTCAGATTAGCTTAAGAATCGGTCAAACAGACTTTTCTCATCAGTCAGATAAAATTAGGGTTTCCATTGACTCTTGAATCAGTCAAACATATTATTAGGGTTTTTATTAATTTGGTTGAGTTTGGCTCAGGGTTTTGATCAAGCAGATGCTTCTTTGACAATAGATCAAGGATTAGGGTTTGCATGCGCATTTTCAGAAGAATTTGAATCCACAGTGTCTTAATTGGCTGTCACACTGCTTTGACGCCTATTCAAGATTTCAGTTTGTTTCACAAAACCTGAACCTCTGGGATATGGGTTGAGGCTTCTGATTGAGAGTTTGAAGTGTTGGTTTAATCAGTGAAATGAAAGACGTATGGACATTTGTTTTGTTTGACTGTGCAATACATATGGTTAATTGGAACGCCGAGTTTATTATTGGTTAATGCGAAGTTGCAAGACTACAGTGTTTATTAATTATTTATTTTATCTAAGTTAAAATAATTGGGATCTAATTCCAGTTATTTTAATTCAAGAAACTTAAATAATTAAATAGACAGTGAAATAAAGAATTATCTGACAAAAGATTTTTTATTCACTTTTAATTGTTGTTACAAGTGTTATTTGAATACAGTAAATTTATTTACAGTATTTATAATAATGTTTATTACAAACAATTGAAAGAGAAAATAAATCTATCCTAAGTCTTCATCTTCTACTATTGCTTCCTTTGCCCAACTGATATTTACCTGCAAAGATAGAAGAAAGAAATCAGTACAGATAAATTAAAGGGCATTCTCAGACAGATAATCAAAAAAACTCATCATTAAAGGTTTTGGCCAGAATCAGTTTGTTCGTCCTCTCTGCAAATCGCAAGAAGATGTCTCTTCTTGGTTCACAAAGAGGAAAGCAAATTATTTGCAAGCATATGAATTAATCAAATACAAAGCTGCATAAATTCAAATTGGCAAAAAAGGCAAACCAAACTGAAATGCCAAACAAACTGCATAAGTGCAAACCATCCAAGAGGCAATTCAAACTGTCAAAGAAACTAAACCAAATTGCATTGTCAAACTGAAAATACCAAACTAAGTCACAAGTACAAAACTGTCAAAAGCTGTCAAAGAAGCTTTTAATAAAGCTGTCAACAAGTACACAAAAGCAATGCAGAAAATCTGGAGGTAAGAAGATACGCAGAGGAAAGACAAAATGCAAGCAAACTTGTAAAAGCTTTTTACATCATTTTCTGGCCAAAACCTTTTCAGAAAATAAGCACTTTAAGCAATTAAATATGCTTTAATAGAGAGAGAAAAGAGAGAGAGAAGTAGAAGGCTCTTACAGTTTTGCAGGCTTAGAGATAGATAAATATAACAGATCAACACTGTTAAAAAGAGGGCAAGATACCACAAAACTGAAAACACATAAACCCCAAGCCAACTGCACAATAAGCAAGCATACAGGCCTGCATAAAGCACCAAACTTCGAGCCTGCTTCAAGCCCTCAAGCCTGCTTCAAACTACCCAAAAAACCTGTAACCTGTATCTAAGCAAGCATAACAAGCACAAACCCTGAAGCCTGTTCAAAAGCCAGCATATAACACAAGCCAGAAAAGCCTGCATATAACACAAATAAAAAAGCCTTGAAGCAAGCAAACAACAGCCTGCCCAAAGCCGTACAAACCTGCATAAGCTTCAATAAACCTGCCTAAAACCAGTAAAACTATAAGCCTGTACCAGTTACAAAAAAAAAACAGAAAACAATCTCCAAACTTACTCCAAGCCTGTATCAAACAATCAAAAGCAAGCCTGTCAAAACCTATATCCCAAACAACATTCAACCTGCCTTCAAGATCAAGTAACCAAACTCAAAGCAAAGCCAAAAGCCCTCAGAATAAGATTCATCATAGGGACAACATCATACATATCAGTAACAACAGTAGCAAATACCCTCAGAATTAATTGCAACATTGAAAATCATCAACAAATCCAAGCATCTCAGAATAAGGCAATATCATCAACATCATCAAGCAACAGAACAACAATAAGCAAACAACTCTCAGAAATTATCATCATCATTAGAAGTCAGCCAAGCCCAATAGAGAGGAAGAAGTCAGAAGCAACTCAGAAATAATAACAACAATCTCAGAATCATAATATCATCATTGATAAAAAGACCAAGAGAAGAAGATAGTGAAACAGACAACAACAGGGTTTTCAGAAGCATAGCATTCATCATAAAACAAAGCAAAGACACCAATACCAGGAAGCTAGCATCACCATCATCGTGTTCCCTCCGCCTTGGCCACCGGAGAACTCCTCCTGTCCAACTCCCCTTCTCCTTTCCAAAAAGCAGAACAAAGGTATTGTCCCTATATCCTTTTTCTAACACCTCAAGCAAACACAAACAACATATAAGGATCAGAGTATGTAAAAGTTTAAGAACATGCATGAATCCAAAGCCCTAAAACACGAAGACGAAAAAAACTGAGAAATCGTTACCTTTTATCACCGCCTGGGTACGACCATGGAGGGAGGAGAGTGAAGATGGCGCCTGGTAGCCTGAGGCGAGGAAAAGCGAGCATCAGAAACCATGGTTGAGAAGGATGAAGAGGCGAAGAAGAAGAAGGGAGCGGTGCCGTTTGTAAAACTGTGTAAACCCTATTCTGAACGAAACAAAACAAACCCCCAACAAAACATTGTCAAACCCGGTTGGGCCTGCCCCATGCACAAACCCTAAACCCAATTTCAATTCTGGCGCTACACCCCCCTCTTGTCCCCTTTTAATTTTATTTTGGGCCCAACATGTTCTTCAAGGCCTGTGATCGGTGGATCTGGAACTGACTGTTTAACGCTGGTTCGCGAAATGTCGCGGAAGCAAGAGTTGCCACCGTCTTTTATTTTCTCCAAATGGAAAGGACAAAAGCACAGAAAAATTCCTTAAAGAGATTGCTCTCGGTTCGGGAGGTAGGTTATGGAAAGGGAAGGTGTTAGCACCCTTTCTATCCATGGTTATCCATGGGCTCTTAGATACTTGCTCATTGTGTTTTCAAAATGGTTTGTTTGCTTTTCAACTGTGGGTTTTAAAAAGTTTCTTTGAAAATTCCAGTTCGACTCTTGTATCAGTCCTCAAGAGTGTTTGAAAAATTGCTTTCGAAAGCTTTTTGAAAAGGTGTCGGCGTGAAAAGTATTTTTGAATTTGTTTTGAAATTTAGAGCAAGTATCTAGAGTCGTCTATCTACCCTAAGGAATTCGTCTGTGTAAATGTCCTTTAAAGTAGTGCCATCCCACCATTGAGAGGTAGGTAGCACCACCGTTGGAGGTGTTCGGGTCAATTCGAGGTTCGGGACATGGTGATCACCAGAGCAATGGGAAGACACCTTAGAAGCTACCCTCATGCCAGGTTCCCGGATCATGAGGACTTACTAAGACATCCTCTACTCGACGATCACCTTTCGAGGCAAGGCAACAGTGAGGCGTACCCTAGGGGTGGTGTGTGATTTGTGTGTCAGATTCATTTATTTTTGTCTTGTCAGGTTATTGGTGATCT
Source organism: Vicia faba (assembly GCA_948472305.1). Lineage (NCBI taxonomy): Eukaryota > Viridiplantae > Streptophyta > Magnoliopsida > Fabales > Fabaceae > Vicia > Vicia faba. The sequence goes on along the minus strand of OX451740.1, from coordinate 78,379,409 downwards.
AACGTTTTGTTTTTATTTTTGTCATTCATTCTTGCATGCATTTATTTAACAGTTAAAAAGTGCGGAAAGATAAAATTCCTAAACTATTACAAAGGCACGGGTCCACATCGCCAAATTAAACCAGGACCCGATTTGACAGAAAATAAATAAAGAACTAAAGTACGAGAAATATAAAATGTCCGAGTTACATGGCTTTGGGAGAATTACATAAATATTTAAAAGAAACGAAATAAAACGCGCGAATTGAAATAAGATTGGAAACGAGGGCGTTGGACCCTTTTGAAGTTAAATTGAAATTAAAAATTAATTAATTATTTATTGAAATAAAAGAAGTGTTTTTTAGGTTTTTTGCATTTATGAAATAAGAAAATTAAAATTAAAATTAAAAGAAACCCTAATTCTAAGTTATTTTTAATTATTTGAGAAAAATGTTAAAGTTTAACTTAATTTACTAAAGAATTTATGTACATGTTTATTTACAAAATAAATTAGTAATTAATAATAATAATAATGATGAGAAAATTATTTATTAAAAAAAATGATGAAAAAGTTTAAAAAACCTAATTTCTACATATTTAATTTATTAAGAAAAATATTAAAGTTTTGAAACCTAAATTAATCTAATTAATTGTTTAAAGTTTATTTACAAAAATAATAATAGTAAAATTAATATTAATAAAATAAACATTTTTTTGATTTTTCTGTATTTTATATTTATTATGAAAATTATTTTATGGAATTAAAAGAAAACAATTAAAAAACAATTAAAAGAATAAAAAGGAAAAACAAATAAAAATTAAAAATTGAGCAAACCATAGGGGGTGTCTGGCCCAAAGGGAGGTTTTTTGAAGTATTGACTCCTGAGTACCGTTGTCTGCATTTTTTGGCCATTGAATTGAGTTTCATGGATAAGTTGTTCTACTTTGGCCATTTGGCTTTTGGCTTTTGGCCATTTGTGTTCTGGCTTCAACGTTCCTTTAATGTCTGGCTTAATGTCTGCCTCGCCATGTATTGGTGTCATGTATAAGTTTTTCTAGTCTGGCCATTTGGCTTTTGGCTTTTGGCCATTTGGCTTTTGGCCTCAACGTTCCTTAATGAACCTGCCTGGGATCCTGTCTAAATCTGCAGTATTGAATCTCACAAACACATCAAATAAAATCATAAAATGCAAATAAAACCAATATATGAAGAAATTTAATGTTTAGGCACAATATGGCATGTATGAATGATTATACCCTTTTGATCATGGAGATCAAATCAACCTTACCCTTACTGGAAAAGTAGTGACATGAATGCTTTTATGCCCTTTGGATCATGGAGATCAAGCCAGCCTTACCCTTACTGAAGAAGTAATAAGATGTTGGTTTGTAACTGAGATGGCTTTGTTTGTAGTGAGAGAGGGATTTGTAATAAGGATTTCAAGGTTTTTAGGGTTCTTGAGAAAATTTGATATTCTGACAGCGTTGTGGCAAGGGTTTTCTTTTTTTTCCTCCTCTCCTCTTTTTCCTTTTTTTTCTTTTTTGTTTGTGTGACAAGAAGGTGATTATATAGTGGAAATTAGGGTAAAGAAAATGGGCTTTGAATGTGCAATTGGGCCTCCAATATTCACTTGAATTCGTCACTTTCCAGGCTAAATCGCAGGGACTTAAGTGCATTTTTTGAAGTTGAAATGTGAAAACAAAATGTAGCCGACATCGAGAACTAACTTCTGTCCGAAAATCGACTCAATCGGATAAACGGTGAATTAGTTATGAATTTTTGAAGTTTCAGCTCAGACAAACTTATTTTGGGCTCCAGTGTCGACTCTGACACGTTCTTCAATAAAAAACTGGTATTGATCGGTGCATAATCTGGTCTCGACTTTTGAAGCAAAGTTGTAGATCTACAAGTCAGGGACCTTGTGTAAAAATATGAGTCCAATCCGATAAAAATTGACCGAGTTATGAATTTTCGAAGTTTCGGCTCAGATGAAATAATATTCAGCATTCAGGATTTTCAGCGTGTCACGCACTCTGAGCAAAAAACGAAGGCCTTTTGAATACCGTTTGAACTCAATTCCTTCTGTGAAAATGTAGTCAACTCAATTTGTGAAATTTTGGCGCCGGAACCAGCTCGATACGATGAAAATCGACCAAGTTATGATTTTTTGAACATGACGCAAATAAACTTCTGTCACAAATTTTCTGCACGAAAATACTTGATAAATCCACATTTTTGAAGACCTTCTGATCGAAACTGGCTTCCAGCCGTGAGAGATGAAAACGTAGATAATGTCAAGACGGAATTTTGGCCACCGGAACGGGTTCAAAATGAGTCACGATCTTCAAGTTATGAATTTTTTAGCGCGTAAAAACTGCACTTTCAGCACACTTTTTCACCATATTTCTTCAAGAAAACTCGCACATTCGGATACCTTCTTTAAAGAATTATCTCTTGAGCCGAACCTGAATTTGAGAATATGTTATCAGAGATATCTTGGTGAAAGAATACCTGAATATGACGCGCCGGGTTGGACTTGTGAATTTTTCTTGGAATATTTTGAGAAATATGGGAGGGCAAATTTTGGGGTACAACAGTTGCCCCTGTTCAATCTTCTTAGACTTGAGGATGCAGATTGGCTGACGTGCCTTTCGTAATCCGAGGGTGGAAGATGATTGAACACTAGAGTGCCCAGAAATTTGCGCTCACATAGTAGTGTGATGGTGGGAATGGGCTTATAGATGCCATTTAGAGGTTGCTGGATAGGATGATGGGCTTATAGATGCCATCTGGATGTTGATTGCGTAAGAGATTCCTTAGCGAGAACCTGCGTACCTGCAAAAAGAAAAAATGGGTACCTGACATGTTGCAGGAGCTGGTTTTCAGATGCTTGGTATAGATGTGTCCTGACTGGTTACAGGAGCTGAGTCTGGAGCTTCAAACGGCGATGAATGAACCAGGGATGGTTACTGCCTTAGCATGAATGGTAAAAGAATCTTGGACGATTACTACCCCAACAGGAACGCTGAGAGAATCTTGGGTGTCTTCTACTGGGATAAGAATCAGGGAGATCTTAGGGTCGATCTGACTGAACCAGAGAAGGCCTTTGACTGGATAAGCATCAGGAAAATCTTAGGGTCGATTTAACTGAAACGGACAAGGTCTTGGAATATCTTCAACTGGATAAGCATCAGGGAGATCTTAGGGTCGATCTGACTGAACCAGAGAAGGCCTTTGACTGGATAAGCATCAGGAAAATCTTAGGGTCGATTTAACTGAACCGGACAAGGTCTTGGAATATCTTCAACTGGATAAGCATCAAGGAGATCTTAGGGTCGATCTGACTGAACCAGAGAAGGCCTTTGACTGGATAAGCATCAGGAAAATCTTAGGGTCGATTTAACTGAATCGGACAAGGTCTTGGAATATCTTCAACTGGATAAGCATCAGGGAGATCTTAGGGTCGATCTGACTGAACCAGAGAAGGCCTTTGACTGGATAAGCATCAGGAAAATCTTAGGGTCGATTTAACTGAACCGGACAAGGTCTTGGAATATCTTCAACTGGATAAGCATCAGGGAGATCTTAGGGTCGATCTGACTGAACCAGAGAAGGCCTTTGACTGGATAAGCATCAGGAAAATCTTAGGGTCGATTTAACTGAACCGGACAAGGTCTTGGAATATCTTCAACTGGATAAGCATCAGGGAGATCTTAGGGTCGATCTGACTGAACCAGAGAAGGCCTTTGGCTGGATAAGCATCAGGAAAATCTTAGGGTCGATTTAACTGAACCGGACAAGGTCTTGAAATATCTTCAACTGGATAAGCATCAGGGAGATCTTAGGGTCGATCTGACTGAACCAGAGAAGGCCTTTGGCTGGATAAGCATCAGGAAAATCTTAGGGTCGATTTAACTGAACCGGACAAGGTCTTGAAATATCTTCAACTGGATAAGCATCAGGGAGATCTTAGGGTCGATCTGACTGAACCAGAGAAGGCCTTTGACTGGATAAGCATCAGGAAAATCTTAGGGTCGATTTAACTGAACCGGACAAGGTCTTGAAATATCTTCAACTGGATAAGCATCAGGGAGATCTTAGGGTCGATCTGACTGAACCAGAGAAGGCCTTTGACTGGATAAGCATCAGGAAAATCTTAGGGTCGATTTAACTGAACCGGTCTAGGTCTTGAAATATGATTGAGAATTTCAACTGCATCTTTCCTGAAAGGTAAAGGTCAGTCATATTCAATGCATGATATGGATCAAGCAATGCTGTTCTCGATATAAATGCGATTTGTATGATATGATGTGTCTATGCATGTTATAATGATGTATGTGATGTTTTATGTATGTTTTTGTCTAGGAAAGTAAATCTTTGACGGGTGCCGGGAAGTCGTATCCTGGGCTGATGTTGAAGAATAAATTTTGCTTCCGCTGGGGATGATAACTGCAAGAATACCGGTAGGAGAAGATGACTCCGTTGCGGAATAAACTTGGCAAATGGAGGATTCTGCGGGGAGAAAAGATGCTCTAGCGACCATGCTGGGAAGCAGTACTCTGTGGGAAGAGGGATGCCTTGCTGAGTGTTGATAATAGTTTGCTGGGGATAGGAAGACTTTTGTTGACGACGCTCTTTCCGTGGCTTTTGGCTGAGGATAACCCAGTTATATCCTGTTAAGGAAACAACTCTTTAAATAAAGTCGGACGACGCGTTTGTGCTCTGCGAGGGATAAGCTTCCAGAATCTACTGGGGATAAGCTTATTGCTTGGGGAGATAAATTCCAACTTTTCCTGGGGAAACTGGATTGGACTCTCCTGGGGAGTTTTGAACTATGCTGGGGAAGTGATTCCTTTGAATGTTGGTATACCGCCGGGGAACAATCTTTAGGCCAAGACTGTCGGGGATGCTTGCTTAAGAATATATGTATTGCTGGGGAAGTATTGAGATCTACGGGGGGATACTCAACTTCCTTGAGATTTGAGAACTCTGCTTGAAGAAGAGTGTACTGACTGCTGACTTACTCTCTGGGGAGTTGAGATATCTGGTTATTTTCTTCAGCTGAACCTGTTTTGATATCTTGGAGGACAGAACAATTAGATTGCTCTTAGACAACTCCTTATTGCCCCTGTTTCTGAGGTGGGAGAGGAAGACCTGAGAGGTGCTGATAGCTTGTTGATAGACAAGCCTTCTTCTGGTAGGCAGGTGAAGAGGTGACAGGACATAGTCATACGCTTTGATCCCTAATTTTTGCCTGGACCGCCCTTTCGGGTTTTCAATCCACCGGGATACCCATTTTTGCCCAAGCCGCCTTTTCAGGTTTTCGACTTGCCGGGTGTACAGATTTTTTTCATTTTCATCCCTTATTTTTGCCCGAACCCTTTTGGTTCGCCGGGAAGCCCTAATTTTTGCCTAGGTGTGTCAACCTAGCGGGTCTTTGATTATGCGTAGTATTTTTTCGACTATGTCCATTCTCAGAAAGTAGGGAGTTGCCCCTGTTAGAAGTGTTTTGTCATGCCGCCAGAAGGTGTTTGACCAGGCAAGATTCGTTGTTGAAATGCCCCAAGTGACTCAGGCGGAGATTTGCCCCAGGCTATTTGGCCTTTGAGAGATTCTCCGAATCTTGATTGGATTGCCCCAGATGATGGACCATGCTCATGCCATGCCCCTTGATTGGAAGTGCTTTTGTTCACTAGGTATTCATCGTGCGAATTTCCCTGCTGTTCAAACAAAAAGTCATATGCAACCAAAGTTATATTAAAAATGCAAAGCTTATGTCTGTCTTGAAGATTTTGAAAATGCATTTTGTCGTAAAACAATGTGATGTCAACTCAAGATTTTACAGCGAGCCTTCAGGAGTCAGGATACTTTTCGTAACAGTATGCTTTCGAACTAACCCATGCTTCAGCTAGGACTTTTAAGGGTTATAACGTGGCCTGGTTCATGGTTCAAGAAACAAAGGATAAAGGCTCAAGTTATTTGTACCCACCCGCTCTTCGTGATGTTCTTCAAACCTAAACTCAGTTGATCATCCGTTAGACCTCGTTTGAGTCTTTGCTCTGATTTTCCGGCGATGGTTCAGTCATTGATGATTTATTCTGAATAGGCAGTCATCATTTTTTTTTTGCTGAGGGTTTGTAGGACCTCTTTCTTTTTTGATTTTTGTTATCCCTTTCTTTTTTTGCCTGAACTGTTTCCTTTTTTGGAATTACAGTCAGCGGGATGCCCCAGTTTTGTAAGTCTCCTTCATAGGTTTTGACTTAATGGGTTTTTTTATTTTGAAAGATAATGACTGCCTTTCTTTATTGATTATTCGGAACCAACACTGTCTTTCTTCGTTTTGTAAAGGACTTCTTTGGTGCCATTCGTTATGCACTTGAACCAACTGAGAGAACTACCCTGCCCCAGGTTATGATTAAGGGTTTTAAATTTCGAAAAGAAAAACTCCTACTTCTTTGGCTCAGAGGGGTTGACGAGGGATTATCTTCCTTATAACTCCAGTGTTTAGGGATTTGAAACAATGCCTGTACCTCATCAGCGAGGTCTGTTCAAAAGCATACTGTAGATTATGGTATCGTTTTCGTCATCCTCCCTCAAGAGGCTTAGAATTATTAATCAAGAGTTGACATCAGAAAAAATATGAAAACAGTTTGCATATAGTGAATGCGAATATATTGCTTCAAAACAGACATATGAGATGCATTAATGGAATAACAATGCTTAACATGAGTAAATGTTTGAACAAAAGAGAATTGCAACTTGAACATTCGAATGAACAAAAATTTCTCAATCCTAGCCATGTTTTGGCAAGGGAGCAGTGATCACGTGGGGAGTCTTGGGTACTTTAAACTGAATCTCTCCAGCGTCGATCATGTCTTGGATCTTATTTTTCAAGCTCCAACAATCCTCTGTAGTATGCCCCGGGCTGTCAGAGTGATAAGCGCAGCGGGCGTTGGGGTTGTACTTCGGTGCCGTTGTATTTTGGTTCTTCGGAGCTTCTTTTAGAGTTACCAGCTTGGTCTCCAGCAACTGTGGAAATATCTGGGATAAGGTCATGCTGAGCCGAGTGAACTGCCTTCTCTCGCTCTTTTGTTGGTTGTGATGTTGAATTTGTGACACTGAAGCCATTTGAGGAGCTCTCCCCTTACTTCCTTGTCTCAAAGGTGGTTGAACGATGACTGGCTTTTTTCCTTTAGACTTTTGCCCCGGTTGGTTGCCCTGAAGCAGTTGGTTGACGAGAAACCCGAGCTCATCTTGTCTTTGAGCTAACCCTTGGATGGCAGTCACCTGCCCCAGCATCTAGATTTTCAATGTGTCTACCTCAGCTTGTAGACGTTTCAGCCTTTCATCCTCAGCATTGTTCCTAACCAAAGTCCCTGTGAGAAGTGTCCTTAGCTCCTCCTGCCCCTTGGATAGATTCAAGAGGATTTCCCCGAACCGAGTCTCTTGAGCAAGAAAGTCCTGGTTGTCTTGTTGGGAAGCCATTGCTGAAATAAACAGCGGGAAAGGTAAGCGACCTGCAGCAAGGGTACCTGTAATGCAATGATATGTATGATATGCATGCAATGTTTTCAAGGACCTCGCGGGATAAACAAGAACATTTGTTAGAATTTGGGTCCGGTAGCTTGATTGAAGGAACTTCATGATATTGAGAATCCTTCTTCAAGAGTCAAAGCTCACCATATCAAGTGGGTCATAGCCCCTGACTTTAGTCATCATGTTGGTTTTGATTTCCAAACAACCTTGGTTAGGGGAACCTTCTTCAGGAGTCAGAGCTCACCATGTCAAGTGGGTCATAGCCCCTGACAACCTTGGCTAGAGGAAAATAAATCCTCTTTGCCCATTGCTGGGATATTTGATTCATCATGACCTGCATCACAAGCCCTTGAGATCCTTGAAATGGGTTAAGATGTATGCAATGGTATAATGTTATGCTATGCATGGGGTAACGTAAGTAACCCTGTTATGAGTCCTAATTAAGGACTGCAAACCAAAACCTGCAAGAAACTTAGCAAACTTTCTTATGAGTCCTAATTAAGGACTGCAAACCAAAACCTGCAAGAAACTTAGTAAACCCTGTTATGAGTCCCAATTAAGGACTATAAACAAAACCTGCAAGTAGTTCATGTGTCAGCTAACAAGCATGCAAGTAGGCAAGTACGAAGGCACACAAGTCACACAAGAGAAGCCCTTAAGGTTTAAGGCCAGCATGGGGTCTGGGTAGTACCCTCTTGAAGTTGGTGGGTTTAACCTGTCCTAATCAAAGTAACCGGGTTCTAAGGTTCCCAATATCACGGGATTGCTTTCATTGTTCATCGTTTCGATTTAGCCACTGAACTGGCGACCGAAATATTCCAGGAAAGCAACCCTCAATTGAGTGTAGTATCGAGTATCAACCAACCTCGGACTGCACCAAAGTCAGTTATCTCACTACCCTAAAGAGGCCAAGATAGTTCAATTAAGGTTCCTAAGGTCTGTTGATGCTTCACGACACCGCGCGGAGGCCCCGTACTCTCCTTGACTGAACTCAAGGGTTACCGGTACACACCAAAGTGCCACATCAACGTAGCAGACTGTTTCAACCATGTCGGTATACCCCGCACAGTTCCCTCACAGCCTTGTTGCTACTTTCTAAGAAGGTATCCCCAGATCCGGGTTAGGATCTATAGAACTCCCAAGACAGTCCCACAATTTAAAGCACACAAGGAAAACAATTGAAAACACAGTGATCTTAATCCTAAGGTACACCCCACTTTAAGTTTAGTCCCCAGCAGAGTCGCCAGTTCTGTGATCGGTGGATCTGGAACTGACTGTTTAACGCTGGTTCGCGAAATGTCGCGGAAGCAAGAGTTGCCACCGTCTTTTATTTTCTCCAAATGGAAAGGACAAAAGCACAGAAAAATTCCTTAAAGAGATTGCTCTCGGTTCGGGAGGTAGGTTATGGAAAGGGAAGGTGTTAGCACCCTTTCTATCCATGGTTATCCATGGGCTCTTAGATACTTGCTCATTGTGTTTTCAAAATGGTTTGTTTGCTTTTCAACTGTGGGTTTTAAAAAGTTTCTTTGAAAATTCCAGTTCGACTCTTGTATCAGTCCTCAAGAGTGTTTGAAAAATTGCTTTCGAAAGCTTTTTGAAAAGGTGTCGGCGTGAAAAGTATTTTTGAATTTGTTTTGAAATTTAGAGCAAGTATCTAGAGTCGTCTATCTACCCTAAGGAATTCGTCTGTGTAAATGTCCTTTAAAGTAGTGCCATCCCACCATTGAGAGGTAGGTAGCACCACCGTTGGAGGTGTTCGGGTCAATTCGAGGTTCGGGACATGGTGATCACCAGAGCAATGGGAAGACACCTTAGAAGCTACCCTCATGCCAGGTTCCCGGATCATGAGGACTTACTAAGACATCCTCTACTCGACGATCACCTTTCGAGGCAAGGCAACAGTGAGGCGTACCCTAGGGGTGGTGTGTGATTTGTGTGTCAGATTCATTTATTTTTGTCTTGTCAGGTTATTGGTGATCTAACGTTTTGTTTTTATTTTTGTCATTCATTCTTGCATGCATTTATTTAACAGTTAAAAAGTGCGGAAAGATAAAATTCCTAAACTATTACAAAGGCACGGGTCCACATCGCCAAATTAAACCAGGACCCGATTTGACAGAAAATAAATAAAGAACTAAAGTACGAGAAATATAAAATGTCCGAGTTACATGGCTTTGGGAGAATTACATAAATATTTAAAAGAAACGAAATAAAACGCGCGAATTGAAATAAGATTGGAAACGAGGGCGTTGGACCCTTTTGAAGTTAAATTGAAATTAAAAATTAATTAATTATTTATTGAAATAAAAGAAGTGTTTTTTAGGTTTTTTGCATTTATGAAATAAGAAAATTAAAATTAAAATTAAAAGAAACCCTAATTCTAAGTTATTTTTAATTATTTGAGAAAAATGTTAAAGTTTAACTTAATTTACTAAAGAATTTATGTACATGTTTATTTACAAAATAAATTAGTAATTAATAATAATAATAATGATGAGAAAATTATTTATTAAAAAAAATGATGAAAAAGTTAAAAAAACCTAATTTCTACATATTTAATTTATTAAGAAAAATATTAAAGTTTTGAAACCTAAATTAATCTAATTAATTGTTTAAAGTTTATTTACAAAAATAATAATAGTAAAATTAATATTAATAAAATAAACATTTTTTTGATTTTTCTGTATTTTATATTTATTATGAAAATTATTTTATGGAATTAAAAGAAAACAATTAAAAAACAATTAAAAGAATAAAAAGGAAAAACAAATAAAAATTAAAAATTGAGCAAACCATAGGGGGTGTCTGGCCCAAAGGGAGGTTTTTTGAAGTATTGACTCCTGAGTACCGTGGTCTGCATTTTTTGGCCATTGAATTGAGTTTCATGGATAAGTTGTTCTACTTTGGCCATTTGGCTTTTGGCTTTTGGCCATTTGTGTTCTGGCTTCAACGTTCCTTTAATGTCTGGCTTAATGTCTGCCTCGCCATGTATTGGTGTCATGTATAAGTTTTTCTAGTCTGGCCATTTGGCTTTTGGCTTTTGGCCATTTGGCTTTTGGCCTCAACGTTCCTTAATGAACCTGCCTGGGATCCTGTCTAAATCTGCAGTATTGAATCTCACAAACACATCAAATAAAATCATAAAATGCAAATAAAACCAATATATGAAGAAATTTAATGTTTAGGCACAATATGGCATGTATGAATGATTATACCCTTTTGATCATGGAGATCAAATCAACCTTACCCTTACTGGAAAAGTAGTGACATGAATGCTTTTATGCCCTTTGGATCATGGAGATCAAGCCAGCCTTACCCTTACTGAAGAAGTAATAAGATGTTGGTTTGTAACTGAGATGGCTTTGTTTGTAGTGAGAGAGGGATTTGTAATAAGGATTTCAAGGTTTTTAGGGTTCTTGAGAAAATTTGATATTCTGACAGCGTTGTGGCAAGGGTTTTCTTTTTTTTCCTCCTCTCCTCTTTTTCCTTTTTTTTCTTTTTTGTTTGTGTGACAAGAAGGTGATTATATAGTGGAAATTAGGGTAAAGAAAATGGGCTTTGAATGTGCAATTGGGCCTCCAATATTCACTTGAATTCGTCACTTTCCAGGCTAAATCGCAGGGACTTAAGTGCATTTTTTGAAGTTGAAATGTGAAAACAAAATGTAGCCGACATCGAGAACTAACTTCTGTCCGAAAATCGACTCAATCGGATAAACGGTGAATTAGTTATGAATTTTTGAAGTTTCAGCTCAGACAAACTTATTTTGGGCTCCAGTGTCGACTCTGACACGTTCTTCAATAAAAAACTGGTATTGATCGGTGCATAATCTGGTCTCGACTTTTGAAGCAAAGTTGTAGATCTACAAGTCAGGGACCTTGTGTAAAAATATGAGTCCAATCCGATAAAAATTGACCGAGTTATGAATTTTCGAAGTTTCGGCTCAGATGAAATAATATTCAGCATTCAGGATTTTCAGCGTGTCACGCACTCTGAGCAAAAAACGAAGGCCTTTTGAATACCGTTTGAACTCAATTCCTTCTGTGAAAAGGTAGTCAACTCAATTTGTGAAATTTTGGCGCCGGAACCAGCTCGATACGATGAAAATCGACCAAGTTATGATTTTTTGAACATGACGCAAATAAACTTCTGTCACAAATTTTCTGCACGAAAATACTTGATAAATCCACATTTTTGAAGACCTTCTGATCGAAACTGGCTTCAAGCCGTGAGAGATGAAAACGTAGATAATGTCAAGACGGAATTTTGGCCACCGGAACGGGTTCAAAATGAGTCACGATCTTCAAGTTATGAATTTTTTAGCGCGTAAAAACTGCACTTTCAGCACACTTTTTCACCATATTTCTTCAAGAAAACTCGCACATTCGGATACCTTCTTTAAAGAATTATCTCTTGAGCCGAACCTGAATTTGAGAATATGTTATCAGAGATATCTTGGTGAAAGAATACCTGAATATGACGCGCCGGGTTGGACTTGTGAATTTTTCTTGGAATATTTTGAGAAATATGGGAGGGCAAATTTTGGGGTACAACAAGGCCCATTTAACCTTTTTTTTTACATACAAACTAATACCTTTTTTTTTCATCACCTTATTTCCTTTTTTTCATAACCTATTTTATTAAATAAAATAATACATTAACTTTCTTTTTGTACAAAATTTTCTTAAATACCTTTTTATTTAGTACAATTAAAAATACATAAAAATAGAATTTACTAAGTTAAATAATTTTCTTGTGTTAGAACCCTTTTTTTTAATTAATTAAAACTTTTGTTTATATAACATTAACAAAAAATACAAAAAATGATAATAATACTTAATAATACATTAGGTTAACATTTTGATCATTTGTAAATAATCATATGCATTTCACAAATACTCTTGATTCTCTTTTATCCTTATACTTTGATATATTTTTACATTGAGAATGCGATGATTCGATTGGGTTGTAAATAATATTTGGACACTACTATCCTGATAAGACTCATCCCCATTTGTAAACATTTGTACCCCCATCCCCGAATACTTATTTGTAATAGCTTAGACTTTAAATTCCCGCAATTTATCGCTTTCTATATACTGTATAATAATTAGGGTTTGTATGCGAAGATTCAAAATCAACCGCTAGATAACATAACACAAGATAAATGCATGAAAATCAATACACAATTCACACTTGCACCTCTAGGGTAACCTCGCTTGTTGCCTCGGAAAAATGCAATCATGTCCCTCGAGTATGAGACACTCTAGCGAACGTCCCTTCAATAAACAAAGATCGTAGTCCCTCGATGACCCTCGATGTTGCCTTCGATAAAATGATCTCGTCCCTTACAAAAATTGCTAGAGCGTCTCACAAGTTTCCTTCAATGATTGTATACGATGACCCACGCACCTGTCCCGTTAACATCCTAACACAAGGTTGTTCACCAAATACAACGGTGAAACAACACTGTTAAAAGGGTTAAAAACATAAGGAAAGATCTTTGAGTAAAATAGGGTGGACAACTCTTAGTTACTTGATCAAACTTGCAAAACAATCCTTGCCATTTTTCAAAACACATTCCACAAACACAATTTCAAAACAAAACTTCCAAAAAACATTGAAACATCTTTTCAAAAAGACAAACACCTTTGTAAAACATTCGAGTAAAGAATTGTTACAATGGTTGCCTAGACAAGGCATCTTTTTCAAAACATTTTCAAAACCACACACACAAAACACCATTTCAAGCAATTTAAAAACAAAGGCAAGTGATCTAAAACAAGTAACTAAGAGCCCATGGATAACCATGGATGAAAAGGGTGCTAGCACCTTCCCTTTTCATAATCTACCCCCCGAACCCACGAAAACATCTCAAAGGTTTTTCCTGTGCTTTTTAACCTTTCCTTAGGATAAATAAAAAGTCGGTGGCGACTCTTGCTAAACCGAACAAGTGCGAATACAAACGCAAAACCTCAAGTCAGTTCTCCCACCGTATCACAGAACTGGCGACTCTGCTGGGGAGTTCTTTAAAAGTGGGTTTACCTTAGGGTTTTAGATCACCTTTACATACTTGCTTTGATTGCTTTGATTGCTTTACTTTTTTTGGGTCCTTGTTTGGGTTTGTTGTAAATCCTACACCCGGATTTGGGGGCACCTTCTTAGGTAAATAGCAATAAACTGTGAGGGAACTGTGCGGGGTATACCGACATGGTTGAAGCAGTATCTATGTTAGTGTGACATATTTGTGAGTACCGGTAGCCCTTGAGTAGTCAAGGAGAATACGGGGCCGCTGAGTGATGTCATGAAGCACTAACGAACTCTTAGAACCTTAATTGACCATCTTGGCCTTTTTAGGGGTAGTGAGATGACCGACTTTGGTGCAGTTTGAAGTTGGTAGATACTCGATACTACACTCATTGAGGGTTGTTTTCTTTGAATATTTTGGTCGCCAGTTAAGTGGCTAAACCAAAACAATGAACACAGAAAATAATCCAGTGATATTGAGCTCCTTAGAACCCGGTTTCTATTTTAGGATAGGATGAGCCAACTAATTTCAAGAGGGTACTTACCTACGAACCCCATGCAAGCCTAAACCTAAGGACTTGTTTGTTTTGTGTGAATATGATTACCTGTATATACACTTACTTGCTCTCGCATACTTGTACATTACATCATAACATCATACCATAGCATTTTCAATAACCATTTCAAGGATCTCGAGGGTTCTTTTGATGCAGGGTCACGTTGAACCAGACATCTACCAAGGGGCAAGAGGTTTTCTCCTCTAAACAAATGCCATCAAAGATCAAGTGCAACAACTTGAATCAGGGGCTATGACCCACTTGACATGGTGAGCTTGATTCTCGTGGAAAGACATCCACTGATACAAAGTTCTCCAATCAAAGATATTGATCCAAGTTCAACCTCTAACATTTTATTGTGTTTACCCCAAGAGATTCTTGAAAACATGCATCCACATGTCATGCATTGCATCATAACAGTTTTTCCTTTTCAGGTTTCCTTATTCTCCTACTGTTTATTTCAGAAGAGATGGCTCTAGAGAGGACTGTCAAGGATATCCAGGATCAAAATGCTCAACTTCAAGAAATGTTATTGAACCTGTCCCAGGGGCAAGAAGAAGTGAAAGCTCTCCTCACAAGGGGCTTGGTCCAGGGGAATTCAAGCAATGCCAGAAGTGATGAGTTAGAAGAACTTCAGTTTGAGCTGACTACCATGAGGATCCAGATGATGGGACAACTGGTGGGCCAAATGGCTCTCATCCAGGACTTGGCTCAAAGACAAGAGGAGCTCAGGGTTCTCATCAACAAACTGCTTCGGGACCACTAAGTGGGGCAAACATCTGAGGTTGAAGAGCAAGTCATCATTCAACCCCCTTTGAGACAAGAAGACAAGGGAAAGGCTCCTCTACTTGCTTCAGGGTCACAAGCTCATCAACAACCGCATCAGCGTCAACGGGGTAATCAGCGTAAGCAAAATACGTATGAAAGACAGTTCACTGAGACTGACATACCATCATCTCTAATACTGGAACGCTTGTTGGAGGTCAATCTGACTGCTTTGAGGGATCCTATTCGGAAGCCCAATACCTCTGCTCCTAGCTATCATCCTGACGCATTTTGTGTATACCACTCCTATAGTCCTGGACATGACACCGACGACTGTTGGGCCTTGAAGAACAAGATCCAAGACTTGATTGAAAATGGAGTGCTGAAATTCATGCCGGATGGCGAGATGAAAATCTTCCGTTAAGGGTTTCTCCACCTGAAATGACAAAGCTTGAACTGAGAGACTTTAGTTCCTTTTGAATTTTCAAGTTGTAATTTCTTTTGTTATTCAAACAATTAACTGTTGATGTCAAACTCTTTTTCATTAATGCATTGCATATGTTTGTCTTGAATTCATCTATTCATTTTCACTATTCTTATGCTTTCTTTATGATGTTTAAATCTTGATAAAAAGCTACAAGCCTTTAGAGGGAGGATGACGAAACAATACCGTAATCTCATACAGTATGCTTTTGAACAGACCTTGCTGATGATGTACATGCGTTTCTTTCAAATCCTAAACACTGGAGTTATAAGGAAGATAATCCCTAGTCAACCCCTTCGAGCCAAAGAAGTAGGAGTTTTCTGTTTTAAACACAAATTGAAACCTTTGACTTAAACCTGGGGCGGGTTAGTTTCTCAGTTAATAAAAAAAAAGATGTGCATTGAAGTCGCAAACTCTCAGTTCGTAATACAACGAACGACATCAAAAAAGAAAAGCATTCCTCTGGAATCAAAAGACGGTGATGGTTCCCTATCATAGGCAATCAATCTCTCAAAAGAGAAAAGCCCACTGAGCTAAAACCTATAAAGGAGGCTCAGGAAAGCTGGGGCATCCCGCTGACTGTAATCTCGAAAACAGGAACAGTCAGGCAAAAGTTAGGGATAACAAATCAAAAGAACGAGGTCATTACAAATCCTCAACAACATGAAAAATGTTGCAAAAATGACTACCTTCCAAAATTCAACTGGTGTGAGCCATCACCAAAAAGTCGTTCCAAACTCGAATAGAGTTCGACGCACAATTAACTGAGTTTAGGACTGAAGGACATCACGAAGAGCGGGTGGGTACAAATATACTTTGAGCCTTTATCCTTTGTTTCTTAAATCGTGAACCAAGCCACGTTACAACCCTTCAAAAGTCCTAATTGAAGCATGGGTTAGTTCGAAAGCATACTGTTACAAAAGGTATCCTGACTCTTGTAAGGCTTTGCTCTAAATCTTGTGTTGAATTTGTCCTATAAAAAGTTTTCTGCTAAAAAACGCATTTTTCAAAACTTCGAGACAAGCATAAACTTTGCATTACTTGAATATCACTGTTTGCATTTGGCTATTTGTTTGACAGCGGAGAAATTCACACAATGAATATCCGATGAACGAAGGCTCTCTCAGTGAGCAAAATCACTTCAAAAAGATGACACTTCCATTGACAAATCTCCTATCAACAAGGGGGCATGACATGTCACTATCCAGCGCACCTGGCACAGTCCAGTCAAGGTTTCAACAAATCTTTCCAAGTTCAGTTAACCTGGGGCAGTCCAGTCAAGATTTCAACAAATCTCTCAATTACAGATTAACCTAGGGTAAGTCTCCGTCATCATCACTTGGGGCATTCGAATGTTAATCTCAAGAGCGTTCAAAATTTCCTTCTGGAAGTTGCGGTCATCATCAAAATTCCTTCATCACCTGCTGGAATTCAAGAGCGTTCAAAATTTCCTTCTGGAAGTTGCGGTCATCATCAAAATTCCTTCATCACCTGCTGGAATTCAAGATCGTTCAGAATTTCCTTCATCACCTGCTGGAAGTTACAACCACCGACAAAATAACGGACAATTGAAGCTCCTAAAAATCTGTTTCTCTCAAGAATGAAGACTCTCATCCTTAAAACCTCAGAAGATTGGTATACTCCCAGTTTCTGACCGTTAACAGAATGAAGATTCTCATCCTTGAAACCTCAGAAGATTGGTATACTCCCAATTTCTGACCCTTAACAGAATGAAGACTCTCATGCTTAAAACCTCAGAAGATTGGCATACTCCCAATTTCTGACCCTTAACAGAATGAAGATTCTCATCCTTGAAACCTCAGAAGATTGGTATACTCCCAATTTCTGACCCTTAACAGAATGAAGACTCTCATCCTTAAAACCTCAGAAGATTGGTATACTCCCAGTTTCTGACTGTTAACAGAATGAAGATTCTCATCCTTGAAACCTCAAGATTGGTATACTCCCAATTTCTGACCCTTAACAGAATGAAGAACCTCATCCTTAAAACCTCAGAAGATTGGTATACTCCCAGTTTCTGACCGTTAACAGAATGGAGATTCTCATCCTTGAAACCTTAGAAGATTGGTATACTCCCAATTTCTGACCCTTAACAGAATCAATACCCTCATCCTTAAAACCTCAGAAGATTGGTATACTCCCAGTTTCTGACCGTTAACAGAGTGAAGATTCTCATCCTTGAAACCTCAGAATATTGGTATACTCCCAATTTTTGACCCTTAACAGAATGAAGACTCTCATCCTTGAAACCTCAGAAGATTGGTATACTCCCAATTTCTGACCCCCAACAGAATGAAGATTCTCATTCTCAAAGTGGCATACAACCTAAACCTGAACTCCTTCCAGACAGGAATAAGCTTTTTCCAGAATCATGAGTTTTACTCTTCAACAGGATAGCAACTTTTCAACAGTATGGCTATTCCCCACATAATTCTTATTCCCCAAGCAGAATGAAGACTCTCATTCTCAGTTCCTCACAGAGTATTCAGATATTCTCCAGTGAAGATCTCCTCAAGACAGGAATCCCCAGTAGATTGGCATACAACCCAAGCTCCTGATTCCCCAACAGTGGTTCCAGGACTTCTCATTTCCAACAATCCCCTGCAGCAGTCAAGGATTTACTTTCCCCAGCAGCAATCAAAGATTTCATTATCCAGGATTCATCTATCCTCAGCAAGACAGCTCATCATCTTACATGCACATTCATTACATTCATATCATAAACATTGATGAAACGCAATTCATTGCATCATACATGTCATGCAACATAACTTTGTGTTTAGCTAACATTTTGTCCTTTTCAGGATAAGAATAAAAGGCTATCATTAACAATTATTCAGATGCAGTTTTACACGGACTCATCATCAGGCAACCCTACACCGGTTCCGTCTTTCCAAGATGCAGTTTTACACGGACTCATCATCAGGCAACCCTACACCGGTTCCTTCTCCATTCCAAGACTTTTGAAAACAGTTTACGGATTCTCCAAACACGGATGTTAATCTATCGCTTGTTCAGACTCAACTTCTGAAAATAGTTTACGGATTCTCCAAACACGGATGTTAATCTATCGCTTGTTCAGATTCAAGACTTCTGAAAACAGTTTACGGGTCTCCAGATACGGATGTTAACCTATCGCTTGTTCAGATTCAAGACTTCTGAAAACAGTTTACGGATTCTCCAAACACGGATGTTAATCTATCACTTGTTCAAATGCAACTACTGAAAACAGTTTACGGATGATTCCAAACATGGATGTCAATTCATTGTTTATTCAGATCCCCAGTTCAGAGATGTTCCAAACATGGATACCTTTCTGATACTCACCCACTCACCAACGACATATAGTTCAACAAACATTCTTGGATGGCATCTACAAGCCCATCTCCAACAAGATACAATCACTTTCAGATGGCATCTATAAGCCCATCCTCCTACCAACAATTTCCAGATGGAATCTCTAAGCCCATCCCCTGACAAGATTCTGTCACATCTCCAGATGGAATCTTTAAGCCCATCTCTAAATGGCATCTTTAAGCCCATTCCCTCAAACTACGCTTTGACAAGTGCAAATTTTTTGGGCACTCTAGTGTTCAATCTCCTTTTACCTTCGAGTCGCGAACGGCAAACTTGCCAATCTAACTCTTCAGGTTCAAGAAGATTGAACAGGGGCAACTGTTGTACCCCAAAATTTTCCCTCTATTTTTCACAAGAAATCACAGCTTCGGGCTTTTCCTGATTTTTCAGATTAGCTTAAGAATCGGTCAAACAGACTTTTCTCATCAGTCAGATAAAATTAGGGTTTCCATTGACTCTTGAATCAGTCAAACAGATTATTAGGGTTTTTATTAATTTGGTTGAGTTTGGCTCAGGGTTTTGATCAAGCAGACGCTTCGTTGACAATAGATCAAGGATTAGGGTTTGCATGCGCATTTTCAGAAGAATTTGAATCCACAGTGTCTTAATTGGCTGTCACACTGCTTTGACGCCTGTTCAAGATTTCAGTTTGTTTCTCAAAACCTGAACCTCTGGCATATGGGTTGAGGTTTCTGATTGAGAGTTTGAAGTGTTGGTTTAATCAGTGAAATGAAAGACGTATGGACATTTGTTTTGTTTGATTGTGCAATACATATGGTTAATTGGAACGTCGAGTTTATTATTGGTTAATGCGAAGTTGCAAGACTACAATGTTTATTAATTATTTATTTTATCTAAGTTAAAATAATTGGGATGTACTTCCAGTTATTTTAATTCAAGAAACTTAAATAATTAAATAGACAGTGAAATAAAGAATTATCTGACAAAAGATTTTTTATTCACTTTTAATTGTTGTTACAAGTGTTATTTGAATACAGTAAATTTATTTACAGTATTTATAATAATGTTTATTACAAACAATTGAAAGAGAAAATAAATCTATCCTAAGTCTTCATCTTCTACTGTTGCTTCCTTTGCCCAACTGATATTTACCTGCAAAGATAGAAGAAAGAAATCAGTACAGATAAATTAAAGGGCATTCTCAGACAGATAATCAAAAAAACTCATCATTAAAGGTTTTGGCCAGAATCAGTTTGTTCGTCCTCTCTGCAAATCGCAAGAAGATGTCTCTTCTTGGTTCACAAAGAGGAAAGCAAATTATTTGCAAGCATATGAATTAATCAAATACAAAGCTGCATAAATTCAAATTGGCAAAAAAGGCAAAACAAACTGAAATGCCAAACAAACTGCATAAGTGCAAACCATCCAAGAGGCAATTCAAACTGTCAAAGAAACTAAACCAAATTGCATTGTCAAACTGAAAATACCAAACTAAGTCACAAGTACAAAACTATCAAAAGCTATCAAAGAAGCTTTCAATAAAGCTGTCAACAAGTACACAAAAGCAATGCAGAAAATCTGGAGGTAAGAAGATATGCAGAGGAAAGACAAAATGCAAGCAAACTTGTAAAAGATTTTTTCATCATTTTCTGGCCAAAACCTTTTCAGAAAATAAGCACTTTAAGCAATTAAATAGGCTTTAATAGAGAGAGAAAAGAGAGAGAGAAGTAGAAGGCTCTTACAGTTTTGCAGGCTTAGAGATAGATAAATATAACAGATCAACACTGTTAAAAAGAGGGCAAGATACCACAAAACTGAAAACACATAAACCCCAAGCCAATTGCACAGTAAGCAAGCATATAGGCCTGCATAAAGCACCAAACTTCAAGCCTGCTTCAAACTACCCAAAAAACCTGTAACCTATATCTAAGCAAGCATAACAAGCACAAACCCTGAAGCCTGTTCAAAAGCCAGCATATAACACAAGCCAGAAAAGCCTGCATATAACACAAATCAAAAATCCTTGAAGCAAGCAAACAACAGCCTGCCCAAAGCCGTATAAACCTGCATAAGCTTCAATAAACCTGCCTAAAACCAGTAAAACTATAAGCCTGTACCAGTTACAAAAAAAAACAGAAAACAATCTCCAAACTTACTCCAAGCCTGTATCAAACAATCAAAAGCAAGCCTATCAAAACCTATATCCCAAACAACATTCAACCTGCCTTCAAGATCAAGTAACCAAACTCAAAGCAAAGCCAAAAGCCCTCAGAATAAGATTCATCATAGGGACAACATGATACATATCAGTAACAACAATAGCAAATACCCTCAGAATCAATTGCAACATTGAAAATCATCAACAAATCCAAGCATCTCAGAAAAGGTAATATCATCAACATCATCAAGCAACAGAACAACAATAAGCAAACAACTCTCAGAAATTATCATCATCATTGGAAGTCAGCCAAGCCCAATAGAGAGGAAGAAGTCAGAAGCAACTCAGAAACAATAACAACAATCTCAGAATCATAATATCATCATTGATAAAAAGACCAAGAGAAGAAGATAGTGAAACAGACAACAACATGGTTTTCAGAAGCATAGCATTCATCATAAAACAAAGCAAAGACACCAATACCAGGAAGCTAGCATCACCATCATCGTGTTCCCTCCGCCTTGGCCACCGGAGAACGCCTCCTGTCCAACTCCCATTCTCCTTTCCAAAAAGCAGAATAAAGGTATTGTCCCTCTTTCCTTTTTCTAACACCTCAAGCAAACACAAACAACATATAAGGATCAGAGTATTTAAAAGTTTAAGAACATGCATGAATCCAAAGCCCTAAAACACGAAGACGAAAAAAACTGAGAAATCGTTATCTTTTATCACCGCCTGGGTACAACCATGGAGGGAGGAGAGTGGAGATGGCTCCTGGTAGCCTGAGGCGAGGAGAAGCGAGCATCAGAAACCATGGTGGAGAAGGATGAAGAGGAGAAGAAGAAGAAGGGAGCGGCGCCGTTTGTAAAACTGTGTAAACCCTATTCTGAACGAAACAAAACAAACCCCCAACAAAACATTGTCAAACCCGGTTGGGCCTGCCCCATGCACAAACCCTAAACCCAATTTCAATTCTGGCGCTACACCCCCCTCTTGTCCCCTTTTAATTTTATTTTGGGCCCAACATGTTCTTCAAGGCCCATTTAACCTTTTTTTTTACATACAAACTAATACCTTTTTTTTTCATCACCTTATTTCCTTTTTTTCATAACCTATTTTATTAAATAAAATAATACATTAACTTTCTTTTTGTACAAAATTTTCTTAAATACCTTTTTACTTAGTACAATTAAAAATACATAAAAATAGAATTTACTAAGTTAAATAATTTTCTTGTGTTAGAACCCTTTTTTTTAATTAATTAAAACTTTTGTTTATATAACATTAACAAAAAATACAAAAAATGATAATAATACTTAATAATACATTAGGTTAACATTTTGATCATTTGTAAATAATCATATGCATTTCACAAATACTCTTGATTCTCTTTTATCCTTATACTTTGCTATATTTTTACATTGAGAATGCGATGATTCGATTGGGTTGTAAATAATATTTGGACACTACTATCCTGATAAGACTCATCCCCATTTGTAAACATTTGTACCCCCATCCCCGAATACTTATTTGTAATAGCTTAGACTTTAAATTCCCTCAATTTATCGCTTTCTATATACTGTATAGTAATTAGGGTTTGTATGCGAAGATTCAAAATCAACCGCTAGATAACCTAACACAAGATAAATGCATGAAAATCAATACACAATTCACACTTGAACCTCTAGGGTAACCTCGCTTGTTGCCTCGGAAAAATGCAATCATGTCCCTCAAGTATGAGACACTCTAGCAAACGTCCCTTCAAAAAACAAAGATCGTAGTCCCTCGATGACCCTCGATGTTGCCTTCGATAAAACGATCTCGTCCCTTACAAAAATTGCTAGATCGTCTCACAAGTTGCCTTCAATGATTGTATACGATGACCCACGCGTCTGTCCCGTTAACATCCTAACACAAGGTTGTTCACCAAATACAATGGTGAAACAACACTGTTAAAAGGGTTAAAAACATAAGGAAAGATCTTTGAGTAAAATAGGGTGGACAACTCTTAGTTACTTGATCAAACTTGCAAAACAATCCTTGCCATTTTTCAAAACACACTCCACAAACACAACTTCAAAATAAAACTTCCAAAAAACATTGAAACATCTTTTCAAAAAGACAAACACCTTTGTAAAACATTCGAGTAAAGAATTGTTACAATGGTTGCCTAGACAAGGCATCTTTTCAAAACATTTTCAAAACCACACACATAAAACACCATTTCAAGCAATTGGAAAACAAAGGCAAGTGATCTAAAACAAGTAACTAAGAGCCCATGGATAACCATGGATGAAAAGGGTGCTAGCACCTTCCCTTTTCATAATCTACCCCCCGAACCCACGAAAACATCTCAAAGGTTTTTCCTGTGCTTTTTAACCTTTCCTTAGGATAAATAAAAAGTCGGTGGCGACTCTTGCTAAACCGAACAAGTGCGAATACAAACGCAAAACCTCAAGTCAGTTCTCCCACCGTATCACAGTATGGAAGCAGTGCTCCCTATCGAGGTTGATATTTCCTCTTTGTGTGTGATGATAGAAACCAATTTTTCAGAGGATGAATGAGTCCAAAACAAGTTTGACTAGTAGAATTTGATTAAAGGAAAGAGAATATCAACTTTGTGTCATGGTCAGTTATATCAGAAAAGAATGAAGAAAGATTTTGATAAGAAGGTCAAGCCTCGTGAATTCAGGGAAGGCGACCTCGTGCTCCGAAAGATAATGTCTTTTAACATTGATTCTAGAGGCAAGTAGGCTCCCAATTATGAAGGCCCATATGTTGTCAAGAAAGCCTTCTTTGGCAGTGCATTGATTCTTGAAACTATGGATGGCAAGGAGTTCCCACGTCATATGAATGTTGATGCAGTCAAGAAATACTTCTCCTAAATAAATAAAAGAACATCTAGCTAAGTTGAAAACTTGAAAGGGAAGCTTAGGCAAAAAAAGAGCGTCTCAGTAGGCTGAAAATCCGAAAGGGCGGTCTAGGAAAAAGTAAGAGACACGTACATAATGAATTTTCCCGCTAGGTTGAAAACACGCAAGGACAACTTAGGAAAAAGTTAGCGATTTCTTGGCAAGTAACTGCATCTAACAAGACTTGATCATTGAAGCAACAATCTTCTCGGATCCTCATCACACTTCAACTGAAGTCTCTACTCATGAATTCAAAGTTGTTAGGGAGAATAGTGGTCATTGTATTTCAATGTAACTTTTCCATATATTTACCATTTTCTAAACTTTTAATCATCCATGGAGTCTCGGCATTCACAGACTACCATTCTATTAATAAAGTTTGAGCCTTTATCCAATTCTTCCTAGTTCTTATTTTATTTTGTTTGCAAAAATTTCATTTATTATTGATAGTAATTTTCAAAACAAAAAGATTTAATAATAAAAATGTTTTGAAAATAATTTACAAATTACTTTTTACTTAATATTTTGTGATTCAAGTAGAACAAAAGTAGTGATTCCAAGGATGGACGAACCCCAAAGTTTCGAAAAAGACTCCCCAAGAAATATATCCCAGGTTATTCTTGCTAATATATGAATGATCCTATTGCATTTGTTTCCTCAGATAATTAAAGTTCATACCAATTGATATAAGGTGCGAAGTTGGGTATGTAATCCCATCTTCCCCAATTAAGTTTTGGCTGCTTATTTGATTTTGGGTTTGCACGACTTGACATGGATTTTTTCGAGCTGAGCAGGTAGACAAGGGCAATATATTTTCTACGAAGCATTGGAACAACTGTCAACTTTTGGGGTTTTCTCTCGCCAAGTGTTGAAGTTTGATTTAAAATCCACATGATTTTGACTTCTTGCTGTTAGATCCCCAAATGAAACTGAGATGATGCTTCTCTTTGAAAGTTTTTATCCCCATGAAGCTTCATAATTTCTCCCCAAAGAAGTTTACACAACCATTACTCTTGATATCGAAGAATATATTTGGCTCCCCTAGATGATTGTGGTGTTGTACTCCCCAATAAAGTCAGCACGAGATCCCCAATTAAGGTCTCGACGATGTGGTTTTTAGCTTCCCTAATGAAGATAACATGAAACTTCTAGTGGATGTCTAGATGATGAGGCATTTTCTTTCCTAGTGAAGTCTGTATGATATTCCCTAGTGAATCCTGGAGAAGGGTGATATATCCTTGCATCTGTATTGGTTTATTGCTATAATATTTGTGCTTTGATTAATTTTCAAGCCATAATTGTTCCCAGTGAAGTTAAGCCGTGAAGTAGGAATTTGTTTCCTCAGTTGGTGCTTACTCACTTATGGAATCTTCATCCTTGATGTGTTTTAGCCGAGTGTTGACTTTACCCAAGTTGGTTTTGTCTGGTTATTCCAATTATAGTTTGCCTATTTTGTCAGCATATACATGATAACATTCACACATTCCTACATACATCATGCATAGTTGAATTTAAAATTCATTGCTCATTTGCATTCATTATTGTTTTTGTTGACATATTACCCTATTCGTAGAGTTATGTTACCCTTTCCCTAATAGATTGTTCACCTTAAGCAGAAAGTGTATATCCTTTCAATTTCCCGACTGAGTTATTCCTCGTGGAAGAATTTTGTTTTAGCCTTCCTATTCAGCTCATTATTTGGATGGAATGTGATACCCTTTTGAGCTTATTCCTCATTAGGTGTTGTCCTGGTTGATTGTTTCACTTTGGTTTATTTCTAATTTAATTGTGTGGTCCTCGACAACATTATTATTATAATTTCTGCAGGCTTTGAGCCATGGATTGAGAATGTGCATTTATTTTGCACGAGAAGACTTTACCTCCTTAGTAGGATTATATTTAATTTTCCTCAAAGAAGTCATATTTCTTTTCCCAACAGGTTTCTTATAACAGCAAGTGACATGTCTCTTTATTTGAGCAATCTGTACTTCCTCATTATGTCTGTTAGTTCCCAGAGAAGATTAATTTATGTTACTCTGATGAATGATAATCTTGTCATTATGGGAGATAGTTCGTTGTTGAGATGTGTTACTCCGATTAATGGTAGTCTCGTCATTATGGGAGATAGTTCATTGTTGAGATTTGTTACTCCAAGGAATGGTAGTTTCGTCATTATGGGAGATAATTCGTTGTTGAGATTTGTTATTCAAATGGATGGTAGTCTCGTCATTATGGGAGATAGTTCGTTATTGAGATGTTACTCCGATGAATGGTAGTTTCGTCATTATGGGAGATAATTCATTGTTGAGATTTGTTACTCCAATGAATGGTAGTCTCATCATTATGGGAGATAGTTCGTTGTTGAGATTTGTTACTCCAATGGATGGTAGTCTCGTCATTATGGGAGATAGTTCGTTGTTGAGATGTTACTCTGACGAATGGTACTTTTGTTATTATGGGAGATAGTTCATTGTTGAGATTCACTTTGCTCTAAAGAGTTCATATGTGTTTATTGGTATTATCTTACCATTTATATTCCCTGTGAGTCGACCATTGACATATTCTCTATGAGTGGATTATTCACAGTTATCTGTCAATCATTGACATCCATTACTCTTTCCTCATTATTTGAGTTGATGATGCCTTATCTCCTCCTTAGGATTTACCCCATTAGAGTTGAGTCTTCTATTCACCAAGGATTTATTTTCTCATTGTCGGACTTTCTTTTGATCCTTTATTTTATTTCCCGCATCCCCAATGGTGCCCTGTGTTGCCTTTGGATTGTCTCAGTTTGCATGCATAATCATAAGAATTACATAGCACCTTAGGGACAAAAATTGGGCTTGTTTTATACATAAGTATATTCAATCGCATCGAGACGAATATTTAACATTCGCATCTCCGGATAGAAGACACTTAAATAAGGGCAGTTGTTATACCCCAATTTTTACCCCTAAGATTTCTCATCATCTCACTTTTATCAATACAACAAGATCACACATTAGGGCTGGTTCTTCCTATCTTCATCTTATCTTCAAATTTGCTCTTGAGGGATTACGAAGCACCTAGAAGTGTGTATCTTGTATATGTGTTCTTTAAACTAACATCAAAATATGTATATATGTTTCTTTAAATGTTCATATTTTAAGGGGTGATACAATTGCATTCATTTCACCATCTAACCTAGGGTTGAGGGTTGGTTCTCAATCAAATGACCCTTCAATGGATTGCAAGAGTTCAAGTTGCAAGGCTATGTCCATGATGTCAAAGGTTTATGGCTCAAAGAATTGCTTCACCTTATTTAGGCTAAACTTCCTCAAGGATCTTGTTGACACTCACCAAAGAGATAGGTTCATTTGTTTATTTCCATACCTTCTTCAACAACCTTTATTGAGACTTAAGCTCCATTGTTTGAGTGTGCTTTAAGACAATATAATTTCAAGATCTATTATGATTCATTATGCTTTATTTTGTCAAGAAAGATCAAAATATTCAAAGTTTGGTTCAACAAGTTTGACCTAATTGAGCAAATGCTTGATTTAATGATCACAAGTGCATAAATCTCTCAATTTTCAACATTTTGAGTTGGTTATTTTTTCTATGTATTCTTATCATCATAAACAACAACCTCTCCTCATATTACAAGATCCAATTGTGCAAGAAAAATCATCAAAAGTTGAAAGGGGTTTCAAGTCATTGTTGGTACTCTCTGAGCTAGGGTTTGTTGATTTCCAAGGACCATATGTTACTCATTTTTTGAGATTTTTAGTTCCTCCATAGCCATGATTATCTTTAAAGGTTCCTTAACAAGCTATATTCATAAGTCTAAGGCTAATTTTTAATGGAAGATCATTAATGATTGAAAAAGATTACAAGTCTCCTTGAAAGGTCTTTGGATTTTAGGGTTTAACTTCAAATGATCATAAATTGGTCATTTTTTATCTCCTTGGGACAATTATTTTTCCATAATAATCTTAAGGATGTGAGCTTCAAATATTATTTTATGTTCAAAGCTTGAAAATGGTTAGAAGATTCCTTAAGAGTTTAAAAATTTATAGGTCACTTCATGGATTTCCATCAACTTCACAAGGTCATAACTCTCTCAATTTTTGGAGTTTTTGAATGATTCAAGTTTAAAAATTCTTTTTAAGAAGTCTAATTCATTCCATCTTCATTGACAAAAACATAATTTTGAGTGGAAGGCCATGTTTGAAGGCAAGAGATTATAACTTGAAAATTTTCTAAGTCCACAAGTCAGTGTGTTTTTCACGATTTCAATTGATCATAAATTTTTACTCAAGCATCCAAATGCTACCTTTCTTGGTACATTGTGAAGTTTGTGGGGAAATATTTCCATTGCAAAAATAATGAGATCATAAATCCCCTTGAGTTGTGTGCACTATAGATTTAAAGTTGGTATCATTAAATTGAGTTTTTGCTTGCAGTCCGTTTACAATTTCCATGTTGCAGCTTCTAATGAACATTTTGTTGCATGTTTTTTATTTAAACATGTTTAAAAAAGTCCCAAATCATGACTAGAACATTAAACCACAAGAATTAGCTGAGTTTTGAGCAAATTCAAGTCACACTTTTCTCATTTTCAGGCTTCACTCAATTTCCATCCAAACCTCACTATTTCTTCCAATTCTTTTCACCATTCTCTCTCCTATAAATAGAGGGACATATTGTACTCATTTCATCAAGCTTGGATAGCCAAAATTACCCTTCCACTTTCTCTTTGCAACTTAATTTTTTAAGTTTTCGAATTCATCTTTTCTCCATTTCTCATTCCAATTTCTTTGTTCATTCCCAGTCCATGAGCTTCCCTGAACCTAACACAACAAGGATAAAGCCTTGAGGAGTCCTAAATCGTATGCAGACGTCCAGTTTCAGAGCATTTTTCTCATACTTCATTAAGGTAGATTACTCATTCATTTTGCCTCAAATAAGTTCCTAACCTACTCTCCTCATCTCTCTGAATCTCACACTATTTACGGTTTTCATTTTCGTTGAGAATTGATCATGTAATCTTGAAAACTTAGTGTTTGCTATTTTTTGTGTTTTTTGCAAAGTAAACGTTGTACAATTTATATAAATTTTTCACGATGCCATGGTTGACTTCGTCTCTGTGAGACGCTTCGGATGGTACCTGTCTGGCTTGCTAATTTTATAGTTTTGAAGATCACGATTGAGGATGGCTGGAGGTTGAAGACGATGACATGTCTGTCTTCAACCAATGACATTTAGCCATGTTATTTTTCTGAAATAGATTTGGTGTTTCGCTTTACCATGCACGCATTTCATGAGCCCTTGGATCTGATTACTTTCAAATTCCATCCAACGCACCACATTTAATGTTGCTTTCTATTTTAATTTATTTAATAAATACTAATTCTATGTAATTTTCAAAAGGGTCCATATCAAGCACAACGCGCCAGATACTTTGGATCTGTTTACTAATGCGTTTTGACTATGATCAGATGGTCCACATTATTTTGACATTATTTTTATTTTTCTGTTTTTTTTTATTTAATTGTTTTTACCTTCAAAAATTCATAAAAAATTCATTTCAACTTCTAAAGTTTTGAAAAATTCTCAAAATACCTTTGATATTTCTCTTTCTGATTTTTATTTTTTTCATTATTTTATTTTATGATTTGATATTTTTATGATTTATTTTCACTTTATTTGACTTCTTTTAATTGATTAAAAATACTTTTCTTGATTTTAAAATTTTGGAAGGATCCAATGTCCTCTTGACAAATATTGGTGACCTCATTTTATTTTCATTTCTGATTTTATTATTTTTTCACAACTTTTTGGTTTATTTTGCATATTTCTTTAAAATTTATAAATAGTTTCTTACTTTAAAAAATTCCAAAAAAAATTGTCAACACTTATTAACTCATGTTTGACTTTTGACTATTTTTTGGGATTTTTATTTGGTGTTTTAATATACTTTGTGTATTTTACCAATTATTTCCTTTTTATTAACTATTTAAATATTGTTTTATTAAATATTATTTTATTATTTGTCTGGTCCTGACTTGGGTGTATTTTGAGACAAATTCTCCAACCTCATTGGATCTTGGGTGTTGATAGGTTGAAAAACTAAATCCACCAAAATAGATGAATGGTGTTGATGATATTTGAAACCCTAATTTCATCTAATACATGCCCTCCCTCTTCATCTTATCCTTTTCTTACATGTGCTACATGTTATTGGAGAATAATATACATATCATTTCTATGAACATATGGTACATAGATTGCTATTGACCGGCCTCCAAATAGGTGTGACTTCTACATAAGTCCACTTACGATTGCTTAACATAGCGCTAAATTTGTCCCAATTCGAGAAATAATCATTCGTGGCCCAAACCTATATTTTCAAGCCCAAGTATGTTCAATTTGAAACCTTTAATTCAATAACCTTGAGTTCCATTTTTAGGAGGCTTTGATCTTATCAATCCTCTAATGAACCTTCATAAACTTTGGTCTAAGTGAATCATTTAAACATCATTGATCATATGTTATCACTTCGAGAACTTGAAATGAATAATATACTTGACAAAAAGAAAGTGAGACTTGTTATTGAGAAGCTTTGATCTTATAAATCTTCTAATGAGTTTTCAAATGCAAGTTTCAAGATGGTCATTCAACTAACCTCTAACTTCTAATTCACTTACAATTGACGTTTACTTTGTGCTTTTACTTTATTCCTTTATATTATGCCTTTACTTTATGCACCATTTACTTTAGCATTTACATTTCATGTTATTTTTATCTTTGCTCACTTGAGCACTCATCTTTTTGTCATTTTTTCATCTTTGCTCACTTGAGCTTTCTTTTCTTTTTGAAGGCACTTAATAACAAACTTGAACACTAAAAAACCCTTAATGTTACTTGGTATATTTGGTTACTATCCCTAGCATAATGGAGATTGTGGACCTCTCAAACTTAGGATTATAAGCATTGACTATCCTTGGGACCTTGTGATTCTGTTGTTATTTTGTATGGGGCTCTTGGGGTTTACCCAAAGACATTGGGTTTTTTTCTTTGTGTGCATGTTATTCTGATTATAGGCTTTGTCTGTGATTGGAAATTCATCTGTATACAATTGTTATTGTACCCAATTTTTTAGAAGACTTAATGCATATGAAGCTTGGTATTCTTAAGAGGTTTAGTATCTTTACTTTCTTGGTTTCAATTCAAAGGATGGGATTTCTATATTTACTCTTTATGTCAAGTGTTGGCTTCTTGTTTGTTATACGATTCTTTTCCCTAGCTTTTACCTTATGCTTTAGGATAGTCCCTTCATCTCCTCCCATCTTCTTTAATTTAGAAAAATATTCTCCCTCCTTTTCAAAAGTCTTATGGTTTTCTAACTTGAACCACTTTCATAATAAACTTGGACTTAGGTCCATTCATTTTAAAAAAATATTTTCTTAATCAAATATTAACCAACTTAATCATACTTTGACATTTTTGTGAGAAGACTAAAAGTCAATCAACCTCATTCAAATCATTTTTCCACTTTGGCTTCTTTACTTCAAAATTTTCTTAAAAGATTAAACTCTTGTCAATCCTTGTAGTGATATGAGCTACTATACTTCTACAATATGTAGTAAAGTGAGATATTTTCCACTTGGGTGTCGAGTGAGGCTTTGATGATTTTAAAATCCAAGCTATATCCTCCACTTTGAGATGACACAAATTCTCCTTTCTCATAATCGTGGGTAGTAAGTGTCTTTTCCACTCGGATATGACGATGATGTCTTATCTCTTAAAATTAACCAACACACTCGTGTTTTAAAATTTTTAAAAAGTGAACTACGAGTACCCTGATCCCCTATTGCACAGAAGGTGGTACGTAGACACTGAATGTTCACAACCGCGGCGGGTGTAAAAAGTGTAAAAAAAATATTTCTTTTCTCATCTCCACCATTTATTTTTGTATACAACATTTATAGCAAAAATAAACAAATTTTCAAAGAGGTTCTTGCGGAGTACCATAAATGTTTAGGGTGTTAATACATTCCCTTTGCATAACCAACCCCCATTCCTAGATTTTCTCCCCATCTTGGGTTATTCGCTCTTTTCCCATTCCTCTGGAAACAATAAAGCGGGGTGGTGATTTTTATTTGATCTGTGTGAGTCAAGTCAACCCAATGGCTTAGTCTCAACCTTTCTACCGCTACACTTTTTCTCA
Organism: Vicia faba; assembly: GCA_948472305.1. Lineage (NCBI taxonomy): Eukaryota > Viridiplantae > Streptophyta > Magnoliopsida > Fabales > Fabaceae > Vicia > Vicia faba. The sequence goes on along the minus strand of OX451740.1, from coordinate 78,347,440 downwards.
TGACTCTGTGTAGCTCTTGAAATGTGATGTCATTGCTTTTGTCTTGTACAGTGACTGCTGGGATTGTTACTTGTAGAGGCTTTGATTAGTTTACCTCTCGATGTGACTTGTGGGAGTGTTACAGCCTGCAACAGGGCTCTATTTAGACATGCTTTGCTACTGCAGATCTGGTGATTCGTTGACACGACTTCTATGGTGTTGTTTTGTGTCTGAACAATACGGGTTTCGGTGCAAGTCTGCAAGGTCAGTAGGAAGTTTTTTTAAATGAATTTGATAACATTGTGTGGTTTTTTCCTTGAATTGTTTGTGAGTAATCAACATGTATGTGTGTAATACGGTGGGAGAACTGACTTTTAGGTTTTTCATTTTATTGCAAATGTTGTGGATAGCAAGAGTCACCATCCACTTTTCTTTTATCCAATAAAGGAAAGGGTGAAAAGAACAGGAAAGACCTTTTGAGATTTTTTCTGAGTAAGGGGGGTAGGTTATGAAAAGGGAAGGTGTTAGCACTCTTTTCATCCATAGTTATCTACGGGCTCTTAATATCTAGCTCACTTTTGAAAATGCTTTGTGTTTGTGTGTTTGAAAGAATATTTTAAAAAGATGCCTAAGTTCGGAAAACTTTGTAATGATTCTCGTATCATTGAGAATGCATACAAAGTGTTTATCTTTGAAAATATTTTAGAAAATAAAGTGTATATATGAGTAATTTTTTTGTTTGTGAGCAAGTGACTACGAGCAATCTACCTACTTAAAAAGTCTCTTTTCTTTTCCTATTTTCCTTTAGATAGTGCTATCCTACCATTAGTTAGTAGGTAGCCCTATCATTGGATGTTTTGAGGGACATGCGTGGGTCATCGTATAGTCACGAAGGCAACTCATAGGACACTTTAGCAATTATTATAAGGTACTAAGATCGTTTATCGAGGCAGCATCGAAGGGTCATCGACTACGATCTTTTAACTAAAGGATCTTTGCTAAAGCATCCCACGTTTGAGAGACATGACTATTTAAATCTGAGGCAATAAGTGAGGGCCATCCTAGAGGTGCGCGTGTGCGAATTGTTTTAATTTCAAGTATTTTTCTTGAGATTAGATCTTCTAACGTTTGTTTTTTATGTCTTTCCATGCACGCCTAATTAATCTAGAAGTTAAATATATACAAGTGCGAAAAATAAAAATGCAGGAACTAATCTACGCTATTACATCACTTCGGGGATGGGGAGTACAACCCATAAATTAGGGAGTACAATATTGGAAAATAATGCGAAAAAGTAACTGAGCGCGCAGAGATTGAAAAGGGAAAAGATGGTAAAAAACCCTAAAATATTTCTAAGCGTTTAGGAGAATACTTTTGATGTTTTTTTTGTTTAGAAAAATATTTGAAGTGTGAAATAATAATTAAACCTAATTCTAATTAATTTACTTATTAATTACTTAAAATAAAACAAGGTGTGATTAAATTAATTAGTTAAAAACTTAAATCTAATTTTTATAATTTTTTGTGATTTTTCTAATTTAAATAAAAATGATTAAAAAAAGAAAAAAATTAAATTAAAACAAAAAAAAAAGAAATTCAATGGGCCTGCGTTGTAAAAGAAATTAGGGGGTATGAAAAGAAAAATGTGTTAGGCCCAAAATAGAGGGCCCAGGCGCCTGTGATGATTCCTTTTGATTGACTTCAGGAGGTGCATCATGGTCATGGTTGTCTTGGAGCGCTAGATCTAGAATCTTGAGATCTGATGGTCAAGATAGGAGGTAGACCATGCACGCATTAGGCTTGTTTGTACTGAATATGCAATGAAACATGAAAAAATAATATTCCAGGGGCAGGGATCGAACCCATGCCCTGGCACACTAACACCTTAACACACACACGCTTACTACTGGAGCGGTCCTTACATCCAGTATTATGAATCAAACGAAATAAATATAATATAAAATAAGTGCTAATGTTAGTAAGCAAAATACACGCGCGCACAAGTGGACCTTTTGGATTTGAATGGACCAATCATAGCACGCCGTTATTCCACGCAGTCAATCAAAGGGTCAAACCACTGTCTATGGTGTTTTCCACCATCTTCTCCAACGAGAAGAATTTTGAAAACTTGCAAAAAACGCAAAATCAAAGCACACAAGGTACCATAATCCCCTTAAAATTTCCTCCTAAATTCGAATATGTGATTTTTTGGGCTAAAGGTCCCTGTATCATGAAATCCGAAGCCTCGAAAGTTTCATGCCCTAGCCATGGCGTGACTTGATTCCTGCATTAGAGCTCGTAACTGAAAGTCCTAAACATTCACAAACATGATTATGAACATGCACGCATGCATCAAATTGATTAAAACTACATGAATTAAAAGTTTTAGTTTAGAAATACTATCGATATCGGAGTAACTTGGTTAGCCAGTTTTGGACGCGCCTTGGCCTAACAAAGGACCTGGATGGACTCTTGGAAGTCTCAGGAGGATGGTTGGATCAATGGCTTTGACTGAGAAGAGCTGTAACAGGGATTTCGAGCTTGTCCTAATGATTTGAAATTTTGGAGAGTTTTTAGAGGTCTTCTTAGGCATTGATTTTGTGTCCCTTGTATCTGTTTGTCATGCATTTATATAGAGGAATAGAATGGCTCACTAAACATGGCAAGGAATCAAGCCATGATGGCTCTAATCACACAAGATCAAACAGTTTTAAAAACTTCCAAATTTGTAATATTTTTTTCCTTCTTGAGTCTACACGGTTTTGGCATGTTGTAACAAGCTTGCATAAGCTGTGTTGGGCCTGTACATGATTGAGACAAAAGAATTCAAGCCCTTATATTTTATCTCCTATTTTATTTTATTTTATTTTTATTTGCATTTAAATGAATAAAAATTCAAATAAAATAAATAAAAATCATAAAAAAATTAAAACACCTTATGAATATGTTTGAACGTCAAAAGTTAGGCCCACTAGTTAAAAATCTCAAGTTTGCTCATTTTGCATTTCATGCATTTCCTCAAAATTTCCCAGCTTGTGAAAAATATAACTTGCTCAATTTTCATCTTTTGAAGGTGATCTTGGACTTTTTTAAAATATCAATATGTCCTCTACAATTTCTCTTTTGATCATTTTTGCATTGATAGACTTTATCTTGATGTAAGTTGCCTTGACAAAAAGTGTATTTTTGTTGAATTTTGAAAATGACCTGTAATGTATCATCTCATATCTTTCAAATGAAGCAGTTTTTGGACTTGAGCATAAATACAAAGTTGTAGAGAATTGAATTTCCTTCAAAATGGGATTTGGTTTGGGAAAAGTTGATGAAACATGTGAAAGTTATGCTTGGTCAAAGTTCAGTTGACTTCTCCTAAGGAAACCCTAATTTGGCAACTTTTGACTTTTGATGGTTTGAGAGCTTTCCTTGTGGAATCATGAAAAACCCTTGATCATATGATAAATATCACTTCAAAATGTTAATGTTGACAAAAAATCTTGAAGTTTGACTGCATGTTGACCATTGTTGACTTTTTATCCAACACAATTGATTTTCAGTCATCTAAGCCATTGACGAGCAAACTTATGATGCAAAACTTTAAACTTGACATGAATCGTTTTGGAGACATATGGAGAACCATGTAAATCATTTGAGACCCTTTCAACCCAATATTTCTTGAGAAGTGCAAAACCCTAGTTGTAGACCCCTTGGTTTAGGAGGAGCATCTTGAATGGTCAACCCTTGAGATTCTTTGAGTATTTGAGACTCCTTGAAAGAATGTCTTGAAGAAAATAGGAGGGAACATTTTGGGGTATAACAAATGCCCTTGTTCAATCTTCTTAAACCTGAAGAGTTAGATTGGCATGTCTGCTATTCGTGACTTAAAGGTAGAAGAGGATTGAACACTTAAGTGCCCAAAAATTTGCACTCGCATGTGCAGGAGAGTAACATTGTTGGTTAATTATACCGATAATGGTCTTATAGATTCCATTTGAAGAGGTGACGGTGAGTCGATGAAGATGGGCTTATAGATGTCATCCAAATTAGCCATTAACTTCAACTGGAAGAAGTATCAGAATAATTCTATAGTCGATTTAATCTGAGCCAGAAGAGGTGTATGCCCATCTTCAATTGGAAGAGGTATCAGAATAAATCTAAGCTTGATTTAATCTGAGCCAGAAGATGTCTACTCTTGACTTTAAATGGGAGAAGTATCAGAATAAATCTATGCTCGATTTAATCTGAACCAGAAAGATGTCTATGCTCGACTTTTAACTGGAAGAAGTATCAGAATAAATCTATGCTCAATTTAATCTGAGCCAGAAAATGTCTACAATCATCTTCGACGGGAAGAAGTATCCGAATAAATCTATGCTTGATTTAATTTGACCCAGAAGATGCTCACGACCGTCTTCAACTGGAAGAAGTATCAGAATAAATCTACGCTCGATTTAAACTGAGCCAAAAGAATTTTATGCTCAACCTTAACTGGAATAAGTATCATAATAAATCTATGCTTGATTTAATCTGAGCCAAAAAATGTCTACGATGGTCTTCAACTGGAAGAAGTATCAGAATAAATCTATGCTTTATTTACTCCGAGCCAGAGAATGTTTATGCTCGACTTTAACTGGAAGAAGTATCAAAATAAATCTATGCTCGATTTAATCTGAGCAAGAAGATGTTTATGCTTTACTTTAACTGGAAGAAGTATCAAAATAAATCTATGCTCAATTTTATCTGATCCAGAAAATGTCTACGACCGTCTTCAACTGGAAGAAGTATCAGAATAGATCTAGGCTCGATCTAATCTGAGCCAGAAGATATACATGCTCGTCTTTATCTGGAAGAAATATCATAATAAATCCATGCTCGATTTAATTTGAGCTAGAAGATGTTATCTTTAAGAATGACCTTTTGAAGAAATTTCTTAAGTAGCCATTTGTCAGATGTAGCCTTTGAAAAGACTGTCTGGTCATATAAGTAGTTGATGATGTTTGTATGTTGATTGATCTTTCCTGAAAAGGTAAATAGTTAGTCGTATGCAATGTCATGATGTATGAGATGCATTGTGTAACAATGTTCTAAAAATAAATGAGACTGTGCTATATGCGCTTTGTAAGAACATGTTATGATGTTTGTAAATTATATATGGATGTGAAATGTTGTTTGAAGTGTATTTGTAAATTCGAGCAGCATATTTGTTCGGGAAAATAAATTCATGACTGTTGTTGGGGATGAAGAGTATGTGTATCTTCGATCTTGTCTGGAGTGTTTCCGCTGGGGACTCTTGCTCTCTAGTTTGAGGAAACTCCGCTGGGGAACATTGATTTCTACCTGGGGAGAAGAGTTCAAATACATTGGTTGTTGATCGCTCTATTGGGAATTTTAATTCTTATATACCTGAATAGGGATAAAAGATATGGATATCCTTTTGAGGTGTTGTTTGATCGAGTTTCTGACATGTACCCCGACTCGTTTGGAGAGAATAAGGTTGAACAATATCCGATCTAGTTTAAGATTCAGTAGCAACTTTCTGGGGATAGAAACCCAGATTGTCCATTGCTAGAGATAGGAATTTTATCGGTAATTTATGGTAGAAGCAGACTCAAGATGGGGAGACTGTAATCCATTAGGGAAATAAACCCTATTGGGGAAATAAATCTTATTGGGGAAATAAACCCTGTTGACGGAGAAATACTCTGCTGAGGGGACACCCTTGTTGAGGAAATGAGCTTTGCTGGAGAGAAATAATTTGCAGGGGGGGTTTTACAGTTTTGGAGGAATAAACACAACTGGGGAGGAGAATTTCCATAAACTGTACTGATTGAGATTCCATAGGTGGGCGATATTGCTGGGAAAAAGGTCATATTTCTTTATTCACTGGAGTGATTTGCTGGTGAGTATGATTATAATACTTTGTGTGGATAATCCCAGGGAAGTGGCTCTGTGGGGATTTGTGTACAACTTGAACATTATCCCAACTCCTAGAGTCTTGAGTAAATTCTTATTCCTGCTTTTATGCATATATTTGTTAATAGTTAATTGTATTCATATGCATATGCTCATTTAATTTTAGTCATTAGACGTTCTTGCAAACAAAACAGAAATAGTAAAAACAAAAAGTTTGAATTTGAAACTTGTATTTTTATTGATGGTTTGCCCATAGACATGAAATTTTCTACAAAGAGACATAAATCTTAGTAAGAGGAAATTATCGTGAAATGAAAAGGGTACAAAGCAAAAACAAGATATATAGCTATATGGAAATAATCTCGTCGGGTTCCAACTCTGCTATTACCCTTATGTCTTTAAGCATCTCATCCCTTGTTATCGAAAGAAGTTGATTGAACTGATCTGTACCATCTGAACTTTGACTTTGGTAATAAATCTTGTTGTAAGTGATCAAATGGGGACATAGTCGTACACTTTAATCCCTAACTTTTTCCTGGACCTCCCTTTCAGGTTTTCAGTCCACCGGGATACCCTTTTTTGGCCAAGCCGCCTTTTCAGGCTTTCGACCGGCCGGGTGTACAATCTTTTCATATATATCCCTAATTTTTTCCTAAACCTTTTTGGTTCTCCGGGATTCCCTTATTTTTCCTAGGCCATTCAACCTAATGGGTCGCTTTCATGCATAGTATCTTTTGACTATGTCCGCATTCACAGGGTGCGGGAAATCTTCACCATCCATGGTGGTCAGTATCATAGCACCGCCAGATAATATCTTCTTGACTACAAATGGCCGTTTATATGTGAGAGTCCATTTTCCCCTGGGACCACCTTGCGGTAAAATGATGCGCTTTATTACCAAGTCACAAGCCTAATATACCCGATGCTTGATTTTCTTGTTGAATTCCTTGATCATACGCTTCTGATACATCTAACCGTGACAGATAGTCGCAAGCCTTTTCTTGTCGATTAGATTTAATTAATCCAACTTGGTCTGAGTCCACTCATCTTCGTCTAAGTCTGCATCTTTTATAATCCTTAGAGAAGGAATTTATGGTAGAGATGGGAATTTTTCCGATAATTTGTGGTAGAAACAGACTCAAGCCAGGGAGATTGTAATCCGTTGGGGAAATAAACCCTATTGGGGAAATAAATCTGGTTGGGGAAATAAATCCTGTTGGGGAAATAAATTCTGTTAGGGAAATGAACCCTGTTGACAGAGAAATACTCTACTGAGGAGACACCCTTGCTAAGGAAATGAGCTCTGCTGGAGAGAAACAATTTGCAGGGGGGTTTTACAGTTTCGGAGGAATAAACTCAGTTGGGGAGGAGAATTTCCATAAACTGTACTGATTGAGATTCCATAGGTGGGCGATATTGCTGGGAAAAAGGTCATATTTCTTTATCCGCTGGAGTGATTTGCTGCTGAGTATGATTATAATAATTTTTGGGGATAATCTCATGGAAGTGGCTCTATGGGGATTTGTGTACAACTTGAAAGTTATCCCAACTCCTAGAGTCTTGACTAAATGCTTATTCCTGTTTTTATACATTTATTTGTTAACAGTTAATTGTATTCATATGCATATGCTCATTTAATTTTAGTCATTGGACGTTCTTGCAAACAAAACAGAAAAAGTAAAAACAAAAAGTTTGAATTTGAAACTTGTATTTTTATTGATAGTTTACCCATAGGCAAGCTATTTTTTACAAAGAGACAGAAATCTTAATAAGAGGAAATTATCGTGAAATGAAAAGGGTACAGAACGAAAACAAGATATATAGCTATATGGAAACAATCTCGTCGGGTTTCAATTCTACTATTGCCCCTATGTCTTCAAGCATCTCATCCCTTATTGTCGGAAGAAGTTGATTTAACAGATCTGTACCATTTGAACTTTGACTTTGGTGATAAAGCCTGACGTAAGTGATACAATGGGGACATAGTTGTACGCTTTAATCCCTAACTTTTTCCTGGACCTCCCTTTCGGGTTTTCAGTCCATCGGGATAACCTTTTTTGCCCATGCCGCCTTTTTAGGTTTTTGACCTGTCGGGTGTACAATCTTTTCACATATATCCCTAATTTTTCCTTAACCTCTTTGGTTCGCCGGGATGCCCTTATTATTTCCTAGGCCAGTCAACCTAGCGGGCCGCTTTCATGCGTAGTATCTTTTGATTATGTTCACATTAACAAGGTGCGGGAAATCTTCACCCTCCATGGTGGTCAGTATCATAGGACCGCCAGAGAATATCTTCTTGACTACAAGTGGCCCTTCGTAGGTGGGAGTCCATTTTCCCCTGAGATCATCTTGCGGTAAAATGTTGCGCTTTATTACCAAGTCACCAGCCTGATATACCCGATGCTTGATTTTCTTGTTAAATGCCTTGATCATACGCTTATGATACATCTGACCGTGACAGAAAGCCACAAGCCTTTTCTCGTCGATTAGATTTAATTAATCTAACCTGGTCTGAATCCAGTCATCTTCGTCTAAGTCTACGTCTTTCATAATCCTTAAAGAAGGAATCTAAACTTCGACAGGTAGGACAAATTTCGTACCATAGACCAGAGAGAATGGGGTTGCCCTAGTTGATGTTCTAGCTAAAGTGCGGCAGCTGTTGAAAGCAAACCGTAACATCTCGTGCCAGTCTTTGTAGGTCACAACAATTTTTTGCATGATCTTCTTTATATTCTTATTGGCAGCTTCAACTATGCCATTTATTTTTGGTCGATACAGAGAGGAGTTGTGGTGCTTGATCCTGAACTACGTGCAAAGTTTGGTGATCATAGTATTGTTGAGGTTGGTACCATTTTCAGTGATGATTCTGTCAGGGATGCCATACCGACAAATCAGATTATGTTTTATGAACCGGGCGACCACATTCTTAGTAACAGAGGCAAACAAGGCTGCTTCAACCTATTTTGTAAAGTAATCAATGGTGACGAGAATGAAGCGATGCCTGTTAGAAGCTGTAGGCTTGATCTCTCCAATTATATCAATGCGCCACATTGTGGATGGCCAAGGAGAAGTCATGACATTCAGAGGAACCCGAGGCACATGAACTTTATCAGCGTAGGTTTGGCACTTATGATAAGTTCTCGAGTAGTGGTGACAGTCAGTTTCCGTAGTCGACCAATAGTAACCAGCTCCCAAAATATTTTTAGCCATAGTATGCCCACTAGAGTGAGTACCAAAGATGCCTTCTTGCATATCTTGCATAATTTCTTCTACTTCCTTCTTGTCCATACAACAAAGCAGGGTTGAACCATGATTACAGTTGTATAAAATTCCATTGCTCAAGAAGAACTTAGTCGAGAACCTCCGCAGGAATTTCATGTCATTGATGGATTCCCCTTCGGGGTATTCTTGACCCTCAAGGTGCCTTTCACCTCATGAAACCAAGGTTTTTCCTCTACTCCATTAGTACCAATTTCATAGTAATGTGTAGGTTCGTCGAATCTTTCGATGGTAATCCTGGGAGTCTCATTGTCCCATCTGACCTTGAACATGGATAACATGGTAGCCAATGTGTATGCTAATTGATTTCTTCTCTTAGTATATGCTCAAAAGTAATCTCTTCGAAATATGGAATCAAGGTTAGCACATGTTCTCGGTAAGGGATAATATTCAGATGCTTCATATCCTATTCTCCCTTAACCCGACTAATTACTAGGGCTGAGTACCCATATATGCTCAAGAACTTGATTCTTAGGTCAATAGCAACTTTAAGACCCATGATGCATGCTTCATATTTAGACATATTATTGGTGCAATCAAAGCAAAGTCTGGCAGTAAAGGGCGTGTGACAACCCCGAGGAGAGATAATTACAGCACTGATTCTGTTACCAAGTGAGTTGGAAGCTCCATCGAAAACCATAGTCCATCAGGATCTTGGCTTAGGTCCTTCATATGGTCCAAGTTCTTCATAATCTGGTACTAGTATAATGTTCCCGTCCGGGAATTCAAAACTCATCAAATGATAGTCGTCTATAGCTTGATATGCTAAATGATCTGCCAGTACACTTCCTTTGATTTCTTTTTGAGTGGTGTACTGAATGTTGTATTCTATTAATACCATTTGCCATTGGGGTATTCTTCCAGAGAGAGCTGGCTTCTCGAATATGTGCTAGATGGGATACTTTTAGAGATAAACAAAGTAGTATGGGTCAACATATATTGTCTTAGTCGGCAAGCAGCCCATACCAAAACGTAGCAAGTTTTCTCGAGCAGTAAATATGTTATTTCACAGTAGGTAAACTTTTTGATAAGGTAGTATATTGCATGCTCTTTTCGAACAGACTCGTCATGTTGCCCCAATACACAACTCATTGAGTTCTCTATCACTGCTAAGTACATTATTAAAGGTCTTCCTTCAACTGGTGGTATCAGAATCAGAGGTTCTTGTAGGTACTCCTTAATTTTATCAAAGGATGTTTGACAGTCGTCGTTCCACTTTACTTCCTGATATTTCTTCATCAGCTTGAAGATTAGTTCACAAGTAGCAGTCAAATGAGAAATGAAACGGGAAATGTAATTCAATCGTCCTAAGAAACCTCTGACTTCCTTCTCGATATGGGGAGCTGGAATTTCTTGAATAGCTTTATCTTTTGCAGGATCAGCCTCAATAACTTTATCACTAATGATGAAACCCAGGAGTTTACCGGATCTCACCCCAAAGGTGCACTTGTTCGGGTTTAACCTTAGCTTATACTTCCTCAGTATTTCAAACAGTTTATGCACATGATCAAGATGCTCTTCTTCAGTTTGTGATCTGGTTATCATGTCTTCAACATAGACCCCTATCTCGTGATGAATCATGTCATGAAATAAGACTACCATGGCACACTGGTAAGTTTCCCCGACGTTCTTCAACCCCAAAGGCATAACCTTGTAACAGAAAGTGCCCCACTGTGTGATGAAGGTAGTTTTCTCCATGTCTTCAGGTGCCATCATGATCTGATTATAACCCGAGAAACCATCCATGAAAGAGAATACCTTGTGCTGAGCGATGTTGTCGACCAGAACATCAACATATGGTAGTGGGAAGTCATCTTTAGGGCTTGCCCTGTTCAGATCCCGACAGTCTACGTACATATGTACCTTGCTGTCTTTCTTTGGCACCGGAACAACATTAGCAATGCATTGAGGATATGATGTCACTGCTAAGAACCCTGTGTCGAATTGCTTCATAACCCCGGCTTTGATCTTTTCTGACATTTCGGGACGCATGCGATGAACCTTCTGCTTGATTGGAGCACAACCTTCTTTCATTAGTAGACGGTGAACCACAATGTCGGTATCAAGTCCTTGCATGTCTTTGTATGACCAAGCAAAGATTTCAACATATTCATGCAACATATAAATTAATCTGTTCTTGACACTGCTCTCTAAGTTGGTGCCCATCTTGACCTCTTTTATGTCTGTCTCGGTACCCAAATTTACCACTTTGACCGGTTCTTCGTGTGGTTGGGTAGCTTTTTCTTCTTGTATTAAGAGTTTGGAAATTTCTCCAGGTATTTCAAAATCTTCCTCATCTTCTTCCTTGGCTTGGTAGATCGGGTTTTCTAAGTCATACGCGGCAATAGCATAATCATTATCAACGAGATCCATAGTGGATGAGGATTTGCAATGTAGTTTGTGGATGCGTGTAAGAACACATAGCTATTTGAAAATGCAATAAGATAAAAGAAAAACAGGGATCACAAAATTTGTATACAAAATGTCCAATGTTTTTATTGAATGTACAATGTTTATGAATTAACAACCCTTAACAAATGAACCATTATGCCCTGGGTAAGACACGGGGTTTAAAGTAATTGTTTTATTACATAACCAAAATCATTTAAAAGCAAAAAGACAGGAATATAGGTATTACTCCTGACTAAAGGATATAGGGAAGATGTCTTCTACTTTCCAATTATCAAGACCATCACCAATGGTAGGGAATATCCAACTGTTGAAGTCACAATCACTGTCAGCATCCTTTATAGCATTGACCCTGTTGTTGTTGATACGAATCGAAGGTCTTCGAGCCCGAGCGCGACAAATAACCCTTTGACTTTCTGTAGTAAAGACCAAACCAAACTTGTCAGATTTGTAAGCGATATCAGGAAGCGGACCCCAAATAGTACCACCACCTTCTTCTATAGTAGCTTTGGCATCCTTCAAGGAAGCTATCTCGTATGGAGTTTTGGTGATCTTTGGAATGGCAGAAACATCTTTAACAATAGCAGGGGAAATAACTTCGAAGGTCAGACATGGTGTCTCGATAAATTCTCCATCCATTTCCACGTACCCGAATGAATTCAGATGGCTAACCATGTACTCCTCCTCCCCACAGACAATAACAACCTTTTTGTTTACAGGATACTTCAATTTCTAGTGCAAGGTGGAGGTGACAACACCTTCCCTATGAATCCAAGGGTGTCCCAATAGACAAGAGTAAGTTGGTAGGATGTCCATTACGTAGAAGGTGGACTCAAATATCTGTGAACCCACTTTGATTGGGAGGTCCACTTCTCCATGCACCATTCTTTTGGACCTGTCAAAGGCTCGAAAAATGATATTACAGGGCTTTAGCACAACCCCTTCACAATCCATTTTGGTGAGAGTGCCTTTTGGCAGAACATTCAGAGAAGAGCTAATATCAATTAACACATGAGCCAACGTAGTTCCCCTGGATTCAATGGAGACATACAAGGCCCTATTATGATTTTTCCCTTTCGGAGTCAAGTCAGAGAAACCTAAACCATTATCGGTTGTCAAACTGGCCACGTAACTTCCAAATTGATCAACTGAAATTTCTTGTGGTACATGAGCAGTTTTCAAGAATTTAACTAAAGCCTGCGCATGGGCTTCAGAACAGAGCAGTAATGATAGCATGAAGATTTTGGACGGGGTTTGCCCCAACTGTTCAACAATTTTGTAATCGCTTCTACGAATGATCTTTAAAACCTCTTCCAAATCTTATCCAGAGGTATCCTTGACTGTGGTTTCTTTTGGTGCCTCCGTCTGGGCTGGCTCTTTCATGGGCTCCTTACCCCGAGCCTCAGTAGTTGACTTGGTAATGATGACTTGAGCAGGGGGAGATATTTTTGGAGAGAAAATCCTCCCTCTTCTAGTAATTTTGCTGGTCTCCGCAATATTGACAATGCTAAGATCAGCCTCTTCATCATCTTCATCAGATAATTCTTGTTTAATGCCATGGTAATAGACTTCAGACCCATAACTCCATGGAATATCCTTTTCTGAGGAATATGGGATGAGCCTAGGTGTTGTAATAATCAAAGGAGAAGCTTTTGGATTGGAGGTAATCCTTACAGGACCTTGGAAGTGATCCTAAAAGGAGTACCAGATATGACAGACAAATCTTGACATAATTCTTTAGTAGACGAAACTTTTTCAATCAAAATAACATGTTCATTCATCAGGCATTGAACACCTTCCTTCAACAACCCACAATCATTGGGTTGGACTACACAATAATAACATTCTTCAACATAACTCGAAAATAAACTAACTTGTAACAAATTCTTCTTTATTATCGAGAGAGGAGTAACCACATTGCTTATGGAAGTAACATACGAAACATCTTCAATAGCACTTATGCCCTTGTCATGCTTGGCATAGGTGCAGAGATCATGTTTGGAGTCTCCGGAGGATCGAACTCAATTTCCTTATTATCGATCATATCCTGAATCTTGCTCTTCAGGGACCATCAATTGTTGGTGTCGTGTCCAGAACTGTTCGAATGATAAGCACACCTCGCGTCCGGATTATACTTTGGAGATGAGGTGTTGGGATTCTGAGGAGCATCCCGTAGTGAAATGAGTTCATTCTTTAACAAATGTTGCAATGCCTGAGATAAAGGAATGTCGATCTTGGTGAACTGCCTCAACGGAGCCTTTGGCCTTTGTCGATTACCCTGTTGTTGTTGTTGTTGTTGAATCGGTGCTAGATTAGAGATCAATACCGCTCCCACAGGCTGATGGAAGTCACCATTACTACGACCTTTATAGACAACATTGATTTCTTTTTTACTGTCGAATGGCTTCTTGACATCATTAGAAGATGTAGCCATTGGGATCTTCCCACTCCTTCCCCAGTCAGAATCAACTCTGTAAAACCAGACGACAAGCTTCCAATCAAAAAATTAAAGAATGGGCCTATCAAAATGCCCATGAACATATCCACAAATTCCTGGTCAGTCAAAGGAGGTTGCACCCTTCCAGCTAAATCCCTCCATTTCTGTGCATATTCCTTAAACCCTTCATTCGAGCCCATGGACATATTCTGCAGTTGCACTCGAGTCGGTTCCAAGTCAACATTATATTAATACTACTTATAAAAAGTAGAAGCCAAGTCTTCCCATGTGTGAATGTTGGTTCCTTCGAGCTAATAGAACCATTCAAGTTTAGTGCCAGCCAAACTCTCTTGGAAGAAATGGACCCACAATTTATGGTCAGTAATGTGAGGTTGTATCTTCTGAACATATGACCTCAAATTGAGTTTAGGATAAGATACCCCATCATATTTAGCAAAGATGGGGACCTTGAATTTATGTGCGATGACCACCCCCGGATCAGTCCTAGCTCACCAAAATCCAATCCAGATACCTTATTGATTTCCATAGCCTTGAGTTTGTCTTCCAACTGCTTGTACTTGTCATCAGCAGGAGGATACTGAAGAAGTGAAAAACACAAGAAGGGGGGTTGAATTGTAAAACTTGAAATCAAATGCAGACAACAGGTTATTTTTATCCTGGTTTGTTTGATCTCAAACTACTCCAGTCCACCCGTCAAGGTGATTTCGCCTCTCTCCAACGAGGTCTTAATCCACTATATTCAACTGAATATTACAACTTGCTTTAACAACTGCTAAAGCCTTCTTGAGTCAAAACCACAAACCGGTTTCTCAAGGAAATACTTTCTCACAGATAAATGAAATCTAAGTGTGTTGAATGTTTTCTACAAAACTGTTTATCACAAATGTGATACTACACAAATTAAGCTTATGAAAACTAGAGTGCTAAAACAATAGAGTAAGTAATTTGAGAGCTTTAGCAAACTGTGAATGAGGATGAATATGAATAGCTTTAGGCGTGTAGAGAGTTGTAGAGCATTAGCCGTTTCATTCCTCACTTGCTTGTTTATATAGCATTGAAAAATGGTACGTTGGAGTCAGTTATTCCGTTTTAATGCCAATTATATTCTTTCCATATTGAGAAGATCTTTGTCTGGAATAATGCCGTTGATAATAAAGTATCTTGAATGCACAGTACCGTTGCCAATTAAGCGTGTTCTGGCTTTGGCTTATTCTGACGCTGCTAGATGCTGATGAATCGTTGTTGTCTTGATCAGAGTTTAGATTGTTACGCGCAGATCTGTTCATCAAGCTTCAGCGTAAGCACATGCTTTGATCTTCTGATTCTGGCATCTGATATAACATCCTCTGATGCTGATGTTGATAATTCATCTTCTGATGCTGATGATGATATTCTTATGCTGATACTCATCAGAGTTTCTACAAAACAAAACATAATTTTTAGGTAGCATATATGTCTTACATGAATCATACAATTTATATAATCTTGCTTTTTGTTATCATCAAAACTTTAACTTAGGGTAGTAGATTCAAACTTTGTTCTAACAGATACTGTTCGTCAGAATAGTCTTCATCTTCATAAACCTAGTTATTCCTACCTTCAGGCTTGATGCTCCTACCATCTTCTTCCTGGTTGTCATCTTCCTCAGAGGAAACATCATCCACTCGAACTGGTTGAACATGACCCTTGAATCTTCTCCCCATAAGGAGGAATAAAGGTATCAGAGCTTAAGGGGATAAGAAAACAACTATCAGAGTTATGATCAGAAAGACCCCCCTGAGTTTATTGCTTCCCTTTTTAATTCCTTGAATCCTTTAGCATCAGATCTTTCTTGAACTTTCTTTGAGCATCAGATCTTTCTTTTACTCGAGCAGAGCTTCAGTGTATCAGAGATAATTAACTTCTTGTACCTGTAAGCTTATGCAAAACAAGAAAATATCCAAGTATATCAGAGTGTTAGAATGTTTGAGACTTTTGTCTCAGTAATCCCGTTATTGAAAAATGTCATTCTTTTTCTCCCCCTTTTTGTCAGCAATCAAAAAGTGCAAGTAATTTAAGATAAAACGATCAGAGCAGAAAAACCATTGTATAGATGTCAAAGCTTAGAAGATAGTACAGAAAACATGGAAAGAAAACAATGAAAACATTAAGAATTAAAATCTAAGGTTGGGGTGGAAAGCGTGTGAACAGAGCTTCTAGCATGTTCTTAATATGATCAGCAGTTTCCTTCTGCTGATGCACCATGCTGACTACTGTATCAATCTTGCCATCTTGCACATCCATCCTTTCCTTCATTCTTTGACCATTCTTATCCATTCTTTGCTGCAGACGAATATCATTATGCTTCACCTCTTCAAGAGTCTGCCTGTCCAAAGCAGCTTGAGAGACGTCAGAAACAGGATGCTTCTGAGAGCTTTCTGCAACATCTTCTGCTTGACTAACATCTTCAGCTTGAATTGTCTGATCTTCTGCTGGATGAACTTTTGAAGCTGGACGCTTTTCAGACCATGGCTCACTATCCAGAAAGAGCACTTCCTCCTTCAGCAGCTGACTCATGACTGGACCTTCAACTTCTTTCAGAAGCTTGCTGAAGTTCTGTTGAGCCTGTTCATAGTTGATGTCTTGCAGCTTGAAGGTTTCAGCGCGTACCCAATTTCTGAATTGTGTCCAGAGTTGGTCTGAAGCAGCAGGATCAATCATTCCAGGACAAACCTGCTTTAGAGAAGCAATCCAATTCTGCATTCCTGTTTCAAAATTCAAGATGCTAGAACCAACATCTAGTTGTTTGGGTTTGGGAATGGCTATTTTATTTTTAAGGTCAGCAAGGCGGTCAAGGACTGTGAGGTCATGAAGGTCTTGCTGTGGTCATCTGTATTTTGTTTGGGAGATGGAGTGGGAGAATCAGAGATGATTATTGGACTGTTTGGAGTATTAGGAGGGGTAGTTTCTGGTGAGGATGGCAGTTGGGGAATGTTTACTGTTGTACCACATGGCAGTTGAATTGCCAAGGGTTGTGGTTCAGAGGATTGAGGTGATTGAGGTTCAGGGGTTAGAGCCTCAGAGTGGTGAGACTCAGAGTGTTGAGACTCAGGTTGTGGAGATGATGGTTGAGGTGAATGTGGATGAAGTTCTTGTTGTGGAGAGGGAGGTTGTGGAATTTCTGGTATGCGTGAGAGTGTATGTTCTGGTTGAGGTGAGTGGGCAGTTTCTGGTTGAGTGTTTGGATTTTCTGAGAGGGGAGCGGAAGAACGTTGATCAATTTCAGAAAGAACTTTATCAAGTTCTGATTCTGTTGATGTTGTGGGTTTTGGATTTTTGGTGCGGGATCTCCTGAGAGTTAGTGACTCAGAAGGGTCAAACTCTGGTTCGGTATCATCAATGGTTGGTATGGGAATTGGGAGTTCATATGAAGCTGGGGTTGGAATCAATGTTGGAACAACAGATGAATTTAAAACATTAACAGCAGATAGATTACCTCTCTTCTTTGGCGTCTGCTGGGATGGTCCTTCTGAAGCAGCCTTTCTCTTCTTACTCTTCTTTAAAGTAACCTCTGGAGTTTGATGGTGCAGATCTTTGATGTTCAGATCAGGATCTGTGCCATCAGCTTTACACGCATCCAAGTATCTGAGAATGATGAATGGTTTAGAGTCAATCTCAGAGAATATGGGAAAGTCGCTCATAGGGACTCTTCTGCTGGTGATGTCAGCAAGAGGAGTGATGCTGGGATCCTTTTTGATATTCTCTATCAGTTTCATCTTTTTTAGATTCTTGGTGTTCAGCTGCTTGCCAACAGCTGGTTCCAGAGAACTTATTTCCTGTGCTTCTGTAAGGTGTTCTATCAGCCTATTCTCAGTTAGAATATCTGATATTAATCTTCCGAAGGGTATCCAATCCCTTTTAGTCTTCTCTTCTTCTCACGTCTCCTTGACGCTGGTCTTCAGATGATTGAACAGAAGATGAGCAAGGTTGATCTTGGTCTTCTTAGCAATAAAATAGAGCAGATATTGCTGATCTATGTTGATGTAGTCAGGAGAGCTTGTGGGCTTCCTGTGGTTGAAGCAGCCCAAGATGATCTTTGCCCAGATTCTGTGCCGATCCTTCAAATCTCTGATTTTGCTGCTGGTAACTCCATGAGTGAAAATCTGTCTAGCAACTAAGCCAGTGTTTCCAGATCTTTCTTCCATGTCAATACAGCGGATGCCACCACCGTTGTATCCAACCAGTCTAGCAATGTGATCCTCAGTGATCACTATCTTCTTCCCCATGATGTATGATGTGACCTGATGAGTTGAAGCAGATGCATGAATCCAGAACTCCTTAACCAGAATGGGGAATGTTGGACCCACCAACCTATCAAAATACTTCTCCCATCCTTGTGCCCTAATTTCTTCAGTCAAATCGAAGCCATTTTCTTTCAAACTGGTGAAATCAACGATCAGTTCAGACAGAACTTCCAAGTTCTTCACCGGAGTAAGTAGAGTTCTGAAGGGAATCTGGTATTGCTCAGATGAAGCATCTTGCTGGGAACCTGCAGAAACATTGCTAGAAGTTGCCATGTTCACACTTAGGGTTTCTTTGAGAAAAGCTTGAAAAGGGGGTTTCTTTGGAAAAAGATGAACACACAAGTAAGAAAGCAGAAAATATTTAGATGATTGTAAGAAATGGTAAAAATTTAATGAATGATGTTAAGGCGTTTAAATATATTTCAAAAGATGTTTTGAAAACGTAAACGATTTTATGAGAGAGAATTAATTCATGATTATAGTTTAACTCATGATTACACGCATTTAATGTTTGCTGATTTTGGGGGATTTGAGAAAGATATTTGGAACGGTTACCAGACATGTGTCTTAATGCATCCAATTAGCGTTTTTCCTTCTCAGAAGCGTGCACGCGTGTTCTGCTTCAGAGATTAGCTGATGACTGTATGACACTTGTTTGATTTGGTGAATAGCACATCTATCCTTGAAATGAGACGCTCAGATCTTTATGGATAGACTCTGATATAATCTGCATGTCTAACTTTCTGAAAAAGATTGATCAGAAGTTCACAGTAAAACAAAACACATTCTGAAGGTTAATATATAAAATTAAAACATTTTCACTCTGGACAGAGCTTCATGCTGAGATGTTTCAGAATGAAGTTGAACCTATCTTCAGAAAGTGGTTTAGTGAAGATATCAGCCCATTGATGGTCTGTATCAATAAATTTTAAGTTCAAAATTCCTTTCTGAATATAGTCCCTAATGAAATGGTGTTTTATTTCTATATGCTTAGCCCTAGAATGAAAAATAGGATTTTTACTTAAGCAAATGGCAGAAGTATTATCACAGAGTATATGGATGTTACTCTCAAAAATCTGAAAGTCTTCAAGCTGACTTTTCATCCAGAGCATTTGTGTGCTGCATCCAGCTGCTGCTATGTACTCAGCTTCTACTGTTGATAGCGCAATTGTGGATTGCCTTTTGCTGGACCAAGAGATCAGATTTTCTCCCAGAAACTGGCAGCTTTCAGAAGTACTCTTACGCTCTACTCTGTCTCCAGCAAAGTCAGCATCACAGTAACCTACTAAGCTGTAATCACTAGATTTTCTATAAAACAAACCCAGATTAGTAGTACCTTTCAGATACTTGAAAATTCGCTTAACAGCTAGATTCTCTAGGATCTGATTGGAATCTTGCACAAATACATACGCTGAATAAAATATCAGGCCTTGAAGCCGTCAGATAAAGGAGAGAGCCAATCATACCTCTGTAGATCTTCTGTTCTACCTTTTTGCTTACCTTTTCTCTTTCCAGAATGCACGTGGGATGCATTGGAATCTTTGATGACTTACATTCTGAGAGGTCAAATTTCTTCAGAAGTTCTCTGACATATTTTCTCTGACGAATGTAAGTTCCCTCTGGATTTTGATTGATCTGAATTCCCAGAAAGAATTTTAGTTCTCCCATGAGGCTCATCTCAAATTCTGCCTGCATACACTTAGCAAATTTTCTTCCAAGAGAAGGATTAGTAGATCCAAAAATAATACCGTCAACATAAATTTGACCACTAAGATGTCATTCTTAACTGACTTACAGAATAAGGTAGTGTCCACCTTCCCTCTGGTGAATTCTTTTTCTAACAGAAAGTTACTTAGTCTTTCATACCAAGCTCTGGGAGCTTGTTTCAGACCATATAGTGACTTCTTTAGTTTGAAAACATATTCTGGATTTTTTGTACTTTCCAAACTAGGGGGTTGGTGCACATAAACCTCTTCTTCTATATAGCCATTTAAGAATGCACTCTTGACATCCATCTGATACATAGTGATACCTTTATTAACAGCAAACGAAATTAAAAGTCTGATAGATTCTAACCTGGCGACTGGGGCAAAGGTTTATGTATAGTCTATCCCCTCTTGCTGACTATAACCTTGTGCTACCAGTCGTGCTTTGTTTCTGATAACTTCACCTTGTTTGTTCAGCTTGTTTCTGAACACCCATTTTGTTCCAATGACGTTGAATCCTTTTGGTCTGGGAACAAGATCCCATATGTCATTTCTAGTGAATTGATTCAGCTCTTCTTGCATTGCTAGAATCCATTTGTTGTCCAGAAGTGCTTCATCAATAGAAGAAGGTTCAATCAGAGACATAAGTCCCATG
This sequence comes from Vicia faba, assembly GCA_948472305.1. NCBI lineage: Eukaryota > Viridiplantae > Streptophyta > Magnoliopsida > Fabales > Fabaceae > Vicia > Vicia faba. The sequence goes on along the minus strand of OX451740.1, from coordinate 78,326,761 downwards.
AGGGATTCTTCAGAGTTTCTGAAGCTGGCTCTTGTTCTGATTGGATCTTCCTTTCTTCCTAAGATAGTTTCTTCTGGGTGATGCAAGCTGCTTCTGGGTAGTCTTTTCTGAGGTTGATCAGCAGCTGTTGCTGAATTGCTTGCAGTGCTCCTTTCAGATGTTAGAGGAGTGTCTTTGTTGAGAGCTTCTGATGACTTGTCTTCAGAACCTGTGAATTCTACTTCCATACCTGCAAATACTTCATTCTGCTTTGACTTTTCAGAGTCAAGCTTATCATCAAAACGAACACTGATTGATTCTTCCACAATTTGTGTTTCTGTATTGTATACTCTGTACCCTCTTGAGCGTTCAGAGTATCCTAACATAATACACTTCTGTGCTTTAGAGTCAAACTTGTTCAAATAATTTTTTGTATTTAATATAAAACAAGTACATCCAAATGGATGAAAATATGAAATGTTGGGCTTTCTGTTCTTCCACAATTCATATGGAGTCTTTTCCAGAATAGGTCTTATGGAGATTCTATTCTGAATGTAGCACGCTGTGTTTATTGCCTCTGCCCAGAAGATCTTAGCAACGTTTGTCTCATTGATCATGGTTCTGGCCATTTCTTGCAATGTTCTGTTCTTTCGTTCTACAACTCCATTTTTCTGGGGAGTTCTAGGACAAGAGAAATCACGCAGAATGCCTTTGTCATTAAAGAATGACTCAAAATCTTTGTTTTCAAACTCTCCACCATGATCACTTCTGACTTTAACGATTCTAAGATCCTTTTCATTCTGAACTTGGTTACGGAAGGTGACAAACACAGAGTGTGACTCGTCCTTGTGTCTTAAGAACTTTACCCATGTCCATCTGCTATAGTCATCTACGATTACTAACCCATACTTCTTGCCACTGACTGAAGCATTTTTAACTGGTCCAAATAAGTCAATGTGCAGAAGTTCTAATGGCTTAGAGGTAGAAACAACATTTTTAGATTTGAAAGAAGGTTTTGCAAACTTGCCTTTCTGACATGCTTCACACAGAGCATCTGAATTGAACTTCAGATTAGGAAGTCCTCTGACCAGATTGAGTTTGTTAATCTGAGATATTCTTCTCATACTAACATGCCCCAATCTTCTGTGCCAGATCCATTGCTCGTTGTTAACAGACAGAAGACACTTTACATTCTGACTTATTAGTTCAGAAAGTTTGATTTTATAAATGTTGTTTTTCCTCTTTCCATTAAATATGATAGTCCATCTTTCTGACTAACAGCTTTACATGATTTTTGATTAAAGATTATATCATAACCGTTATCACTTAATTGACTTATGGATAACAAATTATGCATTAATCCATCTACTAGAAGAACATTGTTTATAGAGGGAAGATTTCCATTACCTACAGTTCCAGAGCCAATGATCTTTCCCCTCTGATTGCCTCCAAAGCCTACGTGGCCTCCAAGCTTAAGTTCCAGGCTTTGGAACATATGCCTTCTTCCCGTCATGTGTCGTGAGCAGCCAGAGTCCAGGTACCATGACTGGTGTTTCTGATTTGCTGCTAAAGATATCTGCAACATGTATTATTTTATCCTTAGGTACCCATATTTTCTTGGGTCCTGATTTGTTAGCTTTACCAAAACTCTGGTTGAATTTTGGTTTCACAGAATAAATACTACTAGTATATTTAATGTCATGTGTGTGACCATACACAAAGTGTGAATTCAGAGGAGTGTGTTTAATAGTTAAATCCATGGCATTCTTAGGTGTAGGTACCTTACCTTGGTATCCTATTCCCTTTCTGCCGTTTCTGCTAACTCCATAGATCATTGAAGCCATTTTTCTTCTATCTATGCTTTTAGCAAGGAACTTCTGAAAGCTATGATCATACTCCTTGATGATCTCATCAGCGCTGCTGGGAGTTTCAGAAATTGTTTGCTTCTGAGAGTTTTGTAAACCATTTTATAATTTTGAAATTTTATTTTTCAACTCATAATTTTCCAATTTGAGACTCTCAGTTTTGTCAGAGTCAGAATCAAGATTCCTTTTCAGGTTCCTGAATTTAACTCTGATCTGCTGGTACCTTTCCAGAATTTCGTTAAGGCTTTCAGCAAGTTCAGCCTTAGTAAAATTAATTGCAAAGTCAGGAAATACCTCTTCGGTGTCTGATTCTGAGTCTGATTCAGAAGCTTCACTGTCCTCTAATATGTTGGCCATGAGAGCTATGTTTGCTCTCTCATCATCTGATTCTGAGTCAGCTTCAGTCGAGTCAGAGTCATCCCATGTAGCCATGAGACTTTTCTTCTTTTCTCTTCCAAACTTCTTTTTGGGCTTTTCCCTCTGAAGCTTTGGGCAGTTACTCTTATAGTGTCCTTGCTCGTTGCATTCATAGCAAGTGATGTCCTTGGTGTTTGACTTTCTGCTTCCTGAAGAGCCTTCAGATCTTCTGTATCCAGAGGAAGAGTTCGACCTTCTGTATCTGGAAGAGGACTCATTCTGATCAGATCTTCTGGGATTCCTGAACTTCCTTTGCCTCTGCTTCCATAGTTGGTTCACTCTTCTGGAGAGGAGGGAAAGTTCGTCTTCTTCTGATGAGGACCCATCAGATGTTTCTTCAACTGCCTGCAAAACTTTAGAGTCAGATTTTCTGTTAGATTTTAATGCTAGAGGCTTACCTTGCTTCTGAGGTTCATCAGCTTCTAGCTCTATCTCATGACTTCTGAGGGAGCTGATAAGTTCCTCCAGAGAAATTTTGTTGAGATCTTTAGCTAGCTTCAGCGCTGTAACCATTGGCCTCCACTGTTTTGGCAAGCTTCTGATGATCTTCTTGACATGATCAGCAGTAGAGTATCTTTTGTCCAGAACCTTGAGACCAGCCACCAGAATTTGGAATCTTGAGAACATTGTTTCGATGGATTCACTTTCTTCCATTTTGAATGCCTCATACTTCTGAATGAGCGCAAGAGCTTTAGTTTCTTTGACCTGAATGTTGCCTTCATGCGTCATTCTGAGTGAGTCAAACATGTTCTTTGCTGTGTCTCTGTTGGATATCTTTTCATATTCAACATAAGAGATGACACTGAGAAGAATGGTTCTGGCCTTGTGGTGATTTTTGAAGTCACGCTTTTGTTGATCAGACATTGCCTTCCTGTCAATCTTCTGACCACTAGCATTCACTGGGTGCATGTATCCATCTGTCACCATGTCCCACAGATCAGCATCATGTTCCATAAAGAAGCTTTCGATTGTGTCTTTCCAGTAATCAAAATTCTCTCCATCAAAGACTGGAGGTTTGCCGCTGAATCTGTCTCTATCTTCATTGTTGTCATTGCTGCTGTGTTGATATGTTCCTGCCATTTTGTTTTTCTGACGCTGGATCTTGTACTGACACGGTTAAGTGTTTTATCTCAGAACCAGGCGCTCTGGTGCCAATTGAAGAAGTGAAAAACACAAGAAGGGGGGTTGAATTGTAAAACTTGAAATCAAATGCAGACAACAGGTTATTTTTATCCTGGTTCGTTTGATCTCAAACTACTCCAGTCCACCCGTCAAGGTGATTTCGCCTCTCTCTAACGAGGTCTTAATCCACTATATTCAATTGAATATTACAACTTGCTTTAACAACTGCTAAAGCCTTCTTGAGTCAAAACCACAAACCGGTTTCTCAAGGAAATACTTTCTCACAGATAAATGAAATCTAAGTGTGTTGAATGTTTTCTACAAAACTGTTTATCACAACTGTGATACTACACAAATTAAGCTTATGAAAACTAGAGTGCTAAAACAATAGAGTAAGTAATTTGAGAGCTTTAGCAAACTGTGAATGAGGATGGATATGAATAGCTTTAGGCGTGTAGAGAGTTGTAGAGAATTAGCCGTTTCATTCCTCACTTGCTTGTTTATATAGCATTGAAAAATGGTACGTTGGAGTCAGTTATTCCGTTTCAATTCCAATTACATTCTTTCCATATTGAGAAGATCTTTGTCTGGAATAATGCCGTTGATAATAAAGTATCTTGAATGCACAGTACCGTTGCCAATTAAGCGTGTTATGGCTTTGGCTTATTCTGACGCTGCTATATGCTGATGAATCGTTGTTGTCTTGATCAGAGTTTATATTGTTACGCGCAGATCTGTTCATCAAGCTTCAGCGTAAGCACATGCTTTGATCTTCTGATTCTGGCATCTGATATAACATCCTCTGATGCTGATGTTGATAATTCATCTTCTGATGCTGATGATGATATTCTTATGCTGATACTGATCAGAGTTTCTGCAAAACAAAACATAATTTTTAGGTAGCATATATCTCTTACATGAATCATACAATTTATATAATCTTGATTTTTGTTATCATCAAAACTTTAACTTAGGGTAGTAGATTCAAACTTTGTTCTAACAGATACTGTTCGTCAGAATAGTCTTCATCTTCATAAACCTAGTTATTCCTACCTTCAGGCTTGATGCTCCTACTATCTTCTTCCTGGTTGTCATCTTCCTATGAGGAAACATCATCCACTCGAACTGGTTGAACATGACCCTTGAATCTTCTCCCCATATTGAGGACAACAGTCAGCTTCTTGGTCTTCTTTTTCTTGGCGATGAGCGCCAACAGGTCTTTCTTCCCCTGTGCCAGATTCAGAATAGTCTCTTGAAATTGTGCATGTTGAGCCTAGAGATCCTTAATAGTTTGTTCGAGGGCCATTTTCTGCTGAAATAAACAGTGAGGAAATGAGAAATCTGTTATGTAATGATGCATGATATGTAAATGAAATGTTTTCAAGGACCTTAGGAGATTTAAATTTGCTAACCAAGAGAAAACAAAAACAAAGATTTTATTAACAAGTTCAAAATTGAAATTTCCTCCTGGGCTTACAATGCAAACAAAAAAAGGTCTCAAAGAGACAATAATGTAAACTCCTAACACTCAAGCTTCCCATAGACGCTTCCTCTTCGGGTTGATGTATGCACTAATATTCTGCTTCTCGTGAAGTTGTTTGTGAGCTCCAACACCTTCTTTTCACTTGCATAGAATTGAGTCTCAAAGGTGTCCCATTCTTCCTTCAGTTGAACCCAAGACTTCTGCAATTCTTCAAGGTCGGTAGGCATGTCTGGATGGAGGATGGTGCAAGAAATGTATCCTTCGTCAACAGGCTCCATGATCACTGGTAAGACAGATGGATATGGAATCATGAGGTTTTGAGATAGGGCTCCAGAGGGATGGAGTTCTTCTATCCTAAATCCTTACTGCCAGTCTTGTTTAATATGCCCCAAGCATGTATGAGCCTTCGATGATAACCTTGAGGATCATTTTCATAATTGAACACAATACCCTGGATAAGTGCGTCATGAGGACCATCTCTTCGAGCGTAACCAAATTGACATAGAGCCAGAGAAGGGTTATAATTAATACCTCCTCTAATTCCAAGGAATGGAACATTAGGGAATTCTCCGCAACGATCAACGATAGTAATATCCTCATGAGATCGGGAATACTAGTAGACGTCTGTATGAGAGAGTGACATTATTCTTTGGGACCATCTCAAACCTTGTTCATTCTTCATTACCGAGCGGGGAAGGTGTGAAATAAACCACCTGGACAACAGAGGTATACAACACATGAGAGTTCCTCACCTTTTCATAATACTAGTGTGAAGAGAATGCAAAATGTCTCCGAGCAAGGTACGAACAGGGTTACGAGCAAGGAAAATTTTGACGGCGTTCACATCTATGAGTTGGTCTGGATTAGGGAATAGTACCAACCCATAGATTAAAAGAGCCAATATCTCCTCAAAATCCTGGAAGCTCATAGCATCTAGAAATAATTGAGCCTTCTCTATCTGAAATTTAGCCAGAAAACCTTTTACTCCTCTTTTCGTTTCCCGGTTAGATACAATGTCGAACAACTTTAGATGTAAGGCTGCTGCAATAACTTCTGGTTTTGGAGCTTCCTCTAAACCGGTGAAGGGAATCTGATCATGAACAGGTACTCCAAGCAATTGAGAGAACTCCTCCATTGTGGGTGCCAACTGATAATCTGGAAAGGTGAAGCAATGATAAGCAGGGTCAAAGAACTGGAATAAGACACTCATCATGTCTTTGTCAAAACTCAGGGTAACCAAACTGAGTAGTCATCCATGCCTTTTGATAAATGGAGAACTTTCGGGAACCCTTGAGACTAACTCCATAAGTTTAGGAGGCATAACCTCATAAAGTTGATCTAAATAGTGTTTCTGCGAGCGGAGGCCATAGCCTACAAAACAGATCAAAGATAAATCTTTTGGTCCTTGAAATGGTTAGTGAAAATGCATATGGTATGATTCCATGATGTTATGTTCGAACAATTAACCATACACAAACAAAACACACAAAGCCTTAGATTTAAGCTTGCATGGGGTTTGTAGGTAAGTACCCTCTTGAATTTTTAGTTGGCTCAACCTGTCCTAAAAGAAAGTAATCGGGTTCTAGGAGTCTCAATATCACTGATCTTTCTCCCGGGCATTGTTTCAGCACAAGCATATGATTTGCGACTGAAATGTCCCGAGAGTCCAATCTCAATGAGTGTAACATCGAGTATCAACCAACTTTAGTCTGCACCAAAGCCGTCTATCTCGCTACTTTCTAATGGCAAAGTTGTGTCAACTAAGGTTCTACAGTCAGTTAGTGATTTACGACACCACACGACATCCCATAATTCTCCTTGACTTGTCTCAAGGGACTCCTACACCAACCAATGTATCTTACTAACATAGCCATTGCTTCAACCGTATCGGTATACACCGTACAATTTTTATGATCTATTGCTACTTACCTAAAATGCCCCAGATCCGGGTATAGGATCAAGAACATCCAAAATAACCCTTAAAAATAAATCAGGAAAATCAAACAACGAAAGAAAAATAAAGGTGATCTAGCTCTAAGGAAACCCCACTTTTTTTTATTTCCCTAGCAGAGTCCCCAGTTCTGTAACACTGTGGGAGAACTGACTTTTAGGTTTTACGTTTTATCACAAGTGTTGTGGATAGCAAGAGTCGCCACCGACTTTTCTTTTATCCAATAAAGGAAAAGGTGAAAAGAACTGGAAAGACCTTTTGAGATTTTTTTATGAGTAAGGGGGGTAGGTTATGAAAAGGGAAGGTGTTAGCACCCTTTTCATCCGTAGTTATCTACGGGCTCTTAATCGCTAGCTTACTTTTGAAAATGCTTTGTGTTTGTGTGTTTGAAAGAATATTTTGAAAAGATGCCTAAGTTCAACAAACTTTGTAATGATTCTCGTATCATTGAGAATGCATACAAAGTGTTTGTCTTTGAAAATATTTTAGCAAAGAGAGTGCATATGTGGGAAATTGTTTTGTTTGTGAGCAAGCGACTACAAACTACCTACCTACTCAAAAAGTCTTTGTTCTTTCCCTCCTTTCCTTTAGATAGTGCTATCCTACCATTAGTTAGTAGGTAGCCCTATCATTAGATGTTTTGAGGGACAAGCATGGGTCATCGTACAGTCATGAAGGCAAATCGTAGGACACTTTAGCAATTATCATAAGGTACTAAGATCTTTTATCGAGGCAACATCGAAGGGTCATCGAGGGACTACGATCTTTTAACCAAAGGATCTTTGCTAAAGCAACCCACGTTCGAGAGACATGAATGTTTAAATCCGAACAAGTGAGGGTGACCCTAGAGGTGCGCGTGTGCGAAGTGTTTTGATTTCAAGTACTTGTCTTAAGATTAGGTCTTCTAACGTTTTTTTATGTCTTGCCATGCACGCCTATTTAATCTAGCAGGTAAATATATACAAGGGCGGAAAATAAAAATGCGGGAAATAATCTACGCTATTACATCGCTTCGGGGATGGGGAGTACAAACCATAAATTGGGGAGGAAAGCAATAAACCCTAATTATCTATTACAAACTTTCAAGAAATTACAGTATTAAAAAATAATGCGAAAAAGTAACTGAGCGCGCGGAGATTGAAAAGGGAAAAGATGGTAAAAAACCCTAAAATATTTCTAAGCGCTTAAGAAAATATTTTTGATGTTTTTTTGTTTAGAAAAATATTTGAAGTGTGAAATAATAATTAAACCTAATTCTAATTAATTTACTAATTAATTACTTAAAATAAAACAAAGTGTGATTAAATTAATTAATTCCTATTTATAAAAATTAAATTAATTAGTTAAAAAGTTAAATCTAATTTTTATGATTTTTCTGATTTAAATAAAAATGATTAAAAAAAAGAAAACAATTAAATTAAAATAAATAAATAAAAGAAATTCAACGGGCCTGCGTTGTAAAAGAAATTGGGGGGGGGGTGGGGTGGGGTATGAAAAGAAAAATGTGTTAGGCCCAAAACATAGAGTACAGGCGCCTGTGATGATTCCCCATGATTGACTTTAGGAGGTGTATCATGGTCATGGCTGTCTTGGAGTGCTGGATCTGGAATCTTGAGATCTGATGGTCCAGATAGGAGGTACACCATGTGCGCATTAGGCTTATTTGTACTGAATTTGTAATGAAAACATGGAAAAATAATATGCCAGGGACAGGGATTGAACCCATGCCCTGGCACACTAACACCTAAACACACATACGCTTACCGCTGGGGCGGTCCTTACATGTGGTATTATGAATGAAACGGAATAAATATAATATAAAATAAGTGTTAATGTCAGTAAGCAAAATACATGTGCGCATAAGTGGACCCCTAGGATTTGAATGGACCAACCATAACACGCCATTATTGAAGGAAAATTGCGATCCAAAACACAGCGGAAAATTAAAATATTCCTTTAGTTATCCTTACGAATAAGCATGATCAATGATAGAAATCATTACCTCTTGTGTTAATTCATACCTTTGATGTTGTGATCATGAACATTGATGAATAGCAGCGTCTCTACTCATTCTACACGAATAGATCACTTCCAGACATAGTGCTAGCTGCTTACGAACGGAAACTTTGAGTGAGAGAATGAGACAAAATATACGGCTAGAAATCAAGACTGAATTTTCATCAAGTCAAATGCTTCAGCACAAGGGTTCTAGTTTTAGAACAACTTATGTGGGCTACAAGCTAAAAGCCTAGTTAAGGTTGCAAGCTAAAAACCCAATTAAGCATACGAGTATCATACCTTATGATATACCACATATCACTTAAGTGCGTGGTACCTTACCATATTCCATATTTCACTTAAGTGCATCGTACCTTATAGTGTTCCTTATTTACTCTATCTCTCATCAACATGTCCTTATGTGTGTACCCTGTAGGTTTTTGGGACATTGACAATTATATTAAATTACACATTTAACATAATAAATAGTGAGTGGTATCTAGCAACACATCATTGCTACCATAGTCATAAAAATGTCATGTGATTTGACAAAACCTTTATGTGATAATATTTGTGTGCACAATTACCCTTTTGCCCTTATGTCTATATTGAACACAAGGCATAAACTGTGTCACCTTTTTCCAGTTCAATATTGGGCCCTTAGACATTTATCCTATTATGCAGGATGGAGAAATTTTATCTAGGTCACTCATGTCCCTCAGCATGCTTTGTGAAGTATCAATCAACTGTCTTTATGGTCATCCAGTTACAGATAACGTTTGATCATCAATAAAGTACTTAACTCCACATCTAAGGTCCATAGTGGTTTCAGGTCGAAGGGAGGTATACACCATTATCACCATGTGAATAACTTATGACACCTTGCATAACATTCTATGTAGTATTCTCATAGCGGGTCAATCCAGTATAAATATTACTCCTAATATTCATACCTAAGTCAAGACTTGATAACTCCTTATCCATGATCCATGAGGTGCGATCATCAGTCTATCTTTATAATAATCTCAATGCTTTAATGTTATCCCACTTTGCAATAAAGCTCGACTACGGATACTTTTAAGAATAATGTTCTTATGTTTAATGGGATCTCATGATTAAGTCACACTTAATATTTCTTTAAACAAACAAATTATTCTAGGGACTATATTATTTTGTAAAAGCAAACATAATAATGAAATTCCTTTTATTATTAACAAATAATTCGATACAAGTACCCAAAGTATTGGCCTCTAGGGCTTACACCAATAGTTATGCCACACGATCAGTCAAAGGGTCAAACCACCGTCTATGGTGTTTTCCACCATCTTCTCCGATGAGAAGAATTTTGAAAACCTGCAAAAAACACAAAATGAAAGCATGCAAGGTACCCTACTCCCCTTAAAATTTCCTACTGAATTCGAATATGTGATTTGTTTGGGCTAAAGGTCCCTGTATCATGAAATCCGAAGCCTCAAAAGTTTCATGCCCTAGCCATGGCGTGACTTGATTCATGCATTAGAGCTAATAACTAAAAGTCCTAAACATTCACAAACATGACTATGAACATGCACACACGCACCGAATTGATTAAAAATACATGAATTAAAAGTTTTAGTTTAGAAATACTATCGATAGCGGAGCAAATTGGTTAGCCTGTTTTGGACGCGCCTTGGCTAACAAAGGAGCTGGATGGACTCCTGGAAGTCTCAGGAGGATGGTTGGATCGCTGACTTTGAGTGAGAAGAGCTGCAACATAGATTTCAAGCTTGCCCTAATGCTTTGAATTTTTGGAGAGTTTTTAGAGGCCTCCTTATGCAGTGATTTCGTGTCCCTTGTATCTGTTTGTCTTGCATTTATATGGAGGAATGAAATGTCTTACTAAACATGGCAAGGAATCAAGCCATGATGGCTCTAATCAAACATGATCAAACACTTTTAAAAACTTCTAAACTTGTAATATTTCTTGCCTTCTTGAGTCTACACGGTTTTAGCATGTTGTAATAGGCTTTCATGAGCTGTATTGGGCCTGTACATGATTGAGACAAAAGAATCCAAGCCGTTATATTTTATCTCATATTTTATTTGATTTTATTTGCATTTAAATGAATAAAAACTCAAATAAAATAAATAAAAAAAATAAAAAATATGTGAATGGATTTAGAGGCCCTCAAACACCTTATGAACATGTTTGAACATCAAAAGTTAGGCCCACTAGTTCAAAATCTCAAGTTTGCGCATTTTGCATTTTATGCGTTTCCTCAAAATTTCCCAACTTGTGCAACTCATAACTTTCTCAATTTTCATCTTTTAAAGGTGATCTTTGACTTTTTGAAAATCTCAAGATGTCCTATACAATTTCTCCTTTGATCATTTTTGCATTTGGAGATTTATCTTGATGTAAGTTTCCTTGACAAAAAGTGTCTTTTTGTTGACTTTTGAAAATGACTTGTAATGTATCAGCTCATATCTTTCAAATGAAGCATTTTTTGGACTTGATCGTTACGAACAAGGCCTTGGTCGTAGGATTAGCATTCTCAGAAACGGGGATCTCCTGATACACAGCGGGCTCGTAATTCTATCAAGGATGGTTGGCACCGTCGCGTTGTTGCAAATGAGTGGAGGAGGACGCTATCTTCCCGTCCCTGAGATCTTGCTCGAGAGCAGAAGTGTTGCTATTGTTTCTAGTGTCAGTAAAGTGGACATTTTGGTCACTGTTGTTGGCTTGGTCGGCCATGAATATCAGAAGGTTGAGAGAGTTGCTTTGGTCTTAGGTAAATGAAAGACGAGGAATCTGGATTCCCAAAGACGGCTCCACTGATCGTACCTGATCAGAAGGGATCGTCAAGGCCCACGAGCTTTAAGTTAAGTAACCGTTGAATGTGAAGTCAGGGGTACCTGCAAGACACTCTAATGCAAAAGTGAGGTTCAGAGTAAGTGCAAGTAAAATGTAAGAGTGTAGATGAATGATTATCTGGCCCTCTCAAGTGAGAGGGTCTTTATATCCCCAACTCTAGGGCAGAGTCTCCAGTGTTGGACTATGATAAGGCCCAATAACAAAGACTGTCAAGGCTTACGAGTGTATGGAGTCCAACACTTCTCGGAGGGAAGGATGATGGCGTTATGGACAATGCAAGTCACGTTCCTTTATTGGACACGTGGAGAAATTCCCAACGGTTCTTGGTTTGGGCTGCATGTTTTTTCCCCAATGGTGGGGCAAGTGTCAACCGAGTCCAAAACAAGAACTTTTCATAAAAGTTTCAAATGAAAATTTGGTTTGAATAGTTATTCTTAAAATTTTATTTTAGATATTTCATCTTTTTATTGAAATTTTTTAGATATCAAAATTTCAAATAATCACTCAATTTTAAAGTTATTTCAAATAGATGTTTATAAAAATAATTTTTGAAATAGAGCTTTTTGAAAAAATTATGATTTTGAATATGTTCTGATCTTCAATAATACATGTTTATGTTATAGGAAATTAAAATTAATATATCAAATTAAAAAAAAATATTTTAAATTTTTTTTTGTAAAACCTATTTTCAGAAATAAAAATAAAAAAATTTAAATTTTCAAAGCCGAAACAAATGGAACCTAGATATATAATTGCTCAACCATGTTTAAATAAATTAGAATGCGATTAAAGTGCCTCATGGCTCTCTTTTTTCGTGAGTTTATTAAGGGATAAAATAGTACCAATATCAGATGCTATAAGGTAGTTGGCATCTAATACTATGGTAGCACATGAATTCACAACCGCATTGATGATCTTTAGGTTTTGAAGTTTAAAATCACACATCCACGTCAAAAGCCTAAGCAGGGATGGTTTGATTAAAATTGGCCTGATCCGCTCCTGCCTCCAGAATGGCCCAACAAGCGTTGGCCCACTAACTATGGCCGTCAAACGGGCACGTCTGGTCAACTACCTCCTAGAATGTCAAGACCAATGTCGCCCGAATCATATTCTCATCCTCCTCGACGGACATCTCAAAGTCTGCTCGCTACACATCGAGCAGAGAATCAAACCAGTGCTCACAACGCGTCTGCCTGTGATCTCACCATTGTCCGCCAACGTCTAGTTACGAGCATGACTACCCATTATGACCAGGTCCTGACAATTATGTATTTTTACAGAACCTAATATCTAGGCCCAAAAATAGAAACCAATGACTAGGCGTTGGGCGTACTATATAAACCCTCGCACTTGTGAGGGCCAGATATCCAATATTCAAACCTTAAACCCTAATATCTTGCTTGTATCTCTTTGCACCCATTCTTACTTGATCGTCATAGTCTCTTGCACATACAACCCCCATTTCTCCTCAACTTTCCAACAAATTAGACATCATCCTTCAATCCACTTTCAAGTTCTGATCACAGGAACAATCAGTGGCACCATCTATGAGAATTTATCTTCCCTGTCTTCCTTTTCCCCTCAAAACCGAAGATTAAACATACCTTCACTACTTCCATCATGGACGACTATGACGACCATCACCTCTATGGAAGACGATGATAGTGACTATGATATAGACAATTGGATCTTCCCTACTACTGGCAGTGGTCTTAGTAATTGGAAGAGTGAAGAATTTATACCAATCTCCTTCAGTCAGGAGTAAATATTATTTTCTGTTTTTTTGCTTTTAAGTTTTTTTTATGTAATTTAAATAATGACTTTAAGCCTTGTGCCTTACCCGGGGCACAACGGTCCATTTGTTAAGGTTGTCATTATTCATAAGAATATTTTCATTTAATAAATCATTGGATATTTGCACTCAAATTTTGCACTCTTTGTATTTATTTTACTTTATTATTTTCAAAATAGCTATGCATTCTTGCACACACCCACACAAAAAATTGCAGATCCATGTCCACTCTGGATACCATTGATAAAAATTCTGCTATTTCCAATTATCACTTTAAAAATCCGATCTACCAAGCCATGGATGAAGGTGATGAGGATTATGAGATACCTGGAGAACTTGTTAGGTTGATAATTCAAGAAGAAAGGGCCATACGGCCACATGAAAAGCCGGTCGAGGTGGTGAACATGGGTACTAAAATAGACAAGAAAGAAGTCAAGATAGGTGCCAACCTGGAAGACAGTATCAAAAAGAGGTTAATTCAGATGTTTCATGATTATGTTGAGATCTTTTCTTGGTCGTACGAAGACATGCTAGGGCTTGATACTGATATCGTGGTTCACCGTCTACTGATGAAGGAAGGTTTCCTCCCTATAAAGCAGAAAGTTCGTTGTATGTGTCCTGAGAAGTCAGAAAAGATCAAGGTTGAAGTTATGAAGCAATTCAATGCAGGGTTCTTAGTTGTTACATCCTATCCTCAGTGCGTTGCAAATATAGTGCCAATAACCAAGAAAGATAAGGTGCGTATGTGTGTAGACTACAGGGATTTGAATAAGGCGAACCCCAAATATGACTTTCTGCTTCCACATATTGATGTTCTGGTTGACAACACCGCTCAACATAAAGTATTTTCCTTCATGGATGATTTCTCAAGTTATAATCAAATCAAAATGGAGCCTAAAGACATGGAGATGACTACTTTTGTCACACAGTGGGACACTTTCTGTTACAAAAATATGCCTTTCGGTTTGAAGAACGCCGGTGCAACATATCAGTGTGCTATGGTAGCTTTGTTCCATGAGATGATCCATCATGAGATATAGGTTTACGTAGACAACATGATAGCCAGGTCCCAAACTGAAGAAGAACATCTTGACCACATGCACAAGCTGTTTGAAAGATTGAAGAAATACAAGCTGAGATTGAATCCAAACAAGTGCACCTTTGGGGTCAGATCCGATAAGCTCCTAGGTTTCATTGTCAGTGGTAAAGGTATTGAAGTTGATCCCGCCAAGGTTAAAGCTATTCAATCCAGCTCCCCATAATGAGAAGGAAGTCAGAGGTATCTTGGGACGTTTGAACTACATTGCCAAATTTATTTCCCATCTGACCGCTACTTGTGAGCCAATCTTCAAGTTGTTAAAAAAAGATCAAGTAGTGAAGTGGAACAACGATTGTCAAATATCCTTTGACAAAATCAAAGAATATCTTCAGGAGCCTTCGATTTTGATGACTCCAGTTGTAGGAAGACCTCTGATCATGTACCTAACAGTGTTAGAGAACTCAATGGGGGTGTGTATTGGGGAAACATGACCAGTCTGGTCAAAAAGAGCATGCAATATACTACCTTAGAAAAAAGTTTACCGATTGTGAAACAAGATACTCACTGATCTAGAAAACTTGTTGCGCTTTGGCATGGGCTGCTCGCCAACTAAGACAATATATGTTGACTCATACTACTTTGTTGATCTCTAAGATGGACTCGATAAAATATATATTCGAGAAGCCCGCTCTCTCCGGAAGAATAGCAAGATGGAAAATGGTCTTGACAGAATATGATATTTAGTACACCACTTAGAAAGCAATCAAAGGAAGTGTATTGGCAGATTATTTGGCTCATCAGGCTGGAGATGACTATCAGTCTATGAATTTCGAGTTCCCAGATGAGAATATTATGCTGATTACTGACTATGAAAACCTGGACCGTATGAAGAACCTAAGCTGGGATTCTGATTTACTATGGTTTTTGATGGAGCTTCTAACACTCTTGGTAATGGAATCGGTGTTATGATTGTATCTCCAAAGGGTTGCCATACGCCCTTCACTTCCAGATTATGTTTTGACTGTACCAATAACATGGCAGAACATGAAGCGTGCATCATGGGAATCAAGGCTACTATCGATATGAGAATTAAAATCTTGAATGTATATGGGGACTCATCCCTAGTAATCAGTCAAATAAAAGGAGAATGGGATATGAAGCATCCAAATCTCATTCCTTACGGAGAGCATGTGTTGACATTAATTTTGTACTTCGAAAAAATCACTTTTGAACACATCCCATCAGAAGATAATCAATTAGTAGATGCATTAGCTACCATGTCTTCTATGTTCAAATTCAGATGGGATATGAAGCTCCTCAAATAACTATTGAGAGATTAGACGAACCCGCAAATTGCTACGAAGTTGATACTGATGGAGTAGAGGAAAAGCCTTGGTACCATGAAGTGAAAATATACCTCGAGACTCAAGAAAATCATGAAGGGGCATCTATTAACGATAAGAAATTCCTATGGAGGTTCTCGGCTAAATTCTTTCTGAGTAATGGAATGTTTTACAAGAGCAATCATGATTCGACTCTGCTTCACTGTGTAGACAAGAAGGAAGTTGAGAAGATTATGGAAGGTATGCATGTAGGGGTCTTTGGTACTCACTCCAGTGGGCATACGATGGCTAAGAAAATTCTTAGAGCAGATTATTATTGGTCGACCATGGAAACTGATTGCCATCGCCATTCCAGAACTTGTCACAAGTGCCATATTTACACTGACAAAGTACATGTGCCCCCAATTCATTTGAATGTCTTGACTGCTCCTTGGCCGTTTGCGATGTGGGGCATTGATATGATTAGAGAGATTAAGCCTACTGCGTCTAATGGGCACCATTTCATCCTGTTTGCTATTGATTATTTCACGAAGTGGGTTGAAGCACCCTCGTTTGCCTCTATTACCAAGAATGTGGTGGCCCAGTTTATTAAGCATAATCTCATCTGTCAGTATGGCATATCCGAGAGGATTATTACAGACAACGGTACCAATATCAACAACACTATGATCGTGGAAGTCTGCATGAAATTCAAGATTAAACACCATAACTCTTCTCTGTATTGTCCAAAGATGAATGGCGCAGTGGAAGCCGCCAACAAGAACATCAAGAAGATTTTGCAGAAAATGACGGTGACATACAAATATTGGCATGAGATGTTACCATTTGCTCTTCATGGTTATCGCACTCCAGCACGTACATCAACTAGGGCAACCCCGTTCTCTCTCGTCTACTTTATATAGGTTGTCTTACCTGACGAAGTCCAGATTCCTTCCATGAGGATTATAAAAGATGCAAGTTTAGACGAAGACGAGTGGATTCAGACTAGACTGGACCAGATAAATTTGATTAATGAGAAAAGTCTTGCGGCTATTTATCATGGTCAGATGTATTAGAAGTGCGTGATTAAGGCCTTTAACAAGAAAGTCAAACCTCATGTGTACCAAGATGGAGGTTTGGTAATAAAGCGCATTATCTTACCACAAGGTGACCCTAGGGGCAAATGGACTCCCATGTACGAAGGGACATTTGTAATTAAAAAAATATTTTATGGAGGCACTATGATACTTAACACCATGGACAATGAAGATCTTCCACACCCTATAAATGTGGACATAGTTAAAAAAATACTACACATAAAAAAGACTCGCTAGGTTTATTGGCTTAGGCAAAAATAAGGGCATCCCGACGAACCAAAAGGGTTCAGGAAAAAATTAGGGATATACATATATAAAAATTTACATCCGGCAAGTCGAAAACCTAAAAGGGTGGCTTGGGGAAAAAAGGATATCCCAGTGGACTGAAAACCCGAAAGGGCGGTCCAAGCAAAAGTTAGGGATTAAAGCGTACAACTATGTCCCGTTGGATCACCTATCCACTTACAACCAACATAATTGTCGATGTCAAGTTCAAATGGTACAAATCAATTCAATCATTTTCTTCCGACATTGAGGGATGAGATGTTTGAGGACTTAGGGGAAATAGCAGAGTTGAAACTCGATGGGATCATTTCCACATAGTTGTTATTATTCGTTTCTCTTTGTACACCTTTTTCTTTATGACGATTTCCTCTTACTAGGACTTCTGTAACTTTGTATAAAACTGTTTGTTTATAGAAAAACTTTCCAAATTAATGCAATCGGTTTCAAATTCAAAATCTATTTTTAGTTTCTCTATTTTGTATGCAAAAATGTCCAATGATTATATTGAATGAACATATGCATTTAAATATGATTACCGTTTACAAATGTATGCATGAAAATAGGATTAACATTTACGAAAGATTCAAGGATTTGGGATAAGCGTTCGAAGCTAACCATAAATTCCCACAAAGAAATTTCTTCAGATCTTTCCCCACAAGTTAATCCCCATCAAAGGTTATTTTCCCAGCAGAGTTTCCAGTTCAGTAATACGGTGGGAGAATTGGCCTTTGCATTTTATCACAAATATGCAAATAGCTAGAGTTGCCACCAAATTTTATTTTATCCAATAAGGAAAGGGTGAAAAGAACAGGAAAGACCTTTAATAGATTTTAAGTTTGGGGGGTAATATATGAAAAGGGAAGGTGTTAGCACCCTAGTTGTCTACGGGCTCTTAATCGCTAGCTCACTTTTGAAAATTTCTTTTTTGTGTAAGTGCTTCAAACAAATATTTTCAAAAACACTTTGTACGCGTTCTTAAGGACTGATGCAAGAATCGTTACAAAGTTAGGCGTAGTTTGGCTTTTCAAATTATTTTTCAAAGAACTTACACAAAAAATCAATTTTCAAAAGTGAACCAGCGATTAAGAGTCCATAGACAACTACAGATGAAAAGGGTGCTAACACCTTCCCTTTTCATATCTTACCCCACGAACTCAAAATCTATTAAAGGTCTTTCTTATTCTTTTCACCCTTTCCTTATTGGATAAAAGAAAAGTCGGTGGCGACTCTAGCTATCCACACATTTGCAATAAAACGCAAAGGTCAGTTCTCCCACCATATTACAATGTCCACTCGTACTGATGACCACACTTGCTTATTCATTTCTTCCAGGATAGTTTAATTGGTGCTGCTTTGAAATGGTATATGGGATGGGACAATAAAAATACCCTCACCTTTAATGAATTAGGTGAAGCTTTTGTCAAGCAGTATAAGTGTAACATGTTTATGGCACGTGACCGCGATCAATTGAGGGCGATGGCTCAGAAGGATAAAGAGTCGTTTAAAGAGTATGTGCAGCGTTGGCGCGAGGTTGCTGCCCAAGTGGTACCTCTGATAGGAGAACAAGAAATGACTAAGGTCTTCCTAAAAACCATTGGTTCATTTTATTATGAAAGGATGGTTGGAAGTGCACCGAGTGATTTCACTGATATGGTAAGTATAGGTGTTCATCTAGAAGAAGCTGTTAGGGAAGGACATTGACAAAAGACGAAGGTTTTAGTGGAACAAATAAATCATCATTTGGGTTTTCTAGAATGAAAGAAAGTGAAACAAATGATGTCGCTGAGGAAACATAGGTTAGACATCCGAAAAGACATCAACAGTACCAACAACAAGTTGCTTCTGTGACTCCACTCGTCAGTATAGCTCCGACTACTGTTGCATATCAGAGAACACATCCTCAAGGTAATCAAGGGAAAGGTAAGAAGAGAGAATATTTTGATCATATTCCAATGATTTATGCAGAATTTTTTTTGGATTTAATTTAAAAGAAATTGGTGCAGACTAGCCCTCCCCCTGCTATACCTTCACCTTTACCATGGTATTACAAGGAAGATCGGACTTGTGCTTTTCATCAAGGAGCCCCTGAATACAACATTGTAAATTGCTATCCACTGAAGTCTGAGGTACAAAAGATGGTAAGATTTGGTCTCCTATATTTTAAATATGTCCGTCCCAATGTGAAGGATAATCCACTACCCAAACATAGAGGTGGAAGCATTATAAATACAGTTGTTGGTTGCCTTGGAGATTTCCAGATTTTTGATATCAACCTGGTTAGAAGTGATTTAGTGAAGATGCATGATGATCTTTGTGAATTCATTTATTATACACATAACTATACTGGTTATAGTATCTGCAATTCAGATATCCATGGATGTGATAAAGTGAGAGTTGATCTTCAAGAGATAATGGATAAAGGTCTTATCCATATAATCAGACCAAGGGCTGAATATGAAGAAGATATGAATATGGTTTATGGATTTCCTGGTGAATTCCGGATTTTTGATGTGAATTACATGAATGATGATCTGGTGCGGCGGCATGCCATATTTTGTCACATGGACGGCCAGAAGGAACATCATTATGGTTGTTGTCAGATCTGTTGTAGGGATTCCCGTGGTTGTTCTGTTGTAAGAAGAGGTATTCAATTTCTATTAGATAATGGTACTATCAGAGTCACATGCAACAAAGATGATTATAATGGAGTTAATTTGATTGAAGACTACTAAGTTAAGGCCATGTTAGATAATGAATATGTTTCTGCCGATGAGTTATTTTCCTATGATGAAGGTATGTTTTCTCATAATGATTATGTGATGCTTGAGTATTCTGAAGAAGTGGGGGTGAATGTTATTGTACCATGTTTTGGTGATCTCGTGGTTATTTGTCTTCTTGGTCTTATCCCATATGAATCAGACAAATATGTGTCTTATAAGTACAATTCATCTATCCTAGAAGATGGTGTGGAAATTCCTATCTAACCTTTGTCCCATGTTAAGAATATTGCTGAAGCTAGTCAAGTAACTCGCAGTGGTCGTCTCTTCTCCCCTACCTTTCAAGGAGAGGTTAATCCTGGCAAAAATATTATTGTGACTTATGGTGAGCCTAAGAAAGTGGAAGGAGAATCTAGCGGCACCGCCTTGGAAAAGGATGTTGATGATCTGTTAAAAATCATCAAGATGAGTGATTACAAGATTGTGGATAAGTTGTTGCAAACTCCATCTAAGATTTCCATTTTAGCCTTTTCGATGAACTCCTCTGCTTATCGGGAATCTCTGATGAGGGTGTTGGATCAGGCTTTTGTTGAAAGTGATATGTCTCTAGATCGGTTCAACGGTGTTGTGGGGAATATTACATATTGTAATAATCTGAGCTTTTGTGATGACAAGTTGCCTGATGAAGGGAGAAACCATAACCCTGCTCTGCATATTTCAATGAATTGTAAGAATGAATCTTTATCCAATGTGATGATTAACAATGAATCTCATTTGAATGTCATAACGAGAAGTACTCTCTTGAAGCTTAAGTACCAAGGAACTCCTATACGGCCTAGTGGCATTATAGTGAAAGCTTTTGATGGATCAAGAAAGTCTGTCATCCAAGAAGTGAATTTACCTATTCACATAGGTCTGCACCTGTTCCAAATCACCTTTCAGGTTATAGATATTGTCCCCGCCTATAGTTGTTTATTGGGACGACCATGGATCTATGATGCAGGAGCTGTTACTTCAACCTTGCATCAAAAGCTGAAATTTGTCTGTGAAGGAAAGGTAGTCATTATGAATAGTGAGCAAGCTCTGCTGATGCCTCATTTATCTTCCTTTATCATTTTAGAAGCTGATGAAGCCGCTGTTGGAACTTAGTTCTAAGCTTTGTCCATTGATAATATAAGGAAGAATGAAGATTTTATCACCTCATTTAAGGATGCGCAACAGGTAGTACAAAAAGGCCCTAGCAAGGTGTGGGGGCAAGTTATTCATCCACTTGTAAACAAAAATGGGACTGGTTTGGG
The DNA here is from genome assembly GCA_948472305.1 of Vicia faba. NCBI lineage: Eukaryota > Viridiplantae > Streptophyta > Magnoliopsida > Fabales > Fabaceae > Vicia > Vicia faba. The sequence continues at coordinate 78,305,542 of OX451740.1, read as the reverse complement.
TTTCTCCATAAAGAAGGAAGTCGTGAAGCCGAAGTCTGCTTTAAGTAAATATCAAGACATCTTTCACAGTGCAGGATATCGTCATCCAACTACTCCAAGGATCAACACTATTCTTGAAGATGAGTTAGAGCAAGAGATGTCAAACTTTGTGACACATGGAATCAGAGTCCAGAATTGGATCACTGTTGATGTTCCTTCTTCCATTCACATTTCAAAGTTTTTTTTTTGTTTGTCTTTTCAAAATTCTTTCAATCCGCCCAAGGTGAAAGTAATGATGTTGTATGGGCGTCTGTTATTTTAATTTTTAAAATCATTAATAAAAGTTGTTTTTGATTTCTAAATTGTGTATTTATTTTATGCTTTTTCTTGGATAATGGTAATCAGAAAAAACCCTTTCAAAATAAATAATAACTGTAATTAAATTTGCATAATCACTTGTTACATGTGTCTGTTTCTAAAATAAATAATAAATCATAAATCATATGTGCAGATTAATTAAAAAACTCGTTGAGTGCAATGACTATACATCCTCTCCCAAATTTGAATTTCCTATGTATTTGGCTAACGAAGAGGAATATGATGAAATCTAAGAAGAGCTTTCACGCTTGTTTGAGCACGAGGAAAATACTATTAAGCCGTATAAAGATCTATTGGAGACGATTTACTTGGGTTCAGAGGAAGATCCGAAAGAAGTGAAGATTGGGGAACTACTTCATCCCTAGGTGAAGAGTAGTTTGATTGAGTTTCTGAAAGAGTACGTGGATATCTTTACTTGGCCTTATCGAGACATGTCTAGCTTGGACACATTGGGGAACACTATTTTCCACTTAAGCCAGAATGTCCACCGATCAAGCAGAAGCTGTGAAGAACTCATCCTAACATGAGAGTGAAGATTAAAGAAGAGGTTTTGAAACAAATTGATGATGGTTTTATTGTGATATCAGTGTACCCTTAGTGGATTGTCAACAGTGTTCCAATACCAAAGAAGGATGGAAAGGTCAGCATGTGCGTTGATTATAGAGATTTAAATAGAGCAAGTCCGAAAGATGATTTCCCATTACCATATATTGATATGTTGGTAGGAAGTACAACAAAATTCAAAGTGTTCTCGTTCCTGGATGGATTTTCCGGATACAATCAAATTAGGATGGCTCCTGAGGACATGGAAAGAACAACGTTTATCACACCCTGGGGAATATTCTGTTAAAGAGTGATGCCTTTTGGGTTGAAGAATACTGGTGCAAAATACCAAAGGGCTATGACAACCATATTCCATGATCTGATGCATAAGGAAATTGAGGTATATGTTGATGATATGATCGCCAAATCTCATGCCGAGGAAGGGCATATAGTAGACTTGTTTAAATTGTTTCAGCGTTTGAGGAAGTATCGTCTCCTCTTGAATCCAAATAAATGTACTTTTGGTGTCTGTTCAGTAAAGTTGTTAGGTTTCATTGTCATCCAAAAATGAATTGAAGTTTTGATAAAGTTAAGGTAATTGAAGAAATGCTTGCACCAAGAACTAAAAAGCAAGTTAGAGGATTCCTTGGACGTTTGAATTACATTTCTAGATTTATTTCCCATATGACTGCAACATGTGAACCAATCTTGAAGTTGTTGAAGAAGGATCAAAGTTGTGTGTGGACGAATGATTTCCAAAGGGAATTTGAAAGCATTAAAGAGTATCTGCTTGAGCCTCCTATCTTGCTCCCTCTTGTTGAAGAAATACCATTGATTATGTATCTGACTGTGTTGGATAATTCCATGGGCTGTATTTTGGGACAACAAGATGAAATGGGAAGAGAAGAATATGCCATTTATTATCTCAGCAAGATTACTGACTATGATTCACTGTATTCTATGCTATAAAAACATGTTGTGCTTTGGCCTAGGGGGAAAAGCGATAACGACAATATATGTTGAATCATACTACTTGGTTAATTTCCAAAATGGACCCAATTAAGTATATTTTTGAAAATCCTACTCTTACTGAAAGAATTTCCCGTTGGCAGATGCTGGTGTCTTAATATGATATTGAATACCGTACTCAGAAGGCTATTAAAGGCAATGTGTTGGCAGAGTACCATGTCCATCAATCGGTGGACGATTATCAGTATGTTAAGTATGATTTCTTGGATGAGGATGTGATGTTTTTGAAAGTAAAAGATTGTGATGAATCTTTTCCCGAGGAAGGTCCTGATCCTGAATCCCGGTGGGGCATGGTGTTTGATGGAGCTATAAATTCTTATGGAAAAGGAATTGGTGATGTGATTAACACTCCCTATGGTTCTCATATCCCTTTTACTGTAAGGTTGACATTTGATTGTACCAATAATATGGAAGAGTATGAAGCTTGTATTATGGGTCTTGAAGGGGCCATAGATCTCAAAATCAAAATTCTTGACGTATATGGTGATTCAACTTTGGTAATAAAGCAGATCAAAGGAGAATGGAAGACTCGTTGAATTGGCTTGATTCCCTACAAGGATTATGCAAGAAGATTATTAACTTTCTTCAATAAAGTTGAACTCCATCAAATTCCCAGAGATGAGAATCAGATGGTAGATGCTTTAGCCACTGCTTCCATGTACCAATTAAATGATTGGAACAATGTACCTCAGATTACAGTTTGACGTCTTGATAGACCAGCTCATGTGTTTTCCACAGAGGGGACGTCAGATGAAAAAACTTCGTATTATGATATCAAGCACTTTCTCCAGACTAAGGAATACCCGGTTGGTGCGTCAAATAAAGATAGGAAGATATTGAGAAGGTTGGCAGGTAGCTTTTTTCTTAATGAAGATGTGTTATACAAGAGAAATCATGACATGGTCTTGCTCAGATGCGTGGATAGACACGAAGCAGACATATTGATGCATGAGATTAATGAAGGCTCCTTTGGTACCCATGCCAATGGACATTCGATGGCAAAGAAGATGCTTAGGGAAGGTTATTACTGGCTGACAATGGAATCTGACTGTTATAAATTTTCAAATAAGTTCCATAAATGTCAGATCTATACTGACAAGATCCATGTGCCTCCAACGCTTCTTAGTGTTATTTCTTCCTCGTGGCCTTTTTCTATGTGGGGTATTGATATGATTGGAATGATTGAACCCAAGGCATCAAATGTACATCATTTCATCTTAGTGGCGATTGACTACTTCACCAAGTGGGTGGAAGAGACTTCTTATGCTAATGTCACTAAGCAGATGGTAGTACGCTTTATTAAGAACAATCTTATATGTCGGTATGGTATTCCAAGCAGGATTATCACCGACAACGTATTAAATTTGAATAAAAAAATTATGACAGAACTTTGTGAAGAATTTAAGATTATCCATCATAACTCGTCTCCTTACAGGCCTAAGATGAATGGAGTTGTTGAAGTTGCTAATAAAAATATTAAGAAGTATATCCAGAAGATGGTTGTTACCTATAAGGATTGGCATGAGATGCTCCCTTTTGCTTTGCACGGGTATTGTTGTACCCCAAAATTTTCCCTCCCATTCTTAAGACAAAATGCTTCAAGATGCCTCCTCATGCTCATGAAGGTCTCAAACACTAAAAACTTATCAAGGATTGATCAGATGGACTCTCCTCCTAATACATTCACCTACAGCTAGGGTTTTGTTTTTTTCAAGGAAAATTGAGCTTCGAATTCCTCAAATGGACTTCATGGTTTCTCACATGCTTCAAAGAATCCTCATACAAAATTTCAAGCCCTGCAGTGAAAGTTTGCTCATTCAATTGATCAGATGATTCAAAATCAACTATATTGGACAAAAAGTCAACTTTGACCAATCTACAGTCAAACTTCAAGATTTTTGGTCAACATCAACATTCTGAAATCACATTCATCATTTGATCAAGGTTTGGTCATGATTCATCAAGATAACTCAAGATTCATCAAAAGTCAAAAGTTACTAAATTAGGGTTTTCTTAAGGAGAAGTCAACTGAACTTTGACCAAGCACAACTTTTGCATACTTCATCATAAATTCCTAAACCAAATCTCATTTTTAAGGAATTTCAATTCTCTATAACTTTTCTCTCTAAGCTCAAGGCCAAAAATGCTTCATTTGAGAGATATGGGCCTAAACATTACAAGTCATTTTTAAAGTCAACAAAAAGACATTTTTTGTCAAACAAAATTACATCAAGTTAAAGACTTCAAATGAAAAAATGACCAACATGGAAGTTTTAGGAGACATCTTGAGGTTTCCAAAAAGTCCATGATCATTTTCATATGACAAAAATTGAGAGAGTTATGATTGGTACAAGTTGAGAAATTTTGAGAAAATGCATGAAGTCCATTTTGAGAAAAGTTGAATTTTTGGGCTAATGGGTCTAAGGTTTTAGGTTCAAACGTGTTCATAACCTTATAAAGGACCCCTAAATCAATTCACATATTTTTTTATGATTTTTATTTCTTTTATTTGGATTTAATTCATTTAAATGAAAATTAAATCAAATAAAATATGAGAGCAATGGACTTAGGCGTGTGGACTTTTGTTTTGATCAAATTGGAGGCCCAGAAAGCTCATGACAACTTGCCAAAATTGTGTGAGGCTGATTGGCACAAGATTGAGCTTAAAAAAGAAACTCTTCATGCAAATTCCAAATAAAATATTACACCATGAATTACAAAGATTTTGTCCACTTTTGTTGACCTAATTCTTCTCCTATAAATACACAACACCTTCAGACCTCAAGAAACACATATGCTGCCTCCAAGAAGCAACCCTAAAACTCTCAAAATTTTCAAGGACTAGGGAAAACACAAACCATTATCTCCATCATTTATCAATCAATTTCAAGAATTCCATTAGTCTCCTGAGACTTCCAGGAGTCATTCCCAATCCTTACTCAAGCTTGAAGCACGCCATAACTCACCAAGCAAGTATCACTAGTTTGACAAACTTCGTTGAATTCAACTTTTAATTCATGCAATTTAAGTGAATTTTGATACATACATTCATGTTCATATTGATGTGTGGAACTTCTTTGACGTATTACTTGTGAGGTTTGATGCAGGAATAGAGATCTGTAATTGTTAGGGCAGTTTGAAATATTTTCTTTGAAACTCACTCTACAAGCATTTCTAGGTGAAGTCAATGCTACTAGTGCATTCACAAGGGTCAAATTAGGAGGGTAGGGTTCATCTTGTGTCTCGATTTTACGTGATTTGTAGGTTTGATGTTGAAGCTCACCGGAGAAGATGTATGGAGCTAGGGTTTTGGCGTTTCTCTGATCTAGCTGTTTTATTATATAATGTTTGGTTTGTGTTTGAATAACACAAAAATAGTGTAGCTCAGATGGTTGGAGACGGAGACCTGTGACATGATAGGTGTGGGTTCGATCCCTACGTTTTGCAAATGTTTTTTTTTTACTTTTTCAGGTTTCAACGCAAGATTATTACAAAGGGATTCATTTATATTCCATATCACAAACAACACCATGGTGCCGTGGGTATAAGGGTATACCTGTGAGGCTAAGGGTGTGGGTTCAAGTCCCAAATCATGAATTTGTTTTTTTTCTTATTTTACTAAACCTAGTTTTCACTCTATTTTACTAATTACTTTCTAATTAACCATTAACAAACCTTAAACTTTTTTTCAAAACCAGAACAAATTAGGATTAGGGATTTTTAGTTAATAATTAATATTTTTACATATTTTTATTTATTAATTAATTAAGTGAATTAGCCTTTTCTTAATATTCAAATTAATTAGAATAATTAGGTTTTTATTAATTAACACTCAAATTATTTTTTACAAAAACACCAAAAACATCTTTTCTAACATATAGAATTTTTTAGGGCATTTAACATTTTTCTAACATTCTTTTTCTCATCTTTTTCTATTTAAATTCATAGATCAAGTGTATAGGTCGCTCTCTCAATTGTAATAGCATAGATTTACTTTCCCGCAAATTTCTATACTAATGTATCTCTCCTAAAGCCATGTAATAGCGTAGGATTTTACATTTCACACTTTAATTTTTTATACATAGTTAAACTGTTAGTAATTACGGTTTGTATGGAAAGACTAATAATTGGACATATATAACCCTGATTTTCAAGATAAAATTACTAAAACTAGTACACTTTGCACACTTCAACTCTAGGGTAACCTCTCTTGTTGTCTTACGAATATTGGTCATTTCCCTCGAAAGTGGTGATACTCTAGCAAAAGACTCTCGATATACAATATCATCATGGTCCCTTTTGAATAAAGATCATAATCCCTCGATGACCCTTCGAGTTTCCTACAAAATGATCTAGTCCCTCGATGACCCTACGAGAAAAAGGATGACAGTCCCTTTGATACTGTAATACGATGGGAGAACTGACTTTGGTTTTTGCGTTTTATCGCAAATGTTATGGATAGTAAGATTTGCCACCGACTTTTCTTTTATACAATAAAGGAAAGGGTGAAAAGAATAGGAAATATCTTTGAGAATTTTATGAGTAATGGGGGTAGGTTATGAAAAGGGAAGGTATAAGCACCCTTTTCATCCGTAGTTATCTACTAGCACTTAATTGCTAGCTCACTTCTTTGAAATTCTTTGTGTTTGTGTATGTTTGAAAATATTTTGAAAAATGCCTAAGTGTGACAATTTTGTAATGATTCTCGTATCGTTGGAAATGTACACTAAATGTTTGTTTCGAAAATATTTATGAAACAAAGTGTTATTTTGGAAAGTGTTTTAGAAATTCCAATGTAAGGCAATTTGCTTTATCATAACCCTTGTATTAGTCCTCAAGAGTTTTTATAAAGTGTTTTGAAAATAGTTGTTTTGAAAGTGTGAAGTGTAAATATTCTTTTTATCTGTGAGCAAGCAATTACGAGCGATCTACCTACTCAAAAAGTCTTTGTTCTTTCCCCCCCCCCCCCCCCCTTTAGATAGCGCTATCCTACCATTAATTAGTAGGAAGCCCTATTATTGGATGTGAGGGACAGGCGTGGGTCATCGTACAGTCATATAAGGCAACTTGTAGGATGTTTTAGCAATTGTCGTAAGGGACTAAGATCGCTTACCGAAGGCAGCACCAGAGTCATCGAGGGACTACGATATTTTAACCGAGGGTCTTTACTAAAGCATCCCACATTCGATGGACATGACTGTTTAAATCCAAGGCAACAAGTGAAGTTACCCTAGAGGTGTGTGTGTGAGTAGTATTTTGATTTCAAGTATTCGTCTTGAGATTAGGTTTTCTAATGGTTTGATTTAGGTCTTTCCATACAAACCCTAATTACTAACAGTAATAAGGAAAGAAGTAAATTATGGAAATTAAATGTCCTACGCTATTACAACGCTTCGGAAATGTGGGTACAAGTTTATGAATGGGGGAGGAAAAACAATAAACCCTTAATTATCTATTACAAACTTTTGATATTTACATAATTGTATTAATGCGAAAAATAAACAAATGCGCGAAGATAGAAAGGGGAAAGATGAAAAATCCCTAAATATTCTAAGTATTTTAAGAAAATATTTTGTTGTTTCTTTGTTCAGAAAATATTTGAAATGTGAAATAAAAAATTAGACCTAATTCTAATTTAATTCAGAATTTAATTATTCAAAATAAAATAAAGTTTGATTAAATTAGTTAATATTTATTATAAAAAATATAAAGAATTCTAAGTATTTAGAAAATACTTTTGGTGTTTTATTTAAAAAGATATTTGAAGTATAAAACCTAATTCTAATTAAATAAAATCAAGGTGATTAAACTAAATTAATTTTTATTTATCAAAAGTTAAATTAATTAAAAACCTAAATCTAATTTTTTTATAATTTTATGATTTTGTTGATTAAAATAAAAATAATTAAAAAGAAATGTTAATTAAAATAAAATAAATAAAATTAAAATGGGCCAGCAGTGTAAGCAAATTGGGGGTGAGAAAAAAGCAAAAATATCCTGGCCCAACGATAAGTTTTTGTTTGAAGCAAAAAGATAAAAAAAAGTAATAGAGTGGGCCTGTTGAAGAAAAATCCGGGGGTGTGAGAAACAGAAATCCCAGGCCCAACTCAAGGAGCCCAGATGCCTGTGATGATCATGTATGGACAATTCCTTGGAGTGCACCATAAACTTACGTTTGGGTGCATTGGATCTGCCTGCATGATGATCTGATGGTGTTGATGAGCGTGTATATTCGGTTCATAATGGATCTGTAATGAAGATGTTAGAAAAATAAAATGCCCCGCGTCTGGATCGAACCCAGGACCGGGCATAGGTATGACTTAAACATGCACGCACTGCCACTTGGATGACTGTTAAGTCTGGTTGTAAAACAATAATCATTAAATATAAAATAAACAAGTTTTCAAAAATTGAACTTCATCTTCTTCCTCGTGCGTGTTTGACAGTAACAACAACAACATTTTCAAATTTTGTAAAAAAGCTTCATTTCCCAACCAAATTGAAAGATGTAAACATCAAACTTGCTTGATTTGTTTACCACGAATTCAACCATGTAACTTTTGAAAGCTATAAGTTAAAGGATGGAGTGAATTTTGCTTGGTACCAAACTGAAATCTAATATTTCAGAAACTTCAATTCCAAAATTCTCATCACATAGTCAACATAAATGAAAACTAGGACAAAAGTCAATGATTAGTCATCCTCAGTGAAAATCCTAATTTGGAAATTTTTTACCTTTGATGATTTGAGGGCTTTCCTTGAGGAATCGCCATCAACCCTTGATCAAATGATGAATATCACCTCAAAATGCCGATGTTAACAAAAAATCTTGAAGTTTGATTGTATGTTGACCATAGTTGACTTTTTGTCCAATATAGTTGATTTTCAATCATCTAAGCAATTGACTAAGCAAACATGTGATGTAAGAATTTAAACTTGACATAATCATTATTGAGGATCTATGATTAACCATGAGAGTCATTTGAGAGCCTTGAAAACCAATTTTCTTTGAGAATCACCAAACCCTAGTTGAAGACCCTTGCTTAGGAGGTGGTTTGACCAGTTAACTCTTGAGTAGTTTTGAGAAAACCGAGACATCATGAGAATGTACTGAAGAAAATGGGCAGGAAATTTTGGGGTACAACATCTTTCCCTGTTCAATCTTCTTAAACCTAGAGAGTTAGATTGGCATGTCTGCCATTCGTGACTTGAAGGTAGAAGAGAATTGAACACTTAAGTGCCCTGAAATTTGCACTTGCTCGTGCATGAAGTAACACTGTTGGTTGATTATATTGGGAATGGGCTTAAAGATGCCATTTGGAGAGGTGATGGAGAGTTGTTGGGGATGGGCTTATAGATTCCATCCAAAGTAACTGTTGATAGAACTTAGACTACGTCTACGCTTTACTTCGACTGGAAGAAGTATCAGAATAAATCTAAGGTTGATTTAGTCTGAGCCAAAAAGTGTCTACTGGAAGAAGTATTAGAATACATCTACGCTTGATTTAATATGAGCCAGAAGATGCCTGTGTCCGTCTTTAACTGGGAGAAGTATCATAATAAATCTATGGTTGATTTAACCTGAGCCAGAAAAAATTCTACTGGAAGAAGTATCAGAATAAATCTTTGGTCGATTTAATATGAGCCAGAAAGTGTCTACTGTAATAAGTATCAAAATAAATCTATGCTTGATTTAATCTGATCCAGAAGATTCCTACGCATGCCTTTAACTAGAAGAAGTATCAGGATAAATCTATGGTCGATTTAATCTGAGCCAGAAAATGCTTACGCCTGTCTTTAACTGGAAGAAGTATAAAATAAATCTATGGTCGATTTAATCTGAGCCAGAAGAGGTCTTTTTTTCTTTGACTGGAAGAAGTATCAGAATAAATATATGGTTGATTTAATCTGAGCCAGAAAATTTCTACTAGAAGAAGTATCCGAATAAATCTTTGGTCGATTTAATCTGAGCCAGAAGATGTATGCATCCGCCTTTAAACGAGAGAAGTATCAAAATAAATCTATGTTCAATTTAATCTGAGCCAGAAAAGTTCTACTAGAAGAAGTATTAGATTAAATCCATGGTCAATTTAATCTGATCCAGAAGATGTCTTTGTCCGTCTTTAATTGGGAGAAGTGTCAGAATAAATCTATGATCGATTTAATCTGAGCCAGAAAAATTCGACGCCTGTCTTTAACTCGAAGAATTATCAGAATAAATCTATGGTTGATTTAATCAGAGCCAGAAAAATTCTACTGGAAGAAGTATCATAATAAGTCTATGGTTGATTTAATATGAGCCAAAAGATGTCCTTTTGGGAACGACCCTCTGAGGAAATTGCTTAAATATCCCTTTGCTAGACGTATCCCTGGAGAAGACAATCAGATCACATAAGTAGTTGATGATGTTTTCCTGTTAATTGATCTTTCTTGGAAAGGTAATGAGTTAGTTGTATGTGATGTATGATGTATGAAATTATTTGCATAATGATGTTCTCAAAAATAAATGAGTCTGTGCTATATGCGTTTCGTATGCATATGCTATGATATTGATGAATGATGTATGATTGTGAAATGTTGTTGGAAATCTATCAATAGTTCCGTATGACATCTTGATGGGGAAAATGAATCCCTGACTGGTACTGGGGATGAAGAACATGTGTAACCTTCAACCTTGTCTAGAATGCTTCAGCTGGGGATCCTGCTTGCTGTTTGAAGAAACTCCGCTGGGGAATGTTGATTTCTATTTGGGGATAAGAGTTTAGGAACATTAGTCGTACGTCGCTCTTCTGGGGAGTTTAATTCTTATATACCCTGACCGAGGATAAAAGAGATTGATAACCTTCTGACTCATTTGGGGAGTTTAATTCTTATATACCCTGACTGGGGATAAAAGAGATGGATAACATTCCGACTTGTCTGGGAAGTTTAATTCTTATATACCCTGACTGTGGATAGAAGAGATGGATAACCTTCCGACAAGTCTGGGGAGTTTAATTCTTATATACCCTTGTGATACGATGGCATAACCGACTCTTATACTGGTTTTGCATTTTGTATTCGCAAATGTCGCGGTAAGTAAGAGTCGCCACCGACTTTTATTTCATCCAACAAAGGAAAAGGAAAAAGAACAAAAAAACCTTTTTCGAGATGTTTCTGAGTACAGGGGGTAGATTATAGAAAGGGAAGGTGTTAGCGCCCTTTCTATCTGTGGTTTTCCACGGGCTCTTAGGTACTTGCTCATTTTGAAATTGCTTGTGTGTGTTTTGAAAAGTTTTTGTTTAACTTCGTGATAACCCTTGTATCTATCCTCAAGAGTGTGACGAAGTCGTTTTGAAAACTGTTTTGAAAAGTGTTTGTAAAATTTGTTTGTTTGAGCAAGTATCTAGGAACTAATCTACCTACTCGAAAAAATTCTGTTCGTTTTCCTTTAGACAACACTATCCTATTATTAAGGAATAGGTAGCACCTTCGTTGGAGTGTTAAGGGACGTTCAAAGGGACAAGTACGATCACAAAAGCAATGTTAGGAAATTTTAGTAATCATCATAAAGCCTTAAAGATCTTTTTCCGAGGCATCATCCGAATGGGTCATTTTAGATCTTTTGGGACTAGAGAACGACCACTAACATTCCCTATACTTCATAACCGTTTACCGAAGGCAACCGGAGTGGGGTAAATCCTAAGAGTGAGTATGTGCAAGTGTGCTTTTTTTTCCAGTTTATTTATCTTTGCACATTTAGGGTTTTCTACTGTATTAATTGCAATTTGTCTTTCCATACAATCCTATTAACATACATCTAACAGCTTAAATAGTTTGCGGAAATTAAAATGCGAGAAATTAAAGTCCTAGCTATTACAAGCCTTTCGCAGATACATAATTATTTTGACTGTAAATAAAGATGCAGAAATTTAAAACCCTAATTACTATTACAAACTCGGAGCAGTTACAATAATAGAAAAAGGAAAACTAAAGGCGCGCACGACAAATTAAATGCAAGAAATAAAGTCTAAATCCTAAAAAATCTAATCAATTAAAAGGAAAATATTTTTTGTATTTTATTATTGAGAAGAATATTTTAAATCTTAACCTAAATCTAATTAATAAAAAAACAATTTTTTTTTATATTTTATTGAGAAAGTTAAATATTTATGAATTAAACCTAATTTGTCTAATTAATTTTAATAATGAAAACAAACAAATCAAAATTAATTAATTTGCCAAAATAAAACTAATTTTAATAAAAACCTAATTCTACATTTTTTCTGATTTTTTCTGATTTTATGATTAAATAAAAAAATGATTTTTGTAAAACAAATAAAAAATAAACAAATAATATTAAAGAAAAGAAATAAAAAAATAAGAATGGTCCTGTTTGATGAGCAATTAGGGGGGTGTGTTTCTGAATTTGATGGCCCCAAATTCTTGGGCCCAAAGGTCCTGTGCCTGATCCAGTGGGATCATCTTCTAAGGGTCTACCATGAGCTTACGCATGCTAAGCATTGGATCTGCCTGGAGATGGATCCAATAATGAGGCGCTGAGGTGTACGGTGGACATGCTTGGTAGTGAGACATCAAATCTGCAATTAAATGTTGAGAAAAATGCAAAAGCAGTGCGCCTGGGATCGAACCCAGGACACTTGCTTCAAATCCTTCACCCTTAACCATTTGCGCTGCATTACTCAATTGTTAATATAATAAGATAAATACAATATAAGGCAAGCCACGTAGTTTCCTCCAAAAAACGCGCGAATTTCAAATGGACCAGTGGGACGCTGCCACGCCTTCGTCTTCTTCCCAGAAGTGTCGTTTTTGGTTTCAGGCTTTTACCTACGGATAAAACTCCATAGCTATAGCCCTGCAAGCTTCAAAAATCCACAAAATGCATGATAAATTAAAGGTGAGTACATGGATCAATTTGTTTTGATCCCACGAGCATCATGGTATCCTTTTCTTGGCCTAATTTTACTTGTACATAGAAGCCCTAAAATGACTTCTTAAACCCTAGCCATGGCAATCATCAATATATGCATCAAAACGCCAATTAAATCATTCAAGCATGTTGCAAATATGTCAATAATCACAAATACATCATTAGAATATGTTTATGATGCAAGAATTGTTGTAATCAATTTTGAAACAAAGAGCAAACTGTGTGAAGGTTATGGGACGATTCTGGACTTGGGAATGCTTGCAATTGATCGTGTTAGCTTCAGGAGATGTCTAGGAAGCGATTAGAAGCTTTGACTGTCCTTGAATCGTCCCCTAGGTTAGAAATCAGATCCACACTTTTTGTCCAATTTTTGAGTTTTCTTGGCTAGCTTGCACGACTTCAACCCTTGTTCTTTTGCCTTGTTTGTGTTCAGTATATGTAGTAGGGCGAATTAGGGCAACAAAAACATATTGAATCTTTTTGAATCATGGAAATTGAATGTGATTTTCTCCTTATATGATATATTTCCAAAACCACCATAATCATGTTATTTTTGCCTCAATTTTACTTGATTTGATTTGATCTGATTAGGCCAGCTTGATTAGATTTGATTCTAACAAAAATTAGATCAAAAAAATCAATCTTTTATATTTTTTGCCATTTATTTGATTTAATTTGACTTTTAAATAATAAAAATCAAAATAAAATAAATAAATAGAGAAAATAAGACATGGATTCTAATTTGGGTCGTGGACCATGTCTTCAACAAGATACAATCTTGAAAAGCTAGGCCCATTTGACAAAAATGCAATCTTGAGCACTTTTGACTTTTCACAATTTTCCAAAAATGACCAACTTTGACAATGCTTATCTCCTCCAATTTTGACCCTAGGGAGGTGTTATTTGACTTTTTAGAAAGCTTAGGGTGTACCCTAAACAAAACTTTTGGTGTCATCTCAATTGGGTCATCCATGTTCATGTAAGAAGCTTTGACCCAAAAGGTGTTTTTGTTGACTTTTCCAAAGGGCCTATAATGTAGAAATTCATATCTTTTCATGAGTGCATTTTTTGAACTTTAGGGATGAAGATGAGTTGTAGGGAATTGGATAATATTCAAAATGAGCCTTGGATGGGAAATTTCTGATGAAGTATGAGAAAGTTATGCTTGGTCAAAGTTTGGTTGACTTTTCCTGAAAAACCCTAATTTATCAACTTTTGAGTTTTGATGAATTAGGAGCATTCCTTGAGGAATCATGATCAAAACTTGATAAAATGATGAATATCACTTCAAAATGTTGATGTTTACCAAAAATCTTGAAGTTTTACTGCATGTGGGCCACAATTGACTTTTGACCTAATATAGTTGATTTTCAAGCATCTGAGCAGTTGACTGAGCAAACTTCTTGTGCAAGGTATGAAACTTGGAATGGATGATCTTGAGAACATATTAGGACCATGGAAAATATTTGAGGCCTTTGGAGCTTACCCATCTTGATGAAAAGGGAAACCCTAGTTGGAGGTTCCTTGCTTTAAGAGAGGGTTTGTCTGGTCAACTCTTTGGTATCCTTGAATAAGTTGAGGATCTCCATGAATATATGTTGAGTAAAATGGAAGGGCAAATTTTGGGTACAACAGCTGCCCCTGTTCAATCTTCTTAAACCTGAGGATGTAGATTGGCTTGTCTGCTGTGATACGGTGGGAGAACTGACTTGAGGTGTTTGCGTTTGTGTTTACAAATGTTGCGGTTTAGTAAGAGTCGCCACCGACTTTTCTTTTATCCAATAAGGAAAGGTGAAAAAGCACAGGAAATACCTTTAGAGATGTTTTTGAGTTCGAGGGGTAGATTATGAAAAGGGAAGGTATTAACACCCTTTCCGTCCATGGTTTTCCATGGGCTCTTAGTTACTCGCTAGATCACTTGCTTTTGTTTGAGTGTGTGCTTGTGATGTGGTTTTGAAAGTATTTTGAAAAGGTGCCATCGTTTAGGCAAACTTTTGCAATGATTCCCGTTCGTAAGAATGTATGCAAATGGTTGAGCTTTTGGAAATATTTCAAGTTTTGGAAAGATGTTTGGAAATTGTATGTGATTGTTTTGAAAAATAGCAAGGATATTTATTTTGAGAGTGAGCAAGTAACTAAAAATAATCTACCTACTCAAAGAGTCTTAGATGTGATTTTCCTCCTCCTTTAGAAGTTGCTACCTTACCATTGTTTTAGTAAGAAGCCCCATCGTTGGATGTGAAGGGACGGGTGCTGGGTCATCGTATGACCATGATAGCAATGTTGTGAGATGAGTTAGCACTTTTGTTTAGGTACTAAAATCATTTTGAAAGGCAACTTTGACAACATCATCGAGGGACTATGATCTTGTATTTCGATTGCTTGTGCTAAGACATCCCACATGCCTAACATGTCCATTTTTGTAAGGCAACAAGTGAGATTACCCTAAGGGTGCGTGTGTGCAAGTGTGTTTGATTGCATGCATTTGTCTTTGATTCTTGGTGGCCTACTTGTTGGTTTTATCTTTCCATACACGCCTAATTACTATACAGTGTAAGGAAAACAATAAATTGCGAAAAATAAAATTCTACGCTATTACAATATTTAGGGGATGGGGGTACAAATTTATGAATGGGGTTGCAAATAAAAATAAATCCTAAATTACTATTACAACCATATTGAAATGCATAAGAATATACAAGAAAAATGTGAAACGAACTTGTTTTGTTTTAAGAAAATATTTTTGGTCTTTTATTTCAAGAAATAAAATAAAGTGTGAAGGGAAAACTTTTGATGTTTGTTGATCAATGGAATGAAGAGTGATAGCAAAAATAATGAAAAAAGAAAAGAGAATCAGCGAGTTGCTGATAAAATGAAGTCAGAGGTTCTGACCCTGGCACACTGCAAAACAAAAACCCGTTAGTGAAAATGTATAAGGTCAGAAGTTCTGAACCCACTAGGAACACAGTGGTTTTCAGAAGTTCTGATACCACTGGCAATAAAACAGATTCCAGAAATGCTGGCGCCACTGACAGAACTTGGTATCTCTCTTATGCTAGTCAGAACATCTGTAATTTGGTTATTTCTCCACAAAACAGAAGACATGTATAGAATAGTTATAACAAATGTCATGGTGTTTCAGAAAATAAGAAATATCAGAACTATAAGTCAGAGGCAAGCATGTATTTGCTAATCCTAATTATGAGTTCTAATTTCCTCAAGAAGTTCTGAGCTGGTTTATTCCCTACTTAGGCAGACAGATGCATGAAATCTCAAAATATGTACATCATCTGAAACATGATATCTACATTGTATTTTTGAGCATGTAAATCTGGTAATGCTTCAAGCAACGTGATAAGAGTTAGCATAAGCTTACCTTGCAGCTGAAAAGATTCTATGGGACAGAGGTTGATCCTGAATTCTGGTGAGTATTTAGGTAACTTCTTCACGTACTCAGAAGGATGGAGGTTCTCAACTTCTGGTACAACAAAGAGGTGATGTTCTGATTTCTTTGAGCAGATGGATAGAGAATGTGAGGTAATATGAATTCATAAGTTTAGGTAGTTTCTAACGTATAGATCAGAAACTGTGTGAATGGTTTTTTTTAGCCAAGAAATGTTTGAGAACAAATGGAGTTTAAATGCAAGGAATCAAAAGTTAACAAGGTTTTATGTGGTGTGTTTACAGTTCTTGGAGCTCTTGGGATTTTGGAAGGGGTTCAAGGCTTTTCTTTCTCAAATTTTCGACCTCTTTTCAATGGCCAAGGGTGTTCTATTTATAGGCAAAGATTTTGTAGTTTTGGAGAGGTCAAGTAGCGCCAACATCATACGCTAGATGCTGACTTGTTCTTGAAGCAAGTTCAAAAAAGGGTGTGATAGTTGACAGTTTTTTAGCCTAGACTGGATCAGCAAGCAGGGATTAAGGAAAAGTAAACCCACAAGCAAAAAGTAACGCATGGACCCTCCCATACTTCTGTATAAAAGTTTGCTTTTAAGGATCACAAGAGTATTTATATGCCACACGTGGAGAGGTCCCTTGGACAAAGACTCAAAAGTGGTTGTGAGCATTAATGAGCATTAAATGATTTTGAGATTTGTCAAAATCAGAAATCCTGTAATTTGAGATTTTACATCATTGCTTAATTCTGGATCAGAAGTTCTATCTAGGACAAACATCCATATTATGATCTTTGTGCCTTGTTGCCTCAACATGTTCTGAAGGATTTCCCAGGCTTTCCAGTAACCTTCTTTGATTTATCTTTGAAAACTCTGGATTAAAAGTTCTGCTTAAGCGTAGCATCCAATCTTCTGATCCTCTACCCTACTACCTCCAGCATGTTCTGAAGGAGCTTTCATGCTTCGTATTACGCTTTATTACCTTTTTGCATTACCCTAACAAACTCTGACTGAACTTGCATAGATGTTGAAGAGCCATGTTCTGACTGAAGACTATATACTGAACCATGTTTACAACTTTTGACTGCACCTTCCTGGAGGCTGGCTCAGAAGTTCTGAAGTGTCATTTTTTCTTAAATACTTAGAAAAAATCCCAAGTATTTAGAAATTTGGCTTTTCCATAGTAAACTTGACTTTTGAATTTTTTTTTGGTGATACAAACTTCATATTCCAACATGTCTTGATGAAATATGATTCTTGAAACTTGGTTTTGGTCCAAAAGTCAAAGTTAGACTTCTCAGCATGCAAATAACCATTTTGCCCTTGTGAATGGTTTGCTTGGAAAAATTGATAATTCAAGGATTGGAATTGTATGAGAGAAAACTTGAGAATCCAGGGTGATTCCTTGAGAAATGAGAGGGAAAATTTTGGGGTACAACAGCTGCCCCTGTTCAATCTTCTTGAACCTGAAGAATTAGATTGGCGGATCCGCCATTCGCGACTTGAAGGTGAAAGATGATTGAACACTAGAGTGCCCAGAAATTTTCACTCGAAGATGGATGGTGAATGGGCTTATAGATGCCATTTAGAGGAATGTTGGTAAACGCTTGGAAGAAGTATCAACACAAATCTCTTGTTGATCTATACTAAACTTGACGTTTTACCTGGGAGAAAAGGGGTTAGTAAAATGCAGATGTTTGCATGATGTTCACCATATGTGGTATCATGCTAAATGCATATGGTATGTACATGCTGTGATGTATGAATGTGAGATGTATTTTTCTGTCTGGGAAAATAAATCCGTGACTGCTGCTGAGGAAATCCAGGGAGATTGAATCCCTGATTGCTTGTTGGAAATGAAGAACATGCATATCTTCAAATCTTGTTGAAATGGTGCTTTTTATGGGGAATATCACTCAGACGTCAGCTGTTATCTGGTCGGATCCAGGCTTCATAGTTGTTGAGGATGAAGTAATTGGCTGCCATTCGGTCGGATCCAGGCTTCGTGGCAACTTACTAGAAGAGGAAATGAATTAACTATTATCTGGTCGGATCCAGGCTTTGCAGAAAATTCCTTGAAATTGAATAGTTATCTGGTTGGGTCCAGGCTTCATAACTACTTGTTGGGGATGCGGAGGTTAACTATTATCTGGTCGAATCCAGGCTTCACAATAACTCTTTGAAAACTGTTATCTGGTCGGGTCCAGGCTTCAGTAATAACTTGAAAAGTGTGCTAATATCTGGTCAGATCCAGGCTTTATGGTCTTTTTTGAAAGTTGTACTATTATCTGGTCGAATCCAGGCTTCATAGTGTCTTTCTGGGGATCATGGTTAATTGTTATCTGGTCGGGTCCAGGATTCACAATAAATGGCTTGAAAAACTGTTATCTGGTCGGGTCCAGGTTTCGCAGATTTTTGAGGTCGATGCGGTCAATTGTTATCTGGTCGGGTCCAGGTTTCACAATAAACTGCTTGGGGATTTAGTTGTTATCTGGTCGGTTTCCAGATTTCACAATGAGTCTCTGAGGATGATTGTTATCTGGTCGGATCTAGGCTTCGCAACGACTTTCTTGAAAGGATGGAAATGAGGACTGATATCTAGTCGGGTCCAGGTTTCTATAATTGGAGAAATTAAACTGTTATCTGGTCGAGTCCAGACTTCAGTAATATCTTGAAAATTGTGCTAATATCTGGTCAGATCCAGGCTTCAAAGCATCTCTTGGAAATAATAAAGGCTTTGTTGAAGGCTTTACTGGGGATCAAGGGTTATGGCCCTGTGATTTGCAGTCATTTGAAAGGGAAATTCAAACTGGAGAGTATAGACTCAGTCGGGTAAGATAGACTCGGTTTGGGGAGGATACATCCAACTGGGGATGACGGGCTCAGCTGGGGATGATGGGCTCATCTAGGGATAAAAGACCTTGGTTGGAAGATATACTCCGCTGGGGAAATAAATCTGTTAGGGAAGTAAACCCTGTTGAGGAGTAAACTCCTTTTCAGGAAGAGATCTCCTAGGCTTTAGCTGGGGAGAAAGTAGCCAAGAGGTTAAGACTCTAGCCGGGGATCATCCTGTGTAAGGAGATTTTGTGGGCAACTCCGTCAGGGAAAGGTCTATTGTCACCGCCCTGGTAGGGATAATGATGATGAGATAACTATGTGGGGCTATTTCATATACATTAAAAGAGATGCTTACTGCTGTGCGCTGATGCTTTATTGTTGATGTTCTGTTTAGCAGGATACATGTGCCAAAAGTTTTAATTATGTTCATATGCATATATTCATTCAATTTTAGTCATTGGACAAATTTGCATTCAAAACGAAAACAGAAAATTCTGCACTTCAAGGTGTATTTGTATTGATATTTCGCCCATGAATAGGCGTTTTTATACATAGAGACGAAAATCCTAGTAAGAGGAAATCGTCAAAAAGGAAAACAAATTTGAGAATGAAAACAAATAGCCATGTGAAATGATCTCATTGCCTTCCAGCCCTACTATTGCCCCATATGTCTTTGAACATCCTTTGCCGTTGATCAAAATTGATTGGACTGATCCTGGACCATTTGAATTTGGACCTTGGTGATGGAATTGACTGTGTTGATTTTGCAGGACGTAGTCATACGCTTTTAATCCTTAATTTTTTCCTGAACCGCCCTTTCGGGTTTTCGTTTCACCAGGATACCCTTTTTTTCCCAAGTCGCCCTTTCGGGTTTTCAACTTGCCGGGTGTACAAACTTTTGCATATATCCCTAATTTTTTCCCAAACCTTTTGGTTTACCGGGATGCCCTTTTTTTGCTTAACTGTGTCAACCTAACGGGTCTCTCATGCGTAGTATTTTTTGACTATGTATGCGTTTACCAGTTACGGGAAATCTTTGCCATCCATTGTAGTTAGCATCATGGCACCGCCAGAGAAAACTTTCTTGACAACAAATGGCCCTTCATAAGTGGGAGTCCATTTTCCTCTGGGGTCACCTTGTGGTAAAATGATGCGTTTTATCACCAAGTCACCGATTTGATATACCTTAGGCTTAACCTTTTTGTTGAATGCTTTGATCATACGTTTTTGATACGCTTGACCATGACAGATAACACCTAATCGTTTTTCATCAGTCAAGTTTAGCCGATCCAACCTCGTTTGAATCCACTCGTCTTCTCCTAGGCCTGCCTCAATCATAATCCTCAGCGAGGGAATCTGAACTTCCACTGGCAGAACAACTTCCATGCCATAAACTAGAGAGAAGGGAGTTACCCCAGTTGATGTTCTGGCTGAAGTACGGTATCCATGTAGAGAAAATGGTAACATATTATGCCAATCTTTATAGGTCACTACCATCTTCTGCACAATCTTATTGATATTTTTGTTGGCTGCTTCCACTGCACCGTTCATCTTGGGTCTATACGGAGAAGAATTGTGATGCTTGATTTTGAGTTGAGTGCAAAGCTCAGTAATCATAGCATTGTTGAGGTTAGTCCCATTATCTGTAATGATCCTTTCAGGAATTCCATAACGACAGATGAGGTTATGTATGATAAACGTGACTACCACATTCTTGGTTACTGAGGCATAGGAGGCAGCTTCGACCCATTTGGTAAAATAGTCGATGGCGACAAGGATAAAATGGTGTCCGTTGGAAGCAGTAGGTTTAATCTCTCCAATCATGTCGATGCCCTACATTGCGAATGGCCACGGAGCAGTCATGACATTGAGAGGGATATGAGGTACATGGACCTTGTCAGTGTAGATTTGGCACTTGTGGCAAGTCCTAGAGTATTGATGGCAATCGATTTCCAAGGTTGACCAATAATAACCAGCTCTTAGGATTTTCTTAGCCATAGTATGTCCACTGGAATGGGTTCCAAAGAGGCCATTATGCATATCTTCCATAATTTCCTCTGACTCCTTCTTGTCCACACATCGGAGTAGAATAAAATCGTGGTTGCGTTTATATAGAATTTTGTTGCTTAGAAAGAACTTAGCCGAAAATCTTCGCAAGAACTTTTTATCATTGATGGAAGCCCCCTCGGGATATTCTTGTACCTCAAGATACCTCCTCACCTCCTGATACCATGGTTTTTCTTCGTCGGTGGCGAGCTCATTGCAATGCTCAGGTTCGTCAAATCTCTCAATCATAATCATGGGAGCTTCATTGTCCCACTTGACTTTGAACATAGAAGACATAGTGGCCAAGGCATCAACCAATTGATTCTCTTCTCTAGGAAAATGCTTAAAAGTGATCTCTTCAAAGTATGGTATTAGAGTCAACACAAGCTCTTTGTAAAGAATGAGGTTAGGATTCTTAGTATCCCATTCCCCCTTTACTTGGCTAATTACTAAAGCAGAGTCTCCAAAAACACTCAAGTGCTTGATTCTCAAATCAATGGCAGCTTTCAATCCCAGGATACACGCTTCGTATTCCGCCATGTTATTCGTACAATCAAAGCATAATCTGGATGTGAAGGGAGTATGGAAACCCTCAGGAGAGATAATTACAGCACCTATTCCATTGCCCAGAGCGTTGGAAGCCCCATCAAAAACCATGGTCCATCGGGATCCTGGTTTAGGTCCGTCATACGGTCCCGGTTTTGCATAGTCGGTCACCGACATAACGTCTTCATCTAGGAAGTCAAAATTCATAGATTGATAATCATTGACAGCTTGGTGAGCCAAATGATCTACCAATATGCTTCCTTTGATGGCTTTCTGTGTCGTATATTGAATATCGTATTCGGTCAGAATCATTTGCCACTTAGCTATTCTTCCGGATAGGGCTGGTTTCTCAAAGATGTATTTGATAGGGTCCATCTTAGAAATCAACAAAGTAGTGTGAGTCAGCATATACTGCCTTAGCCGGCGAGCAGCCCACGCTAAAGCACAACAAGTTTTCTCGAGCAGTGAATATCTGGTTTCACAGTCGGTAAACTTTTTGCTTAGGTAGTAAATTGCGTGCTCTTTTCGGCCAGACTCGTCATGCTGACCCAACACACACCCCATAGAGTTCTCTAGTACCGTCAAATAGATGATTAATGGTCTTCCTTCCACTGGGGGCATCAGAATAGGAGGTTCTTGCAAATACTCTTTGATTTTATCGAAGGAAACCTGACAATCGTCATTCCACTTGATTACTTGGTCTTTCTTCAAGAGTTTAAAGATCAGTTCACAAGTAGCGGTCATGTGGGATATGAAACGGGCGGTGTAGCTAAGGCGACCCAGGAATCCTCTAACCTCCTTTTCAGAACGAGGAACTGGCATTTCTTGAATGGCTTTTACCTTTGAAGGATCAACTTCGATGCCTTTATCACTGACGATAAAACCTAAAAGCCTCCTAGATCTTACTCCGAATGTACACTTATTAGGGTTCAATCTCAACTTGTATTGCTTCAACCTCTCAAATAGTTTCTCGAAGTGATCGAGATGTTCTTCCTCAGTTTGATACCTTGCAATCATATCATCCATATAGACCTCTATTTCATGATGGATCATATCATGAAACAAAGCTTCCATAACTCTTTGATATGTTGCCCATGCATTCTTTAATCCAAACGGCATGACTTTGTAGCAAAAGGTGCCCCATTGTGTAACAAAAGTTGTCTTTTCCATGTCTTTGGGAGCCATCTTGATTTGGTTGTAGCCAGAAAATCCATCCATAAAGGAAAAGACCTTGTGTTGAGCTGTATTATCAACTAAGACATCAATATGAGGTTGAGGGAAGTCATCCTTGGGGCTTGCCCTATTCAGATCCATATAATCTACATACATGCAGACCTTTCCATCTTTCTTTGGCACATGAACTACATTTGCAACCCATTGAGGATAAGATGTGACAGCCATAAAACCTGCATCGAACTGCTTCATTACCTCAGCCTTTATCTTTTCAGACATATCCGGTCGCATCTGAAGAACCTTTTGTTTAACAGGAGGGAAGTCTTCCTTCGTAGGCAGATGATGAACCACAATATTGGTATCTAACCCTGGCATATCTTCATATGACCAAGCAAATACTTCCACGTAGTCATGTAGCATCTGAACCAATCTGATTTTGATATTATCTTCTAGGTTGGCGCCTATCTTGATCTCTCTCCTGTCTGTCTCAGTACCTAAGTTTATGACTTCAATTGGCTCTTCATGAGGTTGAATATCTTTCTTTTCTTGTATTAAAAGTCTGGCTATTTCCCCTGGTATTTCACAATCTTCCTCGCCTTTGTCTTCGGCTTGGTGAATTGGATGTTCAAAATTATACTTGGCAATAGTAGAGTTGTTGACAATAAGATCCAGAGTGGATGATGATCTGCAAATGTCTGGGTGTGTGCACATTTAAGATACATGGCTATTGAAAAAAGTAATAAAGGAAATGAAAGACAATGAACATAAAATTTGAATGCAAGGAGGTCCAATGTTTTATATTAAATGATCACATGATAGATGTAACATGAGCAAAACCCTTAACAAATGGACCAAAGTGCCCCGGGAAAGGCACATGGCTTAGAAGTCGTTGTTTGGAAATAATATTACAGACATAGAGTTCTTGAATTGATAGAAAAAGTAAACAGTAATTACTCGTCAGTGAAAGAAACAGGGATGAAATCCTTTTCATGTCAATTGTTGAGCTTCCCTTTGGTTGTTGGGTATATCCAGTCTTCGAAAGCACACTCATCATCGGAGTCTTCTACAACGTTCACTTCAAGATTTTTGAGGTGGAGAGGCGGCTTTCCAGCACGAGCACATCTTACTTCTTTCTGAGCTTGGGAGGTGAAACCTAACCCAAACTTGTCTTCCTTGAACCAGATGTCGAGGAGTTGACCCCACATCTCATTGTTTCCTTCTTCTACCATAGCACGGGCATCCTTAAGAGAAACCATCTTGGGAGTAACTTTATCAGCTCTTGGAGGGTCAGAGGAGATTTTTGTGGTGGCCACAACTTCAAACGCCTGGCAAGGAGTTTCTATGAATTCAACATCCATTTCTATGTATTTGAAAGAATTGAGATGGCTCACCATAAATTCTTCCTCGCCATAAACAATGACAACCTTCCCTTGAACCAGATATTTTAACTTCTGGTGGAGAGTAGAAGTGACCACACTTGCTCCATGGATCCATGGACGTCCAAGCAAACAAGAATACGCATGCCGTATGTCCATTATATAGAATGTGGAGTTGAAAATTTGTGAAACAACCTTAATTAGGAGATCCACCTCTCCATGAACCATCCTTCTCGACCCATCAAATGCCCTCACAACAATATCACTTGGCTTCAAAACCAAACCTTCACAGTCTAGCCGATCTAAAGCGCCTTTAGGTAACACATTTAAAGATGAGCCGGTATCCACCAAGACATGAGCCAAAGTTGTCCCTTTCATTCAACAAAAACATTTAAGGCTTTATTGTGATTCTTTCCCATGGGAGTTAAATCTGCATCGGAGAACCCCAGACCATTGTTAGCTTTCAAACTTGCTACACAGTTCTCAAATTGATCGACTGTGGTTTCTTGAGGCACATGAGCCTTCTTAAAAAACCTAATCAAAGCTTGTGCATGGGCATCGAAACATAGAAATAAGGACAACATTGATATTTTAGAAGGGGTTTGCCCTAACTGCTCTACTATTTTGAAGTCGCTTTTCTTGATGATCTTCAGAATCTCCTCCATCTCTTGAGTGGATGGTTCTTCCATAATAGTCTTCTTGGCAGGTGCCTCTTCCCTAGAAGGCTCACCTTCTTTCCCTTTCCCCTTAGTACTGATACCAGCATTGTCGTTGGTTATGTGGGTTGGAACTGTGGTAGTGGTGGTGGTGAGATAACAGGGGAAAAGACCCTTCCTGTTCTTGTGACTTTACTAGAACCAGTAATATTAGTAACAACAAATTCATTATCATCAATCTAAGAATCTTGTTTTACCCCATGGTAATAAACCTCGGCACCATAATTCCATGGCGCCGCTTTATCAGAGGCGTATGGAACAGGTTCAGCAACAGTGATTATGAGAGGAGCAATGATCGGTTCGCTCGAAATCCTGATAGGACCTTTGGATGAGATCCTAAAAGGTTTGTTTGAAATTGTTATGATGGCCAAATCTTCAGCTTTGTTGGTTGAATTTTTGATGGTGGGAATCTTTTCGAACAAAATCTCGTGGCTATTTATCAGGCGTTGCACACCTTTCTTCAGTAGCTCGCATCCATTTTCTCATTGATCACAACAGGCACAACTTTTGGAACATCCAGAAAACACATCGGGTTTTAATAAATTAGCTTTCACAATGGTCAAGGGAGTTTTTAAATATTTGACAGAAGCGATAAAAGTAACATCATCAATGGCGTTAACCCCTTCGCCATGCTTTGGCATTGGCGTGGTTATCACATTTGGAGTAGCGGGTGGATCAAACTCAATTGTCTTGTTATCTATTATATCTTGAATTTTGTTTTTCAATGCCCAGCACTGATCGGTCTCATGGACGGGGCTGTTGGAATGGTATGTGCATTTCGCATTCGGTTTGTAATTAGGTAAGGAAACATCAGAGTTGGGTGGTGGATTGCACAGAGTCACCAAATTGGCCTTTAGCAGATGTTGTAAGGCTTGTGATAATGACATGCTTATTCTTGTAAATTGTCGTTGGGGAATTTCAGGTCTCCGATTGTTGGAGGGTTGCCTTTGAGTAGGTTGAGGGTTGGAAATTAATACAACATTTATAGATGAATGGTGATCCTTCTTGGTATGGGCTCTTTCCCCATACACAGCGTTTGCTTCCTTTTTTCCAGTGAAAGCCCTTTTGATGGAGTTAGATGTGGAACCAGATGCCATAGGAATTTTGCCGGTTTTAATACCGCTTTCAATCCTTTCACCAGTTAAAATCAACTTGGTGAATTCGGACGAAGAACTTCTAATTAACAGGTTGAAGAATGGACCAGTTAACATACCCATAAACATATTAACTAGCTCTCTTTCGGTCAAAGGTGGCTGGACCCTACCGGCAAGGTCCCTCCATTTTTGGGCATATACTTTAAACCCTTCGTCGCTTCCCATGGTCATTTTCTGAAGCTGAAATCTCGTTGGTGCCAGGTCGGAGTTGTATTGATACTGGTGATAAAAGGCAGTGGCCAAATCCTCCCACGTATGGACGCAGGAACTTTCTAATTGATAAAACCACTCTAACTGAGTTCCAACTAGACTCGCCTGGAAAAAGTGATTCCACAACTTTCTGTCGGCAGTGTGTGGTTGTATTTTGTGTACATAAGATCTTAGATGTAGTTTGGGACAGGAGACCCCATCATACTTGGTGAAGACTGGTGTTTTGAACTTATAAGGAATGACGACCCCAGGAACTTGGCCCAAATCACTAAAATCCAAGCCAGGCACAACTTGAATTTTAACTGCCTTTAGTCTATCCTCCAATTCTTTGTACTTTTCCTCACCAGCAGGTGGGTATTGTTCGTCAAAGTGATCCTCATCTTCAGAAGCTGGATCATTCACACCTTCAGCACGGGTGTTTCTTGCCTCTTCTGCTTGGTTCTCATCCTCCTCAGAGGAGTCTTCGACTACTTGCACCTGGCGAATCTGTTCTTTGAATCTCTTCCCCATGTTGATGAGGGCCTTCTTTTTCTTCTTTTTGGTGGTCAACACTGTCATTAGCTCTTGCTGCCCTTTGGCCAAGGTCATCAAGGTGACTTGGAACTGAATGTTATGAGCTTGCAAGTCCTTCACTATTTGTTCGAGATCCATCCTTACTGAAATAAACAGTAGGAAGATGAAGAAACCTGTCGTGAAAAGCTTTCTTATGACATGATGCATGAATATGTATATGCTAATGATTTCAAGGATTTAAAGAATTTTAATTTGTATAGACAAAGAGTGAACAAACGTTAACTTGCATTAAAGAGTTCTGATTTGAATACAAACACGCCTCTTCGGCATACAACAACGAAAATAAGCATAAAGTAAACTCCTAAGACAGAAAATTTGTGCACATCCTCTTTGGCGCAATGTAGGTGTTTAAACTCTTTTCTTCATAAATCTCCCTTGTAAGCTCTAATATCTTCTTCTCGCCCTCATAGAACTTAGCTTCAAAGGTGTCTCGCTCTCCTTTTAACTGAATCCAAGTGTTTTGCAAATCTTCAAGAGAAGTAGGCATATCAGGATAGAGGATAGTATGTCGAACGTCTCCCTCAACTACTGGCTCCATGATGACAGGTAAAACGACTTCATAAGGCATCTTAAGACTTTAAGCGCGAGCCCGCACCTATTTAAGATAAGGTTCCAAAGGAAGGAATTCTTACGCCCCAACGTCTTTCTATCAACTTTGTTAACCAAACTCCAAGCTCGTATAAATCTTTGACGGTAACCTTGGTCCCTTCGGGCATACCCAAACTGTCGAAAATCTAAACAAGGATTGTAAATGATACCTCCCCTAATACCAAGCAAAGGAACATTAGGGAATTCCCCACAATGGTCAATGATGGAGACGTCTTCCAAGGATCTTGAACACCAACGGATGTCAGGATGGGTGAGGGACATTATCCTTTGAAACCATGTCAATCTCTGCTCGTTCTTCAATACTGATTAAGGTAGATGTGAGACAAACCATTTGGCGAGTAAGGGAATACAATACAAGAGAGTGCCTTTTTTCTTCACGGTGCGGGTATGAAGGCAATGCAAGATGTCTCCCAATATGGTGGGTATGGGATTGCGAGAGAGAAAGACTTTGATGGCATTAACATCTATAAATTGGTCCGAGTTGGGGAACAGAACCAAACCATAAATGAGGAGAGCCAGGACATCTTAAAAAGCTTGGAAATCCATGTCGTCCCAGAATGAACGAGCCTTCTCCAATAGAAACTTGGCTAGGAAACCTTTGACCCCACTTATTGTCTCCCAATTGGCTATGACATCATCCTTTTTTAGATGCAAAGTTTCAGCGATGACTTCAGGCTTTGGAATCCCTTCTAGGCCGGTGAACGGTATCCGATCAAGCATGGGCACCCCTAAGAGTAGAGAAAACTCTTCTAATGTAGGTACCAACTGATAGTCCAGGAAAGTGAAACAGTGATGTACGGGATCAAAGAATTGGAATAGTACACACATCATCTCTTCTTGGAAGTTGGATGTAGCCAAACTGAGGAGTCTACCATATTTCTTGGTAAAAGGAGAATCCTCGGGAACTCTTGAGGCTAACTCTTGAAGTTGAGGGTGTGCTTTTACAAAGTTGATTCGGATGGTGTTTCTTCGGCCGGGATTCATGACCTACAAAACAAAAACAAAAATAAATTTCTAAATCCTTGAAATGGTTAGTGAGTATGCGTATGATGCTTTATGATGTTATGTACAAGTAAGTATATACACACAAAGCAAACAAATCCCTATGTTTTAGGCTTGCATGAGGTTTTATAGGTAAGTACCCTCTTGAAGTTTAGTTGGCTTAACCTGTCCTAGTAATAATGATCGGGTTCTAAAGGATCTCAATATCACTGACCTTTCCTTTAGGCATTGTCTCAGCACAATCAATCTTTTCTTGCGGCTGAGATATCCCAAAAGTCCAGCCTCAATGAGTGTAGTATCGAGTATCAACCAATTTTCAGCTTTACACCAAAACCAGTTATCTCACTACGTCCTAATGGCCAAGTTGTTCAATTAGGGTTCTAAAGTCAGTTAGTGCTTCACGATGCTACTCAGCAGACCTGTATTCTCCTCGATTCACCACGAGGGATATCGGTACCCACAAATGCGTCACACTAACATAGCCATTGTTTCAACCATATCGGTTTACGCCATACAATCTCCACAATCTATTGCTATTTACCTAAAAGGTGTCCCCAAATCTGGGTGGAGGATCAAAGCAAGCCCAAACAGAGAACTAAATGTAAAGCATACAAATCAAACAATGTAAGCAAGTAAATGTGATCTAACCCTAAGGTAACCCCACTTTTAAGTAGTTTATTTCCCCAGCAGAGTCGCCAGTTCTGTGATACGGTGGGAGAACTGACTTGAGGTGTTTACGTTTGTGTTCGCAAATGTTACGGTTTAGCAAGAGTCGCCACCGACTTTTCTTTTATCCAATAAGGAAAGGTGAAAAAGCACAGGAAAGACCTTTAGAGATGTTTTTGAGTTCGGGGGGTAGATTATGAAAAGGGAAGGTATTAGCACCCTTTCCATCCATGGTTTTCCATGGGCTCTTAGTTAATCGCTAGATCACTTGCTTTTGTTTGAGTGTGTGCTTGTGATGTGGTTTTGAAAGTATTTTGAAAAGGTGCCATCATTTAGGCAAACTTTTGCAATGATTCCCGTTCGTAAGAATGTATGCAAAGTGTTGAGATTTTGGAAATATTTCAAGTTTTGGAAAGATGTTTGGAAAGTGTATGTGATTGTTTTGGAAAATAGCAAGGATATTTATTTTGAGATTGAGCAAGTAACTAAAAATAATCTACCTACTCAAAAAGTCTTAGATGTGCTTTTCCTCCTCCTTTAGACGTTGCTACCTTACCATTGTTTTGGTAAGAAGCCCCATCGTTGGATGTGAAGGGACGGGCGTTGGGTCATTGTATGACCATGATAGCAATGTTGTGAGATGACTTAACACTTTTCTTTAGGGACTAAAATCATTTTTAAAGGAAACTTTGACAGCGTCATCGAGGCACTATGATCTTGTATTTCGATTGCTTGTGCTAAGACATCCCACATGCATAATGTGATACGGTGGCCAGAACCGAGACCGTTTTTAGGAATTGCTGGTTTGCGTTTTATTTTATGTTTGCAAAATGTTGCGGTAAGCAAGAGTCGCCACCGACTTTTATTTTATCCAACTGGAAAGGAAAAAAGCACATAAAAATTCTCTTTTTCGAGATTTTGAGTACGGAGGGTAGATTGTAGAAAGGGAAGGTATTAGCACCCTTTCTATCCGTGGTTTTCCACGGGCTCTTAGGTACTTGCTCATCATTTTCAAAATTTCTTGTGTGTGTTTGATTTGAAAAAAGTTTTTTGACTTCGATTTAACTCTTGCTTCTGTCTTCAAGAGTGTTACGAAGTGTTTTTTGAAAGCTTTGTTTGAAAAGAGTGTAAGTGTGAAAAAGTTTGTTTGGATTTGAGCAAGTACTTAAGATTCTACCTACTCGAAAAAGAGAATTGTTCTATGTTTGTTTCCTTTAGACAATGCTATCCCACTATTAGTGAATAGGTAGCACCGTCGTCGGAGTTTTAAGGGTCAATTTGAAAAGGGATGTACGATCACCAAAGCAATGTTATGACGTCTTAGTAATAACCCTAATGTCTTAGATCAATTTTTCGATGCAACAATTCCGAGGTAACCATTCCGAGGAAACTTTTCCGAATGGGACTTTGATCTTTGTTTAGACAAGAGAGCGACCACTAAAGCATCCTATACTTAATGACCGTTTACTGAAGGCAACCGAAGTGAGAGTGTACCCTAGAAGTGCGCATGTGCAAGTGATTCAATTTCAGATTTATTATCTTTGCGCATTTAGGGTTAGCTAACTGTTTTAAAGTTAATCATACATTCTTGTCATGCAACCCTAATTATTCATACATCTAACAGTTAATATTTTACGGAATTTAAAGTGCGGAAATTAAACTACGCTGTTACAAGGCTTCAGGTATTTACATAGCCAAAAACAAACCCTTAAAAAAAAAGATAAGTGAAAGTAAAAAGGTCCTAATTAAGCTATTACAACATGTGAGCAATTATATTAATAGGGTAAAAATAAATGATAAAACGCGCGCGAGGAAATTAAGAACGATAAGAAATTAGGATTTTGACCCTTTCTAACCTAATTAAAAGAAAAAAAGTTTTTGTTGTTTTTAGTTATCTTTAAGAAAAGAATTAGGTTTTTAAATTAAAAACAAAATTAATTAGATAATTAATTAATTAATGAAAATAAATAAATGGCCTATTTTTGTGTTTTGTTATTTTTTAAGAAAAAGAAAATAGAATTAAATTTAGACAAAACCCTAATTTCTAATTGTTTTTAATTTATTTACGAAGAGAATTTAAGTTACCCTAGTCATTAAATAACCTAATTAAATTAGTTAATTTATTGATAAAAAATAAACCTAAATCTAGATGGGTGAAAAATATTATTTTTATGATTTTTTTGAATAAAAGAATTATTATTTTATGTTAGTAAAAATAATTTAAATGATTAATTAAGAAAATAAAAATAACAAAGGAAAAGAGATATGGGCCTGAAATTGGTGAATTGGAGGGTGTAAACAGCAAATTCCGGGCCCAAGAAGAATTGATCATTGTTGACTTGCTGGATCTAATGCTACGTGTTGACCAACGCCTTTGGTAGACCATCACTTGATAGTCATCAGATCTGGCTTCCTGACATATGGCTGGTTGGATTATGAGGATGTATGGTGGTCATTGGCCTTGGGTGCACACCTGATTACATGAAAGAAAATAACATGAAAGAATTGGGGGACCTGGGATTCGAACCCAGGCCCCAAAGCGTTTTCCACCTGCTCCACTACCAACTGCGCTAGCTATTTTTGTTGTACATAGAATAACAATAAAAGGTAATATATAATATATGCAAGTTAGTGGAAAAAGGCGCCAGAACTCAAATGGCCCAGTAAGACAGTGCCACGCAGGTCATCCCCAACCTTGCTCCGTTGGTAAAAGTTGAAAACTTTTACCTACAGACATATGTCTGTCGCTACATCCCTGCAATTTCTCAAAATCAAGCACAAGCAAGATAAATAAAAACTAAGGCCAAGATGGATCAATTCGTCTGGACCTGCCGAATATCATGATGCCCTTTTTATGGGCCAATTTTTCCTGCACATAAAAACCCTAAAACGAAACCAAAAAACCTAACAATGACAAGTCTTCATACAGTCCATAAAAATGCAATTAAACGTTACATATAGTTTACAAATGTTTCAAGGAGCAAGAATCTATAATTACTTCATGATATAAGTGTCAGTATGATGCAATTCGAATTCAAGAAAAGATCAAGGTCGTGACTGACTTACAGTGGTTTTTAGCGTCTAAAATTGCTTGTTCTTGATTGGTATAGGTTCCTTGTGATCCCAGGAAGCGATTGGGATGGCTAGAGGGTCTTGAAAATGCATGTAACTATGAATTCGACTCAACACTTTTTTTGTGATTTTTCCAAGTTTGGTTCTTGTTCTCACGCCTCTCTAACTTCTCCTTTTAGGTCTGCAATTGTTCAATATGTATTGAGGAATGGATTAGGGTTGCAAACATGATCTCAATCTTTCTCCATTATTGATTTTGATCTCGATTTGATTCCTTTGAATATCTTTCCAAAAATAGCCAAAACCAATCTTTTCATGCACATAAAGGCCTTGCACGAATTCAATCTCTTGCTAGCTGGATATAGGACCTGAAACATGTACAAGATCTTGAGATTTCAATGTTTTGGATTTTCTATGATTTGTTTTGATTAAAATTGATTTAATTCAAATAAAAATCAAAATAAATAATAAAAAGAAGATAAATACAAGTGGAAAGGGCTAGAGCTTGTGGACCATGATACCAACTCAAAACAAGTGCCAAAAGTTAGGCCCATTTAGCAAAAATTGCAATTTGAGGCATAGTTGACTTTTGGCAATTTTGCAAAAAGAGTCAACTTCACCAATGCATAACTTCCTCAATTTTGACTCTTTGAAGGTATTCTTGGACTTTTTAGAAAGCTTGAGATGTACTCTAAGAAACCCTTTGGGTCTCATCTCAATTTGGTATTCCATGCTCATGTATGAAGCTTTGACAAAAAAGGTGTTTTTGTTGACTTTTCAAAATGACCTATAATGTCCAAATTCATAACTTCTTGTGAGTGCATATTTTGAACTTTGGAGATAAATATGGATTGTAGAGCATTCCATCCTCTTCAAAATGAGCTTGGATGGGTCATTTATCATAAAGTATGAGAAAGTTATGCTTGGTCAAAGTTGAGTTGACTTTTCCTACAAAACCCTAATTTAGTAACTTTTGGGTTTTGATGAATTGTGGGAAATCCTTGAGGAATTATGATCAACCCTTGATCAAATGATGAATAATACTTCAAAATGAGGATGTTGACCAAAAATCTTGAAGTTTGACTGTATGTGGGCCACAATTGACTTTTGCCCTAGCATAGTCGATTTTCAGGCCTTTGAGCAATTGACTGAGCAAACTTTCTCTGCAAGGCTTGAAACTTGACATGGATGATCTTGAGAACATATTAGAACATTGGTGAGCATTTGGGTTCCCTTGGACTCAAGTATCTTGATGCAACATGAAACCCTAATTTGAGGTAGACTGCCTTTTGAGAGAGCTTGTTTGGTCAACCCTTGGACTTCCTTGAGCAACTTGAGGATCTTTCTTGAAATATTTTGAGAAATATGGGAGGGCAAATTTTGGGGTAAAACAGTTGCCCCTGTTAAATCTTCTTAAACCTAAGGATGTAGATTGGCTTTTCTGCCTTTCGTGATCCAAAGGTGAAAGATGATTGAACACTAGAGTGCCCAGAAATTTGCACTCGCATGAAGTGGTAATTGTCTTGTGATGTCGGGAATGGGCTTACAGATGCCATTTGGAAATCGATGACGGAATATGGGCTTAAAGATTCTATCTGAATGAGTTTCGATCGCATAAGAGATTCCTTAGCGAGAGTCTGTATACCTGTTGTTGAGGAAGACTACGCTGGGGAATGCTGATCTCTGTCTTGAGAGGAATAGAATTTTAGGAGCTTAGGTCATCCGTTATTCTACTGGTGAAATCGTCTCTTAGTTGAGGAGATGAAAATGAACCACTATCTGGTCGTGATCCAGGCTTCATAGTGATAAGACTGACTGCTATCCGGTCGTGCTCCAGGCTTTACAGTGACTTACTAGGGAGATGATATTAAACTTGCTATCCGGTCGTAATCCAGGCTTTGCAATTTCTTAATTCTTATTTGGTCATAATCTAGGCTTCAGAAGGAATTAAGTTGTTATCCGGTCGCATCTGGGCTTCAACTTGAACTTAGGGCATACTAATATCCAGTCGACTCCGGGCCTCTTAGTAACTGTCCAGGTAAACTGCTATTTGGTCGAAATCCAAGCTTCGCAGTGTCTTGTACTGTTATCTGGTTGTAATCCAGGCTTCAGTCCTTTTATCGTTATCTGGTCGTAATCTAGGCTTCACGATGCTTTATACCATTATCTGGTCGAATCCAGGCTTCATGGTGTTCTGTACTGCTATCTGGTCGTAATCCAGGCTTCACAATACCTTACTTCTTATCTGGTCATAATCCAGGCTTCAGAAGAGATCAAATGGTTATCCGGTTGTAATCCGGGCTTCCCTTTGGCTTTGGGCCTACTAATATCCGGTCGTAATTCGGGCTTCATAGTAATTGGCTGGGTGAACTGCTATTTGGTCGTAATCCAAGCTTCACAGTGTCCCTCACTGTTATATGGTCGTAATCCAGGCTTTAGTGTTTTTTACCGCTATCTGGTTATAATCCAGGCTCCACGATGTCTCATACCATTATCTGGTCGAATCCAGGCTTCATGGTGTTCGGAGAAATCAAGATACTATCTGGTTGTAATCCGGGCTTCATAACTTGTATTAAAGATATACCACTATCTGGTCGTAATCCAGGCTTCGCGGTGTCTTTGGCTGCTATCTGGTCGTAATCTAGGCTTCATAGAAACTTGTATTGCTATCTGGTCGTAATCTAGGTTTCATAATAACTTGTTGAGCTGTTATCCGGTCGTAATCCGGGCTTCACGGCTTGTGCTTATGATAAACCACTATCTGGTCGAATCCAGGCTTCATGGTACTTACTGAGCTGTTATCCGGTCGTAATCCGGGCTTCACGGCTTGCTGGGGATTAAACTATTATCCGGTCGAATCCAGGCTTCATAGCTTAAAGATAAACCACTATCTGGTCGAATCCAGGCTTCGTGGTGTTTGATACTGCTATCCGGTCGTTCTCCGGGCTTCACAATATGCTGTAGAAATCAAGGTACTATCCGGTCATACCCGGGCTTCATAGCTTGAACTTTGTGAGACTTTGGTTGTATCTTTCCTGAAAGGTAAATGTTAATCGTATGTGATGCATGACATGTATCAAGCAATGATGTTCTCAAAATAAATGGGATCGTGTTATATGATGCGTATGCATATGTCATGATGTATGGATATGAAATGCTTTTATGATAATCTCTAGCTGGGGTAAATAAATCCCAGATTGTTGCTGGAGAGTGCAAGAAGTTGAATTCTTAGTTTCCGCTAGGGATAGTGAATGAAGATGGTCGTGAGAATAGTCTTGCTGGAGAATAAAATGACGAGAAAATGACTCTGTGGGGAAGAGATACTCTGCTAGAAGATATGCTGATTTGGAGAAATAACCTCGACTGGGGATGGATTACCGTTGCTGGCGATAATGAAACCTGTTGGGGATTGAGTTTTCGCTTGTGAAAGAAATGAACTCCACTGGGGATAATCTTCTAGTACTGGTGATAGATAAAATCAGCTTGGGGAGAATCTTAACGACTCATTCACGGTTGCGAGCCTCACCTGGGGAGAGTGGTGTCCTGTTTGGGACTGCTAACATCACTGTCTTTTTCTTACTCTGCGAGGAGTGAATGTACCTTCAATCGTATTCTCCAGCTAGGTTTATCCCTATACCTGGTGGACAGAGCAACTGTATGGTTTGGACATTTCTTGTTTGCCCCTGTTTCTGATATTACGAGTAATCGTCTTTTGTTTCGCATGTAAATATTTATGAGCAACAATTATTGTCAAATGCATATATCAAAAATGAACATTGGATGTTCTTGCAAAACAAAACAGAAAAGGAAAAAACAATTTGAAATTTCTTTGTGAAAATGAATTGTATTGATTTTGAAGTTGGCCTGTAAATAGGCGTTTTTGTACAAGAGGCTGACGTCCTAGTAAGAGAATGCTGCAGAATGATAGAATTTATACAGTTTGTGTAAAATAAAGAAAAACAGCTATGTGAACAATCCAACTGGGTTCCAACTCTGCTATTGCCTTTATATCCTCGAGCATCTCATCACTTTTGCTACTTGGTTGAAGGTGGATCAGATTGATTAGTGTCTTCCGAGCTTGATAGTCGATACCGAAGTTTGGTTGCAAGGTGATTCAATGAGACATAGTGTTACGCTTTAACCCCTAATTTTTGCCTTGACCTCCCTTTCGGGTTTTCAGTCCACCGAGATACCCTTTTTCACCCAAGCCGCCTTTTCAGGTTTTCGACTTGCCGGGTGTATAGATTTTTTCATTTTCATCCCTTATTTTTGCCCGAACCCTTTTGGTTCGTCGGGAAGCCCTTATTTTTGCCTAGGCCAGTCAACCTAGTGGGTCTTTGATTATGCGTAGTATTTTTTCACTATTTCTGCATTGACGGGGTGAGGAAGGTCGTCACCATCCGTGGTGGTTAGAATCATAGCTCCTCCTGAGAAAATGTTCTTAACCACAAATGGCCCTTCGTTCGTAGGGGTCCATTTTCCCATGGGATAACCTTGAGGTAATATGATGCGTTTGATCACCAGATCCCCAACTTGATACTCTTGTCGTCCGACTTTCTTGTTAAATGCCTTGATCATCCGCTTTTGATACGCCTGACCATGACAAATAGCAGTAAGTCTCTTTTCATTGATTAAGTTTAGCTGATCAAGCCGGGTCTGAATCCAATCATCCTCGCTCAAGCCTGCATCCTTCATAATTTGAAGAGAGGG
Organism: Vicia faba; assembly: GCA_948472305.1. NCBI lineage: Eukaryota > Viridiplantae > Streptophyta > Magnoliopsida > Fabales > Fabaceae > Vicia > Vicia faba. The sequence goes on along the minus strand of OX451740.1, from coordinate 78,268,594 downwards.
TATCTGGACTTCGATAGGTAAGACTGCTTCCATGCCATACACCAAAGAGTAGGGTGTTGCCCCGGTTGAGGTTCACGCTGAGGTTCGGTACCCATGAAGAGCAAATGGTAACATCTCGTACCAATCTTTGTATGTCATCGTCATCTTCTGCATAATCTTCTTGATGTTCTTATTAGCTGCTTCAACATCCCCATTCATCTTCGGTCGGTAAGGAGAAGAGTTGTGATGCTGTATCTTGAACTGCTTGCAGATCTCACTGATCATTGTATTGTTGAGATTTGTACCATTGTCCGTAATGATCCTCTCTGGTACACCATATCGACAGATCAAATTGTTCCGAATAAACCGTGCTACGATGTTCTTGGTTACTATAGTAAAGGAAGCTGCTTCAACCCACTTTGTAAAATAATCAATAGCTACCAGGATGAAATGATGCCCGTTGGATGCAGTAGGCCTGATCTCACCAATCATATCGATGCCCCACGTTGCAAAAGGCCAAGGAGCTGTCAAAACATTCAGAGGAACTAAAGGTATGTGCACCTTATCAGCATAGACTTGGCACTTATGACAGGTCCGAGAGTGTTGATAACAGTCGGCTTCCATGGTGGACCAGTAATATCCTGCCTGTAGGATCTTCTTTGCCATGGTGTGTCCACTGGAATGAGTCCCGAAAGTACCTTCATGTAACTCTGCCATGATCCTTTCTGCCTCGTTCTTGTCCACACATGACAATAAGGTTGAATCATGGTTACGCTTGTAAAGGATATCATTATTGATGAAGAAATTCACAACGAACCTCCTCAGAAACGTTTTATCATCAACAGATGCACCCTCGGGGTACTCTTGAGCCTCAAGATACTTCTTAACCTCGTGAAACCAGGGTTTATCTGCTACCTCTTCAGTCTCAATGTCACAACAATGTGCGGGTTCGTCCAACCTTTCAATGGTAATCCAGGGAGCTTCATTGTCCCACCTGACCTTGAACATAGAAGACATAGTAGCTAGCGTGTCCACTAACTGATTCTCCTCTCTGGTGAAATGTTCAAAGGTAATCTCCTCAAAGTGTGGAAGCAACATCAATACATACTCTTTGTAAGGAATAAGATTTGGGTGCTTCATATCCATCTCGCCTTTGATCTGACTGATCACCAGAGCCGAATCTCCGAATACACTTAAGAACTTAATCCTTAGGTCAATAGCTGCTCGAAGGCCCATGATGCATGCTTCATACTCCGCCATGTTGTTGGTGCAGTTAAAACATAATCGGGCGGTAAACGAAGTTTGATAGCCTTTAGGAGATATGATCATGACGCCAATGCCATTACCCAACGCGTTCAAAGCTCCATCGAAATACATAGACCATCGGGATCCCTCCTTAGGTCCTTCATCCGGTCCAGGTTTTTCATAGTCAGTTACCAACATGATGCTCTCATCCGGAAACTCAAAGTACATAGACTGGTAATCATCCACGACTTGATGTGCCAAATGATCTGCCAACACACTTCCCTTGATTGCCTTTTGGGTCGTGTATTAGATGTCATACTCGGTTAAGATCATCTTCCATCTCGCTATTCTTCCGGACAAGGCATGCTTTTCGAAGATATACTTGATTGGATCCATCTTTGATATCAATAGGGTAGTGTGAGTCAACATATACTGTCTCAGCCGGCGAGCAGCCCATGCCAAAGCGCAGCAAGTTTTCTCAAGCAGTGAGTATCGGGTCTCACAGTCGGTAAACTTTTTGCTAAGGTAGTAATTGGCATGCTCTTTTTGGCCAAACTCGTCATGCTGCCCCAGCACACACCCCATCGAATTGTCGAGTACTATCAAGTATAAGATCAAAGGTGTGATACGGTGGAAGAACTGACTGTTTTTTGAATGATGGTTTGCGTTTTGCGTTTGTGTTTGCAAAATGTCGCGGTAAGCAAGAGTCGCCGTCGACTTTTATTTTATCCAACAAGGAAAGGAAAAAAGCACAGAACAATTCCTTTTTCGAGATATTTTTGAGTAGGGGGGGTAGATTATAGAAAGGAAAGGTATTAGCACCCTTTCTATCCGTAGTTATCTACGGGCTCTTAGGTACTTGCTCATCATTTTCAAAATTGTTTTCTTTGTGTTTGTGGGCTTTGAAAAGTTTTTGTTTTAACTTCGATTTAACTCTTGCTTCTGTTTTCAAGAGTGTAATGAAGTGTTTTTGAAAACTTGTTTGTAAAAGAGTGTAAGTGTGAAAAAAAAGTTTTGTTTTGGATGAGAAAGTATCTAAGAACTAATCTACCTACTCGAAAAAGGAATCGTTCTATGTTTGTTTCCTTTAGACAATGCTATCGCACTATTAGTGAGTAGGTAACACCGTCGTTGGAGTTTGAGGGTCAATTCGAAAGAGGGACATACGGTCACTAAAGCAATGCTAGGACGTCTTAGCGGTAACCCTAATGTCTTAGATCATTTATCCGAGGCAACACTATCCGAGGCAACCATTTCGAGGTAACTCATGATCTTTTAGACAAGAGGGCGACTTCTAAAATAACCTATACTCGATGACCATTTACAAAGGCAACCAAGTGGGGTGTACCCTAGGAGTGCGCATGTGCGAGTGTGTTGATTTCAGATTATTTATCTTTGCACATGTTTAGGGTGATCTAACTGTTTTAAGATTAAACATTCATTCTTGTCATGCAAGCCCTATTATAAAACATCTAACAATTGAATATTTGCATAAATTAAAGGGCGGAATTTAAACTAAAACTATTACAAGGCGTCAGGTATTTACATCGCCAAAGACAAACCCTTTGAAATTTAAAAGAGGTGGAATAAATAAATGTCCTAATTAAATTATTACAAGCCGAGAGCAGATACAATAATTGGATAAAATAATAATAAAGCGCGCGATGCGAAATTAAACCGAATGTGAAATTAGGGTTTTGACCCTCTTAATTAAAAGAAAATGTTTTTGTTGTTTTTATTTTTTTAAGAAAAGAAATTAAATCCTAAAGTTAAATGCTAAATTAATTAGTTATTAAATTAATTAATGAAAAACAAATTATTTAAATGACATATTTTTGGTTTTTGTTAATTTAAGAAAGAAAATGAAATAATTAAATTGGTGTTAAAAACCTATTGATTCAAATTAATTTTAAATATTTACAAAATAAATTAAAGTTATTTAACATAAATAACCTAATTATTTTAATTAATATTTATTGATGAAAAATAAAAATTCTGATTTATTTGGACATAAAAATATTTTTGTGATTTTTTTGATAAAAAGAAAATTGTTTTTGGTTAATAAAATAAATTGCAAATAAATTAAATAGAATAAATAAAATAAAAAAGGATGAGAAATGGGCCTGGAATTGGGGTGTGAATAGCTGTTTTCTGGGCCCATTTGTGGAGGTCCAATTGACTTTCTTGATCATGTGTATTATGCTAACCTTGGTCTATGGTGTGCCTTCAAATGGTGGCCACCAGATCTGGCCATCTGGCCATCTGGCGCGTTGGATAGTGAGGGAGTATGATGGATCCCAAGCTCATGCATGTATTGGATCTCCTGGAAATAAATGGAAAAATAGCAAATGCTGGAGGCAGGGATCGAACCCTTGACCTGCAGCCTCTGAACGCCTTAACATTCACGTGGCAACCACTAGACTGTGTTACTTTGATGGTTAATATAATACAAAATAATAATAATATAAGGAAAAAAGAATTAATGGATAATTGTAACGAAAAACGCGCCAAATTTGAATAGGCCTATGGGGGAGTGACACTTCATCATCTCCTTCCTCTGCACCGTGGCTAAAAACCCAATGACCTATACCCACAGACAGATATCCGATGCTACAAACCAAGAATTCTTAAAATCTCCCACAAGCCATGGAAATGATATCTAAGGCCATGGTTGAGGTCGTCTCCTTCTTCTGAACGCAGTGGTACCCATTACTAAGGCTAATTGTACCTGAAAACGAAAACCCTAAAAGCAAACTCGAAACCCTAACAATGGTGAATTTCGATTCAGTCCATATAAATGAAATTGGCTACTGGCAAAAGCTTGCAAACATCATGGTGATCAAGAATATGCAATTATCTTACGCCATGGATGCAAGAATAAAGCTTTTCGAATTCAAGAAAAGGGTGATACCGTGAGCGACTTACAGTGCGTGAGAGGGCTTGAAAACGCCTGCTTTTGATTGCTTTAGGTTGTGGAGAATGCCAGGAAGTGATTGGTATCAATAGCAAGCTTTGAGAATGCCTCTAATTGTCATTTCGAACTCACACTTTTCTTTGATTTTTCAGATTTTGTTTGCTCTATAGCGCCTGTCTCCAACCTTAATTTTTATTTGCCTCGCCTCCTTATGTATTGCATAATGTATTAGGGTTGTTTATTCTGTCCAAATCTTCTTCTTTCAATGACTTTGGATTTTATTTGATACCCTTTGAAGATCTTTCCAAACATGGCTCATTTTGAAGCTTTTTGTGCACACAAGCCTTTACACGAATTTGAATGCCTTGCTAGCTGTAATTAGAACCTGAAACAAGTACAAAATCCATTGTTATCAATGCTTTGGATTTTTATTTGATTTATTTTGATTTAAATCAAATTAATTCAAATAAAAATCAAAATAATTAATAAAAATATGATATGTACAAGTGGCAAAGGCTAGAGAACGTGGGCTATGATGCCAACTCAAAACAAGTGAAAAAGAATGGGCCCATTTGGCAAAATTTGAAGTTTTGGAGATAGTTGACTTTTGGCAATTTCGCAAAAAAGGTCAACTTCAACAATGCATAACTTCCTCAATTTTGACTATTTGGAGGTGTTATTTGACTTTTTAGAAAGCTTCAGATGTGTAATAATCAACCCTTTTGGTCTCATATTATGTTGATATCCCATGCTCAAGTATGAAGCTTTGACATAAAAGGTATTTTTGTTGACTTTTCAAAATGACCTATAATGTCCAAATTCATAACTTCTTGTGAGTACATATTTTGATCTTGGGAACTGAAGAAGGATTGTATGGAATTGCATCCTCTTAAACATGAGATTTGGATGGGTCATTTCTCATAAATTATGAGAAAGTTATGCTTGGTCAAATTTTAGTTGACTTTTCCTGTAAAACCCTAATTTAGCAACTTTTTGAGTCTTGATGAATTGTGAGCAATCCTTGATGAATCATGATCAAACCTTGATCAAATGATGAAATATACTTCAAAATGAGGATGTTGACCAAAAATATTGAAGTTTGACTGTATGTAGGTCACAATTGACTTTTACCCTAGCACAATCAATTTTTGGGCCTTTGAGCAATTGACTGAGCAAACTTTCTCTGCAAGGATTGAAACTTGACATGGATGATCTTGAGAACATATTAGGACAATGTTGAGCATTTGGGACCACTTGGAATCAAGGATCTTGATGCAACATGAAACCCTAATTTGGGGTAGACTACCTTAGGAGAGGGCTTGTCTGGCCAACCCTTGGACTACCTTGAGCAATTTGGAGATCTTTCTTGAAATGATTTGAGAAATATGGGAGGGAAAATTTTGGGGTACAACAGCTGCCCCTGTTCAATCTTCTTAAACCTGAGGATATAGATTGGCTTTCGTGCCTTTCGCGATCTGAAGGTGGAAGAGGATTGAACACTAGAGTGCCCAGAAATTTGCACTCGTGTGAAGTGGTAATTGCCTTGTGATGTCGAGAATGGGTTTACAGATGCCATTTGGAGATTGCTAACGGGAGATGGGCTTAAAGATGCCATCAGAAGGAGTTTCGATCGCATAAGAGATTCCTTAGCAAGAGCTTGTATACTTGTCGTTGAGGAAAATTCTGCTGGGGAATGCTGATCTTTATTGAGAGAAGTAGAATTTTAGGAGCTTCGTCGTCTGTTATTCTGCTGGTGATTCGTCTCTGTTGATATTTAGGAACTTTGGTCGTCCGTACTCAACTGAGGAATCATCTCTGCTGATATTTAGGAACTTCGATCGTCCGTACTCAACTGAGGAAACAAATTTGCTGAGATTTAGGAGCTCGTCCGTAATTCAACTAAGAAAACATCTCTATTGAGATTTAGGAACTCGTCCGTAATTCAACAGAGGAACATATCTGTCGAGATTTAGGAACTTGTCCGTAATTCAACATAGGTAACATTTTCACTGAGATTTAGGAGGCCATCCGTAATTCAACTGAGGAAACATCTCTGTCGAGATTTAGGAACTCGTCGTAATTCAACTGAGGAAACATCTCTGTTGATATTTAGGAACATCGTCCGTAATTCAACTGAGGAAAATATCTGTTGAGATTTAGGAGCTCGTTCGTAATTCGACTGAGGAAATAATTTCGTCGAGATTTAGGAACTCGTCCGTAATTCGACTATGGTAGAAGCTTCATAGCTTGAACTTTGTGAGAATTTAACCGTATCCTTCCTGAAAGGTAAAGGTTAGTTTTATGTAATGCATGATATGTATCAAGCAATGATTTTCTCAAAATAAATGAGATTGTGTTTGTATGATGCGTATATGCATGTGTCATGATTGTATGAAAATGTGATGTTTTGAGCTGGGGAAAATAAATCCTGGATAGCTGCTGGAGAAAAGAGTTGAATTCTTCGTTTCCGCTGGAGATAGTGGATGAAGATATTTGTGAAAATAAACCTGTAGGGGAGGAGATGCTCTGCTGAGGATTCTGTTGATAAATTCAGTTGGGGATGAACTACCGTAGCTGGTGACGATGAAACCTGTCAGGGATTGAACTTCTGCTTTGTGAAAGGAAAGAATTCTGCTAGGGATGACTTTCCAATAGCGACCTTACTGGGGATAGCCCTTTTAGACTTTACTGGGGATAATCTTCCGGAGTCTACTGGGGACAATTCTTCCAACTCCACTGGGGATATTTTTATACTCCGTTGGGGATGATAAGACTTTTTAGTGTTGATGGTAGATCAAATCTACTTGGGGATAATATTACCGATTCATTCACAGTTGTGAGTCTTAGCTGGGGAGAGTTAACATCACTGTCTTTCTCTTACTCTACAGGGAATGAATGTACCTTCAATCATTTCCTCCAGCTAGGTATATCCCTATACCTGGTGGACAGAGCAACTGTATGGTTTGGACATTTCTCATTCGCCCCTGTTTATGATATTACAAGTAATCGTCTTTTGTTTCGCATGTAAATTTTTATGAGCAGCAGTCAATGTCAAATGTATATATCAAAAACTGAACATTGGACGTTCTTTGCAAAACAAAACAGAAAAAGGAAAACAGTTTGAAATTTCTTTGTAAAATTGACTTGTATTGATTTTTGAAGTTAGCCTGTAAATAGGCGTTTTTGTACAAGAGGCTGACGTCCTAGTAAGAGAACACCGCCGAATAAATAGAATTTACACAATTTGTGAAAAATAGAGAAAAACAGCTATGTGAACAATCCCACTGGGTTCCAACTCTGCTATTGCCTTTATGTCCTCGAGCATCTCATCACTTTGCTACTTGGTTGAAGGTAGATAAGATTGATTAGTGTCGTCTGAGCTTGATAGTCGATACCGAAGTCTGGTTGCAACGTGATCTAATGAGACATAATGTTACGCTTTAATTCCTAAATTTTTCCTGGACCTCCCTTTCGGGTTTTCAGTCCACCGGGATACCCCTTTTTGCCCAAGCCGCCTTTTCAGGTTTTCGACTTGCCGGGTGTACAGATTTTTCATTTTCATCCCTTATTTTTGCCCGAACCCTTTTGGTTGGCCGGGAAGCCCTTATTTTTGCCTAGGCCAGTCGACCTAGCGGGTCTTTGATTATGCGTAGTATCTTTTCACTATGTCTGCATTGACGGGGTGAGGAAGGTCATCACCATCCATGGTGGTTAGAATCATAGCTCCTCCCGAGAAAATGTTCTTAACCATAAATGGCCCTTCGTAAGTAGGGGTCTATTTTCCCCTGGGATCACCTTGAGGTAATATGATGCGCTTGATCACCAGATCCCCAACTTGATACTCTTGTCGTTTGACTTTCTTGTTAAATGCCTTGATCATCCGCTTTTGATACGTTTGACCATGACAAATAAAAGTAAGTCTCTTTTCGTCAATTAAGTTCAGCTGATCAAGTCGGGTCTGAATCCAGTCATCTTCGCTCAAACCTGCATCCTTCATAATCCAAAGAGAGGGTATCTGAACTTCAATGGGAAAGATGGCCTCCATGCCATATACCAAGGAATAAGGTGTTTCCCCTGTTGACGTCCGCGCTGAGGTACGATACCCATGAAGAGCAAATGGTAACATCTCGTGCCAATCTTTGTATGTCACCGTCATCTTCTGCACAATCTTCTTAATGTTCTTATTAGCCGCTTCAACAACCCCATTCATCTTCGGCCGGTAAGGAGAAGAGTTGTGATGTTGTATCTTGAACTGCTTGTAGAGCTCAGTGGTCATCTTATTATTGAGATTTGTACCATTGTCTGTAATGATCCTCTCTGGTACACCATATTAACAGATCAGATTGTGCCGAATAAACCATGCTGTTGCACCACAAAATTTGCCCTCTCATGTTTTCCAAAGTCTTCCCCCTGCATGGTTGATCACAAACCCTTGCCTAAGGAAAAAGAAAATTTTTGAGTGGTGCTTTAAGCATTTCGATTTGCATTCTTTAAGACCCTTCGATTGGCATTCTGAAGGAGCACTTCGATTGGTATTTTGAAGGAGCACTTCGATTGGCACTCTGAAAAAGCATTTCGATTGGTGTTCTGAAGGAGCCTTTCGATTGGCATTATGGACAAGTACTTCGATTGGCATTATAACAGTGTCCTTCGTTTGGAATTCCAGAAGGTCCATTCAAAGAGGCATTCAAAGGGTCCATTCGAAGAAGCTTTCGAAAAGCATTCGAAGGAGGTCATCAGCCCATTCGAAAGGGAGCATTCGAAGGATGCCATCAGCCCATTCGAGGGAGGTCATCAAGAGGGCGCCCAAATCAACATGTCCAGGTTCATTCAAGAGACACAAATGTTTCAAAAAAGGAAGTTATTTAATGTGTTCGTTCCTTGTCTCATGGCATTTAGTGGCCTATTTAATGGCTGTCTCTTGCCATTACTGCACCCTCACACCCCTATAAATACAGAGGCCAGTGGCACATTACAACACACAAAAATTATAGAACGAAAAATTATACACACAAAAAATCTGCAGGAGAACAAAACATTGGAGAGACGCTGCCCAGAATTTTCCAAAGCCAAAGCAATCCCTCAGATCGAAGGTGCCCACGCCCAGAAGCCCTCAAATCAAAAGTTCCTACATCCAGGAAGTGCCCAAATCGAAGGTTCCTACATCCAGGAAGCTCCCAAATTAAAAGTCCAATCTGTTGGTAAGAAAGGGTAAACTATCCAACCTTATATTTTCATAGTACATTCATACTTGTTGTTACTTTCGATTTGCCATCCTAGACAGGATCAAAGGGCCTGGGTTTGGCACCCAGGTCATGTTTTTTCGTTTGCTAACACTTGCTGTAGATTTAGCCTGAAGAGACCCCAACAAGTGCAGGATCGAAGGGCCTGGGATTCAATACCCAGGCCCTGCATTTTTGTTTCGCTCACATACTTTTGCAGGTATAACAAACCAGATCGAAGGAGAGCCCTTCTCTGGATCGAACCCATTAGCGTGCTGGATCGAAAGAGGCATCTCATCCCTGGATCGAAAGCCATTACCTCCATGATCGAAGGGAAATCCTCTTCCCTGGATCGAAGGCTACTCACGCCTTACTGTCTGGCCCAATCGAAAGTCACCTCATCTGGATCGAAGTTTCCTATTTTTATCCCTGGATCGAAGGATGCCCTTTATATTTTTATTTCTTTGTTTTCGTTATTTCTTTATTGACCTTATCATTTAAATTAACTTTAAATAAAAAAATCGCAAAAAACATTAGGTTAGTTTTTATTCAAATTAATTTTGTAAACAAATTAATTAATTATTTTAACTTCATTTTATCAATTTAAAATAAACTAGACTTAGGAGTATTTAATTCAAATATCTTCTTAATCAAAAACAACCGAAAAGATTTTCTTATTTACTTAGAAATTTCTTAGACGTCTCTTTTCCTTGTTTTACGCGCGTTTATTTTATTGTAATTGCCTACTGGGATGTAATAGCTTAAACTAAGACCCTTTACTGCTTTATTCCCCTAATTTTGGACATGTAAATAATCCCCCTCCCCGAAGCTTTGTAATAGCGTAGGATTTACAATTTCCGAACTTTAAATTTCTGTACATATATTAACTGCTTAGATGTATGCTAACTAGGATTGTATGACAAGATCTGTCCTAATTTAAAATCAACAGTAGCTCACCATAACATGTACAAAGATAACATAAACTGAAAAATTGACACACTTGCACATGCCACTCCTAGGATACACCTCACTTGGTTGCCTCCAACGTGGTCATTAAGTATAGGATGTTTTAGAGGTCGTCCTTTTGTCCCAAGATCACAAGTTACCTCGAAATGGTTGCCTCGATAAAAAATGATCTAAGACATTAGGATTACCACTAAAGCGTCCTAATGTTGCTTTAGTGACCACAAGTCCCTTAAATCGAATTGACCCGAAAACTCCAACGACGGTGCTACCTACTCCTCAATAGTAGGATAGTACTATCTAAAGGACATTTGCACAATTAAATTCCTTTTTGATTAGGTAGAGGTTCTTAAGTACTTGCTCCTTTTAAAAACAAAACAAAAACTTTTTGCACTTACACTTTCTTCAAAAACAAAATTCTTTTCAAAACCCACAATCACAAAGAAAAGCAAACCTTTTGAAAACATAGTGAGCAAGTACCTAAGAGCCCGTGGATAGCCACAGATAGAAAGGGTGCTAACACCTTCCCTTTCTATAATCTACCTCCCGAACCCGAGAAACATCTCGAAAAGGAATTTTTCTGTGCTTTTGTCCTTTCCTTGTTGGATAAAATAAAAGACGGTGGCGACTCTTGCTTACCGCGACACTTTGCGAAAACAAACGCAGACGCGAACCAGCATTCAAAAAACAGCCAGTTCTCGTTCCCACCGATCACAGAACTGGAGACTCTACTGGGGATGTAATTAATAAGTGAGGTATACCTTGGGATTAGATCACTTGTGTTTTCAATTGTATTGCTTTGTATGCTTTTAATTTTATGGGCTTGTATCGGAGTTCTATAGATCCTAACCCAGATATGGGGGTACCCTTTTTAGGTAAGTAGCAATAAACTGTGAGGGATCTGTCCGGCGTAGACCGACACGGATGAAGCAGTAGCTACGTTGGTGTGGCACCTTAGTCTGTAACGATATCCCTTGTGTTGAAACGAGGAGAATATAGGTCTTCTGAGGAGTCATTAAGCACCAAATGACCTTAGAACCTTAAATTGGCCAACTTGGCCATAGAACAGTAGCAGTATGCTACACTCATTGAGACTAAACTCTCGCGATGGTTCTGGCCACAAGAAAAGATTGCTAAACTGGAATTATGACCGATTGAGGGTAGTCAGTGATATTGAGATCCTCTAGAACCCGGTTACTATTTTTTAAGACAGGTCTAAACCAACTAAACTGAAAGAGGGTAATGCCTAAACTCCATGCCAGCCTGAAATCTAAGGGCTCTTTTGTGTGACTGGTGTGCCTTCAAACTTGAACTACTTGCACATTCTTGTTATCTGACAACATTGTTTCCTTGCAAGTTTTGTTTACAGTCCTTATCCAATAATCTGGATTTATTACAGGGCTTAATCACATCATCTCACACTTGTGCTTAACCGCATAGCATACACATCATAGCATCATGCCTTAGCATTTCTTTAACCATTTCAAGGATCTCAAGGGTCTGTGATGCAGGCTATGGTAAATCAAATGGCTAGCAAGGGGCAAAGAGGATTTATTTTCCTCTAGCCAAAGTTGTCTAGAAATCCAAGCACGATAACTTGAGTCAGTGGCTATGACCCACTCGATATGGTGAGCTTGACTCTTGAAGAAGGACTCTCAACAACATGAAGTTCCTTCAATCCAACTATCAGATTCAGATTCTAACAATTTCTTGTTTACCCCGCGAGATCCTTGAAAACATTGCATACGTATATCATACATATCATTGCATAACAGGTCTCCCAGTACAGGTCTCTTATCTTCTTCGCTGTTTATTTCAGCAATCATCATGTCTACTGAACCTTCCACTGAGCAAGCTATCAAGGCCCTCCAGGCCCAGAATGCCCAATTTCAAGAGTTGGTCATGAGCCTAGCTAAGGGTCAGCAGGACCTGAAGACTCTGATTCTAAAAGAGAGGAAGAAGAAGGAAAAGAGGACCATCCTGTTCAATACTGAACGCAGGTTTGGGAACGGGCTGCAGGAAGAAGTTGATCTGACCACCCCATCTGAAGGGAAAGACAGTCCACAAGAAAGGAGGGTTCCTAGCCCTATAGTCTCCGACAAAGAGACAGACTATGATGAAGAACAGTATCCTCTTGCTGAGGATAAGTACAAACAACTGGAAGACCGTTTGAACGCCATGGAAATACAGAAGGTGCTCGGTCTGGACTTCGGAGATCTAGGTCTATCCTCTGGGGTGGTGATTCCCCATAAATTCAAGGCACCTGCCTTTGCCAAGTATGACGGAGCTTCCTGTCCCAAGCTGCACCTTCGGTCGTATGTGAGGAAGATCCAACCTTACACAGCTGATAAGAACTTGTGGGTTCATTTCTTTCAAGATAGTCTGTTAGGGACTCAACTTGAATGGTTCTGTCGACTAGAAGGAGCTAGCATCTGCAATTGGGAGGATCTTGCTGCTGCTTTTTACAAGCAGTACCAGTATAATGCCGACCTTGCTCCCACGCATACTCAGCTTCAGGGTATGTCTATGTGTACATGCGAAGGCTTTAAGGACTACGCTCAGAAGTGGAGAGATCTTGCCGGAAGAGTCCAACCCCCTCTATCTGATAGGGAGTTGGTGGATATGTTTCTTGGGACTTTGTCTGGTCCTTACTTCAAACACTTGATCGGAAGCTCTTCAGCCGGGTTCACCGAGCTAATACTGACCGGCGAAAGGGTTGAAGCTGGCATCAAAAGTGGGAAGATTCAAGAAGAAACACCTTCTGATACTCAGAAAAAGCCCTATAATGGGAAGAAAGAGTCCAATGCTGTGTATGGTCAAAAGAGTCGTCATGATCAACATGTAGGGGCAACCCTGATCTCCGATCCTACACCTATTCAACAAAGACAGAGCAATAGGCGTAGGGTAAGATACCAAGAAAGGAAGTATACTAACATGAACATGCCTTTGTCTCAAGCGTTACAACATTTGTTGAAGTTGAAGCTAATCACGCTAAAGGATCCTCCTCAAAATCCTGATACTTCCTCTTCTAAGTATAACCCGAGTGTGAGATGTGCCTACCATTCTGACAGTCCTGGACATGACACCGACGACTGTTGGAGTTTGAAGAACAAGATTCAAGACTTAATTGATGCCAAGGAGATCAAGTTTGATCACTGATTCTACGCCAAATCATTGAGAATGTCTTTGTTTCATCTGAATTTTCAAGTTGTAATCTCTTTGTTACTCAAACATTTATCTATTAATGTCAAACTCTGTTTCACTAATGTATTGCATATGTTTGTCTTGAATTCATCCTTTAATTACATTTAAACTATGTTTTTTACTCACTTTATGACATTCAACTCTTGCTAAAAGTTACAAGCCTTTAGAGGGAGGATGACGAAACAATGCCATAATCTCATACAATATGCTTTTGGACAGACCTTGATAACGATGTACAAGCATTTCTTTCAAATCCTAAACACTGGAGTTATAAGGAAGATAATCCCTAGTCAACCCCTTCGAGCCAAAGAAGTAGGAGTTTTCTATTTTTAAACAAATTGAAACCTTTGATTTAAACCTGGGGCAGGGTAGTCTCTCAGTTAATTCAAAAGATATGCATTGAAGTCGCAAAACTCTCAGTTCATAATACAACGAACGACATCAAAAGCATTCCTCTGGAATCAAAAGACAGTGATGGTTCCTTATCCCATAGGCAGTCAATGTCTCAAAAGAAAAAAAAGCCCACTGAGCCAAAACCTATAAAGGAGGCTTAAGAAAGCTGGGGCATCCCGCTGACTGTAATCTCGAAAACAGGAACAGTCAGGCAAAAGTTAGGGATAATAAATCAAAAGAACGAGGTCGCTAAAAATCCTCAACAACATGAAAAATGTTGCAAAAATGACTGCCTTCCAACAAATCCAACTTGTGTGAACCATCACCAAAAACATCGTTCCAGACTCATTTGGAGTTCAAATGCACAATTAACTGAGCTTAGGATTGAAAAACATCACGAAGAGCGGGTGGGTACAAATATACTTTGAGCCTTTATCTTTTGCTTCTTAAACCGTGAACCAAGCCACGTTACAACCCTTCAAAAGTCCTAACTGAAGCATGGGTTAGTCCAAAAGCATACTGTTACAAAAGGTATCCTGACTCCTGTAAGGCTTTGCCCTAAGTCTTGTGTTGAATTTGTCTTATAAAAAGTTTTCTGCTAAAAAACGCATTTTTCAAAACTTCAAGACAAGCATAAACTTTGCATTATCTGAATATCACTGTTTGCATTTAGCTATTTGTTTGACGACGGAGAAATTCGCACAACGAATATCCGATGAACTAAAGCACTCTCAGTGAACAAAATAACTTCAAAAAGGATGACACTTCCATTGACAAATCTCCTTCCAATCAAGGGGCATGGCATGATCGTTGTCCATCACCTGGGGCAGTCCAGTCAATATTTCAAGAAATCTCTGAAGAAATGCAGAGTAACCAGGGGAAAGTCTCCATCTCCGTCACTTGGGGCATTGAACATCAATCTCAGCGAAGGGTTACGTATAATTAAACATTTTCTGGCAGTGTCACAAACACTTGCTACTAGGGGCAATGACAAATCTCCATAAAATCCTTCTCATAGGATGACTCCCAGCAAGGGTTTAATCTCCGAAAACCTTTCCCCAACTGAATCAACCTCAAGAATCCTCGAGGACTTCTCCCCAACGAAGATGTCACCTCTCTAGCGGACTGACAACAGGGTTTATTTCTCCAACAGCACCAGGATTCCCCATCTTAATTTTGCCTCTCCGACTACTACAAATCAAAGGACCACAACTCCTCTTCCCCAGTAGACTACTCTACAATCCCCAGCAAGTTATTGTGAAACCTGGACCCGACCAGATGTCAGTTTAACTCTGACTCCCCAGTAGAGCAACGGACAACCGGGACTCCTGAACTTGTTCCCTAAGAATGAATCAATACTCTCCACAAAGTTCACAACTTCCCCCAACGGAGTTCTCCTCAACAAAACGAGGATCCTCAGTGGAAACATTCTAAGCAAAATTTGAAGACACACATACTCTTCAACAACAATCCGGGATTTAACAACTCCCCAACACTTGTCAAGGATTTATTTTCCCAGACAAAAATACATTCATTAACATTTCACATTTCATACATCCTATTTACATACATGAAAAAATACATATAACATAAATCTCATTTATTTTGAGAACATCATTACACAATGCATACATCATGACATTGCATACAACTAACTCTTTACCTATTCAGGAAAGATCGATCGACAGATAAAAGTCATTACCTTGTGAGGTAGTAATCGTCCAAGATTCCTTCACCAATCCTGCTGAGGTAGAAATCGTCCAAGATTCCTTCACCATCCTGCTGAGGTAGTAATCGTCCAAGATTCCTTCACCATTCCTGCTGAGGTAGTAATCGTCCAAGATTCCTTCATCATCCTTTTGGAGTAGCAGTCGTCAAAGATTCCTTCATCATCCTGCTGAGGTAGTAATCGTCCAAGATTCCTTCATCATCCCGCTGAGGTAGAAATCGTCCAAGATTCCTTCACCATTCTTGCTGAGGTAGTAATCGTCCAAGATTCCTTCATCATCCTGCTGAGGTAGAAATCGTCCAAGATTCCTTCATCATTCCTGCTGAGGTAGTAATCGTCCAAGATTCCTTCATCATCCTGCTGAGGTAGTAATCATCCAAGATTCCTTCACCATCCTGCTGAGGTAGTAATTATCCAAGATTCCTTCACCATTCCTGTTGAGGTAGTAATCGTCCAAGATTCCTTCATCATCCTGCTGAGGTAGAAATCGTCCAAGATTCCTTCACCATCCTGTTGAGGTAGTAATCGTCCAAGATTCCTTCATCATCCTGCTGAGGTAGAAGTCATCCAAGATTCCTTCACCATCCTGCTGAGGTAGTAATCGTCCAAGATTCCTTCATCATCCCGCTGAGGTAGTAATCATCCAAGATTCCTTCACCATCCTGCTGAGGTAGTAATCGTCTAAGATTCCTTCACCATTCCTGCTGAGGTAGTAATCGTCCAAGATTCCTTCATCATCCTGCTGAGGTAGAAATCGTCTATGATTCCTTCACCATCCTGCTGAGGTAGTAATCGTCCAAAATTCCTTCACCATTCCTGCTGAGGTAGTAATCGTCCAAGATTCCTTCATCATCCTGCTGAGGTAGAAATCGTCCAAGATTCCTTCACCATCCTGCTGAGGTAGAAATCGTCCAAGATTCCTTCACCATTCCTGCTGAGGTAGAAATCGTCCAAGATTCCTTCACCATTCCTGTTGAGGTAGTAATCGTCCAAGATTCCTTCACCATTCCTGCTGAGGTAGTAATCGTCCAAGATTCCTTCATCATCCTGCTGAGGTAGAAATCGTTCAAGATTCCTTCACCATTCCTGCTGAGGTAGTAATCGTCCAAGATTCATTCATCATCCTGCTGAGGTAGTAATCGTCCAAGATTCCTTCATCATCTGTTTGGAGTAGCAATCGTCTCAGATTCCTTCATCACACATCATTATCAGAACACGGTGATAAGAGGGGGGGGGGGGTGAATTAGGTCTTATAAAAATTTATTCGATTTTATGAGAATGCTTGGTAGTAATTTTTTGGTTAAGTGTTTGAAGGTTTTGTTTATATCTTTATCTTTTCCTGATTATGGTGATGAAAGCGATAAATGCGGAAAAGTAAAGAACACGGTGATATATTCTGGTTCCCCTCACAATTCGAGAGTACTCCAGTCCCCTTTCCAACACCAAAGAGATTTCACTATAGTTAGAACGATTGTACAACCTATGCTTACTATCTAACCTATAGGGTGATCAAAGGTTCTTAACACCTTTAAGACCAAACAAACACTAATGTGAATGAAGAACAATCCTCTTCAAATTACAACACTTACTTCCGACAATCCTGGATAGTAAGGGAAAATATTTAAGTAATACAATGATTAATTTTGAAGTATATGGAGAGCTTTATCAATCTTCAATTGATCTTCTTCTTCAAGATAAAAATAATTCTCAACAATGTATATAAATGTTCACAATGTATGTATGAAACTTGAAATGATAATGAAAGTGTATATGGCAAGTTTCACAAAATTCTGAACACATGAAAGTTTAAATTCAAATGTGAGTAAAAGAGAAAATTGTTAATGAAGAAGTATATTTGTTAATTTGAAAATTGAAGTATTGAACATTTGTTTGAAAATAAGAAAATCTGCATTTTATAAAGTTGTAAGAACCTCTTCATTCATGCCAACTCATATGAAAAGTTGCAATGCATTCATGAAAAGATACCACTTGAAAAATGTTCAAAAAACAAAGTAAAAGCTGCATTGGTTCGCTAGGAACCGATTCCGACACTGACAGAACCCGGTTCTTAGTGAATGTTATAAGTTGAAATTCAAATTTTTCACGCAGGAACCGGTTCCCCTATTGGTACAACCCGGTTCCTGGTACAAAAACCAGGGACATGTTTTTTGAGAAAAGCTGGAACCCGATTCCCTATTAGGGAGGAACCGGTTCCTAAAGGGTTATTTTCAAAAATACTTTTTGAAAGATATTTCAAACAAAGTTTTTCTTGATGTTAAAGTTATGGAATATGTATATGTTGATGAATGCATATTGTGAACATCTATATTCAAGATTTTAAGAATTATTTATACCATATTGACATTTGATGATTGTGATCGGTGGATCTGGAACTGACTGTTTAACGCTGGTTCGCGAAATGTCGCGGAAGCAAGAGTCGCCACCGTCTTTTATTTTCTCCAAATGGAAAGGACAAAAGCACAGAAAAATTCCTTATAGAGATTGCTCTCGGTTCGGGAGGTAGATTATAGAAAGGGAAGGTGTTAGCACCCTTTCTATCCATGGTTATCCATGGGCTCTTAGATACTTGCTCATTTGTGTTTTCAAAATTGTTTTGCTTTTCAATGTGGGTTTAAAAGTTTCTTTGAAAAATTTCAGTTCGACTCGTACGTCAGAGTGTTTGAAAAGTTTGCTTCGAAAGCTATTGAAAATGTGTCAGTGTGAAAAGTCTTTTGAGTTTGTTTTGAAGAGAGCAAGTATCCTTGAGAACCTACCTACCCTAAGGAATTCGTCTGTGTAGATGTCCTTTAAAGTAGTGCCATCCCACCATTGAGAGGTAGGTAGCACCACCGTTGGAGGTATTCGGGTCAATTCGAGGTTCGGGACATGGTGATCACCAGAGCAATGGGAAGACACCTTAGAAGCTACCCTCATGCCAGGTTCCCGGATCATGAGGACTTACTAAGACGTTTTCTACTCGACGACCACCTTTCGAAAGGCAACAGTGAGGCGTACCCTAGGGGTGGTGTGTGCGAATTGTGTGTCATGTTTCAGTTATTTGTCTTGTCATGTTTGTCGTGTTCTACGCTTGATTTTATTAAGACATTCAGTCTTTCATGCTTGGTTAACAGTTAAATATTTTACGAGGAAAAGTAAATTCTAAACTATTACAAATGGCGCGGGTCCACATCGCCAAAATTAAACCGGACCCGATTTGACAGAAAAATAAATAATGCGAAGTAAATAAAAGTGCGAAAAATCAATGTACATGGCCTTGGGAGATTTACAGAATTATATTAAGCAATAAAGTAAATGCGCAAAAGAAAATAATCAAAAACAAAACTAGGGCGTTGGACCCTTTTGCAAACAATTAAAATTAAGGAGAATTAAAAATTAAATGATTAAATGTTTTTTGATATTTTTGTATTTTTTAGATTTAATAAGGAAAAGGAAAAAATTAATTAAAATTAAAATGCTAAACCCTAGTTCTAATATTTTTTAAGTTTATTATGAAAGATTTACATTAAAACCTAAATTAAACTCTAAATTAACTTATGTACAATTTTTAATTTATGAAAATAAAATAATAAATAAATAATATTGTTATTTAGAAAAAGGGAAAATTAAAAAAGAAAATAAAAAGTTATTTAAACCTAAATTCTATTTTTTTGGATTTTTTATAAAAAGATTAAAACCATAACCTAATTAACCTAAATTATTTACATATATTAGTTTATTGATGAAAATAATTAAAATTAAAAATTATATTTTTATTTGGACATTTTTTATTTTTATGATGTTTTTTTGTATTTTTTGTAAAAAGGATATTCAATTTAAATCAGAAAATAAATAAACAAATAAACAATTAAAAATAATAAAAGATAAAAGAAAATTTAGAAAAAGATAGAACCAGGGGGGGTTTGCTGTCCCATTATGGAGGTATAAATTTGAGAGGCCTGGCCCAATGGAGTTTGCCATATGCTGATTTTTTGGATTGGGTATGATGCATTGACTGGCGTATGTGGTACACCCTTGATCTACACCTTTGATTTGCTCTCCAGGACGCGTGGCTAGCTGATCTTTGAGGATGCATGGTGTACTGAGGCATTAGCAAAGCATTGGATCTTATATTGAAAAATAGCATTGAGATTTTGCCAGACCTGGGACTTGAACCCAGGTCTTGAAGGTTATAAGCGCGTCTCCTTGCCAGCTGAACTATGCAATTTCATTTAATATATAATATAACATAAATAATATAAAGGAGAGATAAAGTTAGTGGACGATCTGGCGCGAATTTTCAAACTAGCCAATCACGTAGTGACAACGAGGTTGTCTTCTTCGTTCATTCTGAAACACAAACGTATGGCCACGGTTTTTATGGCGTTGTTTTAGGCTAGCTATCAAAAAATAGCGAATAGCTCGTTTCTCAATATAAATTAGGCGCGAGGACACGTTCTTCTTCGTCTCCATGTACTGAACTCAATGGTCCTGGTTTGAAGCATCAATTTTTCCTTGGGCAAAAACCCCCAAATTTGAAACCTGCAAAACCTAAAAATCGCGCATGGCAAATCCTTGTAGACAGCATGAAAGTCAAATTAACTATGATGATTAGCTTTAAAACACCATTATAAGCAAGAATCCATAGAAAAAAATGCAAAAAGATGCTTAATTTATGCTATGCGAATTCAGAAATTTCAAGGTTCAGTCTGAGTTCTTGGTACCAATTCAAGACCTTTTTGTTGATGTTAAGGATTGAGAGACGTTCCAGGATGCCTCAGGATGCTTATGGAATAAAAATTGGAGCTTGAATCGACTCCTAAGGTTGATTTCAGTGTTTGAGTTTTTTGTCCAAAATTTCAATATGCCAAAGGTGTCTTATGCGCAGCTTGCAGTCTCAGAGCATTAGGGTTGTGATGCTGATCATATATGGAGTGATTAGGTTAAGAAAAATTGGACAAAATCTTATGCATTGATGAATTTCAATATTTGATTTTACAAGATCTTTTTCAAATCTTTTTCTCATGGCTTTTGGTTCAATCATGCTCAAATCTTATCAAAACTTGCCATAGCCAATCAAGCACGAAATATTGAGATTAAACATGCATGAAAAGATTTTTTAGGTTAAGTTTGATATTTTTCATGTATTAAAATGATTTAAATGAATATAAATTAATATTAATTCAAATAAATAATTAAAAAATATGAAAATACTTCCCTTTGGGCCTAGTGGTCGTGCATAGGCTTGGCATGAAGAAATTTGGAAGGAAAATAGGCCCATTTGCATTTTTAGGCCTTTTGCATCAATGTTGACTTTCAAAAATTTCCAAAAATTTCCCAACTTCCACAAGGCATAACTTGGTCAATGTTTATGCTTTTCACATGTTCTTGGACATTTTGGAAAGGTCTTTGAGTCTTTTAACCAATGCCTTTGGTCCCATGTCATTTTGATTTACCAATCTCAAGTTATGGCCTTTGACTTAAAGTCACTTTTTGTTGACTTTTGAAAATGACCTATAATGTTGAAATTGATAACTTTTTGTGAGAGCATTTCTTGGACTTGGAACATGAAGATGAATTGTAGGAAATGTCTTTCTCTTCAAAATGAGCTTTGGATGGAATTTTTCTGATAATCCATGTGAAAGTTATGCCCTGGTCAATTTCAGTTGACTTTTTCAGTTGTCCAAATATAGCAACTTTTGCATCTTTGATGATTTCTGAGCCAAATTTTGAGAATCATGATCAAGCATTGATCAAATGATGTTTGTGGCTTCAAAATGATATGTTGACCAAAAATTTGAACTTTTGACTGTCAAATGACCATTTTGCCCCTACAGTTGACTGTAGTGCAATTTAGGGTTTTGACTGTGCAATTTTGAGCTGAATGCCTTGAAACTTGACATGAGGATGCTTGACCACATTTGTAGGCATATGAGACTTGATTGGGCCTTTGAAAAGTTCATTTGCTTGACCAGAACTCAAACCCTAGTTTTGACTGTATAGGAGACAGTTGAGCTGCACAACCCTGGGGGAATTTTGTGACCTTGACTTGGCAATTTCTTGATGAATATGGGAGGGCAAATTTTGGGGTACAACAGTTGCCCCTGTTCAATCTTCTTAGACCTGAGGATGCAGATTGGCTGACGTGCCTTTCGTATTCCGAGGGTAGAAGATGATTGGACACTAGAGTGCCCAGAAATTTGCGCTCACATAGTAGCAATGATGATGATGGAATGGGCTTATAGATGCCATTTGGATGTTGCTTGGATAGGATGATGGGCTTATAGATGCCATCTGGACGTTGATCGCGTAGGGGATTCCTTAGCGAGAACCTGCATACCTGCAAAACAAAAAAATGAGTACCTGACACGTCGCAGGAGCTAATTTTAGATGCTTGATATAGATATGTCCTGATTGGTTACAGGAGCTGAGTCTGGAACTTCAAACGCTGATGAATGAACCAGGGATGGTTACTGCCTTAGCATGAATGGTAAGAGAATCCTGAATGATTTCAACCTCAACAACGCTCGTTGAGAAAATCTTGGTGAGAATTACCATCTTCGTAGTGTCAGGAAGAGAACCAAAGGATATTATAATCTCAAAGGGAGTCACCTCACTCACCGTTGGAGAGGGAACTATAGGAAATTATAATCTGAAAGGAAATATCACCTCACTCGCCGTTGGAGAGGGAACATCTGAAGAAGGAATTACCACCTCACGCGCCGTTGGAGAGGGGACCATAAGAGAATATCACCTCACGCTCATGCCGGAGAGGGAAACATCTGAAGAAGGAATTACCACCTCACACGCCGTTGGAGAGGGGACCATAAGAGAATATCACCTCACGCTCATGCCGGAGAGGGAAACATCTGAAAAAGGAATTACCACCTCACACGCCGTTGGAGAGGGGACCATAAGAGAATATCACCTCACGCTCATGCCGGAGAGGGGAACATCTGAAGAAGGAATTACCACCTCACACGCCGTTGGAGAGGGGACCATAAGAGAATATCACCTCACGCTCATGCCGGAGAGGGAAACATCTGAAGAAGGAATTACCACCTCACACGCCGTTGGAGAGGGGACCATAAGAGAATATCACCTCACGCTCATGCCGGAGAGGGGAACATCTGAAGAAGGAATTACCACCTCACACGCCGTTGGAGAGGGGACCATAAGAGAATATCACCTCACGCTCATGCCGGAGAGGGGAACATCTGAAGAAGGAATTACCACCTCACACGCCGTTGGAAAGGGGACCATAAGAGAATATCACCTCACGCTCATGCCGGAGAGGGGAACATCTGAAGAAGGAATTACCACCTCACACGCCGTTGGAGAGGGGACCATAAGAGAATATCACCTCACGCTCATGCCGGAGAGGGGAACATCTGAAGAAGGAATTACCACCTCACACGCCGTTGGAGAGGGGACCATAAGAGAATATCACCTCACGCTCATGCCGGAGAGGGGAACATCTGAAGAAGGAATTACCACCTCACACGCCGTTGGAGAGGGGACCATAAGAGAATATCACCTCACGCTCATGCCGGAGAGGGAAACATCTGAAGAAGGAATTACCACCTCACACGCCGTTGGAGAGGGGACCATAAGAGAACTTCTACTGAGTCTTTATCAGAAAAATCTGTTTGGAGTCGATTTAACTGGACTAGAGAAATCCTTGAAATATGTTTGAGAATTTCAACTGCATCTTTCCTGAAAGGTAAAGGTCAGTTATATGCAATGCATGATATGGATCAAGCCATGATGTTCTTAACATAAATGAGATTCGTATGATATGATGCAGTGCGTTATGCATGCTATGATGATGTATGTAAAGTTTTATGTCTGTTTTCGTCTAGGAAAATAAATCCTTGACGGGTTCCGGGAAGTCATATCCTGGGCTGATGTTGAGGAAGAGATTTTGCTTCCGCTGTGGATGATTGTTGCAAGAATGCCGGTAGGAGAAGATAACTCCGTTGAGGAATAAACTTGGCAAATGAAATAATTCTGCGGGAGAAAAGATACTCTAGCGATCATGCTGGGGAGTGCTACTCTGTGGGGATAGCGATGCTTTGCTGAGTTGATGAAGATAACTCCGCTGGCGATACCGTTGATGAGTTATGCTGGGGATATCCTCGTTGTGCTGGAAGTGTTGATAGACTTCGCTGGGGGTAGGAAGATACTTTGCCGAGGACGCTCTTTCCGTGACTTTTGGCTGAGGATAACCCAGTTATATCCTGTTACGGAAATAACTCTTTAAATCAAGCCGGGACGACGCGTTCGTGCTCTGCGAGGGATAAGCTTCCAGAATCTACTGGGGATAAGCTTGCTGCTTGGGGAGATATGAATTCCAACTTTCCTGGGGAGCTGGATTGGACTCTTCTGGGGGAAGTTTTAGACTGCGGGGAAGTGATTCCTTTGAATGGTGGTATACCGCCGGGGAACAATCTTTAGACCAAGACTGCCGAGGATGCTTGTTAAGAATGCGTGCTGCTGGGGAGGTATTGAGATCTACAGGAGGATACTCAATTTCCTTGATATTTGACAATTTTGCTTGGAGAGAGACGTACTGTTTTGCTGAACTACTCTCTGGGGATTTGATACGTATTGGTTGTGTTCTTTAGCCGAACCTACCTTGGTACTTTAAAGTATAGCACAATTAGACTGCTCAGACCACTCTTTATTGCCCCTGTTTCTGAGGTGGGAGAGGAAGACCTGCGAGGCGCTGATAGTTGTTGATGGATCAACCTTCTTCTGGTAGGCAGGTGACAAGATGACAGGACATAGTCGTACGCTTTGATCCCTAACTTTTGCCCGGACCGCCCTTTCGGGTTTTCAGTCCACCGGGATACCCATTTTTGCCCAAGCCGCCTTTTCAGGTTTTCGACTTGCCGGGTGTACAGATTTTTCATTTTCATCCCTTCGTTTTGCCCGAACCCTTTTGGTTCGCCGGGAAGCCTTAATTTTTTGCCTAGGTGCGTCAACCTAGCGGGTCTTTGATTTTGCGTAGTATTTTTTTTCGACCATGTCCACGCTTTCAGGATGTAGGGAGCTGCCCCTGTTAGAAATGTTTTTCCATGCCATCAGAAGATGTTTGATTAGGAAAGATTCGTTGTTGGGGTGCCCCGAGTGACTCAGGCGGAGATTTGCCCCAGGCTGTTTGGCCTTCGAGAGATTCTCCGAATCTTGATTGGACTGCCCCAGATGATGGACCATGCTCATGTCATGCCCCTTGATTGGAGATACTCTTGTTCATTAGGCTTTCATTGTGCTAATCTCCCTGCTGTTCAAACAAAAAGTCATACGCAAACAAAGTTATATTAAAAATGCAAAGCCTATGTCTGTCTTGAAGATTTTTTAAAATGTATTCTTTTCATAAAACATGTGAATGTTTGTAAAACATGATGTCAACTCTGCATTTACCGTAGCCTTAAGGAGTCAGGATACCTTCGTAACAATATGCTTTCGAACTAACCCATGCTTCAGCTAGGACTTTTGAGGGTTATAACGTGGCCTGGTTCATGGTTTAAGAAACAAAGGATAAAGGCTCAAATTTATTTGTACCCACCCGCTCTTCATGATGTTCTCCAAACCTAAACTCAGTTGATCATGCGTTAGACCTTGCTTGAGTCTTTGCTTTGATGTTCCGATAATGGTTCGGATGTTGATAACTTATTTTGTTCAGGCAGTCATGCCTTTTTTTGTTGAGGGTTTGTAAGACCTCTTTTTTGTTATCCCTTTCTTTTTTTGCCTGAACTGTTTCCCTTTTGGAATTACAGTCAGCGGGATGCCCCAGTTTCATAAGTCCCCTTTTGTAGGTTTAGACTTTTGGGCTTTTCGTTTATGAATTTTGATGATGACTGCCTATCCTTTTGATTGTGTTGAACCATCACTGTCTTTGTTCGTTTTGTAAAGATCTCTTCGGTGTCATTCGTCATGCACTTGGACCAACTGAGAGACTACCCTGCCCCAGGTTATGATTAAGGGTTTTGATTTTCGAAAATAAAAACTCCTACTTCTTTGGCTCTGATGGGTTGACGAGGGATTATCATCCTTATAACTCCAGTGTTTAGGAATTGAAACAATGCCTGTACCTCATCAGCGGGGTCTGTTCAAAAGCATACTGTAAAGATCGTGGTATCGTTTTCGTCATCCTCCCTCAAGAGGCTCAGAATTATTAACCAAGAGTTGACATCAAGAAAAATATGAAAGCAATTTGTAATATAGTGAATACGAAATAATTACTTCAAAACAGACATGTGCAATGCATTAATGAAATAACAATGTTTGATATGAATAAAATGTTTAAACAATCAAAGAAAAATACAACTTGAACATTCGAATGAACAAAAGTTTCTTAGTTTGAACTAGCTATCTCAGATGGAGAATTCTCAGCGGAAGATTTTCATCTCGCCATCCGGCATGAACTCTATCACCCCTTCGTCAATCAAATCTTGGATTTTGTTCTTCAAGGTCCAACAGTCGTCTGTAGCATGCCCCGGGCTGTCTGAATGATAAGCGCAGTGGGTGTCGGGGTTATACCTCGAAGCTGTCCTGTTGGGATTTTTGGGAGGGTCCTTTAGAGTGATCAGATTGACCTCCAGCAAGCGCTTCAGTATAAAGGATGAGGGTATATCCGTCTCCGAGAAATGTCTTCCGGGCGCATTTCGTTTACGTTGACTACCCCGTTGAGGCTGGGCTCGTGACCCTGAAGCAAGCTGAGGAGATTTTCCTTTGTCTTCTTGCCCCGCATGTGGTTGAATGATGGCTGGAGCTTCCACCTTGGTTGTTTGCCCTACTGGATTATTTTGAAGCAGCTTGGTGACGAGGACCCGGAGCTCTTCTTGTTTTTGAGCTAAGTCCTGAATGAGAGTCATTTGGCCCACCAACTGCCCCATCATTTGGATCTTCATGGTTGCCAACTCAATTTGTAGCCCTTCCAGCTGATCGTTCCTGATGCCCCCTGCATTCCCTAAGGTCAAGTTCCTGGTGAGGAAAGTCTTTATTTCTTCTTGCCCCTGGGATAGGTTCAAGAACATTTCTCGCAGTTGGGCGTTCTGAGTACGGAGATCTTGGTTGTCTGGTTGGAAAGCCATTGCTGAAATAAACAGCGAAGATGGTAAGTGACCTGCAAAAGGGATACCTGCAATGCAATGATGAGTATGACATGTATGCAACGTTTTCAAGGACCTCGCGGGGTAAACAGAAAATTTGTTAGCATTTGGAACCGGTAGCTTGATTGTAAGAACTTCATTTTGTTGAGAGTCCTTCATCAAGGGTCAAAGGCTCACCATATCCAGTGGGTCATAGCCCCTGACGCCCTTGGCTAGAGGAAAAATAAATCCTCTTTGCCCCTGGCTAGACAGTTGGTTCATCATGACCTGCATCACAAGCCCTTGAGATCCTTGAAATGGGTTAGGATGTATGCAATGATATGCAATGGTATGATGTCATGCTATGCATGGGGTGATGTAGGTAAACCCTGCTATGAGTCCCAATTAAGGACTATAAACAGACCCTGCAAGAAATTCAGTATACTTTGTTATGAGTCCTAATTAAGGACTATAAACAAAACCTGCAAGAGATCTAGTAAACCCTGTTATGAGTCCCAGTTAAGGACTATAAACAACACCTGCAATAGATTTGGTAAACCCTGTCATGAGTCCTATAAACAAAACCTGCAAGTGGTTAGTACACCCTGTTATAAGTCCTAATTAAGGACTATGAACAAAACCTGCAAGGCATCAAGGGTCAGATAACAAACATGCAAGTAGTCAAGTACGAAGGCACGCAAGTCACACAAAAGAGCCCTTAGGGTTTAGGCCAGCATGAGGTCTGGGTATTACCCTCTTGAAGTTGGTGGGTTCAACCTGTCCTATTAGAAGTAACCGGGTTCTAAGGTTCCCAATATCACGGGATTGCTTTCATTGTTCATCGTTTCGATTTAGCCACTGAACTGGCGACCGAAATATTCCAGGAAAGCAACCCTCAATTGAGTGTAGTATCGAGTATCAACCAACCTCGGACTGCACCAAAGTCAGTTATCTCACTACCCTAAAGAGGCCAAGATGGTTCAATTAAGGTTCCTAAGGTCTGTTGATGCTTCACGACACCACGCGGAGGCCCCGTACTCTCCTTGACTGAACTCAAGGGTTACCGGTACACACCAAAGTGCCACATCAACGTAGCAGACTGTTTCAACCATGTCGGTATACCCCGCACAGTTCCCTCACAGCCTTGTTGCTACTTTCTAAGAAGGTATCCCCCAGATCCGGGTTAGGATCTATAGAACTCCCAAGCAACCCACAATTTAAAGCAAGCAAGGAAAACAATTGAAAACACAGTTATGACCTAGCCCTAAGGTACACCTCACTTTAAGTTAAATCCCCAGCAGAGTCGCCAGTTCTGTGATCGGTGGATCTGGAACTGACTGTTTAACGCTGGTTCGCGAAATGTCGCGGAAGCAAGAGTCGCCACCGTCTTTTATTTTCTCCAAATGGAAAGGACAAAAGCACAGAAAAATTCCTTATAGAGATTGCTCTCGGTTCGGGAGGTAGATTATAGAAAGGGAAGGTGTTAGCACCCTTTCTATCCATGGTTATCCATGGGCTCTTAGATACTTGCTCATTTGTGTTTTCAAAATTGTTTTGCTTTTCAATGTGGGTTTAAAAGTTTCTTTGAAAAATTTCAGTTCGACTCGTACGTCAGAGTGTTTGAAAAGTTTGCTTCGAAAGCTATTGAAAATGTGTCAGTGTGAAAAGTCTTTTGAGTTTGTTTTGAAGAGAGCAAGTATCCTTGAGAACCTACCTACCCTAAGGAATTCGTCTGTGTAGATGTCCTTTAAAGTAGTACCATCCCACCATTGAGAGGTAGGTAGCACCACCATTGGAGGTATTCGGGTCAATTCGAGGTTCGGGACATGGTGATCACCAGAGCAATGGGAAGACACCTTAGAAGCTACCCTCATGCCAGGTTCCCGGATCATGAGGACTTACTAAGACGTTTTCTACTCGACGACCACCTTTCGAAAGGCAACAGTGAGGCGTACCCTAGGGGTGGTGTGTGCGAATTGTGTGTCATGTTTCAGTTATTTGTCTTGTCATGTTTGTCGTGTTCTACGCTTGATTTTATTAAGACATTCAGTCTTTCATGCTTGGTTAACAGTTAAATATTTTACGAGGAAAAGTAAATTCTAAACTATTACAAATGGCGCGGGTCCACATCGCCAAAATTAAACCGGACCCGATTTGACAGAAAAATAAATAATGCGAAGTAAATAAAAGTGCGAAAAATCAATGTACATGGCCTTGGGAGATTTACAGAATTATATTAAGCAATAAAGTAAATGCGCAAAAGAAAATAATCAAAAACAAAACTAGGGCGTTGGACCCTTTTGCAAACAATTAAAATTAAGGAGAATTAAAAATTAAATGATTAAATGTTTTTTGATATTTTTGTATTTTTTAGATTTAATAAGGAAAAGGAAAAAATTAATTAAAATTAAAATGCTAAACCCTAGTTCTAATATTTTTTAAGTTTATTATGAAAGATTTACATTAAAACCTAAATTAAACTCTAAATTAACTTATGTACAATTTTTAATTTATGAAAATAAAATAATAAATAAATAATATTGTTATTCAGAAAAAGGGAAAATTAAAAAAGAAAATAAAAAGTTATTTAAACCTAAATTCTATTTTTTTGGATTTTTTATAAAAAGATTAAAACCATAACCTAATTAACCTAAATTATTTACATATATTAGTTTATTGATGAAAATAATTAAAATTAAAAATTATATTTTTATTTGGACATTTTTTATTTTTATGATGTTTTTTTGTATTTTTTGTAAAAAGGATATTCAATTTAAATCAGAAAATAAATAAACAAATAAACAATTAAAAATAATAAAAGATAAAAGAAAATTTAGAAAAAGATAGAACCAGGGGGGGTTTGCTGTCCCATTATGGAGGTATAAATTTGAGAGGCCTGGCCCAATGGAGTTTGCCATATGCTGATTTTTTGGATTGGGTATGATGCATTGACTGGCGTATGTGGTACACCCTTGATCTACACCTTTGATTTGCTCTCCAGGACGCGTGGCTAGCTGATCTTTGAGGATGCATGGTGTACTGAGGCATTAGCAAAGCATTGGATCTTATATTGAAAAATAGCATTGAGATTTTGCCAGACCTGGGACTTGAACCCAGGTCTTGAAGGTTATAAGCGCGTCTCCTTGCCAGCTGAACTATGCAATTTCATTTAATATATAATATAACATAAATAATATAAAGGAGAGATAAAGTTAGTGGACGATCTGGCGCGAATTTTCAAACTAGCCAATCACGTAGTGACAACGAGGTTGTCTTCTTCGTTCATTCTGAAACACAAACGTATGGCCACGGTTTTTATGGCGTTGTTTTAGGCTAGCTATCAAAAAATAGCGAATAGCTCGTTTCTCAATATAAATTAGGCGCGAGGACACGTTCTTCTTCGTCTCCATGTACTGAACTCAATGGTCCTGGTTTGAAGCATCAATTTTTCCTTGGGCAAAAACCCCCAAATTTGAAACCTGCAAAACCTAAAAATCGCGCATGGCAAATCCTTGTAGACAGCATGAAAGTCAAATTAACTATGATGATTAGCTTTAAAACACCATTATAAGCAAGAATCCATAGAAAAAAATGCAAAAAGATGCTTAATTTATGCTATGCGAATTCAGAAATTTCAAGGTTCAGTCTGAGTTCTTGGTACCAATTCAAGACCTTTTTGTTGATGTTAAGGATTGAGAGACGTTCCAGGATGCCTCAGGATGCTTATGGAATAAAAATTGGAGCTTGAATCGACTCCTAAGGTTGATTTCAGTGTTTGAGTTTTTTGTCCAAAATTTCAATATGCCAAAGGTGTCTTATGCGCAGCTTGCAGTCTCAGAGCATTAGGGTTGTGATGCTGATCATATATGGAGTGATTAGGTTAAGAAAAATTGGACAAAATCTTATGCATTGATGAATTTCAATATTTGATTTTACAAGATCTTTTTCAAATCTTTTTCTCATGGCTTTTGGTTCAATCATGCTCAAATCTTATCAAAACTTGCCATAGCCAATCAAGCACGAAATATTGAGATTAAACATGCATGAAAAGATTTTTTAGGTTAAGTTTGATATTTTTCATGTATTAAAATGATTTAAATGAATATAAATTAATATTAATTCAAATAAATAATTAAAAAATATGAAAATACTTCCCTTTGGGCCTAGTGGTCGTGCATAGGCTTGGCATGAAGAAATTTGGAAGGAAAATAGGCCCATTTGCATTTTTAGGCCTTTTGCATCAATGTTGACTTTCAAAAATTTCCAAAAATTTCCCAACTTCCACAAGGCATAACTTGGTCAATGTTTAGGATTTTAACATGTTCTTGGACATTTTGGAAAGGTCTTTGAGTCTTTTAACCAATGCCTTTGGTCCCATGTCATTTTGATTTACCAATCTCAAGTTATGGCCTTTGACTTAAAGTCACTTTTTGTTGACTTTTGAAAATGACCTATAATGTTGAAATTGATAACTTTTTGTGAGAGCATTTCTTGGACTTGGAACATGAAGATGAATTGTAGGAAATGTCTTTCTCTTCAAAATGAGCTTTGGATGGAATTTTTCTGATAATCCATGTGAAAGTTATGCCCTGGTCAATTTCAGTTGACTTTTTCAGCTGTCCAAATATAGCAACTTTTGCATCTTTGATGATTTCTGAGCCAAATTTTGAGAATCATGATCAAGCATTGATCAAATGATGTTTGTGGCTTCAAAATGATATGTTGACCAAAAATTTGAACTTTTGACTGTCAAATGACCATTTTGCCCCTACAGTTGACTGTAGTGCAATTTAGGGTTTTGACTGTGCAATTTTGAGCTGAATGCCTTGAAACTTGACATGAGGATGCTTGACCACATTTGTAGGCATATGAGACTTGATTGGGCCTTTGAAAAGTTCATTTGCTTGACCAGAACTCAAACCCTAGTTTTGACTGTATAGGAGACAGTTGAGCTGCACAACCCTGGGGGAATTTTGTGACCTTGACTTGGCAATTTCTTGATGAATATGGGAGGGCAAATTTTGGGGTACAACAATGATTTCTTTAATAATTCTTCAATAATCTTCAAGACTTTAATTTGATGTTGATAAGCTTTTTGCACATCCTTTGAAACTTGATGTCCATGTTGTCTTCATCAAAACACATGCTTTAAATATGACTTGAGAAGCTTACAATTACAGCTTCAACCCACTTCGTAAAGTAATGAATAGCTACCACCAGGATGAAACGATGCCCGTTGGACGTAGTAGGTCTGATTTCGCCGATCATGTCGATGCCCCACATTGCAAAAGGCCAAGGTGCTGTCAAAACATTCAGAGGTACTGGAGGTATGTGCACCTTATCAGCATAGACTTGGCACTTATGACAGGTCCGAGAATGCTGATAATAGTCGGCTTTCATGGTGGACCAATAATATCCTGCCCGTAGGATTTTCTTTGCCATGGTGTGTCCACTGGAATGAGTCCCGAAAGTACCTTCATGTAACTCTACTATAATTCTTTCTGCTTCGCTCTTATCCACACAACGCAGCAAGGTTGAATCATGGTTACGCTTGTAAAGGATTCCATTGCTGATGAAGAATTTCGCCGCGAACCTCCTCAGAAACTTCTTATCATTAACAGATGCACCCTCAGGGTATTATTGAGCCTCAAGATACCTCTTTACCTCATGAAACCAGGGTTTATCTGCTACCTCTTCAGTCTCAATGTCGCAGCAATGTGCAGGTTCGTCCAACCTCTCAATGGTAATCTGGGGAGCTTCATTGTCCCATCTGACCTTGAACATAGAAGATATCGTAGCTAGCGCGTTCGCCAACTGATTATCCTCTCTAGGGAAGTATTCAAAGGTTATCTCCTTGAAGTGCGGAAGAAACATCAACACATACTCTTTGTAAGGAATAAGATTAGGGTGTTTCATATCCCACTCGCCTTTGATATGATTGATCACGAGAGAGGAATCTCCGAATACACTTAAGAACTTAATCCTTAGGTCAATAGCTGCTCGAAGACCCATAATGCATGCTTCATACTCCGCCATGTTGTTGGTGCAGTTAAAACATAGTCGGGCGGTGAAGGGAGTATGAGAGCCTTCAGGAGATATGATCATGGCGCCAATGCCATTACCCAAAGCGTTCGAAGCTCCATCAAAGTACATAGACCATTGGGATCCTTCCTCAGGTCCTTCATCCGATCCAGGTGTTTCATAGTCAGTTACAAACATGATGTTCTCATCCGGGAATTCAAAGTTCATAGACTGGTAATCGTCCATTGCCTGATGTGCCAAATGATCTACCAACACACTTCCCTTGATTGCTTTTTGGGTCGTGTATTAGATGTCATACTCAGTCAAGATCATCTGCCATCTTGCTATTCTTCCGGACAAGGAAGGCTTTTCGAAGATATACTTGATAAGATCCATCTTTGATATCAATAGAGTAGTGTGAGTCAGCATATACTGTCTCAACCGGTAAGCAGCCCATGCCAAAGCGCATAAAGTTTTCTCAAGCAACGACTATCGGGTCTCGCAGTTGGTAAACTTTTTGCTAAGGTAGTAAATAGCATGCTCTTTTCGGCCAGACTTGTCATGCTGCCCCAGCACGCACCCCATTGAATTATCGAGTACTGTCAAGTATAGGATCAAGGGTCTCCCTTCAACTGGACGCATCAGAATAGGAGGCTCTTGGAGATACTCTTTGATCCTTTCGAAAGCGGTCTGACATTCATCGTTCCATCTTACCACTCGATCTTTCTTCAACAACTTGAAGATTGGCTCACAAGTAGTAGTCAGGTGTGAGATGAATCGGGAAATGTAGTTCAGACGTCCCAGAAAGCCTTTGACTTCCTTTTCAGTTCGGGGAGCTGGCATTTCCTGTATAGCCTTCAACTTTGTAGGATCCACTTGAATACCTTTATCGCTTACGACGAAATCCAACAGCTTACCAGATCTCACTCCGAAGGTGCACTTGTTCGGGTTTAACCTCAGCTTGTACAACTTCAACCTATCAAATAGCTTATGAATATGGTCAAGATGTTCTTCCTCAGTCTGGGATCTTGCAATCATGTCGTCAACGTATACCTCAATCTCATGATGGATCATGTCGTGGAATAAGGCGACCATGGCGCGCTGATACGTTGTCCCAGCATTGTTCAATCCGAAAGGCATGACTTTGTAACAAAAGGTACCCCATTGAGTAATGAAGGTTGTCTTCTCCATATCCTCGAGAGCCATTTTAATCTGATTATAACCGGAGAAACCATCCATAAAAGAGAAGACCTTATGTTGTGCAGTGTTGTCAACCAGAACTTCGATATGAAGCAGAGGAAAATCATCCTTGGGGCTTGCCCTGTTCAGATCCCTATAGTCAACACAAATTTGAACTTTACCATCCTTCATCGGCACCGGAACCACGTTGGCAACCCACTGTGGGTAAGAAGTAACTGCTAGAAAACCGGCATCAAACTGTTTCATAACCTCAACCTTGATTTTCTCAGACATTTCCGGGCGCATTCAACGGACTTTCTATTTCACTGGAGGACAGTCTTCTTTGGTAGGAAAGCGGTGAACCACAATATCAGTATCCAACCCAGGCATATCTTCATAAGACCAGGCAAAAATCTCAACATAGTCACGCAACATCTGTGTCAACCATTGCTTAACGCTATACTCCAGATTTACACCGATCTTGACCTCTTTCTTGTCTACTTCTGTACCCAGGTTTACTGTTTCCACTGGCTCTTCATGTGGCTGTATGGCCCTCTCTTCTTGTAGTAACAATCTAGCAAGTTCACCAGGCACTTCGCAATCATCCTCACCTTTGTCCTCGGCTTGGTTGATCAGACTTTCGAAGTCATAACTGGCAGTAGCAGAATCGTTATCAGTGGGATCTAGAGTGGATGTAGACCTATATATGTGAGTGTGTAAAAAATAACTGTTTTGAAAGATAAAAAAAGAAAAACAAGGAGCGAAAAATTTGTAATGCAAGAAAACTTACAATGCTTTTATTAATGATATATGGAGATGACAGATATAAAGCCCTCACAAACAAAGCCACAGTGTCTCGTGTAATGCACCGGGCCGTAAAGCTTTAAAATTGTCTGTTACAAATTCAAAACAAAAGTCTATTACTGTGTGATAAAAGAAATTGGCACGAAGTCCTTTACCGTCCAATTTCTTAGTCCGCCGTCGGTGGTCAGGTAAATCTAGCTGTCAAACTCTGACTCTTCATCATCGTCTTCAATCGCGTTCACTTCAGGACTAGTAATACGCAGGGGAGGTCTTCCAATCCGCGCACGTCGAACAACCCTTTGAGCTTCTGCAGTGAAACCCAAACCAAACTTGTCAGTCTTATGTGCAAAGTCAGGGAGTTGGCCCCAATTCGCACACCCACCTTTCTCAATAACAGCCCGGGCATCCTTTAGGGAAGCCATCTTCATTGGAGGATCTTCAGCAACAGTCTCAGTTGACGCCAGCGTCTGAGGGTCTTCTTCAAAATGTTGACATGGGGTCTCAATGAACTCCCAGTCCATCTCCACATACCGGAAAGAGTTGAGGTGGCTCACCATTTACTCCTCTTCTCCTCGTACCGTAACAATTTGCCCTTCACTAGGTATTTCAGCATCTGGTGGAGCGTAGAAGTTACTGCCCCAGCTTTATGGATCCATGGGCGACCCAGAAAACAGGAATAGGATGGTCGAATGTCCATCACATAGAATGTAGACGCGAAAATCTGAGAACCAACCTTAACTAGAATATCCACCTCTCCATGTACCATTCTCTTGGACCCGTCAAAGGCCCTAGCCACAATGTTACTCAGCTTCAGAACCAACCCTTCACAATCTAACTGGTCTAACGCTTTCTTGGGTAAAACATTCAATGAGTACCCAGTATCCACCAATACGTGAGGTAGAGTAGTGCCTCTGCACTCAATGGAGACATGCAAAGCGTCATTATGATTCTTCCCCTTGGCGGTCAAATCTGCGTCGGAGAAACCCAACCCGTTATCAACTGTCAAACTAGCCACAAAATCTTTGAACTGGTCAGCAGATGTCTCCTGTGGCACATACGCAGTTTTCAGGAAAGCAATCAGAGCCTTAGCATGGGCTTCTGAACACAGCAATAAGGACAACATAGAGATCTTCGACGGGGTTTGCCCCAGCTGTTCGACAACATTGTAGTCGCTTTACTTGATGATCTTTAAAATTTACTCTATCTCCTGTCTAGAGGCTTCAACAGTAATCTTCCTCGGTGCCTCCGTCCGGGCAGGCTCACCGGTGATCCCTTTGCCCCGAGCGTCAGATGACTCGGCAACAGGGGTAATGATTGGAACATGAACAGGAACAGTAGCAGGCGTACTGGTAGGTGAAATAGTAACAGGCTTCCAAACGGTTGGTGGGGAAATCTCAGGGGAGAAAAGTCTTTCGCTTCGGGTGACTTTACTAGATCCAACAATATTGCTGACATCAGTATCAACCTCTTTGTCCTTCAAGTCTTGTTTAATCCCGTGATAATACACATCAGCCCCGTAGTGCCATGGGACAGCCTTATCTGACGTGTAAGGGATAGGTCCTGGAACAGTAATGATCAATGGAGCAATTATCAGAACAGATGTAATTCTAACAGGCTTTCTCGAGGAAGCCTTAGAAGAATTGGAGGAAATGGTGATTATAGAAACATCTTCGAAAGGAATCAATGGAACCAAAGTTTTATCAAACACAATTTCTTTGTAATTCATCAGGCGTTGGACACCTGACTTCAATAGATGGCAACCAGTAGGTAGGACGGAACACAGATGGAAACCTTCGCCACAACCCGAAAATAAACCGGCTAACAAAAGGTTCTTCTTCACAGTCATTAATGGAGTAGAAATGTCTTTCACAGAAGTCACAAACGAGTCATTATCTACAACATTCACTTCATGCTTGGGCATAGGAGCAGTCATAACATTAGGATTTTCCGGCACTTCGAACTCAATCTCCTTAGTGTTAATCAGATCCTGCACTTTATTCTTCAAAGCCTAGCAGTTATTGGTATCATGCCCTGGGCTATCCGAGTGATAAGCACATCGGGCATTTGGATTATACAGCGGTGATGTGGTATTGGGATTCTTCGGGGCTTCCCTCGGAATCACCAAGTTGGTCTTCAACAGTTGCGGCAGAATTTGAGATAGAGTCATAATGAGCCGAGTAAACTGTCTTTGAGGCCTCTCTGCTCTTTGCTGAGTGTTGCATTGTGGGGCAACAATTGGTCTTGAAATAACCACTGCATTAACTGCTTGGCGGCGCTCGGGTCGACTTTGGTTCCTAGAGCTGTAAACTGCACTAGATTCCTTCTTGAAAGGCTTCTTCTTGGTACTTGACGAAGCACCTTTCTGTAACTTGCTGCTATTGATACCGGCTTCAACTCTCTCCCCAGTCATAATCAATTCGGTGAAACCAGACGATGAACTTCCGATCAAATGGTTGAAATACGGACCAAACAAGGTCCCCAGAAACATATCCACCAACTCCCTGTCAGCCAGAGGAGGTTGGACTCTACCAGCAAGATCTCTCCACTTCTGAGCGCAGTTCTTAAAACCTTCGCTCGCACCCATAGACATGCCCTGAAGTTGGGTACGCATGGGAGCAAGGTCGGTATTATATTGGTACTTCTAGTAAAAAGAAGTAGCAAGGTCCTCCTAGTTACAGACGTTATCTACTTCTAGTTGATAGAACCATTCAAGTTGAGTCCGTGAAAGACTATCTTAAAAGAAATGAATCCAGAGGTTCCTGTCAGTAGTATATGGTTGAATCTTTCTAACATACGAGCGGAGGTGTAACTTTGGGCAGGAGACCCCGTCGTACTTAGCGAAGACTGGTGCCTTAAACTTGTGCGGGATTATCACCCTAGATGCCAAACCCAACTCTCCAAAATCCAGCCCAGGTATCTTCTGGATCTCCATTGTGCTCAATTGGTCTTTGAGTTGCTTATACCTATCCTCAGCAGGAGGATACTGGTATTCATCAAAGTAAGTCTCATTGTCAGAAACAACAGGGCTAGGAGCCCTCCTTTCTTCTTGATTATCTCCCCCTCCAGATGAGTGAGATAAATCAACCTCTTCTCGCAACCTGTTTCCAAACCTATGACCCATATTCAGGAGGACCGTCTTCTTCTTCTTCTTCTTCTTCTTCTTCTTCTTCTTATCCTTCAAGATAAGAGTCTTCAGATCTTTCTGCCCCTTGGCTAGGTTCATGAACATTTCCTGGAACTGAGCGTTTTGAGCTTGTAGAGCCTTAATAGCTTCAGTGGATGTTTCAGCAGACATGATGCTGAAATAAATAGCAAAGAAGATAAGAGACCTATAAGGGTACTTGTAGTGAGGTGCATGGGAATGGAATGCATATGATATGATTTCAAAGACGTCGAGAGATTCAAATTCATAAACCAAAATGAAACACAGTTTTATTAGATTAAAAACTTGAAACAATGTTTGAAAAATGCCTTTAAGGCGTTACAAAAGGAAAAACTGAAAAGGTAAATCAAAACTAAAAAATTAGAAAAAGACATAAGCGCTCCCATGGTCGTTTTCTGTTGGTGCTGACATAGTCGTTGAGGACCTTCTCGTTCTCCAGCTGCCTTATAAGCTTCAGGATCTTCTATTCCTGCTCATGATGCTTTTCTCTGTAAGTATCCCATTCTTCTCTCAACTGGATCCAAGACCTCTTTAATGCCCCAACGTCAATAGGCATGTATGGATGGAGGACAGTATGAGGAGCCCCTTTTTCATCAGTACTCTCAACAATTACTGGTAAGACAGCTTCGTACGACATCCCCATTTTTTGAGCACGGGCTAGAACCCACCGGAGATACGGTTCCATCGGAAGAGAAGTCTTCAATCCCAGCTCATATGGATTAGACCTATTAACCCTATTCCAAGCTCATATGAACCTGCGGCGATGTCCCTCAATATCCCCTTGGAATTCAAAGACAATGCTTGGAATCAGCAACTCATGAGGACCGTCCTTTCTAGCTCGCCCAAACTGTCGCAAGGCCGGACAAGGATTATAGGTTATTCCTCCCCTAATTCCAAGCAAAGGAACATTGGGGTATTCTCCGCACCGGTCAATGACAGCTACTTCTTCCATGTCTTTAGTGCTCCAGATGATGTCCGTATGAGCAAGGGACATAATTCTGTAGGCCCAACCCATACCTTCCTTGTTCTTCAAAACAGATTTGGGGAGGTGAGAAATAAACCACCTCGCCAGCAATGGTGCACAACACATAAGGGTTCCCTGTTTCCGAGCAGTACGGGCATAAAGAGCATGCAAAATGTCACCTAAGAGAGTGGGCACCAGATTACGGGACATGAAGATCTTCACTGTGTTCACGTCGATGAAAGAATCTGAATTAGGGAACAGAGCCAAACCATATATGGGAAAAGCCAGGATATCTTCGAATGCTTGAAAATCCAAACTGTCCCAAAACTGTTGAGCCTGATCAAACAAGAACTTAGCCAGGAAGCCTTTTACCCCACTCCGAGTCTCCCAGTTAGACATTACATCAACCTTTGTCAGATGTAGGGCTGTAGCAATATCCTCTGGCCTAAGAGCTATCTCCCAACCTGTAAATGGTGTCTGCTCTAGAATAAAAATACCAAGTAGATCAGAGAACTCCTCCAAAGTGGGGACCAACTGATAGTCCGGGAAGGTGACATAATGATGTAGCGGGTCAAAGAACTGGAACAAGATGCTCATCATTTGTTCATCCAGCTTGGAAGTGACTAGGCTAAGGAGGTGACCATGTCTTCTGACAAAGGAAGAAGTATCAGGGACCTTAGAAACCAAATCTCTAAGCTGAGGAGAGATCTGCACGTAGCTGATGCGAATAGTATTTCTGCGCATAGATGCCATGATCTGCAAAACAGAAGAAAGATGAATCCCCTCGGTCTTTGAAATGGGTTAGTCTAATGAAATATGCATGCAATGTCATGATGCATGATGTCATGATAGAAACACACCACAAGTATTCACAGATAGCAAACATGGTAAGGGCAAACAAGTCACACTGTAGCCCTTAAATTTCAGACTGGCATGGAGTTTAGGTATTACCCTCTTTCAGTTTAGTTGGTTCAACATGTCCTAGTAATAGTAACCGGGTTCTAGAGATCTCAATATCACTGACCATCCTCGATCGGTCATAATTCCAGTTTAGCAACCTTTTCTTGCGGCCGGAATCATCACGAGAGTATGGCATCAATAGTGTAGCATACTGCTACTTTTCTATGGCCATGTTGGTCAATTATAGGTTCTAAGGTCAGTTGATGTTTAATGACCCATTAGCAGCCCCATACTCTCCTTGTTCCTCCACAAGGGATATCGGTACCAACTAATATGTCACACCAACGTAGCTACTGCTTCAACCGTATCGGTCTACACCGTACAGTTCCCTCACAGTCTATTGCTACTTACCTAAAAGGTATCCCCAGATCCAGGTTAGGATCTATAGTAACTCCGATTCAAACCCACAAAGATAAAGCAAACAGATCAAACAATTGAAAACAATATAATGAACTATTCCTAAGGTACACCCCACTTATTAATTCCCTAGCAGAGTCGCCAATTCTGTGATACGGTGGAAAAACTGACCGTTTTTGGAATGCTGGTTTGCGTTTGTGTTCGCAAAATGCCGCGGTAAGCAAGAGTCGCCACCTACTTTTATTTTATCCAACAAGGAAAGGAAAAAAGCACAGAAAAATTCCTTTTTCGAGATATTTCTGAGTACGGGGGGTAGATTATAGAAAGGGAAGGTATTAGCACCCTTTCTATCTGTATTTATCTACGGGCTCTTAGGTACTTGCTCATCATTTTCAAAATTGTTTTCTTTGTGTTTGTGGGCTTTGAAAAGTTTTTGTTTTAACTTCGATTTAACTCTTGCTTCTGTCTTCAAGAGTGTAATGAAGTGTTTTTGAAAACTTGTTTGTAAAAGAGTGTAAGTGTGAAAAAAAAGTTTTGTTTTGGATGAGCAAGTATCTAAGAACTAATCTACCTACTCAAAAAAG
The DNA here is from genome assembly GCA_948472305.1 of Vicia faba. Taxonomy (NCBI): domain Eukaryota; kingdom Viridiplantae; phylum Streptophyta; class Magnoliopsida; order Fabales; family Fabaceae; genus Vicia; species Vicia faba. The sequence goes on along the minus strand of OX451740.1, from coordinate 78,227,820 downwards.
GAATCGTTCTATGTTTGTTTCCTTTAGACAATGCTATCCCACTATTAGTGAGTAGGTAGCACCGCCGTTGGAGTTTGAGGGTCAATTCAAAAGAGGGACATACGGTCACTAAAGCAATGCTAGGACGTCTTAGCGGTAACCCTAATGTCTTAGATCATTTATCCGAGGCAACACTATCCGAGGCAACCATTTCGAGGCAACTCATGATCTTTTAGACAAGAGGGTGACCTCTAAAATAACCTATACTCGATGACCATTTACGAAGGCAACCAAGTGGGGTGTACCCTAGGAGTGCGCATGTGCGAGTGTGTTGATTTCAGATTATTTATCTTTGCACATGTTTAGGGTGATCTAACTGTTTCAAGATTAAACATTCATTCTTGTCATGCAAGCTCTATTATCAAACATCTAACAATTGAATATTTGCAGAAATTAAAGGGCGGAATTTAAACTAAAACTATTACAAGTCGTCGGGTATTTACATCGCCAAAGACAAACCCTTTTAAATTTAAAAGCGGTGAAATAAATAAATGTCCTAATTAAATTATTACAAGTCGGGAGCAGATACAATAATTGGATAAAATAATAATAAAGCGCGCGATGCGAAATTAAACCGAATGCGAAATTAGGGTTTTGACCCTCTTAATTAAAAGAAAATGTTTTTGTTGTTTTTATTTTTTCAAGAAAAGAAATTAAATCCTAAAGTTAAATGCTAAATTAATTAGTTATTAAATTAATTAATGAAAAAAAATATTTAAATGACATATTTTTAGTTTTTGTTAATTTAAGAAAGAAAATGAAATAATTAAATTGGTGTTAAAACCTATTGATTCTAATTAATTTTAAATATTTACAAAATCAATTAAAGTTATCTAACATAAATAACCTAATTATTTTAATTAATATTTATTGATGAAAAATAAAATTTCTGATTTATTTGGACATAAAAATATATTTGTGATTTTTTTGATAAAAAGAAAATTCTTTTTGGTTAATAAAATAAATTGAAAATAAATTAAATAGAATAAATAAAATAAAAAAGGATGAGAAATGGGCCTGAAATTGGGGTGCGAATAGCAGTTTTCTGGGCCCATTTGTGGAGGTCCATTTGACTTTCTTGATCATGTGTATTGCACTGACCTTGGTCTATGGTGTGCCTTCAAATTGTGGCCACCAGATCTGGCCATCTGGCCATCTGGCGCGTTGGATAGTGAGGGAGTATGATGGATCCCAAGCTCATGCATGTATTGGATCTCCTGAAAATAAATGGAAAAATAGCAAATGCTGGAGACAGGGATCGAACCCTTGACCTCCAGCCTCTGAATGCCTTAACATTCACATGGCAACCACTAGGCTGTGTTGTTTTGATGGTTAATATAATACAAAATAATAATAATATAAGGAAAAAAGAATTAATGGATAATTGTAACGAAAAGCGCGCCAGATTTGAATAGGCCTATGGGGGAGTGACACTTCATCATCTCCTTCCTTTGCACCGTGGCTAAAAACCCAATGACCTATACCCACAGACAGATATCGGTTGCTACAAACCAAGCATTCTTAAAATCTCCCACAAGCCATGGAAATGATATCTAAGGCCATGGTTGAGGTCGTCTCGTTCTTCTGAATGCAGTGGTACCCATTACTAAGGCTAATTGTACCTGAAAACAAAAACCCTAAAAGCAAACTCGAAACCCTAACAATGGTGAATTTCGATTCAGTCCATATAAATGAAATTGGCTACTGGCAAAAGCTTGCAAACATCATGGTGATCAAGAATATGCAATTATCTTACGCCATGGATGCAAGAATAAAGCTTTTCAAATTCAAGAAAAGGGTGATACCGTGAGCGACTTACAGTGCGTGAGAGGGCTTGAAAACGCCTGCTTTTGATTGCTTTAGGTTGTGGAGAATGCCAGGAAGTGATTGGTATCAATAGCAAGCTTTGAGAATGCCTCTAATTGTCATTTCGAACTCACACTTTTCTTTGATTTTTCAGATTTTGTTTGCTCTATAGCGCCTGTCTCCAACCTTGATTTTTATTTGCCTCGCCTCCTTATGTATTGCATAATGTATTAGGGTTGTTTATTCTGTCCAAATCTTCTTCTTTCAATGACTTTGGATTTGATTTGATACCCTTTGAAGATCTTTCCAAACATGGCTCATTTTGAAGCTTTTTGTGCACACAAGTCTTTACACGAATTTGAATGCCTTGCTAGCTGTAATTAGAACCTGAAACAAGTACAAAATCCATTGTTATCAATGCTTTGGATTTTTATTTGATTTATTTTGATTTAAATTAAATTAATTCAAATCAAAATCAAAATAATTAATAAAAATATGATATGGACAAGTGGAAAAGGCTAGAGCACGTGGGATATGATTCCAACTCAAAACAAGTGAAAAAGAATGGGCCCATTTGGCAAAATTTGAAGTTTTGGGGATAGTTGACTTTTGGAAATTATGCAAAAAAGGTCAACTTCAACAATGCATAACTTCCTCAATTTTGACTCTTTGGAGGTGTTCTTTGACTTTTTAGAAATATTTATATGTCCTCTAATCAACCCTTTTGGTCTCTTCTAATTTTGATATTCCAAGCTCAAGTATGAAGCTTTGACATAAAAGGTGTTTTTGTTGACTTTTCAAAATGACCTATAATGTCCAAATTCATAACTTCTTGTGAGTGCATATTTTGATCTTGAGAGATGAAGATGTATTGTATGGAATTGCATCCTCTTCAAAATGAGCTTTGGATGGGTCATTTCTCATAAAGTATGAGAAAGTTATGCTTGGTCAAAGTTGAGTTGACTTTTCCTATAAAACCCTAATTTAGCAACTTTTTGAGTCTTGATGAATTGTGAGCAATCCTTGATGAATCATGATCAATGTAACACCCCTTCTAAAATACCCCGAATAATATTAATTATATCAATGATTAAAGACATATTCCATCCGAGTTAACACGGAACAAGGGATGTCACAATTATGAAATAAATAAAACTTCCAATAAAATAGTAGTCATGCTATACTGAGGGTCATTATTCAAATAATTCAATCAAATTAAGACCATGTCTTACACAGCGGAAAAATACCATAACCAAAACGGAATAAACCAAAACATAATTATTCCCAATGAAATTCAAAGAAACAATTGAATAATAACTAATTCCTCAACTAAACGTTCCCCAGTGTTACAACTATCAGAGCACGACACTGACACGCGGACTTAAAGTAACATAGCTCTAGAGCCATCCTCACCAACTCCTGAGCTGCTAACTTTAATCTGAAATTGTTAAAGTAAGGGTGAGATTTCTCATAATTAACATGCATTATAAGCTTCTCAATCAACATTATATCACAAGCATATTATTTTACCCATTTTAGCATAAATTCAGATTCAACACGCAGTTCCAATCATAGAAGTCATTATGCACAAATCAATAATCAACCAAATAATTGTAACAATGGAAGACATCCTAACATGTTACAATTCCATGCAAACACAAATGCAGACACAATGCATGTGGTACCAACACGTGACCAAGTCACCCAACACTGATCCATCATCAACCGGATACAGCAACCATCGATTCGTCCAGAAACACCCGGACACGAATCCAGCCTAACCACCCATCATCACCCGGGTATCGGTTAACGGCAATACAAGTCAAATTCCACACAATGGGAATTAACTTCACCAAAACAATGCATATGCACGCACATCACTAGCATGTAACATCAAATCAGTCTATGAAATACATCAATTTATCACAACTGAACCAAAACCAAAAACATGATATCTCAACGATCATGCACACCATCATTAGCAACATAAACATTCCTTTCATTCACACAATATTAATACATCCATCCATCACAGGTTCACTGCTACATACACACCCATGTGCGTTAGCCAATAATCACTTATTCTGGGATTTGACTCATTTTCAAAATAATTTCAGGTTTTAGGAAATATTTTCATTTTATAAAATATAGCATTAAATTTAAGAAATAACGTCCAAAACGGCACTCAAAACGGACTTACGGTTTGAAAGTTATGAATTTTCAAAGTTTAATATTTTTCAAAAAGTTACAGCAGAACCCGGTTCCTACATATGCAGGAACCGGTTCCTGCGAAGTTCAAAAATCACGCTTCTGGAAAAATGTATGGGAACCCGGTTCCTACCTATACAGGAACCGGTTCCTACGTGCATTTTTTCCAGTTTTTATAAATTCACACAGTGGAACCCGGTTCCTCCCCACTGGGAACCGGTTCCCACGACCTGCAGAGTCAAATTCTGCACTTTTGACAACATTTATTCATTCTAAACCAATTCCACCCATATGAATTGCAACATGAGAAACACCAAAACACATCCATTTTGCACCATTATAACATCAAACAACATTATTTCATCATTCCTTTTTATCATCTGACACCCTAATGGTTTTCAACCTACAATTCGACGCAATAGGGAAAATTCTACGGAACCCTAGAATTCCAAACCGGGATTCCCTAACATACTATGATCCATACTATTGAATATCTAAATCGATAATACGAATTAACTAATCGAAATCACCCCTTACCTTGTGGGTTCTTCGAATTCTGACGCTTCCGGTTTTCTCCTTCTTTTTCCTCTTCTCAAATGCACGTATGATGAATATTCCAAAATAACTCTCTTTCTCCTCTTTTTCCTTTTAATACTCCTTTTATTATTCCAATAAAATAATTAAATTAGTAATTAGTAAGAGTAGAGTATTTTACCCCTCACACCCTCTAATCACTCTTCACACCACCAATACTTCTTTCCTTTAATTAATTCCAATAATCCAAAAATACCAATAATTAAATTTCCAATTAAATTAATAATTAAAAATTCTAATTATTTAATAATCGGATTATTTGGGGTGTCACAACTCTCCCCAACTAAAAGAGTTTTCATCCTCGAAAACATACCTTAGACGAACAGTTCGGGATACGAGTCCTTCATCTGAATCTCCAGCTCCCAAGTGACATTTCAATCTGCTGGTCCTCCCCAAGCCACTCTTACCAACGCGATCTCCTTGCCTCGCAACTGTTTCAACTTTCGATCCTCAATTCTCGCAGGTACCGCTTCCACAATCAAATTCTCTTGTACCTGTATATCGTCTACCCGAATCTCATAAGACGGGTCAGCAATGTACTTCCTTAGCTGAGATACATGAAAAACATCATGCAAATTTGCAAGTGACGGCGGCAAAGCAATCTGATAAGCAACTTTCCCAACTCTCTTGGTAATCTGAAACGGACCAATAAAACGTGGAGTCAACTTCTTTGACTTCAAAGGTCGACCAATACCAGTCATCGGAGTAACTCGCATAAAAACATGTTCTCCTTCGCTAAAATCAAGATCTTTCCTCCTCTTATCGTGATAACTTTTCTGAAGACTCTGAGAAGTCCTCATCTTCTCCTGAATCATCTTAATCTTTTCCGAAGTCTGTTGGACAATTTCCGCTCCAATCACAGCACTCTCTCCAGATTCATACCAACACAACTGTGTCCGACACCTCCTACCATACAATGCCTCAAACGGAGCCATACCAATGCTCGAATGAAAACTATTGTTGTAGGTAAACTCAATCAATGGTAGATAACTATCCCAAGCTCCACCTTTCTCCAACACACAAGCTCTTAACAAATCTTCCAACGACTGAATCGTTCTCTCCGTCTGACCATCTGTCTGTGGATAATAAGCGGAACTCAAATGCAACTTAGTACCCAAAGCTTCTTGCAATCCCGTCTAGAATTTATATGTAAACCTCGGATCTCGATCCGACACAATACTAGAAGGAATACCGTGCAAACTCACAATCTTCTCAACATACAATTCTGCCAACCTTTCCATCGGATAATCCATTCTTATCGGAATAAAGTGAGCAGATTTCGTCAACCGATCAACAATAACCCAGATAGAATCACAATTCTTCGATGTCCTTGGCAAACCAGACACAAAATCCATAGAGATTCCATCCCATTTCCATTCCGGAACAAACAACGATTCCATCAATCCTGACGGTTTCTGATGCTCAATCTTCGACTTCTGACAAACCAAACAAGCATACACAAACTCAGCAATTTCCTTTTTCATTCCCGGCCACCAAAACAACTTCTTCAAATCATGGTACATTTTAGTAGCACCAGGATGAATACTCAATCCACTACGATGTCCTTCTTCCAAAATACTCTTCCTAATATCTACAACATCCGGAACACACACCCTATTACCAAATCTCATAACACCATTCTCATCAATCCGGAACTCGCCTCCTTGACCTTGGTTGATCAATGTCAATTTATCAACTAACCCAACATCGGACTTCTGTCCATTCCGAATTTCTTCCAGAATACCACTAGTCAGTTTCAACATACCCAATTTCACACTATTCGGAGTAGTTTCACATACCAAACTTAAATCTCTGAACTGCTCAACCAAATCTAACTCGCGGACCATTAACATCGACATATGCAAGGACTTCCTGCTCAAGGCATCCGCAACAATGTTTGCCTTACAAGGATGGTAATTCAAACCGAAATCATAATCCTTTAGAAATTCTAACCATCTCCTCTGCCTCATATTCAACTCTTTCTGATCAAAGAGATACCTCAGACTTTTGTGATCACTGAACACCTCAAACCGAGAACCATATAAATAATGCCTCCACAACTTCAAAACAAACACAACAGCTGCCAACTCCAAATCATGAGTCGGATAATTCCTTTCATGTACTTTCAATTGTCTCGAAGCATAAGCTACCACCTGCTTATCTTGCATCAACACACCACCTAATCCCATTAATGATGCGTCATAATACACAACAAAAGACTTAGTCGGATTTGGCAAAATCAAGATCGGAGCACTTGTCAACCTCCTCTTCAGCTCTTGAAATCCTTTCTCACATTCAACATCCCAAACAAACATCTGACCCTTCCTGGTCAACTTAGTCAACAGTAACGCTAATTTGGAAAATCCTTCTATAAACTTCCTATAATAACCTGCAAGACCCAGAAAACTATGGATCTCAGAAGCATTCTTCGGCGCTTCCCACTGAGATACTGCTTCTACCTTCGTAGGATCCACATCAATTCCATTCTTGGAAATTACATGGCCAAGAAAACTTACTTCACTTAACCAGAATTCACACTTGGACAACTTCGCATAAAGCTTCTTCTCTTTCAACAATTCCAACACAACTCTGAGATGTTCTGCATGCTCTTCATCGCTCTTCGAATAAATTAGAATATCATCAATGAACACCACCACAAACTTATCAAGATACGGATGAAATATCCTGTTCATATACTCCATGAAAACACCAGGTGCATTAGTAACTCCAAACGGCATAACAGAATACTCGTAATGTCCATACCTCGTTCTAAATGCAGTTTTATGAATATCTTCCGACTTCACACGAATCTGATGATATCCAGATCTCAGATCAATCTTACTAAATACACAAGCTCCAACTAGTTGATCCATCAAATCATCGATCCTCGGCAAAGGATACCGATTCTTGATTGTAACTTTATTCAGCTGTCTGTAATCAACACATAATCTCATTGAACCTTCTTTCTTCTTAACCAACAACACCGGAGCACCCCACGGCGAAACACTCGGACGAATAAACTTCTTCTCAAGTAACTCCTCCAACTGTTTCTTTAACTCCGCTAATTCATATGCCGACATACGGTAAGGCGCCATCGACACCGGACTAGTTCTAGGAATCAAATCTATAGTAAATTCTACCTCCCTCTCAGGTGGCAATTCACTAACGTCTTCCGGAAACACCTCTGGAAATTCATTCACCACTGGAAATCCATCACTCTTTGCTTTTCCCTCCGCTTCTTTTGCAGAATACAACATAAATACCACAGCACCATCTTTCACAGCTAGGTTCATCTATTTAACCGACATAGTCACATCTTCGACACCAACCTCTTCAGGAAAAATAACGGTCTTCGCGAAACAGTTGATATGAACCTGGTTGAATTCCAACCAGTTCATTCCAAGGATGATATCAAGTTGTTCTAACGGTAGGCACACTAAATCCATACCGAAACCCCTACCAAAAATCACAATAGGACAATTCCTACAAACATACGAAGTAGTCACTGAACCCGACGCAGGAGTATCAATAACCATACTTCCATCCATATTAGAAATTTCCAAATTCAATCTTTTAGCACAATCCAAAGCAATAAAAGAATGCGTAGCTCCAGTATCAATAATCGCAATCAAAGGTATGTCATTAATAAAACATGTACCTTTAATCAGCCGATCATCTGGCTTAGTCTCCGACCCAGACAATGCAAACACTTTACCACCAGCTTGCTCCTTCTTGGGTTTTATACACTGAGGACGAGTATGACCTTCTTCACCATAGTTGTAACAAGTCACCACTCTTACTCTGCAATCATTGGCCACATGGCCGAGTTTCCCACACTTGAAACACTTATTATCATTACTTTTGCAATCCACCATACGATGTCCTGTCTCACCACACTTGTAGCACTTAATGGAAGAACTAGAATCTCCTCCACCAAACTTCTTCCAACCACCGGGTCTCTGATTACTTCTATCATAAGGCTTACCACGATCCATCTGTTGCTTACCCTTCCTATCAACATACCCTCGAGCATTCGACTTAGTGCTAGCAAGATCCTCCTCTAAAATCCGACTACATTCAACCAGATCAGGAAATCTTCGGATACGCTGATACCGAATACCCTGCTTAATCTCATCATGAAGACCATTCTCAAACTTGATACATTTGGAAAATTCTCCATCTGCATCGTTAGTATAATGAGCATAATACTTTGCTAACTCAGTAAACTTCGAAGCATACTCACTGACAGTCTTGTTACCCTGCTTGAGTTCCAGAAACTCAATCTCCTTCTTGCCTCTGATGTCCTCAGGAAAGTACCTCCTCAGAAAAGCCCTCCTGAACACAGCCCAAGTCAATGCAATACCATCTTCTTCCATTTCAGTTCTGGTAGCAACCCACCAGTCATCAGCTTCCTCTGCTAACATGTGAGTTCCGTATCTCACCTTCAGCCCTTCAGCAAAGTCAATTACTCTGAAGATCCTCTCGATCTCCTTCAACCACTTCTGAGCACCTTCGGGATCATGTGCACCCTTGAACAACGGAGGATTATTCCTCTGAAAATTCCCCAATTGTCGGTCAGCACCAATCACAGCTCCCTGCTGGTTCCCTCCGAGTACTCCAGCCAACATTCCCAATGCTTCATCAATAGAATCGTCGTTTCTTCCGTTACCTCTTCCGGTCATTGTTCTGTAACATTACAAAACAACCTCATCAGCACACAAGTATCGACAGTGTCATCTTACACTAGTCGCATACAAAAGGGATAAGGACACAAGACAAGACCGACTATGCTCTGATACCACTATTGTAACACCCCTTCTAAAATACCCCGAATAATATTAATTATATCAATGATTAAAGACATATTCCATCAGAGTTAACACGAAACAAGGGATGTCACAATTATGAAATAAATAAAACTTCCAATAAAACAGTAGTCATGCTACACTGAGGGTCATTATTCAAATAATTCAATCAAATTAAGACCATGTCTTACACATCGGAAAAATACCATAACCAAAACGGAATAAACCAAAACATAATTATTCCCAATGAAATTCAAAGAAACAATTGAATAATAACTAATTCCTCAACTAAACGTTCCCTAGTGTTACAACCTATCAGAGCACGACACTGACACGCGGACTTAAAGTAACATAGCTCTAGAGCCATCCTCATCAAATCCTGAGCTGCTAACTTTAATCTGAAATTGTTAAAGTAAGGGTGAGATTTCTCATAATTAACATGCATTATAAGCTTCTCAATCAACATTATATCACAAGCATATTATTTCACCCATTTTAGCATAAATTCAGATTCAACACGCAGTTCCAATCATAGAAGTCATTATGCACAAATAAAAAATCAACCAAAGAATTGTAACACTAGAAGACATCCTAACATGTTACAATTCCATGCAAACACAAATGCAGACACAATGCATGTGGTACCAACACGTGACCAAGTCACCCAACACTGATCCATCATCAACCGGATACAGCAACCATCGATTCGTCCAGAAACACCCGGACACGAATCCAGCCTAACCACCCATCATCACCCGAGTATCGGTTAACGGCAATACAGGTCAAATTCCACACAATGGGAATTAACTTCACCAAAACAATGCATATGCACGCACATCACTAGCATGTAACATCAAATCAGTCTATGAAATACATCAATTTATCACAACTGAACCAAAACCAAAAACATGATATCTCAACGATCATGCACACCATCATTAGCAACATAAACATTCCTTTCATTCACACAATACTAATACATCCATCCATCACAGGTTCACTGCTACATACACACCCATGTGCGTTAGCCAATAATCACTTATTCTGGGATTTGACTCATTTTCAAAATAATTTCAGGTTTTAAGAAATCTTTTCATTTTATAAAATATAGCATTAAATTTAAGAAATAACGTCCAAAACGGCACTCAAAACGGACTTACGGTTTGAAAGTTATGAATTTTCAAAGTTTAATATTTTTCAAAAAGTTACAGCAGAACCCGGTTCCTACATATGCAGGAACCGGTTCCTGCGAAGTTCAAAAATCACGCTTCTGGAAAAATGTATGGGAACCCGGTTCCTACCTATACAGGAACCGGTTCCTACGTGCATTTTTGCCAGTTTTTATAAATTCACACAGTGGAACCCAGTTCCTCCCCACTGGGAACCGGTTCCCACGACCTGCAGAGTCAAATTCTACACTTTTGACAACATTTATTCATTCTAAACCAATTCCAAACATACCCATACGAATTGCAACATGAGAAACACCAAAACACATCCATTTTGCACCATTATAACATCAAACAACATTATTTCATCATTCCTTTTTATCATCTGACACCCTAATGGTTTTCAACCTACAATTCGACGCAATAGGGACAATTCTACGGAACCCTAGAATTCCAAACCGGGATTCCCTAACATACTATGATCCATACTATTGAATATCTAAATCGATAATACGAATTAACTAATCGAAATCACCCCTTACCTTGCGGGTTCTTCGAATTCTGACGCTTCCGGTTTTCTCCTTCTTTTTCCTCTTCTCAAATGCACATATGATGAATATTCCAAAATAACTCTCTTTCTCCTCTTTTTCCTTTTAATACTCATTTTATTATTCCAATAAAATAATTAAATTAGTAATTAGTAAGAGTAGAGTATTTTACCCCTCACACCCTCTAATCACTCTTCACACCACCAATACTTCTTTCCTTTAATTAATTCCAATAATCCAAAAATACCAATAATTAAATTTCTAGTTAAATTAATAATTGAAAATTCTAATTATTTAATAATCGGATTATTTGGGGTGTCACAATCAACACTTGATAAAATGATGAAATATACTTCAAAATGAGGATGTTGACAAAAAATATTGAAGTTTGACTGTATGCAGGTCACAATTGACTTTTACCCTAGCACAGTAGATTTTTGGGCCTTTGAGCAATTGACTGAGCAAACTTTCTCTGCAAGGCTTGAAACTTGACATGGATGATCTTGAGAACATATTATGAAAATGTTGAGCATTTGGGACCACTTTGACTCAAGGATCTTGATGCAAGATGAAACCCTAATTTGGGGTAGACTGCCTTAGGAGAGGGCTTGTCTGGCCAACCCTTGGACTACCTTGAGCAATTTGGAGATCTTTCTTGAAATGTTTTGAGAAATATAGGAGGGAAAATTTTAGGGTACAACAAAAGGTCTTCCTTCAATTGGAGGCATCAGAATATGAGGCTCTTGTAGATATTCCTTGATCCTTTCGAAAGCGACTTGACATTCATCATTCCACTTTACCACCCGATCCTTCTTCAGCAGCTTGAAGATTGGCTCACAAGTAGCAGTCAGATGTGAAATGAATCGGGAAATGTGGTTCAGACGTCCCAAAAAGCCTCTGACTTCTTTTTCTGTTCGGGGAGCTGGAATTTCCTGTATAGATTTCACCTTTGCAGGATCCACTTGAATACCTTTATCACTAACGACGAAACCCAGCAACTTTCCAAATCTTACCCCGAAGGTGCACTTCTTCGGGTTTAACCTCAGCTTGTACATCTTCAACCTGTAAAATAGCTTCTGGAGATGGTCAAGATGTTCTCCTTCAGTCTGGGACCTTGCAATCATGTCGTCAACGTATACCTCAATCTCATGATGAATCATGTCGTGGAATAAAGCGACCATGGCGCACTGATATGTTGCCCCAACATTCTTCCATCCGAACGACATGACTTTGTAGAAAAAGGTACCCCACTGCGTAACGAACGTAGTCTTCTCCATGTCCTCAGGAGCCATCTTAATCTGATTGTAACCAGAAAAACCATCCATAAAGGAGAAGATCTTATGCTGCACGGTGTTGTCGACCAGAACATCGATGTGAGGGAGTGGGAAATCGTCCTTGGGGCTTGCCCTGTTCAGATCCCTATAGTCCACACACATTCGTACCTTACCATCTTTCTTCGGCACCAGAACCACATTGGCAACCCACTGCGGGTAAGAAGTAACTGCTAGAAAACCGACATCAAATTGCTTCATGACCTCAGCTTTGATTTTCTCATACATCTCAGGGCGCATACGGCGAACCTTCTACTTTACTGTAGGACAGTCTTCTTTGGTTGGCAAGCGGTGAACCACAATATCAGTATCCCACCCAGGCATATCTTCATAAGACCAAGCGAAGATCTAAACATAGTCGCGTAGCATCTGTATCAACCGTTGCTTGACACTAGACTCCAGATTTTCATGTATCTTGACCTCTTTCTTGTCTTCCTCTGTACCCAGATTCACCGATTCCACTGGCTCTTCATGAGGCTGTATGGCCCTCTCTTCCTATAGTAACAATTTAGCAAGTTTCCCAGGCACTTCACAATTATCCTCACCTTCATCATCGGCTTGGTTGATCGGACTTTTGAAGTCATAATTGGCAGTAGCAGAGTCGTTATCAGTGGGATCCAAAGTGGATGTGGATCTGCATTATGATATGTGAGTGTGCGTAAGACAAATAGTTGTTTTAATAAACTGCAAGGTAGAAAAGAAAAACAAAGAGCGCAAAATTTTTAATGCAACAAAACTTCCAATGCTTTATTGATGATATATGAAAATGACACATGATAAGCCCTCACAAACAAAGCCACGGTGTCTTGGGCAAGGCACCGGGAAGTAAAGTTTTAAACTGTCTGTTACAAATTTCAAAACAAAAGTCTATTACTGTGTAATAAAAGAAACGGGCACGAACTCCGTCGCCGTCCAATTGTTCAATCCGCGGTCGGTAGTCAGGTAAATCCAGCTGTCAAACTCTGACTCTTCTTCATCGTCTTCAATTGCATTCACTCCTTGATTACTGATACGCAGGGGAGGTCTTCCAATCCACGCACGCCGAATAACCCTTTGCGCTTCTGCAGTAAAACCCAAACCAAACTTGTCAGTTTTGTGTGCGAAGTCAGGGAGTTGACCCCAATTTGCACACCCACCTTTTTCAATAACAGCCCTAGCATCCTTGAGGGAAGCCATCTTCATTGGAGATTCTTCAACAGCAACTTCAATCGACGCCAAAGTCTGGGGGACCTCTTTATAGTTCTGGAACGGGGTTTTGATGAACTCCCCATCCATCTCCATATACCGAAAAGAGTTAAGATGGCTCACCATGTACTCCTCTTCTCCTCATACCATAACAATCTTCCCCTTTACTGGATACTTCAACATCTGATGGAGCGTAGAAGTCACTGCCCCAACTTTATGAATCCACGGGCGACCTAGTAAGCAAGAATAGGATGGTCGTATGTCCATCACATAGAACGTAGATGCAAAAGTCTGAGAAACAACTTTAACAGGGATATCCACCTCCCCGTGCACCATCCTTTTGGACCCGTCAAAGGCCCTAACCACAATATTACTTGGCTTCAGAACCAACCCTTCACAGTCCAACCGGTCTAACGCTTTCTTGGGTAAAACATTTAATGAGGACCCTGTATCCACCAGTACATGGGCCAGAGTAGTGCCCCTGCACTCGATCGAAACATGCAGAGCGTGATTGTGATTCCTTCCTTTGGCAGTCAGATCTGCATCGGAGAAACCCAACCCGTTGTCGGCGGTCAAACTAGCCACACAATCTTTGAATTGATCAGTAGATGTTTCCTGCGGCACATGCACAGTTTTAAGGAAAGAAATTAAAGCCTTTGCATGGGCTTCTGAGCACAACAATAAAGATAACATGGAGATCTTCGATGGGGTCTGCCCCAGCTGTTCGACTATGTTGTAGTCGCTTTTCTTGATAATCTTCAAAATTTCCTCTATCTCCTGTCTAGAGGTTTCTACAACAATCTTCTTAGGTGCCTCCGTCCGGGCAGGCTCACCTGTAATCTCTTTGCCCCGAGCGCCAGATGACTCGGCGACAAGGGTGATAATTGGAATATGAACCGGGGCAGTAGATGATGTACTGGCAGATGGAATGGAAACAGGATTTTGAACAGTTGGAGGGGAAATTTCAGGAGAGAAGAGTCTTCCGCTTTGGGTGACCTTGCTAACCCCGACAATATTGCTGACATCAGTATCAACTTCTTCAACCTTCAAGTCTTGTTTGATCCCATGATAATACACATCGGCCCCATAGTGCCACGGGACAGCCTTATCCGAAGTGTATGGGATAGGACCAGGGATAGTAATAACCAATGGAGCAACTCTTGGAACGGATGTAATCCTAACAGGCTTTCTCGAGGAAGCATTGGCGGAAATGGTTATGATGGAAACATCTTCAACAGGAATCAACGAAATCAAAGTTTTCTCGAACAAGATTTCTTTGTTATCCATTAGGCGTTGAACACCTGACTTCAATAAATGGAAACCAGCAGGCAGGTTTGAACATAGGTGGCAACCTTTGCCACAACCCGGAAATAAACCGGCCAACAATAGGTTCTTCTTTACTGTCATCAACGGAGTAGAAATGTCTTCCACAGAGGTCACAAATGAATCATCGTCCATAACATTTACTCCATGCTTGGGCATAGGAGCAGTCATAACGTTGGGTTTTTCTGGCACATCAAACTCGATTTCTTTAGCTTCAATCAAATCTTGCACCTTATTCCTCAAGGCCCAGCAGATGTTTGTATCATGCCCTGGGCTATCAGAGTGATAAGCGCAGCGGGCGTTCAGATTATACAACGGAGATGTGGTGCTAGGATTCTTTGGGGCTTCCCTCAGAGTTATCAAGTTGGTCTTCAACAGTTGCGGCAGAATCTGAGATAAGGTCATACTGAGCCGAGTATAATGTCTTTGCGGTCTCTCTACGCTTTGCTGATTGTTGCACTGTGGGGCAACAGTGGGTCTTGATATTACTACCGCATTAACCGCTTGGCGGCGTTCAGGTCGGTTTTGGCTCCTTGAGCTATAAACTGCACTAGCTTCTTTTCTAAAAGGCTTCTTCTCCGTACTTGATGAGGCACCTTTCTGTATCTTTCCACTTTTGATACCAGCTTCCACTCTTTCCCCAGTCAAAATAAATTCAGTAAACCTGGATGATGAACTACCGATCAAATGGTTAAAAAATGGACCAGACAAAGTCCCAAGAAACATATCCACCAACTCCCTATCAGACAGAGGGGGTTGGACTCTTCCATCCAGATCTCTCCACTTATGAGCATAGTCCTTAAAGCCTTCACCTGCACCCATAGACATACCCTGAAGCTGAGTACGCGTGGGAGCAAATACTGGTATTTCTTGTAAAAAGCAGCAGCAAGGTCCTCCCAGTTGCGGACGTTAGCTCCTTCCAATTGATAGAACCATTCAAGTTGAGTCCCTAACAAACTATCTTTAAAGAAATGAACCCACAGGTTCCTATCAGCAGTATAGGGTTGAATTTTTATGACGTACGAACGGAGGTGTAGCTTTGGACAAGATACCCTATCATACTTAGCAAAGACAGGAGCTTTAAACTTGTGAGGGATCACCACCCCATATGCCAATCCCAGATCTCTGAAGTCCAGCCCAGGTATCTTCTGAATTTCCATTGCACTCATCCGGTCTTCAAGTTGCTTGTACCTATCCTCAGCAGGAGGACACTGTTCTTCATCAAAATCAGTGTCATTATCAGAAACCACTGGACTAGGACCTTTCCTTTCCTCTGGATTCTCTCCACCTCTAGATGAATGAGACAGATCCGTCTCTTGTCGCAACCTATTCCCAAATATGTGACCCATATTCAGCAGGACCACCTTCTTCTTCTTCTTCTTCTTCTTCTTCTCCTTCAAGATGAGGGTCTTCAAATCCTGTTGCCCTTTAGCCAAGTTCAGGAACATCTCTTGGAACTGAGCATTCTGTGCTTGAAGAGCCTTGATGGCTTGATCGGTAGGTGTTTTAGAAGACATTCTGTGCTGAAATAAACAGCGAAGAAGACTAGAAACCTGTAATGGTACCTGTAATGAGGTGCATGATAATGAAATGCGTATGAAATGATTTCAAAGACTTTGGGAGATTCAAATTTGTAAAATAAGAAATAAACAAACTTTATTAGATTCAAACTTGTAAAATGTTTAATAATTCCTTTAAGGCGTTATAAAAGAAATAACTGAAAATAAATTTAAACTAGAAACAAGCAGAAATCAGAAATCCCATGATCTCTTTCCCTTCGTGCTGACATAATCATTGATTGTCCTTTCGTTCTCGAGTTGCCTTGTAAGCCTCAAGATCTTCCTCTCTTGCTCATGATACTTCTCCCTGTAGGTATCCCGCTCTTCCTTTAACTGGATCCAAGAGCTCTTCAATGCCCCAAGATCAGTAGGCATGTAGGGATAAAGCATGGTATAAGGAACTCCTTCTTCATTAGTATGCTCCACAATCACTGCCAAAACAACTTCGTAAGGCATCCCCAGCTTTTGAGCACAGGCTCGAACCCACTGGAGATAAGGTTGCGTAGGTAGAGAAGTCTTTAGTCCTAGCTCTTGAGGGCCAGACCTGTTTACCATGCCCCAAGCTCGTATAAACCTTCGGCGATGCTCTTTAGCGTCCTCCTTATAGTAAAAAACAATGTCTGTAAGAAGTAGCTCATGAGGACCGTCTCTCTGAGCGCGACCAAACTGTCTCAAAGCCAAACAAGGACTATAGGTTATTCCCCCTCTAATTCCAAGCAATGGAACATTAGGGTATTCCCCACATCGATCCATGATAGCTAATCTTTCAATATCCTTAGAACTCCAAAGGATGTCTGTATGAGCAAGAGACATGATTTTGTAAGCCCATCCTACACCTTCCTCGTTCTTCAATACAGACTTGGGGAGGTGCGAAATAAACCACCTAGCCAGCAGCAGCGTGCAACATATGAGAGTCCCCCTTCTTCGCACAGTACGAGTATAGAGAGCATGTAGAATATCACCCAGAAGGGTAGGCACTGGATTACGAGACAAGAAGATCTTGACCGCATTCACATCTATGAAGGAATTTGGATTCGTGAAAAGAACCAAGACGTAGATGAGGAGACCCAAAGTGTCTTCAAAATATTGAAAGTCCAAGTCATCCCAGAACTGTTGAGCTTGATTGATCAGGAACCTAGCCAAGAAACCTTTAACCCCGCTCCGTGTCTCCCAATTAGACACTGCATCAGCCTTTTTCAAGCGTAAAGCTAAAGCAATGTCCTCATGTCTAGGAACCTCCTCCAAACCTTTGAAGGGTGTCTGCTCGAGGATAGATATGCCTAATAAATCAGAAAACTCCTCCAAAGTGGGGACTATCTGATAATCCGGGAAGGTGAAACAATGATGCAACGGATCAAAGAACTGGAACAACACACTCATCATTTGCTCATCCAACTTTGAAGTGACCAGGCTAAGGAGGTGACCATGTCTTATAACAAATGAAGAAGTATCAGGAACTTTTGAGACTAACTCTCTGAGCTAAGCAGGGATTTGCACGAAGTTAACTCGGATGGTGTTTCTGCGTATGGAAGCCATGATCTACAAAACAGAACAAAGATAAATCCCCTTGGTCTTTGAAATGGTTAATCTAATGAAATATGCATGATATGTCATGATGAATGATGTCATGATAAAACACACAACAGGTTAGCAGGTAACAAACATGGTAAGGGCAAGCAAGTCACACAAGAGCCCTTAAGTCTCAGGCTTGCATGGAGTCTAGGTACTACCCTCTTGAAGTTCATTTGGTTCAACCTGTCCTAGTAATAGTAACCGGGTTCTAGAGGTTCTCAATATCACCGACCATCCTCCATCGGTCATGGTTTCAGCTCACGCAATCTTTTCTTGCAGCCGGAACTATATCGAGAGTATGGTCTTAATGAGTGTAGTATCTAGTATCAACCAGTTCTTAGCTCTATGCCGAGGCCGGCTATCTTACTACTTCTTATGGCTAAGTTGGTCAATTATAGGTTCTAAGGTCAGTTGATGCTTAACGACCCATATAACAGCCCCATATTCTCCTTGTTTCTCCATAAGGGATATCGGTACCAACTAATGTGCCACATCAACGTAGCTACTGCTTCAACCGTATCGGTCTATGCTGTACAGTTCCCTCATAGTTTATTGCTACTTACCTAAAAGGTGTCCCTCAGATCCGGGTTAGGATCTATAGTAACTCCGATACAAAGCCCACAAAGATAAAGCAATCAAATCAAACAATAGAAGCAATATGATGAACTAATCCTAAGGTATACCCCACTTATTATTCCCCAGTAGAGTCTCCAGTTCTATGATACGGTGGCCAAAACCAGGACTATTTTTAGGAATTGCTGGTTTGTGTTTTGCGTTTGTGTTCGCAAAATGTCGCGGTAAGCAAGAGTCGCCACCGACTTTTATTTTATCCAATTGGAAAGGAAAAAAGCACAAAAAAATTCCCTTTTTCGAGATTTTGAGTACGGGGGGTAGATTATAGAAAGTGAAGGTATTAGCACCCTTTCTATCCATGGTTTTCCACGGGCTCTTAGGTACTTGCTCATCATTTTCAAAATTGCTTGTGTGTGTTTGATTTAAAAAATGTTTTTTGACTTCGATTTAACTCTTGCTTATGTCTTCAAGAGTGTTACGAAGTGTTTTTTGAAAGCTTTATTTGAAAAGAGTGTAAGTGTGAAAAAGTTTGTTTGGATTTGAGCAAGTACTTAAGATTCTACCTACTCGAAAAAGAGAATTGTTCTATGTTTGTTTCCTTTAGACAATGTTATCCCACTATTAGTGAATAGGTAGCACCGTCGTTGGAGTTTTAAGGGTCAATTCGAAAAGGGACGTACGATCACCAAAGCAATGTTAGGACGTCTTAGTAATAAATATAATGTCTTAGATCAATTTTTCGAGGCAACAATTCTGAGGCAACCATTCCGAGGAAACTTTTCCGAACGGGACTTTGATATTTGTTTAGACAAGAGAGCGACCACTAAAGCATCCTATACTTAATGACCACTTACCGAAGGCAACCAAAGTGGGAGTGTACCTTTGGAGTGCGCATGTGCAAGTGATTCAATTTCAGATTTATTATCTTTGCGCATTTAGGGTTAGCTAACCGTTTTAAAGTTAATCATACATTCTTGTCATGCAACCCTAATTATTCGTACATCTAATAGTTAATATTTTGCGAAATTTAAAGTGCGAAAATTAAACTACGCTATTACAAGGCTTCGGGTATTTACATAGCAGAAAATAAACCCTTAAAAAAAACGATAAATGAAAGTAAAAAGGTCCTAATTAAGCTATTACAACTTGTGAGCAATTACATTAATAGGGTAAAAATAAATGATAAAGCGCGCGCGAGGAAGTTAAGAACGATAAGAAATTAGGATTTTGACCCTTTCTAACCTAATTAAAAGAAAAAAAGTTTTTGTTGTTTTTAGTTATCTTTAATAAAAGAATTAGGTTTTTTAAATTAAATATAAAATTAATTAGCTAATTAATTAATTAATGAAAATAAATAAATTGCCTATTTTTGTGTTTTGTTATTTTTTAAGAAAAAGAAAATAGAATTAAATTTAGACAAAACCATAATTTCTAATTGTTTTTAATTTATTTACGAAGAGAATTTAAGTTACCCTAGTCATTAAATAACCTAATTAAATTAATTAATTTATTGATAAAAAATAAACCTAAATCTAGATGGGTGAAAAATATTATTTTTATGATTTTTTTGAATAAAAGAATTATTATTTTATGTTAGTAAAAATAATTTAAATGATTAATTAAGAAAATAAAAATAACAAAGGAAAAGAGATATGGGCCTGAAATTGGTGAATTGGAGGGTGTAAGCAGCAGATTCTGGGCCCAAGAAGAATTGATCCATTGTTGACTTGCTGGATCCAATGCTACGTGTTGACCAACGCCTTTGGTAGACCATCACTTGATAGCCGTCAGATATGGCTTCCTGACATCTGGATGGTTGGATTATGAGGATGTATGGTGGTCCTTGGTCTTGGGTGCACGCCTGATTACATGAAAGAAAATAATATGAAAGAATTGGGGGACCTGGGATTCGAACCCAGGCCCCAAAGCGTTTCCCACCTGCTCCACTACCAACTGCGCTAGCTGTTTTTGTTGTACATAGAATAACAATAAAAGATAATATATAATATATGCAAGTTAGTGGAAAAGGCTCCAGAATTCAAATGGCCCAGTAAGACAGTGCCACGCAGGTCATCCCCAACCTTGCTCCGTTGGTAAAAGTTGAAAACTTTTACCTACGGACATATGTCCGTCGCTACATCCCTGCAATTTCTCAAAATCGAGCACAAGCAAGATAAATAAAAACTAAGGCCATGAATCAATTCGTCTGGACCTGCTGAATATTATGATGCCCTTTTTATGGGCCAATTTTGCCTGCACATAAAAACCCTAAAACAAAACCAAAAAACCTAACAATGGCAAGTCTTCATACAGTCCATAAAAATGCAATTAAACGTTACAGATAGTTTGCAAATGTTTCAAGGAGCAAGAATCTATAATTACTTTATGCCATAAGTGTCAGAATGATGCAATTCGAATTCAAGAAAGGTTCAAGGTCGTGACTGACTTACAGTGGTTTTTAGCGTCTGAAATTGCTTGTTCTTGATTGGTATTGGTTCCTTGTGATCCCAGGAAGTGATTGGGATGGCAAGAGGGTCTTGAAAATGCCTGTAACTATGAATTCGACTCAACACTTTTTTTGTGATTTTTCCAAGTTTGGTTCTTGTTATCACGCCTCTCTAACCTCTCCTTTTAGGTCTGCAATTGTTCAATATGTATTGAGGAATGGATTAGGGTTGCAAACATGATCTCAATCTTTCTCCATTATTGATTTTGATCTTGATTTGATTCCTTTGAATATCTTTCCAAAAATAGCCAAAACCAATCTTTTCATGCACGTAAAGGCCTTGCACAAATTAAATCTCTTGCTAGCTGGATATAGGACCTGAAACATGTACAAGATCTTGAGATTTCAATGTTTTGGATTTTCTATGATTTATTTTGATTAAAATTGATTTAAGTCAAATAAAAATCAAAATAAATAATAAAAAGAAGATAAAGACAAGTGGCAAGGGCTAGGGCTCGTGTACCATGCTACCAACTCAAAACAAGTGCCAAAAGTTAGGCCCATTTAGCAAAAATTGCAATTTGAGGCATAGTTGACTTTTGGCAATTTTGCAAAAAGAGTCATCTTCACCAATGCATAACTTCCTCAATTTTGACTCTTTGAAGGTATTATTAAACTTTTTAAAAAGCTTGATATTTCCTCTAAGCAACCCTTTTGGTCTCATCTCAATTTGGTATTCCATGCTCATGTATGAAGCTTTGACAAAAAATGTGTTTTTGTTGACTTTTCAAAATGACCTATAATGTCCAAATTCATAACTTCTTTTGAGTGCATATTTTGAACTTTGGAGATGAATATGGATTGTAAATCATTGTATCCTATTCAAAATGAGCTTTGGATAGGTCATTTCTCATAAAGTATGAGAACGTTATGCTTGTTCGAAGTTGAGTTGACTTTTCCTGCAAAACCCTAATTTAGCAACTTTTGGGTTTTGATGAATTGTGGGAAATCCTTGAGGAATCATGATCAACCCTTGATCAAATGATGAATAATACTTCAAAATGAGGATGTTGACCAAAAATCTTGAAGTTTGACTGTATGTAGGCCACAGTTGACTTTTGCCCTAGCATAGTCGATTTTCAGGCCTTTGAGCAATTGACTGAGCAAAATTTCTATGCAAGGCTTGAAACTTGACATGGATGATCTTGAGAACATATTAGGACATTGGTGAGCATTTGGGATCCCTTGGACTCAAGTATCTTGATGCAACATGAAACCCTAATTTGAGGTAGACTGTCTTAGGAGAGAGCTTGTCTGGTCAACCCTTGAACTTCCTTGAGCAACTTGAGGATCTTTCTTGAAATGTTTTGAGAAATATGGGAGGGAAATGTTTTGGGTACAACACATAACATGGCCATTTTTTTAAGGAAACAAGTGAGATTACCCTAAGGGTGTGTGTGTGCAAGTGTGTTTAATTGCATGCATTTGTCTTTGATTCTTGGTGGCCTACTTGTTGGTTTTATCTTGCTATACACGCCTAATTACTATACAGGGTAAGGAAAATAGTAAATTGCAAAAAATAAAATTCTACGCTATTAAAATATTTAGGGGATGGGGGTAAAAATTTATGAATGGGGTTGCAAGTAAAAATAAGTCCTAAATTACTATTACAACCATATTGAAATGCATAAGAATGTACAAGAAAATGTGAAACAAACTTGTTTTGTTTTAAGAAAATATTTTTGGTCTTTTATTTCAAGAAATAAAATAAAGTGTGAAGGGAAATTTTTTGATGTTTGATGATTAATGGAATGAAGAGTGATAGAGAAAATAATGAAAAAGGAAAAGAGAATCAGCGTGTTGCTGATAAAATGAAGTCAGGGGTTTTGACCCTGGCACGCTGCAAAACAGAAACCCGTTAGTGAAAATGTATAAGGTCAGATGTTCTGAACCCACTGGGAACACAGTGGTTTTCAGAAGTTCTGATACCACTGGCAATAAAAACGAGCTCCAGAAGTTCTGATACCACTAGCAACAAAACAGATTCCAGAAATGCTGGCGCCACTGACAAAACTTGGTCTCTCTCTTATGCTAGTCAGAACATCTGTAATTTGGTTATTTCTCCACAAAATAGAAGACATGTATAGAACAGTTATAGCAAATGTCATGGTGTTTCAGAAAATAAGAAATATCAGAACTATAAGTAAGAGGCAAGCATGTATTTGCTAATCCTAATTCTGAGTTCTAATTTCCTCAAGAAGTTGAGTTGGTTTATTCCCTACTTAGGCAGACAGGTGCATGAAATATCAGAATATGTACATCATCTGAAACATGATATCTACATTGTATTTTTGAGCATGTAAATCTGGTAATGCTTCAAGCAACGTGATAAGAGTCAGCAGAAGCTTACCTTGCAGCTGAAAAGATTCTATGGGACAGAGGTTAATCCTAAATTCTGGTGAGGTTCTGAGCAACTTCTTCACGTACTTAGCAGGATGGAGGTTCTCAACTTCTGGTACAACAAATAGATGATGTTCTGATTTCTTTGAGCAGATGGATAGAGAAAGTGAGGTAATATGAATTCAGAAGTTTAGGCAGTTTTCAACGTATAGATCAGAAACTGTGTGAATGGTTTTTTTTAGCCAAGAAATGTTTGAGAACAAATGGAGTTTAAATGCAAGGAATCAAAAGTTAACAAGGTTTTATGTGGTGTGTTTACAGTTCTTGGAGCTCTTGGGATTTTGGCAGGGGTTCAAGGCTTTTCTTTCTCAAATTTTTGACCTCTTTTCAATGGCCAAGGGTGTTCTATTTATAGGCAAAGATTTTGTAGTTTTTGAGAGGTCAATTAGCGCCAACATCATACGCTAGATGTTGACTTGTTCTTGAAGAAAGTTCAAAAAAGGGTGTGATAGTTGGCAGTTTTTTAGCCTAGACTGGACCAGTAAGCAGGGATTAAGGAAAAGTAAACCCACAAGAAAAAAGTAACACATGGACCCTCCCATACTTCTGTATAAAAGTTTGCTTTTAAGGATAACAAGAGTATTTCTATGCCACACGTGGAGAGATCCCTTGGACAAAGACTCAAAAGTGGTTGTGAGCATTAATGATCATTAAATATTGATGAGATTTGTCAAAAACAGAAATCCTGTAATTTGAGATTTTACATCATTGCTTAATTTGGATCAGAAGTTCTATCTAGGACAAACATCCATCTTCTGATCTTTGTACCTTGTTGCCTCAGCATGTTCTGAAGGATTTCCCAGGCTTTCCAGTAAACTTCTTTGATTTATCTTTGAAAACTCTGGATTAGAAGTTCTGCTTCAGCGTAACATCCAATCTTCTGATCCTCTTACCTTCTGGCTCCAGCATGTTCTGAAGGAGCTTTCAGGCTTTGTATTACGCTTTATTACCTTCTTTGAATTACCCTAACAA
The DNA here is from genome assembly GCA_948472305.1 of Vicia faba. NCBI lineage: Eukaryota > Viridiplantae > Streptophyta > Magnoliopsida > Fabales > Fabaceae > Vicia > Vicia faba. The sequence goes on along the minus strand of OX451740.1, from coordinate 78,203,230 downwards.
ACTCTGACTGAACTTGCGTAGATGCTGAAGATCCATGTTCTGACTGAAGACTATGTGCTGAACCATGTTTACAACTTCTGACTGCACCTGCCTGGAGGCTGGCTCAGAAGTTCTAAAGTGTCATTTTTTCTTAAATACTTAGGAAAAATCCCAAGTATTTAGAAATTTGGCTTTTCCATAGTAAACTTGACTTTTGAATTTTTTTTGTGATACAAACTTCATATTCCAACATGTCTTGATGAAATATGATTCTTGAAACTTGGTTTTGGTCCAAAAGTCAAAGTTAGACTTCTCAGCATGCAAATGACCATTTTTCCCTTGTGAATGGTTTGCTTGGAAAAATTGATAATTCAAGGATTGGAATTGTATGAGAGAAAACTTGAGAATCCAGGGTGATTCCTTGAGAAATGAGAGGGAAAATTTTGGGGTACAACATCTGCCTTTCGTGATCTGAAGGTGGAAGAGGATTGAACACTAGAGTGCCCAGAAATTTGCACTCGCATGAAGTAACACTGTTGGTTGATGATGTCATAAATGGGCTTACATATGCCATTTGGAGAAGATGACTGAGAGTTGTCGGAGATGGGCTTAACGATTCCATCCAAAAAAGATATCGATTGCATAAGAGATTCCTTTGCGAGAAACTCCGTACCTGCCGCTGAGGAGGACTTCACCGAGGAAAGTTGATTTGTGTCTTGGGAGATAAAGTACATGAGCTTTAATTGTCCATTATTATACTGGGGAATTAATTCTTGATTGAGGAGGTGGAAGTGAACTGCATATCTGGTCAGGGTCCAGGATGCACAATGACTTACCGGGGAAAGGTGAACTCGATCGTAACTGGTCGGGTCCAAGTCTTACAGTGTTGTAAACTGTTATCCAGAGATAAGAGAGAAGGAACCTGGATAGTAGGGTTGCTTCGAGGTGAAATCCTGGATAATAGGGCTATGAGAAGAAACCTAGATAGTAGGGTTACTTCGGGATGAAATCCTGGATAGTAAGGCTATAAGAAGAAACCTGGATAGTAGGGTTACTTCGGGATGAAAGCCTGGATAGTAGGGTTATGAGAAGGAACCTGGATAGTAGGGTTACTTCGGGATGAAAGCCTGGATAGTAGGGCTATGAGAAGGAACCTGGATAGTAGGGTTACTTCGGGATGAAAGCCTGGATAGTAGGGCTATGAGAAGGAACCTGGATAGTAGGGTTACTTCGAGATGAAAGCCTAAATAATAAGGTTATAAGAAGGAACCTGGATAGTAGGGTTGTTTCGGGATGAAAGTCGGGATAGTAGGGCTATGAGAAGGAACCTGGATAGTAAGGTTACTTTGGGATGAAAGCCTGGATAGTAGGGCTATGAGAAGGAACCTGGATAGTAGGGTTACTTCGGGATGAAAGCCTGGATAGTAGGGCTATAAGAAGGAACCTGGATAGTAGGGTTACTTCGGAATGAAAGCCTGGATAGTAGGGCTATGAGAAGGAACCTGGATAGTAGGGTTACTTCGGGATGAAAGCCTGGATAATAGGGCTATGAGAAGGAACCTGGATAGTAGGGTTACTTCGGGATGAAAGCCTGGATAGTAGGGCTATGAGAAGGAACTTGGATAGTAGGGTTACTTCGGGATGAAAGCCTGGATAATAGGGCTATGAGAAGGAACCTGTATAGTAGGGTTACTTCGAAGTGATAGTGTAAATTAGTTGACCCGTTTGGTTTCAGGAACTGAGTTTCCATTAGTCGTCTGCAGATGTGACCTGTATAACTGCTGGATTTGTTGAAGATAATTGTCTTTCCTGAAAAGATACCAGAGTTAATTATATGCAATGCATGAATATCTTTGTGACATGATGTTCTCAAAATAAATGAGATCCTGCTATATATGATATGTATGTGCATGTCATGATGTATGTACATGAAATGCTATCGGGGTATGTCTGAGTTTGGGAAAATAAATCCATGACTGCTGCTGGAGAATATAGCATTCCTGGCTGTTATAGAGAATTGTGGTTCTTCTACTTCCGCCGGGGATGGTGAACGGAAATGACTATGCTGGAGATTTACTCTTGTTATTTATGAATATTCTGTCAGGGAGAGATTCTGTTTGAGAATAACTCTGCAGGGAACAACTTGGAAAGTGAATTTCCGTAGCTGAAGTAATGAGCTCTGTCGGGGATTGAGCTTCTGTATCCAGAGAAATAAACTATGTTTGGGAGATAAAATTTACTGACCCGCTCGCGATTATGAAATTCGGCTGGGGGATATAGCTGTTAGGTTTCTGAATGACCCTGCATGGGGAGATTACTTCCTGTTTCAGGAAAGCTGACATCAATGCTTTTGAATACTTTTACTCTGTGGGGAGTGTATGTACTGATGAGTATGCTCCAAACGGTCTTTGTCTCGGTACCTGCTGGGCAGAGTAACTGTCGGGTTTGACACTTCTTGTTTTTTCCCTTGTTCCTGGAATTACGAGTAATTGTCTTTTTGTTTCTCATGTAAATATTTATGAGCGGAAATCATATTCAAATGCATATGTCAATAATAAATCATTGGACGTTCTTGCAAAACAAAAATAAAAAAAGAAAAAACTCAAATTTTCTTGTGAAAATGATTTTGTATTGATTTTTGAAGTTGGCCTGTAATAGGCGTTTTCGTACAAGGAGGTTGATGCTCTAGTAAGAGAACACCGCCATAAAAATAGAAGCTATACAATTTTTTTTAAAAGAAAACAACTATGTGCAACAATCCCATTGAGTTCCAACTCTGTTATTGCCCTTAGGTCTTCGAGCATCTCATCACTTTGCTACTTGGCCAAAATTTGATTAGCTTGATTGGTGTCGTCCGAGCTTGATAGTTTATACTGAAGTCTAGTCACAAGATGATCCAATGGGACACAGTGATACGCTTTACATCCCTAACTTTTGCCTGGACTTCCCTTTCGAGTTTTCAGTCACCCGGGATACCCTTTTTTGCCCAAGCCGCCCTTTCAGGTTTTCGGCTTGCCGGGTGTACAGATTTTTCCATTTTCATCCCTTATTTTTTCTCGAACCCTTTTGGTTCACCAGGAAGCCCTTATTTTTGCCTAGGCCAGTCAACCTAGCAGGTCTTTTAATCAAGCGTAGTATCTTTTCACTATCTCTGCATTGACAGGGTGAGGAAGGTCGTCACTGTCAATGGTGGTTAGAATCATAGCTCCACCCGATAAAATGTTTTTAACCATAAATGGCCCTTCGTATGTGGGGGTCCATTTGCCCCTGGGATCACCTTGCGGAAGTATGATGCGCTTGATCACTAGATCCCCGATATGATATTCTTGACGTCTGACTTTCTTGTTAAAAGCCTTGATCATCCGCTTTTGATACATCTAACCATGACAGATAGCGGTAAGTCTCTTCTCCTCGATTAGATTTAGCTGATCAACTCGAGTTTGGATCCAGTCGTCTTCGTTCAAACCTGCATCCTTCATAATCCTGGGAGAAGGTATCTGGACTTCGTTGGGTAGGACTACCTCCATGCCATATACCAGTGAGTAGGGTGTTTCCCCTGTTGACGTCCGTGCTGAGGTACGGTATCCATGAAGAGCAAATAGTAACATATCATGGCAGTCTTTGTATGTCACTGGCATCTTCTGTACATTTTCTTGATGTTCTTGTTAGCCGCTTCAACATCGCCATTCATCTTCGGCCGGTAGGGAGAAGAGTTATGATATTGTATCTTGAACTGTTTACAGAGCTCTGTGATCATTGTGTTGTTGATATTCGTACCATTTTCAGTAATAATTCTCTCTGGCACACCATAACGACATATTATATTATGTCGGATAAACCGCACCACAACGTTCTTGGACACAGTAGAAAAAGAGCCGCCTCAACCCACTTCGTGAATCAATGGCCACTAGAATGAAGCGATGTCCATTGGAAGCAGTGGGCCTAATTTCTCCGATCATGTCAATGCCCCACATTGCAAAGGGCCACTGAGCTGTTAAGACGTTCAAGGGAAACGAAGGCACATGCACCTTACCGGCATAGATTTGGCACTTATGACAAGTCCGGGAGTGCTGATAACAATCTACTTCCATAGTGGACTAGTAATATCCTGCCCGTAGGATCTTCTTAGCCATGGTATGTCAACTGGAATGGGTTCCGAAGGTATATTCATGTTGATCTATCATAATCCTCTCTGATTCTCTCTTGTCTACACACCGTAGTAAGGTAGAGTCATGATTGCGCTTGTAGAGGATCCCATTACTGAGGAAGAATTTCGCAGCGAACCTTCCCAGAAACTTCTTATCATTGAAACCATGGTTTGTCTGCCACCTCTTTGGTATCAATCTCACAACAGTGCGCTGGTTCATCCAACCTCTCAATGGTGATTTGGGGAGCTTCATTGTCCCACCTGACTTTGAACATAGAAGACATGGTAGATAGCGCATCCGCTAACTGATTCTCCTCTCGCGGGAAATGTTCAAAAGCTACCTCTTTAAAGTGTGGGAGAAATGTCAGCACGTGCTCTTTGTATGGGATGAGATTCGGATGCTTCGTATCCCATTCGTCTTTGATCTGATTTATTACCAAGGTTGAATCCCCGAAAACGTCCAAGAACTTGATCCTGAGGTCAATAGCGGCCTTGAGACCCATGATACAAGCTTCATACTCCGCCATGTTGTTAGTGCAGTTGAAACATAGTCGGGTGGTGAAAGGAGTATGGCAACCCTTAGGAGATATGATTACTGCGCAGATATCATTACCAAGTGCGTTCGAAGCTCCGTCAAAAACCATAGTCCATCAGGATCCCTCTTCGGGTCCTTCATCCGGTCCAAGTTCTTCATAGTCAGTCACCAGCATAATATTCTCATCCGGGAACTCAAAATTCATGGACTGGTAGTCATCCATGGCCTGATGAGCCAAATGATCAGCCAATACAGTCCCCTTGATTTCTTTCTGGGTTGTATAATGTATATCGAACTCAGTTAAGATCATCTGCCATCTTGCTATTCTTCCGGAGAAAGCGGGTTTCTCGAAGATGTATTTGATTGGATCCATCTTAGATATCAACAAAGTAGTGTGGGTCAGCATATACTGTCTTAGTCGGCGAGTATCCCATGCCAAAGTACAACAAGTTTTCTCGAGCAGTGAGTATCGTGTCTCACAGTCGGTAAACTTTTTGTTAAGGTAGTATATTACATGCTCTTTTCGACCAGACTTGTCATGCTTCCCCAGCACACACCCCATTGAATTGTCTAGCACTGTTAAATACAATATCAAAGGTCTTCCTTCAACCGGAGGCATTAGAATTGGCGGTTCTTGAAGGTATTCCTTGATTTTTTCGAAAGTTGTCTGGCATTCATCATTCCACTTTACCACTTGATCTTTCTTCAGAAGCTTGAAGATGGGCTCACAAGTAGCAGTTAGATGTGAAATGAACCTGGTGATATAATTCAAGCGTCCCAAGAAACCTCTAACTTCCTTCTAAGTATGGGGAGCTAGAATTTCTTGTATGGACTTTACCTTCACAGGGTCTACTTGGATGCCTTTGTCGCTGACAATGAAACCCAGGAGCTTACCAGACCTTACCCCGGAGGTGCACTTGTTCAGATTCAACCTCAGCTTGTATGTCTTTAACCTGTCAAACAACTTTTGTAAATGATCAAGGTGCTCTTCCTCGGTTTGAGACATGGCTATCATGTCATCAACATAAACCTCAATCTCATAGTGGATCATATCATGGAACAAAGCAACCATGGAGCCCTGATAAGTTGCCCCGGCATTCTTCAACCCAAAAGGCATCACCTTGTAATATAAGGTGCCCTACTGTGTGACGAAGGTTGTCTTCTCCATGTCTTCAGGATCCATCTTGATCTGGTTGTAGCCAGAGAAACCATCCATGAAGGAGAAGATTTTGTGCTACACGATGTTGTCAACCAGAACATCAATGTGAGAAAGTGGGAAGTCATCCTTGGGGCTTGCCCTGTTCAGATATCTGTAATCCACACACATCCATACCTTACCGTCCTTCTTAGGTTCTAGAACGACGTTAGCAACCCACTGTGGATAGGAGGTGACAGCTAAGAACCCTGCGTCGAACTGCTTCATGACCTCTTCCTTGATCTTCTATGACATTCAGGGCACATACGAAGGACCTTCCGTTTAACCAGAGGACAATCTTCCTTAGTCGGTAGACGATGTATCACAATATCAATGTCTAAACCTGGCATGTCTTCATATGACCAGGCGAAGATCTCAATGTATTCGTGCAACATTTGTATCAACCGCTGTTTGATCTTAACTTCCAGATTTGCGCCGATCTTGACCTCTTTTCTATCTATCTCCGTGCCCAAGTTTATCATCTCAACAGGCTTTTCATGAGGCTGTATAACCCTTTCTTCCTGTTGTAATAGTCTAGAAAGTTCTCCAGGAACCTCACAATCATCCTGACCTTCATCTTCGGCTTGGTTGATCGGATTTTCGAAGTCATAACTGACAGTAGCAGAGCTGTTATCAATGGGATCCAAAGTGGATATGGATCTGCAGTATGATATGTGAGTGTGTGTAAGAGCATAGCTGTTTTGATAAAGTGAAAACAGAAAAGAAAAACAGAGAGCGCAAAATTTGTATGCAAGGAATGTCCAATGTTTTATTGATGATATATGAAATGACAAATAATAGCCCTCACAGACAAAGCCAGTGTGCCTCGGGAAAGGCACAAGGCTGTAGAGTTTAAATTGTTTATTACAAATCTCAAAACAAGTAAGACAATTACTGCGGAATAAAAGAAACTGGTATAAAGTCCCTAGCCGTCCATTTACTCGGTCCACCATTGGTAGTTGGATAGATCCAGCTATCAATGTCAGAGTCTTCCTCACTGTCTTCAATGGCATTAATTCCCCGATTGCTGATGTGTAGGGGAGGTCCTCCAGCTCGAGCACGTCGAACAACCCTTTGAGCTCATGAAGTAAAGCCCAAACCAAACTTGTCAGTTTAATGAGTAAAATCAGGGAGTTGTCCCCAATTGGTATACCCATCTTCTTCAACCACTTCTCTGGCGTCTTTGAGAGAAGCTATCCTCAGAGGAGGTTTATTGCTGGTAGTAGTTTCAGTCGATGCGAGGACCTGGGGAACCTCTTCAAAATTCTGGAAAGGAGTCTCTATGAATTCCCCGTCCATCTCTACGTACTTGAAGGAGTTGAGGTGGCTTACCATATACTCTTCTTCTCCACGTACAGTGACAATCTTCCCCTTCACTAGATACTTCAGCATTTGGTGCATTGTAGAAGTAGCAGCCCCAGCTTCATGGATCCAAGGACGACCCAACAAACAAGAGTATGATGGCCTGATGTCCATCACATAGAAGGTGGACTCAAGGGTTTGAGATCCTACCTTTACAGGGATGTCCACCTCCCCATGCACCATTCTCTTCGACCCATCAAAAGCCCTTACCACAATGTTACTAGGCTTTAAGGTCAATCCCTCACAATCTAGTCAGTCAAGAGCCTTCTTCGACAAGACATTCAGTGAGGATCCAGTATCTACCAGCACATGAGCCATAGTGGTACCCCTGCATTCGATCGAGTCATGCAGAGCATCATTATGCTTCCTCCCTTTCGATGTCAAGTATGCATCTGAAAAACCCAACCCATTGTCAGCAGTCAGGCTGGCCACACAGTCTTTGAATTTATCGACAGAGGTTTCTTGCGGCACATGCGCAGTCTTGAGGAATGCAATCAAAGCCTCCGCATGGGCTTCGGAGCACAATAGCAGGGACAACATATATATCTTTGAGGGGGTCTGCCCCAGCTGTTCGACCATATTGTAGTCACTCTTTTTGTTTATTTTCAATATTTCCTCTATCTCTTGCTTAGAGGCTTCTACGACAATTTTTCTAGGTGCCTCCGTCTAGGAAGGCTCACCTATAACTTCTTTGCCTCGAGTCCCAGATGACTCGACGGTGGGAGTGATAATTAGAGTAAGCACATGAGTAGTAGTTGAAGTACCAATAGGAATAGCAGACGGAATAACAATAGGCCTATTGACAGTCTTTGGGGAAATCTCGGGAGAGAAAACCCTTCCACTTCTGGTAACCTTGCTGGTCCCGACAATGTTACTGACATCAGGATCAGCCTCTTCATTCTTCAGATCTTATTTGATGCCATGATAGTAAACATCGACACCATAATGCCAAGGGATAGCTTTGTCCGAGGCGTACGGGACAGGACCGGGAAGGGTGATTATTAACGGAGTGACTCTTGGAGCAGATGTAATCCTAACAGGTCTTCTCTAGGAGACCTTGTAAGGGATGGTGGAAATGGTTATAATAGCAACATCTTCAAACGGGACAATGGGAATCAGAGTTTTCTCGAACAAAATTTCTTTGCTTTCCATCAGGCGTTGAACACCTGACTTCAGCAAACGACAACCAAAAGGCAGAGATGAACACATGTGGCAACCTTCACCATAACCCAGAAATAAACCGGCCAACAACAAATTCTTATTAATAGTCATAAGAGGAGTAGAAACTTCATCAACTAAGGTCACAAACAGATCGGTATCAACAACATTAACTCCACGATTGTGCTTAGGCATGGGAGCAGTTATAACATTGGGATTTTCTAGAGCATTGAACTCAATCTCCTTGGCCTCTATCAGATCCTGTACCTTATTTCTCAGAGCCCATCAGTCATTGATATCGTGGCCAAGACTCTCAGAATGATAGGCACACCGAGCATTTGGATTATACTGAGGAGATGTGGTGTTCGGATTCTTGGGATCCTCTTTCAAGGTTGCCAAGTTGGATCTTAGTAGATGGGGTATCACTTCAGCCAACGTCATGTTAATCCGGGTAAACTGCCGTTGTGGTCTTTCCACCCTTTGTTGATTGTTGTATTGTGGAGAAGCCGCATGTCTAGGTATCATTACAGTGCTTATTGTTTGACGATGCTTAGCTTTGCTTTGGCCTCTCGGGCTATAGATAGCATTGGATTCCTTCTTACTAGTAAAAGGCTTCTTTACTGAACTCGAAGAGGCATCTTTTTGTATCTTTTCGCTCCGGATCCCAGCTTCTACCCTCTCTCCAATTAGAATCAGCTCAGTGAAACCAGCTGACGAGGTGCCGATCAAATGATTAAAGAATGGACCAGATAGCATCCTAAGAAACATATCGACCAACTCCTTATCGGACAAATGAGGTTGGACTCTTCCAGCCAAGTCTCTCCACTTCTGTGCATAGTCCTTAAAACCTTCACCTGCACCCATGGACATACCCTTTCGTTGAGTACGAGTAGGAGCAAGGTCAGCGTTATATTGATACTGCTTATAAGTAGTAGAAGCCAGATCTTCCCAGTTTCGGACATTGGTTCCCTCCAGTTGGTAGAACCATTCAAGCTGAGTCCCTGACAGACTATCTTGAAAGAAGTGAACCCATAAGTTTCTATCAGCGGTGTGGGGATGGATCTTCCTTACATAGGAACAGAGATGGAGTTTTGGGCAAGACACCCCATCGTATTTTGCAAAAATTGGAGCCTTAAACTTCTGCGGGATGACCACTCCCGACACCAATCCCAATTCTTCGAAGTCCAACCCGGGTATCCTCTGGATTTCCATAGCACTCAGACGATCTTCCAACTGCTTGTATCTATCCTCAGTAGGAGGATACTGCTCATCATTGTAGTCTGTATCATTTTCAGAAACTTCAAGACCGGGGTCCTCTTCCCTTGTCTCTCTTTCTTGATTCTCCCCTTCCTTGGATGAAGAGGTCAGATTGACTGGTTGCTTTAACGGCCCCCCGAACCTTCTGCCCATATTTAGAATACCAGAGACCTTCTTCTTTTTCTTTTTCTCCTTCGGCATGAGGGCTTTCAGATCCTCCTACCCTTTCGCCAAATTTATGAACATCTGTTGGAATTGGGCATTTTGTGCCTGAAGATCTTTGATGCTTTGTTCAGAAGACATTTCTACTGAAATAAACAGCGAAGAAGATGATAAGCCTGTAATGGTACCTGTATATGCAGTGTTTATGGATGGGATGCGTATGTAATGATTTCAAAGAATCTGGGAAATTTAAATTTGTGAACCATAATGAAACAAAGATTTTATTAGTAGAATTTAAAGTACATTTTCCTTTTAGGCGTTACAATTAAAACAATTCTAAAAAACAAGAAAAAGTCAAATTTCCCATGGATGCTTCCTCTTTGTGTCGAGATAGACATTAAGGCTTCTTTCTTCATGAAGCTGCCTTGTGAGCTCTAAAACCTTCCTCTCGTGGGACTAGAACTAATCCCTGTAAGTATCCCGTTCTTTCTTCAACTGAATCCAAGACCTCTATAGTTCTCCAAGATCGGTGGGCATATCAGGATGGAGAACCGTTTAAGGAATACCCCCTTCAGTAGTGAGTTCCACAATCACTGGTAAAACGGCCATGTAGGGCATCATAAGTTTCTGGGCGCGAGCTCGTACCCATTGGAGATAAGGTTCCATAGGAATGGAAGCCTTTGGACCCAAAGACTTGGCGCCAGATCTGTTTACCATGCTCTAAGCTCATATGAACCTCTGGCGATATCCTTGAACATCGTCCTCATTGTTAAACACAATGCCCTTGATAAGTAATTCATGGGGACCATCCCTTCGAGCCTAACCAAATCGTCACAGAGCTAAACAAGGGTTGTAAATTATGCCTCCTCTGATGCGATTAGAAGCTTTGATTGGCCTTGAATCGTCCCCTAGGTTAGAAATCAGATCCACACTTTTTGTCCAATTTTTGAGTTTTCCTGGCTAGCTTGCATGACTTCAACCCTTGTTCTTTTGCCTTGTTTGTGTTTAGTATATGTAGTAGGGCGAATTAGGGCAACAAAAACATATTGAATCTTTTTGAATCATGGAAATTGAATGCCATTTGCTCCTTATATGATATATTTCCAAAACCACCATAATCATGCTATTTTTTCCTCAATTTTCCTTGATCTGATTTGATCTGACTAGGCCAGCTTGATTAGATTTGATTCTAACAAAAATCAGATCAAAAAATCAATCTTTTATATTTTTTGCCATTTATTTGATTTAATTTGACTTTAAAAAATAAAAATCAAAATAAAATAAATAAATAGAGAAAATAAGATATGGATTCTGATTTGGGTCGTGGACCATGTCTTCAACAAGATACAATCATGAAAAGCTAGGCCCATTTGACAAAAATGCAATCTTGAGCACTTTTGACTTTTGACAATTTTCCAAAAATATCCAAATTTCACAATGCATATCTCCTCCAATTTTGACCCTAGGGAGGTGTTCTTGGACTTTTTAGAAATATTAGGATGTCCCCTAAACAACCCTTTTGGTTTCATCTCAATTAGATCTTCCATGTTCATGTAAGAAGCTTTGACCCAAAAGGTGTTTTTGTTGACTTTTCCAAAGGACCTATAATGTAGAAATTCATATCTTTTCATGAGTGCATTTTTTTAACTTGAGGGATGAAGTTGAGTTGTAGGGAATTTGATTCTATTCAAAATTATCCTTAGATGGAAAATTTCTGATGAAGTATGAGAAAGTTATGCTTGGTCAAAGTTTGGTTGACTTTTCCTGAGAAACCCTAATTTAACAACTTTTAAGTTTTGATGAATTAGGAGCATTCCTTGAGGAATCATGATCAACCCTTTATAAAATGATGGATATCACTTCAAAATGTTGACGTTAACCAAAAATCTTGAAGTTTGACTGCATGTGGGCCACAGTTGACTATTGACCTAATATACTTGATTTTCAAGCATCTGAGCAGTTGACTGAACAAACTTCTTGTGCAAGGAATGAAACTTGGCATGGATGATCTTGATAACATATTAGGACCATGGAAAATATTTTATGCCTTTGGAGCTTACCCATCTTGATGAAAAGGGAAACCCTAGTTGGAGGTTCCTTGCTTTAGGATAGGGTTTGTCTGGTCAACTCTTTGGTATCCTTGAGAAAGTTGAGGATCTCCATGAATATATGTTGAGTAAAATGGGAGAGAAAATTTTGGGGTACAACAAACCTGAATAGGGATAAAAGAGATGGATAACCTTCTGACACAACTAGGGAGGATAAAGTTGACTGATATCTGGTCCGATTCTAGGCTTTGTAGCAATTCTCTGGGGAATTATGGAGACTTCACTGGAGAGAGGAATTTTAATAGTGATTCATAGCCATATGAGGAATAGAATTGAGTTGGGGAGACTGTAATCTGTTGGGGAAATAAACCATGTTGACGGAGAAATACTCTGCTGAGGAAACAAGCTTTGCTGGAGAGAAGAAATTCGCAGATGGTCTTATAGTTTTAGAGGAATAAACTGAGTTATGGAAGAGAATCTCTATGAACTATACTGATTGAAACCCCGTAGGTGGGTGATATTTCCAGGAAAAAGATCATATTATTTTATTCGTTGGAACGATTTTCGCGAGAAATTGCGGGGAATGTATCCTCATTGAAAATAATTTGTGAAGATTACTCTGTGGGGATTTATGGGCAGTTTGAATGTCATCCCAACTCCTAGAGTCTTGAATAAATGCTTATTCATGTTCTTATGCATATATTTGTTAATGGTTAATCGTGTTCATATGCATATGTTCATTCAATTTTAGTCATTGAATGTTTTTGCAAACAAAACAGAGAAATTAAAAAACAAAATATTTGAAATTTAAGGTGTATTTGCATTGATAGTTTGCCTATAAACAGGAGATTTTGTACAAAGAAACATAAATCCTAGTAAGAGAAAATTGTCATGAAATGAGAAGAGTACAAAGTGAAAATAAAACATATAGCTATGTGGAAGTGATCTCGTTGGGTTCCAACTCTGCTATTGCCCCTATGTCTTCAAAGATCTCATCCCTTGCTGTCGGAAGAAGCTGATTGAATTGATCTGTACCATTTGAAATTTTGCCTTTGGTAATAAAGCTTGCAATAAGTGATCATAGTCGTACGCTTTTAATCTCTAAATTTTGCTTGGACTTCCCTTTCGGGTTTTCAATCCACTAGGATACCCTTTATTGTCCAAGCCGCCTTTTCAGGTTTTCAACTTGTCGGGTGTACAAATATTTTATATATATCCCTAATTTTTGCTTGAACCCTTATGGTTCACCGGGATACCCTTATATTTTACTAGGCCAGTCAACCTAGCGAGTCTTCTTCATGCGTAGTATCTTTTAACTATGTCCACGTTCACAGGGTGTGGGAAATCTTCATCGTCCATGGTGGTTAGTATCATAACACCGCCCGAAAACACTTTCTTGAAAACCAATAGCTCTTCATAGGTGGGATTCCATTTTCCCATGGGATCACCTTATGGTAGAATGATGCGCTTTATTACCAAGTCACCAGCCTGATATTCATGATGCTTGATTTTCTTGTTGAATGCCTTGATCATACGTTTCTGATACATCTAACCATGATAGACAGCCGCAAGCCTCTTCTCGTCAATCAAATTCAACTCATCCAACCTAGTCTGAATCCACTCGTCTTTGTCTAAGTCTGCATCTTTCATAATCCTTAGAGAAGGAATCTGAACTTCGACAGGTAAGACAACTTCCATACCATAGACCAGAGAGAATGGGGTTGCCCTAGTTGATGTTCATGCTGAAGTGTGATAGCCATGAAGATAAAATGGTAACATCTCGTGCTAGTCTTTGTAAGTCACAACCATCTTATGTATGATCTTCTTAATATTCTTGTTGGAGGCTTCCACTGCGCCATTCATCTTTGGTCGATACGGAGAAGAGTTATGGTGCTTGATCTTGAACTGCATGAAGATTTCGGTGATCATAGTCTTTTTGAGATTGATACCATTGACCTTTGATGATTAGAGGGCTTTCCTTGAGGAATCGTTATCAACCCTTGATCAAATGATGAATATCACCTCAAAATGCTGATGTTGACAAAAATTCTTGAAGTTTGATTGTATGTTGACCATAGTTGACTTTTTGTCAAATATAATTAATTTTCAATCATCTAAGAAATTGACTAAGCAAACATGTGATGTAAGAATTTAAACTTGACATAAGCATTATTGAGGACCTAGGATAAACCATGAGAGTCATTTGAGACCCTTGAAAACCAATTTTCTTTGAGAATCACCAAACCCTAGTTGAAGACCCTTGCTTAGGAGGTGGTTTGACCAATCAACTCTTGAGTAGTTTTGAGAAAATCAAGACATCATGAGAATGTACTGAAGAAAATGGGCAGGAAATTTTGAGGTACAACAGTTGCCCCTGTTCAATCTTCTTAAACCTGAAGAGTTAGATTGGCATGTCTTCCATTCATGACTTGAAGGTAGAAGATGATTGAACACTTAAGTGCCCTGAAATTTGCACTTTCTCATGCACGAAGTAACATTGTTGGTTGATTATACTGTGAATGGGCTTAAAGATTCCATTTGGAGAGGTGATGGAGAGTTGCCGGAGATGGGCTTATAGATTCCATCCAAAGTAACTGTTGATAAAACTTAGACTACATCTACGCTTGACTTCGACTGGAAGAAGTATCAGAATAAATCTAAGGTTGATTTATTCTGAGCCAGAAAGTGTCTATTGGAAGAAGTATTAGAATACATATACGCTTGATTTAATATGAGCCAGATGATGCTTGCGTCCGTCTTTAACTGGGAGAAGTATCAGAATAAATCTATGGTTGATTTAACCTGAGCTAGAAAAAAGTCTACTAGAAGAAGTATCAGAATAAATCTTTGGTCGATTTAATATGAGCCAGAAAGTGTCTACTGGAAGAAGTATCAAAATAAATCTATGCTTGATTTAATCAGATCCAGAAGATGCCTACGCATGTCTTTAACTAGAAGAAGTATCAGAATAAATCTATGGTTGATTTAATTTGAGCCAGAAAATGCCTACGCCTGTCTTTAACTGGAAGAAGTATAAAATAAATCTATGGTCGATTTAATTTGATCCAGAAGAGGTACTTTTATCTTTAACTGGATGAAGTATAAGAATAAATATATGGTTGATTTAATCTGAGCCAGAAAATTTCTATTGGAAGAAGAATCAGAATAAATCTTTGGTCGATTTAATCTGAGCCAGAAGATGTATGCATCCGCCTTTAACTGGGAGAAGTATCAGAATAAATCTATGTTCAATTTAATCTGAGCCAGAAAAATTCTACTGGAAGAAGTATTAGAGTAAATCCATGGTCGATTTAATCTGAGCCAGAAAATGTCTTTGTCCATCTTTAATTGAGAGAAGTATCAGAATAAATCTATGATCGATTTAATCTGAGCCAGAAAAAGTCTACGCCTGTCTTTAACTCGAAGAAGTATCAGAATAAATCTATGGTTGATTTAATAAGAGCCAGAAAAATTCTAATAGAAGAAGTATCAGAATAAGTCTATGGTTGATTTAATATGAGCCAAAAGATGTCCTTTTGGTAATGAACCTCTGAGGAAATTGCTTAAATAGCCCTTTGTTAGATGTATCCCTAGAGAAGACAGTCGAATCACATAAGTAGTTGATGATGTTTGTATGTTAATTGATCTTTCTTGAAAAGGTAATGAGTTAGCTGTATGCGATGTATGATGTATGAAATGCTTTGTATAATTATGTTCTCAAAAATAAATGAGTCTGTGCTATATGCGTTTCGTATGCATATGCTATGGTATTGATGAATGATGTATGATTGTAAAATGTTGGAAATCTATCAATAGTTCTGTATGACATCTTGATAGGGAAAATGAATCCATGACTGGTACTAGGGATGAAGAACATGTGTAACCTTCAACATTGTCTAGAATGCTTCCGTTGGGGATCCAGCTTACTGTTTAAAGAAACTCCATCGGGGAATGTTGATTTCTATTTGAGGAGAAGAGTTCAGGAACATTAGTTGTTCATCGCTCTTCTGGGGATTTTAATTCTTATATACCCTGACTGGGGATAAAAGAGATTGATAACCTTCCGACTCGTCTGAGGAGTTTAATTCTTATATACCCTGACTGGGGATAAAAGAGATGGATAACCTTCCGACTTGTCTGGGAACTTTAATTCTTATATACCCTGACTGGGGATAAAAGAGATGGATAACCTTTCGACAAGTCTGGGGATTTTAATTCTTATATACCCTGAATGGGGGTAAAAGAGATGGATAACCTTTTGACACGTCTAGGGAGGATAAAGTTGACTAATATCTGGTCTGGTTCTAGGCTTTGTAGCAATTCTCTGGAATAGTGGCGACTTCATTGGAGAGAGTAATTTTACTGGTGATTCATAGCCATATGAGGAATATACTCGATTTGGGGAGACTGTAATCTGTTGGGGAAATAAACCATGTTGGGGAAATAAACCCTGTTGATAGATAAATACTCTATTGAGGAAACAAGCTTTGCTGGAGAGAAGAAATTTGCAGATGGTCTTATAGTTTTAGAGGAATAAACTCAGTTGTGGAAGAGAATTTCCATGAATTGTACTGATTGAAACCCCATAGGTGGGTGATATTTCCAGGAAAAAGATCATATTCTTTTATCTGTTGGAACGATTTTTCGGGGAAATTGCGGGGAATGTATCTTCATTGAAAATAATTTGTGAAGATTACTCTATGGGGATTTATGGACAGTTTGAATGTCATCCCAACTCCTAGAGTCTTGAATAAATGCTTATTCCTATTCTTATACATATATTTGTTAACGGTTAATCGTGTTCATATGCATATGTTCATTAAACTTTAGTCATTGAACATTTTTGCAAACAAAACAGAGAAATTAAAAAACAAAATGTTTGAAATTTAAGATGTATTTGCATTGATAGTTTGCCTATAAATAGGCGATTTTGTAGAAAGAAACATAAATCCTAGTAAGAGAAAATTGTCATGAAATGAAAAGAGTACAAAGTAAAAATAAAACATATAGCTATGTGGAAGTGATCTCGTTGGATTCCAACTCTGCTATTGCCCCTATGTCTTCGAACGTCTCATCCCTTGTTGTCGGAAGAAGCTCATTGAAATGATCTGTACCATTTGAACTTTTGACTTTGGTAATAAAGCTTGCAGTAAGTGATCATTGTCATACGCTTTTAATCCCTAAATTTTTCCTGAACTGCCCTTTCGGGGTTTCAATCCACTGGGATACCCTTTATTTCCCAAGCCGCCTTTTCAAGTTTTCAACTTGTTGGGTGTACAAATCTTTTATATATATCCCGAATTTTTTCTTGAACCCTTATGGTTCGCCGGAATACCTTTATATTTTACTAGGCCAGTCAACCTAGCGAGTCGTCTTCATGTGTAGTATCTTTTAACTATGCCCACGTTCACAGGGTGTGGGAAATCTTCATCGTCCATAGTGGTTAGTATCATAACACCGCCCAAAAACACTTTCTTGAAAACAAATAGCTCTTCATAGGTGGGATTCCATTTACCCCTGGCATCACCTTGTGGTAGAATGATGCACTTTATTACCAAGTCACCAGCCTGATATTCACGATGCTTGATTTTCTTATTGAATGCATTGATCATATGTTTCTGATACATCTAACCATGACAGACAGCCGGAAGCCTCTTTTCGTTAGTCAAATTTAACTCATCCAACCTAGTCTGAATCCACTCGTCTTCGTCTAAGTCTGCATCTTTCATAATCCTTAGAGAAGGAATCTGAACTTCGACAAGTAAGACATCTTCCATACCATAGACCAGAGAGAATGGGGTTTCCCCAGTTGATGTTCATGCTGAAGTGTGATAGCCATGAAGAGAAAATGGTAACATCTCGTTCTAGTCTTTGTAAGTCACAACCATCTTATGTATGATCTTCTTAATATTCTTGTTGGAGGCTTCCACTGCGCCATTCATCTTTGGTCGATACGGAGAAGAGTTGTGGTGCTTGATCTTGAACTGCATGCAGATTTCGGTGATCATAGTGTTGTTGAGGTTGATACCATTGTCCGTGATGATTCTCTCGGAGATGCCATACAGGCAGATAATTTTATGTTTTATGAACCAGACAACCACATTCTTAGTAACAGAGGCAAACGAGGCTGCTTCAAACCATTTTATGAAGTAATCAATTGCGAAGAGAATAAAGCAACGTCCGTTAGAAGAAATAGGCTTGATTTCTCCAATCAGATCAATACCCCACATTGCAAATAACCACGGAGTAGTTAAAACATTCAGAGGAACCGGGGGCATATGAACCTTATCAGCATAGATCTGGAACTTATGACAAGTTCTCAAGTGGTGGTGACAGTTGGTGTCCATAGTCGACCAATAGTAACCTACTCTTAAAATCTTCTTAGGCATAGTATGCCTACTGGAGTGAGTACCGAAGATGCCTTCGTGCATGTCTTGCATAATTTCCTCTGCTTCCTTCTTGCCCACACACCAGAGCAGAGTTGAATCATGATTACGCTTGTACAAAGTTCCATTCCTCAAGAAGAATTTAGCCGAGAACCTCCATAGGAATTTCTTGTCATTTATCGATGCCCCTTATGGGTATTCTTGAGATTTAAGATACCTTTTCACTTCATGAAACCAAGGTTTTTCTTCTACTCCATCAGTATCAATTTCATAGTAGTGTCCGGTTCATCGAATCTTTCAATGGTAATTTTAGGAACCTCATTGTCCCATCTGATCTTGAACAAGGATGACATGGTGGCTAACGCGTCCACCAACTGATTCTCTTCTCTTAGGATATACTCAAAAGTAATCTCTTTGAAGTACGGAAACAGGGTTAGAATATGTTCTTGGTAAGGGATAAGATTCGGATGCTTCGTATCTTATTCTCCCTTAACTTGACTGATTACTAAGGCTGAATCCCCATATATGCTCAGGAATTTGATTCTTAGGTCAATAGCAGCTTTAATTCCCAGGATGCACGCTTCATATTCAGCCATATTATTGGTGCAATCAAAGCATTGTCTGGCAATGAAGGGTGTATGTCAACCCTGAGGAGAGATAATTACAACACCTATTTCATTGCCAAGTGGGTTAGAAACTCCATCGAAAACCATAGTCCATCTGGATCCTAGCTTAAGTCCTTCATACGGTCCAGGCTCTTCACAATCTATAACTAGCATAATATTCTCATCCGGGAATTTGAAGTTCATAGATTGGTAGTCGTCTACAGCTTGATGTTCCAAATGTCTGCCAGTACACTTCCTTTGATTGCTTTTTGAGTGGTGTACTGAATGTCGTATTCTGTTAAGATCATTTTCCATTGGGCTATTCTTCTGAAGAGGGCCAACTTCTCGAATATGTAATTGATGGGACCCATTTTAGAAATCAATAAAGTAGTATGAGTCAATATGTACTGTCTTAGTTGGAGAGCATCCCATGCCAAAGTGCCGTAAGTGTTCTCGAGCAGTGAATATCTTGTTTCACAGTCGGTAAACTTTTTGCTAAGGTAGTATATTGCATGCTCTTTTTGACCAAACTCATCATGTTGCCCCAGTACAAACCCCATTGAATTCTCTAGCACTTCTAGGTACATGATTAAAGGTCTTCCATCAACTGGTTGCATCAGAATCAGAGGTTCTTATAGGTACTCCTTGATTTTATCAAAGGCTATTTGACAGTCATCGTTCCACCTTACTACTTGATCTTTCTGCAGTAGTTTGAAGATTGGCTCACAGGTAGTAGTCAAATGAGAAATGAATCAGGCAATATAGTTTAGTCATCCTAAGAAACCTCTGACTTCCTTCTCGGTGCAGGGAGCCGAAATTTCTCGAATAACTTTAACTTTTGCGGGATCAACATCAATATCTTTTCCGTTGACAATGAAACCCAGGAGTATACCGGATCTCACCCCAAAAATGCACTTGTTCGGGTTTAACCTTAGCTTATACTCGCTTAGTCTTTCAAAAAATTTATGCAGGTGATCAAGATGTTCTTCTTCAGTCTGTGACCTTGCTATCATGCCTTCAACGTATACTTTTATCTCGTGATGAATCATGTCATAAAATAAATCTACCGTGGCACGCTGATAAGTTGTCCCTGCGTTTTTCAACCCAAAAGGCATGACCTTGTAACAGAAAGTGCCCCACTGTGTAACAAAGGTATTTTTCTCCATATCTTCAGGTGCCATCTTGATCTGATTATACCCTGAGAAACCATCCATGAAAGAGAATACCTTGTGCTGAGCGGTGTTGTCGACCAAGACATTAATATGTGGCAACAGGAAGTCATCTTTGGGGCTCGCCCTGTTCAGATCCTTATAATCTATACACATACGTACCTTTCCATCTTTCTTTGGTACCGGAACAACATTAGCCACCCATTGAGGATATGACATTACTGCTAAGAAATCTGCATTGAATTGCTTCATAACCTCGGCCTTGATCTTCGCTGACATCTCAGGACGCATGCGACGAACCTTTTTCTTAATCGGAGAATAACCCTCTTTCATTGGCAGATAGTGAACCACAATATCAGTATCAAGCCCTAGCATGTCTTCATATGACCAAGCGAATACCTCAACATAGTCATGCAACATTTAAATCAATCTTTTCTTGACATTGTCCTCTAAGTTGGTGCCTATCTTGACCTCTTTTCTGTCTGTCTCAGAAGCCAAGTTTACCACTTCGACCGTTTCTTAATGTGGTTGGATAGCCTTTTCTTCTTGTATTAAGAGTATGGCAAGTTCTCCAAGTATTTCACAATCTTCCTCACCTTCTTCCTCGACTTGGTAGATCAGATTTTCAAATTCATAAGCGGCAATAGCATAATCGTTATCAACGGGATCCATAGTGGATGGGGATATGCAATGTAGTGTGTGGGTGTGTGTAAGAACACATAGCTATTCGAAAGTGCAATAAAGTAAAAGAAAGACAGAGAGCGCAAAATTTGAATGCAAACGTCTAGTGTTTTTATTAAATGAAAATATGACATATGAAATGACAACCCTTAACAAATGGACCATTGTGCCCCGGGTAAGACACAAGGTTTAAAGTCATTGTTTTAAAATAAATTACATAACCAATCTTCCTAAAGCAATAAAATAGAAATAATTATTACTCCTGACAAAAGGAGATGGAGATAATGTTTTCTGTCTTCCAATTGTCGAGTCTGTTGCCAATGGTAGGGAATATCCAGTTGTCTAAGTCACAATCATTGTTAGCATCTTCTATAGCATTGACTCCATTGTTGTTGATACGGAATGAAGGTCCTCCAGCTCGAGCGTGACGAAAATACCTTTGACCCTATGCAGTAAAGCCTAAACCAAACTTATCAGATTCATAGGTGATATCAGGAAGCTGACCCCAAATTGTGAAACCACCTTTTTCTATAGTAGCTTTGGCATCTTTTAAGGAAGCCATCTTGTGCAGAACCCTGGTGGTCTTTGGAATGGAAGAAACATCTTTAGCAGCAACAGGGGAAATCATTTTAAAAGCTTGACAGTGAGTCTCAATGAATTCCTCGCCCATCTCCATGTATCAGAATGAATTCAGATGACTAACCAAGTACTCCTCTTTTCTGCAGACAGTAACAATCTTCCCTTTCATAAGATACTTTAATTTTTGGTGTAAGGTGGAGGTAATGGCGCCTGCCCCATGGATCCATGGGAGTCCTAGTAGACAAGAATAAGTTGGCTAGATGTCCATTAAATAGAAGGTGGATTCAAAGATCTATGAACCCACTTTGATAGGAAGATCCACTTCTCCATATACCATTCTTTTGGACCTGTCAAAGGCTCAAACTATAATGCCAATGGGTTTCAGCATAACCCGTTCGCAATCCAGTCTGTTAAGAGCGCCCTTTAGTAGAACATTCAGAGAAGAGCCACTATCAACTAACACACGAGCCAATGTAGTGCCCCTGCATTCAATTGAGACATATAGGGCCCTGTTATGATTTCTTACTTCCAGAGTCAGATCAACATCAGAGAAACCTAATCCATTTTTAGTCGTAATCTAGCCACATAACTTCCAAATTAATCGGCAGAAATCTCTTGTGGTACATAAGCAATCTTCAAAAATTTCATTAAAGCTATCACATGGGCTTCAGAACCCAGTAGTAAAGATAGCATGGAGATTTCGGACGGGGTCTGCCCCATTTGTTCAACAATTTTGTAATCGCTTCTTTAAATGATCTCCATCCCTTCCATTTCTTGTCCAGAGGTGTCCTTGACTGCAGCTTCTTTTGGTGCCTCCGTCCGGGCAAGCTCTATCATTGGATCTTTACCCCGAGCCTTGACAGTTATCTTTGTAACTTAACTTGAACAGATGGAGAGATTTTCGGAGAGAAAATCCTTCCACTTCTAGTAATTTTACTGGTCCCCGTAATATTGTCAATATTAGGATCAACCTCTTCATCATCTTCTTCAGACAACTCTTGTTTAATCCCATTGTAATAGATGTGAGACCCGTAATTCCATGGGATAGCTTTCTCCTAGGAATATGGGATGGGCCCAGGTGTTGTAATAATTAAAGGAGCAACTTTTGGACTGGTAGAAATCCTTATAGGACCCTTGGAAGTTATCTTGAAAGGAATACCAGATATGAAAGACAAATCTCGGCATAAATTCTCAACATATGAAACTTTCTCAATCAAAATTATATGTTCATCCATCAGGCGTTGGATTCCTTCCTTCAGTAACCCGCAAGCATTGAGTTGAACTGCACAACAATAACATTCTTTAACACAAGCCAGAAATAAACCGACTTGTAGTAATTTCTTCTTGACTGTTGAGAGAGGAGTAACCACATCAGTTGCAGAGGTAACATACAAAACATCTTCAATAGCACATATGCCTTTGTCATGCTTCAGCATAGGAGCAGTAATCACGTTCGGAGTCTTAGGAGGGTCAAACTCAATTTCCTTGTTATCAATCATGTCTTGAATTTTGTTTTTCAGGGCCCAACAATTGTTGGTGTCGTGCCCAGTACTGTTCAAATGATAGACACATCTCACATTTGGATTGTACTTCGGAGAAGATGTGTTGGGATTAGGGGGAGGATCCCGGAGTATTATGAGATCAGCTTTTAACAAATGTTGTAATGCTTGAGCCAATGGTATACTAATCCTGGTGAACTGCCTCTTCAGAGCGTATGACCTACGTTGATTTCCCTGTTGTTGTTGTTGAACATGCACCAGATTAGAGATCAACACTGCTCCCACAGACTGATGGTGGTCATTTTTACTATGGCCTTTCCAACCATAGATAACATTGGCTTCTTTTTTTACCAACGAAGGGCTTCTTCACAGCATTAGAAGATGTAGCCATTGGGATATTCCCGCTCTTGATACCACTTTCAACTCGTTCTCCAGTCAAAATTAGCTCAGTAAACCCTGATGAAGAACTCCCAATCAGCAAATTAAAGAATGGACTTGTCAGACTGCCCATGAACATATCCCCCAATTCCCAGTTAGTCAAAGGAGGTTGCACCTTTCCAGCTAGATCTCTCTATTTCTGGGCATACTCTTTGAACCCTTCATTCAAACCCATGGACATGTTTTGCAATTGTACACGAGTCGGCGCCAGGTCATCATTATATTAATATTTCTTATAGAAAGAAGCAACCAATTCTTTCCATGTGTGAATGTTGGTTCCTTCTAACTGATAGAACCATTCAAGTTGAGTACTGGATAAACTTCCTTGAAAGAAATGGACCCATAATTTCCTATCAGCAGTATGAGGTTGGATTTTTCGAACATACGACCTTATATGAAGTTTGGGACAAGAGATCCCAACATATTTAGAAAAGATATGGACCTTGAATTTGTGATGGATGACCACCCCCGGGATCAGACCTAGCTCTCCAAAATCTAATCCAGACACATTCTGGATTTCCACAGCTTTGAGTCATTCTTCCAACTGCTTATATTTGTCATTTGCAGAAGGATATTGTTCGTCCTAGTAGTCTTCATCCTCAGAAACCTGATTATTTCTATCTTTACCCCTAACACTTCTGCCATCCTCCTCTTGGTTGTCGTCTTCCTTAGAAGAAACATCATTCACTCGAACTAGTTGAGCATGACCTTTAAATCTTCTCCCCATGTTGAGGATAACAACCAGCTTCTTAGTCTTATTTTTCGTGGTGAGGAGCACCATCATCTCTTGTTGCCCTTTGGCCAGATTCAGAAGAGTCTCTTGAAATTGTGCATGCTGAGTTTGCAGATCCTTGACAGTTTGTTTGAGGGCCATCTTATACTGAAATAAATAGTAAATAGACGAGGAAACCTATATTGGAAACCTGCTTATGAAATGATGCATGTTATGTGGATGCAATGATTTCAAGGACCTTATGAGATTTAAATTTGCTAGCCAAAAGGAAACAGAATCAAAGGTTGAATTAATAAGTTTAAAAATTACAATTGCCTCTTAGGCTTACAATGAAAACAAAAAGGGTCTCAAAGAGACAACAATATGAACTTCTAAAACCTAAGAATCAAGTCTCCCATGGACGCTTCCTCTTCGTGTCGATGTATGCATTAAGGCTTTGCTCTTCGTGAAATTGCTTTGTCAGCTCCAATAATTTCTTTTCACTTACATAGAATTGAGCTTCAAAGGTGTCTCGTTCTTCCTTGAGTTAAATCCAAAACTTCTGCAATTCTTCGAGGTCAGTAGGCATGTCCGAATGGAGGATGATGCGAGAAATTTCTCCTTCGACAATAGGCTCTAAGATCACCGATAGAATAATTGGATATGGCATCACAAGGTTTTGAGCGCGAGCTCGTACCCATTTGAGATAGGGATCCAAAGGGATACAATTCTTTTGTCCTAAAGTTTTGCTATCAACCTTGTTTACCATTCCCCAAACACGTATAAACCTTTGATGATAACCTTGAAAATCATTCTCATAGTCGAACACACTACCCTGGTTAAGTGTGTCATGAGGACCATCTCTTCGAGCATAACCAAAGTATCGTAGAGCTAGAGAAGGGTTGTAAGTAATACCTCCCCTAATGCCAAGGGAGCATTAGGGAATTCCCCTTAATGGTCAATGATAATAACATCTTCCAGAGATCAGGAACACCAATAGATATTTTAATGAGAGAGGGACATCATTCATTGAGACCACCTCAAACCTTGTTCATTCTTCAATACTGATCAGGGAAGATGCAAAATAAACCACCTTGATAGTAGAGGTATGCAACACATAAGAGTCCCTCGCTTACTCATAGTACGAGTGTGAAGAGAATGCAAAATATCCTCGATCAAGGTAGGCACAGGGTTACGAGAAAGAAATATTTTGATGGTATTCACATCTACAAGTTGGACTTGATTAGGGAATAGCACCAACCCATAGATTAGCAAAGCCATGCTTTCTTTGAAAGCTTGAAAACTCATAGCATCCAAAAACTGTCGATCCTTCTCTAACAGAAATTTAGCCAAAAAACCCTTGACTCCACTTCTTGTTTCCCAATTAGCTACAATGTCAGACCGCTTCAGATGTAAGGCTGCTGCAATTTCTTCAGGTTGTGGATCTTTCTCTAAACTGGGGAAAGGTATTTGATTGAGAACATGTATTCCCAATAAATGAGAAAACTCCTACATTGTGGGTACCAACTTTTAATCGGGAAAGGTGAAGAAATGATGTGCAGGGTCAAAGAATTGGAATAAAACACTCATGATATCTTCTTCAAAACCCGAGCTAACCAAACTGAGTAGTCGACCATACCTTTTGATGAATGGAGAACTCTCGGGAACCCTTGAGGCTAACTCCTTAAATTTAGAAGGTATCTTCACAAAACTTATCCGGATAGTGTTTCTGCGAGCGGAGGCCATAACCTACAAAACAAAACAAAGATAAATCCCTAGGTCCTTGAAATGGTTAGTGAAATAACAAGTTATGACTCCATGATGTTATGATGTCATGTTCGAACAATTAATAATACACATTAAAACACATAAGGCCTTAGGTTTAAGCTTGCATGGAGTTTGTAGGTAAGTACCCTCTTGAACTTTTAGGTGGCTCAACTTGTCCTAAAAGAAGTAACCGGGTTCTAGGAGCCTCAATATCACTGATATTTCTCTCAGGCATTATTTCAGCACAAGCATCTAAATTACAACCGAAATATCCCGAAAGTACAATCTCAATTAGTGTAGCATCGAGTATCAGCCGACTTTAGTCTGCTCCAAAGTCGACCATCTCACTACTTTCTAATGGCTAAGTTGTGTCAACTAAGGTTCTACATTCAGTTAATTCTTATGACACCATGCAGAAGCCCAACATTTTCCTTGACTTACTCAAGGGACACCGGCACCAACCAATGTATCGCACTAATGTAGCCATCATTTTAACCATATCGGTCTACATCGTACAATCTTCACAATCTATTGCTACTTACCTAAAATGCCCCCAGATCCAGGTATAGGATCTATATAAAAAATAAACCCAAGCATACCCCCAAAATATAAAGCATACAAGGCAAACAAGTAAAGCAATAAAGGTGATCTAGCTCTTAAGGTAACCCCACTTTTGGTAATCACCCCAATAGAGTCGCAAGTTCTGTAATATAGTGGGAGAACTGACTTTGGGTTTTGCATTTTATGGCAAATGTTGCGGATAGAAAGAGTCACCACCGAATTTTCTTGTATCCAATAAAGGAAAGGGTAAAAAGAACAGGAAAGAACTTTGAGAATTTTTTAAGTAAGGGGGATAGGTTATGAAAAGGGAAGGTATTATCACCATTTTCATCCGTAGTTATCTACGGGCTCTTAATTGGTAGCTCACTTCTTTGAAATGATTTGTGTTTGTGTATGTTTGAAAATATTTTAAAAAAATCCTAAGTGCGGCAATTTTGTAATGATTCTCATATCGTTGAGAATGTACACAAAATGTTTGTTTCAAAAATATTTATGAAAGAAAGTGTTGTTTTGGAAAGTGTTTTGAAAATGCCAATGTAAGACAATTTTCTTTATAATAACCCTTGTATTAGTCGTCAAGAGTTTTTATAAAGTGTTTTGAAAATAGTGGTTTTAAAAGTGTGAAGTGTAAATATTGTTTTAATTTGTGAGCAAGCGATTACGAGCGATCTACCTACTCAAAAAGTATTTGTTATTTTCCTCCTCCTTTAGATAGTGCTATCCTACCATTAGTTAGTAGGAAGCCCTATTATTGGATGTGAGGGACAGGCGTGGGTCATTGTACAATCATAGAAGGCAACTTGTAGGATATTTTAGCAATTATAGTAAGGGATTAAGATGGTTTACCGAAGGTAGCACCGAAGGGTCATCGAGGGACTAAGATCTTTTAACTGAGGGTCTTTGCTAAAGCATCCCACGTTCGAGAGACATGACTGTTTAAATCTGAGGCAACAAGTGAGGTTACCCTAGAAGTGCCTGTGTGAATAGTGTTTTGATTTCAAGTATTTGTCTTGAGAATAGTGTTTTGACAGTTACATAATTTTATTAATGCAAAAAATAAACAAATGTGCGGAGATAGAAAGGGGAAAGATGCAAAAACCCTAAAAATTCTAAGTATTTTAAGATAATATTTTGTTGTTTCTTTGTATAGAAAATATTTGAAATGTGAAATAAAAAATTAGACCTAATTCTAATTTAACTTACAATTTAATTGTTCAAAATAAAATAAAGTGTGATTAAATTAATTAATCTTTATTATCATGAATATAAATAATTCTAATTATTTAGAAAATATTTTTGGTGTTATATTTAAAAAGATATTTGGAGTATAAAACCTAATTCTAATTAAATAAAATCAAGATGATTAATCTAAATTAATTTTTATTTATCAAAATTAAAATTAATTAATTAAAAAACTAAATCTAATTTTTTTATAATTTTATGATTTTGTTGATTAAAATAAATATAATTAAAAATAAATGTTAATTAAAATAAAATAAAGAAAATTAAAATGGTCCAGTAGTGTAAGAAAATTGGGGGTGAGAAAAAAACAAAAATATCTTGGCCTAACAATAAGTTTTTGTTTAAAGCAGAAAAATATAAAAAGTAATAGAGTGGGCCTATTGAAGAAAAATCTAAAGGTGTGAGAAACAGAAGTCTCAGGCCCAACTCAAGGAGTCCAGGCGCCTGTGATGATCATGTGTGGAAAATTCCTTGGAGTGCATCATAGGCTTGTGTTTGGATGCATTGGATCTGCCAGCATGATGATATTATGGTGTTGATGAGGGGTACATAATGAACGTGTATATTTGGTTCACACTAGATCTGCAATGAAGATGTTAGAAAAATAAAATGCTCCATGTCTGGATCGAAACCAGGATCGGGCATAGGTATGACTTAAACATGTGTGCGCTACCACTGGGGTGGCTGTTACATCCGGTTGTAAAGCAACAATCATTAAATATAAAATAAACAAGCTTTTAAAGATTGAACTTCAACTTATTCCTCGCGCGCGTTTGACAGTAACAACAACAAAATTTTCAAATTTTGTAAAAAGCATCACGTCTCAACTAAATTGAAAGATGTAAACATCAAACTTGCTTGATTTTTTACCACGAATTCAACCATGTAACTTTGGAAAGCTATAAGTTAAAGGCTAAAACGAATTTTTCTTGGTACCAAACTGAAACCTAATATTTCAGAAACTTCAATTCCAAAATTCTCATCACATAGTCAACATAAATGAAAACTAAGGATATAGTTAGTTTCAGGGCAACCATATCTACATTTTATCTTTTCAGATTGAAAGCAAATGATGCATGTATATGGGGTTTTGAAGTTCAAAAAAACTTACCTCGAGAAATAATGTGATGCTTGCTTTAGCTGCCTGGGACCTTGGAGAATATGTTGCAACTCTTACTTTGACTTAAGAGTGTCTGAATCAGTCTACTCAAGTCAAGTTGCAAAGTTGGATTTTGAAAATGGTGGATGATGATGGAGTGATTACAGAATTTGTTCAGGTGCTTGGACAACTTCTATATGATGTATCTAAGGTGTTTGAAAGATAAAAGAGGAAAACGCACGACTGAATTTGAAGTTGGGTGTTGGAAGCTTCAAATGTGCAACAATGGAGTTTTCTAAGTGATTCTGTGTTTTAGGGTGTTTGAGGGCTTGTGCATTCATCTCTTGGGTTGCAAATGAACTCTATATTTATAGAGAAAAAGGTTTGAGGGAAGGGGTTGATCAGATTTGAAAGATAGTATGTTATGGTTTGGTTGCTTAGTTTTGAAGTAACTTTGAAGTAAATAGTTCCAATGCTTTGTACCTTGTCTCATAGAGTTGTTGAACACTTTAAACATGTTTCTTCTGATTTTTTAGATCGAGTGTGTGCAAAAGCAACAAGTTATAGGCTCAAGGAGAGCTGAAAATTGCATAAAGCATACTTTTCCAAAATGGAATTGTTAACTTTGTGCCATTAATAGAATTATGCATTGGACAATGCTTGAATCAAATGGACCATAGCTAAAAATATTGTGTAATATTCTGATCATAGAAATATTTGGAGGTTAGAGGCATGAAAAGTGGGATTACAAGGCATGGCATGAAGATTTTGTTATGAGTTCATCACAAGACTGACTTATATTTTAACAATGGATGCCCAACTTCATGTCTTCGAATCTCCTAGATCGATCATGATATTTTTATGCTCTTGGACATTTTTGAAAGCTTGAAACATGATATTCAACTTTCATGTTGACCATTTTGGCTAAATCAAATGGGATCTTGGTGAAAAATGGCCATGAAGTTGGGACAAAAAACTGATCAAAACTTGTTAAAATTTTTCTAAGTGTTGGATAAAAAACATCACAACTTCATGGGCTTATATCTCTTGAATTAAGAACTTTTTAAGGATCACCCCACATTATCAAAATTTTAGAATTCATCAACCCCTACACTTTCATGTTGAAAGTTTTCCTTGAATCAACTTGTATCTTGAGGAAACTTGCTTGTGAAGTTAAGGTTTTTTTAGGTACAAAACACTTGAATTATTTTCTAAGTGTTTGAAAATCTTGACTTTTGAATTTGTTGAATTTTTTATTCTTGATGATAAAGTTTTATAGTTTTGAATATCTTGATGATTCTTGATATTTGAATTCCAATATTTACCAAAAAGTCAAAGTTTGACTTTTGTGTGACTGTTGTCTTTTCATCAATTGATTCAATTTATTCAACTATCAATCACTTGCATCTTTGGAAATGTATTGATCCATGTAATTAGGTTAAGATGTTGTATTTGAGCTCTTGATATCATGTCTCAAGCCATTAGGTCGTGCACTAGGCCTAAAGTAAATGATCAGTCATCCTCAGTCAAAACCCTAATTTGGCAATTTTTTACCTTTGATAATTTGAGGGATTTCCTTGAGGAATTATGATCAACCCTTGCTCAAATGATGAATATCACCTTAAAATGTTAATGTTAACCAAAAATCTTGAAGTTTGACTGTATGTTGACCATAGTTGACTTTTTGTCCAATACAGTTGATTTTCAATCATTTGAGCAATTAACTGAGCAAACATGTGATGCAAGACTTGAAACTTGACATAAGCATTATTTAGGATTTATGATGAACAATGAAAGTCATTTGAGACCCTTGCAACCCAATTTTATTTGAGAAGCACCAACCCCTAGTTGAAGACCCTTGCTTAGGAGGTGGTTTTAACCAATCAACTCTTGAGTAGTTTTGAGCAAATGGAGACCTCATGAGAATGTCTTGAAGAAAATGGGAGGGAAAATTTTGGGGTACAATAGATACAATTTCTAAAGTATCCATATATGTTGCCTTCGATGACCATACGATGACCCTACGCCTGTCTCTTCACATCCAATAGATGGGATTACCTACCAACTAATGGTATGCATAATACTATCTCTAAAGGAGAAGCAAAAGAATAAGAAATACTTTAGTGGGTAAGAACTCCTAATTGATTGCTCACATACTTTCTCACAAACAAATACATTTTTCACACTACTTTTCAAACAAATATTTTCAAAAACACTTTGCATACATTCTTGAGGACTGATACACGAATTATTACAGAGTTAGCCTTACATTGGCATTTCAAAAATTTTTCAAACAAATGACACACACACACAAAGCAAGCTTTCAAAGTGAGCTAAGAAATTAAGAGCCCGTAGATAACTACTGATGAAAAGGGTGCTAACACCTTCTGTGATACGGTGGTAGAATCGACTGTTAATACTGTTTTTGCATTTGTGTTTTCAAATGTTGCAGTAAGCAAGAGTCGCCACCGACTTTTCTTTTATCCAAATTAAGAAAAGGGTGGAAAAAATAGAAAAAGACCTTTTCGGGATTTTCTAAGTAAGGGAGGTAGATTATGGAAAGGTAAGGTGTTAGCACCCTTTCCATCCGTAGTTATCTACGGGCTCTTAGAGGTTTTCTCATTTTGAAATACCTTTGCACTTTGTGTGTTTAAAAATGTTTTGAGAATACCTTAGTACGGTAAACTTTGTAATGTTTCTCGGGATAGTGGATAAAGTATACAAAGTTTTTTGAATTTTTTTTTTGAAAAGTAGTATTTGTGTAAGTGCAAAATATTTTTGAGCAAAATTCTAACAACTATCTACTTTTATACTCGAAAAGGTAGTTATTTTCCTCCTATTCTTCAGACAATGCTATCCTACTATTATTGAGTAGGTAGCCCTATCATTGGATGTATTAGGGACATTCGAAAGGGACGTTACGGTCACGAAGGCAACTTGTGGAGACGCTTTAGCAATTTTGTTTAGGGACTAGATCATTTACCGAAAGGCAATTGTAGGGTCATCGAGGGACTATGATCTTTTAATTTATGGGTCTTTTCTAAAGCGTTCCTTCCTCATGACTATTTTACTTCTGAAGGAAACCAAAGTGGGGTACCCTATAGGTGTATATGTGTGAGTGTATTATGTTCAGTTATTTTTTGTCTTTTTTGTTAAGTTTGCAAGCGTTTGATTATTAGTCTTTTCATACACGCCTAGTTACTAGCAGTTAATATTTTGCAGAAATTTAAAGTGCGGGAATTCAAATCTACGCTATTACAATGCTTTGAAGAGGGAGATATTTACATGTATAAAAATGAGGGGGATAAAGCAATAAATATTCTAGTTTAATCTATTACATCGAGTGAGTAGGTACATTAATAATAAAAATACGAAATCAAATAAACGCTCGTGAAATTGAAAATAACGTCTAAAAATATCCTAAGAAATAAAAATCTTTTTTTTATGTATAAAAGAAAATAAATCCTAAATATTTTTAATTTTAAAAGAAAGATGTTAAAATAATTAATTAATTAATTTCCAAAATTAATTTAATTAGAAAATACACTAGCCTAATGTTTTTTTTTTGTGATTTTAATTTAAAGTTAATTTAAATAAAAGGGATCAATAAAGAAATAACAAAAAGAACAAAAAAAAATATAAAAAGGGCATCCTTCGATCCAAAGAGAAAAGGGAAGCTTCGATCCAGAGAGAGTCATGGCCTTTCGATTCATAAAGGATGTTGCCTTTCGATTCTGTGAAGAGGATGGGATTTTTTATCCAGGAGGGATGTTTCCTTTTTCGATCCAAGGAAGAAGTTGTTCTTCGAGTTGAACCTGCAAGGAAAATGTTGGCAAAAAATAAAGATGCAGAACTGGGTATCGAACCCAGGTCCTTCTCCCTAATTTCAATCTTTTGTCCTCAAGCCTAAGCTTATTCTGACTTGAAACGGGCTATGCAATGAGTTTCGAAAGGCAGAACAGGTCATGTCTTTCGATGGTGTGATTTTATTCCTACATGTTAATTGGCGTATGATATGCTCATATAAACACAAATGGTATTAGCAGCACATATATACCAACAATATGTATTTAAAAGGCTTAGAAATGCAGTTTCGACTTGGGTAAATCCTTACCAACTTGAGATGCTTAGATTTATGAATCTGGGCGTGGCTTGGCTTGGTGAAGATTCTTGGGAATCTCAGGAACACAAATATAGCCTTCGTCTGGATTGAGGGTGCCTGCAAAAAACTAGTCAAACTTTTGATATATTTTTTTATGGTGTTGTGAGTGATCTCTTCTTTATAGGTAACCTGTCCGTGTGTGATGCAACACTTGTGGTCTCTTTACATAGAAGGGGTATAGGGGACAAGAAGGAAAAGGTTTAAACAACCTTGATTATGTTTTTAAAGCCATGAATGAGAATTTTTAACATTGGCCAAAAACATGGGATTTTGTCCTTTTTTGAAATTTGAATGTATGTGGACATTTTGGCTCCTTCGAATGCCCTTTAATGTTGCTCTTCGACTGTCCTCAATTTGCCTCTTTCGACTGGACCTCTTGTGTACCCTTCGAATGGGTCTTTGGTGTGTCCTTCGCATGAGCTATCATACGTGTTGAAGTGTATATAATTGTTTCAAAGGGGGGGTCAGCGCCCAGTCGAAACTGGAACAAAGGTAGCCTATGCCTTGTGGATGCTAGCATGAAGCAAGTTAAGGCAAGTGCAAAAGAGGTCATTACCTAGGCGTAGCTGGCACAAAGGTAGCCAGTGCCTTGTGGTCGAAGGAAACTTTTTTGCCTGGCGCATCAAAAGAAGATTTTTGCCTGGTGGATCAAAGGCAACCCTGAAGGAGTCTTGTCCTTGTGTGTTGAAGGCAAGCTGAAGAGGCATACGTGCACTGGTGACATGCTGAGGGGTCTTTTGCCCAGTGGGAGCTTTGTGAATTAAAGGCCATTTTGGTGAAGTTCTTGCTTTGTGCGCTGAAGACACGCCAAGAGGGATAATTTTCCTAGTAGAAGCAGGAAACAAGCTTGCTCCAAGGAAAATAAATGCCCAATCGAAGCAGGGATCCAGCTTGCATGCAGGTAGCTATTGCATTTGTGAGTCAAGCCATCATGCAAAAACAATGGTGCAATCGAAGGAGCACTGACAAGAAGCCCTTCCCCTTTGGATCGAAGGAGGTTATTTTAAAGGGAAAACATGCCCAGTCGAAGCTGGTGTGCAGCAAACAAGCAAAATACCAAGTCTTCAATCGATGCTTGGAAATTTGAGGCAAACTTGGAGGAGGTTATGCGCTCAATCGAAGCCTGTCCAAATATCAATCGAAAGGCCTTTTAACATGCGCTCAATCTAGATACAGTCGGGCGTAGACTCATTCTAATATATTTTTTCAGATACAGTCAGGCAAAGACTTATTCTGATCCATTTTTAGATACAGATGGGTGTAGACTTATTCTAATATATTTTTCAGATACAATCGGGCATATACTCATTCTAATACTCTGGTCAACAGTTATCCAAGAACATAGTTACTTTGGATGGCATCTATAAGCCCATCTCTGATGGCATCCCGTCACCTTTTCCAAATGGCATATTTAAGCCCATTCCCAATGGTACAACAAATAATATAATTACCGATCAACCAACTGTGTTACTTTGTGCACCGATGAGTGAAAATTTCTAGACACTTAAGTGTTCAATCCTCTTCCACCTTCACATCACGAATGGCTGACATGTCAATCTAACTCCTCATGTTTAAGAAGATTGAATAGGGCCAGTTGTTGTACCCTAAAATTTTCCCTCTCATTCTTAAGACAAAATGGTTCAATATAGCTTCTCATGCCCAGGAAGGTCTCAAACACTCAATACTTATCAAGGATTGATCAGATGGACTATCCCTCCTAAGAAATTAACTTATAGCTAGGGTTTTGTTGTTCTCAAGGAAAATTGAGCTTCCAATGCCTCAAATGGACTTTATGGTTTCTAACATGCTTCAAAGGATCCTCATACCAAATTTCATCCCCTGCGGTATAAGTTTGCTCATCCAATTGATTAGATGATTGAAAATCAACTATATTGGACAAAAAGTCAAATTTATCCAATCTACAGTCAAACATCAATATTTTTGGTCAACATCAACATTTTGAAGTCACATTCATCATTTGATCAAGTTTTGATCATGATTCATCAAGAAAACTCAAGATTCATCAAATGTCTAAAGTTACTAAATTAGGGTTTTCTTAAGGAGAAGTCAACTGAACTTTGATCAAACACAACTTTTGCATACTTCATCATAAATTACTCCACCAAATCACATTTTGAATGAAATTAAATTCTCTACAACTTTTTCTGTCTAAGATCAAGGTCAAAAATGCTTCATTTGAGAGATATTGGCCAAAACATTACATATCATTTTTAAAGTAAAAAAAAAGACAATTTTTGTCAAAGCAATTTACATCAAGTTAAAGACTTCAAATTGAAAAATGACCAACAAGAAAGTTGTAGGAGACATCTTGAGGTTTCCAAAAAGCCATAGATCATCTTTATATGACAAAAATTGAGAGAGTTATGATTGGTGCAAGTTGAGCAATTTTAAGAAAATGCATGTGATACGGTGGGAAAGAACTGACTGTTTTTTGGAATATTGGTTTGCGTTTTGCGTTTATGTTTGCAAAATGTCGCGGTAAGCAAGAGTCACCACCGACTTTTATTTTATCCAACAAGGAAAGGAAAAAAGCACAGAAAAAATCCTTTTGTTCGAGATATTTCTCGGGTTTGGGGGGTAGATTATAGAAAGGGAAGGTGTTAGCACCCTTTCTATCCGTGGTTATCCACGGGCTCTTAGGTACTTGCTCATACTGTTTTCAAAATTGATTTCTTTGTGCTTGTGGGTTTGAAAAAGTTTTTGTTTTTGAAACTTCGATTTAACTCTTGCTTCTGTCCTCAAGAGTATATGAAGTGTTTTTGAAAACTTTGTCTGAAAAGTGTAAGTGTGAAGAGTTTTTATTTTTAAAAGAGCAAGTATCTAAGAACCATCTACCTACTCGAAAAAGGAATCGTTTTATGCTATCTTCCTTTAGACAATGTTATCCTACTATTGATGAGTAGGTAGCATCATCGTTGGAGTTTAAGGGTCAATTCGAATTTAGGGACTTACGGTCACCAAAGCAATGTTAGGACGCTTTAGC
This sequence comes from Vicia faba, assembly GCA_948472305.1. Classification (NCBI taxonomy): domain Eukaryota; kingdom Viridiplantae; phylum Streptophyta; class Magnoliopsida; order Fabales; family Fabaceae; genus Vicia; species Vicia faba. The sequence goes on along the minus strand of OX451740.1, from coordinate 78,167,483 downwards.
GGTAACCCTAATGTCTTAGATCATTTGTTTTGAGGCAACAATATCCGAGACAACCGTTTCGAGGCGACTATGATCTTTGGACAAGAGGGCGACTTCTAAAATGACCTATACTCAATGACCGTGTATGAAGGCAACCAAGTGGGGTGTACCCTAAGAGTGCGCATGTGCGAACGTGTCGTTTTCAGTTAATTTTATCTTTTTACATGTTATGGGTGATCTAAATTGATTTTAGGTTAAAACATTCATTCTTGTCATGCATCCCTATTATCAAACATCTAACAGTTATATTTTGTGGAAAATAAATTGCAGAAATTAAACTACAAGGCGTCGGGTATTTACATCGCCAAAAGCAACCCTTTGAAATTTAAATGCAGAAAAATAAATAAAGCGATAAAAATAGTCCTAATTATCTATTACATTCCGGGAATAAATACAATATTGAATAAAATGGATCGCGTGCGGGAAAGTTAAATTGAGCGCCAGTTCTAGGGTTTTGACTCTTTGTTATAAAAAAGATTTTTTGGTTGTTTTTGAATTAAGAAAGAAATTAATCTAAGTTAATTATTAAATTAATATTAAATAAGTTAATTAATGAAAATAAATATTTTTGGGTTTTTCGTGTTATTTAAAGAAAGAAAATAAAATTGATCAATGTTAATAAAAACCTAATTATGTCTAAGTTAATTTTGATTATTTAAAAAAAAACATATAAAAGTTAATTCTAATTAATGACCTAAATTAATTAATTGATTTGTTAATAAAAAGAAAATACTAAAATTTAATTTAATAAAGAAAATATCTTTTGGTTTTAATTTTATTAAGAAAAAGATTTGATTGGTTAATGATTAAATAAAAACAATAAATAAATAATCAAAACAAAAATAAAATAGAAGTATAGAGAGATAGGGGGTATGGGCCTGATTAGAGGTGTTTGAGAAGCAATTCCATGGCCCATTAACACACTGGCCTGGTTGACTTTGTGAATTCCCTGTGCGCCTTTTGACTTGGTCCCATGGTGGACCATCATCCTGGATCACCAGATCTTGCCTTGGGCCATCCGGCGCTTGACTGAGTGAGGGAGTATGGTGGGCTATGCGCTTGGATTTACATGAGAATACCTGAAGAAAAAATTCAAAGAGCAATTTGGAGGACCTGGGATTCGAACCCAGGTCCAGTTGGTCATTGTCAGCGCTTGCTTCCACTAGGCTACTGCGCTTTAGTTGTTAAGTATATACAAAGTAATAATAATATGAGAAAATGGATTAATATGCCAGCAAAAATAAAAAAAGGCGTGCGTGTTTGAATCAGCCACAGGGGGAATGACACGTCTCCATCCCTAACCTTCAGCCCTATAATTTTACCTGTGGATTTAGATCCGCGGCTAAATGCGTAGGTCATTCCTAAAACTCATCTCAGGCCATATAAACTCCTCCCAAAACCTTGGTTGCGTTCGTCTTTCTCTTTCGGTCATGCCCATGGCCATCATTGGGGCTAATTTTACCTGTAAGAGAAACGCACAAAAACAAACCACAAAACCCTAGATACGATACTTGGCTTTACAGGTCAGATAAACAAAATTGGGTAATACAGAAAGCTTGGAAATTTGATGAAGATTGTGAATATGCCAATAGTTTGTACAAAAGGTGCAGAAATAAAGATATACGAATTCAAATGTAGAGCGGTTTTCTATGAAACTTACAATGAGTTTGAGCGTGTATGGAGGCTTGCTAGGGATTGGTTCTGACTCAGTGAACCTCCAGCAGTCGATTGGTGTCAAGCTTTGCTTCTGAAAACGCCTCCAAGTGTGATTTTGGTTTTGCACTTTTTACCACTTTTTTCAAGTTTTGTTTGGTTGGTTCTTGCAGCCTCTAGCCTTGTTTTCGTGCCCTCTAGCCTCCTTATTTAATGTGGAATGCATTAGGTTAACAATTGTGCTTTGAATCTTTCCACATCAATGCCATGAGATTTGATTTGATTCACCATTACTAAACCTTCCAAAATTGTCAAAACTCAATCTTTTTGCACATGGAATGCTTGATACGAGTTTGATACATTTGATGATGATGATTCAGTCCTGAAATAGCCAAAAAGATATCAAGTAATCAATATTTGGATTTTATATGATTTAATTTGATTTAAAATGAAATAATTCAATAAAAAATCAAATAAAATAATAAAATTGATAAATGGACACAAGGATGAAGCTAGGACACGCGTGCAATGTGGCAAGTTCAAATCAAGTGTAAAAGAATGGGCCCATTTGACAAAATTTGAAGTTTTTGGGATAGTTGACTTTTGACAATTTTGCAAAAATACCCAACTGCAACAATGCATAACTTCTTCAATTTTGAACTTTTGGAAGTGTTCTTGGACTTTTTAGAAATCTTGAGATGTCCTATAACCAACCATTTTTGTCTCATCTCATTTTGATATTCCATTATTAAGTTATAAGCTTTGGCAAAAAAGGTGTTTTTGTTGACTTTCAAAAATGACCTATAATGTCCAAATTTATAACTTCTTGTGAGTGCATTTTATGATCTTGGGGTATGAATATGGATTGTAGGTAATTTCATCCTCTTCAGAATGAGCTTTGTATGGGTCATTTCTCATAAAGTATGAGAATGTTATGCTTGGTCAAAGTTGAGTTGACTTTTCCTACAAAACCCTAATTTAGCAACTTTTGAGTCTTGATGAATTTTGAGCAATCCTTGATGAATCATGATCAACCCTTGATAAAATGATGAAATATCCTTCAAAATGAGAATGTTGACAAAAAATCTTGAAGTTTGACTATTTGTAGGTCACAGTTGACTTTTGCCCTAACATGGTCGATTTTTGGACCCTTTAAGCAATTGACTGACCAAACTTCCTCTACAAGGCTTGAAATTTGACATGGATGACCTTGAGAACATAATAGGACATTGGGGAGAACTTGAGGTCATTTTGACTCAAGTATCTTGATGCAACACAAAACCCTAATTTGGGGTTGACTGCCTTAGGAGATAGCTTGACTGTCCAACTCTTGAGCAATCTTGAGACACTTGGAGATTTTTCTTGCAATGTTTGGAGAAATATGAGAGGGAAAATTTTGGGGTACAACAATGCATGAAGTCCATTTTGAGCAAAGTTGAATTTTTGGGCTAACGGGCCTATGTTTTTAGGTTCAAACGTGTTCATAACCTTATAAAGGACCCCTAAATACATTCACATATTTTTTATGATTTTTATTTCTTTTATATGGATTTTATTCATTAAAATGCAAATTAAATAAAGTAAAATATGAGAGCATTGGACTTAGGCATGTGGCCTTTTGTTTGATCGAATTGGAGGCCCAAAAAGATCATGACAACTTGCCAAAACTGTGTGAGGCTGATTGGCACAAGATTGAGCTTAAAAAAGAAACTTTTCATGCTAATTCCAAATCAAATATTACACCATGAATTACAAAGATTTTGTCCAATTTTGTTGACCTAATTCTTCTCCTATAAATACACAACGCCTTCAGACCTCAAGAAACACGCATGTTGCCTCCAAGAAGCAACCCTAAAACTCTCAAAATTTTCAAGAAATAGGGCAAACACAAATCCTTATCTCCAGCCTTTATCAATCAATTTCAAGCACTCCATCAGTTTCCTAAGACCTCCAGAAGTCGTTCCCCGTCCTTACTCAAGCTTGAAGTACGCAAGAAATCACCAAGCATGTATCACCATTTTGACAAACTTCCTTGAATTCAAACTTTTAATTCATGCTATTTAAATGAATTTGATACATTCATTCATGTTCATATTGATGTGTGGAATTGTTTTGACGTATTACTTGTAAGGTTTGACGCAGGAATAAATATTTTCCTTTGTTAGGAAATTTGAAATATTTTCTTCGAAACTCACTCTACAAGCATTCTCAGGTCAAGCCAATGCTACCATTGGATTCACAAGAGTCAAATTAGGGGGGTGGGGTTCATCTTGTGTCTCGACTTTACGTGATTTGCAGGTTTGATGTTGAAGCTCACCGGAGAAGATGACCGGAGCTAGGGATCTGGCGCTTCTCTGATCCAGCTGTTTTATTATATAATGTTTAATTTATGTTTGAATAACACAAAACCAGCATAACTTAGATGGTTGGAGACGGAGACCTGTGACACGAGACGGGTGGGTTCGATCCCTATGTTTTGCAAATGTTTTTTACTTTTTTAGGTTTCAATGCAAGATTATTAAAAATGGATTCATTCCTATTCCATATCACAAACAACACCATGGCGCAGTGGATAGAAGGGCATACCTGTGAGGCTGGGGGTGTGGGTTCAATTCCCACGCCATGCATTTGTTTTTTCTTATTTTACTAACCCTATTTTTCACTCTATTTTACTAATTAATTTCTAATTAACCATTAACAAACCTTAAACTTTTTTCCAAAACCATAACAAATTAGGATTAGGGTTTTTTAGTTAGTAATTAATTTTTTGACATATTTTTATTTATTAATTAATTAAGTTAATTATCCTTTTCTTAATATTTAAATTAATTAGAATAATTAGGTTTTTATTAATTAACACTCAAATTATTTTCTACAAAAACACCAAAAATATCTTTTCTAACATATAGAATTTTTTAGGGCATTTATCATTTTTCTAACATTATGTTTCTCATTTTTTGCTATTTAAATTCATAGATCAAGTGTATAGGTCGTACTGTTAATTGTAATAGTGTAGATTTACTTTCCCACAAATTTCTATACTTATGTATCTCCCTCGAAGCCATGTAATAGCGTAGGATTTTACATTATGCACTTTAATTTTTTATAAATAGTTAAATTGTAAGTAATTAGGGTTTGTATGGCAAGACTAATAATTGGACATAGTTAACCCTAATTTTCAAGATAAAATAACTGAAACTAATACACTTTACACACTTCACCTTTAGGGTAACCTCTCTTGTTGCCTTACGAATATTGGTCATGTCCCTCAAAAGTTGGGATACTTTAGCAAAAGACCCTCAATATACAATATCATCATGGCCCCTTTCGAATAAATATCATAATCCCTCAATGACCCTTCGAGTTGCCTACAAAATGATCTATGACCTTGATAACCCTACGAGCAAAATGATGATAGTCCCTTCGATACAATTGCTAAAGTATCCTTGTATGTTGCCTTCGATGACCATATGATGACACCACACTTCTCCCTTCACATCCAATAGATAGAATTACATACCAACTAATGGTATGGATAATACTATCTCTAAAGGAGAAGCAAAATAACAAGAAAGACTTATTAGTGGGTAAGAACTCTTGAATTCTTGCTCACAACATTTTTCATAACTCAAAACACTTTTCACATCACACTTTCAAACAAGATATTTTCAAAAACACTTTGTATACATTCTTAAGGATCGACACAAGGATTATTACAAAGTTAGTCTTACATTAGAATTTCAAAATATTTTCAAACAAATCACACATACACAAAGCAAGTTTTAAAATGAGCTAAGCAATGAAGAGCTTGTAGATAACTATAGATGAAAAGGGTGCTAACACCTTCCCTTTTCATAACTTACCCCGCGAATTCAAAATCTATCAAAGGTCTTTCCTGTTATTTTCACCTTTTCTAATTGTTGGATAAAAGAAAAGTCAGTGACGACTCTTGCTAACCGCAACATTTGCAATAAAACCAAAAGTCAGTTCTCCCACCGTATTACAGGTATTGTACATCCGCCCGAACTTCAACAGGGGTAAACCCGTTCTCTCTTATGTATGGTATGGAAGCAGTGTTCCCCATTGAGGTTGAGATTCCCTCTTTGTGTGAAATAATGGAAACCTAATTGTCAAAGGCTGAATTGATCCATAACATGTTTGACCATTTGAATTTAATTGAAGAAAAGAGAATGACAGATTTGTGCCATGGTCAGTTATATCATAAGAGAATGAAGAAATATTTTGATAAGAAGGTCAAGCCTCGTGAATTCAGAGAAGGTGACCTCGTGCTCAGAAAGATCATATCTTTTAACACTGATTCTAGGGGCAATTAGACTCCCAAGTATGAAGGCCCATATGTTGTCAAGAAAGCCTTCTCTAGAGGGTTATTGATTCTTGAAACTATGGATGGTGAGGAGTTCCCACGTCCTATAAATATTGGTGCAGTCAAGAAATACTTCGCCTAGATAAATAAAAGAACAACTCGCTAATTTGAAAACTTGAAAGGACAGCTTAGGCAAAAAAGAGTGTCCTGGTAGAGTGAAAACCTGAAATGGAGGTCTAGGCAAAAGTTAGAGACAGAAATAGAATAAAATTTTCCTGGTAGGTTGAAAACCCGCAAGGGCAACCTAAGAAAAAGGTAGGGATTTCCTGGTAAGTAATTGTGTTCGATAAGACTTGATCATTGAAGCAACAATCTTCTCAGATTCTCATCACACTTCAACTGAAGCCTCTGCTTAGGAGTTCAAAGTTTTTAGGGAGAATAATGGTCATTGTATTTCAATGTATCTTTTCCTAATATTTATCATTTTCTAAACTTCGTAATCATCCATTGAGTCCCGTCATTCGTGGACTACCATTCTATTAATAAAGTTTGAGCCTTTATCCAATTCTTTGTAGTTCTTATTTTATTTCGTTACTAAAATTTCGTTTGTTATTCATAGTAATTTTCAAAACAAAAAGACTTAATAATAAAAATATTTTGAAAAGAAATTACAAATTACTTTTTACTTCAGATTTTGTGATTCAAGTGGAACAAAAGTAGTGATTCCAAGGATGGACGAACTCTGAAGTTTTGAAAAGATTCCCCAAGAGGTATCCTGGGATTACTCTTGTTGATATGCGCCTGATCCACTTGTATTTTATTCTTGGGATAGTTGGATTTTATACCAATTGACATATGGTGCGATGTTGGGCCTGCAGTCCTATTTTCCCCAATTAAGTCGTGGTTCATATTTTTTCTCCAGGTTGATCATTTGGTTTTTTGGGTTTGCACAATTTGATACCTCTATCCCAGATTCTCCAGTCATGACTTGACATGGATTTTTCCAGTTGAGTAGCCAGACAAGGGCAGTATCTTTTCTAAGAAGTATTGAGACAACTATCAACTTTTTAGGTTTTCTCTTTCCAAGTGTTGATCTTGATTTAAAATCCCCATAATTTTGACTTCTTGTTGTGTTTTTAACTTCTTAGATCCCCAAACGAAGCAAAGATGATGCTTCTCTCTAAAATTTGTTATCCCCATGAAGTTTCATAATTTCTCCCCAGAGAAGTTCGCACATCCATTACTCTTGATATTGAAGATTGTATTTGGGCTTCCCTCGATGATGTCGCATTGTTTTCCCTAGTGAAGTCAGTATGTAATCACCAGTCGAAGTATAGACAATGTGGTTTTGTCTTCCTTAGTGATGTATGTATGTTATTCCCTGGTGAAACCAGGAGGATGGTGTTATATCCCTACAACTGTAGTGGTTTATCGCTATCAAATTATGTCATGTTTGTTTACAAGCCATATTTCTTCCCAGTTGAGTAGATTCGTGAAGTAGGAATTTGTTTCCTCAGTTGGTGCTTACTCTCTTATGGAATCTTCATCCTGGATGTGATTTAGCTGATTGTTGTCTTTACCCAAGTTGGCTTTCTCTAGTTATTTCCAGTGTTATATATTTGTTTTATCAGAATAAACATGATAACATTCATACATTAGTACATACATCATGCATATTTGAATCAAAATTCATCGCTCATTTGCATTCATTGATGTTTTTGTTGGCATATTTTCCTCTTTGTAGAGTTATGTTACCCTTTCTCAAATAGATTGTCAACCTTTAGCAGAAAGTGTATATTCTTTCAATTTCTCCACAAAGTTATATATCGTGGAAGAATTTTGCTTTAGCCTTCCTACCCAGTTCATTATCTAGATGGAATGTGATACCCATTTGAGCTTATTCCTCGTATGGAGGTGTCTTGGTTGATGATTTCACAGAGGTCTGTTCCTGGTTTGAATTAATGGTCCCCGAAAACAATATTATTTTGATTTTTGTAGGCTCTGAGCCCTGGACTGAGAATGTGAATTTATTTTGCACTTGAAGACTTTATCACCTCACAGAAATGTATTGGCATGTCCCCAAAAAGTCAAATTCATTTCCCAGCAGCGTTATCGCAATGCTCTTTGTAAACAGCAAGTGGCAGGTCTCTTTATTTGAGAAACATGTTCTTCCCTAATAAGTCTATTAATGCCAGATAAGATTTGTACTCCAATGGATGGTAGTCTCTTCATTAAGGGATATAGTTCATTGTTGAGATTTATACTCTAATGGATGGTAGTCTCTTCATTAAGGGAGATAGTTCGTTGTCGAGATTTATACTCTGATGGATGGTAGTCTCTTCATTAGGGAGATAGTTTGTTGTCAAGATTTGTACTCTGATGGATGGCTGTCTCTTCATTAAGGGATATAGTTCGTTGTTGAGGTTTAACTCCGATGGATGGTAGTCTCTTCATTAAGGGAGATAGTTTGTTGTTGAGGTTTTACTCTAATGGATGGTAGTCTCTTTATTAAGGGAGATAGTTCGTTGTTTAGATTTGTACTCCGATGGATGGTAGTCTCTTTATAAAGGGAGATAGTTTGTTGTCGAGATTTGTACTCTGATGGATAGTAGTCTCTTCATTAAGGGAGATAGTTCATTGTTGAGATTTGTTCTCTGATGGTTGGTAGTCTCTTCATTAAGAGAGATGATTCGTTGTTGAGGTTTTAATCCGATGGATGGTAGTCTCTTCATTAAGAGAGATAGTTTGTTGTTGAGGTTTTACTCTGATGGATGGTAGTCTCTTCATTAAGGAAGATAGTTCATTATTGAGGTTTTACTCCGATGGATGGTAGTCCCTCATATGCTAAATTCCTTAAAAACATCCTAACCAACAAACGAAGACTTGATGATCCCAAACCCTTAGAATGCAATTCTATCTCTGAAAACAGATTTGCCAAGAAAGAGAAAGACCCTGGAAACTTTTCCATACCTTGTATATTGGGGGACCATGTGATTGACAAGGCATTTCTGGATTTAGGAGCTAGCGTTAGCCTAATGCCTCTGGCAGTTTGTGAAAGAATGAACTTAGGAGAATTGTAACCTACTAAGATGTCTCTTCAATTAGCCGATAGATCTGTCAAATATTCCATTGGTATATTAGAAGACATCCGAGTTAGAATCAGACAGTTATATATCCCTACCGACTTTTTTGTCATGGACATCAAAGAAGATGACGATATCCCAATCCTCCTAGGAAGACCCTTCTTATCTACAGTCGGAGCCATAATAGATGTCAAGAGAGGAAAACTGACCTTTGAAGTAGGCAATGAAAAGATAAAGTTTATACTTTTAAAGTTCCTTATGGCACCAGTAATAGGAGACACATGTTATGCCATAGACATTATTGATGAGTGCGTAAGAGAATTAAACGGGGAAGGACTTATCGAATCAATCAAACTACCTTTGACCACCATATAGGAAGATGATGGATCCGAGAAGATGGAACCTTACATTGATGACAACCTCTATGAATGTTTAGCCCTTACCCCAGATCCTATACCTAGCCCTAAGCAAACCACTTTAGAACTTAAAGAATTACCCAAGAATTTAAGATATGAGTTTCTTGACAAGGAGATGAAGCGCCCAGTTATCATAAGGGCTACATTAAACCAAGTTGAAACAAACCAACTCTTAGAAGTTTTGCGAAAATATCCCTCAGCCTTAGGGTATAACATTTTTTGATCTAAAAGGAATATGTTCGTCTGTATGTATGCATCAGATTTTACTATAGCAAGAATCTAAACACTCTAGAGAGCACCAAAGAAGGATAAACCCTATAATGAGTGATATTGTAAAGAAAGAAGTCCTTAAGTTACTAGAAGTTGGTATCATTTATCAAATCTCAGATAGTAGATGGGTAAGCCCTGTGAATGTTGTTGTACCCCAATTTTTTCCCCTAAGATCCCTTCATCATACCATGTTGATTCACTCACAACAAGATCACACTAGGATTCTTGGTTCCCCTCCCTACTTTGAGTTTTGCTCCTTTTGAGGGATTACCAAGCACCTTGACTTATGTTCCTTTTGTGATCATGAATATTGTTTTGTTTTCTTAATTTAACTAATACAATACAATATTGGCTTGTCTTGCTTGTTATCCATGTAGGTAAGGGCAATGAAATTTAAAAAGTTACTCCATGGGTTCATGAGTTTATTTCCATGCCCTAGTCAATATAGCTTGAGAAGTTTAAAACTCACTATTGGATTGGTTTTGGGAGAATTGGCATGGCAAGTTTGCTTTGGTTCATCACATTTCAAGGTTATTAGATTTGACTCAGAAGTACAAGGGTTTGATTGGAGAAGTTGTCATGTTTGGACAAGGCCTTATTCCTATTGGTCACAAGAGTATATTTATCTCAAAATTCAATATATGGAAGTGTTTTTGGTGGCTATGAGTCTTCATCATCATACTCAACAACTTCTATTCACAAAACAAGAATATTGGTACAAGAAGTTTGTTCAAACTTGTCAAAGTTCCTCAAGGAATTCTCTTGATCTAGAAGCTAGGGTTTTGAACTTCAAAGGAGCATATCTTGCTCACCTATTGGTATTTTTGAGTGATTCCAAATACATCATTCTCTTGAAAGGGTTATCAATAAATCACTTCAAAAATTCCAAAGATTTTTCATGTGGAAGAAACTTGGTGAAGAAGAAAGATTACAAGTCATCCAGATGAATCCACAATTTTACATAAGTAACTTCAAATGATCATAACTTGGTCAATTTTCATCACCTTGAGTCCATTCTTTTTCCATAATGATCTTGAAGATGTTAAATTTATGCCTTATTTTATGTGAAAAGTTGGAAAATAGATGGAAGTTGCCTTAAATATGCAAAAGATTATAGGTCATTTCATGATTTTTGGCCAACTTCAATAAATCATAACTTGCTCAATTTTTGGATATTTTGAGTGGTTCAAGTTTCAAAATGTCATTCAAGAGATCTACTTCGTTCCATCTTTTTTGGTCAAGATCAAATTCCAAGTGGAAGGCCATGTTTGGATGCAAAAGATTATAGGTGATTTTTGAAGAAGAATTTGAAATATTTCTAAGTATGGAAAGTCAACCTGTGATACGTTGGCGGAACCGACTGTTAAATACTGGTTTGCATTTTGTGTTTTTTGTTTGTAAAATTTTGTGGTAAGCAAAAGTCGCCACCAATTTTTATTTCATCCAACCGGAAAGGAAAAAAGTACAGAAAAAATCCTTTTTCGAGATGTTTCTGAGTACGGGGGGTAGATTATAGAAAGGGAAGGTGTTAGAACCCTTTCTATCCATGGTTTTCCATGGGCTCTTAGGTACTTGCTCATCTTTTAAAAATTGCTTGTGTATGTGCTTTGTTTTGAAAATGTTTTACTTCGTGATAACCCTTATATCAGTCCTGAAGACTGTGACGAAGTTGTTTTGAAAATTTGTTTGAAAAGTGTAAGTGTGAAAAGTTTTGATTTGAGCAAGTACCTACTAGCATCTACCTACTTGAAAAAAAAAAGATCGTTTCTATTCTTGTGTCCTTTAGACAGCGCTATCCTACTATTGAGAAATAGGTAGCACCGTCGTTGGAATTGTAAGGGTCAATTCAAAAGGGACATACGATCACTAAAGCAATATTAGGACACCTTAGTAATAACCCTAGAGTCTTAAGATCAAATTCGAGGCAACATTTTCGAGGCAACATTTCTGAGGTAGCATTTCTGAGGCAGCATTCGAGTGGTACGTTTGATCTTTTTTAGACAAAAGGGTAACCACTAAGACATCATATACTTAATGATCGTTTAGCGAAGGAAACCGAAGTATGAGTATACCCTAGGAGTTATATGTGCGAGTGATTTGTTTCTGTTAATTATCTTTGCACATTAGGGTTTTCTAACTGTATTAAATTATCATGCAATCTTGTCATACAATCCTATTACGTACATCTAGACAGTTAAATATTGGCAGAAATTAAGATTCGAGAAAGTAAATCAACGCTATTACAAGGCTTCATGGAGGGCAATTAATTACATAGCCAAAAAGCCCAGGAAAAAGCGATAAATAAAAACCATAGATTGAACTATTACAAACCATGCACAGTTACAACAATTTTGACAAAATAAAATATTATGTGCGCGCTGAATCAAATACGAGATAATTAGGGTTTTGACCCTTGCCTAAACCTAATTGCGATTAATTAAAAAATGTTTTTGTTATGTTTTAAGAAAATAATGGAATTGTTAAATTAAAGGAAAATCCTAAGTCTAATTAATTTTAAATTACGAAAAATAAATTAAATTAATTTTAACCTACGACCTATTTTTGTATTTTATTTATTTGAGACAAAGAGAAAAATAAAATTAAATCAAAAGTTAACCTAATTTCTATTTCTATTTTATTTATGAAAACAAATCATAATTTCCCTAAATTAGACTAAATTAAATTAAATTGATAAAACTCCTTAAAAAAAAGTCTAATTCTAATTTTTGTGAATTATTGATTTTATGATTTTTTATGAAAAAGATTAATTTGTTAATTGAAATTATAAAAGAAATATTAAAAGAATTAAGTAAAACAAAGAAAAGAAATAAGAAAAGAAAGGAATGGGCCTGGTTGCAATGCTGAAAGAGGGGGTGAAAACTGAATTTCTAGGCCCAAAAAGGCTAAGGCCTGTTTGACTTCGTTTGATCCAGTGCATGGGTTGACCCGGGGTGTATGGTAGGCTCTTTGCTATGTGACGTTGGATCCACATGGCTGATGGATCTGATGGTGAAGCACCAGGACATTGGGTAAACGTGTGTTGCTGCAATGCATGAGATCTGCTTGGAATAATCAAGAAAATAACAAAATGCACACGCTTGGGATCGAACCCAGGATGTGTGCATCAAAGGCCTTCGCCCCAGCCATCTGAGCCATGATGTTAACTTGTAAGTGGTATAAACAATGAATATAATATGCAAAAACAAGCTAGTGGGGCCAACCAATGCGCAAAATTCAAACAGGCAAATCAGGGAGCGCCACACATTGTCGTCTTCCTTCCCGCCATCGTTTTAGGTAACAACACCTTTACCTATGGTTGACTTGCTGTAACTACAAACCTGCATTTTTCAAAAACTCTCCACAAGCAATATAAATGAACATGGCTGGTACCAATCAACTCGTCTCATCCTCACGATTCTCATGGTACCAGAATAAGCATCCAATTTCACTTATCCTGCAAAGCCCTAAAACTCAACACGAAACCCTAGCCATGGCTGTTTGTCATACGATCACCAAAAACACAATTGAATATCATGATTATCTTGCAAACATGTTAATGAACAAGAATATGCAGGCAAAATGTGAAAATGGCGTATAAATTGATGAAAACAAAATCGAGTTTGGAAGCCACTTGTGATACCTGTAACTTACAACTCTAGGCGTGAAAAGGCTTGAATTTGATTGGAATATGCTCCTGGAACGTCCAGCAACCTCTTGGAAATGTGAGAAAGGCACGATCCGGTCTCTAATATGGAAATTAGGTTACCTCTTTTCATGAAAATTTTTGAGTTTTGTTTTCTCTTTGCACGACTGCTTCCAACCTCCGTATGCCTTGGTCTTCTTCTGTATATGTAATACAAGCTATTAGGTCAACAAAAACGACCTCAATCTTACTCATCATGGAAATTTGATTTGATCTTTCAATGCATATGATTCCTTTCCAATTTTGCTCAAATTCAATCTTTTTCAAACCAAATTTCCTTTGCACGAGTTGGTCTTCAATTGACAGCATATGAGATCTTTTTTCAATGCACAAATCATCCCTAAAATACAATATATGATTTATTAGGATTTATTTTATTTTATTTGAATTTTAATTGAATAAAAATCAAAATAAATTAAATAAATGAATAAATAAAGCATGGAGGGTCCCATAGGTCGTGGACTATGTTAGTAATGAGATGCAAGCATAAAAAGTTGGGCCCATTTAGCAAAAGATGTAAATTTGAGCATGTTTGACTTTTGGCAATTTTGCAAAAAAGGTCAACTTGGCCAATGCATAACTCTCTCAATTTTGACCCTAGAGAGGTATTCTTGGACTTTTTAGAAAGCCTAGGATGTCCTCTAAGCAACCCTTTTGATCACATCTCAATTGAGTCTTCCATGTTCATGTATGAAGCCTTGACCTAAAAGGTGTTTTTGTTGACTTTTCAAAATAACCTATAATGTCCAAATTCATATCTTCTTGTGAGTGCATATTTTGAACTTGGGAGATGAAGATGAATTGTATGGAATTGCATCCTCTTCAAAATGATCTTTTGATGGGTCATTTTTGATAAAGTATGAGAGAGTTATGTTTGGTCAAAGTTGAGTTGACTTTTCCTACAAAACCCTAATTTAGCAACTTTTGGGCTTTGATGAATTGTGAGCAATCCTTGATGAATCATGATTAACCCTTGATCAAATGATGAATGATACTTCAAAATTAGGATGTTGACCAAAAATCTCGAAGTTTGACTGTATTTGGGCCAGAGTTGACTTTTGACGTAGTAGAGTCGATTTCTAGGTATTTGAGCAATTGACTGAGCAAACTTCCTCTGCAAGGCTTGAAACTTGACATGGATGATCTTGAGAACATATTAGGACAATGTTGATCATTTGAGATCCTTTGGACTCAAGCATTTTGATGGAAAATGAAACCCTAATCTGAGGTAGACTGTCTTAGGAGAGAGTTTGGCTGGTCAACTCTTGGACCTTCTTGAGTAATTTGAGGACCTCACTTGACATGTATTGAGAAATATGAGAGGGAAAATTTTAGAGTACAACAAATGTCCCTGTTCAATCTTATTAAACCTGTGGATGTAGATTGGCTTGTCTGTCTTTCGTGATCTGAAGGTGGAAGATGATTGAACACTAGAGTGCCCAAATATTTGCACTCGCATGAAGTGATACTTGTCTTGCGATATTGGGAATGGGCTTATAGATGACATTAGGAAGTCAATGACGGAATATGGGCTTAAACAATGCCATCCGAGGGGGTGTCAATCGCATAAGAGATTCCTTTGCGAGAATCTGTGTACCTGTTATTGAGGAGGACTTCATGGGGGAATACTGGTCTTTATCTTGAGAGAAATAGAGTTTTAGGAGCTTCAGTTGTCCATTATTCTACTGGGAATAATTCCGGTTTGGGAAGCGGAAATGAACTGTGTGTATGGTCGGGGTATATGTTGTACCGCGACTTTCTGGGGAAATGTGAAATCAATTGTGTTTGATCGGGTCCTGGTCTTACAGTGTTGTGGACTGTTGTCTGGGGATAAGAGAGGAAAACCCTGGATAACAAGATTATGAGAAGGAACCTGGATAATAGGGTTACTTCGAGATGAATGCCTGGATGGTAGGGCTTGAGAAGGAACCTAAATAGTAGGGTTACTTCGATATAAAAGCCTGGATAGTAGGGTTATAAGAAGGAACCTGGGTAGTGGGGTTACTTCCATATGAAAGCCTGGATAGTAGGGTTGTGAGAAGGAACCTAGATAGTAGGGTTACTTCGATATGAAAGCCTGGATAGTAGGGCTGTGAGAAGGAACTTGGGTAGTAGGGTTACTTCGATATGAAAGCCTGAATAATAGGGATGTGAGAAGGAACCTGGATAGTAGGGTTACTTCAATATGAAAGCCTAGATAGTAGGGTTGTGAGAAAGAACCTGGATAGTGGGGTTACTTCGATATGAAATCTTGGATAGTAGGGTTGTGAGAAGGAACCTAGATAGTAGGGTTACTTCGATATGAAAGCCTGGATAGTAGGGTTGTGAGAAGGAACCTAGATAGTAGGGTTACTTCGATATAAAAGCCTGGATAGTAGGGCTGTGAGGAGGAACCTGGATAGTAGGGTTACTTCGATATGAAATCCTGGATGGTAGGGCTTGAGAAGGAACCTGGATAGTAGGGTTACTTTGGTCGCACCGACGGTTGATCATGGTCTTGCTGAAAATTATTGATAATAACTGTCTTTCCTGAAAGAAATACAGGGTTAGTTATATGCGATGCATGAGATGCATTGTGATGAGGTTCTCGAAATAACTGAGATTATGTTATATGTAATGTGTGCATATGTCATGATGCATGAACATGAAATGCTGACGTAATAAACTGAGTCCAGGAAAATAAATCCCTGACTGCTGTTTGGAGAGTATAAGAAAAGGTATTCTTGACTGCTGTAAAAACCATAGTTCCTCTATTTCTGTTGGGGGTGGATTACTGTTAATGGTGATGATGAATTCTTTTGGAGATTGAATTTTTGCTTGTGATAAAAATAAACTCTGCTTGGGGAATAATTTACTGACTCACTCGCAACTGCGAACCTCAGCTGGGGAGAGTCATGTCCTGTTCTGGAAAGCTAACACCATTGTCTTTGGATACTTTTTATTCTATGGGGAATACATATACCACTGCTCATATTCTCAAGCTGGCTTTATCCCGGTACCTGATGGGCAGAGTAAATATAGGGTTTGTGTACTTCTTGTTTGTCCCTGTTCCTGGAATTACGAGTAATCGTCTTTGGTTTCTTATGTAAATTTTTATGAGCAACAATTATTTTCAAATGCATATATCAAAAATGAATTGTTGGACATTCTTGCAAAACAAAACAGAAAAAGAAAAACGATTTGGAATTTCTTGTGAATTGTATTGATTTTTGAATTTGGCCTATAATAGGCGTTTTGTACAAAGAGGCTGACGTCCTAGTAAGAGAACGCCGCTGAAATATAGAAACTACAATTTGTGTCATAGAAAGAAAAAAAACAGCTACGTGAAACAAATCCCATTGAGTTCCAACTCTGCTATTGCCTTTATATCTTCAAGCGTCTCATCACTTTGTTACTTGGTTCAAGATGGATCAAATTGATAGGCTCCGTCTGAGCTTGATAGTTGATAACAAAGTCTGGTTGCGAGGTCATCCAATGAGACATAGTGTTACACTTTGATCCCTAATTTTTTCCTGGACCGCCCTTTCGGATTTTCAGTCTACCGGGATACCCTTTTTTTGCCTAAGCCTCCCTTTCGGATTTTCGACTTGCTGGGTGTACATATTTTTTCATTTTCATCCCTTACTTTTGCCCAAACCCTTTTGGTTTGCCGGGAAGCCCTTATTTTTGCCTAGTCCAGTCAACCTAGCGGGTCTTTGATTATGCGTAGTATCTTTTCACCATGTCTGCATTGACAGGGTGAGGAAGGTCGTCACCATCCATGGTGGTTAGAATCATAGCTCCTCCCGAGAAAATGTTCTTAACCACAAATGGCCCTTCGTACGTAGGGGTCCATTTTCCCCTGGGATCACCTTGCGGTAGTATGATGCGTTTGATCACTAGATCCCCGACTTGATATTCTTGACGTCTGACTTTCTTGTTAAAGGCCTTGATCATTGGCTTTTGATACGTCTGACCATGACAGATAACAGTAAATCTCTTTTCATTGATTAGATTCAGCTGATCAAGTCGGGTTTGGATCCAGTCGTCCTCGTTCAAACCTGCATCATTCATAATCCTGAGAGAGGGTATCTGGACTTCGATGGGTAGGACTACCTCCATGTCGTACACCAAAGAGTAGGGTGTTGCCCCTGTTGACGTCTGTGCTGAGGTACGATACCCATGAAGAGCAAATGGTAACATATCGTGACAGTCTTTGTATGTCACCGTCATCTTCTGCATAATCTTCTTGATGTTCTTGTTAGCGGCTTCAACAACCCCATTCATCTTCGGCCGGTAAGGAGAAGAGTTATGATGCCGTATCTTGAATTGTTTGCAGAGCTCGGTGATCATTGTATTTTTGAGATTTGTACCATTTTCCGTAATGATCCTCACTGGTACACCATATCGACATATCAGATTGTGTCGGATGAACCGCGCCACGATGTTTTTGGTTATTGTAGCAAAGGAAGCTGCCTCAACCCACTTCGTAAAGTAATCAATTGCTACCAGAATGAAATGATGCCCGTTCGACGGGGTAGGTCTGATCCGCCAATCATGTCGATGCCCCACATCGGAAAGTTCTGAGTCGTCAAAACATTCAGGGGAACCAGAGGTACATACACCTTATCAGTATAGACTTAACACTTATGACAGGTTCGAGAGTGTCGATAACAATCAGCTTCCATAGTGGACCAATAATAACCAGCCCATAGGATTTTCTTCGCCATATTATGTCCACTGGAATGAGTTCCGAAGGTACCTTCATGTAACTCTGCCATGATTGTTTCTGCCTCACTCTTGTCTACACACCGCAGTAAGGTTGAATCATGGTTACGCTTATAGAGGATACCATTGCTGATGAAGAATTTCGCCGCGAACCTTCTCAGAAACTTCTTGTCATTAACAGATTCCCCCTCAGGGTACTCTTGAGCCTCAAGATACCTCTTTACCTCGTGAAACCATGGTTTATCTGATACCTCTTCTGTCTCAATGTCACAGCAATGTGCGGGTTCGTCCAACCCCTCGATGGTAATATGGGGAGCTTCATTGTCCCACCTTACTTTGAACATAGAAGACATGGTAGCTAGTGCGTCCGCCAGCTGATTATCCTCTCTTGGGAAGTGTTCAGAGGTTATCTTCTCAAATTGTGGGTGCAACGTCAGTATATATTCTTTGTAAGGAATAAGATTTGGGTGCTTCGTATCCCACTCGCCTTTGATCTGAATTATCACCAGAGCGGAATCACTGAATACACTCAAGGACTTAATCCTCAGGTCAATAGCATCTCGAAGACCCATGATACATGCTTCATACTCCGCCATATTGTTGGTGCAGTTAAAACATAATTGGGCGGTGAACGGATTATGACAACCTTCAGGAGATATAATTACAGTGCTAATGCTGTTACCTAATGCGTTCGAGGCTCCATCAAAATACATGGACCATCGGGATCCCTCCTTGGGTCCTTCATTCAGTCTAGGTTCTTCACAGTCGGTTACCAACATGATATTCTCATCCGGGAACTCGAAATTCATGGACTGGTAGTCATACATGGCCTGATGCGCCAGATGATCCGCCAATACACTCCCCTTGATTGCTTTTTAGGTTGTGTATTGGATATCGTACTCGGTTAGGATCATCTGCCATCTTGCTATCCTTCCGGAGAGAGCGGGCTTCTCGATAATATACTTGATTGGATCCATCTTCGATATCAACAAGGTAGTGTGAGTCAGCATATACTGCCTCAGCCGGCGAGCAGCCCATGCTAAAGTGCAGCAAGTTTTCTCGAGCAATGAGTATCGGGTCTCACAGTTGGTAAACTTTTTGCTAAGGTAGTAAGTAGCATGCTCTTTTCGACCAGACTCGTCATGCTGCCCCAGCACGCACCCCATTGCATTGTCCAGCATTATTAAGTATAATGTCAAGGATCTTCCTTCAACTGGAGGCATCAGAATTAGTGGTTCTTGAAGGTATTCCTTGATTTTTTCGAAAGCGGTCTGACATTCGTCATTCCACTTTACCACTTGATCTTTCTTCAGAAGCTTGAAGATTGGCTCACAAGTTGCAGTCAGATGTGAAATGAATCTGGCAATGTAATTCAGGCGTCCCAAGAAACCTCTAACTTCTTTTTTTGTGCGGGGAACCGACATCTCTTGTATGGCTTTTACCTTTTCAGGGTCCACCTGAATACCTTTGTCACTGACTACGAAACCCAGAAGCTTACCAGACCTTACCCCAAAGGTACACTTGTTCGGATTCAACCTTAACTTGTACGTCTTCAACTTGTCAAAAAGTTTCTGGAGATAATCAAGGTGCTCTTCCTCGGTCTAGGACCTGACTATCATGTCATCAACATAAACCTCGATCTCATGGTGAATCATATCGTGGAACAAAGCGACCATGGCACGTTGATAAGTTGCTCTAGCATTCTTCAATAAAAAAGGCATTACCTTGTAACAGAAGGTGACCCACTGCGTAATAAAGGTTGTCTTCTCCATGTCTTCAGGAGCCATCTTGATCTGGTTGTATCCAGAAAAACCATCCATGAAGGAGAAGATCTTATGTTGCGCGGTATTGTCGATCAAAACATCAATGTGAGGAAGCGGGAAGTTATCCTTGGGGCTTGCCCTGTTCAGATCTCTATAGTCCACACACATCCGTACCTTACCGTCCTTCTTAGGTACTTTAACAACGTTGGCAACCTACTGTGGATAGGAAGTGACAGCTAAGAATCCTGCATCGAACTGTTTCATGACCTCTGCCTTAATTTTCTCAGACATTTTGGGGCGCATACGGCGAACCTTCTGCTTTACCGAAGGACAACCTTCTTTAGTTTGTAGTCGATGTACCACAATATCAATGTCCAAACCAGGCATATCTTCATAGGACCAGGAGAAGATCTCAACGTAGTCGTGTAGCATCTGTATTAACTATTGTTTGACACTAGACTCCAGATTCGCACCTATCTTGACCTCTTTCTTGTCTTCCTCTGTACCCAAATTCACTGATTCAACTGGCTCTTCATGAGGCTGTATGGCTTTTTCTTCCTGCTGTAATAGTCTAGCAAGTTCTCCAGGAACCTCACAATCATCCTCACCTTCGTCCTCAGCTTGGTTGATCAGATTTTCGAAGTCATAACTGGAAGTAGCAGAACTGTTATCAATGGGATCCAAAATGGATATGGATCTGCATTATGATACGTGAGTGTGTGTAAGAGAATAACTGTTTTGATAAAGTGAGAGACAGAAAAGAAAAACAAGGATCGCAAAATTTGTAATTCAAGGAACACCCAATGCTTTATTAATGATATATGAAATGACAAATAGTAAGCCCTCACAAGCAAAGCCAAGGTGCCTCGGGCAAGGCACTGGGCCGTAAAGTTTCAAACTGTTTATTACAAATCTTAAAAACAAAAGTCAATTACTGCGGAATAAAAGAAACAGGTATGAAGTCCTTTGTCGTCCAATTATTCGGTCCACCATTGGTTGTTGGGTAGATCCAGCTGTCGATGTCTGAATCCTCTTCATTATCCTCAATTGCATTAACTCCCCGATTGCTGATGTGTAGAAGAGGTCTTCCAATCCGTGCGTGCCTAACAGCCCTTTGAGCCCCTATAGTAAAGCCCAGACCAAAATTTTCAGTTTTGTGAGTGAAATCATGGAGTTGACCCCAATTGGTACACCCACCTTCTTCAATTATAGCTCTGGCATCTTTGAGAGAAGTCGTCTTCAATGGAGGTTTGTTGGTAGTAACTTCAGTTGATGCCGAGAGCTGCGGGACCTGTTTTAAATTTTGACAAGGCGTTTCTATGAATTCCCCATCCATATCCACGTAGCGGAAGGAATTGAGATGACTCACCATATACTCCTCTTCACCTTGTACTGTGACAATCTTCCCCTTCCCCGAATATTTTAGCATTTGATGGAGCGTGGAAGTAACTTCCCCAGCCTTATGAATCCAAGGGCGACCCAGCAAGCAAGAATATGATGGTTTGATATCCATTACATAGAAGGTGGACCCAAAGGTCTGAGAACCCACCTTGACAGGGATGTCCACCTCCCTGTGTACCATCCTTTTTGACCCATCAAAAGCCCTTACCATAATGTTACTCGGCTTTAGAATCAAACCTTCACAATCCAGACGGTCTAGCGCTTTCTTCGGTAGAACATTCAGTGAGGACCCGGTATCTACTAGCACATGATCCATAGTGGTGCCCCTGCACTCGATCGATACATGCAAAGCATCATTATGATTTCTCCCCTTAGCAGTCAGATCCGCATCTAAAAACCCTAGCCCATTGTCAGCAGTCAGGCTAGCCATACAATCTTTGAAATGATCTGCAGAAGTTTCCTGCGGCACATGTGCAGTCTTGAGAAACACGATTAAATCCTTCGCATGGGCTTCAGAACACAACAACAGAGACAATATGGAGATCTTTAATGGGGTCTGCCTCAGCTGCTCGACTATGTTGTAGTCGCTCTTCTTGATAATTTTCAATATTTCCTCTATTTCTTGTTTAGAGGTTTCCACGATGATTTCTTAGGTGCCTCCATCCGGGAAGGCTCACCTATGATTTCTTTACCCCGAGTCTCAGATGGCTCGGTGAAAGGGGTGATAACTGGAGTAGGAACTGGGACAGTAGTTGATGTACTAGCCGATGGAATGACAACAGGTTTGTGGATAGTCGGAGGGGAAACCTCAGGAGAAAAAAGTCTTCCACTTCTGGTGACCTTGCTAGCCCCAACAATATTACTGATATTCATATCAGTTTCTTCAACCCTCAGATCTTGTTTAACACCATGGTAATATACATCAGCACTGTAGTGCCATGGGATAGCCTTATCTGAGATATATGGGATGGGACCAGGAGCGGTGATTATTAATGGAGCAATTCTTGTAACGGGTGTAACCCTAACAGGTTTTCTCGAGGAAACCTTGGAAGGATTGGCGGAAATGGTGATAATGGCAACATCTTCAAACAGAATCATAGTCTTCTCAAACAAAATTTATTTATTATCCATCAGGCGTTGAACACCTAACTTCAATAAACAACAACCGGAAGGCAGAATTGAACACATGTGGAAACCTTTACCACAGCCCGGAAATAAACCATCCAACAACAAGTTCTTCTTAACCGTCATCAAAGGAGTAGAGATTTCTTCCACAGAGGTTACAAACGAATCGGTGTCCACAACATTGACTCCATGACCATGTTTGGGCATGGGGGCAGTTATGACGTTTGGCTTTTCCGGAGCATCAAACTCTATCTCTTTAGCTTCCAGCAAATCTTGCACTTTATTCCTCAGAGGCCAACAATCGTTTGTGTCATGGCCAAGACTTTCTTAATGGTAGGAGCAACACACGTTGGGATTGTATCTAGGAGAAGCAGTGTTTGGGTTCTTGGGAGCCTCTTTCAAAGCTGCCAAGTTGGATTTTAACAGATGAGGCAGAACTTCAGCCAGAGTCATGTTGATGCGGGTAAACTGTCGTTGTGGTCTTTCCACCCTTTGTTGATTGTTGCGTTGTGGAGCAACCGCGAGTCTTGGTATCACTACAGTGTTTACCGCTTGACGGTGTTCAGGTCTGCTTTGGCCCCTCGGGCCGTAGACTGCACTAGCTTCCTTCTTACCGGTGAAAGGCTTCTTTGCTGCACTGGACAAAGCATCCTTCTGTATCTTACCACTTCGGATACCAGCTTCCACTATCTCTCCAGTCAAAATTAACTCAGTAAACCCAGATGACGAACTGCCGATCAAGTGATTGAAAAATGGACCAGATATCATCCCTAGAAACATGTCAACCAACTCCCTATCAGACAAAGGGGGTTGGACTCTTCCAACCAAGTCTCTCCACTTTTGAGAATAGTCCTTAAAACCTTCACCTGCATCCATGGACATACCCTGAAGCTTAGTACGAGTGAGAGCAAGGTTGGCGTTGTACTGGTACTACTTATAGAAAGCAGCAGCAAGGTCCTCCCAGTTTCGGACACTGGCTTCTTCCAACTGGTAGAACCATTCAAGCTGAGTCCCTGATAGACTATCTTGAAAGAAATGCACCCACAAATTTCTATCAGCGGGGTTGGATCTTTCGGACATACGAGCGAAGATGGAGTTTTGGGTAGGAAACTCCATCATACTTAGCAAAAACTGGAGCTTTGAACTTATGAGGGATCACCACTCCCGATACCAGTCCCAGTTATCCGAAATCCAAACTAGGGATCTTCTGAATCTCTATAGCACTCGTACGGTCTTCTAGATGCTTGTACCTATCCTCGGCGGGAGGGTATTGCTCATCGTCGTAATCTGTATCATTATCAGAAACTGCAGGACTAGGGACCTTTTCTCTTTCTTGGTTCTCCCCGTCCTTGGATGAGGAGGTTAGATCAGTTGATTATCTTATCCTTTCTCCGAATCTTTTACCCATGTTCAGAATACTGACCTTATTCTTTTACTTCTTCTCTTTCAGAATAAGGGTCTTCAGATCCTCTTGCCCTTTAGCCAGACTTAGGAACATCTGTTGGATTTGGGTGTTCTGTGCCTAAAGATCTTTGATGGCTTGATCAGAAGACATAACTGTTGAAATAAACAGCGAAGAAGATGAGAAACTTGTAAGGTTACCTGTAATGATGTGCATGATAATGCGATGTGCATGCAACGATTCCAAAGACTTTGGGCGATTTAAATTTGTAAACCAAAAATGAACAAAACTTTATTAGATTAACTATGAAAGGTTCAACAATGCCCTTAAGGAATTACAAAGAAGTAAATAAAATAAGATCTAAGACTAGAAAAAGTAAAATCAAAAGTCCCATGGACACTTCCTCTTTGTGCCGATGTAGTCATTGATCACTCTTTCTTCCTCGAGCTGCCTGGTGAGCTTCAAAATCTTCCTTTCTTGTTCATGGTACTTTTCCCGCTCATTCTTCAGCTGAATCCAAGACCTCTGCAGCTCCCCAGAGTCAGTGGGCATGTAAGGATAGAGAACCGTGTAAGGAATTCCCTCTTCATTAGTGGGCTCCATAATTACTGGTAACACGGCCTCATAGAGCATCCCAAGCTTTTGGGTACGAGCTCGGACCCACTGGAGATAAGGCTGCACAGGAAAGGAAGTCTTTGGTCCCAACTCTTGAGGGTCAGATCTATTCACCATGCCCCAAGCTCGTATAAACCTCCGGCGGTTCTCCTTAACATCTTCCTTATAGTCAAATACAATGTCCTCAAGAAGTAACTCGTGGGGACCATCTCTCCGAGCACGACCAAATTGTCGCAAAGCTAGACAAGGATTGTAAGTTATACCCCCTATGATTCCAAGAAATGGGACATTAGGGTATCCCCCATAACGGTCAATAACAGCAATGTCTTCCATAGCCCGGGAACACCAAAGGATATATGTATGAGCAAGTGACATTATCCTGTAGGACCAACTCACACCTTCTTCGTTCTTCAACACAGACTTAGGGAGGTGAGAAATAAACCACCTAGACAGCAACGACATGCAACTCATGAGAGTACCTCTCCTTCTCACAGTACGGGTGTGGAGAGCATGCACGATATCTCCCAGCAAGGTAGGCACAGGATTGTGAGAAAGGAAAATCTTGACAGCATTCACATCTACAAAGGAATCCGAATTCGGGAAGAGAACCAAACCATAGATAAGGAGAGCTAAGACATCTTCAAAAGCCTGAAAATCCAGATTATCCCAGAATAACTGAGCGTGGTCTATCATAAATTTGGCTAGAAAACCTCTGACCCCGCTTCGTGTTTCCCAATTGGATACTACATCAGCCCGTTTCAAATGCAGAGCTGAGGCAATGTCTTCTGTTCTAGGAACTTCTTCCATACCTGTGAAGGGTACTTGTTCAAGAATGGATATGCCCAATAGGTGAGAGAACTCTTCCAAGGTGGGAACCAACTGGTAATCTGGAAAGGTGAAGCAATGATGCACAGGATCAAAGAACTGAAATAGTACGCTCATCATCTGCTCATCAAGATTTGAAGTAACCAAGCTGAGAAGTTGAACGTGTCTCTTAATGAACATAGAAGTCTCAGAAACTCTTGAGGCTAGCTCTTTAAGTTGGGCGGGTATTTGCAAAAAGTTGACTCGGATGGTATTTCTATGCACGCAAGCCATGATCTGCAAAACAAATATAAATTCCCTCGGTCTTTGAAATGGTTAGTATAATGAAGTATGAATGCCATGTTATGATGCATGATGTCATGGTAAACCACAGGTATAGCAAACATAGATATTGCAAACACAGTCAAACCATACAAAGCCATTAGGTTTAAGACTTGCATGAGGTCAAAGGTAGTACCCTCTTGAAGTTAAGTTGGTTTCAACCTGTCCTAGAAAAAGTAACCGGGTTCTAGAGGATCTCAATATCATTGACCATCCTCCATTGGTCATGGTTTCAGCTCACACAATCTTTTCTTGTGGTCGGAACTATCTCGAGAGTATGGTCTCAATGAGTGTAGCATCGAGTATCAACCAGTTCCCAACTTTAAACTGAGGTCGGCTATCTCACTACTTTCTAATGGCCAAGTTGGTCGATTAAAGGTTCTAAGGTCAGTTGATGCTTAACGACACCACACAGCGGCCCCGTATTCTCCTCATTTCTCCATAAGGGATACCGGTACCAACCAATGTGCCACATCAATGTAGCTACTGCTTCAACCGTATCGGTCTACGTCGTACAGTTCCCTCATAGTCTATTGCTACTTACCTAAAAGGTGACCCCAGATCCGGGTTAGGATCTATAGTAACTCCCAAACAAAAACCCTTAAAAGTAAAGCAATCAAAGCAATCAAGAGAAGCAATTATGATGAACTAGATCCTAAGGTATACCCCACTTATTATTATTCCCCAGCAGAGTCGCCAGTTCGGTGATACGGTGGCAGAACTGACTATTAAATACTGGTTTGCATTTTGCGTTTTTTGTTTGCAAAATGTCGTGGTAAGCAAGAGTCGCCACCGACTTTTATTTCATCCAACCGGAAAGGAAAAAAGTACAGAAAAAAATCCTTTTTCGAGATGTTTCTGAGTACGGAGGGTAGATTATAGAAAGAGAAGGTGTTAGCACCCTTTCTATCCATGGTTTTCCATGGGGTTTTAGGTACTTGCTCATCTTTTAAAAATTTCTTGTGTATGTGCTTTGTTTTGAAATTGTTTTACTTCGTGATAACCCTTGTATCAGTCCTCAAGAGTGTGACGAACTTGTTTTGAAAATTTGTTTGAAAAGTATAAGTGTGAAAAGTTTTGATTTGAGTAAGTACCTACTAGTATCTACCTACTCGAAAAAAAAGATCATTTCTATTCTTGTGTCCTTTAGACAGCGCTATCCTACTATTGAGAAATAGGTAGCACCATCGTTGGAATTATAAGGGTCAATTCAAAAGGGACATACGATCACTAAAGCAATATTAGGACACCTTAGTAATAACCCTAGAGTCTTAAGATCATATTCGAGGCAACATTTTCTTGGAAACATTTCCAAGGTAACATTTTCGAGGCAACATTCGAATGGGACGTTTGATCTTTTTTAGACAGAAGGGTGACCACTAAGACATCCTATACTTAATGATCGTTTACCGAAGGCAACCGAAGTGTGAGTATACCCTAGGAGTGATATGTGCGAGTGATTTGTTTCGGTTATTTATCTTTGCACATTAGGGTTTTCTAACTGTATTAAATTATCATGCAATCTTGTCATACAATCCTATTAACATACATCTAGACAGTTAAATATTGGCAGAAATTAAGATGAGAAAAAGTAAATCTACGCTATTACAAGGCTTCGGGGAGGGAAATTAATTACATATCCATAAAACCCAGGAAAAAGCGATAAATAAAAACCCTAGATTCAACTATTACAAACCATGCACAATTACAACAATTTTTGACAAAATAAAATATTATGCGCGCGATGAATCGAATACGAGATAATTAGGGTTTTGACCCTTGCCTAAATCTAATTCGATTAATTAAAAAATGTTTTTGTTATGTTTTAAGAAAATAATGGAATTTTTAAATTAAAGGAAAATCCTAAGTCTAATTTATTTTAAATTACGAAAAATAAATTAAATTAATTTTAATCTACGGCCTATTTTTGTATTATATTTATTTGAGACAAAGAGCAAAATAAAATTAAATCAAAAGTTAACCTAATTTCTATTTTTATTTTATTTATGAAAACAAATCATAATTTCCCTAAATTAGACTAAATTAAATTAAATTGATAAAACTCCTTAAAAAAGTCTAATTCTAATTTTTATGAATTATTGATTTTATGATTTTTTATGAAAAATATTAATTTGTTAATCGAAATGATTAAAGAAATATTAAAAGAATTAAATAAAACAAAGAAAAGAAATAAGAAAAGAAAGGAATGGGCCTGGTTGCAATACTAAAAGAGGGGGTGAAAACTGAATTTCTGGGCCTAAAAAGGCTAAGGCCTGTTTGACTTCATTTGATCCAGTGCATGGGTTGACCTGGGGTGTATGGTAGGCTCTTCGCTATGTGACGTTGGATCCACATGACTGATGGATCTGATGGTGAAGCACCAGGACATTGGGTAAACATGTGCTGCTGCAATGCATGAGATCTGCTTGGAATAATCAAGAAAATAACAAAATGCACACGCTTAGGATCGAACCCAGGATGTGTGCATCAAAGGCCTTCGCCCCAGCCATCTGAGCCATGATGTTAACTTGTAAGTGGTATAAACAATGAATATAATATGCAAAAACAAGTTAGTGGGGCCAACCAATGCGCGAAATTCAAACAGGCAAATTAGGGAGCGCCACACATTGTTGTCTTCCTTCCCGCTGTCGTTTTAGGTAACAACACCTTTACCTACGGTTGACCTACTGTAACTGCAAACCTGCATTTTTCAAAAACTCTCCACAAGCAATATAAATGAACATGGTTGGTACCAATCAACTCGTCTCATCCTCACAAGTCTCATGGTACCAGAATCAGCATCCAATTTCACTTATCCTGCAAAGCCCTAAAACTCAACACGAAACCCTAGCCATGGCAGTTTGTCATACGATCACCAAAAAGACAATTAAATATGCTGATTAGCTTGCGAACATGTTAATGAACAAGAATATGCAGGCAAAATGTGCAAATGGTGTATAAATTGATGAAAATGAAAATGAGTTTGGAAGCCACCTGTGATACCTGTAACTTACAACTCTAGGCGTGAAAAGGCTTGAATTTGATTGGAATATGCTCCTGGAACGTCCAACAACCTCTTGGCAATGTGAGAAAGGCACGATCCAGTCTCTAATATGGAAATTATATTACCACTTTTCTTGAAATTTTTTGAGTTTTGTTTTCTCTTTGCACGACTGCTTCCAACCTCCCTATTCCTTGGTCTCCTTCTGTATATGTAATGCAAGCTATTAGGTCAACAAAAACGACCTCAATCTTAATCATCATGGAGATTTGATTTGATCTTTCAATTCATATGATTCCTTTCTAATTTTGCTCAAATCCAATCTTTTTCAAACCAAATTGCCTTTGCATGAGTTGATCTTCAATTGACAGCATATGAGATCTTTTCTCAATGCACAAATCATCCCTAAAGTACAATATATGACTTATTAGGATTTATTTGCTTTTATTTGAATTTTAAATGAATAAAAATCAAAATAAATTAAATAAATGAATAAATAAAGCATTGAGGGTCCCATAGGTCGTGGACTATGTTAGGAATGAGATGCAAGCATAAAAAGTTGGGCCCATTTAGCAAAAGATGCAAATTTGAGCATGTTTGACTTTTGGCAATTTTGCAAAAAAGGTCAACTTGGCCAATGCATAACTCTATCAATTTTGAACCTAGAGAGGTGCTCTTGGACTTTTTAGAAAGCCTAGTATGTCCTCTAAGCAAACCTTTTGGTCTAATCTCAATTGAGTCTTCCATGTTCATGTATGAAGCCTTGATCCAAAAGGTGTTTTTGTTGACTTTTCAAAATGACCTATAATGTCCAAATTCATATCTTCTTGTGAGTGCATATTTTGAACTTGGGAGATGAAGATGAATTGTACGGAATTTCATCCTCTTAAAAATGAGCTTTGAATGGGTAAATTTTGATAAAGTATGAGAAAGTGATGTTTGGTCAAAGTTTAGTTGACTTTTCCTTCAAAACCCTAATTTAGCAACTTTTGGGCTTTGATGAATTGTGAGCAATCCTTGATGAATCATGATCAACCCTTGATCAAATGATGAATGATACTTAAAAATGAGGATGTTGACAAAAAATCTTTAAGTTTGACTTTATGTGGGCCACAATTGACTTTTGAACTAGCACAGTCGATTTTTAGGTATTTGAGCAGTTGACTGAGTAAACTTCCTCTGTAAGGCTTTAAACTTGACATGGATGATCTTGAGAACATATTAGGACAATGGTGAGCATTTGAGATCCTTTGGACTCAAGCATTTTGATGAAAAATGAAACCCTAATCTGAGATAGACTGTCTTAGGAGAGAGTTTGTCTGGTCAACTCTTGGACCTTCTTGAGTAATTTGAGGACCTCACTTGACATGTATTGAGAAATATGAGAGGGCTAATTTGGGGTACAATACAACCCTTTTTCTTCAACTTTGACTCAATTCTACTTTCATCTCAAGCATCCATTTAACTCCATTCTTTTTCCATTGCAAAGCTTGTAACCACATTTTTCCAAAGCATCAAGAATCATGCCTTGAGACCCCTTGAGCAGAGAATGCCATAGTTTCAAAAATGGTAACTTGGAATTGAAGTTTCCTTGCAAGTCAGAATTTAAATTTCATGTTACAACCTCTAAACCTCAAATTAACACGCGTTTTGGGTCTAAACATGATTAGCCAACTTTCCCAAGTGGATTAGTGCATCAAAATGCAAGAATTGGATGAGTTTTGATGAAGTTTGGATCACACTTCACTCGTGCATCAGGTTTGCACGAATTCCCTCCAAAACGCATCATTTACTCTTCCTTTTGATCCCATTCGCTTCTCCTATAAATACATGAACCATCCCATTCAATTTCCCAAGCTTGGATAACCAGAATCACCCTGCCAAACTTGCTCCATAACTCAATTTTCTGTAACTTCAAAATCCATTCTCGAGCCTTTTTCAATCCAATTTTTCCATTAATTCACCTTCCTTGATCTTCCCTGAAGCTAACCACATAATTAGATTCAAGAATCATGCCCTATATTGCTCCATAGAAGTCCAGTTTCAAAGCTCTACAACTCAACTTCAATAGGTAGATTTCTTCATCAATTCTTCAAAACTCTGATATCATTGTGTTGCTCTCATTGCCTTGGTTCTAGTCGCAACACTTACCTTTTACTGGAAACACATTTTGACCATGAAATTTCAAATCCCTTTTCAAAACTTTCCTTCCAAATTGCTTGAGCTACAGTTTATATAAATTTGGCGCGAGGGTGTGGTTGTCTTCATCTTGAAGAGATGAAGCGAATGGCATATGTCTGAGCTTCTAATTTTACAGTTTGAGAGACCTGCAATTCGTGATGGCTGGAGGTTGAAGATGACCAACGTGTCATCTTCCAACCAATGAAGGCGCGCCATCTATATTTTTCAAATCTGATTTAATTAATGATTATGTACGTTATTCACTAATGACCATGATATGCACAGCGCGCCAGATCCCTTGGATTTGATTACTAACGCGTTTTGACTCTCATCCAATGGTCTACATATTTTACTTTTATTTTCTTTTTCTGAATTTTATATTTTAATTGTTTTAAATTTCAAAAAAATCATAGAAAATTCATTTTTAGTCCAAAAAATCTGAAAAAATTATGAAAAATATTTTTGATTATTCTCTTTCTGATTTTTACTTTTTCAAAATTTAATTTTATGTTTTGGTATTTTTTATAAATTTCACACTTATTTGATTTGTTTTAAATGTTTAAAAATATTTTTATACATTTTAAAATTCTAAAAAAATTATGGAATGATCCAATGATATTGTGACAAATATTAGTGACCTTGTTTTATTTTTGTTTCTGACTTTACTATTTTTCACCATTTTTTGTTTATTTTACCCATTTATTTTAATTTTAAAAATAGTTTCTGACTTTAAAAAATTACCAAAAAAATTGTAAATTATTTGAGCCTTTTTCTTATTTTTCTATGGTCTTACTTTTTATTTCTTGATTAATTTGAATATAGTTGATATTTTTCTCATTATTTTCTATTTTTAAAACATTTTTAAAATTCTTTTTTGTGTATGTTAAGTGTGATATTATTTTGTGATTATTTTCTGGCTGATCTTGGGTTATATTTTGAATCATGAACTTTATTAATATCATTGGATCCATGGTGTTGAGTTTAACTCCATAAAAATGGATGAATGATTTTAATAATAGTTTGATTAAAATTTAATTCAAATGTGGTTTGAATATTTTTTTTCCCAATCCCTCTTTATCTCAACCCTTCTTATTGCACTAGATGTTTTTGAAGCATGATCTGTATATCATGTCTCAAAACAAATGGTGCTTAGATTGCTATTGACCTGCCTCAAAATAGGTGCGACTTCTATATAAGTCCATTTACGATTGCTTAACATAGCGCTAAATTTTGTCCTGATTCGAATAAATGATCATTCGTGGCCCAAACTTATGATTGCAAGCCCAAGTATGTTAATTTGATCTCTTTGATCCAATAACCTTGAGATTCATTGTGTGGAGGCTTTGGTTCTACCAATCCTCTAATGGATCTACAACTTATTTGGTCAACGCGGATCACTTAAACACTGTTGATCATTAAATGGTACTTATGAGAATTCCAATTGGATTATATACTTGACAAAAAGCAAATGCAACTTGTTGTGTGGAGGCTTTGGTTCTACCAATCCTCTAATGAGTTCCAAATGCAAGCTTCAAGATGGTCAACCAACTAACCACTAATTATTGACTTGTTTTACCTTATGCTTTTATTCTTTTTTATGCTTTATGTACTATTTACTTTTAGCATTTACATTTCATGCCATTTTCATCTTTGCTCATTTGAGCATTTATTTTCTTGCCATTTTTACTTTGCTCACTTGAGCTTTTCTTTTCCTTTCTTAAGATACTTAATAATCAACATAAACCCTAAAAATATTTAATGGTACTTGGACTATTTGGTTACTATCCTTGGCATTATGGAGCATGGGACTTTTTCTTGGGCTTAGGATCAAAAACCTTGGCCTATCTTGGAGACCTTGTGATCTTATCTAATTATTTTGTCTGGAGTTCTTGAGGTTTACCTCAAGACATTAGGTTTCTTGTTTGTTTTTGTGTGCAGGTTTTTGTGATTACATTCTCTGTTTGTAATCTGGAATTCACCCGTATACAGCCGTTACTCTGTCCAATTTTTGTGAAGACTTAATACACTTGAAGTTTGGTTCTCTCAAGAGGTCTAGTATCTTGGCTTGCTTGGTTTCAATCCAAAGAATGGGAATTCTATCTTGGCTCATAATGTCAAGTATTGGATTTTTGTTGGTTAGATGGTTCTTATCCCTAGCTTTTACATTATTCTTTAGGATAGTCTCTTCTTCTCCTCCCATATTCTTTAATTTCAAAATCTTCTCCCCCCTTTTGAAAATTCTTCTTGTTTTGAAACTTGAACCATTTTCATAATAAACTTGGACTTATGTCCATGAATTTTCAAAACATTTTCATAAATAAACTCCAACCAACTTAATAATACATTGACATCTTTTTTTGTGAGAAGATTAAAAGTCAATCAATCTCATTTCAAACTATTTTGCCACTTTGGCTTTGTACCTTTAAAACTTTTCTTAAAAGATTAAACTTTTGTCGATCCTTGTAGCAATGCAAACAACTATACTTCTACGATATATAGTGAAGAGAGATATTTCCCACTTGGGTGTTAAGTGAGGCATTGTTGATTTTGAAATCCAAGCCATATCCTCTACTTTGAGATGATGCAAATTCTCCTTTCTCATGATTGTGGGTGGTAGGTATGTTTTCCACACGGACAATGACAATGATGTTTTATCTTATAAAATTAACCAACACATTTGTGTTTTAAATTTTTAAAAGAGGAACTACGTGTACCCTGATCCCTTAATGCATGAAAGGTGGTACGTAGGCACTAAAGGTTCGCAACCGTGGCGGGTGCAAAATTTATAAAAAAATATATTTCTTTTCTCACCTCCACCATCCATTTATATATAACAGTTTTTATAGCCAAAATATACAGATTTTACAAAGAGACTCTTGCAGAGTACCGTAGATGTTTAGGGTGATAATACCTTCCCTTTACAAAACCAACCCTCTTACCTTTAATCTTTCCCCCTCTTTTTGGGTTATTCGCTTTTTTCCCATTCCTTTGGAAACAATAAAGCGCGGGTGGCGATTTTTATTTTGATTTGTATAAAGTATAGTAAACCCAATGGCTTAGTCTTTGAACATTTCTACCTCTACAGAAAAATGGCGACTTCACTGGGGAAAGATTAACCTCTTGCTGGTCCATCCCTAAGTGGGTTAAGCCTATTTTTTTTTATTTCTGTATATGTGCTATTGTTGTTTATGTGTTATATGTTATATGTATGTTTGTCTGGATTTTCCTGGTTTTCAGGGTGCTTGGTTATTACTCATAAGTCCTATACCCGGACTTGGGAAAACTTTAAGATATGACGGGCGGTATAGTCATGTTAACTTTGAGGGAGTAATCCTAAAAAAGGAGGCATGAGATCCCCCACTCAGTGGAGGGCCCTTTGATTGTAGTGTCATTTACCGAGTAGTCAAGAAGACGTACTGCTTTTGACCTGGGAGCCTGCTGAAACTGAGGACCGTAGAATACCAAACTCATCTTGGCCTTTTAGGTGTAGTGCGGAAGCTATGACGGAGTAATCCAGAAATAGTTATCACGCGATACTACGCTCGGACGATTTTTTCTTGAGAATATTACTAATTACTGAGTTAATCGGGAAGTTGGTAATATCCGAAGGAAGGATGTAGACTCCGGGAACCTCTAGAACCTTGTTCGACAGGTGATAACTTTAGACCGACACCTTATGGGTAGTACCTTCGACCTCATGCTCGTGACGTTGAACCTATGAACCCTATATGTGTGATCTTGTGTGTGATTGTTGCATCATGCATCCATGCACTCATAAGCATCTTTTGAAGAAACCATATTTCAAGGGATTTAAAGGTTGACTATTTGTGAATATCTCAAGTACTTTCTAACCATGGATTCTGGAAAGAGAAAGACCGAGAAGTACAGTTTCAAGGATCCCAAGATAGATGAGTTAATCAGTCTAATTCCCGATATCGAGTGTTCTGCAGACTTTCAGAAGAAGTATGGTCCATTATTCCTCTCATGAAGTTGAAGATGAAGGAGGGTATTCTCTCGACCTTGGTCCAGTTCTATGATTCGATGTATCATTGCTTCACTTTTCCTGACTATCAGTTGATGCCTGTAAGTGTTGGGTTATTGGCATGCTTTTTTGGTAAAACCAGGTGTGTGAATGTCATGACTGATGTCATAACATTCTGGGTTACTAGGTACTTTCTGCAGAAAAAGAATGGCATACAGAAGCTGCTCAATATGAGTGTTTAGCTGATCATTATGCAATGATCACATTTATTGCATTCTACCAAAATAAGTAAACAAGATTCTTGTTGTCATAACCAATGTTAAGACATCCTGTACTGATCTAACAGTTATGCAGTTTTTTTAATTCTGAGATTTTTCAGGAATATGGTTTATACAGTCCAGAACAGAATCTCACGTGGACTTTAGGTTAACTTGGCTTAACCCCAATCTGGTTGATAAAGTCCTGTGACCAAGTCTTGAGGTTAACCCTAATTAACCCTAGCTATTTTCGTAGAAGCCCTAACTGAAGAACAACTGCCTATATATTCAACAGGAAGGCTGTTGGTGAAGACAACTTTTGACAGAAGATCAATAAGGGGCTGTATAGTTTTAACTACTGTAATCCAAGCAATTATCATTGTGATAAGTAACTTGGAGTAGGATTTGTCTGTAAGGGTTGTGTACCACTGAAAGCTCTGAAGCACGAGTGGTTGTGTCACTTGATTAAAGCTTTGAAGTAAAGTCAAGTTAGGTTTATGTATCACTCAAAGCTTTGAAGCACGAGTGTTTGTGTTACTTGATTAAAAGCTGTGAAGCATAATCAAGTGTATGTTCTGAAGAGTGTATTCATAATTTCATTAGTCAATTGTTTAGTATCACTGCTGTGATTGAGGGGGAGTGAGTAGGAACTCAGGTTTAAGTTGAACTTAGATTGAAGTTGCATTGGGTAGGTCTTAAGTGAAGGAGATAAACTGGTTGGTTTCCTGAATTAACATCTCTTATAGTGAATTTCCTCCCTGGCTTGGTAGCCCCCAGAGTAGGTGTTGTTACACACTGAACTGGGTAAACAATTTACTATGTTCTTTACTGCTTTTAGATTTACTGTCTTAAAGAAAGTCAGATACGTTGTCATAACATCCACTGTGACATTAAGTATCTGCTGCCAGAATTTCAATTGGTATCAGAGCAGGCACCCTGCCTGTTTTACTGGGTGAGATCTAGGGATATCATTTTCTGGCTATGGACAAAGAAGGAGTTTTTGGAAACAGACCACCCATTCTGGATGGATCAAATTATGACTACTGGAAACCTCGTATGATTTCCTTCTTAAAATCACTGGACAAAAAGGCTTGGAGAGCTACTGACAAAGGATGGAACCATCCCACCATAACTGAGAAAGATGGGACAATCAGTCTGAAACCTGAGGAAGAATGGAGCAAAGAAGAAGATGAGTTAGCTCTGGGTAATTCCAAAGCATTAAATGCCTTGTTCAATGGAATTGATAGAAACATATTCAGACTAGTACATTAATGTGAACTGGCCAAGGAAGTTTGGGACACTCTCAAAACTACCCATGAGGGCACATCCAAAGTAAAAATGTCAAGGCTTCAGATGCTGACTACCAAATTTGAGAACCTAAGGATGATGGAAGATGAGACCATTCATGAGTTTCACATGAACATCTTGGAGATTGCCAACATCTTAGGAGCATTGGGAGAAAAGATGTTAGAAGAAAAACTGGTGAGAAAGATTCTCATATCCTTGCCTAAAAGATTTGTAATGAAGGTAACTGCTATAGAGGAAGCTCAGGATATCATCAATTTGAAGGTGGATGAACTCATTGGGTCTCTTCAGACCTTTGAGATGGGGATCAGTGACAATGTCGACAAGAAAAACAAGAGCATAGCACTTGTATCTAATATTGAAGATGAAAACAAGGAGGATGAAGAAGAAAATATTTCAGAAGCTATAGCCATGCTTGGAAGACAATTCAACAAACTCATCAAGAGAATGGATCCAAAGTCAAGGTCAAATGTTAAGAACATTCCTTCTAACATTAACAGATCCTATGACTCCAGCAGAAGACCAAAGTCTGAAGAGAAGGGAAATCAAAGCAAAGGAATTCAATGCCATGGATGTGAAGGATATGGGCACATTCGTGCTGAATGTCCTACCTTTCTTAAGAAACAAAAGAAAGGAATGTCTCTTACTTGGTCTGACTGTGATTCAGAAAGTAATTCTGAAGAAGAATCTGCCAAAATAGTTACTGCACTAACTGGTGTTTATAACTCTGACAGTGACTCTAGTGATGAGGAAGTGACATTTGAAGAACTGGCTGATTCCTACAAGAAATTATGTATCTGAAGTGCTGAAGTCTGTCAGCAAAATGAGAGACAAACAAAACTCATAATAAAGTTGGAGGCTGAGAAAAAGGCAGACATTGATATTATAAGTCATCTAGAAGGGGAAGTTCAAATGCTAAACTCAAAACTGGACCAGATGACCAAATCTGTCAAGATGCTGACAAATGGAACTGACAAATTAGAAGAAATCCTTCAGGTTGGACAAAAGGTGGGAAACAAGTCTGGTCTAGGATTTGTGGCAGCAAAGAAATCTGGTATAGACAAGAAGATCAGGCCTGAAAAACAAATGTCAAAGCAGATGTCACAACATAGCACTCAACATCGAGAACAGAGAAATATGAAGAAAAAGTATCAAAGATGGAGATGTCATCATTGTGGGAGATTTGGTCACATAAAGCCATTCTGCTTCAGATTATATGGATATCCTAATCAGACCCCAGGTGTCAAACCTAAGTCTAACAAGGTACCATATACTCCACAGTGGAAGGAAAAGGCTACTGCCCGGATAGCTCACACTTCCCTTAGAGTCTCTGCAAAGGAAGACTGGTACTTTGACAGTGGATGTTCTAAACACATGACTGGAATCAAGAATCTTCTCAATAATGTTAAACCTCACACCACTAGTTATGTGACCTTTGGAGATGGTGCTAGAGGAGAAACCAAAGGAGTTGGAAACTTGGACTGCCCTGGAGTTCCAAATCTAAATGAAGTATTGTTGGTAAAAGGCTTGACTGCTAATCTCATAAGTATCAGCCAATTATGTGACCTAGGATTCAAGGTCAACTTCACCAAATCTGAATGTCTTGTAACTGTAGGTGTTTAGGTATTGGCTTGCATTTTTGATAAATCCCAAGTGTATGTGTGAATGTCATGACTGATGTCATAACATTCTAGTTTAGTTTGTACTGACTCATTAGGTACCTTTGCAGAAAAATATTGTAATTCAAGTACTGATGTTTATAAGTGTGTATCTGAGCATTTTGCAAAATGATCACATTTTGCTAAATCAGTAGATAGGTTTTCTTAGATGTCATAACAGATGTTATGACATCCTGTTCTGAACTAACAGGTTTGCAGGTTGGATAAGTCTGAGTTTTTTCAGGAAAATAACTCAGTCTTTCCTGAACAGAATCCTGCGTTTTCTGAGGGGTAACCTAGCTCAACCCTAACCTGGTTAATAAAGCCCTGTGACCTGGTCTTTAGGTCAAACGGAATTAACCCTAGGTTTTTGTGGAAACCCTAACTGAAGTTGCAGCTGTTATATATTCAACAGAGCTGCTGTTTTTCAAGGCATCCCTTTTATTGATCAGAAGATCATTTGTAATCTGTATAGATTTGATTATTGTACTCCAAGAAATTATCATTGTGATAAGTGACTTGGAATAGGTTTCTAATTGTAAGGTTTGTGTAGCACTCAAAGCTTTGAAGCAAGAGTGTTTGAATGTTCCTTGACTAAAGCTGTGAAGCAGAGTCAAGTTAGTTGTGTGGATCACTCAAAGCTGTGAAGCAAGAGTGATTGTGTTGCTTGATTAAAAAGCTGTGAAGCTTAATCAAGTGTTTGTTTTTGAAGAGTGTCTTCATCAACTCTTAAGTCAAATTGTTTTATGTATCACTGCTGTGATTGAGGGGGAGTGAGTAGGAACTCAGGTTTAAGTTGTACTTAGATTGGAATTGCATTGGGTAGGTCTTAAGTGAAGGAGATAAACTGGTGGGTTTATTCCTGAATTAACATCTCTTATAGTGGATTTCCTCCCTGGCTTGGTAGCCCCCAGAGTAGGTGTTGTTGCACACTGAACTGGGTAAACAATTGACTGTGTTCTTTATTGCTTTTGTATTTACTGTCATATAGTAAGTCAGATACGGTGTCATAACATTGAACGTGACATTGAGTATCTGCAGCCAGAATTTCAATTGGTATCAGAGCAGGCACCCTGCCTGTATTACTGGGTGAGATCTAGGGATATCACTTTCTAGGACTATGGACAAAGAAGGAGTTTTTGGAAATAGACCACCCATTCTGGATGGAACTAATTATGACTACTGGAAACCTCGTATGATTGCCTTCCTAAAATCTCTGGACAAAAAGGCTTGGAGAGCTGCTGACAAAGGATGGATTCATCCCACCATAACTGAGAAAGATGGGACAATCAGTCTGAAGCCTGAGGAAGATTGGAGTAAAGAAGAAGATGAGTTAGCTCTGGGAAATTCAAAAGCTTTAAATTCCTTGTTCAATGGAATTGATAGAAACATTTTCAGACTAGTACATCAATATGAACTGGCCAAGGAAGTTTGGGACACTCTCAAAACTACTCATGAGGGCACTTCCAAAGTAAAAATGTCAAGGCT
Organism: Vicia faba; assembly: GCA_948472305.1. Classification (NCBI taxonomy): domain Eukaryota; kingdom Viridiplantae; phylum Streptophyta; class Magnoliopsida; order Fabales; family Fabaceae; genus Vicia; species Vicia faba. Next base: position 78,127,964 of record OX451740.1, on the reverse strand, counting down.
TCAGATGTTGACCACCAAGTTTGAGAATCTAAAAATGATGGAAGATGAAACCATTCATGAGTTTCACATGAACATCTTGGAGATTGCCAACACCTCAGGAGCACTGGGAGAAAAGATGTCAGAAGAAAAACTGGTAAGGAAGATTCTCAGATCCTTGCCTAAAAGATTTGCAATGAAGGTAACTGCCATAGAGGAAGCCCAGGACATCAGCAAGTTGAAAGTGGATGAACTTATTGGGTCTCTTCACACTTTTGAGATGGGGATCACTGATAATGGTGACAAGAAGAACAAAAGCATAGCACTTGTATCCAACACTGATGTTGAAAACAAGGAGGATGAAGAAGAAAATATATCAGAAGCTATTGCCATGCTTGGAAGACAGTTCAACAAGCTTATCAAAAGAATGGATCCAAAGTCAAGGTCTAATGTTCATAACATTCCCTCTGACATTGACAGTTCCAGCAGAAGACCAAGGTCAGAAGATAAGGGAAACCAAGGCAGAGGTATTCAATGCCATGGATGTGAAGGATATGGACATATTCGAGCTGAATGTCCTACCTTTCTTAAGAAACAAAAGAAAGGAATGACTGTTACTTGGTCTGACTATGATTCAGAAAGTAATTCTGAAGAAGAATCTGCCAAACTAGCTACTGCTCTAACTAGTGTTTGTACTTCTGAAAGTGACACTAGTGATGAAGAAGTGACATTTGAAGAACTGGCTGATACCTACAAGAAATTGTGTATCAGAAGTGCTGAAGTCTGTGTGCAGAATGAGAAACAATCAAAACTCATTATAAAGCTGGAGGCGGAAAAAAGGGCAGATCTTGAAACTATAAGTCACCTAGAAGGGGAAGTTCAATTACTGAACTCACAACTGAACCAAATGACAAAATCTGTCAAGATGTTGACCAATGGATCAGATAAATTGGAAGAGATCCTACAAGTGGGACAAAATGTGGGAAACAAATCTGGTCTAGGATTTGTGGAAGCTAAGAAACCTGGTGCAGACAAGAAGATCAGGCATGTTAAACAATTGTCAAAGCAGATGTCTCAACACAACTCTCAACATCAGAAATACATGAAGAAAAAATACCAAAGATGGAGATGTCATCATTTTGGGAGGTATGGACACATAAAGCCCTTCTGCTTCAAATTGCATGGATACCCTAATCAAAACTCTGGTGCTAAACCTAAGCCAAAAAGGGTACCACATACTCCTCATTGGAAGAAAAAGGCTACTGCCCTGATAGCCCATACTTCCCTGAGAGTGTCTGCAAAGGAAGGCTGGTACTTTGACAGTGGATGTTCCAGACACATGACTGGATTCAAAAATCTCCTCAATAATGTTATGCCTCACACCACCAGTTTTGTGACCTTTGGAGATGGTGCTAAAGGTGAAGTCAAAGGAGTTGGTAATTTGGACTGTCCTGGAGTTCCAAGTCTGAATAAAGTACTGCTGGTAAAAGGGTTGACTGCTAATCTCATTAGTATCAGTCAATTATGTGATCTAGGATTCAAGGTCAACTTCTCAAGATCTGAATGTCTAGTAATTAATGAAAAACTAGAAGTTGTAATGAGAGGAATCAGATCCAAAGATAACTGCTACTTGTGGCAGCCTGAGAACACTGATATCTCCACTATGTGTCCAATTATCAAAGAAGAAAAAGAGATGAAACTGTGGCAGCATAAGCCTGGTCCCCTTCATCTAAGAAGAATGAAAAGAGCTATTTCTATGGAAGCAGTCAAAAGAACTCCAAAACTACAGGATGATAATATCTGTGATGTGGCAAATAAACTTGAAGAAGGATGTGTTGTCAGAACCATAAGTCATCTTGATAAGGATGTTGGAAATAATAAGTCTAATAAATTCTGTTTCCCTGAAGAAATGAGGCTTGAAGTCTCCTCTCCTATAACTCTCCATCAAAATGGACTGGACAAACAGAAAATTATTCAAGAATCAACCAGAACTATGATTCATATCAAAAGAATGCCTTCCCAATTCTGTGCGGAAATAGTTACTACTAGGAAAAACTGTTCTCAAAACATCTGGTCAAAACAGATGCTCCCTGAGTACAATGTCACACAAGATGTTGTGACATTGTGTTGTGACAATCTGAATACAATCAACATTTCCTTGAAACCTATTGACTTTGAAGAGAAGAAGTCATTTAAACTGGAACATAGTTTCTCTAAGCTTCAGCTGACTGATTCTTCTACCAAGGCTCTTGTTGGAAATAAACTTGAAAATTTGAGGGGCAGGTTGGGTATTCACCAACATAAGATTTTATAGCAATTAATTTTGCTTAAAACAAAGGTTGAAGGAATTAATTTTATTAAGTCTATCTTTAGTGGGTTAATCATATACTTTCACAATTCTTTCAAAATCTTTAAGAAGTTGAAAAGACTCCCTTTTACCCCCTACCTCTCTCGTCCTTGCAACCTGTTTCCTCCTCTCAATCAAAGATTTTTCTCAAACTGCTACCATTACTCAAAGTCAATCAAAATGTCTCAGACATCGTCTTCAACCATGGCAACTTCGTCATCCTCATCATCCTCATCATCTGACCAAGATTCTAGGGCAATCACCACATGCATAGAATCTGAAGTTCTTGAGGTCACTCCTCTCAGAGAGATGGCAACTGACCCAGCCAAAGTCAAAAAGCTCAGAACCAGACATGCAGGAAGAGCTCAAGCTACAGCCTCTGGTAATTCTTCTCATCCTTCGTATTCTGTACCTAATAGAGAAGGATCAGTTCAAGTTCACCAAGCTATTGCTAGGCTGGTTACTAGTATACTGAGTGGCAACCAATCTGTACTGGGGATTTCTGTCCCTTTAAATCAATCAGAAAGTCCAAATGTGGAAGTTTCTGAAAATGTAGATGTCACTGAGAATGTTGTGACACAAAAAGACAACATTCAGAACCCTTCAGAAAAGGCTGTTGATCCACCTATCATTGATGTGGATGAGGATTACTCAGATAATGATCTGATTGCTAATGTGAACCCTAGCATAGTTAGGAGATTGATGAAAAGAAAGAGTAGTCAGAATGATAAACCTAATGCTAAGAAATCCAAGGCTGAAGGCATGGCTGAGAAAAGTATTCAGACAAAAGGGAAGAAGGCCCAGGTGCATACTGCTAGACAACCAATCTCTAAGAAGAGAAAAGAACCTGAATCTTCTGATTCTGATGAGGAATCAGAATTTGAGATTGATATTGAAGAAACTCCTATCAGAAGGAAGCTTCCCTCCAGCAAAATTGCTAGAGTGCCTGAAGTGCCAACAGACAACATCTCTTTTATTCATCCTGACAATGCAAACAGATGGAAGTATGTTTGCTTAAAGAGAATAGCCTTAGAGAGAGAACTCAACAATGATGCCTTGGAGTGCAAAGACATCATGGACCTGATCAAGAATGATGGACTAATGAAGACAGTGATAAAGTTTAACAAATGTTATGAAAATCTGGTCAAGGAGTTTGTAGTGAACTTGTCTAATGATTGTGCTGATGGAAGGTCAGCTGACTTTGAAAGTGTTTTTGTTAGAGGAAGAAGGGTCAAGTTCTCTCCATCAGAAATCAACAAGTTTCTTGGAAGAACAAATGAGGACTGTCCTGATCTGGAGGCAACTTACAATGAAGTTTGTCAAACCATCACAGCCAGGCAAGTAAAGTGCTGGCCCTTGAAAGGCAAGCTGAATGCTAGTAAACTCAGCATGAAATTTGCCATCTTGCATAAAATAGGTGCAGCCAACTGGGTGCCTACAAATCATAAATCAACTATCTCCATAGGATTGGGGAGATTTATTTATGCTGTGGGAACCAAGACTGCTTTTGACTATGGCAGGTACATCTTTGAACAAACTTTAAAGCATGCTGGCAGTTATGCTGTCAAAGGACCAATTGCCTTTCCCTCCCTCCTTTGTGGAATCATCCTTGCACAATACCCTGATATCCTTGTGGCAAGAGATACAGTCTGCAAAAGAGCTCCTGCCCTTGGCTTGCACTACAAACTGTTTCAGGGATCTCATGCTCCAGACATTGTCATAACATCAGCTGAGACATCGTCTGTGAAGACCCAGTCCAAGACATCAGATGTCATAGCTGTTTTAAAAGAAACTTGCAAAGAGCTGGATGCTAGAAAAAGGACCCTAGAAAGTCTAATTGCCAGGCTAGAAAAGGAGGAAGCTGAAGAAAACAGAAGGGAAGAAGGTGTAGAAGCTGAAGGCCATCTCAACATTGAAGAAACTAGCTCCTCTGAGTCTGATGACAGTGCTTGAAGGTTGGTTGCTGTTTGGTGGTGTTGCTGGTTGGTGCTGATATCTGGTGGAGTTTGGAAGTGTATTCAGTTGTTTTCTGCTGCTGCTCTTATTATTTTGTTTTGGATAACTGTATAACATGTATCTTTGGCCCATTTGTGGCTAAAGAGGGGGAGAATATTTTGGTACTTACTTAATTAGTACTTGACATTCTATTTTTCTGCTGTCACTTATTTCTGCTGCTATCTATCTCTGATTGCTTAGGGTCTTTAGCCAAAAATCTTCCAAAGGGGGAGTTTGTAGGTGTTTAGGTATTGGCTTGCATTTTTGGTAAATCCCAAGTGTATGTGTGAATGTCATGACTGATGTCATAACATTCTAGTTTAGTTTGTACTAACTCATTAGGTACCTTTGCAGAAAAATATTGTAATTCAAGTACTGATGTTTATAAGTGTGTATCTGAGCATTTTGCAAAATGATCACATTTTGCTAAATCAGTAGACAGGTTTTCTTAGATGTCATAACAGATGTTATGACATCCTGTTCTGAACTAACAGGTTTGCAGGTTGGATAAGTCTGAGTTTTTTCAGGAAAATAACTCAGTCTTTCCTGAACAGAATCCTGCGTTTTCTGAGGGGTAACCTAGCTCAACCCTAACCTGGTTAATAAAGCCCTGTGACCTGGTCTTTAGGTCAAACGGAATTAACCCTAGGTTTTTGTGGAAACCCTAATTGAAGTTGCAGCTGCTATATATTCAACAGAGCTGCTGTTTTTCAAGGCATCCCTTTTATTGATCAGAAGATCATTTGTAATCTGTATAGATTTGATTATTGTACTCCAAGCAATTATCATTGTGATAAGTGACTTGGAATAGGTTTCTAATTGTAAGGGTTGTGTAGCACTCAAAGCTTTGAAGCAAGAGTGTTTGAATGTTCCTTGACTAAAGCTGTGAAGCAGAGTCAAGTTAGTTGTGTGGATCACTCAAAGCTGTGAAGCAAGAGTGATTGTGTTGCTTGATTAAAAAGCTGTGAAGCTTAATCAAGTGTTTGTTTTTGAAGAGTGTCTTCATCAACTCTTAAGTCAAATTGTTTTATGTATCACTGCTGTGATTGAGGGGGAGTGAGTAGGAACTCAGGTTTAAGTTGTACTTAGATTGGAATTGCATTGGGTAGGTCTTAAGTGAAGGAGATAAACTGGTGGGTTTATTCCTGAATTAACATCTCTTATAGTGGATTTCCTCCCTGGCTTGGTAGCCCCCAGAGTAGGTGTTGTTGCACACTGAACTGGGTAAACAATTGACTGTGTTCTTTATTGCTTTTGTATTTACTGTCATATAGTAAGTCATATACGGTGTCATAACATTGAACGTGACATTGAGTATATGCAGCCAGAATTTCAGTAACTAATGAGAAACAAGAAGTTGTAATGAGAGGAGTCAGATCTAAAGACAATTTCTACTTGTGGGAGCCTGAGAACACGAATTACTCTTCTGTGTGTTCTATTGCCAAAGAAGAAAAAGAAGTGAAATTGTGGCACCAAAAACTTGGCCATATACATCTAAGAGGAATGAAAAGGATTATATCTATGGAGGCAGTCAGAGAGATTCCAAAGCTAAAAATTGATGAAGGGAGAGTCTGTGGTGAATGTCAGGTTGGGAAGCAGACTAGGATGTCACATCCAAAGTCAAGACATCTGACCACCTCTAAGGTACTGGAACTTCTACATATGGATCTAATGGGACCAATGCAGGTGGAAAGCCTTGGTAGAAAAAGATATGCCTATGTTGTTGTGGATGATTTTTCCAGATTCACCTGGATTAACTTCATTAGGGAAAAATCTGATGTATTTGAAGTGTTTAAGGAACTGTGCAAAAGAATTCAAAGAGAAAAAGAAGGGTGCATTATCAGAATCAGAAGTGATCATGGGAAGGAATTTGAAAACAGTAAGTTTGATGAATTCTGCTCCTCAGAAGGAATTAATCATGAATTCTCTTCACCTATAACTCCTCAACAAAATGGAGTTGTAGAACAGAAAAACAGGACTATACAGGAATCTGCCAGAGCAATGATACATGCCAAAAGACTTCCTATTCATTTTTGGGCTGAAGCTATGAATACATCCTGTTATGTCCATAACAGGGTCACCTTGAGAAAGGGAACATCATCCACCATTTATGAACTCTGGAAAGGAAGAAAGCCTACAGTGAAGTACTTCCATGTATTTGGAAGCAAATGCTATATTCTGACAGATCGTGAACAAAGGAGAAAGATGGACCCTAAAAGTGATGAAGGAATTTTCCTAGGATACTCTACCAACATCAGAGCTTATAGGGTATTCAATTCCAGAACCAAAGTTATGATGGAATCAATAAATGTCATAGTTGATTATCATCATGAGGAAACAGATGTCCCTTGTGATGTTGAGACATTCTTTGAGACTTCAACTCAACAGGATGATCTACATAACTCTACTGCATCAAATTCTGAATCAAAGGAAGCTAACAAAGACCCTTCTATCAGAATTCAGAAAGATCATCCTAAGGAACTCATCATAGGAGATCCTAACAGTGGAGTCATTACAAGATCTAGAGAAATCATCTCAAACTCTTGCTTTGTGTCTAAAATTGAACCAAGAAATGTTAAGGAGGCCTTAACTGATGAATACTGGATTGGAGCAATGCAAGATGAATTGAACCAATTCAAACAACATGAAGTATGGGAGTTAGTGCCTAGACCAGAGGGAACAAACATCATTGGCACAAAATGGATATACAAGAACGAATCAGATGCTGAAGGAGTTGTCACCGGGAATAAGGCAAGACTTATTGCTCAAGGATACACTCAAGTTGAAGGGGTTGACTTTGATGAAACTTTTGCTCCTGTAGCTAGACTGGAATCAATCAGACTCCTATTGGGAATTGCTTTTCTCCTTAAGTTTAAGCTATTTCAGATGGATGTAAAAAGTGCCTTCCTAAATGGGTACTTAAATGAGGAAGTTTATGTGGAACAGCCTAAAGGATTTGTGGATCCAAACTACCCTGATCATGTCTACAAATTGAGGAAAGTTTTATATGGCCTGAAACAAGCTCCTAGAGCACGGTATGACAGGTTGACAAAATTTCTCTCTGACAAAGGATACAGAAAAGGAGGCTTGGATAAAACCCTGTTTGTCAAAAATGAAGGAGGAAAGATAATGGTAGCTCAAATATATGTTGATGACATAGTGTTTGGGGGAATGTCAGATAAAATGGTTAAACAGTTTGCTGACCAGATGCAGGCTGAATTCGAAATGAGTCTCATGGGAGAATTGACCTACTTTCTTGGACTGCAAGTCACACAAATGGAAGACTCAATTTTTCTGTCTCAAAGCAAGTATGCAAAGAACATTGTCAAGAAGTTTGGAATGGAGAATTCCAGTCACAAAAGGACTCCTACACCTACTCACTTAAAGCTATCCAAAGATTCAAGTGGGGTTAAGGTGGACCAAAGCTTGTACAAAAGCATGATAGGAAGTCTGCTATACTTAACAGCCAGCAGACCTGACGTTGCTTTTACAGTTGGAGTATGTGCAAGATACCAAGCTGATCCCAAAGTAAGTCATATCAACCAAGTAAAGATAATTTTGAAGTATGTAAGAGGAACCTACAATTATGGCTTGTTGTACTCTCATTGATGTGAAACCATTTTGACTGGTTACTGTGATGCTGATTGGGCTGGAAGTGCTGATGATAGAAAGAGCACCTCTGGAGGATGTTTCTTCTTAGGAAATAATCTTATCTCCTGGTTTAGCAAGAAACAGAACTGTTTGTCTCTCTCTACTGCTGAAGCTAAATACATAGCAGCTGGTAGTAGTTGTTCTCAAATGATCTGGATGAAACAAATGCTTACTGAGTATAATGTCACACAAGATGTTATGACATTGTACTGTGACAATCTGAGTACTATCAACATTTCCAAGAATCCTATTCAGCATAGCAGGACCAAGCATATTGACATTAGACATCACTTCATCAGAGATCTTGTAGAGGAGAAGACGATTAAACTGGAACATGTTGCCACTGAACTACAGCTGGCTGACATTTTTACCAAGGTACTTGATGCAAATAAATTTGAAAATTTGAGGGGAAAGCTGGGTATTTGCCAACATGAGGAAATGTAGCAATTAATTTTGCTTAAAACAAGGGATGAAGGAGATTTTTGTGTCAAGTCTATTTTGATTGGGTTAATCATATGTTTCCCTATTTCTTTCAAAATTGTTAAGAAGTTGAATAGACACTCATTTATCTCCCTCCTCTCTCAGCTCTGCAACAATCTTCATTCTCTCAATCAAAGATTTCACTCTCGTTGTTACTGGTTTTCTAAGACTCTCAAAATGTCTCAACTATCCATGACATCATCCTCTTTAAAGACGACTGCTTCTTCCGCATCCTCTGATCGAGAACCTAGGGCAATCACAAATTGCATGGATTCTGATGTTCTGGAGATAACTCCTCTTCGTGAACTGGCAGCGGACCCCTCTAAGATTAAAAAGCTCAGAACAAGACATGCAAGAAGGTCTCAAGCTTCTTCATCTGGTAATCCCTCTCAACCATCATCTTCTGTTCCCTCAGAAATAGCAAATAGGGAAGGCTCAGCTTATGTTCATCAAGCAATAGCTAGACTTGTTACAAGGATTATAAATGAGAATCACTCGGTACCTGGCATTTCTGTACCTTTAAATCAAGAATCTGCTATTCCAAATGTTGAAACAAATCCAGATGTCACTAAGAATGTTGAGACACCGGATGACAACATTAGGAAATCACCTGAAAATCTTGATGATCTCCAGAACCCTTCAGAGAAGGATGTTGAACCCCCAGTCATTGATGTTGATGAAGAATAATCTGACAATGACCTAATTGCAAATATCAACCCTAGCATAGCTAGAAGGGTGATGAACAGAAAAGGAAAGCAGGATGCTGCAAAATGTCTGACCAAAGAGAAGACTGTTGATGTTGTCCATAAGAAAACCAGGTCTGAAAACAAGACTGGAACTGTGAAGACTGGATTGTCAAAAGGGAAGGTGAAAACCCAAGTACCTGCTGGTAGTCTCTCAAAGCCTGTGAGACAACCAATAGCAAAGAAAAGGAAAGAGCCTGAACCCTCTGATTCTGATGAGGAATTAGAATTTGAATTTGATGCTGAAGACATTCCTCTCAAAAGGAAACTCCCATCAAGCAAAATGTCTAAAGTTCCTGAAGTCCCCACTGACAACATTTCTTTTCACCACCCTGAGAATGCAAACAGGTGGAAGTATGTTTGTTTGAAAAGGATAGCCTTGGAAAGAGATCTGAACAATGGTGCCATGGAATGTAAGGAGATCATGGACCTAATCAAAATTGCTGGTCTAATAAATACTATGGTAAAGTTTACCAACTTCTATGAAGCTCTTGTCAAAGAATTCATAGTGAATTTATCTGATGGATGTGCTAATGGAAGGTCAGCTGACTTTAAATGTGTCTATGTGAGAGGAAGAAAGGTAAATTTCTCTCCCTCTGAAATAAACAAATTCCTAGGAAGACCAGATGATGCTTGCCCTGAGCTAGAGGTTACTGACAACCAAGTATGCCAAACCATCACTACAAATCAAGTCAAGAGCTGGCCCTTAAAAGGCAAGCTGAATGCAAGCAAGCTGAGCATGAAATTTTCCATTCTGCACAAGATTGGTGCAGCCAACTGGGTTCCCACCAACCATAAATCAACCATCTCCACAGGATTGGGAAGATTCATTTATGATGTTGGAACCAGGACAAAATTTGACTATGGCAGGTATATCTTTGATCAAACTTTAAAACATGCTGGAAGCTATGCTGTTAAAGGCCCTATTTCCTTTCCCTCCCTCCTATGTGGTATAGTCCTTGCTCAGTATCCTGACATTCTAGTTGAAAAAGATACTGTATGCAAAAGAGCCCCTGCTCTTGGGTTGCACTATAAGCTATTTCAGGGAACTCATGTTCCTGACATTGTCATGACATCAGCTGAGATATCATCGGTCAAAACTCAGTCCAAGAAAACTGATGTTATAGCTGTGCTGAAGGAAACCTGCAAAGAGCTGGAAACAAGGAAAATGACTCTTGAGGACCTGATTGCTAGACTAGAACAGGAGGAGATTGAAGGACAAAGAAGGGAAGAGGATGCAGCTGAAGATCAGCTTAATGCTGAAGATAATGCCTCCTCTGAAGATGACAGTGCTTGAAGATCAGTGGAGTTGACAAGCTTGTTGCTGGTACCTGTTGCTGCAAGTGATCTCAGAATTTTTTGTGTTTTATTATTCCTGTTGGATGACTGTATAACCTAAAAGTACATGTATCTTTGGCCTCTTTATGGCTAAAGAGAGGGATAAGTTTTTGTGTTAACTATACTTGGTAGACATTTTTTTCTGCAGACATATTATTTCTACTGCTCTCTAATCTCTGATTGTTTAGGGGTTTTAGCCAAAAATTTGCCAAAGGGGGAGTTTGTAAGTGTTGGGTTATTGGCATGCCTTTTTGGTAAAACCAGGTGTGTGAATGTCATGACTGATGTCATAACATTCTGGGTTACTAGGTACTTTCTGCAGAAAAAGAATGGCATACAGAAGCTGCTCAATATGAGTGTTTAGCTGATCATTATGCAATGATCACATTTATTGCATTCTACCAAAATCAGTAAACAATATTCTTGTTGTCATAACCAATGTTAAGACATCCTTTACTGATCTAACAGTTATGCAGTTTTGTTAATTCTGAGATTTTTCAGGAATATGGTTTATACAGTCCAGAACAGAATCTCACGTGGACTTTAGGTTAACTTGGCTTAACCCCAATCTGGTTGATAAAGTCCTGTGACCAAGTCTTGAGGTTAACCCTAATTAACCCTAGCTATTTTCGTAGAAGCCCTAACTGAAGAACAGTTGCCTATATATTCAACAGGAAGATTGTTGGTGAAGACAACTTTTGACAGAAGATCAATAAGGGGCTGTATAGTTTTAACTACTGTAATCCAAGCAATTATCATTGTGATAAGTAACTTGGAGTAGGATTTGTCTGTAAGGGTTGTGTACCACTGAAAGCTCTGAAGCACGAGTGGTTGTGTCACTTGATTAAAGCTTTGAAGCAAAGTCAAGTTAGGTTTATGTATCACTCAAAGCTTTGAAGCACGAGTGTTTGTGTTACTTGATTAAAAGCTGTGAAGCATAATCAAGTGTATCTTCTGAAGAGTGTCTTCATAATTTCATTAGTCAATTGTTTAGTATCACTGCTGTGATTGAGGGGGAGTGAGTAGGAACTCAGGTTTAAGTTGAACTTAGATTGAAGTTGCATTGGGTAGGTCTTAAGTGAAAGAGATAAACTGGTTGGTTTATTCCTGAATTAACATCTCTTATAGTGAATTTCCTCCCTGGCTTGGTAGCCCCCAGAGTAGGTGTTGTTACACACTGAACTGGGTAAACAATTTACTATGTTCTTTACTGCTTTTAGATTTACTGTCTTAAAGAAAGTCAGATACGGTGTCATAACATCCACTGTGACATTAAGTATCTGCTGCCAGAATTTCAATGCCTACACTGAAGGAGTATTCTTATCTGTTTCATTTACCTGTTACCGATCGTGTTCCTTTTACTGGTTTGGAGGGTGAGCCAAAACCACATTAGATTGCTGCTTTGATTCACCTGGGGAAGTCTAAGGTGGAAGCCCATATGACTATTAAAGGTGGATTAGAGGATTACCAGCTCAGTTCTTATTGGAGAAGGCTCGTTACTTTGCCAAAATGAAGAGCACGGTTGCTTTTGAGGCCATCTTTGTTCTACTTGCTTACGGGTTGTTATTATTTCCTAATGTGGACAAGTTTGTCGACATTAAAGCTATCAGGATCTTCATGATTGGGAACCCAGTTCCTACACTGTTGGGTAATGATTATTACTCTATCTATCTTCGGAATTCTTATCATGGGGGGATGATTATCTGTTGCACACCTCTGTTGTACCGGTGGTTTATCTCTCATATGCCTTAGTCTGATGCTTTTTGGGATGTCAAGAAGGAACCCCGTTGGGCTCCTAAGATCATGGAACTTAATCACTCGGATATTGATTGGTATCATAGAGCTTACCAGGATATAGAGATTATTGACAGTTATGGTAGTTTCCCCAATGTACCTCTTCTTGGTACAAAGGGAGGAATTAACTATAACCTTGTTCTTGCACGGAGGTAGCTTGGTTATCCGATGATGGATAAACCAAATAGTATTCATTTAATTAGTTTCTTTCTGAAGGAAGGGGAAGGCCATAGGGAATCTAGGGAGCATATTGCGAAGGCCTGGCGCCACATTCATAAGAATGGTGGGAAGGATTTAGGACCTAGGGGTGCTGTTTCTTTGGAGACATATCTTTAGTGGTTCCAATCGAGAGCCATTCAGTTAAAGATGTTGTATACCCGGGAGACACCCATGCCTGATCTATTTGTGAAGACCACTCCTCCCTTATTAGATGATCTAGAGGAGCTGTAGCTTGTTTGGTTAGGATGCAACAGGAAAGGGATGCTTGGAAGAACAAGTTCCACCTTTTAGAGAGTTCCTACAGAGCAGACCTGAAGGAGAAAGACAACTTGATTGAGATCCTTGAGAGTCGAGCGGTAGAGTCTATGGAGAGGCAAGGGGATTTATTTTCTCCTAAGCCTCAATCAGGTGTTGATCACTCACTTCCTGATTCAGATGATTGGAAGAAGGTTGCTATCAGACATGTAGAAGAAAACCAGGGGTTGAAGGCTCAGATTGCCAGGCTCACGGGGAAGCGCCAGCATATAGAGTGATCTTCATCAGTTCTATTTCTAAGGATTCTAGATTGTATTTTCATCTTGTACTTGAGATCATTGAAACTTGTAATCCATTTTTGAGTTATTATAATAAATTTTTTATTACTTTGATGTTTGCAATATGTCTACAAACTTTAAATCCCTTGAAATATTAAATAAAAAAGTAAAAATAATCATGTGCATTGTATATCATGCATCATATTTCACATATTTCTTTCATTTGTTATGCATACCCAGGTGTCTTATCAAGCTTCTTTACTTTGTTCAGCAAGCTGACTCATCACTACAACACTCGGGCTAATTTAAAAAAGAAGATGGACAATTTAGAACAAGAGAATCGCGAGCTGCACGAAGAAGTTTCTGCTTTGAAGGTCGGCTTGGCCAATTTGACTACTCTGATGGAAGCTCTGGTGGCTTCTTAGAATCAGCCACCGAGTGTTCAACCTCAACCAACAAGGGAAACTACTGAAGCTCCAACTGTTCCCGTATCTGCTACTCTGGCTGTTGTTCAGAACTGTATGCCTCAAGGTTATCCATGGGGAATGCTAGAGAATTTTGCACCTGAAGGTTTCAATCTTGGTCCTCAAGATACTTCAGTTGTTTAGACTATTGTTACTCCAGCACCTCCTGTGGTGCATGCTGCTCTTGTTGCGCGACCTTCAATGAATATGGTTTCGTTTGTTAATGATGATGTGTGTCGTCCTTTCCCTCTACTGAGTGAAGACTTGGGTCTTTATGATAGAATGGATGATTTTCAAAAGCAGTTTGACAAGATGCAGAGAGAGATGAAGGCCCTTAGGGGAAAAGATCTATTTGGGCAGAATGTGAATGAGCTATGCTTAGTCCCAAACGTTAAGATACCTGCTAAGTTCAAGGTCCCAAAATTTGAGAAGTAAAAGGGCAACACTTGCCCTCGTTCTCACCTGATTATGTACGTGAGGAGAATGTCTACCCATACTGATGATCAGCATCTGCTGATTCACTTTTTTCAGGATAGTTTGATTGGTGCTGCGTTGAAGTGGTATATGAGTTTGGATAGCGCCAATATCCATACTTTTAATGATTTGGGAGAAGCATTCATCAAACAATACAAGTACAACATGGACATGGCGCCTGACCGTGATCAACTTAGGGCCATGGTTCAGAAAGACAGAGAATCGTTCAAAGAATATGCGCAGAGACGGTGTGAGGTAGCCGCCCAGGTGATTCCTCCCATGGAAGAGAAGGAGATGACTAAGATTTTCTTGAAGACACTGGGTGCTTTCTACTACGAGAGGATGGTAGAAAGTGCGCCAAGTGACTTTACTGAGATGGTAGGAATGGGTATCCACTTGGAAGAGGCTGTAAGAGAAGGCCATTTGATGAAGAGTGAAGGATCTGGAGGTGTAAAGAAGCCATCGTATGGATTTACCAAGAATAAAGAGGGAGATGCAAATGCTGTTATACAAGAGAGGAGGGTAAACGCTCCTAGAAGGAATTATCAGCGTCATCAACAAGTCGCCTCAGTTACTCTTATTATGAATGCCGCTCCAACTACCGTTGCTTATCAGAGACCGTCCCAGCAAGGGAATCAAGGCTCTAATTAGAGAAGGGAGAATTATGACCCTATTCCCATGAGTTATACAGAGCTACTACCAGCATTGATTCAAAAAAATTTGGTCCAGACACGACCACCTCCCGCCATACCGTCACCATTGCCTTGGTATTACAAGGCAGACCAAACATGTGCTTTTCATCAGGGAGCACCAGGGCATAATGTTGAGAATTTTTATCCGTTGAAGAATGAGGTGTAGAAATTGGTAAAGTCTGGTGTTCTATATTTCAAGGACATGGGACCTAATGTGAAAGATAATCCTCTACCCAAGCATGGGGGAGTAAATGCTGTAAATATGGTGGCCGGTTGTCCAGGCGATTTCCGGATTTTTTACATTAATCTGGTTATAGGAGATTTGGTGAAAATGCATGCAGACCTCTATGAATTTAGCTACTATATGCATAACCATGTCGGTTGTTCTACTTGCAGTATAAATATACAGGATTGTGATAAGATAAAGGCTGATTTACAAGAGATGATGGATGGGGGCCTAATCCATATAATCAGACCTAGGGCAGAGTATTAAGAGGAAGTGAATATGGTTTATGGATATCCTGGTGAGTTCAGAATTTTTGATATGGAGTATGTGAGTGAGGATCTCGTGCAGTTGCATGCTACCTTCTGCCATACGGCTGGTCAGGTGGAACGCCAATATGGATCTTGCCTAGTTTGTTGTCGAGATCCCTGAGGATGTTCAATCGTGAAGAGGGGTGTTCAGTTGTTGTTAGATAATGGAGCTATCAAGATCACAGATCAGAGGGATGATTATTATGAGGTTGATATGGTTGAGGTTTGTTTAATGGAAGAAGAGTCAAAGGAAGAGTATGCCTCCGCGGATGAGTACTTCTCTTCAGACGAAGATTTGTTTTCCGGTAATGACTTATTGATGACTGATTGTGTTGAAGAAGGGGTAAACGCCATTGTGACTTGTTTTGGTGCACCCGCCCATTTTGAAGTGGAGTATCATAGCAAGCCAGTTGTTACCCCATTGGTAATTAGTTTTCCAGGTCCTATCCCCTACAAATCAGATAAGGCTGTGCCTTACAAATACAATGCTACAATCTTAGAAGATGGAGTGGAAGTTCCCATCCAGCCAATGCATGATATTGAAAATATAGCTGAAAACAACAGGGTGACCCGTAGCGGTCGTGTGTTTGCGCCAGTGGTTCGGAGAGACGTTGCTGCTGGAAAGAAAGTTGTTGAGAATGATGAACCTAAGAAGACTATAAGAGAGACTAGAGGAGCTACGCTGGAGAAAAAGTAGATGATATTTTGAAGATAATTAAGATGAGCAACTACAAAATTTTAGATCAGCTACTGCAGACTCCTTCAAAGATATCTATCTTAGCTTTATTAATGAACTCCTCTGCTCATAGAGAATCCTTGATGAGGGTATTGGACCAAGCTTTTGTGGAGAGTGACATGCCAATAGATCAATTCAGAAGCATAATTAGAAACATTACAGCATGTAATAACTTGAGTTTCTGCGATGATGAATTACCAGATGAAGGGATGAATCACAACCTGGCCCTGCATATATCTATGAACTGCAAGAATGATTTGCTGTCCAATGTGCTAATTGATAATGGATCCACGTTGAATGTTATATCGAGGAGTACTCTCATGAAGTTGAAATATCAAGGAACGCCTATGCGCCTGAGTGGCATCATTGTGAAGGAGTTTGATGGATTGAGGAAATCTGTCATCGGTGAAGTGGACTTACTTATCCATATAGGACCACATTTATTCCAGATAACCTTCCAGGTCATGGACATTGTTCCCGCATATAGTTGTTTGCTAGGACGGCCATGGATACATGAAGCAGGGGCTGTCACTTCAACTTTACACCAGAAGCTGAAGTTTGTGCGTGAAGGGAAGGTAGTGATCATAAATGGGGAGCAGGCATTGTTGATATCTCATTTTTCCTCCTGCAGTATTGTAGAAGCAGATGAAGATGATGTTGGAACCCAGTTCCAAGCCCTATCCATTGACAACATAAAGGGAAGTGAGAATTCCATGGTTTCTCTGAAGGACGTGCAGCAGGTTGTGCGCAATGGTCCTAGTGTAGTTTGGGGACGAATTGTGGATCCACCCATGAACAAGAACATAACTGGCTTGGGTTTATCTTCGAAGAATTGCAAAGGCGAAAGTTTGAAGTCAAAGTCTACCATGAGCAGCTACCATGATGTTTTCTGCAGCGAAGGTTACCTCCATCCAACTGATTCTGGAATTAATGATGTTGAGGAAGATGAAGCAGACCAGGAAGTGCCGAATTATGTGACGCATGGAGTCAGGGTTCAGAACTGGATCACCATTGATGTTCCCTCTTGCATACATGTTTCAAAGTAATTTGATTTGTTAATCTTTATTTTTAAAAGCTTTCACTCTGCCCAAGGTAGAAGTATTAATGTTGTAGGGCTTATTTGTTTGTTGTGACTGTTAAGATCATTAATAAAAGTTGTCTTTGCTTCCCGAATTGTGCTTTTATTTTTTGCTTTTTCTTGGAAAATGGTAATCAGAAAAAAAACCTTTCAAAATAAATAATAACTGAAATTCAATCTGCATGATCACTTGTTATATGTGTCAGTTTCTAAATGCAATCACAAATTATATGTGCAGATTAATTAAAAAACCCGTTGAATACAATGACCCTGCACCCTTTCCCAACTCTGAATGTCTTGTGTATGGAGCCGAAGAAGAAGACTATGATGAGATTCTAGAAGAGGTCTCACGATTGCTTGAGCACGAGGAAAATACAATTCAGCCATATAAAGAGCCATTGGAAGTAATCAATTTGGGTTCAGCAGAAGATCTGAAGGAAGTCAAGATTGGAGCATCGCTGCATCCTGATGTGAAGAGCAAGTTGATTGAGTTGTTGAAGGAGTATGTGGATATTTTTGCTTGGTCTTACCAAGATATGCCTGGTCTAGATACAGATATTGTCGAGCATCGTTTGCCGTTGAAGCTAGAGTGTCTGCCAATTAAACAAAAGTTGAGAAGAACTCACCCAAATATGGCAGTAAAGATCAAAGAGGAGGTTCTAAAGCAGATTAATGTTGGTTTTCTTGTGACGTTAGTGTATCCTCAATGGATTGCCAATATTGTCCTAGTACCGAAAAAAGACGGAAAAGTTCGCATATGCGTAGATTACAGAGATCTAAATAAGGCTAGTCCAAAAGATGATTTTCCATTGCCATATATCGACATGTTAGTGGATAGCACAGCAAAATTCAAAGTATTCTCGTTCATGGACGGATTTTCCGGGTATAATCAAATAAAAATGGCTCTAGAGGACATGGAAAAAACAACGTTTATCACACCCTGGGGAACATTCTGTTACAGAGTGATGCCCTTCAGGTTGAAGAACACTGGTGCAACGTACCAGAGGGCTATGACAACCCTATTCCATGATCTGATGCACAAGAAAATTGAAGTATATGTTGATGATATGATTGCCAAATCCCAGACTGAAGAAGGGCATATAGAAGATTTGTTGAAGTTGTTTCAGCAATTGAGGAAGTATCGTCTCCGCTTGAATCCAAATAAATGCACCTTCAGAGTTTGATCAAGAAAATTGTTGGGTTTCATTGTTAGCCAGAAAGGAATTGAAGTTAACCCTGATAAAGTCAAATCAATTCAAGAAATGCCAGCACCAAGAACTGAAAAGTAAGTCAGAGGTTTCCTCGGGCGTTTGAATTATATTTCTAGATTCATTTCCCACATGATTGCAACATGCGAATCTATCTTTAAGTTGTTAAAGAAAGATCAAGGTTGTGAGTGTACGGATGACTGCCAAAGGGCATTTGAAAGTATTAAAGAATATCTGCTTGAACCTCCTATCTTTCTCCCTCCCGTAGAAGGAAGACCGTTGATTATGTATCTGACAGTGTTAGATAAATCCATGGGTTGTATTCTGAGACAACAGGATGAAACAGGGAAGAAGGAGTTCTCCATTTATTATCTCAGCAAAAAATTCACTAATTATGAGCCGCGGTATTCCATGCTGGAAAAAACTTGTTGTGCTTTGGCCTGGGCGACAAAGCGTTTGCGGCAACATATGTTGAATCACACCACTTGGTTGATCTCCAAAATGGATCCAATCAAGTACATTTTTGAAAAGCCTGCTCTTACTGGGAGAATTGCTCGCTGGAAGATGTTATTATCTGAATATGATATCGAATACCGCACTCAAAAAGCTATTAAAAGTAGTGTGTTGGCACATTATCTTTCTCACCAACCAGTAGAAAATCACCAGTCTGCAGAATATGAATTCCCCGACGAGGATGTGATGTTCCTGAAAGTGAAAGATTGTGATAAACCATTACCTTAGGAAGGTCCTGACCCTGAATCTCGTTGGAGTATGATATTTGATGGAGTTGTGAATGCTTATGGTAAAGGAATTGGTGTTGTGATTGTCACTCCTCATGGATCGCACATTCCTTTTACTGCAAGGTTAAAATTTGATTGCACTAATAATATGGCAGAGTATGAGGCTTGCATCATGGGTCTCGAAGAAGCTATTAATCTCAAAATCAAAATTCTCGATGTATATGGTGATTCAGCTTTGGTAATAAATCAGATTAAAGGAGAATGGGACACTCGTCACCCTGACTTGATCCCATACAAAGATTATTACCCTTCTTCAATAAAGTTGAATTCCATCACATCCCTAGAGATGAAAACCAAATGGCGGATGCTCTGGAAACTCTGGCTTCTATGTATCAAGTGAATACTTGGAATGATATACCCCGAATTGCGGTTTGACGGTTGGATAGGCCCGCTCATGTGTTTACAGCAGAGGAGGTAGCAGATGAAAAACCTTGGTATTATGATATCAAGCATTTTATTCAGACTAAGGAATACCCGATTGGTGCATCGAAGAAAGATAGAAAAACACAGAATATTGGCCGATAGTTTCTTCCTCAGTGAAAATGTGTTGTAAAAGAGAAATTATGACATGGTCTTGCTTAGATGCGTGGATAGACACGAAGCTGACATGTTGATGCATGATATTCATGAAGGTTCTTTTGGTACTCATGCCAATGGACATTCAATGGCTAAAAAGATGCTAAGGGCAGGTTATTATTGGCTGACAATGGAATCTGACTATTACAAATTTGCAAAGAAGTGCCATAAATGCCAGATTTATGTAGACAAGGTCCATGTGCCTCCGAAACTCCTCAATGTGATTTCCTCCCCGTGGCCTCTCTATGTGGGGAATTGACATGATTGGGATGATAGAACCCAAAGCTTCGAATAGACACCGTTTTATCTTGGTAGCAATTGATTACTTCACCAAGTGGGTGGAGGCTATTTCATATACCAATGCTACTAAGCAGGTGGTTGTGTGCTTCATTAAGAATAGTCTTATATGCCGGTATGGTGTGCAAAGAAGAATCATCTCTGATAATGGCTCAAATTTGAACAACAAGATGATGACAGAACTTTGTGAATAATTCAATATTGTCCATCACAATTCATCTCCGTACAGGCCTAAGATGAATGGGGCTGTTGAAGCTGCTAATAAGAATATCAAGAGAATTGTCCAGAAAATGGTTGTTACTTATAAGGATTGGCATGAAATGCTCCCTTTTTCTCTATATGGATATCAAACATCTGTCTGCACTTCAACGGGAGCAACCCTGTTCTCCCTAGTGTATGGAATGGAAGATGTACTCCCAGTCAAGGTAGAGATTCCCTCGTTGCGTGTGATAATGGAAACCAAGTTGACAGAGGTTGAATGGGTCCAGAACAGGTTTGACCAATTGAATTTGATTGAGGAGAAGAGAATGACAACCTTGTGTCATGGCTAGTTATATCAAAGAAGAATTAAGAAATCTTTTGATAAAAAGGTCAATCCTCGTGAATTCAGAGAAGGCGACCTCGTGCTCAGGAAGATCATGTCTTTCAACATTGATTCTAGGGGCAAGTGGACTCCTAATTTTGAAGGCCCGTATGTTGTCAAGAAAGCCTTCTCTGGTGGTGAATTAATTCTTGAAACTATGGATGGCGAGGAGTTCCCACGTCCCATGAATGTTGACGCAGTCAAAAAATACTTCGCCTAAAGAAATAAAAGAACAGCTCGCTAAGCTGAAAAACCGAAAGGGTGGCTTAGGCAAAAAAGGAGTGTCTCGGTAGGCCGATAACCTGAAAGGGCGGTCTAGGAAAAAATTAGAGACCTAAACAGAATAAATTTCCCGTTGTTTACCTTGGGTTTTGGTAAACAACCGCTGATCCTCCAAATGGTTACTTATTTGGTTACTCGCAGGATCGATCAGATTGATCCTAGGACATAGGTTGATTTTGAAGTTTGATTAAGTTGGATAAGGCTTTAAGTAAATTGTCTTTAAATGAATTGCATAAAGGAAAGACTTGGTAAAATAAACAAGGCTTTAAAGTAAAAGGTTCGACAAGAATGTAAAGGAGAAAGTAAGTAAATTTCTGGAAAAGTAAATGACTTTAATTGATAAAATTGGTGTTTCACACATACATTTCTCAACAATTCTTTCTCACACGCTGGGTACTTGAATCTATATGAGTGACTTTGTATAGAATTGTGAACACACGCGAGAAACTACATGTCTACTCCTATTTATACTAAAACATCCCAAGTAACCGTCGGGCAGTTACACTGCTTCGAGATCAATCCACTTGGCACGTTCTCCATGCTCGACGCTCCAAATCTTTGCACGTTTGCACGTGGTAACTGCTGGAAACCGTTTTCCCTCCAAAAGCTTGAATTTCAAACTGCTCCACTCTGAACCATCGAACACTTTCGTCAAGAGACATCTTCGACGAGATACTCCTTCGACGTCGAAGGCAACTAGCCTTCTTCCTCGGAAGAAATCTTCTAAGTATTTTGCCATCTTTCGACGGGCACTTCGACAGACTTAGCCAGTCGAAAGCATCTTTCAGCTTTTAATGGTTGACATTAATAAAACAAGAGTGTCGAATTTAGGAGCCAACAAATTGCCCCCCAAGAATGCCTTATTTCGACTCTGACAGAAAAAGGTATTCTTTGAAAACGCCATTCGACACTTGTCTCTTTATGCTTAGTCACAAATTAACTTGTGCACTTTTTGTTGTTTTCTACCAACTATTGGCAATCCCAAGAAAACCATCATTGATTTGATCCTAGGACGTCACTTTCAGTACGGCGTGCAGTACCAAACGTCATTTCAGAATTTGTCATTATGACAATTCCCAAAAACGAGGACGCACGCTGCGTCCCTCTATTTCTGCAGAAACGGCCAAAACAGCAGGGGGCTGCCACGCGTCCCACTAACTCCTGTAGCATTAAATGGCATTTAATGTCCTCGTTATTGGGGATTTTTCCCACTACTATAAATAGTAGTAAGTACCCCATTGTGGGACTTTTTACGCCATCTAGCCTTCAAACTTCTCTGTTCCCATACAAGCTTGTTATCTTTGCAGAAACTCTTCCTCTTTCACTTCATCTTCAACCTCATTCCAAACTCAACACCAAACCATGGCCTCTGTTTCTACTGCTCCTAGTGCTAACGCACCAACTGAACATGTTAAACCCAAGGTTTTCGTCACTGCTCCGGTAGTAAATTCTACAGGAAAGAACCTTCTGACATCGCCGTTCGCGATGCTTACTCGCGCCACTTGATGATCCCGGTTGGATACTCCAACCAGATCTTTGCAATGTCTGGCCCCATGAATCCAAGCATCTCTGAGGCTCTGAAGATCAAGAGCTATTTCCCAATAGTCGAGAAACTCAAACCAGTAGCATGCGCCAAGAAAGACGCAGAAGACAATGAAGACCCTGCACGTGAAAAAATCGACCTCCGCTTCTTCAACAGAGGTGTTAGGGTCTTCAGGTCTTGCCCTAACCTTACCTCCGATTATGTTGCTTGGCTAACAAAGATGGAGAAGCATCAAACTCCGATCTGGAAGGATATGGGAATCTTCGACTTAGTGATGCTGTCGAAGACAGGCTTGAACTACTCGCCGGAGATGCTGATAGCTTCACTGTTGTTCTGGGACTACTCCCACTTTACTTTTCATCTTCCCTGTGGGATGCTAACCCCCACACTCTTCGATGTGGCAGCTATTACTGGCCTTCGACCCACCGGGGATTACTTCGATCCGGAGGAGATGTCGGAGGACCAAATTGGCTTCTCTGAGACCAAACCAACATACACCACTTTCATCAACCATTATCACGACAAGTCGACAGATGCTGTGTCGGATGTCGAACACATAGCGTTTCTAGCCTTATGGCTAACTCGCTTTGTGTTTTGCTCGAAGTCTCTACAGGTGACCAAAAAGATGGTCACTCTTGCTACTCAACTGCATCACCGCCAAAACATCTGTTTGGCAGAACTGATTCTGGCTAGCCTCTATGATTCGATCAGCAATGGGGCAACTCTTCTGAAACATATCGAGGACAGGGCCAGTTTGCTACTCGCTGGGCCTTTTTGGCTACTCCAACTGTGGCTCAACGCCACTTTCGAATCTTTCCTGCCCAAGAAGGTTCAGATAAATGAACAGGCTCCAGCGATAGCGAATAGACGCATCGAAGGAATCAGGCTGGCTCTGCTGACACCTACAGACGATGGACTGGAGTTTCAACAAACCTTCACCAACTTCGTTCTAATGTTTGCTCGAAGGAAGGAGTTTGTTTCAACTATGGCTCCATTTGCTCGACGGCAGGTAGGCCCAGCATGGTTCACAAGGCCACACCCAAAGGCGTCGAGTGGTCCTAATGTCGATGAGCATACAATACTGTGGGAGGCGTTCCTTACACCAAGGATCATGCCTCTTCGATTCAAGAGTTCTAAGACTCATTTGAGTCTGATTGCCTACCAACCAAATCTGGTATCTCGCCAGTTTGGTATTATCCAAACCCTACCTTCTCCGATTTTTCAAAGAGAGAAGTCCATGCTGTACTTCTGCAATGATTACACAGAAGAAGCAGCCATTAAACATATCGGAAGATATGCTGGTCGAACAATCCTCTCGCTGTTTGACTACCAGCTCAATTTCCTTTGCTCACCATCCTTCGAGGAGTGGTGGAGAAGCTATTATGCTGAGTACTTCTTCGACGAGAAGGACTTCATGGATGAGTTGCATAAGTCTTTTGTCCTTGTGTTGGACAAAATAAAGAAATGTAAGTCCATTCTCTCACATTACTTTTTGTCTTTCTCTTCGACTGCTAGCCTGTTAACTTTTTCATTTACTTTCAGTTGTTCGAAAGCCTGTAGCCAAGAAGGCTACAGAAGGCCAACAGGGAGGAGGCCCTTCAACAAAACCTCCACCACCGGCGAAGACTACAGCGTCGGCGAAGACCACAGGCAACCAACAGGGGGAAGGCTCTTCGAAGAGGCCTTCTATATCGGTAACCAGATTTTCTTCATTTTTCTTCTGGCTTTCGATTTTGATTTTCGATGTAATTATTAAATCGAATTCCCATTGGTTTTCTAGGCACCTTCGCCCAAGAAACGGCCAGGACTGGTGGTCGAATCTGGGAGTGATGAAGAAAGTGATTCCCCTCCTGCCCCCTTAAAAAGGCGAAAGTTGACGAAGGATGCTTCTGTTCCTGCTCCTGCTCCTGAAGGTCGAACTGTCAGAATAAAGGTTGCTGTGAGAAAGCCTAGGCCACCTCCAGTGATCATCGAGGAGCCAACTGAGGAGGAACTAAACATTCTTCTTAACAAGCCTGTCGAAAGTGACAATTCCAGCCCTGGGGCTGAAGTTAATCCACAGGTAATCTCTTAGACCCTTTTATAATTTAGGTATAGATACCCATATTCGATTGTGTCTCTTTCGATCTCTGAAGATCTGTCTTCTTTCCTTCTTCAGGACACTACTGAAAGTTCTCCGCCAAGGACTTCAGAAACGCTGGAATCTGCTGAACTTAGCAGGCCTCAGGAAAAAGGCTTGGGCAATGACGAAGCCCATACTGAGAATGAGGCCAATGCTGAAACAGTAGAAAAACCAGCGGAGGAGCCTCGAACGGAAGAACCACAGCCAGAAGCGGTTCAGGTGGTGGATCTGTCAGAAGAGAATCATGAAGAAAGGGACCAGGGCAATGCTGGCGAAGAAAATCAAAATGCTGCCGACGAAGAGAACCAAGGTGGCACTGGCGAAGGACACCAGGGTGACGCTAGCGAAGAACACCAAGATGACGCTGGCGAAGGGCCCCAGGGTGATGCTAGCGAAGCACCACAAGTCGACGCTGGTACTACCCCAGTCCGAGTCGAAGAGCAACCAGTCGAGGCACTTAACATTCAACAGCCTCAAACCCAAGATAATACTGTTGCAAGGGTTACCTCCTCGAAGCACAGGTCAAAAGAGGACTTAGAACTCTTGAAACAAACTGACCCTGTTAGCTATCTCAATGCAATCATCGAGAGTAAGAGTTCGTCTGACGCTAGTCAGGAAATTCCTACCCTGTCGGGGAAGTCTACTGAAACTTCTCCCCTTGATGATGCTTTGGCGAAGGTTAAGGCCCAGTTCTTCAAGAGGGACTTGATGAAGACTTTAGAGGGGGACCCCACTGCTCCATCATGCTTAAAGGAGGTCTTGAATGATGTCGACTTTGAAGCTGTAGCCCCAGAAATTTCAAGCTTGATCATGGAGTTACACTCTATGATTGATCAAGTCTCAGCAGATTACAGGCGCCAAAGGGGGTTTAACAGTCAGCTTGAGGTGTTGTATGGCAAAAGCTCCTCTGCGTGGACTGCTGTCTCAGATTCGACTTCTCGAATTGCAGAGTTGTCGAAACAAAAAGCATCTGCGCAGGAAGAAGTCGATGCCATTGATCGAGAGAATGCTTCCTTCCGGGCACAAATCGCAGAAATAGAGGCGAAGATAAACGCCAACACTGTACGCAAGGAGGAACTTCTTTCGACCACCTCAGACACCGAGAGCCAAACTGAGATCAAACAAGGCCTGGAATTCGCTGAGAGGGCCCAAAGCCTCGACGCTCAGATTGCCAAACTAGTGCAGGAAAACTCCTGGTGCAAGAAGAGGTTGGAGCTGCAGCAAGCCAAGTATGTTCGATTCAGAGACTCTCTTACCTTTTGATTGATTCTCTTTTGTAACCATATTCTGTAATCGTTATTCGACAACAATTGCCATCTTGGCTGAAATTTATAAAATTTCCATTTTGGCATTTTTATGGTTAATTTAGTCTTGTTCTTTTATTATTTTATTTTTATCTCTTGAAGTATAGGTTTGTATTTTTTCAAATATTTACCATTTACTCTCAAGAGCCTTTTATCTTCACCTAACTCTTCGACTTCATAGGCTCCACCAGAAAAAGTTTGGATAACTCTGAAGGGTCCTTCCCATTTGGGTGACCATTTTCCCATGCTTCGATCCCTTCGATCCATGGGAAGAATTACCTTCCAAACTAGATCTTCAGGCAAAAATACCTTAGGTTTTACCTTTCCATTATAAGAGTCTTCTACTCTTTTCTTCTGAAGCCTGAGTAGGTCGAGAGCGCGTAATCTCTCTTCGTCTAAATCCACCAGTTCATCTAACATCATGTTCCAATAAACTTCAGAAGGAATATCATAATGCCTCTGAACCCTTGCAGATTGAAGACAAATTTCTGCTGGTAACACTGCATCATGGCCAAAAGTTAGCCTATACGGTGTTGTACCAGTGGCTTCTTTTGGGGACGTTCGACAAGCCCATAAAATCTGGTCTAACGTCTTATGCCAATTCTTTGGTTTCTTCCCAACATGTTTCTTTATCAAACCAATCACCACTTTGTTAGCTGCTTCGACTTGACCATTCGCCTGTGCATAATAAGGCGTGGATGTTAGGAGTTTGAAACCTGTTTCCTGAGCAAATTCCTGCATCTTTCGACCAGTGAAAACTGACCCTTGATCAGTTGTTATTGTCTCAGGGATTCCATACCTAAAGATAATGTTCTTTTGAATAAATTCAATGACATTTTCTTGGTCCACATTGACTAAAGGGACAGCTTCGATCCACTTAGTAAAATAATCAATGCCTACCAATATGTATTTCTGACTCTTTGATGATGCTGGTCGAATCTCTCCAATGAGGTCCAACGCCCATCCTCTAAAAGGCCAAGGCTTCACTATCGAGTGAAGTTCGCTTGCTGGTACATGTTGGATGCCTGTATGGACTTAACACTCTTGACAACCCTTGGCGAACTCAACACAATCTTTCAGCATAGTGGGCCAATATAGTCCTTGTCGAAACAACAACCATTTCATCTTATGGCCTGCTTGGTGATCCCCACATGCCCCAGCATGCGTCGTCGAAAGGGCTATGTATGCTTCAGTTTCACTTAAACATTTCAGCAACACCCCTTCAGGCGTCTTCTTGAATAACTCATTACCCATGAGTACAAAACTCAACGCCCTGTATTTTGTTTTTCGTTCTGTCGAAGCTCCTGGATTTTGAAGGTAGTCCACAATAGGTTTCCTCCAATCTTGCTCTGACAAATTATCAATGAACGAAATCTCGAAGTTACTGTGATCAGCATATCCTAGTCTCGTCGATTCCAAGTCTGTTGGTGATAGACAAGTTGCTTTTATCTTCTCTCGAACTTCGATTGCTCTTTGCAATCTCGTTTTTGAAATCTTATACCCAGATGCAATCTGTGCCAAGTCGTTGGCTATTTGATTTTCGACTCTGGGTATGTGTCGAATATTGACCGCTTCAAATTTTTTCAATAAACGATTTGCTATCACAAAGTACATAATGAGATTTTCTCTTATGCATTTATATTCCTTTGTGACTTGCTTAATGACTAACTCTGAGTCTCCCATTATTTCGACTCGAGTTGCCCCCAATTCCAACAATATCTCAAGGCCAGTAATTAGAGCTTCATACTCAGCCTCATTGTTCGAACAAGAACCTGATATTTTGTACTTGAATGTTGTTGGAATTTTATCTGGAGAAATAATCAAGACTCCTACCCCTGTTCCATCTTTATGGCTGGAACCATCGAAGTAGAATTTCCAAGGTTCTATCTCCACATAATTAATATCCTCGACTTGAATTGAGTGGTCGACTATGAAATCTGCAACCACTTGTCCTTTTATTGCCTTAAGAGGCATAAAGGTCAAGGAGTATTCAGTTAATGCTAATGCCCATTTGCCAATTCGACTATGCAAGATAGGTTTCGACAACATATATTTGAAAACATCAAAATGAGACGAAACATAAACATCAACTGGTTTTATATATTGCTTGAGTTTTGTACAAGAAAAATACAGACATAGACACAATTTTTCAACTTCGCTATATCTAGTTTCTGCATCATTCAAAACTCGACTGAGATAGTAAATGGGTCTTTTGACTCCATTCTCATCCTCTTGGGCTAACATACTTCCCAGAGTTTTGTCAGATGCAGCTATGTACAATCTCATACTCCTATTGCTACAAGGAGGCACCAAAATAGGTGGCTTAGTGAGGTACCCTTTGATTTTGTCGAAGGCTTCTTGTTGCTCCTGCCCCCATTCGAACCCCTCTTTATTCAGTCGAAGTAAGGGTGAAAAGGCCTGAGCTTTCCCACTTAGATTAGATATAAACCTCCTTAAGAAATTTATCTTGCCTAAGAGAGATTGCAATTCCTTCTTATTCGATGGCGCTTTCGCTTCCAGAATTGCCTTCGTCTTGTTCTGGTTGATTTCGATTCCTTTCTTGTGGACAACGAAGCCCAAGAAATCTCCAGCTTTCACACAGAACGCACACTTCAAAGGGTTCATCTTCAGACCATGTTCTCTCATTCTTTCGAATGATTGTCGAAGGTGGTCAATGTGATTCTTCCTGGAAACAGATTTTATAACAATATCATCAATATATACTTGCATAAAAGTGTTAATAAAATCATGGAAGATAGTATTCATTGCTCGCTGGTAGGTTGCCCCAGCGTTCTTTAGGCCAAAAGGCATCACTACCCATTCGTAAGTGCCTAAGGCCCCAGGGCATCGAAAAGCTGTTTTCGACACATCCTCTTCAGCAATGAATATTTGATTATATCCTGAATAACCATCGAGCATACTCAGGTATTCATAACCAGCGGCAGAATCGACTAGCATTTCCGCCACAGGCATAGGATATTCATCTTTGGGGGTGGCAGCATTCAAATCTCTGAAATCTATGCACACCCTTAATGTGCCATTTTTCTTAATTACTGGCACAATATTTGCAATCCATTCGACATACCTTGTAACACGGATGAATTTGCATTTCAGAAGTCTTTCGACCTCCGTTTTGATCTTCGACAGTATTTCTGGAGCGAAGCGCCTTGGATTTTGCTTGATTGGCTTCTTCCCAGGTTTGATTGGCAACTGAAGTTCTACCAATCCTCTGTCGAGACCAGGCATTTCGTCATAATCCCATGCAAAACAGTCTTTAAACTCTTTCAGCAATTGGATTACTTCCAACCTAAGTTCTGGATCGATTTTGGTGCTGATGTAAGTTGGCCTTTTCTCTGATCCTTCGCCTAAGTTGATTTCTTCTAAAGGATCTTGTGCTAACATTTTAATGTTGTTCGACAAGGGGTCCTTTTCGAAGCCTAAAGGCTCATCGTCATAGATGGCGTCGAGCCTCTGTTCCTGCATTTCTTCTGGCATGATATCAGGGGGTTTTGGATCGAAATCCTTTCCTGGGCCAACAGCAGATAATTGTTGATCATTGGCCTGTGTGGCCATGTACTTTACTTCGGCTTCGAGAGCCGTTATCATCTTGGTTTCGGCCACATAAGCCGAAATTCGCTTCAAAGATTGTGACTCAGTCATTATCACTGAATTCACTTCCCCAACCAGTTGGTTGGATATCAGTTAACCCACTGAAGTCTATGTGGGACAAGTCTTCTCTGTCCCATTGGAAACCATGCTCAGGATGCAGGTATAGGGAACAAAAAGTGTTTGGCGCTGGCGCCATGTCGAAGTCAGGTGTTGGACATGGCCCTATGTGAGCCAAGTTTTTGTCGAAATCTGCCACACCCAAGTGATTCACTTCGCCAAGGTAGTAGCTTTGATCTGCCTCTATGTTTTCGACCATCCCATCTGGACGCCATAGCAGCAGCCTTTGGTGCATCGATGAAGGCACAGCGCCAACACCATGAATCCATTCACGGCCTAACAAAAGATTGTAGTTAGGTTTGGCCGATATGAACATGAACATCGTTGGTCGAAGGATAGACCCAACTTTGATATCTAGCTGGATCACTCCCATAGTGGTCCCTATGCCGCCCTCATAGTTCGACAGGACCATGTTGTGAGGCTTAATTTCCTCATCCCTTTTGCCAATTTTCCTTAGCATAGAGTGAGGGATAATATTGATGGTTTCCCCACAATCGACCAATATTTTATTCACAGTAGTTTCTTCGAGTTTAGCCCTTATGAATAAAGGCTTGAGGTGATTTTTCATCGCCTCAGTAGGTGGCTCGAAGAAGCCATTTTGTTCCTCAGTAGTGCCATTGTCCATGACAAAATAGCACACTGGCCTATGTTTGGCCATTTCTTGCTCCACCTCCCAATCACTTGCTTCGACTTCTACCTGTCGATTGAATTCTCTGGGAAGCACTGAAACGATATTCACCATTATGTCCAAAGTATCGTCGGACTCAGCATCGTCTTCGTCTTCGACCTCACTTTGGTTAGGCCAAACTAGCCTGTTGGTTATTGGCTCTCTCTCTAGAGGCTTCCTTTGTTTCCTTTGAGGAACATTCGAACTAGTTTTTGCCTTAGGTTCGTTGGCAGCCTCCCTTTCAGCTTTTCGTCTCCTTTGATATCTCCTCCATTGAGATCGAGACATAGGATTTTTACCCTTGTAGTTGCTGGACACTTGTGTAACCTTAGGTGCAGCAACTTGAGGCTCTTTCTTTTGAGTCAAAGAGGAACCTCTTGGCACATCGAAAGAATGCCATTTCTCCTCACTTGGCCTTTTCCGGCCAGAGGTTTTGTACCAAGTGTCTACTGGCACATTTGTTGGAGGCCTAAAAGTCAATGGCCTCTTGTCTTGATTAGAACCCCTTCTGGGATCATGTCGAAGGTCAGCATTCTCCCTTCTCTTATTCGCTGCTCTCACGCCTTGAATGTGCTCAGCAGCTTTTTTATCAAAGATCGAACTGCATCTTGGACACAGCATCACCTCTGATTTCTTCTTCTGGCATCTTTGTAAAAAATCTGCCAAGTTTTCGTTTTCCCGAGGGAAAGCCGTCTTATTAGCCTGCTCTTGCCTTATGGCCTCTTCTGATGCTTTTGGGTCAGAAAGTTCAACCATGTTGATATTCATTGTATCTTTGCTAGCAAGAGTTAACTGCTTCATTTGTATCTCCAGATTCTCCGTCTGGCCTTGAACAGTGGCCAAGTGGGAACTGGGCTTTGATCCAGTTTTTTGTGCTTCAGCAGTCTCCGACTTCGGGTTTTCGACCGCTTTCTGGACAGCTTCAATTGTCTTCCTGGATAAATTTCCAGAAAAACTGCCAAAGATTGGCATGTTGATGTGGTCCTTTGAGACTTCGACCATGGTAATTCCTGGCTTCTTCGACTGGATCCTGGTTGCCTCTATCATGTTCACCTCAGAGGGTTCAGCGTAGTGGGCTTCAGCCTTCAGTGGATTGGAGTCGATAGCCATGGGGGATTTGTCTGCAAACTTTAATCTCCCTTCCTCAATAGCGTCTTGCACAAGATTCCTGAAAAGAAAACATTGAGAAGTTTTATGGCCCAAAAAATTATGATATTTGCAAAAACCTCTCTTCTTTCTTTGATCAAGAGGAGGCACTTTTACCCCAGGGGGTACTATCATTTGGCCATCTTTAACTAGCAAGTCGAATATTTCGTCACATTTTGTGATGTCAAAACTATAAGTCTTTTTTGGGAACCTATCGTTGGTCCTTTCTGGACCAATGGGATTTTTCCCATTTGAGGGGACTAACAGTTTACAAGAGTATGGTGGCCCTTGTTTCAGTTCTGCTAAATCGACTTCTCCTTCTTCGACAGTTAAAGTATCGTCGAAGGATTCTAGATCTTCGTCATCCATCTCAACATACGCTATCCTTTCTCTCTTGTGAGTTTTCGTTGCCTTAGCTTTTTCAGCTTTGAGGCGTTCGACCTGTCGAACTCTATCGGCCAGTTGGGCCATGTCTCTTAGGTACTGGGTGTCTAGCTTCTTCCTAATGGAGTAATCTAAACCGCCTGCGGCTATTTCGACCAACTCATGTTTTGGCACTTGCGTAAAACATCTCGCCTTGAGCAACCTAAACCTATTCAGATATTCGTCTATAGGTTCAGTGAAACGTCTCTTCACACTGGCCAGTTCTTTCAGGCTTATCTTGGTTTGCCCCATGTAGAATTGTTCGTGGAACAATCTTTCCAACTGGGTCCAATGATGGATCGAATTGGGGGGAAGAGTTGTAAACCAAGTAAAGGCGTTCTTGGTTAAAGAACTTGGGAAGTACTTGATCCTTAGGTTTTCGTTATTCGAATGGTCTCCTGCTTCGATCAAGTATCTCGCCACATGCTCGACAGTAGATTCTGTCGTGTCCCCAGAGAACTTAGTAAATTTGGGGACTTTGCATCTAGGAGGTAAGTCCGTTTGTAACACGTATTCTGACAATGGAGATGTAAAGTTGGGCCTTCGAAAGCCCATGTTCATCCCATTCTGAGTCATGATCCTTTCAATCATGGTTGCCAGATTGTTTTCCAAGCCCATGTTTTGGTATTGGATATGCTGAACCACTTCGTCAGCATTTTGGTTTCTGTTAACTAACCTTACCTCTGGGGTTATTACCCTAGGTTCCTCGACGGGTTGTTCCAATCGTGCCCTAAGGTTTTCTTCGACAGGCTGTTGAGCCTGGTTAATGGTGGTTTCTTCCTCTACAAATATCCCCTGATTTCCCCTTATTTGCGCCCTTTGGGGCTGTCGAATAGGTGGGGGTACTCCAAAGAAGTCAGCCAAACGTGTCATTTGCGCTGTAACTTGCTGATTCGATTGAGTAGTGTTTTGTATTAGAGGGTTTAGCATTGTACTCAAAGTTTGTGCCAACATTTGCACCATATCATGGTTGCTTTCGTCCATTTGTTGCCTCAAGACTGCTGTCGAGGCATTTGTAAGGCCATGGGCTACTTGGGACGTTCCTCCTAAGAGTTGGGTCCTATTTCTATTCCCCATGCCTACTCCAGAGCCTTGGAGTGGCGAAGAGGCACTCACAAAAGGGTCTGAAAAAGTGGACGCAGCATTCGTCAGGCTTGCCACTTCAGAAGTTGGCATACCATAGAGTGGAATGAATCCTGGGGGAACGAAAGGCCTTGTGCCTAAATTTCCCCTTGGTGGGGGAGTTCCCAAAGGTATTCTGGGGCCTGTTAACGAAGTTATTGGCCCCGTGGTTGTGACCGATACCGCTGGTGTCGAACCAACATTTGTCGCTTCACTTACGGTCATATTAACCGTTGCTCCCACACTCGTTTGTGGGATTTCGTTAGTGTTTGGCGGATTCGCCATCTCTTCCCTTCTTCTGGCAGTATTGTTATCGTTAGTGTATATTCTACCACTTCTCAATAACATACAACTCGAAAAGATGAGATTATTTTCAACAATCAACACACAGTCCCACCAGGTGTGCCAATTTGTTTACCTTGGGTTTTGGTAAACAACCGCTGATCCTCCAAATGGTTACTTATTTGGTTACTCGCAGGATCGATCAGATTGATCCTAGGACATAGGTTGATTTTGAAGTTTGATTAAGTTGGATAAGGCTTTAAGTAAATTGGCTTTAAATGAATTGCATAAAGGAAAGACTTGGTAAAATAAACAAGGCTTTAAAGTAAAAGGTTCGACAAGAATGTAAAGGAGAAAGTAAGTAAATTTCTGGAAAAGTAAATGACTTTAATTGATAAAATTGGTGTTTCACACATACATTTCTCAACAATTCTTTCTCACACGCTGGGTACTTGAATCTATATGAGTGACTTTGTATAGAATTGTGAACACACGCGAGAAACTACATGTCTACTCCTATTTATACTAAAACATCCCAAGTAACCGTCGGGCAGTTACACTGCTTCGAGATCAATCCACTTGGCACGTTCTCCATGCTCGACGCTCCAGATCTTTGCACGTTTGCACGTGGTAACTGCTGGAAACCGTTTTCCCTCCAAAAGCTTGAATTTCAAACTACTCCACTCTGAACCATCGAACACTTTCGTCAAGAGACATCTTCGACGAGATACTCCTTCGACGTCGAAGGCAACCAGCCTTCTTCCTCGGAAGAAATCTTCTAAGTATTTTGCCATCTTTCGACGGGCACTTCGACAGACTTAGCCAGTCGAAAGCATCTTTCAGCTTTTAATGGTTGACATTAATAAAACAAGAGTGTCGAATTTAGGAGCCAACACCCGTTAAGTTGAAAACCCGCAAGGGCATCTTAGGCAAAAGTTAGGGATTTTCTTGGCAAGTAACTACGCCACACAAGACTTGATCTTTAAAGCAACAATCTTCTTGGATTCTCACCATACTTCAACAAAAGATGCTGCTCAGGATTTCAAAAGTTGTTAGGGAGGATAGTGGTCATTATATCTCAATGTATCTTTTCCATTATGTACTATCATTTCCCAAACTTTGTAATCATCTATAGAGTCTTGCCATTTGCAGACTACCATTCTATTAATGAAATTCGAGCTTTTACCCAATTCTTTGTGTTTCTTATTTTATTTAGCTTGCAAAGACTCCATTTATTACTGATAATAACTTTCAAAGCAAAGAAATTAAATAACAAAATTGATTTTTCAAAAAAAATATTTTTACAATTTACTTTTACTTTGAGATTTATGATGAAACAATGACAACAAAAATGTTTATCCCAGGAATGGACAAACTCCGGTTGTTTTGAGAAGTTTTATTCCCCTCGAGAAGGTCTACTCGGGTTGTTTTCGCCATATTGGGTTTATGGTTTGGGTATCCTCGGTCAAGTTTGGATTCATTTCTCCTTTTTCTGAGTTTTCCTGATGTGAAGTTTCAATCCGCATTTTTCTCCAGTGAAGTAGGCTTGAAATCCCCAGCGAAGTTTGGATGTTTCGGTGTCAGTATGCTTTATTTGAAACTGGTCTTGCGATCTCCAGTAGGCATGTTACTTTTGGAAAAAACACTGGTTTCCCCAATGAAGCCTGAAGAAGGATGTTCTACCCCGGTATCTCTTTGATTTGTCTACCTCCGGATTATATTTCTCCTCAGTAAAGTTAAAAGCAGGCAGTAGGTTTGGTTTCCGCAGCTGGCCTTTACCTTTCTTGGAATGATCATCTTGGTTGAAGCTTAGTCGGGTGTTGTTAGTGCCCGAGGCAGTTTTGCCTGGTTGTTCCCTATGTTGTGTATCTGTTTTGTCAGCATGCACACGATGACACTCATACATTCATACATTCGTCATGCATAGCTAAAATTGACAAGTCATTGTTCCTTGACATCTGTTAATATTTTTTGTTGACATATTACCCTATTTTGCAGATTTATGTCGCCCTCTCTTCAATAGAGCGTTAGTTTTAAGAAGAAAACGTATATTCTTTCAATTTCCCTACTGAGTTGTCCCTCATAGAAGATTTTTTTCTTTAAACTTTCCAGTACAGTTTCTTGTTTGGACGGGTTTGGTTTTTCCCTCTTGAGTTTATTTCTCAAAGGATGAATTCAGGTTGACTATTTCATTCCAATTTATTTCTGGTTTGAATCTGTGGTTCCGTGGCAATGCTATTCACTTTGGAATCCTGAAAAACTACAAGCTTTGGTTGGTGCATTTATTTTTCACAAGAAGACTTTATCCCCTTAGCAAGAACATCATGGCATCTCCCAAGGAAGTCATACCTCTTGCCCCAAAAAAGTCATTTCCTTTCATAATCCTCCGTGACCACAAATAGCAAGTTCTCTTTATTTGAGACAGCTTATGTATTATCCTTTCCAGGCAGAATTGCCTTGGTTAAAGAAGAAGTTGAGACCCGTTCTAGGAGAAACACCAGAATCTTGGGTAAACTTATTATCTGTTTGCTATCTTCAGTGAACGTTGATAGTTCGTCGTCAATGAACGGCGGTGATATGATATTTTCTCTTTCTACCTTCAGTGAAAGTCGGTAGACCATCGATAGTGAACGTCGGTGTTTGTTATCTTTTTTCTATTTTCAGTGAACGTTGATAGTTCATCATCAGTGAATGACGGTGATATGATATTTTCTCTTTCTATCTTCAGTGAAAGTTGGTAGACCATCGACAATGAACTTAGGTGTTTGTTATCTTTTTTCTATCTTCAGTGAACGTTGATAGTTCATCGTCAGTGAACGACGGTGATATGATATTTTCTCTTTCTATCTTCAGTGAAAGTTGGTAGACCATCGACAATGAACGTCAGTTTTTTTTATCTTTTTTCTATCTTCAGTGAATGCTGATAGTTCATTGTCAGTAAACGGCGGTGACATGATATTCTCTCTCTACCTTCAGTGGAAGTTGGTAGACCATCGGCAGTGAACGTCGATGTTTGTTATCTTTTTGCTACCATCACTAAACATTGGTAGTTCATCGTCAGTGAACGACGATGATATGATATTTTTATTTTCTACCATCAGTGAAAGTTGGTAGACCATCGGCAGTGAACATCGATGTTTGTTATCTTTCTCTCTGCCTTCAATAAATGTCGGTAGCTTCGCCTTCAGTAGAAGTCGGTGTGTCCTTTGACCATCCTACCATTCTCTCTGATTTAGTTGTTTGGGTCCACCAGTGATTTATTTTCCTGGTGGGGGGGGGGGGGGGGTGCTCCTTTGTTTCTTTATTATTGTTACATCCCCAGTGTTATTTTTGCATCTCTTTGGACATGTTCATATGCATTCATGATCATAAGCATTTGCATGGTATCTTAGGGCTAAAAATAAGGTTTGTTTTATATTTAATTATCTTCGATCGCGTCGACACGAAGATTTTTAATCTCCGTATCTCCGGATAGAAGAAACTTAAATAAGGGAAGTTGTTGTACCCTAATTTTTTCCCCTAAGATCCCTTCATCATACCATGTTGATTCACTCACAACAAGATCACACTAGGATTCTTGGTTCCCCTCCCTACTTTGAGTTTTGCTCCTTTTGAGGGATTACCAAGAACCTTGACTTATGTTCCTTTTGTGATCATGAATATTGTTTTGTTTTCTTCATTTAACTAATAAAATACAATATTTGCTTGTCTTGCTTGTTATCCATGTAGGTGAGGGCAATGAAATTTAACAAGTTACTCCATGGGTTCATGAGTTTATTTCCATGCCCTAGTCAATATAGCTTGAGAAGTTTAAACCTCACTATTGGATTTGTTTTGGGAGAATTGGCATGGAAAAGTTGCTTTGGTTCATCATATTTCAAGGTTATTAGATTTGACTTAGAAGTACAAGGGTTTGATTGGAGAAGTTATCATGTTTGGACAAGGCCTTGTTCCTATTGGTCACAAGAGTATATTTCTCTTAAAATTCAAGATATGGAAGTGGTTTTGGTGGCTATGAGTCTTCATCATCATCCTCAACAACTTCTATTCACAAAACAAGAATATTGGTACAAGAAGTTTGTTCAAACTTGTCAAAGTTCCTCAAGGCATTCTCTTGATCTAGAAGCTAGGGTTTTAAACTTCAAAGGAGCATATCTTGCTCACCTTTTGGTATTTTTGAGTGATTCCAAAGACATCCTTCTCTTCAAAGTTTTATCAACAAATCACTTCAAAAATTCCAAAGATTTATCATGTGGAAGAAACTTGGTGAAGAAGAAAGATTACAAGTCATCTAGATGAATCCACAATTTTACATAAGTAACTTCAAATGATCATAACTTGGTAAATTTTCATCACCTTGAGTCCATTATTTTTCCATAATGATTTTGAAGATGTTAACTTTATGCCTTCTTTTATGTGCAAAGTGGGAAAATGGATGGAAGTTTCCTTAAATATGCAAAAGATTATAGGTCATTTCATGATTTTTGGACAACTTCAACAAGTCATAACTTCCTCAATTTTTGGAGATTTTGAGTGGTTCAAGTTTCAAAATGTCATTCAAGAGATCTACTTCATTCCATCTTTTTTGGTCAATAGAAAATTCCAAGTGGAAGGCCATGTTTGGATGCAAAATATTATAGGTCATTTTTGAAGAAGAATTTGAAATATTTATAAGTATGGAAAGTTAACCCTTTTTCTTCAACTTTGACTCAATGCAACTTTCAGCTCAAGCATCCATTTAACTCCATTCTTTTTCCATTGCAAAGCTTGTAACCACATCTTTCCAAAGCATCAAGAATCATGCCTTGAGACCCCTTGAGCAGAGAATGCCATATTTTAAAAAATGGTAACTTAGAATTGAAGTTTCCTTGCAAGTCAGAATTTGAATTTCAAGTTACAACCTCTAAACCTCAAATTAACACACGTTTTGGGTCTAAACATGATTAGCCAACTTTCCCAAGTGGATTAGTGCATCAAAATGCAAGAATTGGATGAGTTTTGATGAAGTTTTGATCACACTTCACTCGTGCATCAGGTTTTCACGAATTCCCTCCAAAATGCATCATTCACTCTTCCTTTTGATCCCATTCGCTTCTCCTGTAAATACATGAACTATCCCATTCAATTTCCCAAGCTTGGATAGCCAGAATCACCCTACCAAACTTGCTTCATAACTCAATTTTCTGTAACTTCAAAATCCATTCTCTAGCCTATTCATACCAATTTTTCCATCAATTCACCTTCCTTGATCTTCCCTGAAGCTAACCACGTAATTACATTCAAGAATCGTGCCCTATATTGCTCCATAGAAGTCCAGTTTCAGAGCTCTGTAACTCAACTTTAATAGGTAGATTCCTTCATCAATTCTTCAAAACTCTGATATGATTATGTTGCTCTCATTACCTTGGTTCTAGTCGCAACACTTACCTTTTACTGGAAACACGTTTTGACCATGAAATTTCAAATCCCTTTTCAAAACATTCCTTCCAAATTGCTTAAGCTACAGTTTATATAAATTTGGCGCGAGGGTGTGGTTGTCTTCGTCTTGAAGAGACGAAGCGAATGGCATAGGTCTGAGCTTCTGATTTTACAGTTTGAGAGACATGCAATTCGTGATGGATGGAGGTTGAAGATGACCAGCGTGTCATCTTCCAACCAATGAAGGCGTGCCATCTGTATTTTTCAAATCTGATTTAATTAATGATTATGTACATTATTCACTAATGACCATGATATGCACAGTGCGCTAGATCCCTTGGATTTGATTACTAACGCGTTTTGACTCTTATCCAGTGGTCCACATATTTTACTTTTATTTTCTTTTTCTGATTTTTATATTTTAATTGTTTTAAATTTCAAAAAAATCATAGAAAATTCATTTTTAGTCCAAAATATCTGAAAAAATTATGAAAAATATTTTTGTTTATTCTCTTTCTGATTTTTATTTTTTCACAATTTATTTTTATCTTTTGGTATTTTTTATAAATTTTACACTTATTTGATTTGTTTTAAATGTTTAAAAATATTTTTATACATTTTAAAATTCTGAAGAAATTATGTAATGATCCAATGATATTGTGACAAATATTGGTGACCTTGTTTTATTTTTGTTTCGGACTTTACTATTTTTTACCATTTTTTGTTTATTTTACCCATTTATTTTAATTTTAAAAATAGTTTCTGACATTAAAAAAATTACCAACAAATTTGTAAAATTATTTTAGCCTTTTTCTGATTTTTCTATGGTCTTACTTTTTATTTTTTGATTAATTTGAACATAGTTGATATTTTTCTCATTATTTTCTATATTTAAAATTCTTTTTTGTGTATGTTAAATGTGATATTATTTTGTGATTATTTTCTGGCTAATCTTGGGTTAGATTTTGGATCATGAACTTTATTAACATCATTTGATCCATGGTGTTGAGTTTAACTCCACAAAAATGGATGAATGATTTTAATAATAGTTTGATTAAAATTTAATTCAAATGTGGTTTGTATGTTTTTTTTCCCATCCCTCTTCATCTCATCCCCTTCTTATTGCACTAGATGTTGTTGGAGCATGATCTCTATATCATGTCTCAAAACAAATGGTGCATAGATTGTTATTGACCGGCCTTAAAATAGGTGCGACTTCTATATAAGTCCACTTACGATTGCTTAACATAGCGCTAAATTTTGTCCCAATTCGAATAAATGATCATTCGTGGCCCAAACTTATGATTGCAAGCCCAAGTATGTTAATTTCATCTCTTTGATCCAATAACCTTGAGATTCATTGTGTGGAGGCTTTGGTTCTACCAATCCTCTAATGGATCTACAACATCTTTGGTCAACGCGGATCACTTAAACATCGTTGATCATTAAATGGTATTTATGAGAATTCCAAATGGATGATATACTTGACAAAAAGCAAATGCAACTTGTTGTGTGGAGGCTTTGGTTCTACCAATCCTCTAATGAGTTCCAAATGAAAGTTTCAAGATGGTCATCCAACTAACCACTAATTATTGACTTGTTTTACCTTATGCTTTTATTCTTTTTTATGCTTTATGTACTATTTTCTTTTAGCATTTACATTTCATGCCATTTTCATCTTTGCTCATTTGAGCATTTATTTTGTTGCCATTTTTACTTTACTCACTTGAGCTTTTCTTTTACTTTCCTAAGATACTTAATAATCAACATAAACCCTAAAAATATTTAATGGTACTTGGACTATTTGGTTACTATCATTGGCATTATGGAGCATGGGACTTTTTCTTGGACTTAGGATTTAGAAACCTTGGCCTATCTTGGAGACCTTGTGATCGTATCTGATTATTTTATCTGGAGTTCTTGAGGTTTACCTCAAGACGTTGGGTTTCTTGTTTGTTTTTGTGTGCAGGTTTTTGTGATTACATTCTCTGTTTGTAATCTAGAATTCACCCGTATACAGCCGTTACTCTGCCCAATTTTTGTGAAGACTTAATACACTTGAAGTTTGGTTCTCTCAAGAGGTCTAGTATCTTGGCTTGCTTGGTTTCAATCCAAAGAATGGGAATTCTATCTTGGCTCATAATGTCAAGTATTGGCTTTTTATTGGTTAGATGGTTCTTATCCCTAGCTTTTACCTTATGCTTTAGGATAGTCTCTTCTTCTCCTCCCATCTTCTTTAATTTCAAAATCTTCTCCCCCCCCCCCCTCTCCCTTTTGAAAACTCTTCCTGTTTTGAAACTTGAACAATTTTCCTAATAAACTTGGACTTATGTCCATGAATTTTCAAAACATTTTCATAAATAAACTCCAACCAACTTATTAATACCTTGACATCTTTTTTTTGTGAGAAGACTAATAGTCAATCAATCTCCTTTCAAACCATTTTTCCACTTTGGCTTTGTACCTTTAAAACTTTTCTTAAAAGATTAAACTCTTGTCGGTCCTTGTAGTGATGCAAACAACTATACTTCTACAATATGTAGTAAAGAGAGATATTTTCCACTTGGGTGTTGAGTGAGGCATTGTTGATTTTGAAATCCAAGCTATATCCTCCACTTTGGGATGATGCAAATTCTCCTTTCTCATGATTGTGGGTGGTAGGTATATTTTCCACACGGACAATGACGATGATGTTTTATCTTATAAAATTAACCAACACATTTGTGTTTTAAATTTTTAAAAGAGGAATTACGTGTACCCTGATCCCCTATTGCACTAAAGGTGGTACGTAGGCACTAAAGGTTCGCAACCGCGGCGGGTGCAAAAATTATAAAAAAATATATTTCTTTTCTCACCTCCACCATCCATTTATATATAACAGTTTTTATAGCCAAAATATACAGATTTTACAAAGAGTCTCATGCGGAGTATCGTAGATGTTTAGGGTGCTAATACCTTCCCTTTGCATAACCAACCTCCTTACCTTGAATCTTTTCCCCTTTTTTTGGGTTATTCGCTCTTTTCCCATTCCTTTGGAAACACTATAGCACGATGGTGATTTTTATTTTGATTTGTATAAAGTCTAGTCAATCCAATGGCTTAGTCTTTGAACATTTCTACCGCTACACATGTAGTACCCAAAAAGGGAGGCATCATTGTCATGCAAAACGAAAAAGGCGAGCATGTAGCCAACCGTTTGCAAGGCGGTTGGCGTATGTGCATAGATTATAGAAAGGTAAACTAGGAAAGATCATTTCCCTTTACCATTTATAGACCAAATGCTTGAACGTTTAGCTAGACACTCTTATTTTTTCTACCTAGATGGATATTATGGATTTTTCCAAATCCCTATTCATCCTGAAGATCAAGAGAAAACAACTTTTACATGCCCTTACGGAACTTTTTCCTATAGACGAATACCATTTGGACTCTGTAATGCTCCTTCCACTTTCCAACGGTGTATGATGTCAATCTTCGCAGATTATCTCGATGGAATTATGGGTGTTTTTATAGACCATTTCTCAGTATGCGGGTTTGATTTCAAAAATTGCCTCGCTAACCTTGAGAAAATTCTGGAAAGATGCGTAGAAGTAAACCTCGTATTGAACTGGGAGAAATGCCATTTCATGGTAACCGAAGGTACAGTTTTAGGACACATAGTCTCTGAGAAAGGTATTGAAGTTGATAAAGCCAAAATAGAAGTTATAGAAAACCTTAAGCCACTTAAGACCATTAGGGAAGTCCGACGTTTTCTTGGTCATGTCGACTTTTAACGACGCTTTATCAAGGATTTCTCTAAGATAACAAAACCTTTAACTGGCCTGTTCATAAAAGATGCTGAGTTTATTTTTGATGAAAAGTGTGTCGAAGCCTTTAACATTTTAAACAAGCCCTAATTTTCGCACCTATTATGCAACCCCCATATTGGACCGAACCTTTTGAAATCATATGTGACACTAGCGATTATGTTGTTGGAGCTGTTCTAGGTCAAAGAAAAGATAAGAAAATGCATGTGATTTATTATGCTAGCAGAACCCTAGATCTTGCCCAACTTAACTACGTTACCACCGAAAAAGAACTTTTAGATGTAGTGTTTGCTATTGATAAATTCGGATCTTATCTAGTAGGAGCTAAAATTATAGTTTACACAGATCATGCAGCTATCCGCTACCTATTAAGTAAAAAAGATGCTAAACCTAGGCTACTCTAATGGATCCTTTTACTATAAGAATTTGATCTAGATATTCGAGATAAGAAAGGCACATAAAATGTAG
This sequence comes from Vicia faba, assembly GCA_948472305.1. NCBI lineage: Eukaryota > Viridiplantae > Streptophyta > Magnoliopsida > Fabales > Fabaceae > Vicia > Vicia faba. The sequence continues at coordinate 78,085,137 of OX451740.1, read as the reverse complement.
TTGCTGACCACCTTTCTAGGCTCGAATACCTGAACCAGAGTTAGTTCCTATAAATGATGACTTTGCTTATGACAGACTAGTAGCCAAAATAGGCACCTTTGAGGAAGATGACCTAAATCGTTACGAGATCTTTGAGAAATCCCTAGAAGTTAGCAATGTACCCTAGTATGCTGACTTTGATAATTATTTAGCTGCTGATATAGTACCCCCATATCTTAGCTATCACCGGAAAAAGAAGTTCTTTAATGATGTGAAACACTTTTATTGGGATGAACCACTTCTGTTCAAAAGAGGCACCGACGGTATTTTTCGTCGTTGTGTCCCTGAAGAAGAGGTAAGGAATATCATAGAACATTGTCACTTTGCACCTTATGATGGACATACGAGCACCTCTAAAACATACGCTAAAATCCTCTAAGCCGACCTTTTCTGGCCCATACTATGGCGTGATGTCCATGCTTACATTGTCCAATGCGATCGGTGCCAACGCACTGGGAACATCTCAAGACGTGACGAAATACCCTTAAGGAACATTCAAGAAGTAGAACTTTTCGATGTATGGGGTATATATTTTATGGGTCCTTTTCCATCCTCCTTAGGCAATAAATACATCTTAGTGGTTGTTGACTACGTGTCTAAATGGATTAAAGCTATAGCTGCACCCACAAACGACACATGGGTAGTACTCAAACTGTTCAAAAATTACATATTCCCCAGGTTTGGAATACCCCGTCTTGTCATAAGCCACGGTGGATCACATTTTATATCAAGGATTTTTTACAAACTTTTAAGTAAGTATGGAGTTAGACATAAAGTGGAAACACCTTACCATCTGCAAACTAGTGGAAAAGTGGAAGTATCTAATAGGGAGATTAAACGGATCCTATAGAAAAGTGTTTCAATATCTAGAAAAGATTGGTCTCAAAAGCTACAAGAAGCATTTTGGGCTTATAGGACAACTTATAAAACCCCTATTGGAACTACCCCCTATCAATTGGTCTACGGAAAGTCATGTCATTTACCCTTTGAGTTAGAACACAAAGCCTATTGGGCCATCAAAACCTTAAATCTGGATTATGTGGTTGTTGGTGAGAAAAGAATCCTTGACATTCATAAACTAGAATAACTCCGCCAGAATGCCTATGAAAATGTCATAATATACAAAGAAAGAACTAAGGCATGACATGAAAAGAGTATTATAAAAAAGGAATTCAACGTAGGAGATTATGTTCTTCTTTTTAACTCCAGGTTGAGACTTTTTCAAAGTAAGCTACGCTCTAGATGGATTGGACCTTATGAGGTTTGTAAGATCTTAAAGTCAGGTGTCGTGGAAATCATAAACAACTCTTGTAATCCATTCATAATAAGTGGACAAAGACTCAAGCTTTATAAAGGAGGTGACATTCCCATTGACTACTCCATCCATACTTTGATCGACCCTCCAGCACCCATTTTCGAGATATGAAGTCTATTTCGTTGAGCTATTGACGTTAAACAAGAGCTACATGGGAGGAAAACCATGGGTTTTATTTTATTTCCTTTTTCTTTACTTGCATTTATTTATTTATTTTATAATTTTATCGCCTTATGTTTCCCTATTTTGTTGACTAGCGATTTTAATGTTTATATTTTTCAAGATAACATTCTCGTCTAACCATACCTTTTCAGGATGCCGCCTTTTAATGACATGCACTTCAACTTCAAAAATTAGATTCAGAAACAACATTATAAGGCCTTGTCCCTTCGCCCAATGGCTCCTACCCGATATCCAGACGAAGGTTGCTTGGAAGTCTTAGGCTTGGAGCCTAGTGTCAGATTCCTATGCCACCAACTCAACTGGGAGGAGTATGATGACAGCAAGAACGATACTTACTGGAACCTCACTTTAGATTTCCTCAGCTCATTGGACTATGATCCATATGTTGATCCAGATGGCCACATCAGTTTCAAATTGTTCGGGACAAAGTATGCTTTCAACCACAAGGATTTCAGTGATCTTTTAGGTTTTCGGACTTATCCTGATGCTATTCCAGAGTTACCCTTGGGTTACTTTATGACTAGATACGTGGAGAAGTTTTGGGATGACATCACTGCTGGTAGTAGCCATGATCCTGACACATGATATCAAACGTCATCCATAATCTGGACCTCCGCTATTTTCAAATGATTTTGGCCCATACCTTCTTAGGAAGGAGTGATGGTGACCAACATGCAGATGATGAGGAGGTATTATTCTTGTTTTGTGCTAATCAATCACATCCAGTTTCCTGCGGTAACTTCTTGATATGGAATCTGCACACCACTGCCCTTCCCTCTGAGAGTATCATACATGTAGGAGGGACGGTGACGCACATTGATATTGCTTTGGGTCTTTAGAGGAAGTTATATCACTTGACCTCTTACTATGGATATAAGATGTTAGATATTGAGTATTTCTTGGATCGTCGATTGATAAGGCGGGTCTCCTTCAGCTCAGACTCTTTCAGGCTCCTGATCAAGAATGAGACGATACACTATTTCACTTTGCCAGATCCTAGGATGACTAGTGTACATGATCCAGCTAACTGGACCTACATTCTGGAAGGCTAGGGAGATACCATTGATGCACCTAGATTGCCACCTATGGGAGAGTACATCCATGCACCACTTTCACCCAGGTTCACCATGCTTTCTAATAATTTCTCTTTGCAGAAGTTGGATGTGCATATGCAACTAGCTAAGCTGCGTATGGCGGTGGCCCGACTTCGACAGGAGATTTCTGACCTCACCTTGCAGCATGAGGTCTCTGATTTGACTCATGCAATAGAGGCCGACTTTCTTTACCAAGAGATTGTTGAGTTGCACTGACAGATAGCAGGAAGCCCACAGGCCCCAAGAGGCTCTGACCTTGATGACGATCCCCTTGTCGGTGTTGACGGTGTTCCTCCCATCTGATACAGAGATTCTACTTATATGCTTTATCGTTATTTTTATTTCCAGACTTATCGTTATCTATATTTGATTTCTGCTTGGATTTGTTTTCGTTTTTATGAATCTATCTCTAACAATCGTATTGCATTTCTACATATATTAATATTTTGCGTGTTGATGTTTTTCATTATTTACTTTTCCCTTATTTTTGTATTTTTTTGTATTTTATTTTATTTTATGAATTTCCATTTTGATTTTTACCAAGCCATGTCATCCAAGATTCAAATTATAAATAAAAACATGTGAAAGATGTTCTCCATACCCGCCCTCCATAACCCCCATGGTGCCCGCCATGGGGTCTGTACCTTTTACGGGGCAGAACCACCAAAACCACCATTTTTCATCTTCCAACCCCAAAAACCCCATTTTCCTCTCCAAAACCTCCATCAAAACCCACTAAAGTTCATAACTTTCCTATTTATTTACAACTCCACTAACATTTCCTATTCCACCACTTCATTTCCCTCATTAAAAATCCATAAACCACCATTTTCACCTTCTTTCCATAAAAACCTAGTTTTCTCCTCTTTCACCAACAATGGCAACAATGGAGTTCGATGGATTTTTGCTCCGTGATGGAAAACCGGGGTCGAGGCAGAGGAAAATTCTCTAGAAGTTGCAGACACAAGAAATTGCTCTGATAAGGTATATCGATACTGACTGTCTGTACACTTCAGGAATTTATCACAATGTTTTCCACATGTTAGACACTTTAGGATTGCACGATATTTTTTCTGGGAGAGAACCTACCTATGAGAGGCTGACCAAAGAATTTTTAAGTTCATTGATTTATATTTTCGTCCCAACACTGCTAGCGCGATCGGTACGGTAAAATTTAGAATGTTTAATGTTGAATATGAGTACACTATCGATGCTTTAGTAGAGTTGTTGGACATGCCTCATGGGGAAGGTTTCATCTGTGAGACCCCTTTGGACTCTGATTAGTCGATTGATGTATTTTATTTTTGGGCTAGATTGTCTAGTTCCACCATTTCCTCTTTTGAGGGTATTCTTGCCTCAATTATCCATAACCCGACCATTCGTGTTTTCCGTTATTTATTGGCTTGAACTATTTTTTCCCGAGAGAATCCAAACAAGGTCAATACAAAAGAACTTCTATTTTTGCAAGGAAGTCTCACTGGTTTAAAAATTAATGTTGTCCCATTTAAGATTGCGCACATGTCTTCTGCTTTGAGAAAGGGGGCGTTATTTCTTTTGGAGGATTCATTACCTCCATTGCTCGGGCTTTGAACTTGGACACTGAGTTAGCCACTTTGGTACCTCTACCTAACCGCATAATTAATTTAAATTTTTTGAAAGATATGAAATTATGCAAGTTTAGGAAAGAGGGAGGTTTTAACCTCATGATCCATGGTGTGGCTATTCCCAGTGTCACTTTACCTTGCTCCCAAAAGACTGATGTGCTGCTTGAGAGAAACTTGACTTATGATTTGTCCGCTTCTCCTATTAGGGGACCATTGCTCCCTAATGTTCCTCTTGGGGACGGACATGAGACTAATGAGGAGTATGAACGGAGAGACCAGTCTCCCGTTCCACATATGTCCCCCCACCATGATTCACCAGCACACACTGCACCATCTTCTCCACATCATTCTGTAGGTGCTGCCCCTGGATTTTACATCACTGAGGAGATGTGGTGAGAGCATCTTGCTCGAGAGGAAAGGCGAGATGGCATGCTCACCACATTGCAACAGCAACTGACTGACAACATGAGCTTCATGCAAACTTCTCAGCAACATACTGATCAGTGTCTTTAGAATATCATGCAATCTCAGCTTGCAATCAGTACTGAGTAGCAGCATCAGCAGGGCTATTTTGAGAGGAACTTTACACTCATGGAGGCCACTCAGGGTTCCCTATTAGGTAACCTTCGACAGGTTCGGAGTTCTCAGGCCGCTCTATCAGCCAGACTAGAGCAGCTAGCCTCTTCCCAGAGCGATTATCATCACAACAGGTCTCGTCACCCTAGGCATCAACAGGATGGTGAGGGCACCAGTGGCCGCCCCTAGATACATCCAGGTTACTCTTTCCATATTTTATTTCGAAACATTGGGGACATTGTTTGATTTAAGTGTGGGAGGAGATTTTATTGCTTTTCCTTTTCTTTATTTTTAAGTCTTTAATTCTTTTTAAGTTTATTTTCAATAAAATTCATGTGCTTGCCGAGTCATTTGTGTGGTGTATTTCTATTTTTCTCGATTTCTTAGCCCTACCAAAAAAAATTTTGACAAAAGAAAATAGTATCCTATAAAAAATTTTGGGCTTTAAGACAGGTTTAAGATAGGATGTAGATGACTTGGGAAGTCCTTTTGAAAAATAGGTATCGTTTCAACACCATAAGCTTCGTAATTATAGGAATCGGTCCTGATAACCTTATGTTATGGCCTTAACCGTCATCTTTAGTAGTTTATTCTAGCAGTCAGCTCCGGCTTAAGCATGCTCTACGTAGGAGACCGATGAATATAAGTGAGTGACCCAAATTATTTTTTTTGTGCTTTCATAATTCATGTGCTACAACTCTGGGATAGGGGACCCTCACAAAGTCACTTAACCTAAAAAGGGGTTGTGAGAAATTTCCAAAAGAATAAAAGAAAATATTTTTTGCTCATTGTTGGTTGGTTCAGAGGTTTTTGGTACTGGACTTGGTAGGGAGGGTTACGACTTGATCCCCCACAACCACAATTGATTCATTTGAGGGGTTACAAACTTATGTACCAGAACCCCGTTCTTGAGATCAGAGTCACTAACCGATCATTCTTCTATGAGTATGTGTGAGATAACAAGCTTAATGTGATTGCGCCTGAATGAAAAAGATTTGAAAATTAGGCTTAAGTGTGATAGTTTTGAATGGGTTAGTTTGTATAGGATCGGTGTTTGTGTCTGTATTCTTGCAGAATGTATTGTCACGATAGCCTTGGTTCACCTGGCTAGTACCTATCATTACATCCTGCTTTAAACTTAGAAGCCCTTTTTTCCCAAACTGTTTAATAATATTGTTTCTCTTTGCTGAGCTATACAGAGTTTTTGCTTGAGGAAAGCAAAGGTCTAAGTGTGGGAGAATTTGATAACACTGAATCGCACTGCATATTTGACTCGATTCGCACATGTTTATTAGGTTTTTATTGTTATTTTCTTTTGTTAGGATTGCATTTTGTTTTGTTTTCAGTTTTTTTGTCATTCCTAAGCCTTGCTTGAAGAATGAAGAAAAATGAGCTAAAAATCAAGATTTTGGAGTTTTTGCACTTGTGGCTTCCACCATGGCACCCGCCATAGGGTCAGCCATGAGGTTTCCAACTTCCAACTACCATGTTCTCCATTACTTCTTCATTTTTTGGAGCATGGTGGCCGCCACACCCCCATGGCAGGCGCTACCTTTGCAAATTCGCTTCCCGCTTAAAAGAATTTGGAGGGCATTGTTGTGATTTCCAAAATCCTCATAGGCCTATAATTAGAAGTGATTTTAGTTCTTCTTCATCCAAGCTTAGTTACACTAACTTAAGCCATATATTGTCCAATTGTAAGCAGTAATCTCTTCTCATCAAAGAATTATGGCACAAGTCATTGAGTCTGCAATCAAGTTTGGAGCACTTTACAATCTTGCAGCCATTTTAATTCAAGTTTCCTTTATTTTAGTCAAATTGCTTTAAAGCCTTCCATTTGGAGCAGGTTTCTATTTAAGTTTTTGCATTTATCTCACTTGCTTTACTTTGTTTATTTTCTCACATCGCATTTACTTATCTTTTAACCTTTTTACTTTCAGCTCAAACATGATTTGCTTTAATAAGTTTATTTCCATGTTTGGCTAATTTCCTTTAGGGTTAGAATGTAATGATCATGGTTAAGATAATTATCTAAACATTGCATCTGTAGGAATATTTTAGGGGCTGTTTTGATTTTTAACATAATTTTTCTGCACTTTATTTTCTGTTGGGTAAGATCGAAAGCCGTCCAACCATTGATAAACTTGGTTAGTCTTAATTTCTCAAAGAGAGCGAAAGCGTTTTGTTCAATTAAGTAAGAACCTTTAACTTTTTAGAAGAAATGATTTCAAAACCTTTTTCATACGCGTTTATAGGTTTAAAAGTCTAATCATCTCTCGGTTAGAAGTTCTGAGTCAAAATCACTTTTCAACTTAGTCAAGTAACTATATTTCTTAAAAATAGGTTTATTACTTTAACGCAATACACACCTTTTATCCGTGAAAATAAAAAGGAATTATTTAAAGAATAAACTCGATTCTGAATACGCGAAAGCGACAGTTCTTGTTAAATTAGTTCTTTTCAAAGTAGGAAATATCGCCCCATAAGTAGTTCTATTAGAAGCATTTTAGAGTATTATCTGACTATTGTGATTTGCATTTGAACTTGTTGCTTTTATCTGAATTAACATCTTTTACTTTATTTACTCTGCCTGCTATAAAACCCTGATTTGATCCGCCTTACATAAACATAGTGACAATGGAATTTGATATATTGACGTTTTGGTCTCTGTGGGATCGATAATCTTTTATATTACTCTGACGCAATTCGTATACTTGCGAATACCATGCATCAGTAGATAGTTCTTAGATGCTTGCTCAAAACAAAACATTTTTCACACCTACACTCCTTTCCAAAAATATTTTCAAAAACACTTTGTATACGTTCTCAACAATACAAGAAACATTACAAGGTTCTCCGCACTAAGGAGTCTTTTCAAAATACTTTTTTTCAAACACACAAACACAAGGTATTTTCAAATGAGCTAGCATCTAAGAGCCCGTAGATAACTACGGATGGAAAGGGTGATAACACCTTCCCTTTCCATAATCTACCCCGCTTACTCAGAAATACTCTTGAAATGTCTTTTTTGTTCTCTTCACCCTTTCCTTTGTTAGATAAAAGAAAAGTCGGTGGCGACTCTTTCTTACCGCAACATTTGTAAATACAAACGCAAAATCAGTATAACAGTCGGTTCTGCCACCGCATTACAGTACCACTTGTCACCGTTCGGTTAACCATCTTGTAAGTTCGATGCCACACCCTCTGTTGGTCTTACCGTGCACCCTTCATTATCCATCATGAAATCATCATCAGATCACTATCTGATTATCAACCTCTCATCCAGTGCTCCAGGCCATGCTCCCCATGGTGAACCCTCAGAAAGCTCACACACTGGATCAACTGTTTCAGCATTGGACTTCCCTTTTGGGCCTGGATGGAATTCTCCTCACACCTCATATTTTTCTTCAATTTCAGGCTCATTCTCCTTTTCTTTACATCTCTTTAATTATTATTTGTTTTCATGCTATTGAAAAATACAAAATGCATTTTGTTTTAAATAATTAATTAAATTAAGAAATATTATTTAATATTATTATTTAATTTATTTATTTATTTTATTAAATAAAATTATTTAATTTAATTATTTGTTTAAATTAATTTCAATTGGGTTGTATTGTTTGTTTATTTAGACTTTTAATCGAACTTTCGATTCGATACATACCCATTCATAAATTTGTACCCCCATTCCTGAAGCGTTGTAATAGCATAGGACATTTAATTTTCACAATTTACTATTTTCGTTATTACGGTTAGTTTAATAGGATTGTATGGAAAGATCTAAAACAAAATGCTAGATAACCATAAATCCAAGATAAATTAACTGAAATCAAAACACTTCGCACACACGCACCTCTAGGGTAACCTCGCTTATTGCCTTTAGATAAAACAATCATGTCCCTCGAATATGGGACGCTTTAGCAAATACCCTCGATTAAAAAAGTTCGTAGTCCCTCGATGACCCTTCAATGTTGCCTTCGGTAAACGATCTTAGTCCCTTACAAAAATTGCTAAAGCATCCTACAAGTTACCTTCTATGACTGTACGATGACCTGTGACAGTCCCTCACATCCAACAATAGGGCTTCCTACTAACTAATGGTAGGATAGAACTATCTAAAGGAGGAGGAAAAGAATAGAGACTTTTTGAGTAGGTAGATCACTCGTAATCGCTTGCACACAAACTAAAATAAGTTTCACACCTCACACTTTCAAAAACAACACTTTCTTTCAATAAATATTTTCAAAATAAAGATTTTGTATACATTCTCAACGATATGATAATCATTACAGAATTTTCGTACTTTGGCATTTACAAAATATTTCTAAACATACACAAACACAAAGAATTTCAAAAAGTGAGCTAGTAATTAAGAGCCCATAGATAACTACGAATGAAAAGGGTGTTAATACCTTCTCTTTTCATAACCTACCCCACGAACTCAGAAAATTCTCAAAAGGTCTTTATGTTTTTTTCACCCTTTCCTTTATTGGATAAAAGAAAAGTAGATGGTGACTCTTGCTATCCTCAACATTTGCGATAAAACGTAAAACCTAAAAGTCAGTTCTCTCCACAGTATTACACTTGCCTTTGTCTTTAAAAATGACCAGAGGAAGAGGTTGAGGTTCAGGAGATGGTTCATTACATTTTGATTCTTATGAGGCTTCCTAAGAACTATTTTCAATAAGAAAAAAGGGTTTCCTTACCCAGTGGCGTAGAACTTGATCCTTGAATATTTTCAGGTGATCGTAGAAGTTCTGTTGAGCGATTTCATAATTGAGTTCCTTCAGCTTCAGAGATTCAGAATTAACCCATTTTTTGAATTAAGTCCAGGGAGAATCAGAGGCAGCTAGGTTAAGTTTCTCTATGCAAGCTTGCTTCAAGGATTTAACCCATTCATATATTTCTGTTTCAAAAACCAATAGAGATTTACCAACATCTAATTTGGAAAGTTTTGGTGTTGGTTTTGGAATGGCTATTTTCTGAGAAGTTGTGACAATATTGTCCCAGGCTTCTAGATTAATTATGTTTATAAGGGGATCTTCTGAGTAGTCAGTGGGAGTGGAGAGTTGGAAAGAATTATAGGTGAGTTACGTGGTGTTGAATTATAGGAGATGGAATATCTGGAAGGGAGAAGTCTTGTGATGTTATGGTGGTGGTTATTGGTGTTTGAGAAGTATTGAGTGGGCAAGTGATTCCTGGAATGGTTGACGTGGTATCAGAGGCAGTATTTGGATTTTTGGTTTGGGGAGCTTCAAACAATGGATCAAATTGATCAATATCAGAAAGAACTTGTGCAAGTTCTGGCTGAGTTTGAACAAATTCGGTATCATATGGGTTAATCAGAGAATTATTTGTGGGTATTAAGGTGTCAATTTATATGTCAAAGTCATCAAGGGTTTGAGGTGATGGATTTTCAGTACGTCTTGGAGATGATTGGGGTTTTAGATGTTGATAAAAATATTGATTCAATAATAGAAACATAAGAGGAGTTACCTTTCTTTTTGGCAACTTTGGGAGTTTTCTGAGAAGTTCCTTCTCCAACAGCTTTCCTTTTTCTTGTCTTTCTGGTACCAACTTCCAGAGATGTTGCCTTAGATCAAGTATATTCACATATGGAATAGTTCCATCACTCTTGCAGGCTTCCAGATATTTGAGGACAATTTCCAGAGAGGAGTCTGCTTGAGTGAAGAGAGGAAAATCCTTCAGAGGAACTCTTCTGGTGGTGATGACTTCCTTTGCAATAAGATTGGGATCCTTCTTAATGGTTTCAATTATCTTTATTTTCTTCTGGTTCTTGGCATTGAGAGGCTTTCTAGCACATGGTTCCAGAACATTTTCTTGTTGAGCCTTACTCATATTTCTATCAGTCTAATCTCTGTCAAAAAATCTCATATAACCTTCCCAAAGGAATCCAATCTCTTTTGGTTCTTTCTTCTTCCCTTGTTTCTTTGACACTTGTCTTCGGATGGTTGAATAGAATATGAGAAAGGTGAACTTTGGATTAAGTTGCAATGAAGTACAACATGTACTGTTGATCAATATTGATGTAGTTAGGAGAACTGGTTTGTTTCTGTGATTGATGCACCACAAAATTATTCTAGACCGAATTCTGAGATAGTCCTTCAGACATTTGATCTTGTTAGAGGGTTGTCCAGAGGAGAAGATTTATGTTGATACAATGGTTATGTCATAACCTTTTTCTGCCATTTCAATACATCTTATACTGCTTCTGTTGTGACCGATAAGCTTTCCAATGAGAGCCTCGGTGATGACGATCTTCTTTCCCAAAACATAATATGTTACTTGGTGATTTGAAGCAATAGCATGAATCCAAAATTCTTTAACTAATTTGGGGAACACTGGACCGATTAGACGATTAAATTATTTTGTCCACCCTTGAAACTCAACATCAGGCGTTAGGTCGTACCCATCTTTCATACTTTCAAAATCAACTATAAGTTCACAGAGAACTTCCAGATGTTCAACAGGAGTGAGAAGAGTTCTTAAGGGTTCAACATACCTTTCTTTGTTTGTTGTAGAGGATGAAACAAGAATGTTTATTTGAGAATCTTGAGACAATTGTTGAAAAGATACCATTGTTCACAGACTTAGGGTTGTGAGAGCACACAAGAATGAAGGGAATAAATACAGAAAGAATAAAGTGAGTGAGAGTGAAGGTGTGAGAGTGTTAGTGAGAAAGTGAGGTATAAATAGCCACCGATTAGAAAACATGAATTTTAATTTTAATTAATAAAATAAACACTATGATTAATTGCATTAATGATTTCTGGAAAAAAAAGGGATGACGTGAAGATTTTGAACTGTTACCGATTTGACTCGCGCATCAATGCATCAACTCAACCATTTCGGCCCTTCAGATTTTGAACATGTATTTAGCCTTAGAGAGTGACTTAGCGTTTATAGTTGACAGATGTTGATATGGTGGGCTGCTTGCTTCTATCTTAGAAATGAAGCATTTTTGGAAAACATTCAGACCTTTTGGATAGTTTTTGATACTATTTTCCTTCTCACTTTTGAAGAACTCTTCCTTTTTCAGAATGCATGTAGGATGCATAGGAGTTTTGGATGGCTTAATTTCTAGAATTTCAAAAGTCTTCATAAGTTCTTTATCATACTTACTTTGATGTATATATCCCGTGAAAGATTATTCAGTATTTCTGAATGTAGATCTTGTTCTGATTGGTTCATCTTTCTTTCCAGAATCATGTTTTCGGGATGTGCTAAACTGCTTCTGGGTTGTCTTTTCTGGATGGATTCTTCGGAAGATGTTGTAATATTTGTGATGTCTTCTTCTGTATTTTCCTGAAGTTCTGAACTTTTATTTTCTAAAGATCTGTCTTCAGTACCTGTAATTAGAACTTCTATATCTGCAAAAGATTCACCCTTCTTTGACTTTTGAGAGCCAAGCTTATCATCAAATTTGACACTAATAGATTCTTCCATAATTCATGTTTTTGTGTTAACTGCTCTATAATCTTTTGAGCGTTTAGAGTATCCTAACATAAAACAATTTTGTGTTGTTACCAATGGTTCCAGAGCCAATAATCTCTCCTTTCTGATTGCCTCCGAGCCCTACGTATCCTCCAGATATAAGTACCAGGTTTGGGACATATGTTTTTTTCCCGTCATGTGTCAAGAGCATCCAAAGTCCAGATACCAAGATTGGTGTTTCAACTTTATTGTTAAAGACATCTGCAACATAGATGATTTTATCATTTGATACCCATATCTTTTTGAGTCCGTGTTTGTTAGACTTTCCAGAATTCTGATTTAATTTTGGTTTATAAGAGTTCACAGAAAGAGATTCACTATTGTATTTTATGTCATGTGTGTGTCCATATGTGAAATATGAATTTAGGGGTGTGTATTTTATGACCATGTTATCAACTTGTTTTGGTTGATATGGTTCTTTCCCTTTTGGTTTCATATATCCTATAGCTTTTCTGCCATTTATGCTAACTCTATAGATCATAAAGACCATATTGCTTCTATCTATGTTTTTAGCTAGAAATTTTTGAAAGTTGTGATCATATTATTTTATGATGTTATCAGAACTGGTTGAAACTTCTGAACATATTCTTTCTGAGCTTTTTGTAACTCGTTTTTAATAACAGAATTTTAATTTTTAAGTTTAGAGATGGTTTCTTTTAGCTCAGAATTTTCTGCTTTTAGTTTCCTAGTTTCTTCAGAGTCAGATACTATATTGTATTTCAAGTTCTTGTTTTTAACTCGAAGTTGCTGATATCTTTCAAGAATTTCATATAGACTATCTTCTAATTGAGATCTAGAAAAGTTACAGAATACCTCTTCTGCTTCTGATTCTGATTTTGATTCAGATGAACTAGTGGCATCTGATATGTTAGCCATTAAATCGATATTGGCACATTCATCTTCTGATGTTGATTCAGCTTCAGAAGATTATGAGTCATCCCACATTGTCATAAGACTTTTCTTTTTTTCTTTAAAGAACTTCTTATTTGGATTTTCTTTATGTAGTTTGGGGAAGTCTCCTTTGTAGTGACTTGGATCTTTGCATTCGTAGCAGACGACATCTTTTTTGCTAGACTTTTTGTATCTGGAGGAAGATTCAGAGTGATTACCTGTTCTTCTGGGGTTTCAAAATTCCCTTTGTCTGTTCTTCCATGGTTGATGGACTCTTCTGGAGAGAAGAAATAATTTGTCTTCTTCTGATGAGGATCCACTAGAGATTTATTCTTCTTCCTGAAAGGCTTTAGTTTCATATTTTTTTATTAGATTTAAGAGCAAGAGACTTACCTTTCTTCTAGGTCTCATCTTCTTCTAGTTCTATCTCGTGACTTCTAAGAGAGTTGATAAGTTCTTCAAGAGATATATTGTTCAGATCTTTAGTAAGCTTTAAGGTTGTGACCATGGGTCTCCATTTCTTGGGTAAGCTTCTGATGATTTTATTTACATGATCTGCTATGGAGTACCCTTTGTCCAGAACTTTTAATTCAACGACTATAATTTGAAACCTTGAGAACATTGTCTTCATAGTTTCTTCTTCTTCCATTTTGAAAGCTACGTACTTCTGGATGAGTGCAAGAGATTTGGTCTCTTTGACTTGCGTGTTACCCTCGTTCGTCATTCTCAGAGAGTCAAACATGTGTTTAGCAGAATCTCTATTTGTGATCTTCTCATACTCAGTATATGAGATAGCACTCAAAAAGATTGTTCTGGCTTTATGATGGTTTTTGAATTCTTTCTTTTGTTGATCTGAAATTTTCTTTCTATCAATCTTCTGGCCATTTTCATCACAAGGATAAACGTAGCCATCAGTCACCATATCCCAGAGATCGGTGTCATGAGCTAGAAAGAAACTTTTGATTATGTCTTTCCAATAATAAAAATTTTCACCGTCAAACACTAGGGGTCTGCTGCTGATTTTGTCTTTATCATCATTATTGTTCTGAACTAGTTCCGTCATAGTGTTTTTCTTGCTAGGATCTTTTTCTGACACGATTAAGTGTTAGCACCCAGAAATAGGTGCTCTTATGTCAATTTAAGGATAGAAAAACACAATAAAGGGGGTTTGAATTGTGGTTTTCAAAAATTAAAACAGTAAGACATGTTTGGTTATCCTGGTTCGTTTGAACTCAAACTACTCTAGTCCACCCGCCAAGGTGATTTCGCCTCTCTCAAACGAGGTCTTAATCCACTAATCAAAAACTTTGCTTATACAAACAAAATGACTACCGTCAATGTCTTCTTGAGACTAAAACACAACTTAGTCTCTTAAGGTATTACAAAATATAAATCAAAATTATGTACAAAGGTGTTTCTAGAAAAACTATATCACAACCGTGATTTATACACAAGATTAAAGCACAAGAGAAAGCTAGTGAAGATATATCATTATATACACAAAAGGGTTATTTGATTCTTCTTCAAAACTTTTTTATATAGGCGAGGCATATGAGACATGAAAAGATGAATTTGGAAGGTTGATAAAATGTTGTTAATGCACTTTCCAAAAATATAGATCTTGTTTTGTTCTAGTCATTATTCTTTGATTTGTAATGAATGAATTCTAACGAATCAGAACTTTGCTTCTTTGAAATCTGATCAGAATAAGAATATTATCATTGAGACTTTAGATCTTCAGAGTTTCTTGATATTCATATAATTAGAACTTTAGGGATATCCATGATCTAGAAATCAATGGGAAAAATAAAATTGTCAATTTCCACCAACACATCTTCCGCTATCCCATATGACTGCTTGATGGTGTGATCAGCAAATTTTAATTTTGTCCCACTCCCGCTTATCTTTCCAATGCCCAACTTTTTTAAAATAGACAAAGGCATTAAGCTCACACTAGAACCAGAATCAATTAGAACCCTCTTGAATTTTCTGTCTTTTATGGTGCACGGTATTGCAATAGATCCAGGATCCTTTTGCTTGATAGGAATTTTTTTCTTGGGTGTGATTGCACACAATTTCTCATCAACAGGTACCTGTTCACCTTCTGTTGGTCTCTTTATTGAGAGCACGTAATCATGAATTTCTGGTACAAGGGCATTTTCTCGAGTGCTTCAAAGAACAATATGTTGATTTCCAACATTTTAAACAATTTGAGAAATTTATCAAACTCTTTCTCTTTCATGTCATTATTTGCCACTTGAGATGGATACAGAAACTTGATAGTTGGTTTAGTCTTCTCTTCAACTAGATTTATAGGTGATACCACTTCTTCTTCTTTTTTCTTGTTCTCTCTTACTTCCAGATCTACTTCTATGATACTATCATCAAATTTTACCTCATCTTTCTTTTCTTCAGCATCTTTCTCATTTCTTATTGTGAGAGCATTAACATTCTCATGATTTTTCTGATTTTCTTGTGCTCACAACACTACCTATTGTGCAATCTTTCCCATTTAAACTTCCAAATTTTTTATTGCAGATGTGGTATTCATGTGATTACTCTTTGTCTCTTCTTCAAATTGAGAGGTGTGGGAAGAAATCCTTTCAATAGCCACCTCCCACTATGCCTTCTCAGGAGCTTGTTACTGCTTATCTTTCCAAGAGAAGTTGGGATGATTCTTCCACCTAGGATTATAGGTGTTAGAATATGGATTATTTTGCTTCAAGATTTTTATCCCCTCAATTTATTGTGGAGTTGTAATACATTGCACAGTAGTGTGTGGTCCACTACAAATTTCACAAACAATCTTATGTACCTGTTGAACTAGAGCTACATGTTGAGTACCCATGTTCATTACTTTCAGCTTTTTCGTAACTTCTGCAGCAATTGCTTCTTCAAATTTCAAGTGCTTATTAATTTCTAACTTCAAATTAATCACCCCGTCTGGTATACTCACAACCCTGTCATATAGCTCTAGATGCTCATTTGCAGCAATGGCTTCAATAATATTCTTCACACAAGTGGCTGTTGTAAAGTTGGATGAGCCACCGGCTGTTGTATCAATAAGCTGCTTCATCTTCATTTGGAGGCCATTCAAAAAAATCTTCATTTGTTTAATTTGATCCATTCTATGGGTGGGGCCATCTACCAATAACCTCTTGAACCTCTTGTAAGCATCACCTAGTGACTCTTCTTCTTTCTGCTTAAAATTCACAATATCATATCTTTTGCGAATGTAAACAGAAGCAGAAAAATACCCATCAAGAAAAGTTCTCACCATTTGTTCCCAAGTAGTAATACTCCCTGCCGGTAATGAGTAAACCACTCTTCAGCATCTTCGAACAGTGTGAATGGAAACATTCTCAATTTCTTTGCCTCTTCAGAGTGCCCCTAAATTTTCAGAGTAGTGCTCGTAACGAGAAACCTCTACAAATGTTTGTTTGCATCTTCATTTATCTTTCTGGTCAAAGATATGTTCTTAAGATGGCGGATGGTTGAGGGGTGCAGTTAAAAATTTGCAACAGTGACCTGTTGATTCACGATAGTCAACCAACCTGTTGGAGCATTTGCTCCTCCATAGTCCCCAAGAAGTATCTCAGGTGGTGGTGGATCTTCAGCCATTGGTCTTTCCTCCTTTTCGGATGCTGAACCTGAATGATCTGATGAACCCTCTGATTTTAGTCTAACTAACTGAGCTTGTTTGTACCTTGCATAAAAATTCCTTCAATTCATGCGTCAAAAGGAAATTCAGCTGAGGGCTTTCCTCGCAAGCAAAGGTTTAAAAAATTAGTAATAAAAAAATATATAAAAATTACAAAAAAAAATTTAGTTGCAGAGCAACTAAATACTAATTGAACTCAAATTACACTCAATAACTAGACAGTCCCCGACAACGACGCCAAAAACTTGATTGATAAATTAGCAAGTGTGTTAATTTGTCAATGTAGTAATAATGGGAAATCCTAAAGTATCAATCTCAAGGTCTTCATATCAGTATTGAGTTCAATTTATGGTTCAATTAAACAAAACTTGAATTAGGGTTTTGGTTTGGAAATTGTCACTTAACAATAATTAAAAATAAACAGAATGTAAATTAAGGCTTTTTCTCATATATGAGGAGCATGCTAGGGTATGGTGTATAATTTTCCCTATAACAACCTTGAATTCTGATTTCTTCAACAAGTTCATAATAACAATTACCATCTGTTGTACCCCAAAATTTGCCCTCCCATATTCTTCAAGATTTGCCAAGGTCAATCTCCAGATGATTCAAAATCACTCAAGGGTTGCATAGTCCAATTGCCTCCTAACACAGTCAAAATTAGGGTTTTGGTTCTGGCAAAGAAATTGAGGTTTCCAAGGGTCCAATCAAGTCCCACATGCCTATAAACATTGTCAAGCATCCATATGTCAAGTTTCAAAACTCACAACATCAAATTGCACAGTCAAAAACCCTAAATGCTTCACAGTCAACTGCAGGGGCAAAATGGTCATTTGACAATCAAAAGTCAAAATTTTTGGTCAACATCTTATTTTGAAGCCACAAACATCATTTGATCAATTCTTGATCATGATTCTCAAAGCATGGCTCAAAAAGTCTCAATATGCAAAAGTTTCTATTTTTGGAAAGTTGGAAAAGTCAACTGCAAATTGACCAAAGCATAACTTTTTCATGGTTCATCAGAAAAATCCCATCCAATACTCATTTTGAAAAGGATGACATTTCCTACAACTCATCTTCACACTCCAAGTCCAAGAAATGCTCTCATAAAAAGTTATCAATTTCAACATTATAGGTCATTTTCAAAAGTCAACAAAAAGGCACTTTAAGTCAAAGACCGTAACTTGAGATTGGTAAATCAAAATGACATGGGACCAAAGGCATTGGTTAGAGGACTTCAAGACCTTTCCAAAATGTCCAAGAACATGATCATAGCTTCAAAATTGAGCAAGATATGCCTTGTAGAAGTTGGGAAATTTTTGGGAATTTTGAAAAGTCAACTTTGCTTCAAAAGCTTCAAAAATGCTAATGGGCCTCAATTTCTTCCTTGAATCATTACCCAAAGCATATGCACGACCCATTAAGCTCAAAGGGATTTATTTTCTTATTTTTAATTAATTAATTGAATTTTTATTATTATTAATTCATTTAATTAGTTTTAAATATGAGAAAAATATCAAATCATGCTTTTTAAATCTTTTTTGTGCAGCAAATCAAACTAGGGCAAGGTGGCAAGTCGTTTCATGTTCAACAAGGCAATATCTTCCACAATTAGCAAGGGTTTCGTGGCAAAAAGATTGAAAAAGATATGTTGAAAATCAAATCTTCAAAACATTAATTGATGGACATATGGGCTTGGTTCTTGACCTAATTCCATTCAGATACAAAGGCACAACATGACCTAATGCACAAATACACGAAAAACTGCTGAGAAAGGCATAGTCAATTTGCAACTTTTGGCCAAAAATTTGAAAACTGATTTCACAGTTAGAGCACAATTCAAAGCTTCAAAAGCATTCCAATACATTGCCAAAACATCCAGGAAGCATTTGCAATCGAGAACGAGTCAAAACGTGCAAGGAATTGAAGAACACAGGTTATACGGTTTGCCAAAATTCCTTGAATCCCATATCATGATTCATGCACTTTTAGTCATTTTTCTTGATTGATTTATACTAATATAAACTTTCTGAAGCGATTGGTATAACTGAATTGAATTAATATTGCCTGAATCAAGATTCACCATGGACGAAAATTAGGTTTTCAGGAAGCTTCCAATTAGGGCTTTCTTGATATGGAAAAATTAGACCACCAGACTTATACAGTTGAATTCGTGGCAACAGGACGAATCCATTGATGACATCGCGCCCTTTTTATATTGCAGTATGTTCTAATCGCTATTTTCATGAATTGCAGTTTGTGGGGGTTTAAAACCCCCGCTATTTGCTTGTATTGCAGGTACAAAGATGAAGACGAAGCTAGCGTGTCATAACATGGTTGGAGTATTCAAAATCTAGCGTGCTTTTTCTTGTTTCATATCATTAACTTTGTTTTTTATTATAATAATTATGCTCCATTACATTAACAAATGCACGCGTTAGCTCAATTGGTGGATGAGTTGTCCTGCAGGCATTGGGACCTGGGTTCGATTCCCAGGTCCCCCCATATACTTAATAATTTTTGTTGTAACGTATTCATGTGTAGCATGCTCTCAACGTCCCACCATACGTCCTAGCGCGTGGGCTTGCCAGATGGCCTGAATGATCAATCCAAGGGCTGTAGGAGGAGGTCTATCATGCACCTCAGTCAACCATCCCACACGTGATCCCAAGAAGTCAAAAAAAGGCCTTGATTCAATGGGCCAAATTTCTCAAAAAACCTCCCAAATGGGTCAGACACCCCCCAATGTTTGTATTATATTTTTTTAATTTCCTTCTATTTTTTTTAATTTGTTTTAATTGTTTTAATTATTATTTAATTCACCTAAAATAATTTCCATAATAAAAAATCAGAAACCAAAAAAGGTTTAATATTTAATTCTTATTATTTCACCATTAAAATAGTCTTTTTGTGAATAAACTCTAACAATTAATTAGATTAATTTAGGTTTCAATTTTAATACTTTTTTTAATAAATAAAATAAGTAGAATTAGGGTTTTTTAACCTTTTCATCTTTTTTTTAATAAATAATTTTCTCATCAATATTATTATTATTAATTACTAAATATTTTTGTATATAAACATGTACATTAATTATTTAGTAAATTAGGTTAAACTTTAATATTTTTCATTAATAATTAAAAACAACTTAGAATTAGGG
Organism: Vicia faba; assembly: GCA_948472305.1. Classification (NCBI taxonomy): domain Eukaryota; kingdom Viridiplantae; phylum Streptophyta; class Magnoliopsida; order Fabales; family Fabaceae; genus Vicia; species Vicia faba. Next base: position 78,065,099 of record OX451740.1, on the reverse strand, counting down.
TTTCTCTTGATTTTCAATTTTCTTTATTTTCATAAAACAAAAACCTAAAAAAACATTTCTTTTCTTTAATTTAATAATCAATTAGATTTTAATTCAATTTAATTTCAAAAGGGTCAAAACCCTCGGACGTTCTATTTTTATTCTTTCGCACGTTTATTTTCTTTTCAAATATTATGTAACTGCTCAAGGCTTGTAATAGTAATTAGGTCTTTTACTTTCCGCATTTTTTATCAAACGGGTCTTTGTAATTTGGCGATGTATAGACCCGCGCCTTGTAATAGCGTAGCTTTTATATTTCCGCTTTAAATTTCAGCACTTTTAAATTCTAATTGCATGAAAGAATGTATGGCTAATTAAAAATAACTCGTAGCTCACAAATGCCCTGATCAAAGATAAATATTGACATGAAAATAATACACAAATTCATACACCACTTCTAGGGTACGCCTCACTGTTGCCTTACCTTCAAAACGTGGTCGTCGAGTATAGGACGTTTTAGTAAGTCCTTATGTCCATGATCCAGTTTCCTCGAAACGGTTGCCTCGGATTAAAAAAGGATCAATGGCATAAGGGTAGCTTCTAAGGTGTCCTACTGTTGCTCTGGTGACCACACTGTCCCTACAAACGAATTGACCCGAACACCTCCAATGGTGGTGCTACCTACCTCTCAATGGTGGGATGGCACTACCTTAAGGACATTTACACAGCCTAATTCCTTAGGGTAGGTGGATGACTCATAGATACTTGCTCTATTCAAAAACAAATCAAAACTCTTTTCACACCGACACTTTCAAAAAAAGGCTTTCAAAACAATTTTTCAAACACTCTTAAGGACTGATACAAGAGTTATTCTGAAATTTTTGAACGAAACTTTTTCAAATCCACTCACACTTTAAAAAGCAAACACTTTTGAAAATACAATGAGCAAGTATCTAAGAGCCCGTGTGTGATACGGTGGGAGAACTGACTTGAGGTTTTGCGTTTGTTTTCGCAAATGTTTCAGTTGAGCAAGAGTCGCCACCAACTTTTTATTTTATCCTAAGGGAAGGTTAAAAAGCACAGCAAAAACCTTTGAGATGTTTTCTTGGGATCGGGGAGTAGATTATAGAAAGGGAAGGTATTAGCACCCTTTCTATCCATGGTTATCCATGGGCTCTTAGTTACTTGCTTAGATCAACTTGCCTTGGTTTTCAATTGTTTGAAATGGTGCTTTATGTGTGTGGGTTTGAAAATGTTTTGAAAAGAAGCCAATGTGGTGGCAACCTTTGTAATGATCCATGTTGGGATGTATACAAAGATATATGTCTTTTGAAAAGGTTTTCATTGTTTTTGAAAGTTGTTTTGAAAGTGTAGTGATGTGTGGTTTGAAAAATAGGCAAGTGTTTTGTTTTGCAAGTTTGATTCAAGTAACTAAGAGGTTGTCTACTCCTAAATTTTTCAAAGATCTTTGCTATGTTTTAACCCTTTTAACAATTTTGTTCCACCATTGCATTTGGTGGACAATCTTGTGTTAGGATGTGAAAGGGACGGGCGTGGGTCATCGTTTAGACCATAATTGCAATGGTGCCAAGTATCTTTGGGCAATTTTTCCTTGGAGGGACTTGATCATTTCTTAGGCAACTTTCGAAAGCGTCATCGAGGGACTATGATCATTTGATTGTTTTGTTTTGCCCAAAGAGACCTAGCATGCAATATGGCCCATTATTGAAGGCAACAAGTGGAATACCCTAGGGGTGCAAGTGTGATTATTGTTGTCCATTTTCATGCTTGTTTATCTTGAAATTAGGTCAAACTATTTTTGTTGTTTTTGATTCGCATACAAACCCTAATTCTAGCATGGTATATTTAGAAAGCAATAAAGTGCGAAAAATAAAGTTCCTAAGTTATTACAACACAATATATGGGAAGGGGGTACAAATGTTCAAATGGGGGTATTTTGACAAGGAATTTAAACCTAAACTATTACGTCAAATTGAGAATTTACAAGGTATTTAATTGCACAAATTAAATAAAAAAATGGAATAAATATGCAAGATGAAAAAATGTTTTTTATATGTATGCAAAAAAGTGTTTTTTATATGTCAAATAAACAAAATAAAAAGTATTATTTTTTTGGAGTTTTTATGTATTTAGGGCAAAACCCTAATTTATTAATTAAAAGGTATTAATTGTTTAATATATACAATATTTATTAGTTATGTACAAAAATAAAATAAAAATGAAGTATATTTGTCAAAAAGGTATTTTTAATGCTAAATATTAACAAAAATAAAAATGTATATATTTTGTATTTTTTAACCTAAATATACTAATAAATATATATGTATTTGTATTATTTACTAAATATATTGAATATGTACAAAATAATAATATTTAATTTTTTTTTTTTTAAAAAAAGTATATTTTATACAAAATATTTTCAGAAGGTAAAATAAAATAAAAATTAGAAAATAAATGTATTTGGTATTATTTTTTAGTATTTTGAATAAAAGTATATTTATATATTTATTTATGTACAAATACTCATTTAAACAAATAAATGCCTAATAAATACAAAAATGGTTTAAAAAATAATTTTTATATTTTTAATATTATGAGAAAAAATAAATAAGTCAGAACAAAAAAGAAAAGATCAAAAAATCATAAAAATAAGCATAATGGGCCTAGGGGGTGTGAAAGTAAAAATGGGGTGTAAACAGAAATAACAAATCAAGCCCAGCCCAAAGATCCTGTCATCTTCAACCTCCAGCATTTCTGTTTAAGGAAACACGCGTTTGCTATCTCCAGATTCCTTGATCTTTTGCCAATTCTTCCAACATGAAACATGTAGAGCTTGAAGCCACGATTCTAGACATATAAAGAAATCAATCTAACTCTCAGATATGAGAGAGAATTTCTTCTCCCCCAATTCCTGACCTAGTTTTTGTTCCATGTTCAGACATCAAATTCTCATAGCACACGTAACATAAATGAAAACTAATTACATGGGCATGTTCAGGGCTATGAATGTGACATATTTTCTTCACAAACCTAAAGCTAACAATGCCTGGATAGAGAGATATGAGTTCATGAACTTACATGTTCAGTTGGAATCGTATCTGGTGATGGAGGTGAGTACAAGGCAAGGTAATGATTTGTATAGCTTCCTTGATGCCTTAGGATGCTATTCCAATACTTGGTATGCTTTGAAACCTTCTATATCAAGCTGCAGAAGTCAACTTGCAAGAGGAAGAAATGAAAATGGCCAAACTGATTAGAGGAGTTACAGTCTACTTCTAATGCTTTGGACAGTTTGTATTGATGGTAGGGAAAGTGTTCGAACTAGTTTTGGCCAAGATGCACGATGGAAATGAACTATGCCACTCAAACTGCAGGGATGCCCTGTTTTTGTGCAGTTCAATGGTGATTCTGTGAATAGAGAGGTATTGGAGGTGATAGGCTTGTGTCTCAGGTCAGGATGGAGATTTAGAATGTGTTTGACAAGCTTGCTTAAGCTGGTCTTCGCAGAAAATGAGAGTTGTGTATGTTATGCAATGTTTCTTCACACTTAATCAAGAGATGGCAAGTTGGTGTTTCTAGCTTGTACAGGCCCCCAATCTATGTTGCATACCTTGGCCTTGATCAGTGTAATTAGTTCCTAAACTTGCGCCAAAAGGATTTGCCATGTACTTGCTTGGATTTGCATTTGACATAAAGTGTAACTTTTCTAAAATGGATATAATGCTTTATCTAAAAATGGCTTAATCTTGTATATAATGTTTGAACACACAAAATAAGGCCTTGGAACAATGAGTTAGCATTTAATTATTGAGTGAAAATGGGATATAGGACCTGTAATCAAGGAAAGCAAGCTGAATTCAAAATGGCGCAAATGTATGAACATGTAAATTGGCCAAATCAAAAGTGAGTTTTTCCCAACTTGCCAAATTTGATTCTCCCTAACCATGAGGTTGTTTGATGAGTTCTTGGACATTTTGGAAAGCTTGGAATGTGTACCACAATCCATCTTTGAAATGTAAATTGAAATTCCAAGTGGAAGTATGTGAAAAATGGTCTTGAAGTTAGGCAAAAATCCTGCCTAAAATAGGTCAAATTTTCTCTAAGTTAAGAATGGTTTGGTACCCTTGTTCCAAAAATTGTAACTTGAGCTACAAGCTTCTTTTGGGAAAACTTTGTGAATCAAAGTTGTAGATTTTGCAATGGACTACAACTTTCATGTTTTTTACTTTTCCTTGAATCCAAATGAATCTTGGTGAGAAAGTGGGACAAAGTTAGGAAAAAATTAGGGTTTTTCATAACTTAGAAAAATTCTAAGTTATGAAAAATCTTCATTTTAAACCCTAATTTGCAATCCTTGATTTCTTGATGAACAAGTTTCATGATTTGGCATGTTTTGATGAAAACTGAATCTTGACACTTGATTTTGACCAAAAAGTCAAAGTTTGACTTTTCAGTATACAGTCAAAATTGATCAATTGACTGGGAAATTCAACTGTCAATCTTGTGCATTTGGGATCTTTTGAACTTGTTGAGTATGTAAAGACAATTCCATGGGGTCCTTGAGTCCATATGTGAGTTTGGTTTGCCATTGGCTAGGTCAAACAGTCAAAAATTGCCTTTGTGCAGTCAAAACCCTAAAAATGACCATTTTGCCCTTTTGGTGATCTGATCAAATTTCTTGTGGAATTGTGATCCAAACTTGATCAAATGGTCCATGTGAGTTCATAATGTTGATGTGGGTCAAAAATCATGAGGTTTGACTGTCAATTGGCCACAGTTGACTTTTCCCCAATACAGCTGATTTCTAGGTCAAATGTCCAATTGACTGGGCAAAATTTGGAATCAAGACTTGAAACTTGGTATGGATAAACTTGGGAGCCCAGCATGAAGCATGAAAGTCACCTTAGGCATTTTAGGTCAAAATATCTTTGTGCAAACACAAACCCTAATTTGGGTCAACAGTGCAAGGAGAAGTCTTGAGCAGAGGAAACCGTAACTGGATCTTGAGCTCCAAGGGCCTTGTGGTGAGAAAATAATGAGGAAATGGGAGGGAAAATTTTGGGGTACAACAGTTTCCCCTGTTCAATCTTCTTGAACCTGAAGAGTTAGATTGGCAAGTTTGCCTTTCGTGACTCGAGGGTAAAAGGAGATTGGACACTAGAGTGCCCGGAAATTTGCACTCGCATGTTGGAGTATCAACAAATGTGATGTCAGGAATGGGCTTATAGATGCCATTTGGAGAGATGGTTGATAGGGATATGGGCTTGTAGATGCCATCTGGAGACGTGACAGAACCTTGTTGGGAATGGGCTTATAGATGCCATTTGGAGGTGTTGATCGCATAAGAGATTCCTTAGCGAGAACTTGTGTATTTTGAGAAAGACAGATGTTTTACTGGCTTGTTACAGGTGTTGATCTTCAAACTCTTCATGCAGATATGCCCTGGCTGGATACAGGTGTCGAATCTACAATCGGTTGCTCACAGATGTGTCCTGGCTGGATACAGGTGTCGAATCTGGAATTAGTAGTCAACAGATATGCCCTGGCTGGATACAGGAATCGAATCTTCGAACTCTTCAGATGTGCCCTGGCTGGATACAGGAATCGAATCTGGAAATAGTCGTCAACAGATATGCCCTGGCTGGATACAGGAATCGAATCTGGAATTGTGATGGTTGATAGATATGCCCTGGCTAGATACAGGAATCGAATCTGGAATTGTCGTCAATAGATATGCCCTGGTTGGATACAAGAATCGAATCTGGAATTGTGATGGTTGATAGATATGCCCTGGCTGGATACAGGAATCGAATCTTCAAACTCTTCAGATGTGCCCTGGCTAGATACAGGAATCGAATCTGGAATTGTGACAGTTGAAGGTAGTCGTCTTTTGGATTGTCTTTTTCCCTGAAAAGGCAAAACATCAGTTGTATGCAATGTCATGATGTATGAAATGCATGATGTCATGATGTTCCAAATGAGATAGTGTTGTATGCACTTTATCATGTATGTAAGCAAGACGTATGAGATATGAAGTGTTTATGAATGTATTTTCGTCTTAGGAAAATAAATCCTTGACGACCGGCCGGGGAATTAAATCCTGGGCTGACATTGAAGAGTAGAGCTCTTTGCTTCCGCTGGGGATGATGGTTGCAAGAATATACCGGTAGGAGAAGATGACTCCGTTGGGGAATAAACTTGTTGGAGAGATTACTCTGAGGGGAATTACTCTGTGGGAAGAGATACTTCGCTGAAGTTTTGATGAGAGCTCCGCTGAGGATTTCAATGATGGACTCCGTTGGGGATAATAATGATAAACTCCGCTGGGGATAACAAAGATAAAACTCCTCTGGGGATTCTGTTGATAAATTATGTTGGGGAACTTTGATGAACTCTGCTGGGGAATGAAAGAACTTCGCCGAGGGCGATCTTCCGTGGCAATCGGCTGAGGATAACCCAGTTATAAGCCCTTGTGAGGAATAACTTTAAATAAAGCTCGGGAGAGACGTCCGTACTCTGCAAGGGATAAGCTTCCAGAATCTACTGGGGATAAGCTTCAAGACCTGTTGGGGATGCTTGTTGATGAATGCCTATACTCCGCTGGGAAATGTTGATATCTTCTAGGGATACACAACTTCCTTCAGGCTGACCGTCGCCTAACTCTGCTGGAGGAGAGTATTGCTGACTTGCTAGGGGAACAGGGTGCCTATCATAGGGCTGATGATAGACTAAATCTTCCTTGGGAGGGTATTGCTGATTCTTGTCTTACTCTGTGGGGAGTTGAGATAACTTGGTCACATTCTTCAGTTGAATCTACCTTGGTACCCGGGCGGACAAAGCAACTAGATTGCCTGGACAATTCTATATTGCCCCTGTTTCTGATGTCACCTTTAATTAGTCTTTTGTTTCTTATGCAAGTATTTATGAATTAGCAATTTAATGTCAAATGCATATATCAAAAATGAACATTGGACGTTCTTCGCAAGACAAAACAGAAAAAGGAAAAACAATTGGCAATTTGTTTGGAAAAGTGAACTTGTATTGATTTTGAAATTTGCCTGTAAATAGGCGTTTTTTGTACAAGAGGCTGACGTCCTAGTAAGAGAACACCGCCGAATATCATAAAGTTTATACAATTTTGAAAAGGAAACAAAACAGCTATGTGCACAATATTCCCACTGGGTTCCAACTCTGCTATCGCCTTTATGTCTTCAAGCGTCCCATCACTTTGCTGCTTAGTTGAAGATGGAGCTGATTGATCGATGCCGAAGTCTGAGCCAGATAGTTGATGCCGAATTCTGGATGCAAGGTAATCCAATGAGACATAGTGTTACGCTTTATCCTTAACTTTTGCCTGGACCGCCCTTTCGGGTTTTCAGTCCACCGGGATACCCATTTTTGCCCAAGCCGCCTTTTCAGGTTTTCGACTTGCCGGGTGTACAGATTTTTTTCATTTCATCCCTTATTTTTGCCCGAACCCTTTTGGTTCTCCGGGAAGCCCTTATTTTTGCCTAGGTATGTCAACCTAGCGGGTCTTTAATTCATGCGTAGTATCTTTTTACTATGTCTGCATTGGCGGGGTGAGGAAGGTCGTCACCATCCATGGTGGTTAGAATCATGGCTCCTCCTGAGAACACATGTTTAACCACAAATGGCCCTTCGTATGTAGGGGTCCATTTGCCCCGGGGATCACTTTGAGGAAGGTGATGCGTTTGATTACCAGGTCCCCAACTTGATACTCTTGTGGTCTGACTTTCTTGTTAAATGCCCTGATCATCCGTTTTTGGTACGTCTGACCATGACAGATAGCGGTGAGTCTCTTTTCGTCAATTAGGTTTAATTGATAAAGTCGAGTCTGGATCCAGTCATCTTCACTCAAGTCTGCATCCTTCATTATTCGGAGAGAGGGTATCTGGACTTCAATTGGCAAGACTGCCTCCATGCCATAAACCAAGGAAAAGGGTGTTGCCCCGGTTGACGTCCTTGCTGAGGTACGGTACCCATGAAGAGCAAATGGTAACATTTCGTGCCAATCTTTATAGGTCACTGTCATCTTCTGCACAATTTTCTTGATGTTCTTATTAGCTGCTTCTACAGCCCCGTTCATCTTCGGTCGATAAGGAGAAGAGTTGTGGTGCTGTATCTTGAATTGCTCGCAGAGCTCAGTGATCATCTTGTTGTTAAGATTTGTACCATTGTCCGTAGTGATTCTTTCTGGGACGCCGTACCGACAGATTAGGTTATGTCGAATGAAACGTGCAACGATGCTCTTGGTTACGGTGGCGTAGGAAGCTGCCTCAACCCACTTCGTGAAGTAATCAATTGCTACCAAGATGAAGCGATGCCCGTTGGATGCCGTCGGTCGGATCTCGCCGATCATATCAATGCCCCACATTGCAAAAGGCCAAGGTGTCTTCAGGACGTTCAGAGGAACCGGAGGGATATGCACCTTATCAGCATAGATCTGGCATTTATGACAAGTTCGAGAATGTTGGTAACAGTCGGCTTCCATCGTGGACCAGAAATATCCTGCCCGAAGGATTTTCTTTGCCATGGTGTGTCCACTGGAATGTGTTCCGAATGTACCTTCATGTAGTTCTACCATGATCTTCTCTGCTTCAGCCTTATCCACACAACGCAGTAAAGTTGAATCATGGTTTCGTTTGTAGAGAATGTCGTTGCTGAGGAAGAATTTTGCAGCAAACCTCCTCATGAACTTCTTGTCATTGACCGATGCGCCTTCGGGGTATTCCTGAGCTTCCAAGTATCTCTTCACCTCATGATACCAGGGTTTTTCGGTTACCTCTTCGGCCTCAAGATCGCAGCAGTATGCAGGCTCGTCCAACTTCCAGATAATGATCCGGGGAGCCTCATTGTCCCATTTGACTTTGAACATTGAAGACATCGTAGCTAGTGCGTCCTCTAACTGATTCTCCTCTCTTGGGAAGTGCTCAAAAGTTATCTCATCAAAGTGGGGAAGCAAAGTCAACACATACTCCTTGTAAGGAATAAGATTCGGATGTTTCGTATCCCACTCGCCTTTGATCTGATTGATCACGAGAGTGGAGTCTCCGAAGACACTCAGAAACTTGATCCTTAAGTCGATTGCAGCTTGAAGACCCATGATACACGCCTCATATTCTGCCATGTTGTTGGTGCAGTTGAAACACAACCGGGCGGTGAGTGGAGTATGAGTACCTTTAGGGGATATGATCACAGCGCCGATACCATTACCCAAAGCGTTGGAGGCTCCGTCGAAAGGCATAGACCATCGGGATCCTTCCTCAGGTCCTTCATCCGGTCCAGGCACTTCACAGTCTGTTACTACCATGATGTCTTCGTCCGGAAATTCAAAGTTCAATGACTGGTAATCGTCCACAGGTTAGTGTGCCAAATGGTCTGCCAATACACTTCCCTTGATTGCTTTTTGAGTCGTGTATTGTATGTCATATTCCGTCAAGATCATTTGCCATCTTGCTATTCTTCCAGACAGAGCAGGCTTTTCGAATATGTACTTGATGGGATCCATCTTTGAAATCAATAGAGTAGTGTGAGTCAGCATATACTGTCTCAACCGGCGAGCAGCCCATACCAGAGCGCAGCAAGTTTTCTCGAGCAGTGAGTACCGAGACTCACAGTCGGTAAACTTTTTGCTCAGGTAATAAATAGCGTGCTCTTTTCGGCCAGACTCGTCATGCTGCCCCAGCACGCACCCCATTGAGTTATCAAGTACGGTCAAGTATAGTATCAGAGGTCTCCCTTCTACTGGAGGCATAAGAATGGGTGGCTCTTGGAGATATTCCTTTATGTTTTTGAAAGCGGCCTGACATTCATCATTCCAACGTACTACTTGATCTTTCTTCAGCAATTTGAAGATTGGCTCACAGGTAGCAGTTAGATGTGAGATGAATCGGGCAATGTAATTTAGTCGTCCTAGGAAGCCTCTGACTTCTTTCTCTGTCTTGGGAGTCGGCATCTCTTGTATGGCTTTCACCTTGGTAGGGTCCACCTGAATACCTTTATCGCTTACAATGAATCCTAGCAATTTTCCAGACCTCACCCCAAAGGTGCATTTGTTTGGGTTCAACCTCAGCTTGTACAACTTCAGTCGGTCAAACAGCTTCCGCAGATGGTCAAGGTGTTCCTCCTCAGTTTGGGACCTTGCAATCATATCATCGACGTACACTTCGATCTCATGGTGGATCATGTCATGAAATAAAGCAACCATGGCACGTTGGTAGGTTGCCCCAGCATTTTTCAACCCGAATGGCATGACCTTGTAGCAGAAGGTGCCCCACTGAGTCACAAAGGTAGTCTTTTCCATATCTTCAAGAGCCATCTTGATCTGATTATACCCTGAAAAACCATCCATGAAGGAGAACACCTTGTGTTGAGCAGTATTGTCAACAAGAACGTCGATGTGAGGCAGAGGGAAATCATCCTTAGGGCTTGCCCTGTTCAAATCCCTGTAGTCGACACACATTCTGACCTTACCGTCCTTCTTCGGAACTGGCACCACGTTGGTAACCCACTGAGGGTAAGAAGTCACTGCTAGAAACCCGGCATCGAATTGCTTCATAACCTCAGCTTTGATCTTTTCGGACATCTCTGGACGCATACGGCGGACCTTTTGCTTTACCGGAGGGCAGTCTTCCTTGGTAGGCAGGTGATGAACCACAATGTCGGCATCCAAACCAGGCATGTCTTCGTAAGACCAAGCAAAGATCTCCATGTAATCATGTAACATCTGGATCAATCGTTGCTTCACGCTGAGCTCTAGATTGGCACCAATCTTGACTTCTTTTCTATCTGTCTCAGTACCCAGGTTCACTGTTTCCACCGGCTCTTCATGCGGCTGAATGGCCCTCTCTTCCTGGAGTAGCAGTCTTGCGAGTTCACCAGGCACTTCACAATCATCTTCACCTTCTTCTTCGGCTAAGTTGATCGAATTTTCGAAGTCATAACTGGCAGTAGCAGAGCTGTTACCAGTGAGATCCAGAGTGGATTGAAACCTGTATAAGTGAGTGTGTGTAAATATAGCTGTTTTGCAATATATAACACAAAGAAAAAAGAGCACAAGATTTGAAATGCAACAAACGTCCAATGTTTTGATTAATGATATATGGAAATGTCATACAAAAAGCCCTCACAAATGGAGCTACGGTGCCCCGGGTAGGACACCGAGCTAATAAAAGTTTCAACATATTGTTTGTTACAAATTGAAAATCAAAAGAGTTCATTACTGCGTGACAAATGTAATAGGTGTAAAATCCTTTGCCGTCCAGTTGCTTGGTCCGTTGTTGGTGGTTAGATAGATCCAACTGTCAAATTCTGCTTCCTCTACGTCCTCCTCGATAGCATTCACCCTTGGGTTGGTGATGAACACCGGAGCCTTTCTGATCCTTTCTTTGTGAACAGCCCTCTGAGCCTCTGCAGTGAAGCCCAGCCCAAACTTGTCGGTCTTTTGAGTGAAGTCAGGAAGTTGGCCCCAGTTTGCGCATTTTCCTTTCTCGATTACAGCCCGGGCATCCTTCAGGGAAGCCATCTTCAAGGGAAAGTCTTCTTCAACCACTGTCTCAGCTGACGCCAACGTTGGAGGAACCTCCTCAAAATGTTGAAAGGGGGTTTCAATAAACTCCCCGTCCATCTCGATATACCGGAATGAATTCAGATGACTCACCATGTATTCCTCCTCACCCTGCACAGTAACAATCTTCCCTTTGACAGGGTATTTGAGTTTTTGGTGTAGAGTGGATGTTACTGCCCCAGCCTTGTGAATCCAGGGTCGACCCAACAAGCAGGAATAAGATGGACGAATATCCATCACGTAGAATGTTGAGTCAAAGACTTGGGAACCCACACGGATAGGAATGTCTACCTCACCATGCACCATCCTCTTAGAACCGTCGAAGGCTCTAACAATGATGTTACTAGGTTTCAATTCCAGGCCCTCACAATCCAAACGATCTAAGGCCTTCTTGGGCAGTACATTCAGGGAAGAACCGGTATCAACCAACACGTGTGCGAGAGTAGTTCCCCTGCATTCTATAGAGACGTGCAGGGCATCATTGTGATTTTTTCCTTTGGCGGTAAGGTCAGCATCCGAGAACCCCAAACCATTGTCAGCTGTCAAATTAGCCACACAGTCAGTGAACTGATCTGCAGAGGTCTCTTGCGGCACATGGGCCGTTTTCAGAAATGAAATCAGGGCCTTGGCGTGGGCCTCTGAGCACAGCAGCAATGATAGCATAGAGATTTTGGAGGGGGTATGCCCCAACTGTTCAACAACATTGAAGTCACTCTTTTTAATGATTTTAAGGATTTCCTCCATTTCTTGTTGGGAGGCTTCGACAACAGTCTTTTTTGGTGCCTCCGTCCGGGCAGGCAAATCGGTAGCAACTTCTTTGCCCCGAGCATCAGAGGACTCGGCGGCAGTAGTAGACACAGGAACTTGATTTGGAACATGCACACTTGCGGGTGTGATGATAAGAGGCTTTCGGATAACTGGTGGTGCAATGTCAGGCGAGAAGAGCCTGCCACTGCGAGTAATCTTAGTGGGACCAGTGATGTTACTGATACTGGTACCGGTGTTGAACTCCTGCTTCACTCCAAGCACATACACGTCTGCCCCATAATGCCATGGGACAGCCTTGTTAGATTCATAGGGGAGAGGCCCCAGAACAGTAATGGTAATGGGTGCAACGGACACAATTTGGACTGGCTTCCTCGGGAGAGCCTTGGTAGGATTGTTGAAAATTGTGACGACAGATACTTCTTCATTGGAAACAAACGGAACAACAGTTTTCTTGAACATAATTTCTTTGCTATCCATCAGGCTTTGGATGCCTGATTTCAGCAGCGGACAACCGGTAAGGATAACAGCACACAGGAGGCAATCCTTGCTACAACCCGGAAATAAACCGGCTAGAAGTAAGTTCCTCTTAACAGTCAATAGAGGGGTAGCAACATCATTCACCGAAACAGCATACAAATCTTCCTCGACGGCATTTACTCTATGCTGGGGCATAGGAGCAGTTACAACATTTGGCCTCTCAGGCGCCTCAAACTGAATTTCCTTCGCATCGATAAGGTCTTGAACCTTATTTCTCAGGGCCCAGCAATCATCAGTAGTATGCCCGGGGCTATCAGAATGATAAGCACAACGGGCATTTGGGTTATACTTAGGAGATGCAGTATTCACGACCTTTGGAGCCTCTTTGATGGTCACCAAGTTGGTTGATAGCAGTTGCGGTAAGATTTGTGACAAGGTCATACTCAGCCGAGTGTATTGTCTCTTGGGCCTCTCACCCCTTTGTTGATTGTACTGCTGAGGAGCAGCAACAGGTTTTGAAATTACCAAGGCATTGACGGCCTGGCGGCTTTCTGGCTTGACTTGTCTTCTAGGACCATAGACTGCACTAGCTTCCTTCTTGAAAGGCCTCTTCTCAGTACTTGCGGAGGCAGCTTTCTGTATCTTTCCTGACCTGATGCCAGCTTCTATCCTTTCACCTGTCAGGATCAAATCCGTAAACCCAGCGGAGGAATTACCAACCAGATGATTGAAGAATGGACCAGACAAGGTCCCTAGAAACATGTCAACCAGCTCACGATCAGTCAAATGAGGCTGCACCCTGCCAGCCAAATCTCTCCATTTTTGTGCATATTCTTTGAACCCTTCGCCCGTTCCTAGAGACATACCCTGAAGTTGGGTACGCGTAGGAGCGAGGTCAGAATTGTATTGATATTGTCTATAAAATGCGGTTGCCAAATCTTCCCAATGTCGGATACTGGTTCCATCTAGCTGATAGAACCACTCAAGCTGTGACCCCGAAAGGCTATCTTGGAAGAAGTGGATCCAAAGATTTTTATCTTCCGTGTAAGGTTGGATCTTCCTTACGTACGACCTTAGATGCAGCTTTGGACAGGAAGCCCCGTCGTATTTGGCAAAGGCAGGCGCCTTAAACTTGTGTGGGATTACCACCCCAGAAGATAACCCTAAATCTCCGAAATCCAGCCCCGGCACATTTTGAATCTCCATGGCACTCAAGCGGTCTTCTAATTGCTTGTATCTGTCAGCAGCGGGAGGGTATTGTTCATCATTGTAATCCGTCTCGTTGTCAGAGACTGCAGGACTAGAAGCTCCTCCCCCTTGGGGACTGTCTTTCTCTGCAGAGGAAGTAGTTGGATCAGCCTCGTTATGGAGTGTGTTCCCAAACCTGCGTCCAGTGTTGAATAACGCAGTCCTCTTCTTCTTCTTCTTCTTTAAGAGCAAAGCCTTCAACTCTTGCTGACCTTGGGCCAGGTTCATCACCATCTCTTGAAACTGGGCACTCTGGGCCTGGAGGGCCTTGATTGCTTGTTCACTGGATGATTCTGGATTCATGATGACTGTTCAAAATAAACAGCGAAGAAGATTAAGCAACCTGTAGAAAAAGGGGTACATGTTATGCACATGATGCATGAGATGCTATCTATGCAATGCATTCAAGGATTTTAGAAATTCACAATTGTTGCAGACAAAAAAGAACGCACGTCATATTAATAAGAAGAAATTTGTTAGTACATAAGTGCCCCATGGGCCAAATATTACAAAAACAACTTCTCAAGGTAAAAATACGTTACGCATCCTCTTTGGCGCAATGTAGGTGTTGAGGGCCTCTTGCTCATGGAGTCGGCGGGTGAGCTCTAGAACCTTCTTCTCGCTGGCGTAGAAGCTGGCTTCAAAAGTGTTCCGTTCCTCCTTGAGTTGGATACAACTCTTCTGCATCTCCTCCCACGATGTAGGCATGTCAGGATGTAGGATGGTGTAGGGAACCTCTCCTTCCTTGACGGGCTCTTTAATCACAGGGAGAACATGAGGATAAGGCATCATTAGACTCTGGGCTCGGGCTCGTACCCACTTGAGATAAGGTTCAAGAGGGATGGAGTTCTTGTGCCCCAGTGTCTTGCTGTCAACCTTGTTGGGCTTCCCCCAAGCTCTGATGAATCTTTGGCGAAGTCCTTGCGCATCGTTGTCGAAGTCAAAAACTAGGTCAGGAATCAACATGTCGTGAGGGCCATCTCTTCGTGCATATCCAAATTGCCTCAAAGCTAGGCAAGGGTTGTAGGTGATACCTCCTCTGATTCCAAGTAAAGGAACATTAGGAAACTCTCCACAACGATCGACGATGATGACATTTTCTCTGGATCGAGAACACAAATGTACATCAGAGTGAGTAAGAGTCATCAACCGTTGGGACCACCTTGAGCCTTGGTCATTCTTCAAGACAGATTGTGGAAGGTGCGAAATAAACCACCTTGCAAGGAGAGGAGTATAGCACATGAGAACACCCCTCTTTCTCATCGTTCGTGTGTAAAATGAGTGAAGAATGTCCCCAAGCAATGTTGGTATTGGATTTCTGGACAAGAAGATTTTGACGGCGTTGACCTCTACAAGCTGGTCAGGATTTGGGAACAAGACCAACCCATAGATAAGGAGTGCCACAATCTCTTCAAAGGCTTGTAGGTCCAATGAATTCCAACATTCTTGTGCCTTCTCAAACAAGAATTTTGCTAAGAAACCTTTGACACCGCTTCTAGTTTCCCAATGCCCCTTGATGTCAGAAGGCTGTAGATGTAGTGCTCGAGCAACATCTTCCGGCTTTGGTTCCTTTTCCGTACCGTTGAAAGGTAGTTGATTTAGGATAGGAATTCTCAGAAGTTGAGAAAATTCCTCCAAAGTGGGTACCAACTGGTAGTCGGGGAAAGTGAAACAGTGGTGAAGAGGGTCAAAGAACTGGAATAGCACTTTCATCATGTCTTCTTCAATGTTGGTGTTGACTAAGCTGAGCAGTCTACCATGTCTTTCACTGAAGGATGAGCTTTCCGGAATTCTTGAGGTGAGCTCCTTGAGTTGAGGAGAGATTCTCACAAGGTTGACTTGGATGGATTTTCTGCGAGGAATTTCCATGACCTACAAAACAAGAACAAAGATGAAGATCTAAACCCTTGAAATGGTTAGTAAATGCATATGATGCTTTATGATGTTCATGATGTATGCACAAACATATGTACAAGCAATTCACACCAAAC
Organism: Vicia faba; assembly: GCA_948472305.1. NCBI lineage: Eukaryota > Viridiplantae > Streptophyta > Magnoliopsida > Fabales > Fabaceae > Vicia > Vicia faba. The sequence goes on along the minus strand of OX451740.1, from coordinate 78,049,028 downwards.
CCTAGTTTCAGGCTTGCATGGGGTTTCATAGGTAAGTACCCTCTTGAGTGTAGTTGGCTTAAAAACCTGTCCTATAAATAGTAATCGGGTTCTAAGGAGCTCAATATCATTGGATTGTTTCCATTGTTCATTGTTTTGGTTTAGCCACTTAACTAGCGACCAAAATATTCCAAGAAAACAACCCTCAATGAGTGTAGTATCGAGTATCTACCAACTTCGGACTGCACCAAAGCCGGTCATCTCACTACCCCTAATAAAAGGCCAAGATGGTCAAGTAAGGTTCTAGGTCATTAGTGCTTAGTGACATCACTCAGCGGCCCCGTACTCTCCTTGATTGAACTCAAGGGTTACCGGTACTCACAAATATGTCGCACTAATATAGCTATTGTGTGATCGGTGGATCTGGAACTGACTGTTTAACGCTGGTTCGCGAAATGTCGCGGAAGCAAGAGTCGCCACCGTCTTTTATTTTCTCCAACATGGAAAGGACAAAAGCACAGAAAAATTCCTTATTTGAGATTAGTTCTCGGTTCGGGAGGTAGATTTATAGAAAGGGAAGGTGTTAGCACCCTTTCTATCCATGGTTATCCATGGGCTCTTAGATACTTGCTCATTGTGTTTTCAAAAGTGTTTTCTTTTCAAGTGTGAGTGGGTTTGAAAAAGTTCCGTTTAAAATTTCAGTTCGACTCTTGTATCAGTCCTCAAGAGTGTTTGAAAAGTTGTTTTTGAAAGCTTTTTGCAAAGGGTCGGTGTGAAAAAGAGGTTTTTGATTTGTTTTAAATTAGAGCAAGTATCTACGAGTCATCTACCTACCCTAAGGAATTAGTTTGTGTAAATTTCCTTAAAGTAGTGCGATCCCACCATTGAGAGATAGGTAGCACCACCGTTGGAGGTGTTCGGGTCAATTCGAGGATTAGGGACAGTGTGGTCACCAGAGCAATAGGAAGACACCTTAGAAGCTACCCCCATGTCATGTTTATGGATATGAGGACTTACTAAAACGTCCTCTACTCGACGACCACGTTTCGAGGGGCAAGGCAACAGTGAGGCGTACCCTAGGAGTGGTGTGTGAATTGTGTGTTATTTTCAGTTATTATTTGTCTTGTCATGCATCGGTGATCTACGCTTTGATTTTATTTTTGGCCATTCATTCTTTCATGCAAATTATTAGCAGTTAAAAGGTGCGAGAAGATAAAAGTCCTACGCTATTACAAAGGCGCGGGTCTACATCGCCAAATTAAACCAAGACCCGATTTGAAATAAATAAAATGCGGAAAGTAAATACCCTAATTATCTATTACAAAGCTTTGGGGCAATTACATGAAATTTAAAAAAAAAGGAAATAAAAGTAAATGTGCGAAAAGAAATAAAATCGAGAATGCGAGGGCGTTGGACCCTTTTAAAGAAATTAAATTGAAATCATAAATTAATTAAATTAAATAAAAGAAAGGACCCTTTTTTTGGAGTTTTTGTATTTATGGAATTAAGGAGAATTAAATTGGAATTAAAAGTTAATTAAAACCCTAGTTCTAAATCGTTTTTAATTTATTAAAAAAATGTTTAAGTTGTAACCTAATTTAACCCTAATTAATTAAATGGCATATTCATTTACAAAAATAATTAATAATTAAATATGGTGAAAAAGGAAAAAAGAATAAAAGTATAAAAACCCTAATTTCTACCTTTTTTAGTTTATTAAAAAAATATTAAAATTAAACCTAAAATTAAACTAATTAGTTATTAGAATTTTATTTACAAAATATTGATTAAAAAATAAATGAACATATTTTTAATTTTTATAGTTTCTGATTTTTTTTTGTATTTTTATGTTATAAAAAATTAATTTATGGAATTAAATAAACAATTAATATAATTAAAATAAATGAAAGAAAAGAAAAAAGAAGAGAAGAAAATGCAAACAGATGGGGGTGTTGACCCAAATTGGAGGTTTGTTCACAGCAATTTGGCCCATTAGATTGAGGCCCTTTTTGACTTTTCAATGCTGCATGTGGAGGTGTTGCCTGGTGCGTATGGTAGTCCTCCCATTATGGCCCTTGGATTGGCGTTACTGGACATGTGGCAAACAAGCTGGCGAAGGCATATGGTGAACCTTTGAGAGTGATGACCACCTGAACATGTTACAAAGAAAAATATAGGGAAATATGGGGGACCTGGGAATCGAACCCAGGTCCCAATGCTTGAAGGACAACGCATCAACCAACCAGCCAAGCGCGTTTGTTTGATCATATAATGGATAAAGAATAATAAGAGAGAGAAAACAAGGGTTAGTGGGACTTTAACAAAACACGCGCCAGGATTTGAATTACCCAGTAGCGTGCTTACACCTCAGCGTCTTCCTCATGGCCTCTTTGTTTTTCCTGAAAATACATGCTAGATAGCGGGGGTTTTAAACCCCCACAATCTGAAACAACAGAAAATAGCGAATAGGAATTGAGCGATCATAAAAAAGGCGCGATGGTATGGTTCGGTTCGTCATGAGCTTCTGATTTCAATGGTGCTATTTAGGTTGGCCAATTTTTCCTCAAGCGTAAAACCCCAATTCATGGTTCCTGAAACCCTAAAAAATAGCCATGGCAGTTTTCTATACAAGCAATATTAGTTCAATTCAATGGTACCATAAGCTTCAGTGAGTCCATATTGGTGTAAAACAATCATTAGAATGTATGAAAAATGCGTGCAAATCAAAATACGAATATGCAAATGTTCATGAACAGGGCGACTTCGTGCTACCAGTTCTTGAGGTTAGGGGACGTGTTTTTGATTGAGAAAGTGTCCTGGTTATCTCAGCAAGCCTTTGGAATGGTTCTTTTGCCTTGAAACACCCTGCAATACAGTTTTCAGTTTTGAAATTTTTGGTGAAAAATGCAAAGTTTGTTTTTGATTCTGAGCGCAGCTTCTCCGTTCTTGTCATTAGGGTTAGGTTTCTGTATGTATATGGAATGATTTAGGTCAAAAATCCAAGCCCAACAACCATGTATTCAATGCTTTTGAGATTTGATTTCAATGGTATCTTTTTCAATCTTTTTCATGTCCTTTTGATGCCAATCATTTCCAATCACCTTGATTCTTTCCTTATTGAATAGTGCACGAAATCTTGAGTGAATTCTATGCACAAAAAGATTTGAAAAGCATGGGTTAGTATTTTTCTTATAATTAATTTTAATTAAATGAATTAAATAGATTAAATATTCAATTAATTAATTAAAAATAGGAAAATAACTTCCCTTTGGGTCAATGGGTCGTGAATAGCTTTTCGGTGATGTTCTTTGGAAGAAATTAAGGCCCATTAGCAATTTTGAGGCATTTGAAGCAAAGTTGACTTTTCAAAATTCCCAAAAATTTCCCAACTTCCACAAGGCATATCTTGCTCAATTTTTAAGCTTTGATCATGTTCTTGGACATTTGGGAAGGTCTTGAAGTCTTCTAACCAATTCCTTTGGTCCCATGTCATTTTGATTTACCAATCTCAAGTTATGGTCTTTGACTTAAAGTCCCTTTTTGTTGACTTTTGAAAATGACCTATAATGTTGAGATTGATAACTTTTTGTGAGAGCATTTCTTGGACTTGAAGTGTGAAGAGGAGTTGTAGGAAATGTCATTCTCTTCAAAATGAGCTTTGGATGGAATTTTTCTGATAAACCATGTGGAAGTTATGCCTTGGTCAAGTTACAGTTGACTTTTTCAACTGTCCAAATATAGAAACTTTTGCATCTTGAGACTTTTTGAGCCATACCTTGAAAATCATGATCAAGCATTGATCAAATGATGTTTCTGGCTTCAAAATAAGATGTTGACCAAAAATTTGAAATTTTGACTGTCAAATGACCATTTTACCCCTACAGTTGACTGTTGAGCAATTAGGGTTTTTGACTGTGCAATTTTGTGTTGTGAGTCTTGAAACTTAGAATATGGATGCTTTACCATGTTTGTAGGCATATAGGACTTGTTTGGACCCTTGGAAACTTCAATTTCTCTGCCAGAACCAAAACCCTAATTTTTGACTGTTAGGAGGCCATTGAACTGTGCAACCCTTGGGAGATTTTGGAGCATGCTCTTTGCAAATCTTGAAGAATATGGGAGGGAAAATTTTGGGGTACAAAAGTTGCCCCTGTTCAATCTTCTTAGACCTGAGGATGTAGATTGGCTGATGTGCCTTTCGTAATCCGAAGGTGGAAGATGATTGAAAACTAGAGTGCCCAGAAATTTGCGCTTACATACTAGCAGTGTGATGGTGGGAATGGGCTTACAGATGCCATTTGGAGATTGATGGATCGGAATATGGGCTTATAGATGCCATGTGGAGAGGTGACAGATAGGTGGATGGGCTTATAGATACCATCTGGGTGTCAATCGCGTAAGGGATTCCTTAGCGAGAACTTGCGTACCTGAAAAAGAAAGATGATTACCTGACCTGTTATAGGAGTTGGTCTTTAATCTCTTTGTGTAAATGTGCCCTGACTGGTTACAGGAATGGAATCTTTAGACCTCTTCAGACGTGCCCTGGCGAGATACAGGAGTCGAGTCTGGAGTTTTGAAAGGTGATGAATGAATTAGGGATGGTTACTACCTCAACGGGACGGTGAGAGAACCTTGGGCGTTTACTATCTCAACAGGAACGCTGAGAGAACCTTGGACGATTACTACCTCAACAGGGACGCTGAGAGAATCCTGGGGCGATTACTACCTCAACAGGAACGCTGAGAGAATCTTGGGGCGATTACTACCTCAACAGGAACGCTGAGAGAATCTTGGGGCGATTACTACCTCAACAGGAACACTGAGAGAACCTTGGGCGATTACTACCTCAACAGGAACGCTGAGAGAATCTTGGATGTCTTCTACTGGGATAAGAATCAGGGAGATCTTAGGGTCGATCTGACTGAACCGGGGAAGGCCTTTGACTGGATAAGAATCAGGAAAATCTTAGGGTCGATTTAACTGAACCGGACAAGGTCTTGGAATATCTTCAACTGGATAAGAATCAGGGAGATCTTAGGGTCGATCTGACTGAACCAGAGAAGGCCTTTGACTGGATAAGAATCAGGAAAATCTTAGGGTCGATTTAACTGAACCGAACACGGTCTTGGAATATCTTCAACTGGATAAGAATCAGGGAGATCTTAGGGTCGATCTGACTGAACCAGAGAAGGCCTTTGACTGGATAAGAATCAGGAAAATCTTAGGGTCGATTTAACGGAACCAGGCTAGGTCTTGGAATATCTTCAACTGGATAAGAATCAGGGAGATCTTAGGGTCGATCTGACTGAACTAGAGAAGGCCTTTGACTGGATAAGAATCAGGAAAATCTTAGGGTCGATTTAACTGAACCAGGCTAGAGTCTTGGAATATAGCTGAGAACTTAACTGGATCTTTCCTGAAAGGTAAAGGTCAGTCATATGCAATGCATGATATGGATCAAGCAATGATGTTCTCAACATAAATGGGATTGTAAGATATGATGCGTTTATGCATGTATCATGATGTATGTGATGTTTTTGAACGTATGTTTTCGTCTTAGGAAAATAAATCCTTGACGGGTGCCGGGAAGTTAAATCCTGGGCTGATGTAGAGCTTCTGTTTCCACTGGGGAGTGATGGTTGCAAGAATACCGGTAGGAGAAGATAACTCCGTTGGGGAATAAACTTGGCGAATGGATTACTCTGCGGGGAGAAAGTTATTCTAGCGATCTTGCTGGGGAACAATACTCTGTGGGAAGAGAGGTACTTGCTGGGATGTTGATGATAACTTCGTTGGGGATACCATTGTTATGTTGGAAGTGTTAATGGACTCCGCTGGGGATAAAAAGACTTCGCCGAGGACGATCTTTCTGTGGCTTTTGGCTAAGGATAACCCAGTTATATCCTGATAGGGAAATAACCTTTGAATACAGCCGGGGGACGCGTTCGTGCTCTGTAGGGGGTAAGCTTCCAAGCTACTGGGGATAAGCTTCCTGCTGGGAGGATGGATTCAAACTTTCCTGGGGAAATCTTGATTGGAGTTTCCTGGGGAAATTTCTGAGATGTATTGGGAAGTGGCTCTGCTGAATGCCTGGTATACCGTCGGGGAACAATCTTTAGGTCAAGACTGTCGGGGATGCTTGTTAGGAATGTCTGTATATCGTGCTGGGGAATGTTGAGATCTGCGGGGATACCCAACTTCCTTAAGGCTGATTGTATAACTTTGCTTGGGGAGAGTGCATTGATTTGCTGACTGACTCTCTGGGGAATTAAGATGTATTGGGGAAGTGACTCCGCTGAACCTACCTTGATACCTTGGTGGACAGAACAATTAGATTGCTTAGACCACTCATTATTGCCCCTGTTTCTAATGTTACCTGTAATTAATCCTTTGTTTCGTATGCAAATATTTATGAGTTAGCAATTAGTGTCAACGCATATATCACAAATTGAACCTTGGACGTTCTTCGCAAAACAAAACAGAAAAAGGAAAAAACACTTGGCAATTTTAACTGAAAAGTGATTTGTATTGATTTTTGAATTTGCCTGTAAGATAGGCGTTTATGTACAAGAGGCTGACGTCCTGGTAAGAGAACGCCGCCGAACAAAAGAGTTTATACAATTTGTCCAATAGGGAAAACAAAACAGCTGTGTGAAAAGAATAATCCCACTGGGTTCCAACTCTGCTATTGCCTTTATATCTTCGAGCGTCTCATCACTTGATGACCTAGCTGAAGATGAAGCTGATTGATCGATGCCGTCTGAACTTGAGGTTGATACCGGATTCTGGATGCAAGGTGATCCAATGAGACATAGTGTTATGCTTTATCCCTAACTTTTGCCTGGACCGCCCTTTCGGGTTTTCAGTCCACCGGGATACCCATTTTTGCCCAAGCCGCCTTTTCAGGTTTTCGACTTGCCGGGTGTACAGATTATTTTCATTTCATCCCTTCATTTTGCCCGAACCCTTTTGGTTCGCCGGGAGCCCTAATTTTTGCCTAGGTATGTCAACCTAGCGGGTCTTTATTATGCGTAGTATCTTTTTACTATGTCTGCATTGGCGGGGTGAGGAAGGTCGTCACCATCCATGTTGGTTAGAATCATGGCTCCTCCTGAGAACACATGTTTAACCACAAATGGCCCTTCGTACGTAGGGGTCCATTTGCCCCTTGGATCACTCTGAGGAAGGATGATGTGTTTGATTACCAGATCCCCAACTTGATATTCTTGTGGTCTGACCTTTTTGTTAAATGCCCTGATCATCCGTTTCTGATACGTCTGACCATGACAGATAGCAGCAAGTCTTTTTTCATCAATAAGGTTTAGTTGATCAAGTCGTGTCTGGATCCAATCATCTTCGCTCAGATATGCATCCTTCATTATCCGGAGAGAGGGTATTTGCACTTCGATCGGTAAGACTGCCTCCATACCATAGACCAAGGAGAAAGGAGTTGCCCCGGTTGACGTCCTTGCTGAGGTACGGTACCCATGAAGAGCGAACGGTAACATCTCGTGCCAATCTTTATAAGTCACTGTCATCTTCTGCACAATTTTCTTAATATTTTTATTTGCTGCTTCTACAGCCCCATTCATCTTCGGCCGGTAGGGAGAAGAGTTGTGGTGTTGTATTTTAAATTGCTCGCAGAGCTCAGTGATCATCTTGTTATTAAGGTTGGTACCGTTGTCAGTAATAATTCTTTCAGGGACGCCGTATCGACAGATCAGGTTGTGCCGAATGAACCGTGCCACAACGTTCTTGGTTACTGTAGCGTAGGAAGCTGCTTCAACCCACTTCGTGAAGTAATCAATCGCTACCAGGATGAAGCGATGCCCGTTGGATGCCGTAGGTTTAATCTCACCGATCATATCTATGCCCCACATTGCAAACGACCAAGGTGCTGTCAAGATATTCAGAGGAACTGGAGGAACATGCACCTTGTCTGCATAAATCTGGCATTTGTGACATGTCCGAGAATGTTGGTAGCAGTCGGCTTCCATTGTGGACCAGAAATACCCTGCCCGAAGGATCTTCTTTGCCATAGTGTGCCCACTAGAATGTGTTCCGAAGTTCCCTTCATGTAGCTCTTCCATGATCCTTTCTGCTTCAGTCTTATCCACAAAACGCAGTAAGGTCGAATCATGGTTTCGCTTATACAGAATGTCGTTGCTAAGGAAGAACTTCGCTGCGAACCTTCTCAGGAACTTCTTGTCGTTGACAGATGCACCTTCAGGGTATTCCTGAGCTTCCAAGTATCTCTTCACCTCATGGTACCAAGGCTTCTCGGTCACCAATTCAGTCTCAAGGTCACAACAGTATGCCGGTTTGTCCAGTTTCCAGATAATGATCCGGGGAGCCTCATTGTCCCATTTGACTTTGAACATAGAAGACATCGTAGCTAACGCGTCCTCCAGCTGATTCTCCTCTCCCGGAAAGTGTTCAAAGGTTATCTCTGTGAAGTGGGGGATCAAGGTCAACACACATTCTCTGTAAGGAATAAGATTCGGATGTTTCGTATCCCACTCTCCTTTGATCTGATTGATCACGAGAGCCGAATCTCCGAAGACACTCAGATACTTGATCCTTAGGTCAATCGCAGCTTGAAGACCCATGATGCATGCCTCATACTCCGCCATGTTGTTGGTGCAGTTGAAGCATAGTCGGGCAGTGAGCTGAGTATGAGTTCCTTGAGGGGATATGATCACAGCGCCGATACCGTTACCCAAAGCATTGGAGGCTCCGTCAAAGTGCATAGACCATCGGGATCCTTCCTCAGGTTCTTCATCCGGTCCAGGTACTTCACAATCAGTCACTATCATGATACTCTCGTCTGGAAACTCGAAGTTCATTGACTGATAGTCGTCTACTGCCTGATGTGTCAAGTGGTCTGCCAATACACTTCCCTTGATGGCTTTCTGGGTTGTGTACTAGATATCGTATTCTGTCAAGATCATTTGCCATCTTGCTATTCTCCCAGACAGAGCAGGCTTTTCAAATATATACTTTATTGGATCCATCTTTGAAATCAACAAGGTAGTGTGAGTCAGCATATACTGTCTCAGCCGGCGAGCAGCCCATACCAAAGTGCAGCAAGTTTTCTCAAGCAGTGAGTATCGAGTCTCATAGTCGGTAAACTTTTTGCTAAGGTAATAAATGGCATGCTCTTTTCGGCCAGACTCGTCATGCTGCCCCAGCACACACCCCATTGAGTTGTCAAGTACTGTTAGGTATAGTATCAGAGGTCTCCCTTAAACCGGTGGCATAAGGATGGGTGGTTCTTGGAGATACTCTTTGATCCTGTCAAAGGCGGCCTGACATTCATCATTCCAACGTACTACCTGATCTTTCTTCAGCAGCTTGAAGATTGGTTCACAGGTGGCAGTTAGGTGTGAGATGAATCGAGCAATGTAATTCAGGCGTCCTAAAAAGCCTCTGACTTCTTTCTTTGTCTTAGGAACTGGCATCTCTTGAATGGCTTTAACCTTGGCAGGGTCCACTTGAATACCCTTATCACTTACAACGAAGCCTAGCAACTTTCCAGATCTTACCCCGAAGGTGCACTTGTTCGGGTTCAACCTCAGCTTGTACAACTTCAGACGGTCAAACAATTTCTGCAGATGATCAAGGTGTTCTTCCTCAGTTTGGGACCTTGCGATCATGTCGTCAACATACACTTCTATCTCATGATGGATCATGTCATGAAATAAAGCAACCATGGCACGTTGGTAGGTTGCCCCAACATTTTTCAGTCCAAAAGGCATGACCTTGTAGCAGAAGGTGCCCCACTGAGTAACAAAGGTAGTTTTTTCCATGTCTTCAGGTGCCATCTTGATCTGATTATAGCCTGAAAAACCATCCATGAAAGAGAACACCTTATTCTGAGCAGTATTGTCAACCAAGATATCAATGTGAGGTAGGGGAAGTCATCTTTGGGGCTGGCCCTGTTCAGATCCCTGTAGTCGACACACATTCTGACCTTACCATCCTTCTTAGGTACCGGAACCACATTAGTAACCCACTGAGGGTAAGAAGTCACTGCAAGAAACCCGGCATCAAACTGCTTCATAACCTCAGCTTTGATCTTCTCAGACATCTCTGGACGCATACGGCGGACCTTTTGCTTAACCGGAGGGCAGTCTTCCTTGGTAGGCAAATGATGGACCACGATGTCGGTATCCAAACCAGGCATGTCTTTGTAGGACCAGGCAAAGATCTCCACATAATCACGTAACATCTGAGTCAACCGTTGCTTCACGCTGAGCTCTAGGTTGGCACCGATCTTAACCTCCTTTCTATCTGTCTCAGTACCCAAATTTATTGTTTCCACCGGCTCTTCATGTGGTTGAATTGCCCTCTCTTCCTGGAGTAACAGTCTTGCAAGCTCGCCAGGCACTTCGCAATCATCTTCACCTTCGTCTTCGGCTAAGTTGATTGGATTTTCGAAGTCATAACTGGCAGTAGCAGAGTCGTTACCAGTGAGATCCAGAGTGGATTGAAACCTGTATGGGTGAGTGTGTGTAAATACAGCTGTTTTGCAATATATAAAGAAAGGAAAGAAAGAAAAGGAGCATAAGATTTGAAATGCGAGAAAACGTCCAAGGTCTTTATTCATGATATATGAAATGACAATTAATATGCCCTCACAAATGAAGCCACGGTGCCCCGGGTAAGACACCGGGCCATAGAGTTTTAATTCATTGTTTATTACAAATAACAAAAACAAAGGAGTTTATTACTGCGTAACAAAAGTAACAGGTAGGTTGTCCTTTGCAGTCCAATTCCTAGGTCCACTGTCGGCCGTCGGATAAATCCAGCTGTCAAACTCAGCTTCATCCACTTCATCATCCTCCCTGATAGCATTCACTCCATGGTTAGGCATGGGAGCAGTCACCACATTGGGCTTCTCAGGTGCCTCAAACTGTACCTCCTTGGCATCAATAAGGTCTTGCACCTTGTTCCTTAAGGCCCAGCAGTCATCAGTAGAATGCCCCGGGCTATCGGAGTGATAAGCACAGCGGGCATTTGGATTATACTTGGGAGAGGCAGTATTCACAACCTTCGGGGCCTCTCTGACAGTCACCAAGTTGGTGGATAGCAACTGTGGCAAGATTTGTGATAGGGTCATACTCAGCCGGGTAAACTCTCTTCTGGGTCTCTTAGCCCTTTGTGGGTTGGTTTGTCGAGGAGCGGCAGCAGGCTTAGCAATCACCACCGCGTTGACAGATTGGCGGCGTTCGTGTTTATCATGTCTCCTAGGCCCATATACAGCACTGGCCTCCTTCTTAAAGGGTTTCTTCTCAGAACTTGAAGATGCACCCTTCTGAATTTTACCGGACTTCATTCCAGCCTCTATCCTCTCCCCTGTCAGAATAAGGTCAGTGAACCCTGCAGATGAGTTGCCGATAAGATGATTGAAAAATGGCCCAGATAGGGTCCCCAAGAACATATCCACCAGCTCACGATCTGTTAACGGAGGCTGCACCCTGCCAGCCAGATCCCTCCACTTCCGTGCATACTCTTTAAAACCTTCGCTTGATCCTAGCGACATACCCTGGAGTTGGGTACGTGTAGGAGCAAGGTCGGCATTATATTGATACTGCTTGTAAAAAGCAGTAGCCAACTCCTCCCAGTTACGAACTTTGGTCCCATCCAGCTGATAGAACCATTCGAGATGAGTCCCTGAAAGACTCTCCTGGAAGAAGTGGATCCACAAGTTCTTGTCCACTGTGTACGGTTGAATCTTCCGCACATAAGATCTGAGGTGTAGCTTGGGACAAGACGCCCCGTCATACTTGGTGAAAGATGGTGCTTTAAACTTGTGAGGAATGATCACACCAGTAGATAAGCCCAAGTCTCCGAAATCCAGCCCAGGCACTTGTTGGATCTCCATTGCATTCAGTCTGTCTTCCAACTGCTTATACCGGTCTTCAGCAGGAGGATATTGTTCCTCATTAAAGTCAGTCTCGTTGTCAGAGACTACTGGACTTAGAGCCTTTCCCCCCTGGGGACTGTCTTTGCCTACAGAAGAACCAGCTTCTTCATTCTGCAGAGTGTTACCAAACCTCCGGCCTGAGTTGAAAAGAACAGTTCTCTTCTTCTTCTTCTCCTTCTTCAGGAGTAAAGCCTTCAGCTCTTATTGGCCTTGAGCCAAACCCATGATCAGCTCCTGAAATTGCGCGTTCTGCGCCTGAAGGGCCTTGATAGACATCTCGGTTGATGATGAGTCAGGGTTCATGATGCTGAAATAAACAGCGAAGAACAGTAAGCAACCTGAAAAGAAGAATACCTGCTATGCACATGATGAATGGAATGCGTATGATTTATGTTTTCAAAGACAATCGGGAATCAACTTTGTAAACAAAAAGGAACACACTTCATTAGATTCAACTTTGAAACTTAAATTGTTCAACAGATTGCCCTTAGGCGTTACATAAAAGGGAAATACTGAAAAGGGAAATAAAACTATAAAAGAACATCCAGAGCTCCTTATTGATCCCATGGTCTCCTCTTCTCAATACGGATGTAGTCATTCAGAGCTCGCTCATTCTCCAACTGCTTTGTCAGCTTCTGGATCTTCAATTCCTGCTCGTTGAACTTTTCCCGGTAAGAATCCCGCTCTTCTCGCAGTTGCGACCAAGACCTCTTTAATGTCTCATAATCAGTGGGTATCTGAGGAGGGAGAACAGTTGGGGGAATCCCATCTTTGTCAGGATACTCAAGAATGATGGGTCTGACAGCTTCGTATGGCATACCTAACTTCTGAGCACGGATGCGAACCCATTTGTAGTAGGCTTCCATAGGTAGAGAAGTCTTTGGTCCTAACTCTTGTGGGTCATCTTTGTGAACTCTGTCCCAAGCCTTGATGAACCTACGACGCAGCTCGTCACTATCCACCTGAAACTCAAAACTGATGTGAGGCACCAACATCTCATGAGGCCCTGCTCTTCTGGCTCTTCCAAACTGACAGAGTGCTAGACATGGATTATAAGAGATTCCTCCTTGGGTACCAATCAAAGGAACATTAGGGTATTCTCCGCAACGATCAATAACAGCTATCTCATCCAAACCTCTGAAAGTCCAAATGATGTCTTTATCAGTGAGAGACATTAACCTATGAGCCACACCTCTTCCTTCTTGGTTCTTCAGTACGAACTTAGGGAGGTGCGAAATAAACCACCTCACCAACAAAGGGATACAACACCACAGAGTTCCTCGTCTTCGGGCAGTACGAGCATAAAGTTGTTGCAGGATGTCACCCAAGAGAGTGGGCACAGGATTCTGAGACATGAAGATCCTTATGGCAGTGACATTGATGAAGTTGTCAGGATTAGGAAACAAGACTAGCCCATAGATTAAGAGAGCCAGGATGTCTTCATATGCCCTAAAGTCCAAGTCATTCCAGAAACTGTTAGCTTTACCAACCAGAAACTTGGACAAGAAACCCTTAACCCCGCTTCTAGTCACCCAGTTATCCATTACTTCTTGATGGGTCAAAGGAAGAGCTGCAGCAACCTCCTCAAGCCTGAGGGTCTTTTCCCAACCAGTGTAAGGAGTCTGGTCCAAGATAGGGATGCCAAGCAAATTAGAGAACTCTTCCAGGGTAGGGACCAGCTGGAAGTCTTGAAAGGTGAAGCACTGGTACAGTGGGTCATAGAACTGGGTCAGGACACTCATCAACTGTTGATCCCGCTTTGCAGTGACTAAACTGAGAAGATAACCATGCCTCTGGATGAAGGAAGTGGTGTTTGGAATTCTGCTAACCAATTCTTCAAGCAACTCAGGTGGGTGAACAAAGTTGAACCGGATAGTATTCCTTCGCATAGGCATCATGATGTCCTACAAAATAGAGCAAAGGTGAAACCCTCTTGTCTTTGAAATGGTCAGTCCTTATGCAGGATGCATGCAATGCTCATGATGTTATGATGTTATGATAAAGTACACCACAGATATTTACAAAGGCAAACATGATAAGGCACACAAGTCACACAAGACAAGCCCTTAAAGTTTAGGCCAGCATGAGGTCTAGGTATTACCCTCTTTCAGTTTGTTGGTTCATACCTGTCCTATCAAAAGTAATCGGGTTCTTAGAGGATCCCAATATCATTGACTATCCTCAATCGGTCATAACTCCAGCATCGCAATCTTTTCTTGCAGCCAGAACCATCACGAGAGTTTAGCCTCAATGGGCGTAGCATACTGCTACTGTTCTAATGGCCAAGTTGTGTCATTTAAGGTTCTAAGGTCTGTTGGTGCTTAATGACTCCTCAGAAGACCCATATTCTCCTCGTTGCAACACAAGGGATATCGGTACAGACCAAGGCGCCACACCAACGTAGCCACTGCTTCACCCATGTCGGTCTACGCCGGACAGGTCCCTCACAGCTTATGCTACCTAAACAGGGTATCCCCAGATCCGGGTTAGGATCTATGTAACTCCCAAGACGGTCCCACAATGATAAAGCAAACAAGTCAAAGCAATTGAAAACACAAGTGATCTTAGTCCTAAGGTACACCTCACTTTAAGTAATTTCCCCAGCAGAGTCGCCAGTTCTGTGATCGGTGGATCTGGAACTGACTGTTTAACGCTGGTTGGCGAAATGTCGCGGAAGCAAGAGTCGCCACCGTCTTTTATTTTCTCCAACATGGAAAGGACAAAAGCACAGAAAAATTCCTTATTTGAGATTAGTTCTCGGTTCGGGAGGTAGATTTATAGAAAGGGAAGGTGTTAGCACCCTTTCTATCCATGGTTATCCATGGGCTCTTAGATACTTTCTCATTGTGTTTTCAAAAGTGTTTGCTTTTCAAGTGTGAGTGGGTTTGAAAAAGTTCCGTTTAAAATTTCAGTTTGACTCTTGTATCAGTCCTCAAGAGTGTTTGAAAAGTTGTTTTTGAAAGCTTTTTGCAAAGGGTCGGTGTGAAAAAGAGGTTTTTGATTTGTTTTAAATTAGAGCAAGTATCTACGAGTCATCTACCTACCCTAAGGAATTAGTCTGTGTAAATGTCCTTAAAGTAGTGCCATCCCACCATTGAGAGGTAGGTAGCACCACCGTTGGAGGTGTTCGGGTCAATTCGAGGATTAGGGACAATGTGGTCACCAGAGCAATAGGAAGACACCTTAGAAGCTACCCCCATGCCATGTTCATGGATATGAGGACTTACTAAAACGTCCTCTACTCGACGACCACGTTTCGAGGGGCAAGGCAACAGTGAGGCGTACCCTAGGAGTGGTGTGTGAATTGTGTGTTATTTTCAGTTATTGTTTGTCTTGTCATGCATCAGTGATCTACGCTTTGATTTTATTTTTGGTCATTCATTCTTTCATGCAAATTATTAGCAGTTAAAAGGTGCGGGAAGATAAAATTCCTACGCTATTACAAAGGCGCGGGTCTACATCGCCAAATTAAACCAAGACCCGATTTGAAATAAATAAAATGCGGAAAGTAAATACCCTAATTATCTATTACAAAGCTTTGGGGCAATTACATGAAATTTAAAAAAAGGAAATAAAAGTAAATGTGCGAAAAGAAATAAAATCGAGAATGCGAGGGCGTTGGACCCTTTTAAAGAAATTAAATTGAAATCATAAATTAATTAAATTAAATAAAAGAAAGGACCCTTTTTTTGGAGTTTTTGTATTTATGGAATTAAGGAGAATTAAATTGGAATTAAAAGTTAATTAAAACCCTAGTTCTAAATCGTTTTTAATTTATTAAAAAAATGTTTAAGTTGTAACCTAATTTAACCCTAATTAATTAAATGGCATATTCATTTACAAAAATAATTAATAATTAAATATGGTGAAAAAGGAAAAAAGAATAAAAGTATAAAAACCCTAATTTCTACCTTTTTTAGTTTATTAAAAAAATATTAAAATTAAACCTAAAATTAAACTAATTAGTTATTAGAATTTTATTTACAAAATATTGATTAAAAAATAAATGAACATATTTTTATTTTTTATAGTTTCTGGTTTTTTTTTGTATTTTTATGTTATAAAAAATTAATTTGTGGAATTAAATAAACAATTAATATAATTAAAATAAATGAAAGATAAGAAAAAAGAAGAGAAGAAAATGCAAACAGATGGGGGTGTTGACCCAAATTGGAGGTTTGTTCACAGCAATTTGGCCCATTAGATTGAGGCCCTTTTTAACTTTTCAATGCTGCATGTGGAGGTGTTGCCTGGTGCGTATGGTAGTCCTCCCATTATGGCCCTTGGATTGGCGTTACTGGACATGTGGCAGACAAGCTGGTGAAGGCATATGGTGAACCTTTGAGAGTGATGACCACCTGAACATGTTACAAAGAAAAATATAGGGAAATATGGGGGACCTGGGAATCGAACCCAGGTCCCAATGCTTGAAGGACAGCATCAACCAACCAGCCAAGCGTGTTTGTTTGATCATATAATGGATAAAGAATAATAAGAGAGAGAAAACAAGGGTTAGTGGGACTTTAACAAAACGCGCGCCAGGATTTGAATTACCCAGTAGCGTGCTTACACCTCAGCGTCTTCCTCATGGCCTCTTTGTTTTTCCTGAAAATACATGCTAGATAGCGGGGGTTTTAAACCCCCACAATCTGAAACAACAGAAAATAGCGAATAGGAATTGAGCGATCATAAAAAAGGCGCGATGGTATGGTTCTGTTCGTCACGAGCTTCTGATTTCAATGGTGCTATTTAGGTTGGCCAATTTTTCCTCAAGCGTAAAACCCCAATTCATGGTTCCTGAAACCCTAAAAAATAGCCATGGCAGTTTTCTATACAAGCAATATTAGTTCAATTCAATGGTACCATAAGCTTCAGTGAGTCCATATTAGTGTAAAACAATCATTAGAATGTATGAAAAATGCGTGCAAATCAAAATACGAATATGCAAATGTTCATGAACAGGGCGACTTCGTGCTACCAGTTCTTGAGGTTAGGGGACGTGTTTTTGATTGAGAAAGTGTCCTGGTTATCTCAGCAAGCCTTTGGAATGGTTCTTTTGCCTTGAAACACCCTGCAATACAGTTTTCAGTTTTGAAATTTTTGGTGAAAAATGCAAAGTTTGTTTTTGATTCTGAGCGCAGCTTCTCCGTTCTTGTCATTAGGGTTAGGTTTCTGTATGTATATGGAATGATTTAGGTCAAAAATCCAAGCCCAACAACCATGTATTCAATGCTTTTGAGATTTGATTTCAATGGTATCTTTTTCAATCTTTTTCATGTCCTTTTGATGCCAATCATTGCCAATCACCTTGATTCTTTCCTTATTGAATAGTGCACGAAATCTTGAGTGAATTCTATGCACAAAAAGATTTGAAAAGCATGGGTTAGTGTTTTTCTTATAATTAATTTTAATTAAATGAATTAAATAGATTAAATATTCAATTAATTAATTAAAAATAGGAAAATAACTCCCCTTTTGGTAAATGGGTCGTGCATAGCTTTTGGGTGATGATCTTTGCAAGAAATTAAGGCCCATTAGCAATTTTGAGGCATTTGAAGCAAAGTTGACTTTTCAAAATTCCCAAAAATTTCCAAACTTCCACAAGGCATATCTTGCTCAATTTTTAAGCTTTGATCATGTTCTTGGACATTTGGAAAGGTCTTGAAGTCCTCTAACCATTTCCTTTTGTCCCATGTCATTTTGATTTACCAATCTCAAGTTATGGTCTTTGACTTAAAGTCCCTTTTTGTTGACTTTTGAAAATGACCTATAATGTTGAGATTGATAACTTTTTGTGAGAGCATTTCTTGTACTTGAAGTGTGAAGAGGAGTTGTAGAAAGTGTCATTCTCTTAAAAATGAGCTTTGGATGGAATTTTTGTGATAAACCATGTGGAAGTTATGCCTTGGTCAAGTTACAGTTGACTTTTTCAGCTGTCCAAATATAGAAACTTTTGCATCTTGAGACTTTTTGAGCCATACCTTGAAAATCATGATCAAGCATTGATCAAATGATGTTTGTGGCTTCAAAATAAGATGTTGACCAAAAATTTGAACTTTTGACTGTCAAATGACCATTTTACCCCTACAGTTGACTGCTGAGCAATTAGGGTTTTTGATTGTGCAATTTTGTGCTGTGAGTCTTGAAACTTAGCATATGGATGCTTGACCATGTTTGTAGGCATATAGGACTTGTTTGGACCCTTGGAAACTTCAATTTTTCTGCCAGAACTAAAACCCTAATTTTTGACTGTTAGGAGGCCATTGAACTGTGCAACCCTTGGGAGATTTTGGAGCATGCTCTTTGCAAATCTTGAAGAATATGGGAGGGCAAATTTTGGGGTACAACATATTGCTTCGACCGTGTCGGTATACCCCGCACAGTTTCCACAACGTATTGCTATCTATGAATGTTTCCCAAAATCCGGGTGTAGGATTGCAAACCCAAACAAGAGAGCCAAGATATAAAGCAATCAAGACAAACAATCAATCATGCAAGAGGGTGATCTAAGCCCTAAGGTTACTCCACTTTTAAAGAAATCCCCAGCAGAGTCGCCAGTTCTGTGATACGGTGGGAGAACTGACTTGAGGTTTTGCGTTTGTTTTCACAAATGTTTCGGTTGAGCAAGAGTCGCCACGGACTTTTTATTTTATCCTAAGGAAAGGTTAAAAAGCACAGCAAAAACCTTTGAGATGTTTTCTTGGGTTCGGGGAGTAGATTATAGAAAGGGAAGGTATTAGCACCCTTTCTATCCATGGTTATCCATGGGCTCTTAGTTACTTGCTTAGATCAACTTGCCTTGGTTTTCAATTGTTTGAAATGGTGCTTTATGTGTGTGGGTTTGAAAATGTTTTGAAAAGAAGCCAATGTGGTGGCAACCTTTGTAATATTCCATGTTGGGATGTATACAAAGATGTATGTCTTTTGAAAAGGTTTTCATTGTTTTTGAAAGTTGTTTTGAAAGTGTAGTGATGTGTGGTTTGAAAAATAGGCAAGTGTTTTGTTTTGCAAGTTTGATTCAAGTAACTAAGAGGTTGTCTACTCCTAAATTTCTCAAAGATCTTTGCTATGTTTTAACCCTTTTAACAATTTTGTTCCACCATTGCATTTGGTGGATAATCTTGTGTTAGGATGTGAAAGGGACGGGCGTGGGTCATCGTTTAGACCATAATTGCAATGGTGCCAAGTATCTTTGGGCAATTTTTCCTTGGATGGACTTGATCATTTCTTAGGCAACTTTCGAAAGCGTCATCGAGGGACTATGATCATTTGGTTGTTTTGTTTTGCCCAAAGAGACCTAGCATGCAATATGGCCCATTATTGAAGGCAACAAGTGGAATACCCTAGGGGTGCAAGTGTGATTAGTGTTGTCCATTTTCATGCTTGTTTATCTTGAAATTAGGTCAAACTATTTTTGTTGTTTTTGATTCGCATACAAACCCTAATTCTAGCATGGTATATTTAGAAAGCAATAAAGTGCGAAAAATAAAGTTCCTAAGTTATTACAACACAATATATGGGAAGGGGGGTACAAATGTTCAAATGGGGGTATTTTGACAAGGAATTTAAACCTAAACTATTACGTCAAATTGAGAATTTACAAGGTATTTAATTGCACAAATTAAATAAAAAAATGGAATAAATATGCAAGATGAAAAAATGTTTTTTATATGTATGCAAAAAAGTGTTTTTTATATGTCAAATAAACAAAATAAAAAGTATTATTTTTTTGGAGTTTTTATGTATTTAGGGCAAAACCCTAATTTATTAATTAAAAGGTATTAATTGTTTAATATATACAATATTTATTAGTTATGTACAAAAATAAAATAAAAATGAAGTATATTTGTCAAAAAGGTATTTTTAATGCTAAATATTAACAAAAATAAAAATGTATATATTTTGTATTTTTTAACCTAAATATACTAATAAATATATATGTATTTGTATTATTTACTAAATATATTGAATATGTACAAAATAATAATATTTAATATTTTTTTTTTTAAAAGTATATTTTATACAAAATATTTTCAGAAGGTAAAATAAAATAAAAATTAGAAAATAAATGTATTTGGTATTATTTTTTAGTATTTTGAATAAAAGTATATTTATATATTTATTTATGTACAAATACTCATTTAAACAAATAAATGCCTAATAAATACAAAAATGGTTTAAAAAATAATTTTTATATTTTTAATATTATGAGAAAAAATAAATAAGTCAGAACAAAAAAGAAAAGATCAAAAAATCATAAAAATAAGCATAATGGGCCTAGGGGGTGTAAAAGTAAAAATGGGGTGTAAACAAAAATAACAAATCAAGCCCAGCCCAAAGATCCTGTCATCTTCAACCTCCAGCATTTCTGTTCAAGGAAACACGCGTTTGCTATTTCCAGATTCCTTGATCTTTTGTCAAATCTTCCAACATGAAACCTGTAGAGCTTGAAGCCACGATTCTAGACATATAAAGAAATCAATCTAACTCTCAGAAATGAGAGAGAATTTCTTCTCCCCCAATTCCTGACCTAGTTTTTGTTCCATGTTCAGACATCAAATTCTCATAGCACACGTAACATAAATGAAAACTAATTACATGGGCATGTTCAGGGCTATGAATGTGACATATTTTCTTCACAAACCTAAAGCTAACAATGCCTGGATAGAGAGATACGAGTTCATGAACTTACCTGTTCAGTTGGAATCGTATCTGGTGATGGAGGTGAGTACAAGGCAAGGTAATGATTTGTATAGCTTCCTTGATGCCTCAGGAAGCTATTCTAATACTTGGTATGCTTTGAAACCTTCTATATCAAGCTGCAGAAGTCAACCTGCAAGAGGAAGAAATGAAAATGGCCAAACTGATTAGAAGAGTTACAGTCTACTTCTAATGCTTTGGACAATTTGTATTGATGGTAGGGAAAGTGTTTGAACTGGTTTTGGCCAAGATGCACGATGGAAATGAACTATGTCACTCAAACTGCAGGGATGCCCTGTTTTTGTGCAGTTCAATGGTGATTCTGTGAATAGAGAGGTATTGGAGGTGATAGTCTTGTGTCTCAGGTCAGGATGGAGATTTAGAATGTGTTTGACAAATTTGCTTAAGCTGGTCTTGGCAGAAAATGAGAGTTGTGTATGTTATGCAATGTTTCTTCACACTTAAGAAAGAGATGGCAAGTTGGTATTTCTAGCTTGTACAGGCCCCCAATCTATGATGCATACCTTGGCCTTGATCAGTGTAATTAGTTCCTAAACTTGTGCCAAAAGGATTTGCCATGTACTTGCTTGGATTTGCATTTGACATAAAGTGTAACTTTTCTAAAATGGATATAATGCTTTATCTAAAAATGGCTTAATCTTGCATATAATGTTTGAACATACAAAATAAGGCCTTGGCACAATGAGTTAGCATTAAATTATTGAGTGCAAATGGGATATAGGACCTGTAATCAAGGAAAGCAAGCTGAATTCAAAATGGCACAAATGTATGAACATGTAAATTGGCCAAATCAAAAGTGAGTTTTTCCCAACTTGCCAAATTCGATTCTCCCTAACCATGAGGTTGTTTGATGAGTTCTTGGACATTTTGGAAAGCTTGGAATGTGTACTACAATCCATCTTTGAAATGAAAATTGAAATTCCAAGTGGAAGTATGTGAAAAATGGTCTTGAAGTTAGGCAAAAATCCTGCCTAAAATAGGTCAAATTTTCTCTAAGTTAAGAATGGTTTGGTACCCTTGTTCCAAAAATTGTAACTTGAGCTACAAGCTTCTTTTGGGAAAACTTTGTGAATCAAAGTTGTAGATTTTGCAATGGACTACAACTTTCATGTTTTGACTTTTCCTTGAATCCAAATGAATCTTGGTGAGAAAGTGGGACAAAGTTAGGAAAAAATTAGGGTTTTTCATAACTTAGAAAAATTCTAAGTTATGAAAAATCTTCATTTTAAACCCTAATTTGCAATCCTTGATTTCTTGATGAACAAGTTTCATGATTTGGCATGTTTTGATGAAAAATGAATCTTGACACTTGATTTTGACTAAAAAGTCAAAGTTTGACTTTTCAGTATACAGTCAAAATTGATCAATTGACTGGGAAATTCAACTGTCAATCTTGTGCATTTGGGATCTTTTGAACTTGTTGAGTATGTCAAGACAATTCCATGGGGTCCTTGAGTCCATATGTGAGTTTGGTTTGCCATTGGCTAGGTCAAACAGTCAAAAATTGCCTTTGTGCAGTCAAAACCCTAAAAATGACCATTTTGCCCTTTTGGTGATCTGATCAAATTTCTTGTGGAATTGTGATCCAAACTTGATCAAATGGTCCATGTGAGTTCATAATGTTGATGTGGGTCAAAAATCATGAGGTTTGACTGTCAATTGGCCACAGTTGACTTTTTCCCCAATACAGTTGATTTCTAGGTCAATTGTCCAATTGACTGGGCAAAATTTGGAATCAAGACTTGAAACTTGGTATGGATAAACTTGGGAGCCCAGCATGAAGCATGAAAGTCACCTTAGGCATTTTAAGTCAAAATATCTTTGTGCAAACACAAACCCTAATTTGGGTCAACAGTGCAAGGAGAAGTCTTGAGCAGAGGAAACCCTAACTGGATCTTGAGCTCCAAGGGCCTTGTGGTGAGAAAATAATGAGGAAATGGGAGGGAAAATTTTGGGGTACAACACCGTGGATAACCACGGATAGAAAGGGTGCTAACACCTTCCCTTTCTATAAATCTACCTCCCGAACTGAGAGATAATCTCATAAGGAATTTTGCTGTGCTTTTGTCCTGTCCATGTTGGAGAAAATAAAAGACGGTGGCGACTCTTGCTTCCGCGACTTTTCGCGAACCAGCGTTAAACAGTCAGTTCTAAATCCACCAATCACACCAGCCCTTTAGGTTATTTTCCCCTAAGTCCTTAGTGGGAAAACTTTGAACATCCGTCCTAAATCCTAAGTCCTTAGAGATATCTGATGGATTCAAGCCTTTGTTTTACAAGAGTTATTTGGTAACTATAGGGTATCCCTAGTCCTAGGTAATATCTATTATAGTCTAATTGTACAAAATCCTTAACAATTGTGCTCCAACTAATTATTAACCATAGAACAATCCTAATTTGTCCGATCAGGAAAGCATGAAAAACCTTGTACAATTAAATCGAATGATAAAAACCATGTAATTGATGAAATCAGAAATTCAAAGTTACTACAGAATCAAATCAGGGACACCCCCTAGCATTAGGGGATTTAGCTACTCATATTGTTCAAAGTAATTTCAGAATAAAAATTAAAAATTACACATAGATGGTGAACTTTGATCTTCAATCGCTTCCGCTCATGAAAGGTCTCCTTTCTCCAACACTTGCATAGGCTTCCATCTTCAATCCTCAATTTTTCGTATAGCTAAAAAAAGTCCCTTCTCTCTTCTCAAAAACAAACCAAAGTAGTATCAGGTCATCCCCAACAACGCAAAAAGTCCAAAGTATCCTTAATAATCCAAGACCAATCAAACTCCAAAAATCAGAATTATTATCGCGCCTTCCAACAGACCATGTCAGGTGACATGGGAAACCATGTTGGCCCTCTGCCTTTTTCATTTCAGTTACCAAGTATTATGCATGCTCACACAGGCCCTGTCAGGTGACACGGGCATCCGTGTCACAACTCTGACTTCTCCTATTTATGGCTTCGTCCTGGGTATCCTTCTGACACGACCCATGTCAGGTGACACAGATGGCTGTGTCAGGCCTCCTGTAGATGGATATTTTCATTTCTTATGAAACTCTAAGATTTGCACCAATTTGCCCCGATTTAATCTTTTGAACCTACAAACAAAAAACTACACAACCAACACATAAAACATAGAAGAATGAAATAAAACACTTGACAAAATGAAGAAACGATAACTAAAATCAACTGAAAATAAAGGTGGAAAAACCATTGATCATTCTGCAGTAGGATTGATTTTTCTGCGAGAAATGATAAATAAGAGTTAGCAAACAAAGATAAAGAATCGAGCATACGAATCAGGTTGAAATAAAGAATAAACTACCTAAACACGCCCCAGGATCCTCGCTCTCGAGGAGCTCCTTAACATTTATAAGATCAGGTTCATAAAGAAAAATCCATCCTCGTTAGTCAACGGCTTTCCCCCTTTGCCCATATGATGGACTAGGGGGATCCTCACAATAAAGGCCGCGAGACAATCATGACAAGCCTTGTCCTCAGCACCCAGTTGACTCTTCTTCTATATATACTGGTCGGTCCCATCATCATAATGTTTCCTCGACCAATGAAAGCTAAACTTTGGCTCCAACTTCACCACCAGATTCCCCTCCTCGTTCAGCTGAGGTTGTCCGGTCTCGTCAACCAGTTGACCGCTCCTGAAAATGTTAAGCAGCGCCTTCCATGACATAGGCCGAACTAGCATATATCTCATCTTAAAATCTCAAACAGACTCAAGGTAAGCTTTGAACAGCTTCCCGTTCGCCTTGTTAAGGCATACCCATGTGAACTGAGCACCATGAGCGCCTCGTTGGAGGTGGAAGCAGTAGAAGAACAGAGGAACAGTATCCCTTATCAGCAAATAATCATACATAATCTCGAAATCCCACAGGAAGGCAATCGAGTTGGGATGCAGTTGCGGGGGAGCAAGGAGGAGATTTCGTAGAATGGCCACCGGGAGGTCACTAAAAGGAAGTCAGAAACCCATCTCCTGAAAGAGAATCTTTTACATAGAGATATGATTCAGTTCAAACTTCGAACATATATGGTGATTCAAATTGGGTATATATATCAACCACTCCTCCTCAGTTCCCTCTATCTTCATCCCCGTAGCCATCAAGGGGAACACTTCATCTGAGTGTTCAAAGAAATAGGAGACATGCTTCAAAGGGTCGGGCGCGACCCAAGCTAAGGGATCCACTCGGATTACGGACGCATCCTGCCCCTCCTCGTCCAACTCCAGCTCGACAGGATCGGGTTCAGGCATCTTTGAAGTGCTCTTCTCTGTCGATGAGTGTTCGGAAAGACTTAGAAAGGAATCGTTGGGATCAACCACC
The DNA here is from genome assembly GCA_948472305.1 of Vicia faba. Classification (NCBI taxonomy): domain Eukaryota; kingdom Viridiplantae; phylum Streptophyta; class Magnoliopsida; order Fabales; family Fabaceae; genus Vicia; species Vicia faba. The sequence continues at coordinate 78,024,058 of OX451740.1, read as the reverse complement.
AACTCATCATCAGTACCACTAGCCATCGTACCTGAAAAGCAGAGGAAAAAGGTGAATTTGACATCGAAATAAAATCCACCCTTCCACCGCTAATCAAGTGAAAGGGTGAAAAGGAACGAAGACCATGTCCCAGACCAGAGCCCTCACTCGACCGTAAAAAGAAAAATAGACTCTCTCATGGGGCACATCTGCAATGAGCAAGAGCACAAAAATCCTGCAACCACTTATCTCCCTAACACCTCTAGGTCGAAGCCGCTCATGAAGAACTCGTCGTTTTGTATAAAGATCATAAAACATAAACCCATAAATGACCCCACGCCACCGTTCTCATACAACGAAACCACCACTAGACATCAACACTTCGATGGGGACTCTCACGCTAAGCTACTCTTAACCTTAAACCGTATGCATTTCTAGGAAAAGAAGCATAAAATCTAGCCTATAACAAAAGCAAATTCTACTATAACAGAGGAAAATCAAGAAACATAACAAGTTATCAACGATTATCAGTGGGATACACAGAAGTCTCGATGGAGAATGGTGGAACGAGATAAAAACTTCAAAGAACAACTAAGTCGAGCAGAAATAAGCAGCAGCAAGTAGAAAGAGAGAAAGCGAAAATTCTAAATGAAGCTCCTTATCCGCCTTTTATAGAGCAGCTTACTGGCACGTGAGTGAGCACGTGCCTAGGGAACTCTAATAGGCATCATCATTACGCCCAAGTTCTTAGGCTAGTCATTATCATGCCTTTATGGCAGCACGTGGCTCGATGTGAGCATGGCATGCAAACTCCCCAAATTCCAATCAATTGTTCCTCTCCCCGTGAGACGAACACCTCGGGCAATTTTCCGACTCCTCATACGAAATTTCCCCCAAAAATACGATAACTCCTCAGAGCCGCTCAATTGGTCCTCTCCCCACGAGGCGAACACACCGAGCATCACTTGTACTCCTTGTACGAAATCAACCGAGGAGCACCCCCGTTTCGAGAGTACATCTTAAACTCATCACTCCTTTTCTCAGAAGCAATGACTTGGGGGGTTCCTATTTCAGACTGGCCCAATAACTAGAATTGGCCTGATCTGCTCCTGCCTCTAGAAAGACCCAATAAGCATTGGCCCACTAACTATGGTCGTCGAACGAGAACACCTGGTTGACTACCTCCTAGAATTTCAAGACCAACGTCGCCCAAATCACGCTCTCATCCTCCTCGACGGCTATCCCTAGATCTGATCGCTACACGTCAAGCACACAACCAAACCAGCGCTCATAACGCGTCTGCCTGTCATCTCAACATTGCCCGCCAACGGCTAGTTACGAGCATGACTTCCTGTATTGACCAGGTCTTGGCAGTTACCCATTTTCGTGGAACCTAATATTTAGGCCCAAAAATAGGAACCAATGGCTACGCGTCGGAGGCACTATATTAACCCGTACACTTGTGAGGGCCAGGTATCTAATATTCAAACCTTAAACCCTAATATCTTTCTTGTATATCTTTGCATCCATTCTTACTTGATCGTCAGAGTGCCTTACAGGTACAACCCCTCTTTCTCCTCAACTTTCCAGCAAACCAGATGTCATCCTTCGGCCCATTTTCAAGTTCTTATCACAAGTGCGATTATATATATATATATATATATATATATATATATATATATATATATATATATATATATATATATATATGTGTGTGTGTGTGTGTGTGCGCGCGCGCGCGCACGCGTGTGTATGTGTGTCATTGTATTTAATTTAATTTATAGAATTAATTTTATTAATTTAAATTTAAATAATTTTATTTTTCTCTCATATTTTTACATTTGAAGTTGATGATATTTCATTTTTAAATGACATATCATTTGTAAAACATGACACATCATCATATATAATTCTTTTGTGAAATTTTATAGATAAATCATATTTTATTAAATAGACACCTCATTGATTTTCAATAAAAAAGTAAAAAGAGACTGAAACTAATTAAAATTAAAATGGAAAATTCATAGTCGATATTCTCTAATTTTCGGATGACACTTTGTTGGTGGGAGAAGGGACATTGAAGCACGTGTCAGTCTTGGAATCAATTACCATAAAATTAAGTTGATTGGCATTAATTCTAATACCAATTTTTTGGAAGTGTCCTCTTTTGCTCTCTCTATTAAAGTGTAAGATAGCGAATTCTCGTTTTGTAAGTACGAAGTGCGCCTAAGAAGGGGGGGTGAATTAGGTACTTTAAAATTTTCTGGTTTTAGTGATGGTAGATATTATTTTTCTGGTTTATGGTGAGTTTGTGAAAGAGTAAAGTGCATAAAAATAAAGAGACGAAAGCGATATATCCTGGTTCCCCTCATAGTCTGAGAGTACTTCAGTCCCCTTTCAACATGAAAAAGATTTCCTTATTATAGAAAACTTAAACAAGAACTACCCAAAACCAAGAACAATCCTCTTGGACCAAGAACAATCCTCTTATATTTTCACTATTACAACAATGAGAGCAATCCTCTCAAAGTGACTTTACTTGTATCCAACAATCCTAGAAAAACAAGATTTATAAGACCACTTGAACTTATTTCCAACAATACTGAAAAGTAAGCAAGTATATAGCAATAATTGATTTAAGTGAGTTTGAGTAGCAATGATTACTTTGAGTGATTTAATCAATGAATTGATCTTCTCTTCCAATGATAATAATATACAATAACTCAAGATATATAATTCTCAAAGTTTTCTGGTTAACAATATGTGAAAGTGTGCAGAAAACTTATGTATGAAAATGTATAACAGCTTGAGTTTGATTTTTGAAAATTCAGAAAAAATGATTGGAAGAGGTTATTAAAATGATTTTGAATATGAGTATTTATATGTTCATAGCACCCTTTTGAACCAACATAAAATTCTGTAAATGAATCATGAACAATTGCCAAGATTGAGTGAAAGGTTTTCATGAATTGGTGTTATGAACAGGCATGAGTAAAGTTGCTGTTTTTCAAAATCGTTTAGCATGAAATTGATTTCACCCTTTGTGTAAATCGGTTGCACAAGGTTTTAACAGCTAGAAATTCAAATATTTTGAGTATGCAATCGATTGTACAAGTGTGTAAATCGATTGCACTTGAAGTCAGTAGCAAAAATTGATTGAGAGCAATCAATTGCACAAACATGAAAATCGATTGCACTTAGAAACAGTAGCAAATGTTTTGAAAAAATTGAAGCATGCAATCGATTGCACCAATATGCAAATCGATTGCACTCAAGTGAAAATTGAATTTTTGCTTAGAAAAAACTTGAGTAAGGATTTGGACAATATAAAATATTTCTTTTGACCATTGAGCATCTATGTCTTAAGTTCAAAGTAAGTATTATCATTATACCTTGAAATTTTGATAAGTTCTTGAACCAAAGACTTTATCCACAGATGCTTTTAGCTTGATCAATAATATTTGCCTTCTTGTCAACATGGTTTGTCTTCATTAAAACAAAAGTGCATTTGAGAAGCTTGATTTTACATTCTCTCCCTTTTTGATGATGACAAACGATCTTGCTTGATGCGTTGTATTTTCCGGAAAGAAGCTTCTCCCCCTAAGATGCATAACTCCCCCTTTGTATGAGAAGGTTGGAATCCTTTGAATTCATTCATCTTGGTTGAAGAGTACCTTATAATTTTAAGACAGGAAATATACAAGCATAAAGTGCTACATCCTTCTCCCCCTTTGACATTATCAAAAATAAGGGAAAGATGCAATAAAAAATGGACAATAATAAAGTGCTACATCCTTCTCCCCCTTTGTTGGACAGAACTTTATGGTTGATTCATGTCCCGATTGTTATAGAACCAAGATCCTTGATTGGGAAATTGTTGTTGTAGAGGAGGTTTTGTGTAATGTTATGGAGGTGCAGCTGGATTATTTGGGTCATATGGTGGAATGTGAAGGTGTGAGTAAAGGTAAGAAAATTGTTGATTCACATCTGTGCGGAAGTCATTAATCTGAGTTGTTGTAGAATCGTTGATAGCATTCCATTGGTTTTTGATGTTGGTATTCATGGAAACAAATTGTTGAGACGTAAAATCCATAAGATCTTGATTGCTTGGACCAGAGGGAGCACTAGGTGGAGGAGGTACAGTTTCACCACCTTCAACTTCTTGATCGTTTCCTTCATCAACGACCACATCTTCACCAATGTAAGTTATAGTTTTTGTTTCCGGATTATAATGAACACCCATTCTTGAGTCAACATTTTTGATTGAAATCTTTTGCAGATTTGGATCCATATTAACTTTCTCAAAACCAGCAAAATCAACTCCAAATTCTTCCATAATTAATGTAAAAAAGTAAGCATATGGTAGAAATTTTTTTTTTTGCATCAACCCTCGGCATATGAACCATTATAAGCCTTGCCTAATTAACACTTATACCTTTATTCCTTGCATAGATCAGCTGCATTTCCAGATCATTCACGGTGCAATGGTTTCCAGCCCGTGGAAACATAATATAGACCATGAAATAATGAAATAGTCGATCGTCTATATAAAATTTACCTGCACTCCATGAGTCTCTAGATGGAATCACTCCTCCTAGACCACGAATCCTTTTGGCACGGAATTCAGCTTTGCTCAATCTACCAATGCTGCAATAAAATTCCTTTTTCCTATAATCATCCCATGCCTCGTTTTCAGGGTCATACAATGAGCTTCCAGTATAGGGAATATGTATAATCTCACCAACAATCTCAGGGGTTAGAGATATTCTTGTACCCAACACATATGTCACCATCTTGCCTTTGTGAGGAGTCAAATTGCTAAAAAATACTCTTACCAGATCCAGATAATATGGACCAAATGATGAAATTAATGGTTCTAGTCCATATGCAGTTAAATCATTTTGAAAATAAAAACATTCCTGGGGAAAGGATGATAGCATACCATATTTAGGAGTGGACACTATATTTCTTTGAAATCCTTTGTAAATCTTGCTTCTTGTTCTTCGATGAGAGTTGAGATTAATGGATTCTCAAAGGATGAACCATCCTTTTTCTTCCTTGTCTCTGAAGCTGACACCTTTCGTTTTTGCCTTGAAGCCATGGGTAAGGTGTTTTTAGGGTTTGGAAGGTTTTAGGTTTTGAAAGGAAGATGTTTGATGAGCTGAAGTTTGGATATGATTTGTGAGTAAATAAAAATGAGTGGGTTGTATTATATGTAATGAAGTTTAATTAACTTTTAAATAATACATATGAGCTTAGGAATATGAGAGAGAGAGGAATTCTGACCAACAAATATTTCTGTCATAAAAGCATGTTACAGTGGGTGCAATCAATTTGCATACAGATGCAATCAATTTAAACACCAAACAGAAGCAAAAGAAAACCGAAATGCACAGTGTGCAATCGATTTTCACTATGGTGCAATCGATTTGCACTGAAACAGAAAGGTCAAAAATAAAAACATTCAGTGAGCAATCGATTTACACTATTGTGCAATCAATTTGCATCAACCAAAAAAGACCAAAAACATATTTTTCTTAAACTTAAACACCACTTAACATATATATTCACATATAATCAAGATTAAAACAAGTATATAAAGGCATAAGAAGGATATAAATCACCTTATATGCCGTGTTCATCAAGAATGCCAAGCTCTCGTCGAATCTTGTAAAACTGTTCTCTTGCCAAAGGTTTAGTGAAGATATCAGCAAGTTGATTATGAGTATCTACAAATGTTACCTCGACATCTCCTTGAAGTACATGATCACGAAGGAAATGATGTCGTATATATATGTGTTTGGTTCTTGAATGCATGACCAGATTCTTCGTAATGTTTATTGCACTTGTATTGTCGCACCGTAGAGGAATGCATCCTAGATCGAGTCTGTAGTTACAAAGTTGTTGTTTGAGCTAAAATATTTGAGCACAACTACTACCCGCTGCAATATATTCTGCTTCGGTCGTGCTAAGAGCAACGCATGCTTGTTTCTTGCAGGTCCATGATACTAATGCATTTCCAAGGATGTGATAAGTACCACTTGTGCTTTTTCTATCAGTTTTACAACCTGCATAATCCGCGTCAGAATAACCAACTAAATTACAAACACTACCTTTAGGATACCATAATCCAACATTTGTTGTTCCTTTGAGATACTTCATGATCCGTTTCACCGCCATGAGATGAGATTCCTTTAGATTTTCTTGAAAGCGAGCAGATAGACAAACACTAAACATTATGTCAGGACGGCTTGCCGTCAGATATAATAAAGAGCCAATCATACCTCGATATTTTGTAATGTCGATGGAAACACATGATTCATCTTGATCAACATATGTACCGGAACCCATTGGTGTAAATATTGCCTTACAGTTATCCATGTCAAATATTTTCAAGAGTTCCTTGCAATACTTGGATTGGTTGATGAAGATGCCATCCTTTAATTGTTGATTTGAAGTCCAAGAAAATAATTCATTTTACCCATCATGGACATCTTAAATTCTCCTTGCATCATTGCTGAAAATTCTTCACGCATTTCTTTGTTTGAAGAGCCGAAAATGATATCGTCAACATAGACTTGAACTAGCAAAGTGTCACCTTTGATTTTCTTGATAAACAATGTCTTGTCAACTTTACCCTTTTCAAAACCTTTTTTGCATAGGAAGTTACTTAGCCGATCATACCATGCCCTTGGTGCTTGTTTCAAACCATAGAGAGTTTTTCTCAATTTAAAAACATGAGATGGATTCTTGAAATCTTCGAACTTCGGGGGTTGCTTAACGCAGACTTCTTTATTGATATATCCATTCAAGAATGCGCTTTTGACATCCATTTGGAAAAGGTGAAAATTTAATGAACAAGGATAGGCAAGTAAAAGACGAATAGCTTCTAACCTTGTAACTGGAGCGAAAGTTTCTTCAAAATCTATTCCTTCTTCTTGATTGTAGCCTTGTGCTACCAACCTTGCTTTGTTCCCAACAATTATTCCATTTTCATCAAGTTTGTTTTTAAACACCCATCTTGTTCCAATAATGTGTTTGTTGCTTGGCCTAGGGACAAGTTCCCAAACTTGATTCCTTTCAAATTGATTTAACTCTTCTTGCATAGCAATAATCCATTGGTCATCGCCTAAGGCTTCATCAACTTTGGAAGGTTCAATTTGAGAGACAAACGCCATGTTTAGACAAGCATCTTTGAGATTTAGTCTTGTTGTCACACCTTGACTTATATCACCAATTACTTTACCGGTAGGATGATCTCTATGAGTTCTCCATTCTTTTGGTAGATCATTGAAATTTGATTCTTGTTGGGATGATTCTTCTTGTTGAATTGGTTGATCTTTGGAATTATTTTCTTGAGGACCTTCTAGTATTTTGTCATCATCATCATTACAAACAATATTATCCTCCTTGGAGGGGTTAGTTTCATCACAAGATACATTCATTGATTCTTCAATTGTTAAAGTTCTTTTGTTATAAATTCGACGTGCCTTACTAGAAAGAGAGTAGCCAAGAAAAATACCTTCATCGTATATTTCATCAAACTTACCAAGGTTATCTTTGTCGTTGCTTAAGAGAAAGAATTTGCAACCGAAAATGTGAAAGAAAGCAATGTTTGGTTTCCTCCCTTTGAAAAGTTCATATGGAGTTTTCTTCAAGATCGTTCTTATGTTAACTCTATTTCTAACAAAACATGTCGTGCTCACCGCATCCGCCCAAAAATATTTTGGAAGATTTGAATCGCTAAGCATCATTCTTGCAAGCTCTACAAGAGACCTATTCTTTCTTTCCACCACTCCATTTTGTTGAGGATTCCTTGGTGCCAAGAAGTTGTGAGATATTCCATGTTCTCCACAAAATTCTTCAAATAGAGCATTTTGAAATTCTCCGCCATGATCACTTCTTATGGAGGCAATTGTTAGAGACTTCTCATGTTGAAGTTGTTTAGCATATTTCTTTAACGCCTTGAATGCATCACTTTTCTGCACTAAAAATAATGTCCAACTATATCTAGAGAAATCGTCAACAATAACCAAAGCATATACATTACCTTCGAAACTTCTTGTTCTTGATGGACCAAATAAGTCCATATGCAACAATTGTAGTGTCCTTGTAGTAGACACCACATTATTAGATTTAAAAGTTGATTTTGTTTGTTTCCCTTTTTGACAAGCATCACAAAGTCTATCTTTGACAAAATTTCTTTTAGGAAACCCAATGACAAGATCATGCTTGATTAGTTTATTCAAGTGTTCCATGTGAATATGAACAGTTCTTTTGTGCCAAAGCCATGAACCATCGTTGTTCGCCATGAGACATTTTACCTTCAAAGATGGATCATCAATGGAAATCATAAATATATTATTAATTCTTTTACCTTTAAGTATAACCTCATGTGTGACTTCATCTTCTATCAAGCATTCATCTTTGGTGAACTTAATCTTGAAGCCTTTGTCACAAAGTTGGCTAATACTAAGAAGATTGTGCTTTAGTTCTTCAACATAAAGAATATCTTCAATGGATGTGAAAGGTGGAGCACCAACTTTGACTTTGCCAATAATTCTTCCCTTATTATTGTATCCATAAGTCAGAAAACCCTTGGCCTTTAGAACTAGATTTAAAAATTGGTTTATGTCTCCCGTCATATGCTTTGAACAACCACTATCAAGATACCAAAGATTGCATATGGTCTTCAAGCATACCTGCAAAACAAATTAGGTTTTGTTAGGTACCCAAGTTGCTTTGGTTCCTCCATAATTAGTGCCTTTCTTTATCCACACATAATACCCACTTGCCACACTAAAGTTTCTAACATAGCAAGAATTAGGTGTATGGCCTTTAATACCACAATAAAAACAAGTAGGTTCAAAGTTACTTCTATATCTAGAAGGATAAGATTTCTCCTTAGGAAATGTTTCCCTTTTAGGATAGTGATGAGCCATTTTAGGTTTGTTCACTTTCTCTTTGAATGATTGATCACTAGCCTTAACAAAGATAGTTTTATTAGAACTTGGTTTTGAAAACTTTGAATATCCAAGTCCACTTTTATCATTGGAATATCTTTGTTGTCTAAGAACACCTTCCAATCCAATTTGACCTTTTTCATATCTTTCAATAACTCTTTTTAATTGGACAATTTGGAAAGAGAGTGATTCACAATTTTTGCATACAAGATTATGTTGTTGTTCATCACTTAATTTTTGTTTTTCTTCTTTGCAATCTTTTTCCATAGTTTTACATTTCTCTTCTAAAGATGAAATTTGTTTCTTTTGATATGAAATAATTTTATATAGAATTTTGCATTCATTTAATAGTTCATCTATAGAACCTTGTTCATCACTATCAAAAAGAGAAAATTCATTACTAACCTCATCATCTTCATTATAGGAATGGTGTGAGGCCATCAGTGCTAGATTTGCACTTTCATCACTATCGGAGTCGGATGAAGAGCTTATTTCATTATCCTCCCATGCAACATAGTCCTTTTTGTTCTTGAATCCCTTTTTGCTTTTATAGCCACCTTTCTTGTAGAGTTTCGGACAATCCGGTTTGATATGACCTTGCTTACCGCATTCATAACATGTGACTTCTTGTGTTGATGTGGAAGCTTCCTTTTTCTTGAATTGTTTCTTTCCTTTTGAATGAGAAAAGGATTTGTCATTTCTACCAAAGAACATACCAAGCCTTTTAACAAGAAGCATGAAATTTTCATCTTCTTCCGGATTGTCTTCCTTTTCAACTTCCTTGGAATCTATCTTTAGAGTAATATTCTTGGATTTCTTCTCTTGATTTTCATGCTTTTCAAGTCTTCTGAGTTCCGTCTCATATTCTTGAAGTTTTCCAAACAATGTTGCGAAAGTCACGGAGGAGAGACTTTTCTTTTCTGAAATTGCCGTTACGGTTGGTTTCCATTCCGTAGTTAAGTACCTAAGTACTTTCAGATTTAGTTCATCATTCGTCAAAGTCTTACCCAGAGCACTTAGATGATTTGTCAAATGCACGAATCTCTTTTGCAAGTCAAGGATGGTTTCTCTGGGCTGCATTCGAAATAATTCGTATTCTTGACTCAAGGTATTTAGTCTTGATCTTTTAACTTCAACAGTTCCTTCATGAATTTGTACCAAGGTATCCCATATTTCTTTCGTTGTTTTGCATGCCGAGACACGGAAGAATTCATCCATGCTAAGTGCACCTTGAAGAAGATTTATTGCCTTTTTATCATAGAGAACCTTCTTCTTATCATCTTCGTCCCATGCAGCTTTAGGCTTTGATGAGCCAGCACCATTGATTACCGTTATAGGGGTAAATGGACCATTCTCGACGACATCCCATATATCTTCTCCTTGTGCTTCTAGATGTGCCTTCATGCGTATTTTCCAGAATTCAAAATATTCACCACAAAATAGAGGAGGCTTGTTGTTACTCCACCATCTCTAAAAACGAGATTTTGATTTGCGGAAGCCATTCTGGATCTTTTAGGAACAGGTTACCTATAACCTGCTCTGATACCAATTGTAAGTACAAAGCGCGCCTAAGAGGGGGGGGGGGGTGAATTAGATACTTTAAAATTTTCTAGTTTTAGTGATGGTGGATATTATTTTTCTGGTTTATGGTGAGTTTATGAAAGTGTAAAGTGCAGAAAAATAAAGAGACACAAGCGATATATCTGGTTCCCCTCACAGTCCGAGAGTACTCCAGTCCCCTTTCAACATGAAAGAGATTTCCTTATTGTGGAAAACTTAAACAAGAACTACCCAAAACCAAGAACAATCCTCTTGGACAAAGAACAATCCTCTCAAAGTGACTTTACTTGTATCCAACAATCCTGGAAAAACAAGATTTATAAGACCACTTGAACTTATTTCCAACAATCCTGAAAAATAAGCAAGTATATAGCAATATTTGATTTGAGTGAGTTTGAGTAGTAATGATCACTTTGAGTGATTTAATCAATGACTTGATCTTCTCTTCCAATGATAATAATATACAATGACTCAAGTTATATAATGCTCAAAGTTTTCTGGTTAACAATATGTGAGAGTGTGTAGAAAACTTGTGTATGAAAATGTATAACAGCTTGAGTTTGATTTTTCAAAATTCATAAAAATGATTGGAAGAGGTTATTAAAATGATTTTGAAAATGAGTATTTATATGTTCATAGCACCCTTTTGAAACAGCATAAAATTCTGTAAATGAATCATGAACAATTTCCAAGATTGAGTGAAAGGTTTTCATGAATTGGTGTTATGAACAGGCATGAGTAAAGCTTCTATTTTTCAAAATCGCTCAGCATACAATCGATTGCACCCTTTCTGTAAATCGATTGCACGGGGTTTTAACAGCTAGAAATTCAAATATTTTGAGTGTGCAATGATTGCACAAGTGTGTAAATCGATTGTACTTGAAGTCAGTAGCAAAAATTGATTGAGAGCAATCAATTGCATAAACATGCAAATCGATTTCACTTAGAAACAATAGCAAATGTTTTGAAAAAATTGAAGCATGCAATTGATTGCACCAATATGCAAATTGATTGCACTCAAGTGAAAATTTAATTTTTGCTTAGAAAAAACTTGAGTAAGGATTTGGACAATATAAAATATTTCTTTTGACCATTGAGCATCTATGTCTTAAGTTCAAAGTAAGTATTATCATTATACCTTGAAATTTTGCTAAGTGCTTGAACCAAAGACTTTATCCACAAATGCTTTTAGCTTGATCAATAATATTTTCCTTCTTATCAACATGGTTTGTCTTCATCAAAACAAAAATGCATTTGAGAAGCTTGATTTTACACGTTTATCAGTATTCCAATTGGTTTCGATCCAAAGAATTTCTCCATTTGGAATCCTCTTTTGTTGAAGATGAAGAAACGGTTATCGGGTTGAAAAAATAGTTTTCTTAATCTTGGGGGAGGGATTACTATTTTAAATTCTATTTTATGTTTTTTAACTATTTTCACAATGTCTTTCTACAAAATTCCAATGAAAGTAGTTAAAGAGTTCATGAAGATTCAAAGCAATTTTTTGTGAGGCGGTGTGAAACAAAAGAGGAAGATTCATTGGGTAAGTTTGAAGGATGTTTGTTTACCATTGTATAAGGGGGGTTTAGGAGTAAAAAATATGGTGGATTTTAATTTATCCGTCTTTAACAAATGGAGATGGAGAATCCTTCAAAATCATAAATCCCTTTGGTTTAACTTATTGAGAGCCCGTTATGGTGATATTTCTACAAAGATTTTTGTGGTGAAGATTCTAAAAAAGACTCTTCATCTCATTCCTCTTTGTGGAAGGATATCATTTCTATTGGAAAAAATTCCTTCAATAATCCTATAGTTTCAAATTGTAGGTTCAAGGTTGGAAGAGGTTTCACCACTCTTTTTTTGGGAAGCTAAATGGTTGGAGGATAAAACTTTGAAGGAGATTTTTCCGGCCTTGTATAAAGCTTCTTGCTTGAAGAGAGTCTCTTTAGAGGGCATGAGGAGTTGATGTAAAGGAAGATGAAAGTGGGGATATTTTGGTTTAACGGGGGCAGTGGCGCGAGAACCGTTTCTCACGATCGACTTAGATTCCTTAAAGCAACGACTCGTTGTTCATGACATTAAGAAGGAAGGCACCGATTGTGTAGTTTGGGATCTCGACTCGGTAGACGAATTCTCGATGGATTCTTGTTATGCTTATTATTCTTATTTTCGTATTCCATTTGGTCCTTTTAACAAGTACCATGTGACTTTGAGCTTGATTTGGAAAATGGAAATGTCTTTCAAGATAAAGGTCTTTGGTTGGAGACTTCTTGTTAATAGACTTCCAACAAACGACCTTTTAGTTTATAGAGGTATTAACTTTCCTATAGATTCTTTGAAGTGCATATTTTGTGGGTTAGAATTGGAAAATATGAATCATTCCTTCTTTACGCGTAGTGTGGTTAAGACGATATGGAGGGAAATATCCACTTGGATAGGTAAATCTGAAGAGATGGAGGAAGAGTGCCTTCCAAATTTTATGGGTTGGTACCTATTTTATCGTGTAAAAAAGGTCAAAGAAGGAAAATTAAGGGTTGTTTGGCTAGCCTTAAGAAATGGTGTTTGTTTTTGGAGTGAGGAGTGAAATATTAACAATACGGCGTGGTGTATAAAAACTTTGATATGGAAGTGGTCTTTTGTGGAGATATTACTCTCTCCAATTGTAATTTTTACGAGTTTAATAAAGACCGTTTACTATTTCTCTCGTAAGCCTAATTAGTTTGTAATCTTTGTTCTTTTTGTCGGGTTGATCCCACTTTTAATATAAATAAGTTGAAAAACCTTAAATTCTCCCTTTTAATAATATCTTATTTACATAGAAAAAAACAAAAACACAATAAATATACCAAACCAGCACAACACTAAATTTATTGATACTTGTTTACTCCCTATTTTTATTTCTCTTTGTCATTACAAATAATATTATAATTTAATTCTTAATGATGATTATGTCCTTATTTTATTATTTATATCTTGATCTATTATTTTTATAAATATTGTAGTCATTCTCGTAAACAATGTTTTAAAAATTAGATTGGAGATCGAATCGGTGAAACTTTCAATTTAAGGTTTTATTGATTCAATCGATTAAATCTATGGTCAAACCATTTATTAAATAAATTAATAATACAAAATTAAATTCACACATAATCATATATTCACAACTTAATAAAATAAAATTTTAAAAAATTCATTACAAACTAAATACAACAATATCAATAAGGATGATTTAATATCAATATCAAGAGTAATATATATAATGTAGTTATACACTTATTTCAACTTTCATTTAAGGATGATTTAAACAAATTTAAATAATTCAAATCAAAATTAAAATAATAGAACATAATAACTAAAATAAAATTTAAATAATTAAAAATAACTAAATTAAATAGGATAGAATACCAAAAATAAATAATATAATATTCTAAATTTTGATATTGACATATTAAATATTAAAAAAAATATTTAAAAAATAGTCAATTCGATGTATTTTTTTGAACCAAAAAATTTTATAAAACTGATTTTAATTATTTGGTTCACTTGATTTTAGACGGTTCAATCTGATTTTGTTCAGTTTTACTCCGATTTTAATCTATTAACGGTTTTAAAAGAGTGATCTAACCAAATTCATCATCAATTCCCGATCCAACCGGTTGAACCGATCAATTCAATTCGATTTTTAAAATATTACTCTTGAATTCTCTAAGGATAGTAGTTAAATAAAAAGTATATAATTTTTATATAAAAAAAATGACAAGTTTCGAACAATAGATTATACCATTTTTAATCACAACTTGTATATTTTATTGCAAAATATCATACACGTAATTTAAAAACTTGCACACATATTAAAAATATAATAAATATGTTAAAATAAATAAAATATTTTCTAAATTAATATTATTTGTTTAAAGTATCATACAAAATGTCAATAAAAAAGTATTATTAGTAAGAAATAATAAAGTTCACATTCAATTTGAACTACATTTTCTTTTTTAAAAATGACATAAATTCTAAAATGGAAGAAGTATATTCGTTTGCCCCACCCCACATATAGAGTTGATAAGGACAAGTGATGCCTTAAAAACGTGCTAAACAAAACAAACAGAAAGTTTCATAGTTAATAATATTCCAACTCCAAGAGTAGCAAACATTAATGAAGACGTTTGGCCTCATTGGTAGGGTTTTGTCTCAATCACGTACGCACCTGTCTCTCCCTTCACAATGATTTAGGGAAATTCTTCCTTAAATTTGATAACTAACATTGTTGCTTTTGTTTACTCCACGTAATAAATTCCTCCTCCATTCCTTACTAATAACATGTTTTATCGTTCATCCACCATTTACATTTTTACACTAAATTCAATAATTTTGGACCTGAAATGTGTGTTAAAGGGTTTCTCATATCTAATGAGATATGGTTTGAAAACATATTTATAAACAAAACCGATTTTAAAATTTTTGTATTATGTCCAACCACAACTCTAACCGTTTTTAAAATATATAATATTAAGGTTGTTTTCACCTGTTAAATAAGAAACCAAAATTATCACCAATTTGAATGTGCTATTAGATTGTTTATATAGTCAAATCGTCCAAAATCAATGAAACTCGGTTTGTTATAGAATCACTATTAAATATACACATGTTGAGATAAAAATTAGAAAAATAAAATCAAATTTGATTTTATAACAAAATATTGATAAATTAGACTGCATGAAATTTGAAATTGTATGTTTATTTTAAGGATTGAAATTATATTTTCTAAAATATGACAATGAAAATTCAATAATTACATGTTTTTTTAAAATGTTAAAAATTATTCTCAGATATTTTTTATTTTTAGAAATATTATTATACATAATTTTTTCATAATTATTTTTATTGTTAAAGGATACAAATCCAACATTTCCGTATGGATAAAGTTTAATTAATTACACCTTCTTATTACTATTTATATTAATTTTATTTTTTACTTTTAAATTAAATAATTATTATAAATAATTTTTGAGAAATTTGTTTTTGTCAAACACTTGCACAAAATAATATTTTTCAAAATGATAATCCTAGAAATAAAGTTATAAGAAATTAAATTTTATAACCCGAAACAAACACACCAAAATATGTTCGTTAGCCTTTAAATATATATTTTGTATTAATAATATTTAATTTATTTTCTTTTATTTTTCTACAAATTTTATTTTAAGACAATTAATAATAAACTATATATATATATATATATATATATATATATATATATATATATATATATATATATATATATATATATATATATATATATATATATATATATATATATATATATATATATATATATATATATATATATATATATATATATATATATATATATATTATTTAGTCAATCAGTTCCAATTTACATAGTGAGTTGACTAATATGATTTTGTGATTTAAAATGACAATTTACTAGTCTAAATTTGTTTCTACTTAAAATCGAATTCGAGTTGTATATGAATAATTAATCTTTAGTGAAAGTTCATTTTTCAGTAGAGTCGAAATATTCGGTTTTCATTGATTTCATACTTTAAATTATAAAGGATGATATTTTATTTTTTAATTATCTTATAATTAAATATAAGATATAATATTTTATTTCCTTTAAATTTTAATATATATATATATATATATATATATATATATATATATATATATATATATATATATATATATATATATATATATATATATATATATATATATATATATATATATATATATATATATATATATATATATATATATATATATATATATATATATATATATATATATATATATATATATATATATATATATATATATATATATATATATATATATATATATATATATATATATATATATATATATATATATATATATATATATATATATATATATATATATATATATATATATATATATATATATATATATATATATATATATATTAATTATGTTGTCTTATATTTTATTATATTTATCTATTATATATTATTATTATACAAAATTCACTTTCATTCGTCAAATTAATAGAGAACAACAAAAAATTTTACTTTAATTTTTCTATTAAAACATGTAATAATTTGATTGGAGAAGAAAAAAAATTATATCCAACATCATTTTGATCAAAATAAAATTTTTTATTATGTTTTTATAAATCAAAAGCAAAATTCGATTCGACTTTAGAAATTGTTTAAATCAGAGTGTCATACTCCAAATTTGTCCTACCTTTATTTTTAAGGGTAGAATAGAAGAGAAACGTTTAATTAAGGATGGTACATCAATATCTGATGGTCCATTCTTAAATTTAAGTCAACTAGGGGGTGTATTTTAATTCAGGAGAGTGGAGCTCTAAATCAGGAAGACTCGTATACTCGTAGGCCCATTTGCGAAGCATGTTGGTCAATGGTCCATGAAATTCGAACATTAGAATTTATTTCAAGAGAATAATTGTTAAGTTTTAATTAGATAAAGCCCACTTAAGTAGTATTGTTGTTAGTAAGAAGAAGAGGTTGAAATTGTAATATACAGGCCCATTACGTTTTGGTAAGTAAAAAGCAAGGAGAGGGATATGGTTATGAATTTACCGGCCCATTAAGGTTTTACTAATATATTTGCTGTCATTTTTTGCTGTTTATTGTGAAACATTATATTGAGTAAAAGAAGTGATTATAAAAATATTTGGTTACATAATTATTAAAGAGTTTTGTTGAAAATATAAATAGGGGCAAAAAGGCCTGTTTCAAGGGCCCAATCTGTATCTCTATATAGAAGATATAGTGTAGGCCCAAGATAAAAAGTGTTGAGATATGTTGGATCAAAATTGCAAAGGCCAGTTAGGCCCAATTCGTTCTAAAAATGTATGTTAATTGATGGACTTTTTTTCAAGGTCCCAATTCAATTTAACCCGTATGAGGTCCATGCCCAGTCTAAAAACAGTATTGTACCAATTGCAGCAGGGGGATGCATGCGTCTTTTTGCAATAGCACGTACTGTACAAACCTTGAAACAATTTTATTAAGTCAAATCTCAGATCCTTTTTTACGGTATGAAATGAAATCAAATCTCTAAAACTAAAACTATAATCAAATCTTTTACTAAATTGAAACCAAATCTTCTATATCTTAAATCCGGCCCAGAAATGCATTACAACATAATCAAATCCTTTTTACAGTCAAAGCTAAAAACAACACAAAATCAAATCTTCAGTATAACTATTACACCAAATCAAATCTTCATCTAAGATTATAACAAAATTATACAGCCCAAGCCCAAATCTATGCAATACAAAGCAAAATTGTATCAAATCTGGAATGCTTTTAAACATAACAAAATCCAAAATTACAAAAACATGGTCAATTACAATTCAATGTACAAGATCATATTATAGTATATGGCTAAATCAAATCTCTATTACAAAAAACCAAATCCAAAGCTAATTTGAAACACAAAATTACAGGAAATCCCTAATCAACGCCCTAAGCTAATTTGTAACGACAGTTTAGAAAAAACCCTATAAATACAGAAGAATTGGAATACATCGAGGGGGAATTTGATAGAAGGAAGAAGAACACCAAGCCGCCGCCAAAGACAGAAGAAGTTGCAATTGGGGTTCCAATATCTAGAACCCTAATTGTACCGCCGCCGTCGTTGATCTACCATTGACCACCAACTGTAAAGGCATCGCTGTAATCTGCGATCAAAGAAGAAGAAGGAGGATTAGCCAAATCGGAAAACTCAGAAAAGAGAATAGTGAATGGGGTAATACTTAGCTTTTTCTTATTTTTTGTATTTGGGTTTTTGAGGGTTGGGTTTGTGGTTCTAGCGCCCCCGCGGAAAGGGAGCATTAGGGTTTGAAAGAATTTTTAGGGTTTGTGTGTTTCAGCGCGAGAAAGAGAAGAAGATGTGTCCACTGTAATAATAAAAAATGAAAACGAATACTGAAAACAAAATGTTATAACACGTTTTGATCCAGTGCTTGCATGCCCATAATAGTAATCATGTGTCCCTGTCCCTTAGATCTTTGGTGGACGGCCAGAAGGCCAGGTCCACCGTAAGCTTCCATACGCCTCACCCACGTGATCCAGCCAACCCCTCTTCGAACGCATTAGGCATAAGCCTAGTAGTTTCTACACCCCCCTTATGCCTAATTACTAAACACCTAAACAATTAGCACCCCCCTGTTCAGAACTGTTTTGGGCCTAGCCCATCATTACTTTTAGCAACCCCCTGATTTACTTATCAATTAGAATTACACCCCCTTGATTTAATTAAATTATTTAATTTTTTATATTATTTCTTTTATATTATATTTTTTATCTATTTTTTATATATTATATTTCTTTTATTTTCTTCTTTATAATAATAATTATTAATATTATTTTTATTATTATTTATTGTATCATGTAAACAAATTATCTTTTATTTAAAACTCATGAATATATTATTTTCTTCACATTGCATTAAATATTTTTAGTCATTCATTAATCAAGAATTTTTGCAATTTATACGATTAAAAAATACTAACCAACATCAAACTGTTTTTCGCAACAAACTAATCTAGACAACAGTTTTTTTGCAAAAGGGTTTCAAACGGATTTTGACTAATCACGCATTTAGCCAAAATCTCCGCAATCACTACAACCGGTCAAAATGCGAGGTGATTCAAAATACATTTGCAACCCCTAAAAAACACCAACCATAAGAACTACGAATTAGGACTCTGATTCCTCATAAGAGGATACGTAGGCATACAATCAAAAATTGTGGCAAGTTCCCCTATTTAAATTTAAAACCCTTTTCCCTTATTAAAACTTAAAATCTTGTTTTACCTAAACCTAAACCTAAAACCTAGTATCCTTGTGAACAAGGTAGATGAAAGGTGCCTAACACCTTCCTTTCGTCTAATGAAGTCTAAAACCTAGAATCTCTGTCTGCAAATTAGGGTTTCCTATTAGATGCCCTTCCTTAGGATAAAAACCAATAGTGGCGACTCTGATTTTAAAAACCAGTCGCAACAGCCGGCGACTCTGTTGGGGACCCTCAACCTTAGGTTTTAGGTTTTATTTTGGGTTTTTATTTATTTAGTTGCTTTATTTATTTATTTATTGCATTTATTTATTCTTGTCTATTCTTTATCATTATATATTTTCTATGTAGCGGGATTTTATTTCAAAAATATATATATTTTCAATATAACCTTTAGAAAGAAGGTTCGTCTATTAACTTAGGGGATATATCATCCCTGCGAGTTTATGTGACGACTTCGCCTAGAGTCGGTGGAATTCAGCAAAAGGAATACTTATCGAGAGATATCCTCTTGACGAGTAGGACTTTGGAACGCCACTCATGACTCTTTGTAACAGTCTTAACCCAAAATCTCATGATGAGACCTTTCACGACTTTGAGACGAAAGTCTCGTTCTGTAAAGAGGCTCCACCTAAGGGAGGCCCTTGTGCCTTCTCCCTCTGGTGTTATTCATGATACCCTTAAATAAACCACCTTATAGGGATGGTAGAATATCCGTAGGCTAAAACTAGCAGCCTACCTTCTAAGGATATCATCCATATAATCTCGTTTCCGCTATCCCTAAACCCGCAAAGGTTACTTCCGGTATACTACAATCCCTAGTCTGTAGGGTTTATCTTTCGAAAGTCATAACCCATAGCATGTAGGGATTCTTCAACCGTTCATTAGTCAATTACCATCTCTAGCTTGTAGGGATTCCCTTTCGTCTTCTATGGTCCTTTGCCCTTAAGAAGTTCCTATCTGTCTCAATATCTGAGTCAGTGTAGGATATCCCCATTTCCATGTCTATCATTATCTTCGCCCTTAAGGAATTCCTATCTATCTCAATATCTGAGTCAGTGTAGAGCACCTCCAAATCCACATCAAGTTATTTTCGTCCTTAAGGAATTCCTATCTATTTCAATCTCTGAGATAGTGTAGCATATTATCATTTTCATATCTACCATCAAACCTGTATAGGGTACCTCTGCACCTACCCTCGTACTATGTCTGCGTCACATTGCATATCCATGAAACCTTTTTGCATCATACCCTAAAGTCAAAAACATTTTCGCATACCCATGCATTCGCCTATATTCATACGTTTGCATCTCACGCATTTTCACCTTCGCCCTTATCCAACTGTTACCCACATGCTAGCTGATTTCTTGGTACTCGCTTGAGGAAGTCCGGAAATATGGAAGAAAGAGATTATCTATTGGAGACTCATTGGAACTTGGACCTACAAAGAAAGAAGGCAGCCCTTCACAAGGTCAACAACGGGTCTACGCAGTGCCTCAAATGCCACTATCATTGGTGAATCCTCTACATCAAGAGCAACTGCCCTATCAACACAATAGGTATGCCCGAGAAAAGTCAAAGGTCACTGCGATACGGTGGAAGAACCGACTGTTATACTAGTTTTGCATTTTGTATTCGCAAATGTCGCGGTAAGCAAGAGTCTCCACCGACTTTTCTTTTATCCAACAAAGGAAAGAGTGAAAAAGAACAGAAAAAGACATTTTTCGAGATTTTCTGAGTAAGGGGGGTAGATTATGGAAAGGGGAGGTGCTAGTACCCTTTCCATCTGTGGTTTTCCACGGGCTATTAGGTACTTGCTCATGTTTTGAAAATTTCTTGTGCTTTATGTGTTTTGAAAATTGTTTTGAAAATGCCTTAGTGCGGTGGTTCGCTTTGTGATAACTCTTGTATCGGTCCTTAAGAGTGTTAACAAGGCGAATGTTTTTTAAAGTGTTTTTGAAATTATTTTTGTGTAGATGCAAAAAGTTGTTATGAGCAAGCATCTAAGAACTTATCTACTTATACTCGAAAAGGTTGTTCTTTTCCTTCTAACTTTTAGACAATGCTATCCTACTATTAGTGAGTAGGTAGCCCTATCGTTGGATGTGTGAGGGATAGGCGCGGGTCATCGTTATGGTCATAGAAGGCAACATATAGGGATACCTTAGCAGTTCGAAGGGACTGTCATTATATATTCGTAGGCAACATCGAGGGACAAGATCATTTCTCGTAGGAAACTCGAGGGACATTGAGGGACTATATTCTTTATGATGACTTTAATCGAGGGTCTTTGCTAAGGGTATCCCTATTTTCGAGAGACATGACCATTGTTTTTCTGAAGGCAACAAGTGAGGTTATCCTAGAGGTGTGAGTGTGCAAATGATTCAGTTTGGTTATTTATCTTGAAATTAGGATTTTCTATCGTTCATTTTTATCTTTCCATACAATCCTATTAATATAAGCATTGCATAAAATATAGTAGCTGAAAGTAAAGGCGGAAATGTAAACCTAGGCTATTACAGAGCTTTGGGGAAGTTACATAATAGTGAAGAGTGCGGAAAAGAAATCCTAAAACTATTACATCCCAGAAGCAATTACATGATAATGATAAAAAAAAAGCGGGAAAAATAAAGCTATGCTATTACAGTTGAACGCGCGCCCTATACACTTTATCTAGGAAAATAAAAATAAGATGAAAATAGCAAAGAAAATATTTTGGTGATTTTTTATGAAAAAAATGATTTATGATAATTAATTAAATAAACCTAAAAAATCTAATTAATTTTAATTATTAAAAAAAGTTAATTTTGAAAAAAAATTAATTAAAATACCTAAAACCTAATTAATTTGAATTAAAAAAAAAGTTAATTTTAAAAAAGTTAAAAAAAACCTAAAATTAATTAACCTAAAAATTATATTAGGTTTTTTTGTAAAAAAAAATATTTGTGAAAAAAGTTTTGTGGTTAAGTGAATTTAGGGTTGGAAAAGACAAATTGGTTAGAAACCAAAAACAAACAATAAAAATGCTGGAGTGGATGTTGAACCTAAAATTAAATTAAAACCTAAAATTAAATTAAAAACCTAAAATTAATTATTTGAATTTGTTAGGAAAAATCAAAGGTTTGTGAAAAATGTTAAGTTTTATGAAAAAGGTTTTAAACAGAAAGAAGGAAAATAGGTAAAATAGGTAAAAGGATAAATAGAATGGAAGAAAACCAAAACCAATAGGGTGAGTGTTAAACCCACGCCCTTAACCTACTCATGATGTATGCCTTGCCACTGAACCATGCATTAGTTGATATTCTGATTTGACCTCAGCATTTTGTAATAAACCTGCATGAGACCATTAGATGGTCCAAACTTGTAGTGTTGAATCTCATGAACACATCACACAAATTAGTATACCATGAAATACAAAGAAAGTAAATATATGAAATTTTGTAATGTTAAAACCGATATGGCATGTATGAATGCTTCTACACCCTTTTGATCATGGAGATCAAACCAGCCTTACCCTTACTGGCGAATGAGATAGCTTGTTTGTAGTGAGATGGAGTGTGTAACAAGGATGGCTTGTTTGTAGTGAGATGAGGGTTTGTAACAAGGATGACTTGTTTGTAGTGAGATGGGGGTTTGTAACAAAGATTTCAAGACATCTAGGATTCTTGAAAGAATTTGATATTTTGACAAGGTTGTGGCAAAGGTTTTTTTCGTCGTGTTTGTGAGAAAAGAATGAGATTATATAATGGAAATTAGAGCAAAGATATGGGCATTGAATATACAATTGGGCCTCCAATAACCACAAGCAATAGTGCAGATTTTTATTTACTTGAGTCTGTCACGTTTCAGGCTAAATTATAGGAACTTAAGTGAAATTTTGGAAGTTAAAATGTGAAAACAAAATGTAGCCGACATCGAGAATGAACTCCTGTCTGAAAATGGGCTCAATCGGATAAACAATTAATTAGTTATGTATTTTTGAAGTTTCGCCTCAGATAAACTTATTCTGGGCTCCAATGTCAACTCTGACTCGTTCTTCAATAAAAAACTGGTATTAATCGAAGCAGAATCCGGTCTCGACTTTGGAAGAAAAGTTATAGATCTCTGAATCAGTGACTTTGTGTAAAAAGATGGGCCCGATCCGATAAAAATTGACCAAGTTATGAATTTTCAAAGTTTCGACCCAGATGAAATAGTATTCAGCATTCAGGATTTTTGGTGCATCATGCGTACTCTGGGAAAAAACGAAGGCCTTTTGGTTACCGTTCGAACTCGATACCTCATGTGAAAACGCAGCCAACTTAATTTGTGAAATTTTGGCGCTGGAACAAGCTCGATACGATGAAAATCTCCCAAGTTATGATTTTTTAAACATGACGCAAATTGATAAATGTTGATGACGTCGGGACAAAATTTTGGCCACCGAAACAGGTTCTAAACGAGCCACGATATTCAAGTTATGAATTTTTTATTGTGTAAAAACTGCACTTTCAGCATACTTTTTCACCATATTTCTTCGAGAAAAATCGCACATTCAGAGACCTTCTTTAAAGAATTGGATCTCGAGCCGAACCTGAATTTGAGAATATGTTATCAGGGATATCTTGGCGAAAGAACACCTGAATATGACGCGTCGGGTTGGACTTTTGAGTCTTTGAACCCCGAATCATTGTGAAACGGCGAACCGATCTTCAGCATAGAAAATACTCTGAGAATATCCATTGGCGAAATAAACTTCACTTGTAACCTGACGAAGCTTGCTAAATATACCTTGATTCCATAACCATAAAACCAATGATATGCATGTATGTAATAATGAAATATAAGCCAAAAAGGTCGAAATAAAAAGGGTAAGTTTTGGGGTACAACAGACACCCTTACGCTTTGACAAGTCCAAGAACTAAGAAGATCTCCTGAAGTCACGAGGATCAACAAATGATCTCTTCCATAAGATAATTAGACTTTATCAAGTACAAATTGTAATTTCCTAGTCGCTAAGGTTCATTTGGTGTAAATTTGTATCTTTGGATCAGTAATTCTAATAAAATAAGCATGCATGTTTTTGAAATCGATTCAACCCACAAAAATCAATAATTTTCTATTTTCACTTTTTTCCATTTCACAACTTTAACAAACTTCGAAGGAGGATGACGAAAATTAAATAACTGAATTTTGCTAGGCTATGCTTTCAATGTAAAACCGAGCTGACGATGTAAGGCACTGTTTCAATTCCTAAATAGTGGAGATATAAGGAGTTAATCCGTAGTCAACCCCCTCGAGCCAGAAGATGGAGTTGTTTCTATTTTCTATAAAAAAAAACCCTTAATCTTAACCAGGGGAAGGGTAGTCTTTCAATTAATTCAATGGTGCATTCTATTCTCAAGAGAATCAAGTCCATCCAAGAAAAGATTCAAGCATATCTCCTTCCTCGATACATCATTGAGGAAACAATCTAAGAAAAGGTTCAAGCACATCGTCTTCCTCGTGCACATCAATAAAGCTTGAGGAAGCAATCAATAAAGACAAAGCTCTCAACATCTTCCTCCTCAATACATCATTCAAAATCGAGACGAAGCTTACAACGATCGGTGTGGTAGTCATGGATTTTCAAAATCGAAAAACAATTTCAAAAGAAAATTTTCAAAAGAAAGAGAGAGCCCGCTAAGTCGAAAAACAAAAAGCAAAACTTGACTTAGACAAAAGTTAGGGCATCTCGATGGACCGGAAAATTAAAAAAAAAACCGGTCCAAATAAGGAATTGAAAACAAAATTGGAGAAAAATCTTGTGACTACCACCTCAAAGGCTTCTCATCAACGCTTGAATCTTATCAACGCTTCTCATCATCTGCGCGACTACAAAAATTCTCTTGGGGATTGAACGCATCTATTGGAGTAATCGAACTTAGGATTAAAGAACATTAAGGAGAATGGGGTGGAATAAATAAATTTTAAGCCTTATATCTTTTTTCTTAAACCACGAACCATGGCCATGTTACAACATTCAAAAGTCCTAATTGAAGCAAGGTTAACTATGAAAGCATACTTGGCAAAATTCGTGTTAAACTGACTCCCATGTTTGTTAAAATTATTTCTAACTACTTCTCTTCTTCGAATCTTCATCTCTAATCATCCATTTCTATTCAAACTTCGATTTCAAAACATGCATTTACATCACTAAAATTATTTTTCAAAATATACAATTTTATCTATGAATTAATACTTAGCCTCAAGGATATTTCAAAAAGGTCTGATCAAAGGCAATATTCCCAAGAAGCTTCTAACTAGGGGAAAAGCATCTAAGAGGATCCCTATAAACAAGGGAAAATACTAATGATCGTAGGGGCATATCTCATGAAGATACGATTGACAGGGGTGAGCATTCCAACATTCAATCAACCCGAATCAAATCTCAAAGCATTATTCAATCAGGGGCATACCTTTCGAAGGAACATTCCTTAATCAAGTCATGTCACAACAAGGTATGACTCGGTTCCCTCGTTTTAACAAATCTCTCAAGGCTTTGATTCAAGGGGCAATCTTCAAAGATTCAAATGTTGGGGCAATGCATATCAGGTCCATCCTATCGCCCGTAGGGTCCAAGTTCCTCTTCAAGCGACTTCAAGTATAAACATTTAAAAGATTCAAATCTTGGGGAAATCTATGTCAAGTTCATGGTGAGATCTGAGGCTACTTCCTCTAGATCCAGGGAATTGAGGGGCACCTCTTTAAAAATTTGAATGGTGGGGAAAACCACTGCAAGGCTCATCAAAAGGAGTTGATTCAAAAATAGCCCATCAAGGACAAACCATCCAAGAGCCCATTAGTCAAAGGCATGATCTTTCGAAATTCAAAATAGTGGGTCGTTCATACTACGATCAAACTATCCCCAAGCTCATAGCAATGAGAATCTCCTCCAAGACCCTACCAAAAATTAGGGAAAGATAGTCCACATAGAGGCAAGCTCTCCATGCACTTTCATAATCTCCAATGGATTTTTCTTCTATATCAGCAATCTTCTGAGTTCAAATCGAGTATCAGGAAATCATGCAAGCACAATGTTCAACCATCATGTGACAAGCAAACTTGTTACATAGTCTAACCTCTACACTCAATCATCAACGACCCATCACAGGGGCACCATTCAACAAATCATGCGAGTCATAATCATAAAGCATAAGTTTGCATAAATCATTAGCATGCATTCATTAGGGTATTGCGATCCAAAACCAAGCTATACCTATCATCTCATCTGGCTGACAAATTTCGACAACATGGATCTAACAAAGAGCCCAATTCTCATTGGCGTGTCAAAATTTCAACATCCATTAATGCATATCCAAGTCACCCATTACATGCATTGGCCAATCATTCCACGTATTAACACATGCATCTGCATGCATGCATAACGTATCATAGCTCGAGACTTAGGACCTCATAAAAATATAGAGTCAATTTCTAGGAGAGTCGTTATTGCAATCTCCAACATCTCCTCAACTATCCCTCCATGTGAGCCTATCATACAAGCATTATTCGTGCAATCTCCAATACATGAGCATCCTCACACATTTTCTAATCTGCATTTCATCAAAGACGTGAGCAGCCTCACACAACCTCATCCACTATTCATTCATAGGCAGCCATATGAAGCATGAGCAACCTCATGCAGTCATCAGTTATCCATACGTAAGCAGCCTTACGTAAAAGTCATGAGCATCCCCACACTTTCCAATCGACGTCTCATGGTGACCTTACTAATATTAGCGACCTTGCTATCCGTTTCACCTTTCCAAGCCACCATGCTAATATTATTCAAGTAGCTCTAATAACATTGGTGCAAAGCCCAGTTCCCGTCTGGTCCATCTTTTCAAAATCCTAATTCCCATCTGGTACACCTTTTCAAAAGCCCAGCCCCTAATTGGCATGGCTTCGCAGAAAAATAAACCTCGGTTGATAGTCCTCCTTAAGCATTGGTTCCGCAGTTCAAATAACAGGGGCATTGCATTTGTCAATCATTGCATCATTTCAATTCATAACATTATCAGACCAAGCATATATGCCATACATCACGCATAAATCAAGCATAATCATGTCAAACATGCATACATGCATTACATTCAATCATACATGCCCATAGAAAACTGTGGAAAAATCTCAAGGCATGACTACCAGCTAAAGACAAACTCAAAATACGAGTCCAAGCTCACGTTATCCATTCACCTTTCTATAGCTACCTCGGTTGACAACGGACACAATCGTCAAAGGTACTGCTATCAAAATTTCATTAGGTAGATTACCTATGATTCATCCCCATGCCTACGCTTACGACCATATCCACACCTATTTCCACGTCTACGCCTACACCCACAACACAAAAGTCTGCATCCAATACATACGTCTACACCTACGCCCGCACTTACAACACAAAATTCTACACACTTCTACACCTACGCCTGCACCTGTAACACAAAATCAATACAAATATTAAATGCACATATACTCAGGGTTCCATGTTAACTAGCACATAAACAATATCACCCTTGATTTAGCTATCTAAGGGTCAACCATCAAAACACTACTCCTATGATTCAACTCGTCACCTAAGTCTCCATGTCGTGACGCGTTCAACCCATCACCTAAGAATCCACACAGTGATGTTTTCCCTCTACAACATAGTGGATTACCTAAGTCTCCATGTAGTAATGTACGAAGCTCGGTACATTGCCTAAGACTCCACGCAGCAGTGTATTATCCTCACCTAACCCACTTCCTAAGACGTCGTGCAGCAGTGCGGTTCCTTGTTCTGTAATAAAGACATTTCCTAAGACGTCGTTCAACAATGTGTTTCTTTATTCCGTAACACAGACCATCGCCTAAGACGACATGCAGCGATGTTCAAAAACCAAATTTAGCTTATCGCCTAAGACAACATGCAGCGATTCGCGAACCCAACCCACTGCCTAAGACCTCGTGAAGCAGTGCGGTTCCTTGTTCCGTAATAAAGACCATTGCCTAAGACATTGTGCAACAATGTGTTTCTTTATTCCACAACACATACCATCGCCTAAGACGACATGCAGCGATGTTCGAAAACCAAATTTAGCTTATCGCCTAAGATGACATGCAACGATTCACGAACCTAACCCACTGCCTAAGACCTCGTGCAGCAGTGCGGTTCCTTGTTCTGTAATAAAGACCATTTCCTAAGACGTTGTGCAGCAATGTGTTTCTTTATTCTGCAACACAGACCATCACCTAAGACGACATGCAGCAACGTTTGAAAACCAAATTTAGATTATCGCCTAAGATTTCACGCAGCGATTTGGGGTATTCCAAGTATTCAATAATCTCCCAATCAAAATGTCCAAGACTCGTGTATCCTCATGTTGTTCGATTGGAAGATAATTGAATATGGGCAGATGTCGTACCCCAAATTTCCCTACCTTTATTTTTAAGGTTAGAATAGAAGAGAAACATTTAATTAAGGATAGTACATCAATATCTGATGTCCCATTCTTAAATTTAAGTCAACTAGGGGGTGTATTTTAATTCAGGGGAGTGGGGCTTTCTAAATCAGGAAGACCCGTATACCCGTGGGTCCATTTGCGAAGCATGTTGGCCAATGACCCATGAAATTCGAATATTAGAAGTTATTTCAAGAGAGTAATTATTAAGTTTTAATTAGATAAAACCCACTTAAGTAGTATTGTTGTTAGTAAGAAGAAGAGGTTGAAATTGCAATATACAGGCCCATTAGAATTCATTGGGCCCATTTCGTTTTGGTAAGTAAAAAGCAATGAGAGGGATATGGTTATGAATTTACCGGCCCATTAAGGTTTTACTAATACATTTGCTGTCATTTTTTGCTGTTTATTTTGAAACATTATATTGAGTAAAAGAAGTGATTATTCAAATATTTGGTTACATAATTATTAAAGAGTTTTGTTGAAAATATAAATAGGGGCAAAAAGGCCTGTTTCAAGGGCACAGTCTGTATCTCTATATAGAAGAAACAGCGCAGGCCCAAGGCAAAAAGTGCTGAGATATGTTGGATCAAAATTGCAAAGGCCAGTTAGGCCCAATTCGTTCTAAAAATGTCTGTTAATTGATGGACAATTTTTTTTTCAAGGGCCCAATTCAATTTAACTCGTACGAGGCCTATGGCCAGTTTAAAAACAATATTGTACCAATTGCAGCAGGGGGATTTGTGCGTCTTTTTGCAATAGCACGTACTGTACACTTGAAACAATTTTATTAAGTCAAATCTCAGATCCCTTTTTACAGTACGAAACGAAATCAAATATCTAAAACTAAAACTATAATCAAATCTTTTACTAAATTAAAACCAAATCTTCTATATCTTAAATCCGGCTCAGAAATGCATTACAACATAACCAAATCTTTTTTACAGTCAAAGCTAAAAACAACACAGAATTAAATCTTCAGTATAACTATTACACCAAATCAAATCTTCATCTAAGATTATAACAAAATTATACAGCCCAAGCCCAAATCTATACAATACAAAGCAAAACTGTATCAAATCTGGAATGTTTTTAAATAAAACAAAGTCCAAAATTATGGAAACAGGGTCAGTTACAATTCAATGTACAAGATCATATTATAGTATATGGCTAAATCAAATATCTATTGCAAAAAACCAAATCCAAAGCTAAGTTGAAACCCAAAATTACAGGAAATCCCTAATCAACGCCCTAACCTAATTTGTAACGACAGTTTGGAAAAAACCCTATAAATACAGAAGAATTGGAATACACCGAGGGAGAATTCGAGACAGAAGGAAGAAGAACACCAAGCCTCCGCTGAAGATAGAAGAAGATGCAATTGGGGTTCCAATATCTGGAACCCTAATTGTACTGCCGCTGCCGTTGATCCACGACCGACCACCAACTGTAAAGGCATCGATGTAATCTACGATCAAAGAAGAAGAAGGAGGATTATCCAAATCGGAAAACTCAGAACAGAGAATAGCAAAAGGGGTAATACTTAGATTTTTCTTATTTTTTGTATTTGGGTTTTTGAGGGTTGGGTTTGTGGTTCTAGCGCTGCCGCGGAAAGGGAGCATTAGGGTTTGAAAGAATTTTTAGGGTTTGTGTGTTTCAGTGCGAGAAAGAGAAGAAGATGTGTCCACTGTAACAACAAAAAATGAAAATGAATATTAAAAACAAAATGTTATAACACGTTTCGATCCAGTGCTTGCGTGCCCATAATAGTAATTGTGTGCCCCTTTATCTTGTCCCTTAGATCTTTGGTGGACAGCCAGGAGGCCAGGTCCACCATAAGCTTTCATGCGCCTCACCCATGTGATCCAGCCAGCCCCTCTTCAAACGCGTTGGGCCTAAGCCTAGTAGTTTCTACACCCCCCTTCTGCTTAATTACTAAACACATAAACAATTAGCACCCCCTGTTCAGAACTGTTTTGGGCCTAGCCCATCACTACTTTTAGCAACCCCTTGATTTACTTATCAATTAGAATTACACCCCCTGATTTAATTAAATTATTTAATTTTTTATATTATTTATTTTATATTATATTTTTTATATATTATATTTTTTTTCTTTATAATAATAATTACTTTTATTAATATTAATTATTATTATTATATTATTATTATTTATTGTATCATGTAAATAAATTATTTTTTATTTAAAACTCATGAATATATTATTTTCTACACATTGCATTAAATATTTTTAGTTATGCATTAATCAAGAATTTTTGCAATTTATACAATTAAAAAATACTAACCAACATCAAACTATTTTTCGCAACAAACTAATCGAGACAACTGTTTTTTTACAAAAGGGTTTCAAACGGATTTTGACTAATCGCGCATTTAGTTAAAATCTCCGCAATTACTACAATCGGTCAAAATGCGAGGTGATTCAAAATACATTTGCAACCCCTAAAAAACACCAACCATACGAACTACGAATTCAGACTCTGATTTCTCATAAGAGAATACGTAGGCATACGATCAAAAATCGTGGCGAGTTCCCCTATTAAAAGTTAAAACCCTTTTCTCCTATTAAAACTTAAAACTCTGTTTTACTCAAATCTAAAAACCTAGTATCCTTGTGAACAAGGTAGATGAAAGGTGCCTAATACATTCCTTTCGTCTAATGAAGTCCAAAACCTAGAATCTCTGTCTGCGAATTAAGGTTTCCTATTAGATGCCCTTCCTTAGAATAAAAATTAATAGTGACGACTCTGATTTAAAAATCAGTCTAAACACATAGTTTTCTAGTGTTTAACTGATTTTTGATTGATTTTTCAATTTAAATCTCAGATCTTCTGCATACCTATATTCAAATTCAAATGGATTGGTTAGAATTTTGGTATTTGATCTAATTGGTTAAATAGTTCAATTATATTTAATTTAATATTTTTCACTTTGTATCAGTAATACATTTAAATATCCCAATAAATCATAACTGTGTTTTCATAAAAACATTTTCTCGTTTTTACTTATACCCTATACTAGGATGATCACTTGTTTTGATTTTTTTTAAGTTTGACTTTTCTTTATTTATTTAATTTTTATTCAGTGTTCATTTATGAGAAAAATAAACACAAATGATTAATTAGTAAAAATCAATAATATAATCTACATCGTGATTTTAAGTTAAGGGTACAATTCACATAACCATTTTAAGTTATTGGTGGTCATGTCTAGATTAGACGTTATTCAACCATGACAAAATAATTAAAGAGTTGATAACTATATTTTAATAATAATAAAGATTTTATGAAGCTAATATTTAGAAATGAAATGACAAATTTTAAATCTCATGTATTAATAGTTTGTCTTGTATATCTTTAAAGAATCCTGTCAATTAAGTATTTCATTGATGTACCACTCAACTTTAACGTTAAATTAAATAAATTTATATTATATTATTAATTTTTGTTAGAATATGAAATCACACGGTTAGTGAAAATGGAGTAATTGAATATGGAGGGTGAGAGAATGAGACATAATTAGAGAGAGTATAATTGAAGGTCAGAATGCACATTCAACTTATTTCATTAATGATATCTCTAAGGTATATATACAAGTACAATAGGTTAGGAAACAAGTAATTAAAGCTGTCAAAAAATAGAAACTAATTGTCTGTAATCGGTTACACAAAACTTGTAATCGATTAGAGTTGTTTCTACAATTAATTTCCTACTCAGTGGTAACGGTTACCGAAACGAAGGAATCAGTTACACTTGTTTCAATAGCTAAAGTTACTACAACCTGTAACTAGTTACAGGAAAATAGTAATCGATTACAACACTTGAATTATTAATTTTTTACAATACACTGTCGTAATTCAAGTGCTCTAAGTCTTCCATGCCCATGTTCTTATTCAATATCTTTAACACTTCAATTATGACTCCTTTGGTTAGAAAATCAGTCACTTGGTCTTTACTTTTATGTTATCTCAATCTCAACCTTCCTTCTAACAAGTTCTATCAAGTAGTGAAATTCCATGTCAATATGCTTGCTCCTCCCATGTGCAATTAATTTCTTAGCAAAGTTTATAGTGGAAACATTATAAACCATGAGCATTATAGCGTCACCCTCTTTGTTGCCCAGCTCTTTCAACGGATTCATTAACCACACGGCTTGGTATGCACATAAAGAAGCATAAATCACTCAGCCTCACAGGAAGAGAGTGCTATTATTGGTTCCTTCTTCGAACACCATGAGATTGATGTTTCACCGAACATAAAGATATATCCAGCCGTAGACTTTATATCATCATTATCTCTACACCAATTTGAATCGGTAAAAATGAGAAAAGTTCATTTTATGACCACATCCATTGCGTGAAAGATAATTCTGAAGCCAATGGATCCTTTGATGTATCTTAGAATCCTCTTAATTGATTCCAAGTGAGACACCTTCGGTCTCTCCATGAATCTACTCACAATATTGATATTAAATGCCAAATCTAGTCGTGTATTCCACAAGTAACGCAAGGATACAATCAGCCTCCTATACTAAGTTGGATTAACATCTTGCTCATTCTCATTATTTGGAAATTGTAGCCTTGGATCAGTCGAAGTAAGGGGGCCTAATTGCAATGCTCCATTTCGAATGTCTGCAAAATCTCAAGTGCATGCCTCCTTTGGTGCATGAGAAGTCCCCTCTTGAACTTATGGAACTCAATTCCAAGGAAGTATGTCATGAGGTCAAGGTCGGTCATCTCAAACTCCTTCATAAGCTCACTCTTAAACTTATAAATGAACTCTTCGTCGTTGTTCGTAATCAACAAATTGTCTACGTATAGACAAAGGATTACCACCTCTTCATTTGTATCCTTTTTCACATACACACCATATCCGGATACACACTTCTTCAAGCCAATCTCCTTTAAGAAACCATATATCCTTTGGTTCCAAGCTCTTAGAGATTGTTTCAAAACTTTCAACGCTTTCTTCAACTTGTAGAACTTTGACACTTGGTTTTTCACAACAAAATAAGGGGGTTGTTCTACATAAACCTCTTTTTCAAGCAGTCCATTCAAAATTGTATATTAACATCCATTTGATAGATAGACCAATTGTTGTTATTTACAATATCAATAACAAGTTTAATGGTTTCAATTCTATCCAAATATGCAAATACCTCTTCAAAGTATATGCCTTCTCTTTGAAAAAATCTATTTGCAACTAATTGAGTCTTATGCTTGATTATTTCATCCTTGAGATTTGCCTTCACTTTCTACACCCATCTTATATCAATTGGCTTCTTTCTTTCTAGTAGATCAACTAACTCCTAAGTATTGTTTTTCTCAGTTGATTCCAACTCCTCCTTCATATCATAAATCATTTTGGATCACTCAAGGCCTCTTATGGTTTAATGGGTTCAAATTCGGCCATAAGTGCAAAAAGGACAAAATCACCATCATTATTGACTTTGTTATCTCAAAATAATTCACAATCTTGGAGTCTTGGAGGAAAAACTCTTTGCCTTGTTGATCTTCTCACATTCTTCTCTTCAATTTTGGCTTCTAATGGGGTTGTTTTTTTAACTTTCCTACTCTTTAGAATTTGATTTTTCACTGTTGTAACCAGTTATAACTTTTTGGTATGTGGTTAAAGGTTGGTGTTGCTGCTTGATTTAATCAAAAAGGAAGTATTGACTGATCATAATCCTCGTGTTTGTTGCATTATACAACTTGTAACCACCGTAGAGTGATACCCAACAAGTATAATCAATTTTCCCTTATCTAGCCTTTTCCTAAGCTGTCGCGACACATGTCGATATTCTATCGAACCAGAAATTCTGAAGTGGTTTAGATTTGGTTTAAATTGAGACCATGCTTCCTCCGGTTTTATATTTTCAAGCTTCTTTGTTGGACACCAATTCAACAAATGTGTAGTTATGGACACTACTTTCCCCATAACTCTTTTGGCAAGTTCTTCCCTTTTAACATGCTTCATAATCGATCGATTCTTCCTTTTGGAAACACTATTTTGTTACAGTTTATCAGTGTCGCACCGGGAAAAAATGCAGAGTCGCCATCGAACTTTATTTATCCCAAAAAGAATGGAAAACATCAAGAAAACCCCAAAAGGAAGGATAAGATGGTCTTGCAACCAAGAGAAGGATATGGATGTCAGTTATGTAAGGGGAAGGTACTAGAACCCCTCACATCTGTTGTACTCAACGGGATCCACTTTGATTTTTTGTTTCTAAGTG
The DNA here is from genome assembly GCA_948472305.1 of Vicia faba. Classification (NCBI taxonomy): domain Eukaryota; kingdom Viridiplantae; phylum Streptophyta; class Magnoliopsida; order Fabales; family Fabaceae; genus Vicia; species Vicia faba. Next base: position 77,989,005 of record OX451740.1, on the reverse strand, counting down.
TGTGTAAATCTAAAGTTATATCTTGCTAAGAATGCATGAATGAATTATTGGGGAAAAAGAAAAGGTTTTTATTATTGAGTTCGTGATGGTTTTGCAACCCTGTGCCTACGTATCCCAAAGGGAATAAAAACTTTGTAGTTCTTGTTGAAAAAGGTTTGTTTGTTGAGTGTTTTTTATAGACAGTGTTGATGTTTTTGTTCTATCAATAGGCAAGCCTATATTGCAGTAGAACAGAACTAACACGCCCTTTTTGAAAAGGTTAAAGAGAAAACTCAAGAGGAAAAAGAGTTTGGATTTGTTAAAGTATTTTATTAGGAGATAGTAGTAAATTACTTCCAATACAAGGGTATATAGCTACTTTTTTGCCTTAAGTTTTGGAATTGTTTGTGAATTGAATCATACTAAAGTCTATGAATGGAAGAAGAACAAGGTTAGGAATACACCACCTCATTCTTTTCAATTACTTAAGGTTCAATGACATATCATTCACATCTTATTTATTAAGTGTTTTTTAATTTTATTAAGAAAATAAGTTTTTGTCTTTAAAAGGAAAAGGAATGCAATGCGAAAGAAAAAAAACAAAGGGAAACTTAAGCCCTAATGTTGTCATGCCACATCGACCTAAGATTGGGATCAAGGGAAATTCTACTTAGATTTTATCATGATTGGATAAACCCTACTGTCTAATCCTAATTTCAACTTAATCAAGGATTAAAATTTAATTATAAAAAACTTAGGGAACATGTTAAGAACACACAAGAAAGCAACAAATATCAAGGGTTACATCCATGGTTTTAGGATTCAAAACAATTTTGCTAAAACATGGTTCATGATAGATGTTGAGAAAGATGTAATAACATATTTATCTGACTGCTATAGCAGATTATGAAGGTTACAATAAAGACATATGTTCTTCCAGATGTTGTGACATGTTGTACCATAATATCAGTACAAACTATTTTAAATCTTAACTGATTTGATTTTGTGATATTTCTTTTGGATATATCTCAATAAATTTTGCAGGTCAAGAAGATTTAATATGGAATAAGTGATCTAATCTCCAGCTGTACACACGTTTCTAAAATTGGATGATGAGACAATTTAGGAAACTTTGTGTTTTGTTCCAAGATTTAAGAAGATTTTTCTGCATAATTTGCGCAACCCTCAGCTTGTGGATCAAGAAATATTTGGATGAATATTTTGAAGCCCATGGACTACTAAGGTGTATTTAAAGAGAAACCTAGACCTAATGAAATTTAACTTTCACAATTTTAAAATTAGGGGAAGTCTAAAGTCTTAGGTTTTGAGAGTCTCTTGTGTTTTTGTAAGTCACCCACGTATCTTTTGATACATTATGGTAGGTTGTTTGTTACTTGATTGTTTGTCAAGTTATTGTTCTTGGCTGAAGCTTTTAAGCAAAATTAAGTACTAGTCTCACTTTTGAGATTTTAAGCAAATAGTTGGGTACTGTTTATTTGAAGTGTAAACTTCTATTTGGTTTTAATTCTAGTCACAAGGTTTATGGCTGTAGGTATCACTATGGTGATTAGAAGTGAGAGGGGATATCATATCTAGATGGTGATTTCTAGATAGAAGTTGCACTAGGTAGTGATTAGGCGAGAAGTTGTAAACTGGGAATGTTTAGGCTTTGAACTAGTACTGTCATAGTGAACTTTCTTCCTGGCTTGGTAGCCCCCGAAGTAGGAGATATTACACCAAACTGAGTTAACAATATATTTTATTATTTATCATTCTGCAATTTATTTTACAGTTTGATATTATTCTGTATCAGGAACAGATGTCTCAACATCTATCTTGACATTGTGTTCTGATGTTAGGTGATCAATATTAACATGTGTTGCAAGTGCAAGAATTTCAATTGGTATCTGAGCAGGCACCTTGTATGTCTATTGGGTGAGCTGCAGGGAGTATTTTTTTGGTACTACTGTTCTTTTGTTGGAAGGATAGAATGACAACATTCTGGAATCCAATGGACATCAGATCTTGGAAAATTGTCAGGATAGGATAATCCTGGTTCTGAGGAGATAGAAGGGAGGAGTATGAGTTGGCTCTTGGTAACTCTGAAATTGTCAATATCATAATCAATGAAATTTATAAGCGTTTGTTCAGACTCAGTATCACTTGTATTGTGGTTGAATATACATGAGACTTTCTCAAGTCCACTCATAAAGTAAAATCTATGTGTTTTGAGAGAAAAGAGTTCAGAAGAAAGGTTGAGCAAGAGGAAGAAGTTCAAGTCTCTATTCAAGTGATTTGACATGGAAGTTACAACTTTTAAAGAAGAACAAAAGCATGTCTTTTATTTCTAACTCTGTACGAGCTTATGTTCTGGTCTCTAATGAAGAGTTTTTTATTGATATTGTATTCCTTAGAAGGAAACTCAAACAGTTTTTGAAGAGAATGGACAAAATATCTAGACCAAATGTCCAGAACATATGTACTGACATCAGCAAGTCTGTGAGGCTCAAGAAAAAAAGTGGAACTGGAGTAAAGACCAATCAATGTCAAAGCATTTAGTAAAATAAGTGTAAAGTCTTAGGATCCTTGTGGAGTATAAGGCTCTACCTATCTCGAAGAACAACTATATGGGTTTTCTATTTCTTGGTTTAATGAGGAAATTGATTTTCGTTATGAATTTTCCAAGGATGTTACTGGTTTATGAAACAACTGGCTAAAATCATCGGAAATCAATGAAGTCTCCATCGAACGTTTTTTATCTCGTGGAGGGGAAAGGTGAACATCGAGTAATCCTGTTGAGTTGAAATCACAATCAAATGACCGAGAGATATGGGTAAGGGAGTTGATTACGTGAGGGGAAGGTATTAGCACCCCTCACGTTTGTGGTACTCCACGGGATCCACTCTTGTTGTCTAATCTAAAGGGTGTGTCAAATCTAAGTCTAAGTTGTACAGGGAATGCATGAATGCAAAGGATTCTATACAAAAAAATGTTTTTATTAGTCATGTATGCCGCGGTTGTGAACCTTTGTGCCTACGTAACACTGACCGTGCAATGGGGATCAAGGCACTCGTAGCTCCCCTTAAAACATTTGGTGAGTTGCATGTTTTTTATGGATAATTCCATGTTCGCATACTTACGGTTAAGGTAACTCGTGCTTGGTGTTTCAGCTCATAAGAGAATCATACTCGACCACTCGCACACTTAGCATTTCCAGGTTGCTTGAAATTAAACCAACATACCCTTATCGAAAAGGTTTTAAAAGAAAAAGTCTGAAGACAAAAAGAGTTTGCATTGGTTGGTGTTTTTAACCTTCAAGAAATGATTTAAGTATTGTTAGAGTGTTTTATGAATTTTCCAAAGAAAAAGGTTTTAGTTTTAAACATGAAAATAGGGGAATAAAAAGTATAAGGGAGACTATCTAACTCTATCCCTAATGTTATCATACAATGATGGTCCTAGAGTTGGGATTAACAAAATGGAAACATATACCTAATGTTAGCATGCATGGATAACCATCCTGGGGTCTACTTAGTTCAATCTTAACCAAGAAATAACTAAGAATCCTATGGGGAACATGTGATCAAACAATATAAAGAAACACATATAAATGAAGAACTTAACCAAGCCAATAATGAAAGCACACAACACTTGATGAGTATCCACTCACTCAAGTAGCACACACCTAACCATGACATTGTGTCGTCAAGGTAGGATAAAGGAGAGGGGATAACACCTAGCCAAGATATTAAATCACCAAGGCAGGATAGGGGAATGGGACACCTAACCAAGATATTGCATCATCAAGGTAGGATTGGGGGAAGTTCCTGACCATAGGTATCTTATCATCTAGGCAAGAAGGGGTAATGAAAGTAAATTTTAACCAAGGTATCTTATCATTGAGGCACGAAGTAAAGAAGGGGGAAGGATGATTCTTAACCAAGATATCGAATAATCGAGGCAAGAGAAGCACAAAGATTGAATCGTCATAAGCGTTAACCAAGGATAGAGGTAGGAGATAGAAGACAATAATGAGACCATTAAGAAGCATCAAGCGTTAACCAACGCGAGCTTTACACAAAACGTGGGGGTTGATTATGAACCCTCCTCCACTTTACCGACTCGATACAAGAGTAGGACAATTTAATAGCATCGATGTTACGACCTGAGTTATGAATGACCTGAGGACTAGTAACTGTGGGGGTCGATTGCAAACCCTTTTCCACTTTCCTTCTTTGAGGACTTATCAATGGGGAATGAGAATAAGACGCCTTCACCGAGGTCTTTGGCACAAATGTAAACAAACCAAAGAATGCATTTTAAAGGTCTTTTAAAACATCGTTAGCGGTAAATAATCATGCATCTCTATTCCTACTTCTCATGGTATCAGAAAAGCGGTAAAGAATGCAAGATAAAATAGGCACAAGGAAATACCAAATGGATAACAATCCTTATATGATAAACAACAACAAAAGAAACCTGAGAACTTTGCGAGCAACTAGCATCAACAACAAAACAATCAGAAATCTGGCGTGTAGAATATGCATCAAAGCACCAATGTGAAAATAAATTACAATACAGAATGTGTATCGAACACATCCGAATATCAATCAATACATTTGCACCAGATATCAATCCAGACAAGCAATAACAGTGTACAATAATAAGTACATATAATACAAAATATGTTGTACACATACGAATACCAAATAGTACAGTTGTACAATATATCGATCCAGACAAGTGATAACAAAATATATCATCTTATGGAATGAGAACAAAAGCCAGGCGTATCAGACGTAAATTCAAACCACAAGTAAGTGGGATAAATTTCCTTCCAATCGAATAATCAAGTGATAATTAAACGATTGAAAGCCATCTCAAAGCACCTTGCCCAAGTCAACAAACACATTAGAAATAATAAGGAAACGTAACCAAAGTTACGTGTTTACATCACAACACCAGTTAACCATGAATTATGAAGAAATGGAATTCAAACATGCATTGTAACCTTAACATCAAATACCGGGCATCATATATATCATCTCAAGAATCGTGCAAAATGTCGGTTTAAAAACATCAAAACTCAATGCATATGGCCAAGATATATTAATACAAGTGTAATAATGCATGAACAAACAATTAAATACATCTCAAGGGAAAATTAGAAAACCCGTACAACAACTCTGTCATCTCATGAATTGGAAAATAAGTTGATCTAAAAGTGAGCAAACTCAACAACAGTGGTCCATAATCAAACAATTAAGCATAACCATGCATTAAATGAGAATTAAATCACAACACACATGTTAGAAGAAAAACCGGACAACATTGTTTTCATTTTTCAAGTGCATAAAAAGTCGTTCTAAAACTCAATAGAAATGGTACCAATTCTCTTAAATTATTCAATTAAAACCAAATATGCATTAAGCGTCGAATAAAACTCAATCCAAGTGCATTTTCATGAACCGGACAGCACTACACCGCATCGCCAAATAGCTCGAAAAATTAACCCGGAAACGGTATTTTTCAACACAAATCATAAACAAACGCACAAATAACCTCAAGCAAGATTTAAACGGTATTTAAAAAAACAGTTTGCAACCTATTTAAATTATCCGGGAAGCAACTTACCATTCTTTGAAATTGCTCAGAAAATTAATTTTATACTGCTAAATTCAACATCGATAGCACTAAAAAACCAAAACAATGTCGATTATGCGTTAAACAACAACGGAAGCACAAAATACAATATGTTTGAATATTCCAGACATCATTATTCATGATTTGTTTAACATCCAAAAATTGATTTACAAAACGAGTTTCGACTCATTAATCGTTGCCTAAAAGTCTCAAACAATTATAATAAATTAAATTCGCATTAGCATCGTGCTTTTTCGATCACCAACGATGCAATTCAAGTGTTAACATAGTTACTTGAATCGAAAATTTAATGTCGAAAAATTGAATTACCATTCAAGTCGACTCAAGAATTATGTCAACTCATGAATTCGACATTATTCCTCAACAAAAATCCAACATCGACGTAATTCGCATCACAAACCATCAATTCCACACAAATCGACGTTAATCAACATCCACAAAATATAACTGGATTAAATCTCAAGGTTCACATGAACAAATCAAATACTCAACCAATTCCAGATTTCGATATAATCAACAATTTAAGAATTAACCAATTTACACTTCACAATTCAATTTCAAGAAATCAACAATTTCAATTGTCTCAAACTCAATTTAATCTCAACAACTCAAATCAATTCAATAATTTCTCAATAAGAAATTATTAACCACAATAAATTATTCAATTGAATCAATAAAAAGTATGAAAAAGCTACCGAAATGAAGAATAAATCAGAAGAGGTCGATGTTGACCGGAGTTGTGATCGGAGCACGAAGGATGCAATCGAAAAACACTCGTGGAAGGGAGTATGACGCGGCGGAATACGACGGAGAGACGGAAGGAATCACTGCAAAAATGCACAGATGAGAAGGGGGGAGCGTGCATACCGGAGGGAGCCGAAGGTGGTGGCGATGGTGAGTTGGCCGGAGTGAGGTGGTGCGGAGGTTGCTTCTTGGAGGTAAGAGAAAATTTGAGTTTTTGCTCTTTGTTGTTCTTGGTAATTGAGAGAGAAGATGAGAGAAGATTATAGCTCTTGAGAGTGAAATTTAGTAAATGATTTGTGTGTGTGTGTGTGTGTAAAATAGAGAGGAGAATTGAATATATACTCTTGACAATTCAGGCCTTGGTTTGGGCCAAAAGAAAGCCCAACCAATTTTTTCACAAAACTGAATTCTTAGTGTCAGCAAATGCAGTTGAATGCAAAATACGCGAGCTCACTAATAATCGGTGCGAAATCTCGATGCAAGACCAACACAAAAGTCGTAGATGACGAAATTTATGACATATTTCCAAAAGAAAGGACACAATATGATAAAAATGGAGCAAGTTATGAATTTTTGAATGGCGAGAAACCGAACAAAAAAAATCACCAACACAACTTATTTTAACGTTCGATTTGAGAAACGGAAAATAACCGAAGCCTTCGAAGTACCGTTCGAACTCGGGACTTGAAACAAAGTTGTAGCTAACAAAATTTGTGATCTCATGCTTCAAGAACCACCCTGATATGATAAAAATCGAGAGAGTTACGATTTTTACAATATCAAAAAATAGTGAACAAGAGCTCTAATTTTGCTGCAAAAATTCTTTGGTAATTTGTATTTTCAAAGATCTTCGGCATAGAATTGGCCCTCGACCTGAACATACGAAACATGAGGTACATCAAGACGAAATTTACACCTAAAGAGCCAGTCCAAAATGTCAAACCGGGCCATAGTTATGAATTTTTGAATGTCTGAAAAATAACGGTTCAACACACATTTTCACTGTATTTTTCAACGCGCATTTTCAACGTATTCATACATTCGGAGATCTTCTTCAAAGAATTAGCTCTTGGCCTGAACACATGAAATGGAGAAGATATCAAGACAAATTTTATGGCTGAAGAACCTATTCGGAAGTGTTGATCCACACAAAAGTTATGAATTTCCAAATATTCGAGCAATAATTGACCAGCAAAATCCAAAACTCTGGTTATTTAAATCTTCAGAGGTCTTCCTCACTAAATTGGCCTTCGGTTTGAACAGATGAAATGTAGAAAATTCCAACACGATTCTAAAGTACAAAGAACCACTGGAAAATATTCTTTATACCAGAAGTTATAAATTTCTGAAACCCACTGAACAAACAGACTTCTAGTTCAAATTGTTCTGGACTGAGCGAAACATTTGATTTTCTCTATTGTTCAAGGAGCGTTGGAACACACGGGAACTTGGCATGATGGTGCCTTCACTATACACTGATTGAATAGCCAGGAGAAGGCTTTGAATGCATCGAACAACGAAATAAACGTCTTCGGCATCCTGACGAAGCTTGAGAGAATTACTCTGATCTCGTTACCACATAATTAATGATATGTATGCATGCATACGATAATGAACTATAAGCCAAATAGGTTAAAATGAATAGGGTAAATTTTAGGGTATAACAACTGCCTTTATTCAATCTTCTTAAACCTAAAGTGAGATTTACGTTGGCTTTTCAAGCGATAGGGTGAAAGAGGATTGAATACAAAATAGAATCCAAATATTTTTTCTCTGAATTAGAGAAAGGTGCATCTACACTGGTAATCGTATTTTGGTAGCTTTGTGGTATCGATCCAAAAGAAATAGATTTGCGATCAGAGAAGAAAAGTAAACACTAAACTTGACCTAAGAAGGCTAGTGACCGCTAGACATGGAAAACGAGATCAATGACCATTGAACTCGACCTAAGAAGACTAGTGAACACTAGACTCGAGAAGATACCAATGACCATCGGATCTAAAAGAGGAATACCGGTACAATATGGTCTCGATCAAATTAGAATAGTGACTTCTGAACCAAAACCATTAGAATGTTGGGTGATCGAGCGAAGATAACGAGTGACCATTCGACCTTAGGAGTACTACAAAGAATGTGTCAGGGAAAAATTGGATCACAAACAAAGCAAAGAGTGAAAACTCAGCTTGAAAGGGACTAGTGACCACTAGACCTAAGAGTACTCAACAGGATACCAATGAACATTGTATCCAGAAACAAGGCGGACACCTGATAGCCTCAAACTGGGGAGAACGAGTAACCACTGAAACTGACCAAGGAATTAAAGAGACAAAGAGACAAGTAACCACTTGACTCTGGGGAACCTAGTAACCACTAGACTCTAACAAATACCAGAACACTGTATTCGAAATCAGGTGACAAGTGACGAACTTGACCTTGATAGGAATTGATGACCACCAGACCTAAAACTGTTGCGCCAGGGGATAATTGGATCGCAAATAAGGAAAATAAGTTACCACTCGATCGAAGAAGACTAGTAACCACTAGGCTCTAAGATATTGGGAAAGGACTAGTAACCACTAGACCTGAAGAGGTGATGCGCTAGGGACAAACTTGATCGTAACCAAGCAAGAGAGTAACCACTTGATCTAAGAGGAAATAGTAACCAATAGGCTCCGGGGATATCAGTAAACCGAGTTAATTCACTAGAGATGAAGGAAACAACATCGACTTATACTTCAATACATGTTTGGACTATTTGCTTTGGAGATACCAATCACTATTGGGACCGAGATAGGTGACAAGTAACCACTTGACATAAAGAGGAACTGATGACCATCAAACCTGAGGATGATGTTCCAAGAAAGACTGGGTTGCAAACTAACAACGGGTGACCACTCGGTGAAAAAGGAGACTAGTGACCATCAGAATCACACTCTAACTGCAAAGAGAAAACAAAGGGTGAGATAACTGCCAACACTTTCTAGGAGCAATGACGAAGGTTTACGGAAATCGGCTGGGGGAAACCATATGAATAATCTTGCGAGGATTGGCGAATTGACTTGGAATAAAGACAATAACCATTGGCTTATAATTCAATGCATATTTGAAATATTCATGAAGTAATGTTTTGACACAAATAGAAACACTACACATTTGGGTAGATGCCATGTAACAATGCATGTTTAGATGCTTTACTAGGGAATACGATGTTGGAAAAGCGGTAACCACGAGCCATATTCTGATAGGTCTTGCAAAAATAAATCACAAACTTCACTGGGGAGAAGCACAATTGCGCGTTCTGAGCAAGGACATTACTAGGGATCAGATGTTGTTGGAGAAATGACTTTCTGAACCACAGTACATTTACACGTTTCAACTGGTGAAAACGAGAGATCTTGATAAAGAAAATCTCAAATTCTGTGCTGTATGAGTGACGACTCGGTGGGGAACAAAGAATTTCTCAATCACGACTTACTGGGGAATGAGGGAAATCCCACAATTGGTGAAAGTCCATATTTCACGGATAACCATCCATCAATAAACTCGAACATGAGAACATTCGTCAGGAGATTCACCGAGGAGTGAGGGAACTCTTAAAAGAAAATTAATGGTACAAACCACACTAGAGAATCACAACATTCTGTCAAGAACTCATTACCCTTTAGAACCTACCGGTCGAGGGTTCTCCGTATAGTAATCCACTGTGGAGAAGAAAACTTCAACCTTCCTGGGGAAAACACCTTACTTGGGGAGGACAGACTTCTTAGACATGGACGATCCTTAACATTCAAATTCCGTCGGGGAACTAGTATTACATATCATGTCGTCGGGGAGTATGAGAATTATTAGAAACACTCTTACCGGTGCAGACTACATTGGAACAACCAACGAAGAAAGGTATTCACTAACACCAACTTCACTGGGAAGAAGCACTTCTCGAAGATTAACTGGGTGTAAACTTCAATGGGGAGAAACATATTCGCACATCCTTCACTGGGAAAGCTAGCCACTTAATGGATATATATCAAAAGTTCCTCGCTGATCAAGGGAAACCATTCTTACCAGGGAAACTTGGGGAATGGAGAGCTCCTGAGATAACCTCGTAAAGTAATGATCGTACTGAGGAATAACCTTGTGGATTTTCAACTAAACGCACTTTATTGGGAGGTGCTCCTTACTTCTATGCGGGTGTATCACATACCTACGAGTAAACAACAATTCTTGCAAAATGAAACCCTCTGAGTGCCCCAAGTATAGAATGACAACCTTGTCTGCCAACTAGGCCACACAAGTTCTTACGACATTTTCAAATGTTTTTCATTTATCATGCGTAAGACCTCCACATTTTTACATGCAATGTTTTATCAAAAAAATGGACGTCTTTTTGCAAATAAAGCAGTAAAAAGTAAAAATAAAGGAGAGAGATTTTTGAATGAAAAGAAACTTATTTTATTGATTGAATATAATCCTGTAAAAAAGGAAAGTACATCAAGATGCAATCCCTAAAAAGAGGTAATTACAAAAAGCAAATCAAAAGAGAAATACAATAATGGAAATTTAAACGGGTCCCTCTGGGTTCTGATCTTGCTATAGCCCTTATAACCTCGACTATCTCATCACTTTTCTCTCTAAATAAGATGATTGGACTGATTCCTAGCCTTCATGGTTGTCAACTATAGTAGTTTCATGAAATCAAAGATCTGACGCCAGATGTAGTCATTCGCTTTCAAATCCCTAACTTTTGCCTAGATCGCCCTTTCGGGTTTTCGATCCGCCGGGATACCCATTTTTGCCTAAGCCGTCCTTTCGAGTTTTCAACTTAGAGGGTGTACTTATTCTTTTCATTTTTTACACTTCTTTTTTTTCCCTAATTTTTTATTGAACCTTTTATTAATCATTCATAATTTTTTTTGGTTCGCCGGGATGCCCCTTTTTGCCTGAGCCATCAACTCAACGGGTCTCTTTTTATGCAAATTATTTTTTGGCTATGTTTGCGTTCATATTGAGTGGGGAGTATTCACATCCATTTTCATAAGCATCATGGCACCGCCAGAGAAAACTTTTTTTACGACAAATGGCCCTTCATAATTAGGGCTCCACTTGCCCTTGGGATCACCCTGAGGAAGAATTATCCGCTTCAACACGAGGTCACCAACCTTATAACTCTGAAGGTGCACCCTTTTTTCATATGCCTTTATCATTCGTTGTTGATATATTTGACCATGACACACTGTAATACGGTGGGAGAAGTGACTTGTTTTGCGTTTTATCGCAAATGTTGCGGATAGCAAGAGTCGCCACCGACTTTTCTTTTATCCAATAAGGAAAGGGTAAAAATAACAGGAAAGACCTTGATAGATTTTGAGTTCGGGGGGTAGGTTATGAAAAGGGAAAGTGTTAGCACCCTTTTCATCCGTAGTTATCTATGGGCTCTTAATCGCTTAGCTCACTTTGAAATTTTGGTTTTTGTGTGTGTGTGTTTGAAAATATTTTGAAATTTGCCAATGTAAGGCGAACTTTGTAATGACTCTTGTATCGGTCCTCAAGAGTGTATACAAAATGTTTTTGAAAATATTTTAAAAGTGTTACGTGAAATGTTTTGTTTTGAAAACATTGTGAGCAAGCGATTAAAAGTATCTACCCACTCAAGATCGTTCTTGTACTTTTCCTTCTCCTTTAGATAACATTATTTGTACCATTAATTAGTAGGAAGCTCTATCGTTGGATGTGAAGGGAAAGACGTAGGGTCATCGTACGGTCATCGAAGGAAACTTTTAAGGATACCTTAGCAATTTCGTAAGGAACTGCCATCATATTATTCGTAGGCAACTCGAGGGACTAGATCATTTTTCCATAGGCAATATCGAAGGGTCATCGAGGGACTATGATCTTTTGTATGATGATGACTTGATCAAGGATCTTTTCTAAGGAATCCCCACTTTCGATGGACGTGACCGTTTAATCCAAAGGCAACAAAGAGAGGTTACCCTAAAGGTGCAAGTGTGCAAATGTGTTCAATTCAGTTATTTATCTTTGAACTTAGGGTTTTCTAACGATTGGTTTTATCTTCCCATACAACCCTAATTACTAAGCAGTAATATAGTTAATATAGTAGTAGAAAATAAAGGCATAAATATAAAACCTAGGATATTACAATGCTTTGGTGCAGATACATAATAGAGGTGTAAAAAATAAATCCTACAACTATTACATACTAGGAAGCAATTACATGATAACGAAAAAAGAACGCTGGAAATAATGATCTAAGCTATTACATAAAACACACCCTATACACTTGATCTAAGAAATAAAATGAAAATAGAAAAAATGTTTTTTTTTGTGATTTTTTATAAATAATGATTAATTAATTAAACCTAGAAACATAATTAATTTAAAAAAAAGGTTAATTAAAAGAAGCCTAAAATTTAATTAATTTTAATTAATAAAAAAATAGGTTAATTGAAAGGTTGATTAAAAAACCTAAAAATCTAATTAATTTTAATAAACAAAATACTTCATTAATCAAAAGGTTATTAAAATAAAAACGTAAACCTAACTGTTTTTTGGGTTTGTAAAAAAGATTTTGTTGGTTAGTAGAAAATAGGGTTTAGGAGAAGGAAAATAATGACAAACAAGGTTAGAGATAAAAAGGAAAACAAATTGCTAGGGGTGGGTGTTGAATCCATGCCCCTTGCCTCTTTAGTAACATGCCTTGCCACTGTGCCAGGCGCACGCCTATGTTAGGACAATGGAATCAGCGCAACATGTAATGAACCTGCAAAAATTGGAAAATATGAAAAAATAAAATGTCAAAAGGCAGGGTTCAAACCCACGCCCTGGTATACGAATGCCTTATCATGTGCGCGCTTGCCACTTGGGTGGCTATTTCATCCGGTACATAAGTGAAAATAATCAAGTATATAATAAAACAAAATTACTGGGCCGGAGAAGCGTCAGATCCTTAGCTTCGGTCGTCTTCTCCGACGACTCCTTTTCTTGTATATGCAAAACAAGGAATGTTAGTGGTTCAGAAGTACCCTACCCCCCTAATTTGGTCCTTGAGAATTCAATGGAGGCATTAGTTTTGGTCAAGTCGTGTTGTATGGTGAGATACGACGAAGATAACTTAAAACGGTGTAAACATGGAAAACCCTTGTCCGATCGTTATGGGGCTCGTGTGAGGGGTCTATTATGCATGATTGTACCTCAGAAACATGTTAGTACTGTTAATATGCATTAAAACACAAAGAAAACAAAAATACAAATTCATGCAAGAATGGAAAACCGATGATGCATGTTCATGCGTTTCAGGCCCTTTAGATCCTCAAGATTGATCCATTCTTACCCTACACTGCTTGTGGAATGATTTGAATGCTTGGCTTGCTTGGAAAGAAGCTGTAACTAGGGTTTTAGATTTGCCTAGTTTTGATAATTTTTGAAGTTTTTTGGAAAGGTTTCTTGTGCAAGGTTTATTCATGGTCATGTCTTGTCTGAATGAGGAGTAAATATAGAGATTAATTAGGTCAAAAGAAGTGTGGGCTTGGACCTTTGTATAAAAGCCTTTTATTTTATTTCATTTATTTTGAATTTAAATTAATAAAATAAAAAATAAATGGAATAAAAATCCAAGGGGTGCATGAATAAGTTCAGAGGTATACATTGAGGTCTAATACACGCTCTTGAAAGATCATCTCATTAGCCCAAAAATTCAAGTTTGATCAATTTAGGTTTCATGCATTTTCTCAAAATTCACCAACTTGCTCTAATCATAACTCTCTAAATTTTCATCATTTGAAGGTGATCTTTAAATTTTTGGAAATATTAAGATGTCCCCTACAATATCCATGTTGATCATTTTTACATTTGAAGACTTTATCTTGATGTAAATTGCTTTGACAAAAAGTGTCTTTTTGTTGATTTTGAAATGACATAATATTTTGGCTCATATCTCTCAAATGAAGCATTTTTTGGACTTGAGCTTAGAGAGACAAAGTTATAGATAATTGAATTTACTTTACAATGAGCTTTGGTTTAAGGAAATCTAATGAAGCATGTGGAAGTTATGCTTGGTCAAAGTTCAGTTGACTTTTCCTTAAGAAAACCCTAATTTAGCAACTTTTGACTTTTGATGAATTGAAAGTTTTCTTGATGAATCATGATCAAACCTTGATCAAATGATGAATATGACTTCAAAACCTTAATGTCGACCAAAAATCTTGAGGTTTGACTGTATGTTGACCACAATTGACTTTTTGTCCAATACAGTTGATTTTCAATCATCTGAGCAATTGTCTGAACAAATTTGTGATGTAAGGCTTGAAACTTGACATGAGGATTCTTTGAAGCATATGAGGAACCATGAAATCCACTTGAGGCCTTATAAGCTCAATTTTCCTTATGAAAAACAAAACCCTTGTTGTAGGTTAACTGCTTAGGAGGAGGGTTTGTCTGGTCAATTCTTGAGCAATTGAGAACCCTAGGATGAAGAATGGAAAAACACAAGAAGGGAGGGTTGAATTGGGATCTTAAAACTTAATGAAAAGAACACGTTGATTTTTATCCTGGTTCGTTTGAACTCAAACTACTCCAGTCCACCCGCCAAGGTGATTTCACTTCTCTCCAAAGAGGTCTTAATCCACTAATCAATCTTGATTACAAATCTACTCTGGCAACTGCCAAAGTCTTCTTGAGTGTAACCACAACCCAGTTTTTCTCAAGGAATATCTCTAAAAAATGTATGAATAAAAGTGTACAGTAGTGTTTCTAATTAAACAGTATCACACGACAGTGATGTTTTACACAAAATTTGAATGTTGAATGTTTGAGGATAAAAGATGATAGCAATGTTGTTGTGCATGTGAAAATCGTGAACAATTTATCCTCAGGGCTTATTTAAATAGGCGAAGCATGGATGTGAATTTGGAAACTTGATCAATGAAAATTAAGGCGCTTTCCAAAAATAAAGATCCTTGTTCCCTTCCAGCCGTTACTCTTGAATTGGAAATATTTGATTTGTAACGCTTCAGAACATTGAAGTATCCGTTTCTGCTTGCATCAGAACTTTGGAGATCAGAACCACTGAATCCTATTTGCAGCGTTAGAACTTCTTTCAAAGAGTTTTATAATCAGAGTTGAAACAAAATTTTAGCGCATCTTTTGATCTTCTTTCATCAAAACTTTTTGAGAGATGTTTACAATCACAGTAGAAATAGCTTTGTAACTTATATTCTGATCTTCTTCCATCAGAACTTCTCTACAAAGCAAAATATAATTTTAGGGAGCATAAATGTTATTTTCTTTTGTTATCATCAAAACTCTTACAAGGGTTGTAGAATCAAACTATGTTCTGACATCAGAGAATGTTCTGAATAATAGGAGGGAAAATTTTGGGGTACAACACACACCTCCGCCAGTCTTTTCTCATCGATGAGGTTCAACTGATCCAATGGATTTTGTACCCATTCCACTTCATCCAGCTCAACGTCTTTCATTATCCTGAGAGAAGGAATCTCAACTTCCATAGGTAAGACTGCTTTCGTTCCATAAAAAAGTGACAACGGGGTTGCCCTAGTTGAAGTATGCATCAAAGTACGATAACCATGTAAATCAAAAGACAACATCTCATGCCAATCTCTGTAGGTTACCACTATCTTCTGCATAATCTTCTTGATGTTTTTCTTGTCCGCTTCAACTACGCCACTCATCTTTGGGCGATACAGAGAAGAATTATGACGCTTGATTTTATAAGTCTCGTAGAGCTCTTTCATCATCTTGTTATTGAGATTAGATCCATTGTCAGTAATGATCTTTTCAGGAATCCCATAACTATAGATAATGTTGTGCTAGATAAACCGGGTAACCACTTGCTTGGTAACATTTGCATAAGATGCAACTTTAACCCACTTGGTGAAGTAATCAATGGCAACCAAAATGAAATAATGACCGTTGGAAGCAGATGGCTCAATCTTTACGATCATACCAATGCCCCACATTGCAAAAGGCCATGGAGCAGTCAGGACGTTCAACGGAACGAGAGTTTGTCAGCATAAAATTGGCACATGTAGCAGATTTGAGCCTGGTTGTAGCAATCATTTTCCATGGTGGACCAATAATAACTAGCTCGCAAGATATTTTTATCCATGGTGTGTCCACTTGAATGAGTTCCAAAGGCACCTTCATGCATTTCCTCAATGATCTTTGATGCTTCATTCTTATCTACAAATCTGAGCGATATACCATCATGATTTCTCTTGTACAATGTACCATTGCTAAGGAAAAACTTGGCTGACCACTTTCTCAAAAACTTCTTGTCTATAACAGAGTCATCTTCAGGATACTCTTGAGCTTCAAGGTACCTCTTGATATCGTGATACCATGGATTACCATCCACATCCACTTCAGTTTCAAAACAAAATGTTGGCTCATCTAATCTCATAATAGCAATCGGTGGTGCTTCATTAGCCCACTTTACTTTAAACATGGATGACAGAGTAGCCAAAGCATCAACAAGGTTTTTTTCTTCCCTTGAGATATGCTCGAACGTGATCTCCTCAAAGTAAGTAATCGGCTTCATAACATGCTCTCTATAGGGAATCAGATTTGGACGACGAGTCTCCCAATCTCCATTAATTTGGCTTATAACAAGAGATGAATCTCCAAAAACCTCCAGGAACTTGATTCTCAGATCAATTGCAACTTTAATGTCATAAATACAAGCTTCATATTCTACCATGTTATTGGTATAATCAAAACAAATTCGGGCAGTGAATGGAATATGAAAACATGTGGGGGAAGTGATAACAACTCCAACACCATTACCCAATGCATTTGAGGCACCATCGAACAACATCATCCATCGTGATCCTAGTTCGGGTCCTTCCTCTGGGCCAAGAATGTTACAATCCCTGATATATAAAATGTCCTCATTTGGAAATTCAAATTTCATCGGAAGGTAGTCTTCCACGGGTTGGTGAGCAAGATAATCTGCCACTACACTATCCTTGATGGCTTTCTGAGTAGTGTACTGCATATCATTATCAGTTAAAATCATTTTCCATCTGGTCACTCTGCCTGTAAGATCTAGATTTTCAAAGATATACTTGATAGGATCCATTTTGGATATCAAGTAAGTTGTATGCATCAGCATATACTGCCTCAGGCGCTTCGCAGCCCAGGCGAGTGCACAACAAGTTTTCTCAAGCAGAGTGTACCTCGACTCACAGTCTGTGAACTTCTTGCTCAGGTAATAAATCGCTTTCTCTTATTTCTTATCTCATCATGTTGACCAAGTATGCAACCCATGGAATTTTCAAGTACTGTCAAATATATGATTAGAGGCCCGCCCTCCACCGGAGGCATGAGGATTGGAGGTTCCTGTAGATATTCTTTTATTTTGTTAAAATATTCTTGGAAATTTTGATTCCACTTAACGATTTGATCTTTTCTTAACAGTTTGAATTCACAAGTGGCTGTAAGATGAGAGATAAATATAGAAATATAGTTTAATCTCCCCAAGAAACTACAAACTTCTTTTTCCGTTCTTGTTTCAGGAATTTCTTGTATTGCTTTTATTTTTGCATGATCAACCTCAATACCTCTTTCACTTACGACAAAGCCTAGCAACTTTCTAGACCTTACCCCGAAGGTACACTTGTTGAGATTCAACCTCAACCTGAATTTCCTCAATCTTTCAAACAGCTTTTACAAATGGATAAGATGCTCTTCTTCTGTCTGAGATTTCACAATCATATCATTAACATACACTTTGATCTCTTTATGAATCATATCATGGAAGAGAGTCACAATTGCATGTTGATATGTTTCCCCTGCATTTTTCAACCCGAAGGGAATCACCTTATAGCAGAAGGTCCCCCAGGGAGTAATGAAAGTAGTCTTCGCCATGTCTTCTGATGCCATCTTAATTTGATTGTACCCGGAGAAACCATCCAAGAATGAGAAAACCTTTGCATGAGTTGTATTATCAACCAAAACGTTAATATGTGGAAGTGGAAAGTCATCTTTAGGGCTTTCTCTGTTCAAGTTCTTGTAATCAACACACATTCTTACTTTCCTATCCTTCTTAGGCACTGGCACAATGTTGGAAATCCACGGGGGATAAGAAATCAAATTTAGAAATCATGCATCAAGCTACTTCTGTACTTCCTTTTTTATCTTATTAGACATCTCAGGATGAGTTCTTCAAAGCTTCTGTTTAACTGGAGAGCATTCTTTTTTCAAAGGAAGCTTTTGCACCACAATATCGGTGTCCAACCCGGGCATGTCTTCGTAAGACCAAGTGAAGATATCAACATACTCTCGAAGCATTTCAATCAAGCTCTGCTTGACACTATCCTCTAAAGCAGCCCCAATCTTGACCTCTTTAACAACATCCTCTGTCCCTAGATTCACGACCTTAATTAACTCCTGGTGCGGTTGGATGGCCCTCTCTTCTTGCCTCAATAACCTGACTAACTCCTTAGGGAGTTCACAATCTTCCTCACCCTCTTCTTCGGGTTGGTTGATCAGATTATCAAAGTCATAATGAGTGATAGCAGAATCGTTATGGAAGGAATTCTTTAGAACAGTGGGATTGAATCTGCATGATTAATGGTTTTATGTTTCTTTTAGAAAGTGAATGATGAAAAAGAAAATAAAAAATTTCCATTTTTATTAAATTTTTGAACAAAATAAAAATAGAAAGACAATTATCACAATTTTTGAATGCAAAAGACATCCTTTTATTTAATGATAAACATTGAAATGAAAAACATGGAGGCCATAGTAATGATTCATTGCACCTTGGGCAGAGCGCAAGAATTATTGCATGATAAAAAAAACAAATATAAATATTACTCGTGAACAAGCGTGACCGAAATGACTTCCTCGGAAGTCCAGCTGTTGAGCTCCACACTTGGGATACTCGGGCGGATCCAGTTATCAATGTCATAATCACTATAATCATCACCGACAACATGAACTTGGCCATTATTACAAACACCAAGGCTAAAACACAAACCATGTTTGTTGAATTTAGAAATAACCTTCATCACACTACCCCAACCTCCAGGGCGACCATTTTCAACTAGTTTCTAAGCATCTCTCAAGAAGACCATGGACGTTGCAGGTTTCTTCTTCTCCTCAGAGTGAGGAGTCTTCACCATATGTGCAGTTTCAAAACCTTGAAAATACGTCTCATGTACTTCTCCATCCACCTCAACATAACGGAAAGAAGTCAGATGACTCAAAACATATTCCTTTTCACCATAAACTGTTATTGTCTTACCATTCACATGATATTTGATCTTCTGGTGTAGGGTAGAGGTCACTACCCCGGCCTTGTGAATCCATGGGCGACCTAACAAGTAGTAGTATACAAGCTTAATATCCATTACGAAAAATGTTGCGGTAAATATCTGAGGACCGATCTTGATAGGGAGATCCACCTCACCAAACACTGACTACCGGGATCCATCAAAGGATTTCACCACTAAGTCGCTCGGTCGCAACTCAAGGCTTGAGTAGTCAATTTTCATTAACACTGACTTAGGGATTACATTCAAATATGAGTCTATGTCCACCAACACACGAGATAAAGTTGTTCCCTTACACTCCATTGAGGTGTGTGGTGCTTTATTATGATTCCTTCCCTCGGGAGGAAGATCAAAATCTGTGAAGCCCAAACCATTGCTGGTGGTGATACTGGTGCATAAATTTTCAAACTGATTGACAAAAATCTCTTAAGGAACCAATTTCGTATTCAAAAATTTCATAAAAGCATTACGATGTGCCTCAGAGTCTCCGAGCAGTAACAAAATAGAGATTCTTTCCAGAGTTTATCCGAGCTGATCAATAACATGGTAATCGCTTTTTCTGATGTATCTCATGATTTCCTCCACGTCCTTGGTCATGTCAGGACTTGGAGTCTGAATTGGGGCATCTACTACCACCTACTTACCTTTGGCTTTCGCCGAGGCATTATCAATATCTTGCGTATCTGGTGGAGAGAAAACCTTTCCACTTATTGTCATTCTTCTCGTGCCCGTTAAGTTATCTACATTCAAATGTCTTGAATTGACGACTTTTCTTCAGACAAACCTTCTTCTTTTTTAACTCCATGATAGTAAACATCCCCACTGTAATACCAAGCTAAAAATCTGCCACTGGAATTGGGAACGGGACCAGGAAAAGTAACTATCAAAGGGATAGGCCTAGTTGGCGCAAAAATACTGACTGGAGTGTATGAGATGGAAACTACAACAATATCCTTCTTTTCACTCTTATTATCTTTCACAATCTTATCAAACTGGAGATCACCTTCACTAATTAGCTTCTAAATTCCTGCCTTTATATTATCACAACCCTCGAGTCAAACTTCACAATTGCAACAATCTAACATATAACTCGGGTAAACACCTCTCTTAATCAGATATTCCTTCATAAATGGCAACAAATTTGTCACCAAATTTACATCCATGATCAAATTCAACTCCTCCCCATCTTCACTAATAGTATTAACAATTGCCCATGCATGGGGTGGCATTGGATTTTGGAGGACATTAAGACTTGGAACGGGATCAAACTGGATAGCCTTGGCATCCAAAAAATCTTGCACCTTGTACTTCAATGCCCACAATTTTCCATGGTGTGGCCTACACCACCAAATTGGAACTCACACCTAGCCTTTTCATCGTAATTCATAGGAACCCTCTCAAGTAGAGGCGACATATTTCTCAAGGTAACTAACTTAAGATGAAGCAGGAGTTGAAGTAATTTAGAACATGACATAGGTACTGGGTTAAACTTTATCGGTTGTCCAGGAGCATTCAGTTGCCTCTGTTAATGTGGACCTTGTTAATGTTGTTGTTGATGTTGTTGTTGTTGTTGATGAGGTTGTTGTTATGGTAAGCCACATATATTGTTACAACATTAACATGTGGTTGAGCTCTTCTTCGACCTTTTTGATCTTACACAACACTAGTTTCTCTCTCTTTCTTTTTGGGATATCCACCAGATGCTTTCTTTCCACTCCTACTGGAAGAACCATCCGCATCAGAAAACTGAATCTTGCCAGACTTCAACCCGCTCCCAATATGTTCTACACACATGACCATTTCAGCAAAAGTAGCTGAGGTGCTACATGCCACATAATAATGTCCTTGAAGGGTTCTCGAAAACATATCAATCATTTCGCACTCCATCATGGGAGACTGAACCCTTATAGCAAGTTCGCGCCACTTCTGGGAGTATTCCTTGAAGGGTTCATTGGATTTCTGAGTAAAACTCATCAATTCGGTACTGTTTCGAGTCATGTCAATGTTATACTGATCATGCTTCAAGAAAGATTCAACTAGATCCCTCCATTTTGTGATTTAGGTCCTCTCAAGTTGCATATACCATTCCAACGATGCCCCAGATAAGCTATCTTGGAAAAAATGCATCAACAATCTTTCGTCTTCAGAATATATCGACACCTTTCGGTAGTAATCCTTCACATGAGTTTTAGGACAAGTAGCGCCAATGTACTTTTCGTAGATAGGGACCCTTTAACTTTGGAGGGATTCTTACTCCTAGCACCAACTCCAAATCTGTAACATTAATCCCTGACATTCTCAACCCTTCAACAACTTTCAACCTTTCCTCTAGCATATGTATTTTGGGTCTTTCATAGGGAGTCTCGCTTCACTAACCATTATAGAATACACATATTCATTCTATTTCAGTTCAAGATCTGGGTATCGAGGGTTACCCCTAACATGCGGATGCCTCTGCATTCTGCCAGTAATGAGGTGTTGTGGTGGTGGTGGAGATGGAAATCTATGATTAAAATGAAGACCCTGGTCATGATCGTAACCATTAGCATTCAAAGCAACATTGGAATTTAAAGCAACATTAACATGTGACTGACCCACGAAGATATCTCTTAGCAAATTCCCCTGATGTTCTTCCGCATTGCGGGGCCCTTCAACAACAGCTCTGAGTTCCTGCTATCGTGATTCACATTAGTGATTACCTCCATGAACTGAGCCATTCGTTTTTCCATCTGAGCTTTCATAGCGGCCATATCGGCTTGCATTTGCTCCATCTATAGGCGCAAGTTACTCCTTATGTAGTAGCGGTGAAATGTTCGGTTTGCAATCTGTGCTAGGTAAGAGCAGAGTCTCAATAAGAAAACCGACTAGAGAACCTGTTATGAATGATGTATGGATGCATGAGTGCATGAGATGCATGATATGTGTTACCATTTCTAGGGATATCCTGAAGCATTTTCATTAAACATCAATAAGCAAAAGGATAAAGAAATAAGATAAGGCATCAAGAGACAAGATATCTAAATAAAAGAACTGCTCATAGCAAAAATGCAATAATATTCATACAAGAGGTCCTCAATAGAGAGTACAACAACAAATCAAAGAGATCTCATCCAACAAATCTGGCGGTGACCTCAACAACAAATAAACATTAAGGAAACTGATATGAACTTCCATCAAACTCCAGATGACTGATAATTCAACCCTAACTGAACTTTAAGCTTCGCCAACTCAGCCATGGTTTGAGACAATTGGATGTTTCTTCCTTCCAATCGAACCTCTGCGGCATTTCTATGATCATCTTTTTCTCGAAGTTGAATCTTGAGCTCACCAACTTCCTTAACCAGTCTATCAATCCACCTCTGTCAGTTTTGGATCTCTAGCTTAAATCCCGTTCTCCGCAGGCTGAGCTCTTCAGATTTGGATTCTTCATCTCAGATTTGCTTCTTTAGAGCTCTGATTTCTCCATCATGCCATACTTTCAATTGTTCTTTAGCCAACCGAAGTCTTTCAATTTTTCGTTGACTCTCTGCAAGGCCTTTGACTTGGTTTCAGAATATAGAGGAATCTTCAAAAAACCATACTCTTCCAGCAACTTGTCTTTCAGCTTAGTTTCATGCATCAAATTTCTCTTTTCTTGTGCAGTAAAGGAAAGTTCCATATCCTTCTCTTGGCTTGCTAACTGTAGCTTGAGATTTTCTGCCAGACTATGCTTGTAATTCGCCATAGGCACGAATTTAGAAAAATCAGGAACTGGTTGCCTCATTGATGATTCAACAAGGGATGACTAATTAACAGCTATTTCGGGCAGAAATTGACTATCAATAGATGGATCAAAAACAAGTTGAGGATATAAAGGCTCCTCCCTTTTATACGGAAATAACAACACCTTCACTCGGTTCTAAATCCATTGAACATAGGCATCAAAAGCTAAACATCCTTTCTAACCAAAGAAAATCTTCTCCTTCTTGTGAACATGGCCCCTAGAGGCTCTGACTTTTTCCAGCAGGATATGATTTTCCCCTTTACCGAAATAAACAATTTCTTCTACCTCCCGATTAGTAGGTTCATCCATCATAACATCCCTCAACTGGTGGCGTGCAAAAGTGGGATTTTAATTGATGCAACCTTTAGTTCCCATGAGAGGAACGTTAGGAAACTCACCACAACTTGTAATGATCTCCTTCACACCCCTTATGTTATACCAAACAATGTCATAATAAGTGAGTGCCATGATCCGTAGAGACCAAAGAAGATAATCCACGGAATTCACAAATGGTCCTTTTGTAGGCATACGCAACATAAACCACTTATAGAGGAATGAAATACAACACATGACGCCTCCTTTCTTGCCATGTTGGGAGTGGATGGTGTAATAGGTGTTATCAAGTATGGTCGGTACTGGATTACCATTCATGAAGACACAAATCACTAAATAATCCTCAAACTTTTCCTCAACCGGAAAGATGATTGCACCATAAATAATAACTTCTAACAGTGCGTTGAACGCAGTCCAATTCTGATCCTTTGCAAACTTTTTGGCTTTGAGTATCAGAAATCTCAGAGGAATACCACGTGTATCACCCTTGCTCGTCCAGTTACCTTCCACCTCACTAAGGTTCAAATAAAGAGCCTTAGCGATAGCTTTATAATCGGGAATCTCTGGCACTTGGACAAAAGGAATACCTTTTGTAATCTCAATGTCAAGAATGTAAGCATACTCTTCAAGTGACGACGCTAATTGATAGTCCTAGAAAGTGAAGCAACACAGTTGCGGGTCATAAAACTGGAGAGGTTCTTTCATAGCCCATCCTTCGTAATCATCATTCACTAACGGCAATAAATTCACATACTTCTCTATGAAGACTCTCTCATTCAGTCCTTTCATAAGAGCTCCCGCTTCATCCAATGGACCACCAAAGATCTGGAACTAATAATCGACAGTCTTTCTGGTAGGATCTCTGTTTAATTCCATGTTTCTATCCATCCTTGATGCTAATGGCAACTTCAGAATATCCTGGAAATGACATGCAGATTAGACACATATATTTTTCTAACATTTCTTTTGTAAAATAAATATGCCATGATGCAGGTGTATTAACATGGAATCAGGGTTTCCACAGCACTGGATATCTACTGTGCCATTTATGAACATGCTGAGAATACCAGAGTCAAAAGTCAAGAATATAAACCAAAGAACCATGAAATCAACAACACAACGGAACAAATAGTCACCAACAGAACACAATAACCATCAGAACATAGTCACCATCAGTACCTATAAAAATTCCCTCCTCGCTCACAGGTGAAGTCTATGTTAGGGTAAGGTCAATGATAACTCAGAATCTCGGATTCGCATGAAAATACTATCATCGTAACACCTACGTGATAACGATAGCATCTTGTTTGAACCTCATCTGAGAATGGACGACGTGTCTGCACTAGTAGGAACTAAGTCCCCTAGTCTTCATATTCCACTCTATTCCTAGTGTTACTACTGTTTACCACTTGGCATGGGTATTGGGCCTTTTACCTCATAGTAACACCCACCCGTAAGAAACAATAGTAGATCCCACACAGCAGAAACCAGTATATGGAAATCAATAAAATATAATGCATGCACATACATATAGACAAACACATATACAAAGCTAGAAAAATAAACAAAGACAAAACCCCCAAATATAAATCATACAAAAGCTAGGATTGACTCGCAGGGATGGACCATAAATTGGTCAATCTCTCCCCAGTGAAGTCGCAAGCGATTTTTTTATCCCACGGAGGGGAAAGGTGAAAATGGAGTAAATCACGGTCCTGGAGACATTCAACATCGCCCTGCTCGAGAGGGGCTGCACCAAAAGATATTTGTCCTTAAAATGTCGGACAGACTCCAGGTAGGCTTTGAACAGCTTCCTGTTTCCTTGCTTCAAGGTAACCCATCCCCACTTACCATTAATATTGCTCCTCTAGAGATGGAAGCCGTAGAATAACAAAGGGATGGTGGCCCATATCTTTAGGTAGTCGCAGACGATCTTGAACACCCGCATAAAAGCGGCCCCATTATGGTGCAACTGGGAAGGAGCCAGTCGGAGATGACGGAAAACAGACACTTGGAAGTCTTAAAAAGGGAGTCAGAGGCCCATCTCCTGGAAGACAATGTCATACATAGGAATCCGCTTCTTATCATATTTAGAGAAGATCCAGTTGTCTTTCCCAGGGATCCAAAGTGACCAATCCCCTCGACCTCTATCATCCTGCGTACATACCTTGGTAAAAACCTCGTCTGTATGCTCGAAGAAATAAGAGACCTAATCCCAAGGATATTGGGTGACCCAAGACAGCAGGTCCTTATCTTCGTCGGGAGGAAACAGGACAACTTGGTCGGCAAAGACCATCTCCGTATCTTCTCCCCCCAATTGTTGATCTGACCTACATGGTTCGCCCCCAGAGATTTCCTAGACGCTCGACGAACTACAGGAATCATCCGTGAAGCTTGGAGAAGATCTAGTTTGCTTGTCTGAAAAATCATCCCTGGTGTTCTCAACCATAGTACCTAAAAATTAGAGGATAGAGGTAAGTTTGACATCATCACCAGAACCACCCTTCCACCACCAATCAAGTGCAAGGGTGCTGATAAACAAGGATTATGTCCTCGACCAGAACCCTCACCAAGGCACTTGAGCAAACGAATACTTCTTCAAACAAGGACAGGCCTCATTCCACGAAGAAACAACCTAAAGCCTCCGGAAATCTCCCACGGTGCGTCGCAAATATCAAAGGAAAACCTACGGCGGCTCCAACGCCCCTAAAATGCGGAACCACCGTTCTCCACCAACACTCGTTTAAAAAATCTCAACTGACAACACCCTAACCCTAACCACATGCATTTCTAAGGATAAAGTCGCAAATATTTGAACTATAAAGATCCAACGACAGTAAAGAATTGAAAGCTTACTGGTTGAAGAAGGAAGAAAGCTGAGAAGAGTGGCGGTGAGCAGTAAAACCTTCAAAAACAACGGCTGTCAACAGGCTAGCAATAATGAGCGGTGCAAGAGAAGAATGAAAATCACGGAACGCCCCACTCCTCTCATATTTATAGATGGGGCCATTCGTGCATGGAAGACATATGCCTAGGGAACCCTAGGGGCGTCATCATCGCACCCTAACCCCTAGGCCATCATTGTTCCACTTCGTCAGCGCACTACCCAAAACACACCACTTCTCCAAGTCCAAAGCTCAAAATGACCAACTGCTCACCTCCCCGCAAGAAATTAGCAACGAGCGACGCTCTTATCCCCCGTTAGAAATACCTCGTTTCATGGGCGGACGTTAAAATTGTCACTCTCGTGCTCGGAAGCAACGACTTGGGGGGATACTATTCTGGACTGACCTAACAACCAGTGTGGGCCTAGTCTAGTCTCTCCCTTTGGCGCAGCCCGCACGATCATGACAAGAAGCTTCCCCGCCGCTGTCAGACACCATCAATCATTTGTTATCCTGAATAGGCACCAACCTACTATGATTAAACAAGCAACACTCAGTCTGCCCGACACCAAGTCACCCAGACAACCAAGAATCGACCAGTCTGCTACCTGCAACCTACCTCCTTCCCAGAACCAACGGCTAGTTACGAGCACACCTGCTCGGTATGACCAAGTTCTGGCAGTTACCTATTTTCATGGCTTCGCATATCTAGGCCCAAAAATAGGAACTAATGGCCACGAGCCAGGGGCATTATATATACCCTCACACATGTGGGGGCCATGTATCAAATATTCACTATTCAACACTAAAATCCTAACACTTTGCTTGTATCTCTTTGCTCCAAAACTTACTTGATCGTCGAAGTGCCTTACATGTACAACTCCCCTTTTTCCTCCTCAACTTTCCAGCCCGATAGAAGATCGCCAGTCGGCCACCTTGCAGGTTCTAATCAACCGGTAAGATCACTAAGCAACAGCAAAAGAGACCCGAGAACTTTGCGAGCAACTAGCATCAACAAAAAAATAATCAGAAATCTGACGCACGAAATATGCATCAAAGCACCGAGGTGAAAATAAATCACAATACGAAATGTGTTTCAAACACGTCCGAATATCAATCAGTACACCTGCACAAAATATCGGTCAGGACAAGCAATAACAATGTATAATGATAAGTACATATAATACAGAATGTGTCGTACACATCCAAATATCAAACAGTACACCTGCACAATATATCGATCTAGACAAGTGATAACAAAATATATCATCACGCAGGATGAGAATAAAAGCCAAGTGTATGGGACTCAAGTTCAAACCACAAGTAAATGACATAAATTTCCTTCCAATTGAATAATCAAGAGATAATTAAATGATTGAAAGCCATCTTAAAGTACCTTGCCCAAGTCAACAAACACATTATAAATAACAAGAAAACGTAACCAAAGTTACACAATTACATCACAACACCAATTAAGCATGAATTGTGAAGAAATGGAATTCAAACATGTATTGAAACCTTAACATCAAATACCGGGCATCATGTATGTCATCTCATGAATTGTGCAAAATGTCGGTTTAAAAACTCCAAAACTCAATGCATATGGCTAAGATATATTAATACAAGAGTAATAATGCATGAACCGACAATTAAATGCATCTCAAGTTCAATTTAGAAAACCCGGGAAGCAACTCCGTCATCTCGTGAATCAGAAAATAAGTCGATCTAAATGTGAGTAAACTCAACAACAATGCTCCATAATCAAACAATTAAGCATAACCATGCATTAAATGAGAATTAAATTACAACATACATGTTAGAAGAAAAACCGGACAACATTGTTTTCATTTTTCAAGTGCATAAAAAGTCGTTCTAAAACTCAACCGAAACGGTACCAATGCTCTTCAATCATTTGATTAAAACCAAATACACATTAAGCGCCAAATAAAACTAAATCCAAGTGAATTTTCATAAACCGGACAGCACTAAACTGCATCACCAAATAGCTCGGAAAATCAACCCATAAATGGTATTTCTCAACACAAATCATCAACAAACGCACAAATAAACTCAAGAAAGCTTTAAATGGTATTTAAAAAAAATGGTTTGCAACCTATTTACATTATCCGGCCAGCAACTTACCATTCTTTGAAATTTCACAGAAAATCAATTTTATACCGCTAAATTCAACACCAGTAGCACATAATAACCAAAACAATGTCTATTATGCATTAAACAACAATGGAAGCACAAAATACAACGTGTTTGAATATTCCGGACAGAACTATACATGATTTGATGAACATCCAAAAATTAATTTACAAAACGAGTTTCGACTCATGAATCATGGCCTAAAAGTCTTAAACTATTGTAATGAATAAAATCCGCATTAGCACCGTGCTTTTCCAATCACCAACGATGAAATTCAAGTGTTGACATAGTTACTTGAATCAAAAATTTAATGTCAAAAATTGAATTACCTTTCAAGTCGACTCAAGAATCGACATAATTTGTATAACAAACCATCAATTCCATACAAATCGACGTTAAACATCCACAAAATATAACTGGATTAAATCTCAAGGTTCACATGAACAAATAAAATACTCAACCAATTTTGAATTTCGACATAATCAACAATTTAAGAATTAACCAATTTACACTTCACAATTCAATTTCAAGAAATCAACAATTTCAATTGTCTCAAACTCAATTTAATCTCAACAACTCAAATCAATACAAGAATTTTTCAATAAATAGTTTATTGATCACAATCAATTATTCAATTAAATCAAGAAAAATTATGAAGAAGTTACCAAAATGAAGAACAAATAAGAAAAGGACGATGTTGGCCAGAGTTACGATTGGAGCACGGAGGATGCAATCGAAAAACGCTCGTGGAAGGGAGTATGGTGTGGTGGAATACAGAGGAGAGAAGGAAGGAATCTCTGAAAAAACACATGGAGGAGAAGGAAGGAGCGTGCGCACCGGAGGGAGCTGGAGGTGATGGCGGTGGTGAGTCATCCAGAGTAAGGTAGCGCGGAGGTTGCTTCTTGGAGGGAAGAGAAAATTTGAGTTTTTGCTCTTTGTTGTTCTTGGAAATTGAGAGAGAAGATGAGAGAAGGTTATAGCTCTTGAAAGTGAAATTTAGCAAATGATTTGTGTGTGTGTAAAATAGAGAGGAGAATTGAATATATACTCTTGACAATTTGGGCCTTGGTTTGGGCCAAAAGAAACCCCAATCAATTTATTCACAAAATTGAATTCTCAGTGTCAGCAACTGCAGTTGAATGCAAAATCCATGAGCTCACTAATAATCGGTGTGGGATCTCGATGCGAGACCAACACCTAAATCGTAGATGACGAAATTTTTGAAATTGTTCCAAGGAACGAACGCGATACGATAAAAATCGAGCAAGTTATGAATTTTGGAATGGCGAGAAACCGAACTGAAAAAATCTGTAGCACAACTTATTTTACCGGTCGATTTGAGAAATGAAAAATAGGCGAAGCCTTTGGAGTATCATTCGAACTCGGGACCTGAAACAAAGTTGTAGCTAACAAAATTTGTGATCTCATGCTTCAAGAACAACCCCATTATCATAAAAATCGAGAGAGTTACGATTCTTACAATATCGAAAAACAGTGAACCAGAGCTCCAATTTTGTTGTAAAATTTTTATGGTAATTCGCATTTTTGGATATCTTTGGCACAAAATTGGCCCTCGACCTGAACGTACAAAATGTGAGGGACATCAAGACATAATTTACACCCAAAGAGGCAGTCCAAAATGTCGAACTGGGCAAAAGTTATGAATTTTTGAATGTCTAAAAAATAACGGTTCAACACACTTTTTCATTGTATTTTTCAACGCGCATTTTCAACGTATTCACACATTAACTCTCGGCCTAAACACGTGAATTGGAGAAGATATCAAGACAAATTTTATGGTGGAAGAACCTATTCAGAAGTATTGAGCCACAAGAAAGTTACGAATTTCTGAACATCCGAGCAACAATTGACCAGCAAAACTCAAAACTCTGGTTATTTAAATCTTCAGAGGTCTTCCTCACCAAATTAGCCTTCAGTTTGAACAGACGAAATGTAGCAAAGGCCAACATGATTATAAAGTCTAAAGAACCACTGAAAAATGTTCTTCAGACCAGAAGTTATACATTTCTAAAACCCACCGTAACAAACAGTCTTTCAGTTCAATTGTTATGGACTGAGCGAAACATTTGATTTTCTCTATCGTTCAAGGCGTGTTAGAAAACACGGTAATTTGGCATGATGATGCCTTAATTATACACTAATTGAATAGCTTGGAGCAGTCTTTGAATGCATCAAACGAAGAAATAAATGTCTTCAGCATCTTGTCGAAGCTTGAGAGAAATACCCTGATCCCATTGCCATAGAATCAATGTTACGTGTGCATGCATACAGTAATGAACTATAAGCCAAATAGGTTAAAATGAATAAGGTAAATTGTGGGTTATAATAGTTCGACTGGAAGACGGTCTTCTAAGGTAGATTCATGTATTGAATATTTATCTCATGATGGGTTGGTTGTTTTATTCAAAGATCTATGTATCTATAATGAAAAGGTTTTCAACCATGAAGAAAATAGGAGGTGACCATTTCTTATCTTATGTATTAAGAGAAGGAATGTTTGTCTACCATCTGTAACTTGCAGGGTGAGGTGACTCTATTTATCCTAAAACTTGATATCCTGGTCAAGTCTATAAGGAGAGTTCATATCAGTTGGAGGAGTTTCTTCAAGAGGGAAGATAATTGGAAGCCTGAAAAGGGATAGGTATTTCAAGCTATACCTAGAAACAAGAAAACTCAAGTGACAAAAAAAATTTTCCATCAAAAGGAAAGTTGGGTCAAGGATGTCAATCTTAATGTCTCAACATTGTGCTAGACATCAGAATACTCAAGCTAAAGGATGATAATTTCACTAAAGATGTCACTTCTGTGAAAATTTGATCATAAAAGGCTCTTTTGTTTGACTTCCTCAAATCTCAAACTCAGATTTAGTTAACCAAGAAGTGGTTAAAACTCAGGGAAAGTGATAATTTCCTTATTTTTCATACCTTTCTTAGAACTTCAACTAAGATGATTTTATTTTTGGAGGCTTGTTTAGTCTCACTCTATCAACTGTTACTTTTGCTGATGATGCTAAAATAGGAGATTAAGGGCATTGGGTAACTGAAAAGTACATGATGGTTTCTTTATGTTTTAGTAATTTTCTTCTTACTAAAGGATTGTTGACTATTGTGTTAAACATAAGTTAGTTGTGCGATCAAGGTCTGAAGGAAAATGTCATCAAGTAATAATGTTTTGTCTCTAATGAGATATTTGTAGTTCTGATGAGGATTTAAAAACAGTTGTTATATGCGGATTCCACAAGTGTTTGATTGCTTATCTTCTTATTTGATGTTCAAGGAAGATTAAGTCAAGATGTCACACTAGAAGGTACCATATCAAACAGTTGCAAAAGCTCTAGAACCTAGTCTATGGATCTAATTAGTCTAATGCAAAGTGAGTATTCTGTTAGATAGAGGCATATATATAATCTTAGAAAACAAGAATAGTTTTGAAAGGAGGGAGAAGATTTTTTAAATTAAAGAAGATGAGAGGAGATGAAGGGACTATCCTAAAGCATAAGGTAAAATCTAGGGAAAAGAACTGTCTAACCAACAAGAAGCCAACATTTGACATATGGAGTTAGTGTAGAATTCCCATCCTTTGGATTGAAACAAAATAAGAAAAGATATTAAACCTCTTAAGAGAACCAAGCTTCGAAGGCATTATGTCTTCACAAAAATTGGGCAGGGTAACAGCTGTATACAGATGAATTCCAAATCACAGACAAAGCACATAATCAGAATAACCTGCACACAAATAAAACAAACAACCTAATATCTTGGGGTAAACCCCAAGAACTCCAGACAAAATAAAAATAAAAGTCACAAGGTCTCAAGGTAAGTCAAGGTCTCTAATCCTAAGTCCAAGAAGTCCATAACTCCAAAATGCCAAGGATAGTAACCAAATAGTCCAAGTAACATTAAAGTTTTTTTTTTATGGTTCAAGTTAATTATTAGGTATCATCAAAAAGAAATAAAAAGCTCAAGTGAGCAAAGTAAAAATGGTATAAAGATAAATGCTCAAATGAGAAAAGATAAAAATATCCTATAATGAAAATGCTAAAATAAATGTGCTTAAAGTAAAAAGCATAAAGTAAAAGCATAAAATAAAGTCAGTGGTTAGAAATTACAGGTTAGTTGAAGGACCATCTTGAAACTTGAATTTGAAAACTCATTAGAAGATTGATAAAATCAAAGTCTCTCAACAACAAGTTTCATTTGCTTTTTTGTCAAGTATATCATTCATTTCAAAATCTCAAGGCAACAATGAATGATCAACAATGTTTAAACGATTCACTTAGTTACAAAATTTATGAAGATTCATTAGAGGATTGATAAGACCAAAGCCTCCTAACAATGAACCTCAAGATTATTGGATCAAAGGTTTCAAATTAAACATGCTTGGACTTGCAAACATAGGTTTGTGCCATGAATGATCATTTCTCGAATCGAGACAAAATTTAGCGCTATGTTAAGCAATCGTAAGTGGACTTATATAGAAGTGGCACCTATTTCGAGGCTGGTCAATAGCAATCTATGTACCATATGTTTAGAGAGATGATATGTAAATCATCCTCTAACAACATATAGTACAAGTAATAAAGGGATAAGATGAAGAGGGAGGGGATATGTTTGAATCAAAAATTTAATCAAACTATCATTAAAATCATCCATCCATTTTGGTGGAGTTAAACTCAACACTCAAGATCGAGTGATGTTAATGAAGTTCATGATCAACAAACACATAGCCAGAATATATTAAAAATAAATAAATTACATTTAATGAACAAAAAATTCCCTTTTAAATTGTTCTTAAAATGAAAACAAAAGGTAAAATAGCAAACTATATTCAAAGTATAAAAGAAAAAATAAAAGAGACCATAGAAAAATCAGAAATGACCTCAAATGTTTTTATAAAATTTTTGGTAATTTTTTAAAACAGAAAAGTATTTTAAAACTTATTAAAATCACTCAAATAAGTGAAGAAAAAGATCAAAAATAAATGGAATCAAGATAAAATTCTAGAAAAATTCTAGAGAGTCAGAAATCAGTAAAATGATTTTTTATAATTTTTTTTAGAATTTTAAAACATCAAAAATTATTTTAAATAATTAGAAACAAGTCAAAATAAAGAAGAAATTATAAAAAATATCAAATTTGAAAATAAAATTATGAAAAATTAAAAATCAGAAAGAGAATATTTGAAAATACTTTTGTGAATTTTTCATAATTTGAGTCATAAATGAATTTTCTATGATTTTTTGAAGTTTAAATCAATTTAAATTAAAAAAAATCAGAAAAAAAATAACAAACCAACAAAATATGGACCATTAGATGAGAGTCAAAACGCGCTAATAATCAGATCCAAGGGATTAAACACGCTGTGTATATCATGGTCAACTTTGGAAATTGCACCAGATCACCTTTTAAATATTAAAAACAACTAAAATTCTGGCACGTTGGATGGAGTCTGACTAATGAAAGTAATCAGATTCAAGGACTCTTAAAGCGCACGTATGATAAAGCAAACACACTGGATTGAATTCAAGAAATCACATGCCATGCTTTCATTGGTTGAAGCACGACATGTAGCTTGTCTTCAACCTCTAGACGCCCTAGATTAGGATTCCTCAAACTGTAAAATTAGAGGACCAGACCGATACCATTAGATTTGTCTCTTCAAGAAGATTCTAATGGTACCATCGCACCAAATTTATATAATCTGAGCAAGGCTTAAATTGAGAAAATGCATAAATAATAACGAGCATGAAATTCTGGAATATTTCACTCAAATCTCAATGAAATCACAAATTGTAAAAAGCATGAGAATCAGAAGGATGTAGAGAGTAAATTAGTCTTTTATTTGGATCGATTTGACTAAGAAATCTACCTGAATGAAGAAGCACATGGTGGATCTGAAACTAGACTTCTGTAGATCATTATAGATTACAATTATTGAAGGTGAGAGTGTGGTTAGCTTCAGAGAAGTTCAATGAAGCTAACTGAATGCAGCATTTGGTGTTTTGGAGTGAGAAAGCAAGAAATCAGAAATTCAAATTCAGAGTTTGCGCGGGATCTGAATAAGGGTAAATTGGCTATCAAAGCTTGAGGAAATGAATGCAATATGTCCCTCTATTTATAGGGAGGAAAATGGGATGCTCAAGCATGTGGAATGATGGAGTTTGGAGGGAAATCGTGTGAAGTTGCAAGCATCAAAAGTGTGATTCGTATTTGCTCAAAACTTCGCTAATTCTTGCGTTTCAAGGTGCTAACCACTTCTAGAAGATTATTAAACATGATTAGAAGTAAAAACACACAATAATTTGGTGATTAGAAGCTGGATTATGGATTTCAAGTTCTGACTTGGAGGAAAAAGTCAGTTTCAAGGTACCAACTTTGAACCCATGGTGTTCATAGCTCAAGGGGTCTTAGGGCATGATTCTTGAAGCATTTGAAAGATAAGGTTACAATCTTTACAATGTGAAAATAATTAGATCAATTGGATATTTGAGCTAGGAGTTGTGATGAGTCAAAGTTGAGAAAAAGATGCTGACTTTTTGTACTTAGAAAAATTCTAAGTTTTTCCCAAAAAATGTCCTATAATGGTTTGCATCCAAACATGGCCTTCCACTCAAAATTTGCTTTTTATCAAAAAAGATGGAATGAATTAGATCTCTTAAATGACATTTTGAGATTTTAACCACTTAAAAATTCCAAGAATTGAGAAAGTTATGACTTTGTGAAGTTGGTGGAAATTCATGAGATGACCTATAATCTTTTGCATTCTTAGGGCATCTTCCATCCATTTTCAAGCTTTGTACAAAAAATAAGAGTTGAATTTCACATCCTTAATATCATTTTGGAAAAATAATGGGATAAAGGAGATAAAAATTGACCAACTTATGATCTTTTGAAGTCACATAAGGGAATTTGATGGACTATCTAGGGGACATGTAACCTTTCTCCATCATTAGGCATCTTCCACATAAAATTCTCTTGAAACTTTTGAAGTGATTATTTGATAACTGTTTAAATAGAAGCATGTCTTTGGAATAACTCAAAAATACCAAAATATGAGTAAGATATAGCCCTTAGAAGTTCAAAACCCTAGCTCTTAGAGCACCAAAATGGCTTGGAAACCCCTTCCAATTTTGACAATCTTGCTTGTACAATAACTCTTTCCATGTGAATAGAAGTTGGTGTGGGTGATAATAATAACCCATAGCAACAAAAACCAACTCCAAATATTAAGAATTGAGAGAGTTATGCATTTTTACCAAGAAATCAAGAACTTGTCCAATTAGGTCAAACTTCTTCAATCAACCTTTGCATCTTTTGACTTTCTTTGACAAATTGAGGCATGATGAATGATAGTAGACCTTGTCATGATATTTATTTAAAGCATCCTCAATGACGGGGCTTGAATCTCAATGAAACTTTGTTGAAGAATGCATGGAAATAAACTCGTGAACCTATAGATCAAACTGATGAAATGTGTTGTGCCCTTACCTATAATATCATCAATTAGAGAAAACATTCATTGTATTCATTAGTTAAAAATAATAAATACAAAACATATATGAATCAAGGTGCTTGGTATTTCCTCATGAGCAAACCTAGAGATAGGGGGAAGAACCAAACTCAATTGTGATCTTGATATGATTGAGTTAATATGAGATGATAGAGGAATATTAAGGGTAAAAATTGGGGTACAACAGCTGCCCTTATTTAAGTGTCTTCTATCCGGAGATACAAAGGTTAAAATCCTCGTGTCGACGCGATTGAAGATACTTAAATACAAAACAAACCCTATTTTTGGCCCTAAGAGGCCATGCAATGCATATGATTGTGCCTGCAAACAAACGAATCCAAAGGTAACACAGGACACCACTGGGAAATAGAAAATAAAAGATCAAAAGAAAATTAGATCAGGAAAATAAATCACTGATGAACATAAGACTTGGCTCTATTGGGGTAAAACCCAGGGAGGAGACAAAGTAACATCAACTCAATTATTGAGGAGAGAAAATAAAGGAAAATAGTGATCGACAGATAACCGTAAAC
This sequence comes from Vicia faba, assembly GCA_948472305.1. Lineage (NCBI taxonomy): Eukaryota > Viridiplantae > Streptophyta > Magnoliopsida > Fabales > Fabaceae > Vicia > Vicia faba. The sequence continues at coordinate 77,952,113 of OX451740.1, read as the reverse complement.
TATCCATTCACTAAGGAGATAGAAAAAAAGGTAATATCGACCCACGGGGGGAAAGAAGTGGTAGGATATCACCAGCAAACATCAATATTAGGGTAAGCCACAAATGACCAGCATCAGTACTTATGACTGGAAACAAACAAACTCTTCAGAGCAAAGTGAATCTCAACGACGAACTATCTCCCACAATGACGAGACTACCATCCATCGGAGTAACAAATCTCAACAGCGAACTATCTCCCATAATAAGGAGACTACCATCCATTGGAGTAACAAATATCAATAACGAAATATCTCCCATAATGACGAGACTACCATCCATTGGAGTAACAAATCTCAACAACGAACTATCTCCCATAATGACGAGACTACCATCCATTGGAGTAACAAATATCAACAACAAACTATCTCCCATAATGACGAGACTACCATCCATTGGAGTAACAAATCTCAACAACAAACTATCTCCCATAATGACGAGACTACCATCCATTAGAGTAACAAATCTCAACAACGAACTATCACCCATAGTGAAGAGACTACCATCCATTAGAGTAACAAATCTCAATAATGAACTATCTCCCATAATGACGAGACTACCATCCATTGGAGTAACAAATCACAACAAGGAATTGTCTCCCATAATGACGAGATTACCATCCATTGGAGTAACAAATCTCAACAATGAACTATCTCCAATAATGATGAGACTACCATCCATTGGAGTAACAAATCTCAACAACGAACTATCTCCCATAATGATAAGACCACCATCCATTGGAGTAACAAATCTCAACAACGAACTATCTCCCATAATGACGAGACCACCATCCATTGGAGTAACAAATCTCAATAATGAACTATCTCCCATAATGACGAGACTACCATCCATTGGAGTAACAAATCTCAATAATGAACTATCTCTCATAATGACGAGACTACCATCCATTGGAGTAACAAATCTCAACAACAAACTATCTCCCATAATGACGATACTACCATCCATTGGAGTAACAAATCTCAACAACGAACTATCTCCCATAATGATAAGACTACCATCCATTAGAGTAACAAATCTGAATCTTCTCTGAGGACTAACAAACTTACTGGGGGAGTACAGATTGCTCAAATAAAGAGACCTGCCATCTGTTGTTATGAGAAGGAGTTGCAATAGTGCTTATGGGAAAAGAATTATGACTTCTTGGGGAAATGCCAATATATTCACGCTGAGGAGGTAAAGTCTTCTCATCAAAAATAAATTCACATTCTCAAACTCAGGCCTAAAGCCTGCAGAAATCAGAATAACAATGTTGCCAGGGACCATAAATTCAAACCAAAAATAAACCGGAATGAAACAGTCAACCAAGATAGCACCTGATGAGGACTAAGCTCAAAAGGGGACCACAGACCATCCAAATAATGAGTTTAATAGGAAGGCTAAAACAAAATTATTCCACGAGGGATAACTCAGTATGGAAATTGAAAGAATATGCACTTTCTGCTTAAGGTCGACACTCTATTGGAAAGAGGGTAACATAACTCTGCAAAATAGGGTAATATGCCAACAAAAACAATAATGAATGCAAATGAGTAAAGAATGTTAAATTCAGCCATGCATGATGTATGTATGAATATATGAATGCCATCATGTATATGCTGACAAAACAGACATACAACACTGGGAATAAACAGACAAAGCCATCTCGGGTAAAGTCAACACTCGGCTATATCACATCCAGGATGAAAATTTATAAGAAAGTAAGCACCAACTGAGGAAAAAAATTCCTATTCCACGACTTAACTTCACTGGGAAGAAACACAATCCGAAAGTAATCAAATCAAAACAATAAAATTAGTGCAAATACATGAATATAACACCCCCCCCCCCTTGAGGCTTCACCGGGGAACATCACACAAACTTCAATGAGGAAAACAAATGTCTCAACGTCTAGATTTCTACTGGAGATTACAATATTGACTTCATTAGGGCAGATGAAAACCACATCATCAAGATATCAACTGGGGATCTCATGCTAACTTTATTAGGGAGGGAAACACCACCTCATTGAGGGGAGCCTAAAATATATTCTTCAATACCAAGAGTGAAGATTACACAAACCTCCTTGGGGAGAAATTATGAAATCGCATGGGGATAACAACTTTTAGAGAGAAACATTATCTCGGCTTTACTTGGGGATCTAAGAAGTTTAAACAATACAACAAGAAGTCAAAATTATGAGGATTTTAAATCAAACCCAGCACTTGGCGGGATAAAACCCAAAAATTTAACAGCTATCTCAACTCTTCTTAGAAAAGATAATGCCCTTGCCTAGTTGTCTGGGAAACAAATAACAACAATAATGACATTACTGCAAAGGGCGACATTTTTTCAAATAATTCCACCTCAGCACGCAAAGGGAGAAGGGACTTTCGTCATATGAGCAAAGACCTTACTAGGGAATCTGGGATAGAGGCTTCAGACTATGCAAACCCTAAATCAAAATGAACCAAGACTTGACAAAGGAAAATGGGATTACAAACCCAACACCGCACCATACATCAATTGGTATCATCTCCAACTATCTGAGAAACACAAGAAGATCATATGCATACCAACAAAATTGACCTGGGAAAAACTTCCTGGGGAATACATACTTCCAAAATTTCAGAGTTCGTCCATCCCTAGAATCACCATTTTTGTTTTTCTTGAGTCACAAAATCTAAAGTAAAAAGTAATTTGTAAATTTTTTTTTAAATTTTTTTTTTATATTTAATATTTTTGTTTTGAAAATTACTATCAATAAAAAATGGAGTCTTTGTAAGCAGACTAAAATAAGAATTGCAAAGAATTGGATAAAAGCTCAAACTTTATTAATAGAATGGTAGTCTGTGAATGGCGAGACTCCATAGATGATTACAAAGTTTGGAAAATGGTTATATATTGGAAAATATACATTGAAATACAATGACCACCATTCTCCCTAACAACTTTGAATTCCTGAGTAGCAACTTCTGTTGAAGTATGGTGAGTGTCCAAGAAGATCGTTGCTTCAATGATCAAGTCTTGTCAGACGCATTTACTTGCCAAGAAATCCCTAACTTTTGCCTAGGCTACCCTAGTTGGTTTTCAAACTAGCAGGAAGAATTTATTCTGTTTATGTCTCTTATTTTTTCCTAGACCGCCCTTTCGGGTTTTCAGTCTATCGAGACGCTCTTTTTTGCCTAAGTCGCCCTTTTGGGTTTTGAACTTAGAGAGCTGTTCTTTAATTTCTTTAGGCAAAGTATTGCATCAGCATTCATAAGACGTGGGAACTCCTCGCTATCTATAGTTTCAAGAATCAACGCACCTCCAGAGAAGGCTTTCTTGACAACATATGGGCCTTCAAAATTGGGAGTCCACTTGCCTCTAGAATCAGCATTAAAAGACATGATCTTCCTTAGCACGAGGTTGCCTTCTCTGAATTCATGAGGCTTGACTTTCTTATCAAAATCTTTCTTCATTCTCTTCTGATATAATTGACAATGACACAAGGTCGTCATTCTCTTTTCTTCAATCAAATTCAATTGGTCAAACATGTTCTGGACCCATTCAGCCTCTGACAACTTGGTTTCCATCATCATACGTAAAGAGGGAATCTCAACCTCAACGGGGAGCACTTCTTCCATACCATACACACGAGAGAATGGGGTTTCCCCTATTGAAGTGTAGACGGATGTACGATACCCATGCAAAGCAAGAGGGAGCATCTCATGCAAGTCTTTATGAGTAACAACCATCTTCTTGATGATCTTCTTAATACTTTTATTAGCAGCTTCAACAACCCCATTCATCTTTGGCCTGTAAGGAGATTAATTGTGATGGTCAATCTTAAATTCTTCACAAAGTTCTGTCATCATCTTGTTATTCAGATTCGAGCCATTGTCGGTGATAATCTTGCTTGGCACACCATACCGACATATAAGATTATTCTTGATAAAACGTACTACCACCAACTTAGTAACATTAGCATATGAAGCTGATTCTATCCATTTGGTGAAGTAGTCAATTGCCACCAAGATAAAACAATGTCCATTCGATGCCTTGGGTTCAATCATTCCAATCATGTCAATACCCCACATAGAGAAAGTCCACGGGGAAGAAATAAAATTGAGAAGCGTTGGAGGCACATAAATTTTATCATCATAAATCTAGCATTTATGGAACTTCTTTGCAAACTTGTAACAGTCAGATTCCATTGTCATCCAATAATAACCTGCCCTAAGCATCTTCTTTTCCATCGAATGTCCATTGGCATGAGTGCCAAAGGAGTCTTCATGGATTTCATGCATCAACATGTCTGCTTCGTGTCTATCCACGCATCTGAGCAAGACCATGTCATAGTTTCTTTTGTATAGCACATCTTCATTGAGGAAGAAGCTGCCTACCAACATTCTCAATGTCTTTCTATCTTTGTTTGACGCACCAAACGGGTATTCCTGAGTTTGGAGAAAATGCTTGATATCATAATACCAAGGTTATTCGTCTGACATATCTTTTATTACAAAAACATGAGCTGGTATATCCAAACATTGCACTTTGATACGAGGCACGTCGTTCCAGGTATTCACTTGATACATAGAAGCCAAAGTGGCTAAAGCATCCGCCATTTGATTTTCATCTCTGGGAATATGATGGAATTAAACTTTATTAAAGAAAGGTAATAATCTTCTAGAATAATCTTTGTACGGGCTATTAAGCCAGGGTGACGAGTATCCCATTCTCCTGTAATCTGATTTAATACCAAAGTTGAATCGCCATACACATCTAGAATTTTGATTCTGAGATCTATAGCCTCCTCGAAACCCATAATACAAGCTTCATATTCTGCCATGTTATTGGTGCAATCAAATGCATACCTTATAGTAAATGGGATATTTGATCCATGAGGAGTGATAATCACGACACCAATTCCTTTCCCATAAGCATTCACAGCTCCGTCAAACACCATGCCCCCAACGAGATTCAGGATCAAGACCTTCCTCGGGCAACAGTTCATCACAATCTTTTACTTTCAGAAACATAACATCCTCATCAGGGAAATCATATTTAACAGACTAGTAATCATCGACTGGTTGGTGAGCAAGATAATTCGCCAGTACACTGCTTTTTATAGCCTTCTGAGTATGGTATTCAATATCATATTCAGACAACAACATCTACCAATGAGCAATTCTCCCAGTAAGAGCAGGCTTTTCAAAAATATACTTAATTAGATCCATTTTTGAAATCAACCAAGTAGTATGATTCAACATAAATTGCCGCAACTATTTTGCCGCCCAGCCCAGAGCACAAAATGTTTTTTCCAGCATAGAATATCGCGAATCACAGTCAGTGAACTTCTTGCTGAGATAATAAATTGAATATTCTCTCTTCCTTTTTTTTATCTTGTTGTCCCATAATACAACCCATAGAATTATCTAACAATGTCAGATACATGATCAATGGTCTTCTTTCAACAGGCGGGAGCAAGATAGGAGGTTCAAGCATATATTCTTTAATACTTTCAAATGCCCTTTGGAAATCATCTGTCCATACACAACTTTGATCTTTCTTTAACAACTTAAATATCGGCTCACACGTTGCAGTCATATGGGAGATAAATCTGGAAATGTAATTAAAATGCCCAAGAAAGCCTCTAACTTGCTTTTCAGTTCTTGGTGCTGGCATTTCTTGAATTGCTTTGACTTTATTAGGATCAACTTCAATTAGTTTTTGGCTGACAATGAAACCTAACAATTTTCCCGATCGAACATCAAAGGTGCATTTATTTGGATTCAAGCGGAGACGATACTTCCTCAAACGCTGGAACAATTTCAACAAATCTTCTATATGCCCTTCTTCAGTATGGCATTTAGCAATCAAATCATTAACATATACCTTAATTTCCTTGTGCATCAGATCATGGAATAGGTTTTTCATAGCCTTCTGGTACATTGCACCAGCGTTCTTCAACCCGAAGGGCATCACTCTGTAATAGAATGTTCCCTAGGGTGTGATAAACGTTGTTTTTTTCCATGTCCTCAGGAGCCACTCTGATTTGATTATATTCGGAAAATCTGTCCATGAACGATAATACTTTGAATTTTGTTGTACTATCAACCAACATATCAATATGTGGTAACGGAAAATCATCTTTTGGACTATGTGATACGGTGGGAAGAACTGACTGTTTTAGGAATGCTGGTTTGCATTTTGTGTTTGTTTTTGCAAAATTTCGCGGTAAGCAAGAGTCGCCACCGACTTTTATTTTATCCAACAAGGAAAGGAAAAAAGCACAGAAAAATTCCTTTTTTCGAGATATTTCTCGGGTTCGGGGGGTAGATTATAGAAAGGCAAGGTTGTTTGAAACTTCGATTTAACTCTTGCTTCTGTCCTCAAGAGCGTATGAAGTGTTTTTGAAAACTTTGTTCGAAAAGTGTAAGTGTGAAGAGTTTTTGTTTTTGAAAGAGAAAGTATCTAAGAACCATCTACCTACTCAAAAAAAGGAATCGTTCTATGCTAATGTCCTTTAGACAATGCTATCCCACTATAAATGAGTAGGTAGCACCGTCGTTGGAGTTTGAGGGTCAATTCGAACGTGGGACTTACGGTCACTAAAGCAACGTTAGGACGCCTTAGCGGTAACCCTAATGTCTTAGATCATTTGTTTGAGGCAACAATATCTGAGGCAACCGTTTCGAGGTGACTATGATCTTTTAGACAAGAGGGTGACCTCTAAAACGACCTATACTCAATGACCGTGTACGAAGGCAACCAAGTGGGGTGTACCCTAAGAGTGTGCATGTGCGAGTGTGTCGTAGTTAATTATATCTTTGTACATGTTAATGGTGATCTAAGTTGATTTTAGGTTAAAACATTCAGTCTTGTCATGCATTCCTATTATCAAACATCTAACAGTTATAATTTGCGGGAAATAAAATGCGGAATTTAAATTACAAGGCGTCGGGTATTTACATCGCCAAAGACAAACCCTTTAAAAATAAATAAAGCGATAAAAAATAAATAAAGGTCCTATTTAGCTATTACAAACCGGAAACAAGTACATTATTGGATAAAATAAATAAATCGCGTGCGGGATATTAAATCGAGCGCAAGTTCTAGGGTTTTGTCCCTTTTTGTTAAAGAAAAGATCTTTTTGTTGTTTTTGAATTAAGAAAGAAATTACCTAAATTAATAAATTAATTAATTAAATGAAAAAATTTATTTTTGGGTTTTTGGTATTTTAAGAAAGAAAATGAAAATTAATTGAATGAGTAAAAACCTAATTAAATCTAATTTAATTTTAATTATTTACAAAAATGTTAAAGTTATTCTAATTAAGAAAAACTAAATTAATTTAGTTAGTATTTATTAAATAAAATTAAAATAAAAATTTGATTTTACAAAGAAAATATTTTTGTGTTTTTCATTTTATAAAGAAAAAGAAATTTGATTGGTTAGTAATTAAATAAAATACAATAAAACAATTAAATAAAAACAACAAAATAAATTAATAGGAGAGAGAGTAAGGGGGTTTGGGCCTGTTTTAGATGTTTGAGAAGTAAATCTGAAGCCCAATTGCATTGGCCCTTTATTGACTTTTGAGATCCAGTAGGCGCGTGTTGACTTGGTCTATGGTAGACCTTCAGATCCTGGCCACCAGATTTGGCCTAGGGCCATCTGGCAATTGATTGAACGATGGTGCATGGTGAGCTACTGACTTGAACATGTACAAGATCACCTGAAAAGAAAAATTATCAAAGAAATGGAGGACCTGGGATTCGAACCCAGGTCCTGATGGTGATTGCCAGCTTGCCTTGCCACTACGCCGTTTTGCTTTATTTGTTAATATATTACACAATAATAATAATAAAACAAAACAAAATTAATGGATCAGAAAATAAAATGATGTGCGCCACATTTAAATGGGCGAATGAAGAAGCGACACGCCATCGTCCCTGTCGTTCCACCACTGTAATTTTACCTGCGGATTTGAATCCGCAGCTAAAAACGCAGCTCGATCCAAAAATCAATTACAGGCAATAAAAATGACCTTCAAAGGCATGGTTAGGTTCGTCTCCTTTTCCTGAGTGCAACCATGCCTATTATAGGGACCAATTTCACCTGAAACAAGAATCCCTAAAAACCAAAATGTAACCCTAACTATTGTATTTTGGGGTTACAGCGCATATAAACCAAATTGAATATTGCCAAAATCTTAGAAATGTTATAAGGATTATAAATATGCCAAGAATTTGTTCAAATGATGCAAGAATGAAGATTTACGGTTTCAAGAACAGAGCTTGGTATCGTGATACTTACAGCGCTTTTGAAGGCCTGAGGACGCGTGCTTTTGATCCAGGAAGGTTGTGTGATCACCCAGGAATCGATTGGGACCGGTCTAAGCTTCTGAAATTGCCTCTAAGTATGGATTCGATTCCACACTTTTTAGTGAATTTTGCAACTTTTGTCCTGCCTATTCTTGCAGCCTCTAACCTCTATCTCGATTCTTGTGGCTTGCTTATGTACTATGGAATGCATTAGGTTAAGATTTATGGATTGAATCTCTCTAAACCAATGCACCCATATTTGATTTGATTTCCTCTTTAAAGCTTGCCAAATTTATCAAAAATCAATCCTTTTGCACATGATCTTGTTTGATTCGAGTTTGATGATGCTAATGATGATAATTAAGACCTGAAACAACCAAAAATATCTTAGGTAATCAAAGTTTGGATTTAATTTGATTTAATTTGATTTAAAATGAAATAATTCAATAAAAAATCAAATAAAATAATAAAAATAAGATATGGGCTCATGGTTGAAGCTAGGACACGTGGACAATGATGCAAGCTCAAATCAAGTGGAAAAGAATGGCCCCATTTGACAAAATTTGATGTTTTGGGGATAGTTGACTTTTGGCAATTTTGCAAAAATGTCCAACTTCAACAAGGCATAACTTCTTCAATTTTGAACTTTTGGAAGTGTTCTTGGACTTTTTAGAAAGCTTGAGATGTCCTATAACCAACCCTTTTTGTCTCATCTCATTTTGATATTCCATGATCAAGTTATAAGCTTTGGAAAAAAGGTGTTTTTGTTGACTTTCAAAAATGACCTATAATGTCCAAATTTGTAACTTCTTGTGAGTGAATTTTTTGATCTTGGGGTATGAAGATGGATTGTAGGAAATTGTATCCTCTTAAAAATGAGCTTTGGATGGGTCATTTATCATAAAGTATGAGAAAGTTATGCTTGGTCAAAGTTGAGTTGACTTTTCCTACAAAACCCTAATTTAGCAACTTTTGAGTCTTGATGAATTTTGAGCAATATTTGATGAATCATGATCAACCCTTGATAAAATGATGAAATATCCTTCAAAATGAGAATGTTGACAAAAAATCTTGAAGTTTGACTGTTTATAGGTCACAGTTGACTTTTGCCCTAGCATAGTCGATTTTTGGACCCTTTGAGCAATTGACTGAGCAAACTTCCTCTGCAAGGCTTGAAATTTGGCATGGATGATCTTGATGACATATTAGGACATTGGGGAGAAATTGAGTTCCTTTGGATTCAAGGATCTTGATGCAATACAAAACCCTAATTTGGGGAAGACTGCCTTAGGAGAGAGCTTGTCTGACCAATCCTTGAGCAACCTTGAGCCACTTGTAGATTTTTCTTGCAATGTTTTGAGAAATATGAGAGAGAAATTTTAGGGTACAACAGCTGCCCCTGTTCAATCTTCTTAAACCTGAGGATGTAGATTGGCTTTCGTGCCTTTCGTGATCCGAAGGTGGAAGATGATTGAACACTAGAGTGCCCAGAAATTTGCACTCGCATGAAGTGGTATCAGCCTTGTGATGTCGGGAATGGGCTTACAGATTCCATTTGGAGACTGCTGGCGGGAGGATGGGCTTACAGATGCCATCTGTAGGAGTGTCGATCGCATAAGAGATTCCTTAGCGAGAACTTGCATACCTGTTATTGTGGAAGATTCCGCTGGGGAAGTCTGATCTTTATTGAGATTTAGGGGCTTGCCTGTACTTCAATTGAGAGAATACCTCTGCTAAGTTTTAAGAACTTGTCTGTAATTCAACTGGGGGAAATCTATCGAGATTTAGAACCTTATCTGTAATTCAACCGAGGATAATTCAGTTGAGATTTAAGAATCGGTCAGGTCTTCGACTGAGGGAAACATCTTCATCAAGATCTAGGATTGTCTGGTCTTTAACGGAGGATAATTCTGTTGAGATTTTAGAACTCGTCCACACTTACGACGGAGGAAAATTGTCGAGATTGAGAACCTTATCTGTAATTCAATCGAGGATAATTCAGTTGAGATTTAAGAATCGGTCAGGTCTTCGACTGAGGGAAACATCTTCATCAAGATCTAGGACTGTCTGGTCTTCAATGGAGTATAATTCTGTTGAGATTTTAGAACTCGTCCACACTACGACGGAGGAAAATTGTCGAGATTGAGAACCTTATCTGTAATTCAACCGAGGATAATTCAGTTGAGATTCAAGAACCGGTCAGGTCTTCGACTGAGGGAAACATCTTCATCAAGATCTAGGGATGTCTGGTCTTCAACGGAGTATAATTCTGTTGAGATTTTAGAACTCATCCACACTACGACGGAGGAAAATTGTCGAGATTGAGAACCTTATCTGTAATTCAACCGAGAATAATTCAGTTGAGATTTAAGAACCGGTTAGGTCTTCGACTGAGGGAAACATCTTCATCAAGATCTAGGACTGTCTGGTCTTCAATGGAGGATAATTCTGTTGAGATTTTAGAACTCGTCCACACTTCGTCGGAGGAAAATTGTCGAGATTGAGAACCTTATCTGTAATTCAACCGAGGATAATTCAGTTGAGATTTAAGAACCGGTCAGGTCTTCGACTGAGGGAAACATCTTCATCAAGATCTAGGACTATCTGGTCTTCAATGGAGTATAATTCTGTTGAGATTTTAGAACTCGTCCACACTACGACGGAGGAAATTGTCGAGATTGAGAACCTTATCTGTAATTCAACTGAGAATAATTCAGTTGAGATTTAAGAACCGGTCAGGTCTTCGACTGAGGGAAACATCTTCATCAAGATCTAGGACTGTCTGGTCTTCAACGGAGTATAATTCTGTTGAGATTTTAGAACTCGTCCACACTTCGACGGAGGAAAATTGTCGAGATTTAGAACCTTATCTGTAATTAAACCGAGAATAATTCAGTTGAGATTTAAGAACCGGTCAGTTCTTCGACTGCTGAGAACTTAACTGTATTCTTCCTGAAAGGTAAAGGTCATTCGTATGCAATGCATGATATATATCAAGCAATGATGTTCTCAAAATAAATGAGATTGTGTTGTATGACGCGTATATGCATGTGTCATGATGTATGGAAATGTAATGTTTTAGCTGGGGAAATAAATCTCGCATAGTTGCTGGAGAAAAGAGTTGGATTCCTCATTTCCGCTGGGGATAGCGAACAAAGATGATTGCGAGAATAAACCTGCGGGAGAGGATAACTCCGTTGGGGAATAAACTGATGAGGAGATTACTTTGTGGGGAAGAGATGCTCTGCTGAGGATTCTACCGATAAATTCCGCTGGGGACGAATTACCGTTGCTGGTGCTACTGAATCCTGTTGGGGATTTAATTCCTGTTTGTGAAAGGAAAGAACTTCGCTGGGGATGATCTTTCAGTTGCGACTTCACTGGGGATAACCTTTTAGACTCTAATGGGGATAATCCTTTGAACTTTGCTGGGGACAATCTTCCTTTGAACTCGGCTGGGGATATTTATTTTTATACTCTATCGGGGACGAACTTCCAGAGTCTACTGGGGATGATTCTTCAACTCCACTGGGGAAGCTTTTTCAGACTGCGCTGGGAAAATTTTAACTCCACTGAGGATATCTTGTATTCTGCCGGGGAATATTCTTATACTCCGTTGGGGAATATTAAGACTGTCGGGGATATTAAGCCTTTTCAGTGTTGATGGTAGATAAACTCTGCTTGGGGAGAATATTACCGATTCATTCATTCACAGTTGCAAGTCTCAGCTGGGGAGAGCTATCATTACTGTCTTACTCTGCGGGGAGTGAAAGTATCTTAGCCATGTTCTTCAGCTGAACTTACCTTGTACCTGGTGGACAGAGCAACTGTACAGTTTGGACAATTCTTATTTGCCCCTGTTTCTGATATTACGAGTAATTCGTCTTTTGTTTCGTATGTAAACATTTATGAGCAGCAATTAATGTCAAATCATATATCAAAAATTAACATTGGACGTTCTTTGCAAAACAAAACAGAAAAAGGGAAAAACAGTTTGAATTTTCTCTGAAAATGAATTATATTGATTTTGAAGTTTGGCCTGTAAATAGGCGTTTTTGTACAAGAGGCTGACGTCCTAGTAAGAGAACGCCGCCGAATAATAGAATTTACACAATTTGTGAAAAACTAAACAAAACAGCTATGTGAATAATCCCACTGGGTTTCAACTCTGCTATTTCCCTTATGTCCTTGAGCATCTCATCACTTTACTACTTGGTTGAAGGTAGATCAGATTGATTAGTGCCGTTCGAGCTTGATAGTCGATACCAAAGTCTGGTTGTAAGGTGATCCATTGAGACATAGTGTTACGCTTTGATCCCTAATTTTTGCCTGGACTGCCCTTTCGGGTTTTCAGTCCACCGGGATACCCTTTTTTGCTCAAGCCGCCTTTTCAAGTTTTCGACTTTCCGGGTGTACAGATTTTTCATTTTCATCCCTTTCTTTTTCCCGAACCCTTTTGGTTCGCCGGGAAGCCCTTATTTTTGCCTAGGCCAGTCAACCTAGCGGGTCTTTGTTTATGCGTAGTATTTTTTCACTATGTCTGCATTGACGGGGTGAGGAAGGTCGTCACCATCCATGGTGGTTAGAATCATAGCTCCTCTTGAGAAAATGTTCTTAACCACAAATGGCCCTTTGTAGGTAGGGGTCCATTTGCCCCTGGGATCACCTTGAGGAAGAATAATGCGCTTGATAACCAGATCCCCAACTTAATACTCTTGTCGTCTAACTTTCTTGTTAAATGCCTTGATCATCCGTTTTTGGTACGTCTGACTATGACAAATAGCAGTAAGTCTCTTTTCGTCGATTAAGTTCAGCTGATCAAGCCGGGTCTGAATCCAATCATCTTTGCTCAAACCTGCATCCTTCATAATCCGAAGAGAGGGTATTTGAACTTTAATGGGCAAGACTGCCTCCATGCCATATACCAAGGAATAGGGGGTTGCCTCTGTTGACGTCCGCGTTGAGGTACGGTACCCATGAAGAGAAAATGGTAACATATTGTGCCAATCTTTGTATGTCACCGTTATCTTCTGCACAATCTTCTTAATGTTCTTATTAGGCGCTTCAACAGCCCCATTCATCTTCGGCCGGTAAGGAGAAGAGTTGTGATGTTGTATCTTGAACTGATTGCAGAGCTTGGTGATCATCTTATTGTTGAGGTTTGTACCATTGTCCTTAATGATCCTCTCTGGTACACCATATCGGCAGATCAGATTGTTCCGAATGAACCGTGCCACGACGTTCTTGGTCACTATAGCAAAGGAAGCTGCCTCAACCCACTTCGTAAAGTAATTAATAGCTACCAGGATGAAACGATGCCCGTTGGATGCCCTAGGTCTGATCTTGCCGATCATGTCAATGCCCCACATTGCAAAAGGCCAAGGATCCGTCAAGACATTCAGAGGAACTGGAGGTATGTGCACCTTATCAGCATAAACTTGGCACTTGTGACAGGTCCGAGAATGCTGATAACAGTCGGCTTCCATTGTGGACCAATAATATCCTGCCCGAAGGATTTTCTTTGTCATGGTATGTCCACTGGAATGAGTTCCGAAAGTACCTTCATGTAAATCTGCCACGATCCTTTCTGCTTCGTTCTTATCCACACATCGCAGTAAGGTTGAATCATGATTACGCTTGTAAAGAATATCATTGCTGATGAAGAACTTCGCTGCCAACCTCCTCAGAAATTTCTTGTCATTAACAGATGCACCCTCGGGGTATTCCTGAGTCTCAAGGTATCTCTTCACCTCATGAAACCAGGGTTTATCTGCTACCTCTTCAGTCTCAATATCACAGCAATGTGCAGGTTCGTCCAACCTTTCAATGATAATCCGAGGAGCTTCGTTGTCCCAATTGACTTTGAACATAGAAGACATCGTAGCTAGCGCGTCCGCCAACTGATTCTCCTCTCTAGGGAAATGCTCAAAGGTTATCTCTTCGAAATGTGGAAGCAACATCAATACATACTCCTTGTAAGGAATAAGATTAGGATATTTCGTATCCCACTCGCCTTTGATATGACTGATCACGAGAGCGGAATCTCCGAAAACACTTAAGAACTTAATCCTTAGGTTAATAGCAGCTCGAAGACCCATGATGCACGCCTCATACTCCGCCATATTGTTGGTGCAGTTGAAACATAGTCGGGCGATAAACGGAGTATGAGAGCCTTTAGGAGATATGATTACGGAGCCAATGCCATTACCCAAGGTGTTTGAAGCTCTATCAAAGTACATAGACCATCGGGATCCTTCCTCATGTCCTTTATCCGGTCCAGCTGTCTTACAGTCAGTCACTATCATGATACTCTCGTTCGGGAATTCAAAGTTCATAGACTGGTAATCATCCACTGCCTGATGTGCCAAATGGTCTTCCAACACACTTCCCTTGATTGCCTTTTGGGTCGTGTACTGGATGTTATACTCAGTCAAGATCATCTGCCATCTTGCTATTCTTCCAGACAAGGCAGGCTTTTCGAAGATATACTTGATTGGATCCATTTTTGATATCAATAGAGTAGTGTGAGTCAGCATATACTGTCTCAGCCGACGAGCAGCCCATGCCAAAGCGCGGCAAGTTTTCTCGAGCAATGAGTATCGGGTCTCGCAGTCGGTAAACTTTTTGCTAAGGTAATAAATAGCATGCTCTTTTCGGCCAGACTCGTCATGTTGCCCTAGCACGCACCCCATTGAGTTGTCAAGTACTGTCAAGTATAAGATGAAAGGTCTCCCTTCAACTGGAGGCATCATAATGGGTGGCTCTTGGAGATACTCCTTGATCCTTTCGAAAGCAGCCTAACATTCATCATTCCATCTTACCACTTGATCTTTCTTCAATAGCTTGAAGATTGGCTCACAAGTAGCAGTCAGGTGCGAGATGAATCGGGCAATGTAGTTCAGTCGTCCCAGAAAGCCTCTGACTTCTTTTTCTGTTCTGGGAGCTGGCATTTCTTGTATCGCCTTCACCTTTGCAGGATCCACCTGGATAACTTTGTCGCTTACGGCGAAACCCAGCAGCTTACCAGATCTCACCTCGAAGGTGCACTTGTTCGAGTTTAACCTTAGCTTGTACAACTTCAACCTATCAAATAGCTTCTGAAGATGGTCAAGGTGTTCTTCCTCAGTCTGGGACCTTGCAATCATGTCATCGACGTATACCTCAATCTCATGATGGATCATGTCATGAAACAAAGCAACCATGGCACGCTGATACGTTGCCCCAGCATTCTTTAATCCAAAGGGCATGACTTTGTAGCAAAAGGTACCCCATTGAGTAACAAAGGTCATCTTCTCCATGTCTTCGGGAGCCATTTTAATCTGATTATAACCGGAGAAAACGTCCATAAAGGAGAAGACCCTATGCTGCACAGTGTTGTCAACCAGAACGTCATTGTGAGGTAGAGGGAAATCATCCCTGGGACTTGCCCTATTCAGATCCCTATAGTCAACACACATCTGAACATTACCATCCTTTTTCGGAACAGGAACCACGTTGGCAACCCACTGTGGGTAAGAAGTAACTGCTAGAAAATTGGCGTCAAACTGTTTCATAACTTCAGCCTTGATTTTCTCAGACATATCTGGGCGCATTCGGCGAACCTTCTGTTTCACTGGAGGACAGTCTTCCTTGGTAGGCAATCGGTGAACCACAATATCGGTATCCAACCCAGGCATATCTTCATAAGACCAAGCAAATATCTCAACATAGTCACGCAACATCTGAATCAACCGTTGCTTAACACTAGCTTCCAAATTTACACCGATCTTGACCTCTTTCTTGTCCTCTTCTGTACCCAGGTTTACTGTTTCCACGGGCTATTTATGCGGCTGTATGGCCCTCTCTTCCTGAAGTAGCAGTCTAGCAAGTTCACCAGGCACTTCGCAATCATCTTCACCTTCGTCTTCGGCTAAGTTGATCGGACTTTCGAAGTCATAACTGGCAGTAGCAGAGTCGTTACCAGTAGGATCCAGAGTGGATGTAGACCTGTATATGTGGGTGTGTGTAAATAGCCGTTTTGCAATATATAATAAAAGAAAAACAAGGAGCGCAAAATTTGAAATGCAAGAAACGTCTAATGCTTTTATTAATGATATATGTAGATGACACACATAAAGCCCTCACAAATGAAGCCACGGTGCCCCGGGTAAGACACCGGGCCATAAAGTTTAAAACTTTGTCTGTTACAAACATAAAACAAAAAGTCTCATTACTGGGTGATAACAGAAACGGGCATAGAATCCTTCGCTGTCCAGTTTCTTAATCCACCATTGGCAGTTGGGTATTTCCAGCTGTCAATATCAAACTCTTCATCATCGTCATCCCCGATAGCATTCACCCCTGCGTCTTGTTTAGGTTTTTCTGGTGCTCCGAACTCGATCTCCTTAGCATCAATCAGGTCTTGCACCTTGTTCTTCAAAACCCAACAATCATCTGTATCATGCCCCGGGCTATCAGAGTGAAAAGCACAGCGGGCATTAGGGTTGTACTTCGGTGATGTTGTATTGGGGGTCTTCGGGGCCTCCTTCAGAATCACCAAGTTGGTCTTCAATAACTGCGGCAGAATCTGGGATAAAGTCATGTTGAGCTGAATGAATTGTCTTCGTGGCCTCTCGGCCCTTGGCTGATTGTTGCGCTGAGGAGAAGCAGCAGGTCTTGAAATAACAACCGCATTAACAGCTTGGCGGTGTTCAAGTATATTATGGCTTTTTGAACTGTAAACAGCACTGGATTCCTTCTTAAAAAGTTTCTTCTCGGTGCTTGATGAAGCACCCTTCTGTATTTTACCGGCTTTGATACCGGCCTCAATTCTTTCCCCGACCATGATCAGCTCTGTAAACCCGGACGATGAACTTCCAATCAGATGGTTGAAATACGGACCAGACAAGGTCCCCAAAAACATATCCACTAGTTCCCTATCAGCCAAGGGTGGTTGCACTCTTCCAGCCAGGTCCCTCCACTTCTGAGCATAATCTTTGAAACCTTCACCCGCACCCATTGACATATCCTAGAGTTGGGTACGCGTAGGAGCGAGGTCGGCATTGTATTGGTACTGCTTGTAGAAAGCAGCAACCAAGTCTTCCCAATTACAGATGCTAGATCCTTCTAACTGGTAAAACTATTCAAGCTGAGTCCCTGAGAGACTGTCTTGAAAGAAGTGGATCTAGAGATTCTTGTCAGCGGTGTATGGTTGAATTTTTTCACATACGACCGGAGATGCAGCTTCGAATAAGAAACTCGGTCGTACTTAGCAAAGGCTGGTGCTTTGAATTTGTGGGGAATCACCACCCCGGATGACAGACCTAAATCACCAAAATCCAGACCAGGCACTTTTTGAATTTCCATCGCATTCAAATGATCTTCCAGTTATTTGTATCTATCCTCGGTCGGAGGATACTGGTCTTCGTCGAAGTCGGTCTCGTTGTCTGAAACCACAGGGCTAGGAGCCCTCCTTTCTTCCTGATTATCTTTCCCTCCAGATGAGGGGGTCAAATCAACCTCTTCTCGCAAGTCGTTTCTGAATCTGCGACCCATATTAAATAGGACCGTCTTCTTCTTCTTCTTCTTCTCCTTCAGGATAAGGGCCTTCAGATCTTGCTGACCCTTAGCCAAACTCATGAACAATTCTTGGAACTGGGCGTTTTGAGCCTGTAGAGCCTTGATTGCTTGCTCAATTGATGGTTCAGAAGACATGATGCTGAAATAAACAACAAAGAAGATGATAAAACCTGTAAGGGTACCTGTTATGAGGTGCATGGGAATGATATGCGCATGATATGATTTCAAAGACGTCGAGAGATTCAAATTCGTTACACAAAAATGAAACACACTTTTATTAGATAAACTTTGAAATCAATTGTTCAACAGATGCCTTTAAGGCGTTACAAGAAAGAAAAACTGGAAAGTAAATCAAAACTAGAAATAATCAAAAAACAATCAATGCTCCCATGGTCGCTTCTTGTCGGTGCGGACATAATCATTGAGGATCCGCTCATTCTCCAGCTGTCTTGTCAACTTCTGGATCTTCTGCTCTTGTTAGTGATACTTTTGTCGTTAAGTATTCCGTTCTTCCCTCAGCTACATCTAGGACCTCTTCAATGCCCCAATGTCAGTAGGCATGTAAGGGTGCAGGATGGTAGGAGGAACCCCCTCTTCATCAGCCACTTCAAGAGTTATAGGCAAGACAGCTTCGTAGGGCATTCCCAGCTTTTGGGCATGTATGCGAACCCATCGGAGATATGGTTCCATTGGTAGAGAAGTCTTCGCACCCAGCTCGTGTGGATCAGACCTGTGAACTCTATCCCAAGCTCTTATGAATCTGCGACGTTGCTCGTCACTATCCCCTTGGAAATCAAAGACAATACTTGGCATTAGCAAATCATGAGGACCTTCCCTTCTAGCTCGCCCAAACTGACGTAAGGCTAAACATGGATTGTAAGAGATCCCTCCATTGGTTCCTATCAGTGGAACATTGGGGTATTCCTCACATCGATCAATAATAGCCACATCTTCCATACCCTTGATAGTCCAAATGATGTCATTATGAGAGAGAGACATAACCCTGTAGGCCCAACCCATGCCTTCTTTGTTTTTCAGAACTGATTTGGGGAGGTGAGAAATAAACCACCTCGCCAACAACGGAGCACCGCACATAAGGGTTCCCCGCCTCTGAGCAGTACGGGCATAAAGAGAATGAAGAATGTCACCCAAGAGGGTGGGCACAGGATTACCGGATATGAAGATCTTTACCGCATTCACGTCAACAAAGGAATCGGAGTTAGGAAACAAGACCAAACCATATATCAGAAGAGCCATAATGTCTTCAAATGCCTGGAAGTCTAGACTGTCCCAGAACTGATTAGCCTTACCAACCAAAAACTTAGTCAAAAAGCCCTTTGCTCCACTATGAGTTTCCCAGTTTGACATTACCTCAGCCTTTGTCAGGTGAAGGGCTGAAGCAATCTCTTCTGGCCTAAGGATCTTCTCCCAACCTGTAAATGGGGTCTGCTCCAAAATGGGGATACCCAGCAGATCAGAGAACTCTTCCAAGGTGGGGGACCAACTGGTAGTCCGGAAAAGTAAAGCAATGGTACAATGGATCAAAGAACTGAACTAAGACTCTCATCATCTGTTCATCCATCTTGGAGGTGACCAAACCAAGAAGGTGCCCATGTCTTCTGGTGAAGGAGGTAGTATCTGGCATCTTTGCAACCAATTCTTTAAGCAGAGTGGGAACCTGGACAAAGTTGATTCGGATGGTGTTTCTACGCATGGGTGCCATGACCTACAAAACAGAACAAAGATGAATCCCTCCTGTCTTTGAAATAGGTTAGTCCAATGCAAGATGCATGCAATGTCATGATGTCATGATGTCATGATAGAAAGCACACCACAAGTATCCACAAATAGAAAACATGGTAAAGGCACACAAGTCACACAGAGAGCCCTTAGATTTCAGGCTGGCAAGGAGTCTAGGTACTACCCTCTTTCAATTCAGTTGGTTCAAACCTATCCTAAAAATAGTAACCGGGCTCTAGAGGATCTCAATATCACTGACTACCCTCGATCGGTCATAATTCCAGTTTAGCAACCTTTTCTTGCGGCGGGAATCATCGCGAGAGTTTAGTCTCAATGAGTGTAGCATACTGCTACTGTTCTATGGACAAGTTGGTCAATTTAAAGGTTCTAAGGTCAGTTAGTGCTTAATGACCCCTTAGCAGACCCATTTTCTCCTCGTTACGCCACAAGGGATATCGGTACGTACTAAAGTGCCACACCAACGTAGCTACTGCTTCAACCGTATCGGTCTACGCCGTACAATTCCCTCACAGTTTATTGCTACTTACCTAAAGGGTATCCCCCAAATCCGGGTTAGGATCTATAGTAACTCCAATACAAACCCACAAAGATAAAACATACAAGTCAAGCAATTGAAAACATTATGAACTATTCCTAAGGTACACCCCACTTATAAAGCGTCCCTAGCAGAGTCGCCAGTTCTGTGATACGGTGGGAAGAACTGACTCTTTTTGGAATGCTGGTTTGCATTTTGCGTTTGTTTTTGCAAAATGTCGCGGTAAGCAAGAGTCGTCACCGACTTTTATTTTATCCAACAAGGAAAGGAAAAAAGCAAAGAAAAATTCATTTTTTCGAGATATTTCTCGGGTTCGGGGGGTAGATTATAGAAAGGGAAGGTGTTAGCACCCTTTCTATCCGTGGTTATCCACGGGCTCTTAGGTACTTTCTCATTATTTTCAAAATTGTTTTCTTTGTGCTTGTGGGTTTGAAAAAGTTTTTGTTTGAAACTTCGATTTAACTCTTGCTTCTGTCCTCAAGAGCGTATGAAGTGTTTTTGAAAACTTTGTTCGAAAAGTGTAAGTGTGAAGAGTTTTTGTTTTTGAAAGAGCAAGTATCTAAGAACCATCTACCTACTCGAAAAAAGGAATCGTTATATGCTAATGTCCTTTAGACAATGCTATCCCACTATGAATGAGTAGGTAGCACCATCGTTGGAGTTTGAGGGTCAATTCGAACGCGGGACTTACGGTCACTAAAGCGACGTTAGGACGCCTTAGCGGTAACCCTAATTTCTTAGATCATTTGTTTGAGGCAACAATATCTGAGGCAACCGTTTCGAGGCGACTATGATCTTTTAGACAAGAGGGCGACCTCTAAAACGACCTATACTCAATGACCGTGTACGAAGGCAACCAAGTGGGGTGTACCCTAAGAGTGCGCATGTGCGAGTGTGTCGTAGTTAATTATATCTTTGTACATGTTAATGGTGATCTAAGTTGATTTTAGGTTAAAACATTCAGTCTTGTCATGCATTCCTATTATCAAACATCTAACAGTTATAATTTGCAGGAAATAAAATGCGGAATTTAAATTACAAGGCGTCGGGTATTTACATCGCCAAAGACAAACCCTTTAAAAATAAATAAAGCGATAAAAAATAAATAAAGGTCCTATTTAGCTATTACAAACCGGAAACAAGTACATTATTGGATAAAATAAATAAATCGCGTGCGGGAAATTAAATCGAGCGCGAGTTCTAGGGTTTTGACCCTTTTTGTTAAAGAAAAGATCTTTTTGTTGTTTTTGAATTAAGAAAGAAATTACCTAAATTAATTACTAAATTAATAAATTAATTAATTAAATGAAAAAAGTTATTTTTGGGTTTTTGGTATTTTAAGAAAGAAAATGAAAATTAATTGAATGAGTAAAAACCTAATTAAATCTAATTTAATTTTAATTATTTACAAAAATGTTAAAGTTATTCTAATTAAGAAAAACTAAATTAATTTAGTTAGTATTTATTAAATAAAATTAAAATAAAAGTTTGATTTTACAAAAAAAATATTTTTGTGTTTTTCATTTTAGAAAGAAAAAGAAATTTGATTGGTTAGTAATTAAATAAAATATAATTAAATAATTAAATAAAAACAAAAAATAATAAATAGGAGAGAGAGTAAGGGGGTTTGGGCCTATTTTAGATGTTTGAGAAGTAAATCTGAAGCCCAATTGCATTGGCCCTTTATTGACTTTTGAGATCCAGTAGGCGCGTGTTGACTTGGTCTATGGTAGACCTTCAGATCCTGGCCACCAGATTTGGCCTAGGGCCATCTGGCAATTGATTGAACGATGGTGCATGGTGAGATGCTGACTTGAACATGTACAAGATCACCTGAAAAGCAAAATTATCAAAGAAATGGAGGACCTGGGATTCGAACCCAGGTCCTGATGGTGATTGCCAGCTTGCCTTGCCACTACGCCGTTTTGCTTTATTTGTTAATATATTACACAATAATAATAATAAAACAAAACGGAATTAATGGATCAGAAAATAAAATGATGCGCGCCACATTTGAATGGGCGAATCAAGAAGCGACACGCCATCGTCCCTGTCGTTCCACCACTGTAATTTTACCTGCGGATTTGAATCCGCAGCTAAAAATGCAGCTCGATCCAAAAATCAATTCCAGACAATAAAAATGACCTTCAAAGGCATGGTTAGGTTCGTCTCCTTCTCCTGAGTGCAACCATGCCTATTATAGGGACTAGTTTCACCTGAAACAAGAATCCCTAAAAACCAAAATGTAACCCTAGCTATGGTATTTTGGGGTTACAGCGCATATAAACCAAATTGAATATTGCTAAAAGCTTAGAAATGTTATAAGGATTATAAATATGCCAAGAATTTGTTCAAATGATGCAAGAATGAAGATTTACGGTTTCAAGAACAGAGCTTGGTATCGTGATACTTACAGCGCTTTTGAAGGCCTGAGGACGCGTGCTTTTGATCCAGGAAGGTTGTGTGATCACCCAGGAATCGATTGGGACCAGTCTAAGCTTCTGAAATTGCCTCTAAGTATGGATTCGATTCCACACTTTTTAGTGAATTTTGCAACTTTTGTCCTCCCTGTTCATGCAGCCTCCAACCTCTATCTCGATTCTTGTGGCTTGCTTATGTGCTATGGAATGCATTAGGTTAAGATTTATGGATTGAATCTCTCTAAATCAATGCACCCATATTTGATTTGATTTCCTCTTTAAAGCTTTCCAAATTTATCAAAAATCAATCCTTTTGCACATGATCTTGTTTGATTCGAGTTTGATAATGCTAATGATGATAATTAAGACCTGAAACAACCAAAAAGATCTTAGGTAATCAAAGTTTGGATTTTATTTGATTTAATTTGATTTAAAATGAAATAATTCAATAAAAAATCAAATAAAATAATAAAAATAAGATATGGGCTCATGGATGAAGCTAGGACACGTGGACAATGATGCAAGCTCAAATCAAGTGGAAAAGAATGGGCCCATTTGACAAAATTTGAAGTTTTGGGGATAGTTGACTTTTGGCAATTCTGCAAAAATGTCCAACTTCAACAAGGCATAACTTCTTCAATTTTGAACTTTTGGAAGTGTTCTTGGACTTTTTAGAAATCTTGAGATGTCCTATAACCAACCCGTTTGGTATCATCTAATTTTGATATTCCATTCTCAAGTTATAAGCTTTGGAAAAAAAGGTGTTTTTGTTGACTTTCAAAAATGACCTATAATGTCCAAATTTGTAACTTCTTGTGAGTGCATTTTTTGATCTTGGGGTATGAAGATGGATTGTAGGAAATTTCATCCTATTCAAAATTAGATTTGGATGGGTCATTTCTAATAAAGTATGAGAAAGTTATGCTTGGTCAAAGTTGAGTTGACTTTTCCTACAAAACCCTAATTTAGCAACTTTTGAGTCTTGATGAATTTTGAGCAATCTTTGATGAATCATGATCAACCCTCGATCAAATGATGAAATATCCTTCAAAATGATAATTTTGACAAAAAATCTTGAAGTTTGACTGTTTATAGGTCACAGTTGACTTTTGCCCTAGCATAGTCGATTTTTGGACCCTTTGAGCAATTGACTGAGCAAACTTCCTCTGCAAGGCTTGAAATTTGGCATGGATGATCATGATGACATATTAGGACATTGGGGAGCACTTGAGGTCCTTTGGATTCAAGGATCTTTATGCAACACAAAACCCTAATTTGGGGAAGACTGTCTTAGGAGAGAGCTTGTCTGAGCAACCTTGAGCCACTTGTAGATTTTTCTTGCAATGTTTTGAGAAATATGAGAGGGCAAATTTTGGGGTACAATAGACTAGCTTTGTTTAAATATATATAATCTACGCACATGTGAACTTTTTTGTCTTTCTTTGGCATAGAGACAGTATTGGCAATCCAATGAGGGTACACTGATGTCACAATAAAACCGACATTAATCTGCTTTAAAACTTCTTCTTTAATTTTCACTGCCATATCAGGGTGAGTTCTTCGCAATTTCTACTTGATTGGTGGGAATTTTGGCTTTAGCGGCAAATGATGTTCCACAATATCAGTATCTAATCCCGGCATGTATTTGAAAATATGTCCACATACTCTTTCAACAATTTAATCAACATGCTCTTCACGTCTGGATGAAGCAATGCTCCAATCTTGACTTCTTTTGTACCCAAATTGATTGTCTCCAACGGCTGAATGGCACTTTCCCCGTGCTCAAGCAACCGTGAAACCTCTTCTGGGATTTCATCATATTCCTCTTCTTTGTCCATATACGCATGATATTCAAAGTTGGGAGAGGGTGCAGGGCCATTGTACTCAACAGTTTTTTTAATTAATCTGCACATATGATTTATGATTGCTTTTAGAAACTGACACATCTAACAAATGATTATGCAAATTAAATTACAGTTATTGTTTATTTTTAAAGGTTTTTTCTGATTACAATTTTCCAAGAAAAAGTTGAAAATAAAGACACAATTTTGGAATCAAAGACAACTTTTATTATTGATTTTAAACATCAAAGCAACAGATAAGCCCATACAACATCAATACTTTCACCTTGGGCAGAGTGAAAGATTTTTGAAAAGATTGACAAAAAACAAATTACTTTGAGACATGAATGCAAGAGGGGACATTAATAGTGATCCAATTTTGGACTCTAACTCCATGCGCCACGTAGTTCAGCATCTCCTGCTCTGCTTCATCTTCCGTAATAACATTGATCCTAAGAACAGTTGGATGAAGATAACCTCCGATGTGAAAGATATCCTGATATTTGCCCAAAGTAGACTTAGGCTTCATGTTCTCACCTTTATCATTCTTCACAAAGAATCTCAAACTAGCTCTATTCTTATTCACAGGTGGATCCACAATCTTCCCCCATACCATACTAGGGCCATTACGTACTACATGTTGAGCATCCTTAAACGAAGCTATAGAATTCTCATTTTCCCTTATATTATCAATGGATAAAGCTTGGAACTGAGTTCCAACAGCAGCTTCATCCGCTTCCACAACACTGAAAAAGGATAAATGAGATATTAATAATGCTTGTTCTCCATTTATGATGACCATCTTTCCTTCACGCACAAACTTCAGCTTCTGGTGCAAAGTTGAAGTAACAGCCCCTGCCTCGTGGATCCATGGTCGTCCCAATAAACAACTATAAGCGGGCACAATATCCATAACTTGGAAAGTAATCTGAAATAAGTGCGGGCCTATATGAATAGGCAAATCTACTTCCCCATTGACAGACTTCCTCGATCCATCAAAAGCTTTCACAATTATGCCACTTGGGCGCATGGGAGTTCCTTGGTACTTCAGCTTCATAAGTGTGCTCCTTAGTATAACATTTAAAGTGGATCCATTGTCATCAGCACATTTGACAATGAATCGTTCTTGCAGTTCATGGAGATATGGAGAGCCAGATTATGATTCTTTCCTTCATCGGGTAATTCGTCATCACAAAAACTTAGGTTATTACAGAATGTAATATTCCCTACCACACTACTGAATTGGTCCAAAGGAATATCACTTTCCATGAAAGCTTTATCCAATACTCTCATCAAAGATTCCCTGTATGCAGTAGAGTTCATTAGCAAGGCTAGAATGGATATCTTTGATGGAGTCTACAACAATTGATCTACGATCATGTAGTCGCTCATCTTGATAATCTTCAATATATCATCCACATCTTTTTCCAGATTAGTACCACAAGATTCCCCCACTGCTTTCTTGGGTTCAATACTTTCAACAACCTTTTTATCAGCATTAATATTCCCTCGAATGACATGTGCGAAAACACGGCCATTACGGGTCACTCTGTTGGCTTCAGCAATATTCTTAACATCAGACAAAGGTTGGATGAGAACTTCCACACTATCCTCTTAGATTGTAGCGTTGTATTTGTATGGCACGACTCTGTCTGATTTGTAAGGAATAGGACCCGGCAAGCAAATCACCATTGGAGAAACAACTGGCTTGCTATGGTACTAAATCTCTATAAGGGAGGGAACCCCAAAACAAGGCATAATAACATTCACCCCTTCTTAAGAATAATTAGACATCACAAAATCATTGTTGGAAAGCACATCTTCATCAGCGGAAAAGAATTCATCTACAGAAGCATACTCATCATCTGACATAGTTTCGGCCGAGCAATCTTCAATCACATTAATCCCATTGTAATCATCTCTATTTCCTGAGACTTTGATAATACCATTGTCCAACAAGAATTGAACACCCCTTCTCACAATGGAACAACCACGAGAATCTCTACAGCAAATCTGGAAAGACGTATAATGATGTTCTTCTTGACCATCCATGTGACAGAAAGTAGCATGTAACTGCACCAAATCATCATTCATATGATTCACGTCAAAAATCCAGAATTCCCCGGGACATTCGTAGACCATATTCACATATTTTTTGTACTCTTCCCTAGGCATGATTATATGAATGAGGACCTCGTCCATCATTTCCTAAAGATCATCTTTTATCTTATCACACCCTTGTATATTTGTATTGCAAATACCACAACCTACATGGTCATGCGTGTAGTAACTAAACTCGCAGAGGTCGGCATGCATCTTTACCAAATCCCCTCTAACCAGGTTGATATCAAAAATACGAAAGTCCCATGGACAACCAGCAACCATGTTTATAGCATTCGCCCCTCCATGCTTTCGCAAAGGATTATCTTTCACGTTAGGGCCAACATCTTTAAAGGATAAGATGCTAAATCTCACCATCTTTTGTACTTCAGATTTCAAAGGATAACAGTTCTCAATATTGTTCCCTGGTGCTCCCTGATGAAAAGCACACATCTGGTATTCCTTATAATACCAAGGTAAAGGTGATGGAATAGCAGGGGGTGGCCTGGTCTGAACCAACTTCTTCTGAATCAAAGTCGGGAGTAACTCTGCATAGCTCATTGGAATTGAGTCAAAGGCTTCTCTCTTCTGACTTTGCCCTTGATTCCCTTGAGGATATGTTCTCTTATAGGAAATTGTGTTTGGAGCTACATTGATGACTGGAGTCACAGAAGCAACATGTTGCTGGTACCGTTGATGCCTTCTAGTTGGTCTACTCTTCCTTTCTCCAATAACAACATTCATTTCACTTTATTTCTTTCTAGAGAAGTTGTATGATGACTTCTTCATCCCTTGTTCTTTTGTCAAGAGCCCTTCTCTAACAGCCTCTTCCAAACGAACACCCATTCTTACCATTTCAGTAAAATCACTCGCCGCACTGACGACCATCCTTTTGTAATAAAATGATTCAAGGGTTTTCAGGAAGACCTTGGTCATTTCTTGTTCTCCCATAGGTGGCACCACCTGGGCAGCTATCTCGCTCCATCCCTGTGCATATTCTTTGGATGACTCATTGTCTCTCTAAGACATTGCCCTCAACTGGTCATGATGAGGTTCCATAAACATGGTGTACTTATATTTTTTGATAAAGGCTTCGCCCAGATCATTGAAGGTGCGGATACTACTACTGTCCAGACTCATATACCTCTTCAGGGCAGCACCAGTTAAACTATCTTGGAAGAAATGAATGAGAAAACACTGATCATTAGTATGGGTAGACATTTTCCTGATATACATCACAAGGTGGTCACGAGGGAAAGAGTTTCCCTTGTACCTCTTGAATTCTGGTACTTTAAACTTGGTTGGAACATTTACATTGGGAACCAGGAAGAGCTCACTGACGTTTTGTCCAAACAATTCTTTTCCTCGAAGGGCCTTCATTTCCTTCTGCATCTCATTGAATTGGTCTTGAAAGTCATTCAACTGGTCATAGAAACCCACACTTTCACTCGGTGGAGGAACAGGACGATAAACTTCATCATTAACAAACGGCATAACATTCACCGAAGAAGGTGCGGTATAGTGGATCTCATTTCTAGCAGCGGGAGTAATATGCACCATAGGAGGTGCGAGAGTAGCAGCAGCTTGCACAACTGGAGCAGCTTGAGTGTCAAGATTAAAACCTTTTGGCATGAAATTTTCTGGAATTCCCCATGGGTAACCCTAAGGCATACGGTTCTGAGTAAAAGTTACTGGGGTAACAGAAACAGGAACTGATGGACCTTCAGAAGCAATTGTTGTTTGTTGAGGTTGAGCAAGTGGTGGCTGGTTCTAAGCAGCCACCAATGATTCCATAAAAGTAGTCAGATTGGCCATACCGGCCTTTAAAGCAGTAACTTCTTCACGCAGCTCGCGATTCTTTTGTTCAAGATTCTCCATTTTCTTCCTGAAATTAGCTCGAGTATTTTATTGGTGAGACAGCTTGCTGAACAAAGTAGAGAAATTCAATAAGACACCTGGGTATGAATAAAAATGCAATAAATATGTACTAGATGATGCATGATATGCAATGCACATGATTTATTTTATTATTAATATTTCAAGGGACTCAAGGGATTATAGACAATTTTGCAAATATTAAAGTACCAACACATCTTGAAATATTGAAAATCTCATTATAATAACTTCGAAATGGATTACAGCTTTTTAGCACAAGTTTCAACAATCCCAAGTACAAGAAGAGATAGAATCAAAAATCCTAAAAAAGCAAAGCTGGTGAAGATGACTCCACACACAGACGCTTTCTTGTGAGTCTTGCAATCTAAGCCTTCAACTGCTTGTTCTCTTCTGCGTACCTGTCAGCAACCACTTTCCAATCACCAGAGTCGGGAAGTGAATGACTAAGTCCTGACTGATCTCTAGAGGAAAATAAATCCTCTTGCCTCTACAGCACGACTCTCAAGAATCTTGATCAAGTCATCCTTCTCCTTCCAGTCCGCTCGGTGGGACATCTCTAAAGTCTGACACTTATTCTTCTAGGCCTCCTTCTCCTACTGCATCCTAACTAGGGCAAGCTGAAGCTCTTCCACATCATCTAAAATTGGAGGAGTGGTCTTCACAAACATATCAGGAATATGTGCTTCACGGGAATACAACATCTTCAACTGGATTTCCCTTGCTTGTACCCACCGGAGATAAGGCTCCAAAGAAACAGCTCCTCTAGGTCCCAAGTCCTTTCTACTCTTCCTGTGAATATGGTGCCAAGCCTTTGCAATCTCCTTTTTAGCTTTCTTATGATCCTCTCCCTCTTTGAGAAAGAAACCACTCAGATGAATACTATTTGGCTTATCTCTCATCGAATATCCAAGTTGTCATCGTGCAAGAATGGGATTGTAGTTAATTCCTCCCTTTGTACTAAGAAGAGGTACATTGGGGAAACTACCACAACTATCAATAATCTCTACATCATGGTAAGCTTGATGATATCAAACAATATCTGAATGAGTGAGGGTCATAATATTCAGAGCCCAATGAGGTTCCTTCTTGACATACCAAAAAGCATCTGTAAATTCAAGCTTCTCAAATGCACTTTTGTTTTGATGAAGACAAACCATGATTGACAAAGAAGTCAAAGATATTTGATCCAGCTAAAAGCATCAGTGGATAAAGTCTTCAGTTCAAGCACTTAGTAAAATTTCAAGGTATAATGATAATACTTACTTTGAACTTAAGACATAGATGCTCAATGGTCAAAAGAAATATTTTATATTGTCCAAATCCTTACTCAAGTTTTTCTAAGATAAAAATCATTTTTCACTTGAGTGAAATCGATTTGCATATTAGTGCAATCAATTGCATGCTTCAATCTTTCAAAACATTTGCTATTGTTTCTAAGTGCAATCTATTTGCATGTTTGTGCAATCAATTGCACTCAATCAATTTTTTGCTACTGACTTCACATGCAATCGATTTACACTCTTGTGCAATCGATTGCACACTCAAAACTTTTGAAATTATAGCTGTTGAAACCCCGTGCAATCGATTTACACAAAGGGTGCAATCGATTGCATGCTGTACGATTTTGAAAAATAGCAGCTTTGCACATGCCTGTTCATAACACCATTTCATGGAAACCTTTCACTCAATCTTGGAAATTGTTCATGATTCATCTCCAGAACTTTATGCTGTTTCAAAAAGGTGATATGAACATATAAATACTCATTTTCAAAATCATTTCAACAGCTCTTCCAATTATATTTTCTGAATTTTCAAAAATCAAACTCAAGCTGTTATACATTTTCATACACAAGTTTTCTGCATACTTTCACATATTGTTAACCAGAAAAATTTGAGCATTATATATCTTGAGTCCTTGTATACTATTTTCATTGGAATATAAGATTAATTCATTTGATAAAATCACTCATAATGATTATTACACTACAAACTCACTCAAATCAAATATTGCTATATACTGGCTTATTTTTCAGGATTGTTGAAAATAAGTTCAAGTGATTTTGAAATCTTGTTTTTCCAGGATTGTTGGATACAAGTAAGGTCACCTTGAGAGGATTGTTCTCATTGTTGACATAGTGAAAATCCAAGAGGGTTGTTCTTGGTCCAAGAGGATTTTTCTTGGTGGTTTTATTGGTTAGAGTTTTGTATGGAAGGACTAGGGTGTCTTGTCTAGAGATCTAACAATAAGGAAATCTCTTTCATGTTGAAAGGGGACTGGAGTACTCTCGGACTGTGAGGGGAACCAGGATACATCTTTGTGTTCTTTAATTTTCCTTATTTACCGCTTTCATCACTAGTCATAAACCAGAAAAGAAAGAAACACATTTGTAAACTCATGCACTAAACCAGAAAAATAATATCCATCATCACTAAAACAAGAAACTTTTAAAGTACCTAATTCACCCCCCCCCCTCTTAGGCGCACTCTTATACTTACAATTGGTATCAGAGCGGGTTATAGGTAACATGTTCCTAAAAGATCCAGAATGGCTTCCGCAAATTAAAATCCTGTTTTCAGAGATGGTGGTAGTAACAACAAGCCTCCCCTATTTTATGGTGAATATTTTGACTTCTGGAAAATATGCATGAAGGCACATATAGAAGCACAAGGAGAAGAAATATGGGATTCCGTCGAGAATGGTCCATTTATCCCTATAACGGTAATCAATGGTGCTGGCTCATCAAAGCCTAAAACTGCATGGGACAAAGATGATAAGAAGAAGTATCTCTATGATAAAAAGGCAAAAAATCTTCTTCAAGGTGCATTTAGCATGGATGAATTATTTTGTGTCTCGGCATGCAAATCGGTGAAATAAATATGGGATACCTTGGTAGAAACTCATGAAGGAACCGCTGAAGTTAAAAGATCGAGATTAAATACATTGAGTCAAGAATACGAACTACTCAGAATGCAGCCCCGAGAATCAATCCTCGACTTGCATGAAAGATTTGTACACTTGACAAATCACTTGAAAGCACTCGGTAAGACTTTAACTAATGATGAACTTAATCTTAAAGTGCTTAGATCTTTATCCATGGAATGGCAACCAAAAGTGACAGCAATATCCGAGAAGAAGAATCTATCCACAATGACTTCCGCCACTTTGTTCGAAAAACTTCAAAAATATGAGACGGAACTTGCAAGACTTTAAAAGCATGAAATCCAAGTAAAATATTCAAAAGACATTGCTTTAAATACAAGGATAAGAAATCATGATAGCAATCAAGAGGATGAATCCACTAGTAGTGAAGATAATGATCTCATCAGGAAGATTGAAAAGGTTCTACGAAAAGAAAGAAAAAGGGAAGCACCAACAAGGAAGGTTATATGCTTTGAATGTGGAGAAAAGGGATGTGTTAAAAGTGAATGTCCTACACTTGAAAAGAAGAAGAAATATTTCAAGAGAAATAAATATAAGAAGTCAAAGAAAGCATATATAGCATGGGAAAGTTCATCTTCTGATTCCGAAAACAATCAACGTGTTAATCTTGCATTGATGGCCTCACACCATTCCGATAGTGAAAATGAAGAGGTTAATAATGAATTTTCTCTTTTTGATAGTGATGCACAAGGTATTATGGATGAACTATTAAATGAATGCAAAATTCTGTATAAAACTATTTCATCTCAAAAGAAACAAATTTCATCTTTAGAAGAAAAATGTGAGTCTATGGAAAAAGATCTCAAAGATGAAAAACTAAAATTTAGTGAGCAAAAACAGAATTTTGTATGCAAAAATTGTGAATCACTCTCTTTCCAAATTTTCCAATTAAAAAGAGTTATTGAAAGATATGAAAAAGGTCAAATTGGATTGGAAGGTGTTCTTAGCCAACAAAGATATTCCAATGATAAAAGTGGACTTGGATATTCAAAGTTTTCAAAACCAAGTTCTAATAAAACTATCTTTGTTAAGACTAGTGATCAATCATCCAAAGAGAAAGTGAACAAACCTAAAGTAGTTCATCAAAAGAAAACATTTCCTAAGAAGAAATCTTACCCTTATAGATATAGAAGTAAATTTGAACCTAATTGTTTTTATTGTGGTATTGTTGGCCATACACCTAATGCTTGCTATGTTAGAAAATTCAGTATAGAAAGTGGGCAGTATGTGTGGGTTAAGAAAGGAACTAACTATGATGGACCCAAAGCACATTGGGTACCAAATCAAACTTAATTTGTTTTGTAGGCTTGCTTGAGGACCACTTTAAATCTACGATGTTTTATAAGTGGTGGCTCTAAGCATTTGATGGAAGTGATACACTAACTTTCAAATCTAGTTCAAGTCCAAGGATTATTTCACATATGGGAAATACCTTAAAGGAAGAATTATTGGCATTGGAAAAGTTGATACACTAACTTTCATATCCATTGAAGATGTACTTTATGTTGAAGAACAAAAGACAACTTCTAAGTAAAAGACAACTTTGTTGAAAAGGCTTCAAATTCATCAAGGATGAATGGTTTATGAAGTCACTCTTGAGGTGAAACTCATTGGTATAAATTGTTTTTACTTTCAATAATTTCTTTATGTATTATAAGGATTTTCACATCCTTTTTAAATGACAAAGGGGGAGAATAAATATATATGTATGTGTATGCTTGTCTCTAACTTTGCAGCCCAAAGAAAGATGCAAATTCTCTATGACTCAAGGGAGAATTTTGATCAAGAGGGGGTTATCAAAGATATGGGGAGCATTCACATAAGAGTTTCTCATTCTGCCTAAAAGATTCAAGCATATTCAACATTATGTTTTGATGAAGATAACTACTATGTTCATTTATCAAAGGATGAGAAAAAGAATCATGAAGCAATATGGCTATGGTTAAGCTTTCAATATTATTATATGTATTTTGTCCACTTTTTTTGCATCTTTCCCTTCTTTTTGATAATGTCAAAGGGGGAGAAGGATGTTGTACTTTATGCTTGTGTATTTCCTTGTCTTAAATTTATAAGGTACTCTTCAACCAAGATGAACAAATTCAAAGGATTCCAACCTTCTCATACAAAGGGGGAGTTATGCATCTTAGGGGGAGAAGTTCTTTTCGGAAACTACAACGCATCAAGAAAGATCGTTTACCATCATCAAAAAGGGGGAGAATGTAAAATCAAGCTTCTTAAATGCACTTTTGTTTTGATGAAGACAAACCATGATTGACAAAGAAGGCAAAGATTTTTGATCCAGCTAAAAGCATTTGGGGATAAAGTCTTCAGTTCAAGCACTTAGCAAAATTTCAAGGTATAATGATAATACTTAATTTGAACTTAAGACATAGATGCTCAATGGTAAAAAGAAATATTTTATATTGTTCAAATCCTTACTCAAGTTTTTCTAAGCTAAAAATCATTTTTAACTTGAGTGCAATCGATTTGCATATTAGTGCAATCGATTGCATGCTTCAATCTTTCAAAACATTTTCTATTGTTTCTAAGTGAAATCGATTTGTATGCTTGTGCAATCGATTGCACTCAATCAATTTTTTGCTACTGACTTCACATGCAATCGATTTACACTCTTGTGCAATCGACTGCACACTCAAATTTTTTGAAATTCTAGCCGTTGAAACCCCGTGCAATCGATTTACACAAAGGGTGCAATCGATTGCATGCTGCATGATTTTGAAAAACAGCAGCTTTGCACATGCCTGTTCATAACACCATTTCATGGAAACCTTTCACTCAATCTTGGAAATTGTTCATGATTCATCTCCAGAACTTTAAGTTGTTTCAAAAATGTGCTATGAACATATAAATACTCATTTTCAAAATCATTTCAACAGCTTTTCCAATTATATTTTCGAAATTTTCAAAAATCAAACTCAAGCTGTTATACATTTTCATACACAAGTTTTCGGCACACTTTCACATATTGTTAACCAGAAAACTTTGAGAATTATATATCTTGAGTCATTGTATACTATTGTCATTGGAATAGAATATCAATTCATTTGATAAAATCACTCATAGTGATTATTACACTACAAACTCACTCAAATCAAATATTGCTATATACTTACTTATTTTTCAGGATTGTTGAAAATAAGTTCAAGTGATTTTGAAATCTTGTTTTTCCAGGATTGTTGGATACAAGTAAGGTCACATTGAGAGTATTGTTCTCATTGTTGACATAGTGAAAATCCAAGAGAATTGTTCTTGGTCCAAGAGGATTGTTCTAGGTGGTTTTATTGGTTAGAGTCTTGTATATAAGGACTAGGGTGTCTTGTCTAGAGATCTAATAATAAGGAAATCTCTTTCATGTTGAAAGGGGACTGGAGTACTCTCGGACTGTGAGGGGAACTAGGATACATCTTTGTGTTCTTTACTTTTATGCATTTACCGCTTTCATCACTAGTCATAAACCAGAAAAGAAAGAAACACATTTGTAAACTCATGCACTAAACCAGAAAAATAATATCCATCATCACTAAAACCAGAAACTTTTAAAGTACCTAATTCACCCCCCCCCCCTCTTAGGCACACTCTTATACTTACAGCATCGGATTGAGGTAAGTGAGAAATAAACCACTGATACAGCAAAGTCGTGCAATAAATGATCATCCCTCCATGATAAGAATCCTGAAGATGAATTGAGTAATAAGCATCTCCTAATAATGTAGGGACTGGATTCCCTATCAAAAATATCTTGATGGCATTGATATCCCCAAAGTTGTCAACATTCGGAAATAAGAACAACCCATAATCAAGCAGAGCAAGGATGACCTCAAAAGCAATTGTACTCTTCATCCTAGCAAAGTAGCGAGCTTTCTCTAATAAAAACTAAGTGGGTAATCCTCTAATTCGTCCTTTAGTGGTCATGTGGGCCTCAATCACAGACTTTCCCAAATGAAACATAGTAGCAATCTCATGAGATTTTGGCTCCCCCTCCATACCAGTGAAAGGAACACGATCGGTAACAGGTAAATCCGGTAGATAAGAATACTCCTCTAATGTAGGCATCAACTGATAATCAGGGAAAATGAAACATCAATACATCGGATCATAGAACTGGACCAAAGTCAAGAGAATGCCCTCCTTTATCCATCATGAGCTTCATGAGAGACGCAATGGATCCATACTTCTTCTGAAAATTTGTAGAACTCTAAATCTTGGGAATCAGACTCATCAAATCATCTATCTTAGGATTTTTGAAACTGTACTCCCGAGTCTTTCTTTTTCCAGAATCCATGGTCAAAAGCACCTGAGATATTCGCAAAAAGTCAACTTTAAGTCCCTTGAACCAAAATGTTTTAGAATGTGCTCATGGGTGCTGTTGTACCCCAAAATTTGCCCTCCCATATTCTTCAAGAGTTGTCAAGAATCATCTTCAAATGGTTCAAAATTGCTCAAGAGATTGTACAGTCAAACCACCTCCTAAGCCAGCTGAAATTAGGGTTTTGGTTCTTTCAAGGAATTTGAGGTTCTCAATGGCTCAATCAAGTCTCATAGGCCCATATACATCCTCAAGCACCTACATGCCAAGTTTCAAGACTCACAGTGCCAATTTGCATAGTCAAAAGCCCCATTTGATCTACAGTCAACTACAAGGGCAAAATGGTTATTTTGCAGTCAAAAGTCAGAATTTTTGGTCAACATCTTATTTTGAGATCACAATCATCATTTGATCAAGTCTTGATCATGATTCCACAAGAATGGCTTAAAAATCATCAAGATGCAAAAAGTTACTATTTTTGGACAGTAGAAAAGTCAACTGTATCTTGACCAGGGCATAACTCTTTCATGGTTTATCAGAAAAATCCCATCCAAAACTCATTTTGAAGAGGATGCAATTTCCTACAATCCATCTTCATACTCCAAGATCAAGAAATTCTCTCACAAGAAGTTACCAATTTTTACATTATAGGTCAATTTCAAAAGTCAACAAAAGTATACTTTGAGTCAAAGGCCATAACTTTAGATTGGTAAATTCAAATGACATGGGACAAAAGGAATTGGTTAGAGGACTTCAGGACCTTTCCAAAATGTCCAAGAACATGTTCATATGATCAAAATTGAGCAAGATATGCATTGGAGAAGTTGGGAAATTTTTGTGAATTTGCAAAAGTCAACTTTGCTCAAAACACCTTGTTTCTGCTAATGGGCCTCAAATTTCTTCTTGAAACTTTATCCATGGCCTATGCACGACCCATCTAGCTTAATTGAATTATTTTCTTGTTTTTTATTAATTACTTGGATTTTTAATCAATATTAATTCATTTAATTAATTTAAATTGTAGGAAATACAAAGATTTGATTTTTCAATCTTTTTGTGAAGCAAGAATGACCTAATCATGCTGGCAATTTCGTGTAACAATCAAGGATATCAAAATCTCCAAATTTAGCAAGTTTTTCCAATCAAAAAGATTCAAAAATATTTGATTTTCAATCAAATATTCAAACCATCATTCCATGGATTTCTTTGCAAGATTTTGACCTAATTCTCTTCCTCTATAAATATACAAGTGAACCCTATTCATGCATACGTGAAAACACTGCAGAAAAAGCCATAAGCATATTGAAAAAATTCAAGAAAACTTGAAAACTGATTTCCATATTCTAGCACGATTCAAAGGCTTTTATTGATTCTAATCTATTGCAGGGGTTCCCAGAGACGTATTGCAATCAAAACCAAGCGTTGAAGCTCAAAGAACCATCAAGAACAGAACCACGGTTTGCTTGTTATTTTGAAAATAGAATAGCTTAATTCATGCATCATTAATGTGATTTTTTTGTTTGTTTTGCATTGCTTGGATCCATGTGAAGCTATTGGCATAGTTTAATTGGATTACAACGCACAGAATCACAAATTGCCATTGACAAATTCTAGGGTTCCTGAGCTTTGGATTTGGGGCT
Organism: Vicia faba; assembly: GCA_948472305.1. Lineage (NCBI taxonomy): Eukaryota > Viridiplantae > Streptophyta > Magnoliopsida > Fabales > Fabaceae > Vicia > Vicia faba. The sequence goes on along the minus strand of OX451740.1, from coordinate 77,914,748 downwards.
TTATTATACAGGAAAAATTAAGCCTTGAGAGACCTATGGTTGAAATCGTTGAGACCAGACGAATCCAAGGGGACCATCGCGAAACATTTATATAAACTATAGAGCTATTCGCTATTTTTCGTCGTTGCAGGTTGTGGGGGTTAAAAATCCCTGCTATCTAACATTTATTTTACAGGCATCAGGGAAGAAGATGATGAGGTGGTAGTATACCATTGGGCAATTCAAAACGCGCGCATGTTTTTTTGTTTTACAGCACATGAAGTGATTTTTAAATATTATATTTTCTTGTTATTATATTATCAAACGCGTGCAAATGGCTTGGTGGTTGATGCGCTGGCTGGTAATCATTGGGACCTGGGTTCGATTCCCAGGTCCCCCAAAACACTTCTATTATTTTTCTTTACAGGTTCATATGCAACTTTCCAACAAGATGCCCACCACGCACTTTCACATACCAGGCGCCAAGTGGCCACAAGCATGAATCTGATGGTCCAAAGATGGATGACCATCATGCTCCTGGTCAACCCACGCGTAGACAATCAAGAAGGTCAAACGGACTGGCAGCTTAATGGGCTTAAAGATTGCTAACAAACCTCCATATTGGGGCTATCACCCCCCTGGTTTATTATTCCTTTTTTTTCCCTTTTATTTTCTTTTTATTAATTATTATTATTATTATTTAATTAACATAATTATTTATTTTCATAATAAAATCAGAAAAACCTAAATATTGTTTATTATTATTATTTATTAATTTCACATTATTTTTGTAAATAAATACTAATATGACTAATTTAGTTTAATTAAGTTTAATTTTGATTTTTTCACAATAAATAAAATTAACACAGAATTAGGGTTTTGACAACTTTTAATCATGTTTTCCTTTTTATTTTATTTTCATTAAAAACATTAAAAAACTCAAAAAATATTTCTTTTAATTAATTAATTAATTAGCTTTAGGATTAATTTAATTTAATGCAAAAGGACTAAAATCTCATTCTTTCACAACAAAAGGGTCAAAACCCTAAGGACTTTCCCGATTCAATTTCTTTTTGCGCATATTAATTTTTGATCCATATTTATGTAATTGCTCCGAGGATGTAATAGCGTAATTAGGACTTTTTATCGCTTTCTTTATTTCCCGCATTTACTTTTCAAAGGGTTTGCTTTTGGCGATGTAAATACCCGACGCCTTGTAATATCGTAGATTCACTTTCCGCAATTTACTTTCCGCAATTATTAACTGCTATGCATGACAAGACTTATCTCTCAAAATAAAATCAACCCGTAGCTCACCATAACATGTGCAAAGATAATATTAACTGAAACCTGACACACTCGCACATGCCACTCCTAGGGTACGCCTCACTTGGTTGCCTCGACGTGGTCATTGAGTATAGGTGTTTTAGAGGTCGCCCTCCTGTCTAAAGATCCAGTTGCCTCGAAACGGTTGCCTCGGATAAAAAAGGATCTAGGACATTAGGGTTACCGCTAAGGTGTCCTACTATTGCTTTGGTGACCACATGTCCTTATAATCGAATTGACCCGAAACTCCAACGACGGTGCTACCTACTTCTCAATAGTGGGATAGTACTGTCTAAAGGACATTTACACAGCTTAATTTCTTTTGAGTAGGTAGAGGTTCTAAGGTACTTGCTCTTTCAAAACAAAAATACTTTTCGCACCTACACTTTTCTGACAAAAGTTTTCAAACAAACACTTCATATACTCTTGAGGACTGGCACAAGAGTTAAATCGAAGTTTTCAAACAAAACTCTTTTCAAAACCCACAAACACAAGAAAAGCAAAACACTTTTGAAAACACAGTGAGCAAGTACCTAAGAGCCCGTGGATAACCACGGATAGAAAGGGTGCTAACACCTTCCCTTTCTATAATCTACCTCCCGAACCCGAGAAACATCTCGAAAAGGAATTTTGCTGTGCTTTTGTCCTTTCCTTGTTGGAGAAAATAAAATACGGTGGCGACTCTTACTTACTGCGACATACGCGAACCAGCATTCCAAAACAGTCAGTTCTATTTCCACCGATCACAGAACTGGCGACTCTGCTGGGGACTATTAAATAAGTGAGGTGTACCTTAGGATTAGATCACCATGTTTTCAATTGTATGCCTTGAATGCTTTAAGATTGTGGGCTTGTATCTGAGTTTTATAGATCCTAACCCGGATCTGGGGAACCTTTAGAAGTAGCAACAAACTGTGAGGGAACTGTGTGGGGTATACCGACATGGTTGAAGTAGTTGCTACGTTGATGTGGCACTTTGGTGAGTACCAGTAACCCTTGAGTCAAGTCAAGGAGAGTACGGGGCTGCCGCGTGGTGTCGTGAAGCATCAACTGACCTAGAACCTTACTTGACCATCCTGGCCTCTTTAGGGGTAGTGAGATGACCGACTTTGGTGCAATCTGAAGTTGGTAGATACTCGATACTACACTCATTGAGGGTTGTTTTCTTGGAATATTTTGGTCGCCAGTTAAGTGGCTAAATCAAAACAATGAACATAGAAAACAATCCAGTGATATTGAGCTCATTAGAACCCGGTTACTATTTTCTAGGACAGGTCTTAACCAACTGAAACTTAAAGAGGGTAGTACCTAAGCTTCATGCCAGCCTGAAATCTAAGGGCTCTTTTGTGTGACTTGTGTGCCTTCAAACTTGAACTACTTGCACATACTTGTTATCTGACAACACGAGTTCCTTGCAGGTTTTGTTTACAGTCCTTATCCGATAATTTGGACTCATTACAGGGCTTACTTACATCACTCCATGCATAGCATACACATCATAACATCATACCATAGCATTTCCTTAACCATTTCAAGGATCTCAAGGGTTTGTGATGCAGGTCATGATGAACCAAATGTCTAGCAAGGGGCAAAGGGGATTTATTTTCCTCTAGCCAACGCCATCTAGAGATCAAAAATGATAACTTGAGTCAGGGGCTATGACCCACTCGATATGGTGAGCTCTGACTCTTGAAGAAGGACTCTCAGAAACATGAAGCTCCTTCAATCAAGCTACAAAATTCAAATTCTAACAAGTTTCTTTGTTTACCCCACGAGATCCTTGAAAACATTGCATACATATCATTGTATAACAGGTACCCTTTTCACAGGTCACTTATCTTCTTCGCTGTTTATTTCAGCAATCATCATGTCTGCCGAGCCTTCCACTGAACAAGATATCAAGGCCCTTCATGCCCAGAATGCCCAGTTCCAAGAGTTGGTTATGAGCCTAGCCCAGGGTCAACAGGATTTGAAGACTCTGATTCTGAAAGAGAGGAAGAAGAAGAAGAAGAGGACCGTCTTGTTCAACACTGGACGCAGATTTGGGAATGGACTGCAGAATGAGGTTGAGCTGACGACCTCATCTGTAGGAAAGGACAGCCCATAAGAGAGAAGGGTTCCTAGTCCTGTGGTCTCCGACAACGAGATGGATTATGATGAAGAACAGTACCCTCCTGCCGAGGATCGGTACAAACAGTTGGAAGACCGTTTGAGCGCTATGGAGATACAGAAGGTGCCCGGTCTGGACTTCGAAGATCTAGGCTTATCCTCTGGGGTGGTGATTCCCCATAAGTTTAAGGCACCTGCTTTTGCCAAATATGACGGAGCTTCCTGTCCAAAGCTGCACCTCGGGTCATATGTGAGGAAGATCCAACCTTACACAGCTGACAAGAATTTATGGATCCATTTCTTCCAGGATAGTCTTTCAGGGACTCAACTCGAATGGTTCTATCAGCTGGATGGAGCCAGTATTCGTAACTGGGAGGACTTGGCTGCTGCGTTCTACAAGCAGTATCAGTATAATTCCGACCTCGCTCCTACGCGTACCCAACTCCAGGTTATGTCATTAGGGATGGGTGAAGGATTTAAAGAGTACGCTCAAAAATGGAGAGACCTTGCCGGAAGGGTGCAGCCACCTTTAACTGATCGTGAACTTGTTGATATGTTTTTGGGGACCTTATCTGGTCCATTCTTTAACCATTTGATTAGAAACTCTTCAGCCGGGTTCACAGACCTTATCTTGACTGGTGAGAGAATTGAAGCTGGCATCAAAAGTGGGAAGATTCAAGAAGCTACACCTTCTGATGCTCAGAAAAAGACCTACAATGGGAAGAAAGAGTCCAATGTTGTGCATGGTCAAAAGAGTCGTCGTGACCAACACGTAGTGGTCGTCTTGGTCTCTGGTTCTGCGTCACACCAACAACGGCAAACGGGAAATCAACGAAGGCCAGATGCGCCTAAAAGACAGTTCACCAACATCAACATACCATTGTCACAAGCATTGCAGAACATGTTGAAGATGAATCTGATTTCGGTGATAAACCCTCATCCGAACCCTAAGACTTCTTCTCCTAACTACAACCCAGATGCAAGGTGTGCTTATCATTCTGGTAGCCCGGGGCACGATACTGACGATTGTTGGGCGCTGAAATACAAGATTCAGAATATGATTGACGCCAAGGAGATCGAATTCAAGCCTTATGAGACTCCCAATGTGATCACTGCTCCCTTGCCAAAACACGGCTAGGGTTGAAGGCATTTGTTTATTTGAATTTTCAAGTTGTATTTTTTTTTTGCTTATTCAAACAATCTCATGTCAAACTCTTTTATTTCATGAATGCATTACACGTGTCTGTCTTGAATTAATTGTTTTCACTATGCTTAAAATTGCTTCATATTTCCTTTTTGTGATGTTCAAACTAATGATTAAAAAATTCTAAGCCTTTTGAGAGAGGATGACGAAAACGATACCACGATCTTTACAGTATGCTTTTGAACAGACCCCGCTGATGAGGTACAGGCATTGTTTCAAATCCTAAACAGTAGAGTTATAAGGAAGATAATCCCTAGTCAACCCCTTTGAGCCAAAGAAGTTGGAGTTTTTCTTTTCATAAAAAAATTAAAACCCTTCATTATAACCTGGGGCAGGGTAGTTTTCTCAGTTTAATCCAGGTGCACAATGAATGGCAATCAAAGGAGTCCTTCCAAAACAAAATATGGTGATGGTTCCCTATAATCGTAAGGACAGGCAGTCATTATCTCTCAAAATAAAAGCCCAATAAGTCAAAACCTATGAAGGAGACTTACAAAACTGGGGCATCCCGCTGACTGTAATCAAAAAAGAAACAGTTCAGGCAAAAAGACAAGGATAATAAAATCAAAGAGAAAGAGGTCCTACAAACCCTCAATAAAAAAGAAAATGACTGCCTATTCAAAATAAACTATCAGTATCTGAACCATCACCGGAATATCAGAGCAAAGACTCAAACGGGATCTAAATGCACGATTAGCTGAGTTTAGGATCGAAGAACATCACGAAGAACGGGTGGGTACAAATAAATTTGAGCCTTTATCCTTTGTTTCTTAAACCGTGAACCAGGCCACGTTATAACCCTCAAAAAGTCCTAGCTGAAGCATGGGTTAGTTCGAAAGCATACTGTTACAAAAGGTATCCTGACTCCTATATGGCTCGCTGTAAAATCCTGAGTTGACATCACATTTTACAAAAATTCACTTGTTTTACTGAAAATGCATTTTCAAAAACTCCAAGACAGACATAAGCTTTGCATTCTTAAAATAACATTGTTTGCATATGGCTATTTGTTCGAACAGCAGAGAAATTCGCACGACGAATACCTAGTGAATAAAGGCCCTCTCAATAAAAAAGACTCACCTCAAGTGGAGAAACACTTCCAATCCAGGGGCACGACATGATCATTTCCCATCATCTGGGGGCAGTCAAGTCAAGATTCGAGGAATCTCTCAAGATGCCAAATAGCCAGGGGAAAATCTCCGCCTGAGTCACTTGGGGCATTGGACATGAATTCCAGCAACGAATCTTGCGTGATCAAACATCTTCTGGTGGTATGGCAACACAACACTACTGACAGTGACAACTCCCTGCACTCTGAGAGCGGGGACATGGTCGAAAAATACTGCGCATAATCAAAGACCCGATAGGTTGACTGGCCTAGGCAAAATAAGGGCTTCCCGACGAACCAAAAAGGTTCGGGAAAAAATAAGGGATGAAAAGAAAAAATTTGTACACCCGGCAAGTCGAAAACCTGAAAAGGCGGCTTGGGCAAAAAAGGGTATCCCGATGGACTGAAAACCCGAAAGGGCGGTCCAGGAAAAAGTTAGGGATCAAAGCGTACGACTATGTCCCGTCATCTCGTCACTGGCCTACCAGAAGAAGATTTGTCAATTGGCAGTTATCATGCCTCCGCAGGCACATTCTCCCGCAGAAACAGGGGCAATAAGAATTGTCTGAACTGCACAAGCTGCTCTGTCCTCCAAGTATCAGGGTAAGTTCAGCTGAAGAATATGACCAAGATACCTTCACTCCCCGCAGGGTAATGCAAGATCAGCAATACTCTCCCCAAGCAGAGTTGGTCTCCCATCAGCCCTAAAAAGGCACAGTATCCCCAGCAAGTCAGCAACACTCTCCCCCGAGCAGAGTTGGTCTACCATCAGTCCTGGAAAAGTTGGGTATCCCCAGAAGATCTTAATATTCCCTAGCAGAGTATACAGATATTCCTCAGCAAGAATCCCCGGCAGTCTTAATATTCCTCGACATAAATATAAGATTGTTCCCCGGCGGAGTACAAACACCCCAGTGGAGCCATTTCCTCAAAAGTTTCCCCAGGAGAGTTGAATCACCTCCCCAGTAGATTCTGGAAGCTTGCCCCCTGCAGAGTACAAATATCTATCCCCAGCCATATTCAGAGGGTTATCCCCCACCAGAGCCTAACTGGGTTATCCTCAGCAAATTGCAACGGAAAGATCGTCCTCAGCGAAGTTCTTCCTATCCCCAGCGGAGTTCATCAAAATCCCTAACAAAGCTTATCAACGGAATCCCCAGCGGAGTTATTGTTAAAATCTCAGCAGAACATCTCTCCCCCACAGAGTATTTCCCCTCGGAGTAATCTTTTTCATCAAGTTTATTCCCCAACGGAGTTCTTTTCTCCTGCAAGTTTATTCTCACCCAGTGGAAACGAGGAACTCAACTCTATTCTCCAGCAGCTCCGGGATTTATTTTCCCAGACAAAAATACATTCATAAACATTTCACATTTCATACATCCTATTTACATACATGATAAATGCATACAACACAATCTCATTTATTTTGAGAACATCATGACATCATACATATCATGCATTGCATACAACTAACGCTTTACCTTTTCAGGAGAGATTCAATCAAAAGATGGCTACCATCAACCTTTCCAAGTCCCAGATTAGTACCTGTAACAAGCCAGGAAATATCTGTGGACGACTAATTGTGGGTTAATACCCGAAACTAGACAGGACAATTATCTACTTGACAATCATGAAGCAACCCTACACCGGTTCCTTCCCAATTTCAGACGAAGTCTTACACAGACTCATCATCAGGAAACCCCACACCGGTTCCTTCTCAATTTCAGATGAAGTTTCACACGGACTCATCCTTAGGCAACCCAACACAGGTTCCTTCCTTTCAGATGAAGTTTTACACGAACTCGTCATCAAGAAACCCTACACAGGTTCTCTCTTTCCAAAGATGAAGTTTTACACGGACTCCTCATCAGGCAACCCTACACCGGTTCCCTCTCTTCAAGATGTAGTTTTACACGGACTCGTCATCAAGAAACCCTACACAGGTTCTTTCCTTTCAGATGAAGTTTTACACGGACTCATCCAAAGTAACCCTACACCGGTTCCTTTTCTTTCAGAAGAAGTCTTACACGGACCCATCATCAAAGTAACCCTACACCGGTTCCTTTTCTTTCAGAAGAAGTCTTACACAGACCCATCATCAAAGTAACCCTACACCGATTCCTTTTCTTTCAGAAGAAGTCTTACACGGACCCATCATCAAAGTAACCCTACACCGGTTCCTTTTCTTTCAGAAGAAGTCTTACACGGACCCATCATCAAGGTAACCTTACCCCGTTTCCTCCTAAAGTTTTACACGAACTTATCTTACAGTAACCTTACCCCGGTTCATCCTAAAGTTTCACATGAACTTATCCCAAAGTAACCTTACCCAGGTTCCTCTAGAAGTTTCACACGAACTTGTCCCGAAACAACCCTACACAGTTTTCCTTCTCAATTCAAGATGCAGTTTCACACGGACTCATCATCAGTCAACCCTACATAGGTTTCCTTCCTTCCAAGATGTGGTTTCACACGGACTCATCATCAGTCAACCCTATACAGGTTTCCTTCCTTCCAAGATGTGGTTTCACACGGACTCATCATCAGTCAACCCTACACAGGTTTCCTTCCTTCCAAGATGAAGTTTTACACGGACTCGTCATCAATCAACCCTACACAGGTTTCCTTCCTTCCAAGATGCAGTTTTACACGGACTCGTCATTAGTCAACCCTACACAGGTTTCCCTCTTTCCAAGATGCAGTTTCACGCGGACTCATCATCAGTCAACCCTACACAGGTTTCCTTCCTTCAAAGATGCAGTTTCACACAGGCTCATCGTCAGGCAACCCTACACAGGTTCCCTCTTCCAACTTACAGAGTTACAATTCAACAAACAATCTCCAGATGGCATCTATAAGCCCATCCTCCTACCAACAATCTCCAGATGGCATCTATAATCCCATCCTCCTATCCTTCATATCTCCAAATGGCATCTGTAAGCCTATTCCCGACATCACATTGCTGATATCACACCATGTGAGTGCTAATTTCTGGGCACTTTAGTGTTCAATCATCTTCCACCTTCGGATCACGAAAGGCACACAAGCCAATCTATATCCTCAGGTTTAAGTAGATTGAACAGGGAAAACTGTTGTACCCCAAAATTTTCCCTCCCATATTCTTCAAGAGTTGTCAAGAATCATCTTCAAATGGTTCAAAATTGCTCAAGAGATTGTACAGTCAAACCACCTCCTAAGCCAACTGAAATTAGGGTTTTGGTTCTTTCAAGGAATTTGAGGTTCTCAATGGCTCAATCAAGTCTCATAGGCCCATATACACCCTCAAGCACCTACATGCCAAATTTCAAGACTCACAGTGCCAATTTGCATAGTCAAAAGCCCCATTTGATCTACAGTCATCTGCAAGGGCAAAATGGTCATTTTGAAGTCAAAAGTCAGAATTTTTGGTCAACATCTTATTTTGAGCTCACAATCATCATTTGATCAAGTCTTGATCATGATTCCACAAGAATGGCTCAAAAATCATCAAGATGCAAAAAGTTACTATTTTTGGATAGTAGAAAAGTCAACTGTATCTTGACCAGGGCATAACTCTTTCATGGTTTATCAGAAAAATCCCATCCAAAGCTCATTTTGAAGAGGATGCAATTTCCTACAATCCATCTTCACACTCCAAGATCAAGAAATGCGCTCACAAGAAGTTACCAATTTTTACATTATAGGTCAATTTCAAAAGTCAACAAAAGTATACTTTGAGTCAAAGGCCATAACTTTAGATTGGTAAATTCAAATGACATGGGACAAAAGGCATTGGTTAGAGGACTTCAAGACCTTTCCAAAATGTCTAAGAACATGTTCATATGATCAAAATTGAGCAAGATATGCATTGGGGAAGTTGGGAAATTTTTGTGAATTTGCAAAAGTCAACTTTGCTCAAAACACCTTGTTTCTGCTAATGGGCCTCAAATTTCTTCTAGAAACTTTATCCATGGCCTATGCACGACCCATCTAGCTTAATTGAATTATTTTCTTATTTTTTATTAATTATTTGGATTTTTAATCAATATTAATTCATTTAATTAATTTAAATTGTAGGAAATACAAAGATTTGATTTTTCAATCTTTTTGTGAAGCAAGAATGACCTAATCATGCTGGCAATTTCGTGTACCAATCAAGGATATCAAAATCTCCAAATTTAGCAAGTTTTTCCAATCAAAAATATTTTATTTTCAATCAAATATTCAAACCATCATTCCATGGATTTCTTTGCAAGATTTTGACCTAATTCTCTTCCTCTATAAATATACAAGTGAACCCTATTCATGCATACGTGAAAACACTGCAGAAAAAGCCATAAGCATATTGAAAAAATTCAAGAAAACTTGAAAACTGATTTCCATATTCTAGCACGATTCAAAGGCTTTTATTGATTCTAATCTATTGCAGGGGTTCCCAGAGACGTATTGCAATCAAAACCAAGCGTTGAAGCTCAAAGAACCATCAAGAACAGAACCACGATTTGCTTGTTATTTTGAAAATAGAATAGCTTAATTCATGCATCATTAATGTGATTTTTTTGTTTGTTTTGCATTGCTTGGATCCATGTGAAGCTATTGGCATAGTTTAATTGGATTACAACGCACAGAATCACAAATTGCCATTGACAAATTCTAGGGTTCCTGAGCTTTGGATTTGGGGCTTTATTATACAGGAAAAATTAAGCCTTGAGAGACCTATGGTTGAAATCGTTGAGACCAGACGAATCCAAGGGGACCATCGCGAAACATTTATATAAACTATAGAGTTATTCGCTATTTTTTGTCGTTGCAGGTTGTGGGGGTTAAAAACCCCCGCTATCTAACATTTATTTTACATGCATCAGCGAAGAAGATGATGAGGTGGTAGTATACCATTGGGCAATTCAAAACGCGCGCGTGTTTTTTTGTTTTACAGCACATGAAGTGATTTTTAAATATTATATTTGCTTGTTATTATATTATCAAACGCGTGCAAATGGCTTGGTGGTTGATGCGCTGGCTGGTAATCATTGGGACCTGGGTTCGATTCCCAGGTCCCCCAAAACACTTCTATTATTTTTCTTTACAGGTTCATATGCAGCTTTCCAACAAGATGCCCACCACGCACTTTCACATACCAGGCGCCAAGTGGCCACAAGCATGAATCTGATGGTCCAAAGATGGATGACCATCATGCTCCTGGTCAACCCACGCGTAGACAATCAAGAAGGTCAAACGGACTGGCAGCTTAATGGGCTTAAAGATTGCTAACAAACCTCCATATTGGGGCCATCACCCCCCTGGTTTATTATTCCTTTTTTTTCCCTTTTATTTTCTTTTTTATTAATTATTATTATTATTATTTAATTAACATAATTATTTATTTTCATAATAAAATCAGAAAAACCTAAATATTTTTTATTATTATTATTTATTAATTTCACATTATTTTTGTAAATAAATACTAATATGACTAATTTAGTTTAATTAAGTTTAATTTTGATTTTTTCACAATAAATAAAATTAACACAGAATTAGGGTTTTGACAACTTTTAATCATGTTTTCCTTTTTATTTTATTTTCATTAAAAACATTAAAAAACTCAAAAAATATTTCTTTTAATTAATTAATTAATTAGCTTTAGGATTAATTTAATTTAATGCAAAAGGACTAAAATCTCATTCTTTCACAACAAAAGGGTCAAAACCCTAAGGACTTTCCCGATTCAATTTCTTTTCGCGCATATTAATTTTTGATCCATATTTATGTAATTGCTCCGAGGATGTAATAGCGTAATTAGGACTTTTTATCGCTTTCTTTATTTCCCGCATTTACTTTTCAAAGGGTTTGCTTTTGGCGATGTAAATACCCGACGCCTTGTAATATCGTAGATTCACTTTCCGCAATTTACTTTCCGCAATTATTAACTGCTATGCATGACAAGACTTATCTCTCAAAATAAAATCAACCCGTAGCTCACCATAACATGTGCAAAGATAATATTAACTGAAACCTGACACACTCGCACATGCCACTCCTAGGGTAGGTAGAGGTTCTAAGGTACTTGCTCTTTCAAAACAAAAATACTTTTCGCACCTACACTTTTCTGACAAAAGTTTTCAAACAAACACTTCATATACTCTTGAGGACTGACACAAGAGTTAAATCGAAGTTTTCAAACAAAACTCTTTTCAAAACCCACAAACACAAGAAAAGCAAAACACTTTTGAAAACACAGTGAGCAAGTACCTAAGAGCCCATGGATAACCACGGATAGAAAGGGTGCTAACACCTTCCCTTTCTATAATCTACCTCCCGAACCCGAGAAACATCTCGAAAAGGAATTTTGCTGTGCTTTTGTCCTTTCCTTGTTGGAGAAAATAAAAGACGGTGGCGACTCTTGCTTACCGCGACATACGCGAACCAGCATTCCAAAACAGTCAGTTCTATTTCCACCGATCACAGGTGCATGAATGAATGATGCAACAATCACACACAAGATCACAAACATGAGGGGTTCATAGGTTCGATGTCACGAACATGCGGTCAAAGGTATTACCCACAAGGTATGGTCTAATAGTTTATCACCTACGGACAAGGTTCTAAGAGGTTCCGAGAGTCTACATCCTTCCATTGGATATTACCAACGTCCTGATTGACTCGGTAATTAGTAATATTCTCAAGAAAAACTCATCTGAGTGTAGTATCGCGTAACAACCATTTCCGGATTACTCCATCATACTTTCCGCACTACACCTAAAAGGCCAAGATGTGTTAAGAGTTCTACGGTCCTAAGTTTCAGCAGGCTCACAGGTTGAAAGCAGCACGTCTTCCCAATTACTCGATAAACAACACTACTTTCAAAGGGGCCTCCACTGAGTGGGAGATCTCATGCCTCCATTTTTGGGATTACTCCCTCAAAGTTAACATGACTATACCGCCAGTCTTATCTTAAGTTTGTCCAAGTCCGGGTAGAGGACTTATGAGAAATCACCAAGCACCCTGAAAACTAGAAAAATCCAGACAAACATACATACAACACATAATATAAAACAAATAATAGCACATATACAGATAAACAAAGATAGGCTCAACACACTTAGGGATGGAACATCATTTGGTCAATCTTTCCCCAGTGAAGTCGCTATTTTTCTGTAGCGGTAGAAATGTTGAGACTAAGCCATTGGATTGACTTAACTTGCACATATCGAATAAAAAATCGCCACTGCACTTTATTAATTCCAGAGGAATGGGAAAAGAGAGAATAACCCAAAAAAGGGGGGAGAGAATCTAAGTTCGGGGGGTTGTTTATGCAAAGGGAAGGTATTAGAATCCTAAACATCTATGGTACTCCGCAGGAAACTCTTAGTAAATCTGTGTATTTTGGCTATAAAAATTGTATACAAAAATAGATTGTGGTGATGAGAAAAGAAGTTTTTTTTTATAATTTTTGCACCCGCCACGGTTGTGAACCTTTAGTGCCTATGTACCACCTTCTGTACAATATGGGATCAGGGTACTTTATAGTTCACCTTTAAATATAATAAAACACAAGTGTGTTGGTTAATTTTAAGAGACGAGACATCATCGTCGTATTCGAGTGGAAAAACATACTTACTACCCACGATTATGAGAAAGGAGAATTTTAATCATCTCAAAGTGGAGGATATGGCTTGGATTTTAAAAATCAACAAAGTCTCGCTCAACACCCAAGTGGAAAATATCTCACTTCACTACATATCATAGAAGTATAGTATCCTGCGTCACTACAAAGGTTGATAAGAGTCTAATATTTTGAGAAAATTTTAAGGTAAAAAGTGAAAATGACAAAAATGGTTTGAATGAGATTGATTGACTTTTATTCTTCTCACAAAAAATGTCAAAGTATGATTAAGTTGTTTAAAGTTTAATTAAGAAAATATTTCTGAAAATGCATGGACCTAAATCCAAGTTTGTTGTGAAAGCGGTTCACGTTTAGAAAACAAGAATAGTTTTGAAATGAGGGAGAATATTTTTGAAATTAAAGAAGATGGGAGGAGATGAAGGGACTATCCTAAAGCATAAAGTAAAAGCTAGGGAAAAGAACAGTCAAACCAACAAGAAGCCAACACTTTACATATGGAGTTAGTGTAGAATTCTCATCCTTTGGATTGAAACCAAACAAGCAAAGATATTAAACCTCTTAATAGAACCAAGATTCAAAGGAATTATGTCTTTACAAAAACTGGGCAGGGTAGCAACTGTATACAGATGAATTCCCAATCACAGACAAAACATATAATCAGAATAACCTGCACATAAAGAAAACAAACAAACCAATGTCTCGGGGTTAAACCCCAAGAACTACAGACAAAATAACAATAAAATTTAAAAGGTCTCAAGGCAGGTTAAGGTCTCTAATCCTAATTCCAAGAAGTCCATAACTCTAAAATTCCAAGGATAGTAACCAAATAGTCCAAGTAACATTAAAGTTTTTTTATGGTTCAAGTTGATTATTAGGTATCTTCAAAAATAAATGAAAAGCTCAAGTGAGCAAAGTAAAAATGACATAAAGATAAATGCTCAAATGAGCAAAGATAAAAATGGCATGAAATGAAAATGCTAAAAAAATGTGCTTAAAGTAAAAAAGTATAAAGTAAAAGCATAAAATAAAGTCAGTTGTTAGAAATTAGAGGTTAGTTGAATGACCATCTTGAAACTTTCAATTGAAAACTCATTAGAAGATTGATAAAATCAATGCCTCTCAATAACAAGTTTAATTTGCTTTTTTGTCAAGTATATCATGCATTTCACAATCTCAAGGCAGCAATGAATGATCAACGATGTTTAAATGATTCACTTAGTTCCAAAATTTATGAAGATTCATTAGATGATTGATAATACCAAAGCCTCCTAACAATGAACCTCAAGATTATTGGATCAAAGGTTTCAAACTAGACATGCTTGGGCTTGCAAACATAGGTTTGTGCCACGAATGATCATTTCTCGAATCAGGACAAAATTTAGCGCTATGTTAAGCAATCGTAAGTGGACTTATATAGAAGTCGCACCTGTTTTGAGGTCGGACAATAACAATCTATGTACCATATGTTTAGAGAGATGATATGTAAATCATCCTCTAACAATATATAGTACAAGTAAGAAAGGGATAAGATGAAGAGGGAGGGAATATGTTTGAATAAAAAATTTAATCAAACTATCATTAAAATCATCCATCCATTTTAGTGGAGTTAAACTCAACACTCAAGATCCAATGATGTTAATGATGTTCATGATCAACAAACACATAGCCAGAATATATTAAAAAATAAATAAATTATATTTAATGAATAAAATAAAAAAATACCCTTTTAAATTGTTCTTAAAATGAAAACAAAAGGTAAAATAGAAAACTATATTCAAAGTATCAAAGAAAAAATAAAAGAGACCATGGAAAAATCAGAAATGACCTCAAATATTTTTATATATTTTTTGCTAATTTTTTAAAATAGAAAAGTATTTTAAAACTAATTAAAATCACTCAATTAAGTGAAGCAAAAGATCATAAATAATAGGAGTCAAGATAAAATTCTAGAAATTTTTCAGAAAGTCATAAATGAGTAAAATGATTTTTTATAATTTTTTTCAGAATTTTAAAACATCAAAAAGTATTTTAAATAATTAGAAAC
Source organism: Vicia faba (assembly GCA_948472305.1). Lineage (NCBI taxonomy): Eukaryota > Viridiplantae > Streptophyta > Magnoliopsida > Fabales > Fabaceae > Vicia > Vicia faba. The sequence goes on along the minus strand of OX451740.1, from coordinate 77,899,375 downwards.
AAGTCAAAATAAAGGAGAAATTATAAAAAATATCAAATCTGAAAATAAAATTATGAAAAAATAAAAATCAGAAAGAGAATATTTGAAAAAAAATTATGATTTTTTTTCTTGGTTTTTGAGTCATAAATCAATTTTCTATGATTTTTTGAAGTTTAAATCAATTAAAATAAAAAACCAGAAAATAAAGTAACAAACCAAAAAAATGTGGACCATTGGATAAGAGTCAAAACACGCTAGTAACCATATCCAAGGGATCAAGCACGTTGTGCATATCATAGTCAACTTTGGAAATTGCATCGGATCATCTTTTAAATATTAAAAACAACTAAAATTTTGGCGCATTAGATAGAGTCTGACTAATGAAAGTAATCAGATCCAAGGACTCTCAAAACGCGCGTATGATAAAGCAAACACACTGTATTGAATTCAAAAAATCACATGTCACACTTTCATTGGTTGAAGCACGACATGTAGGTCGTCTTCAACCTCCAGACGCCCTAGATTGGGATTCCTCAAACTGTAAAATTAGAGGACCAGACTGATACCCTTAGATTCATCTCTTCATGAAGATTCTAATGGTACCATCGCGCCAAATTTATATAAACTGAGCAAGGCTTAAATTCAGAAAATGCATAAATAATAGCGAGCACGAAATTCTGGAATATCTCACTCAAATCTTAATGAAATCAAAAATTAAAAAAAGCATGAGAATTAGAAGGATGCAGAGAGTAGATTAGTCTTTTATTTGGATCGATTTGACTAAGAAATCTACCTGAACGAAGTAGCATAAGGTGGCTCTGAAACTGGACTTTTGTAGATCAGTATAGGTTACAATTGTTGAAGGTGAGAGTGTGGTTAGCTTCAGAGAAGTTCAATGAAGCTAACTGAATGGAGCTTTTGGTGTTCAGAAATTCAAATTTAGATTTCGTGTGGGATCTGAACAGGGGTCAACTGGCTATCAAAGCTTGAGGAAATGAATTCAATATGTCCCTCTATATATAGGGAAGCAAATGGGATGCTCAAGCGTGTGGAATGATGAAGTTTGGAGGGAAATCGTGTGAAGTTGCAAGCATGAAAAGTGAGATTTGTATTTGCTCAAAACTCAGCTAATTCTTGTGTTTCAAGGTTCTAACCACTTCTAGAAAAATTTTAAACATGATTAGAAGTAAAAACTCGCAACAATTTGGTGATTAGAAGCTGGATTATGGATTTCAAATTCTGACTTGGAGGAAAAAGTCGGTTTCAAGGTACCAACTTTGAATCCATGGTGTTCATAGCTCAATGGGTCTTGGGGCATGATTCTTAAAGCATTTTAAAGATAAGGTTACAATATTCACAATGTGCAAATAATGAGATCAATTGTATACTTGAGCTAGGAGTTGTGTTGAGTCAAAGTTGAGAAAAAGATGCTGACTTTTTGTACTTAGAAAAATTCGAAGTTTTTTTCAAAAAATGTCCTATAATGTTTTGCATCCAACATGGCCTTCCACTTAAAATTTGCTTCTGACCAAAAAATATGGAATGAAAAATATCTATTAAATGACATTTTGAGATTTGAACCACTTAAAAAATCCAAGAATTGAGAAAGTTATGACTTTGTGAAGTTGCTGGAAATTCATGAGATGACCTATAATCTTTTGCATTCTTAGGGCATCTTTCATCATTTTTCAAGCTTTTCACATAAAAGAAGAGTTGAAGTTCACATCCTTAAGATCATTGTGGAAAAATAATGGCTCAAGGAGATAAAAATTTACCAATTTATGATCTTTTGAAGTCACATAAGGGAATTTGATGGCCTATCTAGGGGACATGTAATCTTTCTCCATCATTAGGCATCTTCCACATAAAATTATCTTGAAACTTTTGAATTGTTTGTTTTAACTCTTTAAAGAGAAGAATGTATTTAGAATCACTCAAATACTAAAAGATGAGCAAGATATAGCCCTTAGAAGTTCAAAACCCTAGCTATTAGAGCACCAAAATGGCTTGGAAACCCCTTCCAATTTTGACAATCTTCCTTGTACAATAACTCTTTCCATGTGAATAGAAGTTGTTGTGGATAATAATAAGAACCCATAGAAACAAAAATCAACTCCAAATATTAAGAACTGAGAGAGTTATGCATTTGTGACCAAGAAATCAAGAACTTGTCCAATTAGGTCAAACTTCTTCAATCAACCCTTGCATATTTTGACTTTCTTTGACAAATTTAGGAATGATGAATCATAGTATACATTGTCATGATATTTATTTAAATCATCCTCAATTATGGGGCTTGAATCTCAATGAAACTTTGTTGAAGAAGACATGGAAATAAACACATAAACCTATAGATTAAACTGATGAAATGTGTTGTGCCCTTACCTATAATATCATCAATTAGAGAAAACATTCATTGTATTCATTTGTTAAAAATTAATCAATAAAAAACATATATTAATCAAGGTGTTTGGTGATTCCTCATGAGCAAACCTAGAGATAGGGGGAAGAACCAAAACCAGTTGTGATCTTGATATGATTGAGTTGATATGAGATGATAGAGGTTTCTTAGGGGAAAAAATTGGGGTATAACACGCACCAGATCCTATGGATTTCTTTACTAACGCTTTTTGACTCTCATCCAATTGTCCAGATTTTTCTGACTTTTATTTTTATTTTCTTATTTTTGCATTTAATTGTTTTAAACTTTAAAAAATCATAGAAAATTCATTTCTGGCCCAAAAATTATGAAAAAATTCACAAAAATATTTTCAAATATTCTCTTTCTATTTTTAAGTTTTTCATGATTTTATTTTCATATTTGATATTTTTTATGATTTTTCTTTCGTTTGACTTGTTTTAATTGTTCTAAAATTACTTTATGATATTTTTATATTCTGAAAAAATTCATAAAAGTCATTTTCTTTATTATTGACTTCCTGGAATTTTTTCTAGAATTTCATTCTAATTTTTAATATTTTAAATCATTTTTCACTTATTTGAGTGATTTTAAACAATTTAAAAATACTTTTCTATTTTAAAAACTTACCATTTTTTTTGTAAAAATACTTGAGATCATCTCTGACTTTTATATGGTTTCTTTTAATTTTTATTTGATACTTTGAATATAGTTATTTATTTTTCCCTTTTATTTTCACTTTAAAAACGATTTAAAACTCATTTTCTCATTATATTTTACTTATTAAATGAAATTTTATTTTTGTATATATTCTGGCTGATCTTGAACTATGTGATTTTAAATCATGAGCTTCATTAACATCATTGGATTTTAGGTGTTGAGTTTAACTCCACCAAAATGGATGAATGATTTTAATGATAGTTTGATTAAATTCCTTGGTTCAAATATTTATTCTCCCTCTTCATCTCATCCCCTTCTCAGTTGTGCTACATGTTGTTAGAGAATAATCTATATATCATTTCTTCAAACATATGGTACATAGATTGCTATGGTCCACTTACGATTGCTTAACATAACGCTAAATTATGTCCCGATTTGAGAAATGATCATTTGTGGCCCAAACCTCTGTTTGCAAACCCAAGTATGTTTAGTTTGAAACATTTGATCCAATAATATTGAGGGTCATTGTTAGGAGGCTTTGGTCTTATCAATCCTCTAATGAACCTTCATAAACTTTGGTCTAAGTGAATCATTTAAACACCGTTTATCATATGTTGTCGCCTCGAGAATTTGAAATGAATGATATAATTGACAAAAAGCAAATGAAACTTGTTGTTGAGAAGCTTTGATTTTATCAATCTTATAATGAGTTTTCAAATGCAAGTTTCAAGATGGTCATTCAGCTAACCTCTAATTCCTAACTTATTAACAATTGACTTTTACTTAGTGCTTTTATTTTATGCTTTTACTCTATGCCTTTACTTTTATGTACCATTTATTTTGGCATTTACATTTCATGTCATTTTTATCTTTACTTACTTGAGCATTTATCTTTATGCCTTTTTGATTTTTGCTCACTTGAGCTTTTCATTTTATTTTTGAAGATACTTAATAACCAACTTGAACAATAAAAAAGACCATAAGGTTAATTAGACTATTTGGTTACTATCTTTGACATTATGGAGATTGTAGACCTCTCGGACTTATGATTATAAGCCTTGACTCTTTGGGACCGTGTGATTCTGTTGTTATTTTGTATGGAGTTCTTGGGGTTTACCCTAAGAAATTGGGTTGATTTTCTTTGTGTGTAGGTTATTCTGATTGTATGCTTTGTCTGAGATTGGAAATTTATCTATATACATCTGTTACTCTGCCAAATTTTTGTGAAGACTTAATGCATTTGAAGCTCGGTATTCTTAAGAGGTTTAGTATCTTTGATTGCTTAGTTTCAACCCAAAGAATGAGAATTCTACATTGACTCTTTATGTTAAGTGTTGGCTTCTTATTGGTTGGACGGTTCTCCTCCCATCTTCTTTAATTTCAAAAATATTCTCCCACCTTTTCAAAACTCTTCTTGTTTTCTAACTTGAAATGCTTTCATAATAAACTTGGACTTAGGTCCATGCATTTTCAAAAAAATATTTTTATTAATCAAATTTCAACCAACTTAATCATACTTTTACATTTTGTGAGAATACTAAAAGTCAATCAATCTCATTTAAACCATTTTTCCACTTTGGCTTTTTTTTAACTTCATTTTTCTTAAAAGATTAGACTCTTGCCAATCCTTGTAGTGATGCGAGCTACTTACTTCTATGATATATAGTGAAGTGAGATATTTTCCAGTTGAGTGTTGAGCGAAGCTTTATTGATTTTAAAATCCAAGCTATATTCTCCACTTCGAGATGATGCAAATTCTCCTTTCTCATAAATGTGGGTAGTATGTTTTCCACTCGGATATAACGATGATGTCTCATCTCTTAAAATTAACCAACACACTTGTGTTTCAAATTTTTTTTAAAAGGTGAACTACGAGTACCCTGATCCCCTATTGCACAGAAGGTGGTACGTGGGCACTAAAGATTCGCAACCACGGCGGGTGAAAAAATTGTATAAAAATACTTCTTTTGTCATCTCCATCATGTATTTTTGTATACAACTCTTATAGTCAAAATACACAAATTTTCAATGAGGTTCCTGCGGAGTATCGTAGATGTTTAGGGTGCTAATACCTTCCCTTTGCATAACCAACCCCCGTACCTAGATTCTCTCCCCCTCTTTTTTGGGTTATTCGCTCTTTTTCCATTCCTCTGGAAACAATAAAGCGTAGTGGCAATTTTTATTTGATCTGTGCGAGTCAAGTCAATCCAATGGCTTAGTCTCAACATTTCTACCGCTACAGAAAATATGGCGACTTCACTGGGGACTGTTCGACCAAATGATGGTCCATCTCTAAGTGTGTTAAGCATATCTTTGTTTATTTGTGTATGTGCTGTTATTTGTTATATATTATATGTTGTATATATGTTTTTCCGAATCCTCTTGGTTTTCAAGGATGCTTGGAGATTTCTCATAAGTACTCTACTCGGGCTTGGGAAAATTTAAGATAGGACGGGCGGTATAGTCATGTTAACTTTGAGGGAGGAATCCCAAAAAAGGAGACATGATATCCCCCACTCATGGAGGCCCCTTTGAATGTAGTATTTGTTTACCGAGAAATCGGAAAGACGTGCTACTTTCGATTGGGAGCCTGCTAAAGCTGAGGACTGTATAACCCTTAACCCATCTTGGCCTTTTAGGTGTAGTGCGGAAACTATGACGAAGCAATCTGGAAGTGGTTGTCACGTCATACTACACTCAGACGAGTTTTTCCTGAGAATATTACTGATTACCGAGTTAAACGGGATGTTAGTAATATCCGAAGGAAGGATGTAGACTCTAGGAACCTTTTAGAACCTTGTTCGGAAGGTGATTAACTATTAGTCCATACCTTATGGGTAGTACCTTTGACTTCATGCTCGTGATGTCAAACTTATGAACCCCCCCCCCCCCCCCTCCCATGTTTGTGATGTTGTGTGTGATTGTTTCATCATGCATTCATGTAACCATGAGCATTCTTTAAAATAGTTTATTCAAGGAACTTAAAGTTTACTTTTACGAATATCTCAGGTACTTTTGACCATGGATTTTGGAAGAAGAAAGACTCAGAAGTACAGTTTCAAAGATCCTAAGATAGAGGAGCTGATGAGTTTGATTTCTGAGATTGGAAGCTCTACAGGTTTTCGGAAGAAGCATGGAGCTGGTGTGCCTCTTATGAAGCTTAGGATGAAGGAGGGGATTATTTCTACATTGGTCAATTTCTATAATTCGTTATGCCAATGTTTTACTTTTCCTGATTATCACCTGATGCCCACATTGAAGGAGTATTTATATCTATTTGGCTTACCTATTACTGACTGTGTTCCTTTCACCGGATTAGAGGGAGAACCTAAATATCACGAGATTATTGTTATGACCCATTTAAAGAAGTATGAGATTGAGGCTACTATGACTACTAAAGGAGTAATTATGGGTTTACCTGCTCAATTTCTATTGGAGAAAGCTCGTTACTTTTCCAATATGAAGAGTATGGTTGCTTTTGAGACTATCTTTGCTTTGCTTGCATATGGTTTGTTCTTATTTCCTAATATCGATAAGTTTATAGATGTTAATGCCATTAGGATCTTTATGATTGGGAATTTGGTCCCTATGCTGCTAGAGGATACTTATTATTCTATCCATCTTCGAAATTTCTATCAGAGAGGGATGATCATTTGTTGCATGTCATTATTATACCAGTGGTTTATTTCTCACTAACCTAGGTCAGTTTCCTTTTGGGATACCAAGAAGGAACCTAGTTAGGCCCCAAATATCATGGATCTCACTCACTCTGACATCGATTGGTGTCACTGAGCTTATTATGATGTGGAGATTATTGATAGCTGTGGTAGTTTCCCCAATGTGGCTCTTCTTGGTAAAAAGAGAGGAATTAACAACAATCCCATTCTTGTGTGTTGTCATCTCAGATATTCGATGAGAGATAAGCCAAACAACATTCATCTGAGTGGTTTCTTTCTCAAAGAAGGAGAAGATCACAAAGAGGCTAAGAAAGAGATTGAGAAGGCTTGGCGCCATATTCATAAGAAGAGTAGAAAATATCTGGGACCAAGCGGAGCTATTTCTTTAGAACCTAATCTCCATTAGGTAAACACAAGGGCAATTCAGTTGAAGATGACTTATTCTCGTGAAGAACCTATATCTGATATGTTTGTGAGAATCACTCCTCCTCTTTTAGATGATGTATAAGAACTTCAGCTTGCCCTGGTTAGGATGCAACAAGAGAAAGAAGCATGGAAGAACAAGTACCAGACTTTGGAGGTATCTTACTCAGCAGAATTGAAAGAGAAGGATAATTTGGTTGAGATTCTTGAGAGTTGTATTATGGAGATGATGGAGAAGCAAGAGGATTTATTTTCCTCTAGAGCTCGACCAAGACCTAGTTGTTCACTTTCTGACTTTAGTAGTTGGAAAGAAGTCATCGACAAGTATGCAGAAGAGAACAAGCAGTTAAAGGCTCAAATTGTGAGGCTCCAAGGAAAGCGCCAGTGTGTGTAGAGATCTTCATCAGTTCTGTCTCCTTTGGATTTCAGATTCCATCTTTATTCTCTTGTGCTTAGGATTATTGAAACTTGTACTAAAAGATGTAATCCATTCCAAAAGTTATTATAATAAAATTTTCAGTATTTCAAAATGTGTTAGTACTTTAATATTTGCAAATTGCCTATGATTCTTTGAGTTCCTTGAAATAATAATAATAAATAAATCATATGCATTAACACATCATGCATCATTTTGCACATATTATTGCATTTCTGTTCATACCCAGGTGGCTTACTGTGTTTCTCTACTTTGTCCAGTCAGCAAGTTATCTCATCGATACAATACTCAGACTAATTCCAGGAAGAAAATGGAGAATCTTGAACAAGAGAATCGCAAGCTACGCAAAGAAATTACTGCTTTAAGGGCTGGTATGGCCAATTTGATTGCTTTGGTCGAATCTCTAGTGGTTTCTCAGAATCAACCACCTCCTCCTCTGTTGTCTTCTCATGTTGCTCAGCCACAACAAACGATTGTTATTTCAGAAGTTCCATCAGTTCCTGTTTCTATTACTCTAATTATTGTTGCTTAGTATTGTATGCCTTAAGGCTACCCGCAGAGAATTCCTGAGAACTTTATGCCAGAAGGTTATAATCCAGATGCTCAAGTTTCTCCATTTTCTCAAGCAGCTACTATTATTGTGCCTCTTGTGGTGCATACTGCTCCTGCTGCTAGAAATGAGATTCATTATACTATGCCTCCTTCGGTGAATGTTGTGTCGTTTATTAATGATGAAGTTTATTGTCATGTTCCTCCACCAAGTGAAAGTGTGGGCTTCTATGATTGATTGGATGACTTTCATGACCAATTCAATGAGATGCAGAAGGAAATGAAGGCTCTTCAAGGGAAAGAATTATTTTGGCAAAACGTTAGTGAATTCTGTTTAGTTTCTAACGTAAAAGTTCCAGTGAAGTTTAAGATTCCAGAATTTGAGAAGTACAAGGGCAACTTTTATCCTTGTGACCACTTAGTGATGTATATCAGAAAGATGTCTACACATACTGATGATCAGCGTTTGCTTATTCATTTCTTCCAGGATAGCTTAATTGGTGCTGCATTGAAATGGTATATGGGTTTAGACAGTAGCAGTATATGCCCTTTCAATGATTTGGGTGAAGCTTTTATCAAGCAGTACAAGTACAATATGTTTATGGCACCTGATCGTGACCAACTAAGAGTGATGGCTTAGAAAGATAAGGAATTATTCAAAGAATATGCGCAACACTGGTGCGAGATTACTGCCTAAGTGGTACCCCCGATGGTAGATCAAGAAATGACCAAGATCTTTCTGAAAACCCTTGGGTCATTTTACTATGAAATGATGTTGCTAGTGTACCGAGTGATTTCATTGAGATGGTAAGCATAGGTGTTCGTCTAGAAGAAGCTATCAGGGAAGGACGCTTGATAAAAGATGAAGGAACAAAGAAATCATCACATGGGTTTTCTAGGAAGAAGGAAAGTGAAACAAATGTTATCATTGAAGAAAGAAAGGTTTAACCTCTGAGAAGATGTCATCAAGACCAGCAACAAGTTGCTTCTGTAAATCCAGTTGTAAATGTAGCTCTGACTATTGTTGCCTATCAAAGACCACTTCCCCATGGAAATCAAGGGCAAGGTCAGTGAAGAGAAGATTTTGACTATATTCCGATGAGTTATGCAGAGTTGTTGTCGTCTCTGATTCAAAAGAAATTGGTTCAGACTAGACCTCTTTCTGCTATACCTTCTCCTTTGCCATGGTATTATAAGGCTGATCAGACTTGTGCTTTTTATCAAGGAGCTCCAGAGAATAATATTGAAAATTGTTATCCTTTGAAGACTGAAGTACAGAAGATAGTAAGATCTGGTCTTTTATCCTTTAAGGATGTTGGTCCTAATGTAAAAGATAATCCACTGCCCAAGCATGGAGGGGGAAGTGCTACAAATATGGTTGCTGGTTGTCCTGGGGATTTCCGTATTTTTGACATTAACTTGGTGAGAGGAGGTTTAGTTAAGATGCATGCTGATCTCTGTGAATTCAGCTATTATACACATGACCATGCTAGTTATGGTATTTGCAGTACATATATCCATGGATGTGATAAGGTGATAGCTGATCTTCAAGAAATGATGGATGAAGGTTTTATCCACATAATTAGACTAAGGGATGAATATGAAGAAGAAGTGGATATGGTTTATGGTTGCCCCGAAGAGTTCTGGATTTTTTATGTGAATTATATGAATGATGATCTGGTGCAGTTGCATGCCATATTTCGTCACATGGAGGGTCAGGAGGTACATCATTATGGATCTTGTCGAGTCTTCTGTAAGGATTCTCGGGGTTGTTCTGTGGTAAGAAGAGGTGTTCAGTTATTATTAGATAATGGTACTATCAAAGTCACGGGCAATAGAGATGATTACAATGGAGTTAATATGATGGAATATTACTCTGTTGAGGCCATGTCCGACGATGAATATGTTTCTGCTGATGAATTATTTCCTTGTGAAGAAGACATGTTTTCCAATAACGATTCGGTGATGCCTAAATATTCCGAAGTAGGGGTAAATATCATTGTGTCGTGTTTTGGTGTTCCCGGTCCTATAGAGATTGAATACCACAATAAGCCTGTTGTCGCTCTTATAGTTATTTGTCTTCCTAGTCTTGTTCCATATAAATCAGATAAAGTTGTGCCTTATAAATACAATACAACTATCTTGGAAGAGGGTGTAGAAATTCTTATTCAACCTTTGTTCCATGTTGAGAATATTTCTGAAACCAGTCGGGTAATTCGCACTGGTCGGGTCTTTGCCCCTACTTTTCAAGGAGATGTTGATTATGGAAAGAAGACATTTAAGAATGTTGGACCTAAAAAAGTTGTGGGAGAATCTAGTTGCACTGCTTTAGAAAGGGATGTTGATGATCTGTTGAAAATCATCAAGATGAGTGATTACAAGATTGTGGATCAATTGTTGCAAACTCCATCCAAATTTTCCATTCTAGCCTTACTAATGAACTCTTCTGCTCATCGGGAATCTCTGATGATAGTTTTGGATCAAGCTTTTATTGAGGGTGACATGTCTCTGAATCAGTTCAGCAGTGTTGTGGGGAATATTACATCTTGTAATAATCTGAGCTTTTGTGATGATGAGTTGCCTGATTAAGGAAAAAACAGTAACCTGGCTCTCCATATTTCCATGAATTGTAAGAATGACGCTTTGTCCAATGTGTTTATTGATAATGGGTCTGTTTTAATGTCATGCCAAGAAGTACACTCATGAAGCTTAAGTACCAGGGGGCTCCCATGCGCCCAAGTGGAATCATAGTGAAAGCATTTGATGGTTCGAGGAAGTCTGTCATCGGAGAGGTAGATTTTCCTATTCACATATGATCGCACTTATTCCAGATTACTTACCATGTTATGGATATTTTACCCACCTATAGCTGTTTATTGGGATGACCATGGATCCATGAGGTAGGGGCTGTTACTTCAACCTTGCACTAGATGCTGAAATTTGTTCGTGAAGGAAAGGTGGTCATTGTGAATGGTGAGCAAGCTCTATTAATATCTCATTTGTCCTCCTTCAGCATTGTGGAAGCTGATGAAGCTGCTGTTAGAACTCAGTTCCAAGCTTTATCTATTGACAATATGAGGAATAATGAAGATTCTATCGTCTCGTTTAAGTGCACAGCATGTAGTTCAGAAAGGTCCTAGCAAGGTGTGAGGGCAAGTTATTAATCCTCCTGTGAACAGGAATGGGACCGACTTGGGTTTCTCCATGAAGAAGGAAGTGGTGATGTCAAAGTCTGATTTAAGTAAGTATCAGGACATCTTTCACAGTGTCGGGTATCTTCATCTGACTACTCCAAAGATCAATGTTATTCTCGAAGATAAATTAAAGCAAGAAATGTAGAACTTCGTGTCACATGGAGTCAGAGTCGAAATTTGGATCACTGTTGATGTTCCTTCTTGCATTCACATTTCAAAATAATTTGTTTTTTTAATCTTTTCAAAAATCTGTCACTCTGCCCAAGGTGGAAGTAATAATGTTGTATGGGAAAATTTGTTGTTTTGATTTTTAAAATCATTAATAAAAGTTGTTTTTGATTCCAAAATTATGTCATTATTTTATTCTTTTTCTTGGAAATGGTAAAAAAAACATTTCAAAATAAATGATAACTGTAAATAAATCTGCATAATTGCTTGTTACATGTGTCAGTTTCTAAAATCAATCATAAATCACATGTGCAGATTAATTAAAAAACCCGTTGAATGCAACGACTCTGCACCCTCTCCCAACTTTGAATATCCTGTGTATATGGCTGAGGAAGAAGAATATGAGGAAATCCCAAAAGAGGTTTCACGGTTGCTTGAGCGTGAGGAAAATGCCATTCAGCTATATAATGAGTTGTTGCAGACAATTAATTTAGGTTCAGAGGGAAATCCAAAGGAAGTCAAGATTGGAGCACTACTTCCCCCTGATGTGAAGAGCATATTGATTGAATTGTTGAAAGAGTATGTGGATATCTTTGCTTGGTCTTATCAAGACATGTCTGGTTTAGATGCCGATATTATGGAACATTATTTGCCGCTAAATCCAGAATGTCCGCTAATTAAATAAAAGTTGCAAAGAACTCCTCCTAACATGGTAGTGAAGATTAAAGAAGATTGATGTCGGTTTTATTGTGACATCAGTGTACCCTCAGTGGATTGTCAATATTGTTCTAGTACCGAAAAAAGACAGAAAAGTCTACATGTGTGTTGACTATAGAGATTTAAAAAAATCTAGTCCAAAAGATAATTTTCATTGCCACATATCGATTTTTTAGTTAATAGTATATCAAAATTTAAAGTGTTTTCATTTATGGACAAATTTTCTGGATACAATCAAATCAAGATGGCTCCTGAGGACATGGATAAAACAACATTTATCACACGCTAGGGAACATTATATTACAGAGTGATTCCCTTCTGGTTAAAGAATGTTGGTGCAACGTACCAGAGGGCTATGACAACCCTATTCCATGATCTGATGCACAGAGAAATTCAAGTATATGTTAATGATATGATCGCCAAATATCAGACTGAGGAAGGGCATATAGACGATTTGTTGAAATTATTTCAGCGTTTGAGAAAGTATTGTCTCTGATTGAATCCAAATAAGTGTACTTTTGGTATTCGTTCAGGAAAATTGCTAGGTTTCATTGTCAACCAAAAAGGAATAGAAGTTGATCCTGATAAAGTTAAAGTAATTCAAGAAATGCCTGCACCAAGAACTGAAAAGCAAGTTAGAGGCTTCCTTGGACGTTTGAATTACATTTCCAGATTTATTTCCCATATGATTGTGACATATGACAGGATCTTCAAGCTGTTAAAAAAGGATCAAGGTTGTGTGTGTACGGATGATTGCCAAGGGGAATTTGAAAGAATTAAAGAGTATCTTCTTGAACCGCCTATCTTGCTCCCTCCTATTGAAGGAAGACCATTGATTATGTACCTAATTGTGTTAAATAATTCTATGGGTTGTATTTTGGGACAACAAGATGAAACGGGAAGAAAAGAACATGCCATTTATTATCTCAGTAAGAATTTTACTGACTATGAGTCACGGTATTCTATGCTGGAAAAAACATGTTATGCTTTGGCCTGGGCGGCAAAACGATTGTGGAAATATATGTTGAATCATACTACTTGGTTGATTTCCAAAATGGATCCAATTAAGTATATTTTTGAAAAGCATGCTCTTACTAGAAGAATTTACTGTTGGCAGATGCTATTGTCTTAATATGATATTGAATACTGTACTCAGAAGGCTATAAAAAGCAGTGTGTTGGCGGATTATCTTGCTCACCAACCAGTTGATGATTATTAGTCTGTTAAATATGATTTCCCAGATGAGGATGTAATGTATTTGAAAGTAAAAGATCGTGATGAACCTTTGCCTGAGGAAGGTCTTGATCCTGAATCCCTATGGGGTATGGTGTTTGATGAAGCTATAAATGCTTACGGGAAGGGAATTGGTGCCGTGATTATAACTCTCCATAGATCAAATATCCCTTTTACTGCAAGGTTGACCTTCAATTGCACCAATGACATGGCAGAATATGAAGCTTGTATCATGGGTCTTGAAGATGCTATAGATCTCAGAATCAAAATTCTAGATGTATATGGTGATTCAGCTTTGGTAATAAATTAGATTAAAGGAGAATGGGATACTCAACACGTTGGCTTGATCCCCTACAAATATTATGCTAGAAGATTATTACCTTTCTTTAATAAAGTTGAATTCCATCATATTCCTAGAGATGAGAATCAGATAGAAGATGCCTTAGCCATCTTGGCTTCAATGTATCAAGTGAATACTTGGAATGATGTACCTCGGATCACTGTTCGACGTCTTTATAGACCCTCTCATGTGTTTTCTACAGAGGGTACGTCAGATGAAAAACCTTGGTATTATCATATTAAGCACTTCCTTCATACTCAAGAATACCCATTAGGTGCGTCGAATAAAGATATAAAGACATTGAGAAGGCTGGCAGGTAGCTTTTTCCTCAACTAAGATGTGCTATACAAAAGAAATTATGACATGGTCTTGCTCAGATGCGTGGATAGATACGAAGCAGACATGTTGATGCATGAGATCCATGAATGTTCCTTTGGTATCCATGCAAATGGACATTCAATGGGAAAAAAAGATACTTAGGGATGGTTACTATTAGCTGACAATGGAATCTGACTGTTACAAATTTGTAGAGAAGTGCCATAAGTGTCAGATTTATGCTGACAAGATTCATGTGTCTCCAATGTTTCTCAATGTTATTTCTTCACCGTGGCCCTTTTCTATGTGGGGTATTTATATGATTGGAATGATTGAACCCAAGGCATCAAATGGACATCGTTTCATCTTGGTGGCAATTGACTACTTCACGAAATGGGTGGAAGCAACTTCTTATGCTAACCTTACCAAGAAGGTGGTAGTGCGCTTTATCAAGAACAATCTTATATGCTGGTATGGTGTGCCCAGCAAGATTATCACTGACAACGGCTCAAATCTGAATAACAAGATGATGACCGAACTTTGTGAAGAATTCAAAATTGTCCATCATAACTCGTCTCTTTACAGACCTAAGACGAATGGCACTGTTGAAGCTGCTAAAAAAATATTAAAAAGATCATCCAGAAGATGGTTGTTACCTATAAGGATTGGCATGAGATGCTTCCTTTTGATTTGAATGGGTATTGTACATCTGTCCGCACTTCAACAGGTGAAACCCCATTTTCTCTTGTATATGGTATGGAAGCAGTACTCCCCATCGAGGTTGAGATTCCCTCTTTGCGTGTAATAATGGAAACCAAGTTGTCAGAGGTTGAATGGGTCTAGAACAGGTTTGACCAATTAAATTTGATTTAAAAAAACACAATGGCGGCCTTGTGTCATGGTCAACTATATCAGAAAAGAATGAGGAAAGCTTTTGATAAGAAGGTCAAGCCTCGTGAATTTAGAGTAGGCGACCTCGTGCTTAGAAAAATCATGTCTTTTAATACCGATTCTAGGGGCAAGTGGACCCCAATTATGAAGGCACATATGTTTCCAAGAAATCCTTCTCCAGTGATGAAATGATTCTTGAAACTATGGATGGCGAGGAGTTCCCACGTCCCAGGAATGGTGATGCAGTCAAGAAATACTTCGCCTAAAGAACTAGAAAAACAGCTCGCTAAGTTGAAAACCCTAAAGGGCGGTGTAACACGGTGGGAGAGCTGACTTGGGATATTTTGTGTTTGATCGCAAATGTTGCGGTTAGCAAGAGTCACCACTGACTTTTCTTTTATCCAAAAGGAAAGGCTGAAAAGAACAGGAAAGACCTTTGAGATTATTTCTTGAGTTCGGGGGGTAGATTATGAAAAGGGAAGGTATTAGCACCCTTTTCATCCATGGTTTTCCATGGGCTCTTAGTTACTTTCTAGATCACTTGCTTTTATTTGAAATTATGCTTTGTGTGGTTTTTGAAATTATTTTGTAAAGAGGCCACTGTTTAGGCAATCTTTGTAATGATTCTCGTTCGTAAGAATGTATATAAAGATGTTTCATCTTTTGAAAATGTTTTCAAGTTTGTAAGATGTTTGAAAGTGTAAGCGTTTGTTTTGAAAATAGCAAGGATATTTGTTTTGAAATGGAGCAAGAAATTAGGAACATTCTACCTACTCAAATGTCTTTCTTGTTCATTTCCTTTTCCTTTGACATTGTTGTCTTACCATTGATTTGGTAAGCAACCCTATCTTTGGATGTAAATGGGACGGGAGTGGGTCATCGTATAACCATGATTAGAAATGTTGCAAGGTATCTTAGTATTCTTTTTAAGGGACTAAGATCATTTGTAAGGCAACTTAGATAGCGTCATCGAGGGACTATGATCTTATATTTTTTATTGCTTTTGCTAAGATATCCCACATGCATAACATGGGCATTTTTGTAAGGCAACAAGTGGAGTTAACCCTAGGGGTTCAAGTGTGCAAGTGTGTTTGATTTACATGCATTGCTTATCTTGAATTAGGATTCTCTAAACATTGATTTTATCTTTCCATACAAACCCTAATTTACTAGCATTGATATGAAAGCGATAAATTGCGGAAAGTAAAATTACTACGCTATTACATCATTATGGGGATGGGGTATACAAATTTACAAATGGGGATTGCAAGAAAATTAAACCCTAATTACTATTACAAGGCTTTGACAATTACATAATTTATAATGCAAAAGTAATAAAATATGCAAGAAGATGTAAAGTGAGAGAAATTGCTTTTTAGGGTTTTTTATAGAAAAAAAGGTTTTGTAATTAATTTCATTGAAGAAAAAACCTAAGTCTAAGTTAATTGTTTAGAAAAGTGTTTTTGAGGTTTCATTTGAACAAAAAGGTTTTATAAAGTTAGGTCATTTCCAAGCAATGCAATATGTCTAAAATAACCTAAAAAATCTCCAAAATCAAGAAATTTGGTGCCCGAGCTGACACGGGCCGTGTCAGTGGACACGGGCACCCGTGTCAGGACCTGTCCATGAATTTTATACATTCTTTTTTATTCCATCCAATCTGACACGGCCGTGTCACATGACACAGGCGCCCGTGTCAGCCTCTATCCATCTTTTTTCTGCTCGTGTATGTACCAGTAACATTGACACGGGCCGTGTCATTTGACACGGGCACCCGTGTCAGCTTCTGTCCCTGCATTTTACTATGTTTTTCAACCCAATTAAGCTGACACGGGCCGTGTCGTGTGACACGGGCCGTGTCGTGTGACACGGGCCGTGTCGTGTGACACGGGCACCCGTGTCAGCCTATGGTCTGGCTTTTTGTTAGTTTTTTCTCTTTGATCTGTCTTGTTATATCTTTTGAGCACAAAAGCAAATGATGTATGAACAATGATATCACTGTTTGAGAAAGTTTACCTCTCAAAGCAGAAGCTTTAGAACATGTACGGATGTTTCCGAGTGTAAAGTGGTGATTGATCGAGCTCTTTTGAACCTTTTTGAAGTAACTCCAACCTTCCTTTTGTACTGAGAATGGTTGAACTGCTCCAACCAAGTCAAGTTGCAATGTATATTTTTTGAGTTAAGAAGATGGTGGTAATGATGTTACAGAAATTATTCTTATGTTTGAACAACTTCTATATGGCCTCTTTCTCTTGAAATTGACCTCTCTATTTATAGAGAAGGTTTGAGACTTCAAACAACTCAGATTTTTGAATCACATGTTATGGCTATCTTGCTTGTTTTTGAAGCAAGCATGAAGAACATGTTTCCAATGCTTGTACCAAGCTATCTAAAGTGGTTGATCACTTTAAACATATTTTTTCTGACTTGTAGAAGTTGAGTGTGATTAGAACAACAAGTTATAGGCTCAAGAAATTGACTTTATGATTAAAGTGAACTTTGCAAGAATGGCAATGGTACCTTTGTGCCAAAAATGGAAAGATGCAATGGACAATACTTGAACCACTTGGATAATGGTTTAATCAATTGTGTAAACATCTGATTATGGATAGATTTGCAAGTCAAGAGGCCTGCAAAGTGAAGATTATGCAGCATGGCTAAGATTTTGGTTCCTTGTTCATCACAAATCTGCCTTGTAAATCAAGAATGAATGTCCAACTTCAGATCCTTGAATCTCCTAGCTCGGATATGATAAATTCATGCTATTGAATGTTTTGGAAAGCTTGAAAAACCCTCTATAACTTTCATGTTGTCCATTTTGACAAAATCATCTTGTAACTATGTGAAAAAATGCCAAGAAGTTGGGATAAAATCCTGACCAAAACTACTGAAAATTTCTCTAAGTGTTTATTCAAAAATGCCATGACTTCATGAATTTATAACTCAAAATCAAAGCATTTCTAGGAGAAGTTGTGTAAAGAAATGTTGTAGATATCATGGAGATCTACAACTTTCATGTTGAAAGTTTCTTTTGGATCATCTTGCATCATGGTGAAAAAATGGCATGAAGTAATGAAATTATCATGTGTAAAAAACACTTAGAAAAATTTCTAAGTCTTGAAGAGTTTGAATTTTCACATTGACTTTTGACTTTCTTGATTTCTTGATGATCAAGTTTCATATTTTTGAATATCTTGATGAATTTTGATCTTTGATACTTAATGTTGACCAAAAAGTCAAAGTTTGACTTTTTGTGCTACAGTTGACTTTTTCATCAGTACAACTGATTTTTGGTCTCTTGGTCAATTGACTGAGAAGTCTTGAAACTTGACATGAGCACTCTTGAAGGTCCATAATGACCCAAGAACGTCACTCAAGGCATTAGAAGTCTGATTGTCCTTATGCAAATTCAAACCCTAATTTTGAATTGTCAGTGTTGAGGAGGTGTCTTGAGCTGATCAAACCTTGTGTAGTCCTGAATCAAATGGAGATCTTATGAGAGACTTCTTAAGAAATGAGAGGGAAAATTTTGGGGTACAACAGCTTCCCCTGTTCAATCTTCTTAAACCTGAAGAGTTAGATTGGCGGATCCGCCATTCATGACTTGAAGGTGGAAGATAATTGGACACTAGAGTGCCCAGAAATTTGCACTCGATGATGTGGTGGTTGATAGTGTAGGGAATGGGCTTAAAGATGCCATTTGGAGAGATGATGGAAAGTTGTTAGAGATGGGCTTACAGATGCCATCCAAAAATGATTATTGGCAGGAATGGAAGAAGTGTCAGAATAAATCTCTGGTTGATTTATACTGAAATAGTTGATGTGTTGGGTTGAATACCAGAATAATATCCATAAATGGATTGTATTTGAATCGTATCTAAAAGTTGAATCTGAATGAGTATCAGAATGGCGTTCGTATCTAGAGCGTATTTGAACTGTATCTGAAAGATGAATCTGAATGAGTATCAAGATGGCATCCATATCTGGAGCGTATCTGAACTGTATCTGAAAGCTGAATCCGAATGAGTATCAGGATGGCATCCGTATCTGGAGCGTATCTGAACTGTATCTGAAAACTCAGTAGGATGATGAAGGAATCTTGGACGATTACTACCTCAGCAGGATGGTGAAGGAATCTTGGACAATTACTACCTTAGCAGGATGATGAAGGAATCTTGGACGATTACTACCTCAGCAGGATGATGAAGGAATATTGGACAATTACTACCTCAGCAGGATGATGAAGAAATCTTGGATGATTACTACCTCAAAAGGATGATGAAGGAATCTTGGACAATTACTATCTCAGCAGAATGATGGAGGAATCTTGGACGATTACTACCTCAGCAAGATGATGAAAGAATCTTGGACGATTACTACCTCAGCATGATGATGAAGGAATCTTGGATGATTACTACCTCAGCAAGGTGATGAAGGAATCTTGGACAATTACTACCTCAGCAGGGTGATGAAGGAATCTTGGACGATTACTACTCCAAAAGATGATAACCTTTATTTGTTGATTGATCTTTCCTGAAAAGGTAAAGAGTTAGTTGTATGCAATGTCATGATGTATGCATTGCGTAATGATGTTCTCAAAATAAATGATATTTATGTTATATGTATTTTGTATGCATGTGCTATGAATGTTGTTGAAATGTAATTTTATTTTGGAGAATAAATTCTTGACAAGTGTTGGGGAGTTATTAAATCCTGGATTATTGTTGAAGAGTAGGTATGTCTTCAAAATTTGCTTAGAATGTTTCCACTGAGGATCCCTGTTTTGTTGAGGAGAACTCCGCTGGGGAAAGTTGAAAACCCTGTGGAGAGTGTTGATTCCTGCTTGGGGAAAAACTTCAGGAGTCTCGATTGTCAGTTGCTCTACTACAGAGTTAAAATTAAACTGATGTCTGGTCGGGTCCAGGCTTCACAGTAACTTGATGGGGATTATAGAGTAGTCTACCGGGGAAAAAGAGTTATGGTCCTCTGATTTGTAGTAGTCAGAGAGGCAAACTCAAGCTGGGGAATCCTTCTGTTTGTTGGGGAAATAAACCCTGTTGCTTAGTCTGTTGGAGAGGCAGCGACTCCACTGGCAGAAATTCTCGAGGATTCTTGAAGTCGACTCAGTTGAGAAGAGGTTTTTAGAGATTGAAATTTTGGCTGGGAGTCATCCCATGAGAAGGATCTTGGGAATATTTATCACTTCCCATAGTAGCAAGTGTTTGTGGCACTTCCAGGAACTAATTGACTGTACGTAACCCTTTGTTGGGATTTGCGTTCAATGCCCCAAGTAATGGAGATGGAGACCTGCCCCTGGTTATTTTGTACTTCTTGAGAGATTTCTTGGAATCTTGACTGGACTGCCCCATGTGTGATTGGATAGTGACATGTCATGCCCCCTTGTTGATAGGATATTTGTCATTGTAAGTGTCATCCCACTCGAAGTGATTTTGTTCACTGGGAGAGCTTTCGTTCATCAAATATTCGTTGTGTGAATTTCTCCGCTGTCAAACAAATAGCCATATGCAAACAGCGATATTCAAATAATGCAGTTTATGCTTGTCTTGAAGTTTTGAAAATGTGTTTTAACAAGTAAAGAAATTTTGTAAGAAAATTCAAACTCAGGATTTAGAGTAAAGCCTTACAGGAGTCAGGATACCTTTTGTAACAGTATGCTTTCGAACTAACCCATGCTTCAATTAGGACTTTTGAAGGGTTGTAACGTGGCTTGGTTCACGGTTTAAGAAACAAAGGATAAAGGCTCAAAGTGTATTTGTACCAACCCGTTCTTCGTGATGTTCTTTAGTCCTAAATTAAGTTAATTGTACGTTTGAACTCCAATTGAGTCTGGAAAGACATTTTGGTGATGGTTCAGACAAGTTAAGTTTGTCGGAAGGCAGTCATTTTTGCAACATTTTTTTCATGTTGTTGAGGATTTGTAGTGACCTATTTCTTTTGATTTGTTATCCCTAATTTTTGCCTGACTGTTCTTGTTTTGAGATTACGGTCAGCGGGATGCCCCAGTTTTTCTTAAGCCTCCTTTGTAGGTTTTGACTTAGTGGGCTTTTCCTTTTGAGAGATAATGACTGCCTATTTGGTAAGGAACCATCACCGTCTTTTGATTCCAGAGAAATGTTTTTATGTCATTCGTTGTATTTACGAGATGAGAGTTTGCGATTTGAACGCGCATTTGAATTAACTGAGAGACTACCCTGCCCCAGGTTTTGATTAAAGGTTTCAATTTTGTGAAAAAAGGAAAAACTTCTACTTCTTTGGCTCGAAGGGGTTGACTAGGGATTATCTTCCTTATAACTCCAGTGTTTAGGATTTGAAAGAAACGCCTGTACATCGTCTGCAAGGTCTGTCCAAAAGCATATTGTATGAGATTATGGCATTGTTTTCGTCATCCTCCCTCTAAAGGCTTGTATATTTTAGCAAGAGTTTAATGTCATAAAGAGAGTAAAAAGCATAGTTTAAATGAAATGAAAACGAATGAATCAATTCAAGACAAACATATGCAATGCATTAATGAAACAAAGTTTGACATTAATAGATAATTGTTTGAATAACAAGAGGAATTACAAATGAAAATTTAAAAATGAACAAGATGCTCTCAATGATTTGGCATAGGAGCAGTGATCACATATGGAGTCTTCGGAGGGTCAAACTCGATCTCCTCGGCATCAATCAAGTCTTGAATCTTGTTCTTCAAAGTCCAACAGCCGTCAGTGTCATGTCTGAGACTGTCAGAATGATAGGCACATCTTACGCTTGGATTGTACTTAGAAGAGGAGGTGTCGGGATTTTGAGGAGGATCCTTTGGTGTGATCAGCTTCAACTTCAGCAAATGTTGTAATGCTTGAGAAAAAGGCATGTTGATGTTAGTGTACTGCCTTTCTTGATATCTTACCCTACGCCTATTGCATTGTCTTTGTTGAAAAACTGTAGGATTAGAGATCAGGATTTTCCCTACATGTTGATCATGACGACTCTTTTGACCATACACAGCATTGGACTCTTTCTTCCCACTGTATGGCTTTTTCTGAGCATCAGAAGGTGTAGCTCCTTGGATCTTTCCACTTTTGATGCCAGCTTTGACCCTTTTGCCGGTCAGTATTAGCTCGGTGAACCCGGCTGAGGAGCTTCTGATTAGGTGTTTGAAGAAAAGCCTTGTCAAAGTTCCCATGAAGATGTCAATCAACTCCCTATCAGTTAGAGGGGGCTGCACCCTACCAGTCAGATCTCTCCATTTTGGGCGTATCCTTTGAAACTCTCGTGGGATCCCATGGTCATATTCTGCAATTGCACACGAGTTGGTGCAAGATCAGCGTTGTATTGGTGCTACTTGTAGAAAGCATAAGCTAGGTCCTCCCATATATGGATTCGAGAACTCTCCAATTGATAGAACCATTCAAGTTGTGTCCCAACTAGGCTCTCCTGAAAGAAATGGATCCAAAGCTTTGGATCAGTTGTGTATGGCTGAATCTTGCGGACATAAGACTTTAAGTGCATCTTAGGGAAAGAGACTCCATTGCACATGGCAAAGGTAGGGATTTTGAACTTTGTCGGGATGACCACTCCAAAAACCAAACCCATGTCTCCTAAATCCAAACTAGGCACAGCTTGGATCTCCACAGCTTTTAGTTTGTCTTCAAGATGTTTGTATTTTTCATCTGCTGGTGGATACCTATCCTCAAAAGAGTCATCGTCGTCAGTAGCTATGTTGGCTCTAATGTTTCTAGCTTCCTCTTCTTGATTGTTCTCTTCTTTAGAAGAAACATCTTCTTTTTGAGATAGTTGGGCATGCCCCTTGGACCTTCTTCTCACGTTGAGGATAACAGACTTTTTCTTCTTCTTGCTCTCTTTGGTGAAGAGTGTTTTTAGATCTTCCTGCCCCTTGGCCAAGTTCATGAGTGCTTGTTGGAACTGAGCGTTTTGAGCTTGGAGATCTTTAACTGTTTGTTCTAGAGCCATATCTACTGAAATAAACAGTAAGAGGATAAGGAAACCTGTACGGGAAAACCTGTTATGATGACATGCATGATATGTGGATGCAATTTTTTCAAGGATCTCGCGGGGTAAACATGAGAAGATGTTAGAATTTAAGAGTTGATCCACAACTTTTATTGGAAAACTTTGTATTGGTGGATGTCCTTCCACGAGAATCGGGCTCACCATGTCAAGTGGGTCATAGCCTTTGACTCAAGTTGTTGTACTTGATCTTTGACGGTGTTTGGTTAGAAGAAAATAAATCCTCTTGCCCCTTGATAGACGTCTGGTTCAACGTGACCCTGCATCAAAGACCCTTGAGATCCTTGAAATGCTATGGTTCAATGTTATTGAAAATGTTATGGTATGATGTCATGATGTTGTGTACAAGTATGCAAAGTAAGCAAGTTTATATACAAATAATCATATACACACAAAGCAGACAAGTTCTTAGGTTTAGGCTTGCATGGAGTTTGTAGGTAAGTACCCTCTTGAAGTTTTGGTTGGCTCAACCAGTCCTAGTAATAGTAACCGGGTTCTAAGGGATCTCAATATCACTGACCTTTCCCACAAGCTTCGTTCCGATCGACAACTGACTTTCCACCAAACAAAGCTCGGGAGTCAAATATTAATGAGTGTAGTATCGAGTATCAACCAACTTCGTACTGCACCAAAGCCGATCATCTCACTACGTCCTAATGGCCAAGTTTGTCAAGTAAAGATTCTAAAAGTCAGTTAGTGCTTCATGACATCACTCAGCGGCCCCGTATTCTCCTTGACTACTCAAGGGCTACCGGTACCCACAAATATGTCACACTAACGTAGCTATTGCTTAGACCATGTCAGTATACCCCGCACAGTTTCCACAACGTATTGCTACTTACCTATAAGGTATCCCAAATCCAGGTAGAGGATTCAAACCCAAACAAAGAACCAAAATGTAAAGCATACAAGTCAAATAATGAAGGTAAATAAATGTGATCTAGACCTAAGGTAACCCCACTTTTAAGAATCTCCCCAGCAGAGTCTCCAGTTCTGTAACGCGGTGGGAGAACTGACTTGGGATGTTTTGCGTTTGATCGCAAATGTTGCGGTTAGCAAGAGTCGCCACCGACTTTTCTTTTATCCAAAAGGAAAGGCTGAAAAGAACAGGAAAGACCTTTGAGATTATTTCTTGAGTTCGGGGGGTAGATTATGAAAATGGAAGGTATTAGCACCCTTTTCATCCATGGTTTTCCATGGGCTCTTAGTTACTTGCTAGATCACTTGCTTTTGTTTGAAATTGTGCTTTGTGTGGTTTTTGAAAGTATTTTGTAAAGAGGCCACTATTAGGCAATCTTTGTAATGATTCTCATTCTTAAGAATGTATACAAAGATGTTTCATATTTTGAAAATGTTTTCAAGTTTGTAAGATGTTTGAAAGTGTAAGCGTTTGTTTTGAAAATAGCAAGGATATTTGTTTTGAAATGGAGCAAGAAATTAGGAACATTCTACCTACTCAAATGTCTTTCTTGTTCATTTCCTTTTCCTTTTACATTGTTGTTTTACCATTGATTTGGTAAGCAACCCTATCTTTGGATGTAAACAGGACGGGTGTGGGTCATCGTATAACCATAATTAGCAATGTTGCAAGGTATCTTAGTATTCTTTTTAAGGGACTAAGATCATTTGTAAGGAAACTTAGATAGCGTCATCGAGGGACTATGATCTTGTATTTTTGATTGCTTTTGTTAAGATATCCCACATGCATAACATGGCCATTTTTGTAAGGCAACAAGTGGAGTTAACCCTAGGGGTGCAAGTGTGCAAGTGTGTTTGATTTACAGGCATTGCTTATCTTGAATTAGGGTTTTCTAAACATTGATTTTATCTTTCCATACAAACCCTAATTTACTAGCATTGATATGAAAGCGATAAATTGCGGAAAGTAAAATTACTACGCTATTACATCATTATGGGGATGAGGTATACAAATTTACAAATGGGGATTGCAAGAAAATTAAACCTTAATTACTATTACAAGGCTTTGACAATTACATAATTTATAATGCAAAAATAATAAAATATGCAAGAAGATGTAAAGTGAGAGAAATTGCTTTTTAGGGTTTTTTATAGAAAAAAAGGTTTTGTAATTAATTTCATTGAAGAAAAAACCTCAGTCTAAGTTAATTGTTTATAAAAGTGTTTTTGAGGTTTCATTTGAACAAAAAGGTTTTATAAAGTTAGGTCATTTACAAGCAATGCAATATGTCTAAAATAACCTAAAAAATCTCCAAAATCCAGAAATTTGGTGCCCAAGCTGACACGGGCCGTGTTAGTGGACACAGGCACCCGTGTCAGGACCTGTCCATGACTTTTCTACATTCTTTTTTATTCCAGCCAATTTGACACGACTGTGTCACGTGACACGGGCGCCCATGTCAGCCCCTGTCCATCTTTTTTCTGCTCGTGTATGCACTAGTAACATTGACAGGGGCCGTGTCGTTTGACACGAGCACCCATGTCAGCTTTTGTCCCTACATTTTACTAAGTTTTTCAACCCAATTAAGCTGACACGGGCCGTGTCATGTGACACGGGAACCCGTGTCAGCCTCTAGTCTGGCTTTTTGTTAGTTTTTTCTCTTTGATTTGTTTTGTTATATCTTTTGAGCGCAAAAGCAAATGATGTATGAACAATGATATCACAGTTTGAGAAAGTTTACCTCTCAAAGCGGAAGCTTTAGAACATGTATGGGTGTTTCCGAGTGTAAAGTGGTGATTGATCGAGCTCTTTTGAATCTTCTTGAAGTAACTCCAACCTTCCTTTTGTACTAAAAATGGTTGAACTGCTCCAACCAAGTCAAGTTGCAATGTATATTTTTTGAGTTTAGAAGATGGTGGTAATGATGTTACAGAAGTTATTCTTATGTTTGAACAACTTCTATATGGTGTATATGAAGTGTTTGGATGGTTTGTTTAGAGAAAACTTGCAAGGTATGAGATTCAAAGATTTGGACTTCAAAGCTCAAAAATGGAGGTTTTGTGTACAAATCTGGTTTTTGACAGCAAAAATGATTTTGAGTGTTAGTTTCTCCTTCTATTTTTCTGGCTTCTTTCTCTTGCAATTAACCTCTCTATTTATAGATAAGGTTTGAGACTTCAAACAACTCAGATTTTTTAATCACATGTTATGGCTATCTTGCTTGTTTTTGAAGCAAGCATGAATAACATGTTTCTAATGCTTGCACCAAGCTATCTAAAGTGGTTGATCACTTTAAACATGTTTTTTCTTACTTGTAGAAGTTGAGTGTGATTAGAACAACAAGTTAGAGGCTCAAGAAATTGACTTTATGATTAAAGTGAACTTTGCAAGAATGGCAATGGTGCCTTTGTGCCAAAAATGGAAAGATGCAATGGACAATACTTGAACCACTTGGATAATGGTTTAATCAATTGTGTAAAAATAAAATTATGGATATATTTGCAAGTCAAGAGGCCTGCAAAGTGAAGATTATGCAGCATGGCTAAGATTTTGGTTCCTTGTTCATCACAAATCTGCCTTGTAAATCAAGAATGAATGTCCAACTTCAGATCCTTGAATCTCCTAGATCAGATATGATAAATTCAGGCTCTTGAATATTTTGGAAAGCTTGAAACACCCTCTATAACTTTTATGTTGGCCATTTTGACAAAATCATCTTATAACTATGTGAAAAAATGCCAAGAAGTTGGGATAAAATCCTGACCAAAACTACTGAAAATTTCTCTAAGTGTTTATTCAAAAATGCCATGACTTCATGAATTTATAACTAAAAATCAAAGAATTTCTAGGAGAAGTTGTGTAAAGGAATGTTGTAGATCTCATGGAGATCTACAAATTTCATGTTGAAAGTTTCTTTTGGATCATCTTGCATCATGGTGAAAAAATGGCATGAAGTAATGAAATTATCATGTGTAAAAAACACTTAGAAAAATTTCTAAGTCTTGAAGAGTTTGAATTTTCACATTGACTTTTCACTTTCTTGATTTCTTGATGATCAGGTTTCATATTTTTGAATATCTTGATGAATTTTGATCTTTGAGACTTAATGTTGACCAAAAAGTCAAAGTTTGACTTTTGGTGGTACAGTTGACTTTTTCATCAGTACAACTGATTTTTGGTCTCTTGGTCAATTGCTTGAGAAGACTTGAAACTTGACATGAGCACTCTTGAAGGTCCATAATGACCCAAGAACGTCACTTGAAGTATTAGAAGTCTGATTGTCCTTATGCAAATTCAAACCCTAATTTTGAACTGTCAGTGTTGAGGAGGTGTCTTGAGCTGATCAAACCTTATGTAGTCCTGAATCAAATGGAGATCTCATGAGAGATTTCTTGAGAAATGAGAGAGTAAATTTTGGGGTACAACTTGCGGCTTAGGAAAAAAAGAGCATCTCGGTAGGCTGAAAACCCATAAGGGCGGTGTTGTACCCCAAAATTTCCCTTCCATTATCCAAGACATTCTCATAGGGTTCCCAATTGCTCAAGGTTGCTCAATGTTTGATCAGAAAAATTCTCCTCTAAGCAGTTGACCTACAACTAGGGTTTCAATTATCTCAAGGAAAATTGAACTTACAATGCCTCAAGTGTAGTTCATGGTTTCTCATATGTCTCTAAGAATGCTCATGTCAAGTTTCACGCCTTGCATCACAAGTTTGCTTAGTCAATTTCTCAAATGATTGAAAATCAACTATATTGGACCAAAAGTCAACTGTGTCAATTTATAGCAAACTTCAACATATTTGGTCAACATCAAGGTTTTGAAGTCATATTCATCATTTGATCAAGGTTTTATCATGATTCATCAAGAAAACTCGCAATTCATCAAAAGTTAAAAGTTACTAAATTAGGGTTTTCTTAAGGAGAAGTCAATTGAACTTTGAACAAGTATAACTTCTACATGCTTCATCAGATTTCCCTTAACCAAAGCTCATTGTGATGGAAATTCAATTTTATACAACTTTGTCTCTCTAAGCTCAAGTCCAAAAAATGCTTCATTTGAGAGATATGGGTCAAAACATTACAGGTCATTTTAAAAGTCAACAAAAAGACACTTTTTTTCAAAGCAATTTACATCAAGATAAACTCTTCAAATGGAAATATTACAAACATACAGATTGTAGGGGACAAATTGAGGTTTCCAAAAAGTCCAGGATCACCTTCATATGACAAAAATTGAGAGGGATGTGATTTGTGCAAGTTGGGCAATTTTGAGAAAATGCATGAAATCCAATTTGAGCAAATTTGAATTTTTGGGCTAATGGGCTTACCTTTTAAGGTCAAAACATGTTGCTAACCTCATAATAGACTCCTAAATCCATTCATTTATTTTTATGGTTTTATTTCTTTTTATTTGGATTTTTATTCATTTAAAAGAAAAATAAATCAAATAAAATATCAAATAAGCGATACAAAGTGTCAGGATCTATTTTGAATCAAATCATGAGTCCAATATCACATAATCATGCTAAAAAATTGTAAGAGATCAAGAAGATTTGATTTGGCACATGATTGAGCTCAAAAAGATATGTTTCCATGCAAATAAATCAAATTAAATATTTTGTCATGAAATACAAAGATTTGATTCATGTTTGTTGACCTAATTCATGGCCTATAAGTAGAGAACACATTCATACAAGGGGATCACAAAATTTCCTCCAAAGAAAGTCTCAAGAAAAACCCTAAAAAATCTCAAAATCTCAATTTTTGTTAAAACTAGGGTAATTTCAAGGTCAAGCGACCATTCAAATCAATTCCTGAGGTACCATAGAGTAATTTGGGATCATTCTTGATGATCAAAAATGCCTAAAACCTATATTCCATGCATCGTTGGTTTCATGTTTTATTTTTTTTGTGAAATTCAGATTTTAATATTCATGATGCTTTGATTGAAACTAACAATTCTAATGTGTTCTTGAGATGAATTAATGCAGGTTTCACATATATTATGCAGCGCCTATTCTCAAACACCAACGAGCGCCTGGCTTAGTGGCAAGTGATGCAGTAAAAAGTCAGGAGGACGTGGGTTCAACACCCACCCCGTGAAGTTTTTTCTTCCTATTTTTGTCTTAACCTAATTTCTTTCCTTTTTCTCTTTTCTAACCCTATCTTTTTTATGAACCAATTATTAAACTAACCTAAATTTTTTAATAATAAATTAAGATTATATTTTTTTAACTAATATTTGATTTTCATGATATATTAAATAAATTAATATTTTTCTTAATATTAAAATTAATTAGAATTAGGGTTCTTTTAGTCAATAATCAATTTTTGAAATATTTTTTATTTACTAATTAATTAGACTACTTAATATTTTCTTAAATATTAAAATAAATTAGAATTTAGGTTTTAATTACTATTATCATTTAAATTATTTTCTATAAAAATACAAAAATACAAACTTAGGTTTTCTAACATTCAAACATTTTTCTAAATATTTTCTTTTTTTTTTTTGCTATTTATTTTCTTAGAAAAGTGTATAGGTTTCACTCTTTAACTGTAATAGCTTAGATCTATTTTCTATCACTTTTTCTCTATTATGTATCTGCTCCTAGGATGTAATAGTTTTAGGGTTTACTTTCCCGCATTATTATACTTATGTACCATTCCCAAAGCCATGTAATAGCTTAGGAATTTATATTTCACACTTTATTTTTTTATACATATTATTTAACTGCTAGTAATTAGGGTTTGTATTGCAAGACTAAAAACAATATAGAAAACCCTAATCTCAAGATAAAATAACTGAATCAATACACTCTTCACACTTACACCTCTAGGGTACCCTCTCTTGTTGCGTCACGAAATATTGGTCACATCCCTCAAAAGTAGGGATACTTTAGCAAAAGACCCCCGATCAAATCATCATCATATAAAATATCATAGTTCCTCAATGTCCTTCGAGTTACCTACGGAAAAATGATCTAGTCCCTCGAGTTGTCTACAAATAATATGATGATAGTCCCTTACAAAATTTCTAAAGTATCCTTACATGTTGCCTTCGATGACCATACGATAACCCTACACATGTCCCTTCACATCCAATAGGGATACCTACCAACTAATGGTATGGATATTACTATCTCTAAAGGGGAAGGAGAAGTATAAGAACAACCTTGAGTAGGTAGAACTGTTAATCGCTTTCAAGAAAATACTTACAAAGATGTCACTAAGGATCAACCAATTTAACAAGAAGAAGTATCTCAACAAGAATCAAATATCAATAATCTACCAAAGGAATGGAGAACTCATAGAGATCATCCTATCGATAAAGTAACTGGTGATATAAGTCAAGGTGTGATAACAAGATTAAATCTTAAAGATGCTTGTCTAAACATGGCATTTGTCTCTCAAATTGAACCTTCCAAAGTTGATGAAGCCTTAGGAGATGACCAATGGATTATTGCTATGCAAGAAGAGTTAAACTAATTTTAAAGGAATCAAGTTTGGGAACTTGTCCCTAGGCCAAGCAACAAATACATCATTGGAACAAGATGGGTGTTTAAGAACAAACTTGACAAGAACGGTATAATTGTTCGGAACAAAGCAAGGTTGGTAGCACAAGGCTACAATCAAGAAGAAGGAATTGATTTTGAAGAAACTTTCGCTCCGGTTGCAAGGTTAGAAGCTATTTGTCTTTTATATGCATATGCTTGTTCATTAAATTTTAAGCTTTTCCAAATGGATGTCAAGAGCGAATTCTTGAATGGATATATCAATAAAGAAGTCTATGTTAAGCAACCCCCGGGGTTCGAAGATTTCAAGAATCCATGTCATGTATTGAAATTGAGAAAAGCTCTCTATGGTTTGAAACAAGCACCAAGGGCATGGTACGATCGACTAAGTAATTTCTTATGTGAAAGAGGCTTTGAAAAGGGTAAAGTTGACAAGACTTTGTTTATCAAGAAAATCAAAGGTAACACTTTGCTAGTTCAAGTCTATGCTGATGATATCATCTTCGGTTCATCAAACAAAGAAATGTGTGAAGAATTTTCAACAATGATGCAAGGGGAATTTGAGATTTCCATGATGGGTAAAATGAATTATTTTCTTGGACTACAAATCAAGCAATTAAAGGATGGCATCTTCATCAACCAATCCAAGTATTGCAAGGAATTGTTGAAAAGATTTGACATAGATGATTGTAAATCTATGACTACACCAATGGGCTCTGGTACATATGTTGATCAAGATGAATCTGGTGTCTCTATTGATATTACAAAATATCAGGTATGATTGGATCTTTATTGTATTTGACGGCAAGTCGTCCTGACAAAATGTTTAGTGTGTGACTTTGTGCTCACTTTTAAGCAAATCCAAAAGAATCACATCTCATGGCGGTAAAACGGATCATGAAGTATCTCAAAGGAATAACAAATGTCTGATTATGGTATCCTAAAGGTAGTGTTTGCAATTTAGTTGGTTATTCTAACACGGATTATGCAGGTTGTAAAACGGATAGAAAAAACACAAGTGGTACTTGTCATATCCTTGGAAATGCATTAGTATCATGGGCTTGCAAGAAACAAGCATGCGTTGCTCTTAGCACGGCCGAAGCAGAATATATTGCAGCAGGTAGTGTAACACCCCTTCTAATAAACCTCGAATTAAACGATATAATTAAAATCAGAGAAAATAAAATTTTCACGGAAGGAGTGTCACAACATCAATTCACATATTCAAGAAAAACGGACATGACATATTCATCACTTTAATCATTTAATCACATAATACATTCATGGCATATACTTTCGTTTTAGTGCAAACGCAATGGAATCATAATAACTTCATCTCCAAAGGAGGAATCAAAACATAAAATTCAAGGCATTAAGCCATACGGTTCATACACCAAACATGTTATCAAGTCATAATATACATACATCAACATATAATCAAAACAATGGATTATATACAAGTATAATCCATATACAAAATATACGAGTTCGAATGTGGACACCTAACCCCCAAGTGTTACAACCAGAGCATCGACTCGATAAACAAAAATAAAACGGATTACAATCCAAATGCATCCGCTAAGCTAGTGCCTCGCACTACCGTCTTCGGTGCCTGAACAATGTCGTAGCAAGCATTTTCCAACAGAAGGGTAAGAATTCCAACAAACATAAGGTATTTAATTTAAAGCAAATGAAAGGCATTAAATAAAGGAATCTTACTCTTTTTCCAACTCTTGCATAAGCCACATTGTGGTACGGTGGCAGAATCGACTGTTAATATTGGTTTGCATTTTACGTTTTTTGTTCACAAAATGTCGCGGTAAGCAAGAGTCGCCACCGACTTTTATTTCATCCAACCGGAAAGGAAAAAAGTACAGAAAAAATCCTTTTTCGAGATATTCTGAGTACGGGGGGTAGATTATAGAAAGGGAAGGTGTTAGCACCCTTTATATCCATGGTTTTCCATGGGCTCTTAGGTACTTGCTCATCTTTTAAAAATTTCTTGTGTATGTGCTTTATTTTGAATCAGTTTGACTTCGTGATAACCCTTGTATCAGTCTTCAAAGGTGTGACGAAGTTGTTTTGAAAATTTGTTTGAAAAGTGTAAGTGTGAAAATTTTTGATTTGAGAAAGTACCTACTAGCATCTACCTACTCGAAAATAGATTGTTTCTATTCTCGTTTCCTTTAGACAGCATTATCCTACTATTTGAGAAATAGGTAGCACCGTTGTTGGAGTTTGTAAGGGTCAATTCGAAAGGGACATACGATCACTAAAGAAATATTAGGACACCTTAGTAATAACCCTAGAGTCTTAAGATCATATTCGAGGCAACATTTCTGAGGCAACATTTCCGAGGCAACATTTCCAATACAACATTTCCGAACGGGACATTTGATCTTTGTTAGACAGGAGGGCAACCACTAAGACACCCTATACTTTAATGATCATTTACAGAAGGCAACCAAAGTGAGAGTATACCCTAAGAGTGATATGTGCGAGTGATTAGTTTCAGTTATTTATCTTTGCACATTAGGGTTTTTCTAACTTTATTAAATTTTCATGCAATCTTATCATACAATCCTATTAACATACATCTAGATAGTTAAATATTTGTGAGAATTAAAATGCGAGAAAGAAAACCTATGCTATTACAAGGCTTCGGGGAGGGGATTAATTACATAGCCAAAAACCTGCAAAAGACGATAAATAAAAGAAAGTCCTAGATTAAACTATTACATATCGTGGACAGTTACATCAATATTGCAAAAAATAATAAATACGCGCGATGAATCAAATACAAGATAATTAGGGCTTTGACCCTAACTTAAACCTAATTGCGATTAGTTAAAAAAAGTTTTCGTTTTGTTTATTTAAGAAAATAGGGAAATTGTTGCATTAAATAAAAAAAGAAAAGTCTAATTCTAGTTAATTTTAATTTTTAGAAAAAAATTGAATAAATTTATTCTAAAACCTATTTTTTTGTATTTTTAATTATTTGAGAAAGAAAGAAAAATTAAATCAAGATTTTAAACCTAATTTGCTAATTAGTTTTAATTAAAAAACAAGTTAAAATTTCCCTAAATTAGATTAACTAAATTAAATTAAATTTGATAAAAAAACTTAAGTCTAATTTTTGTGAACTCTTGATTTTGTGATTTTGTAAAAAAAAGATTAATTTTGTAAATTAAAATAATTAAGCATAATAATTAAAAGAATTAAAAAATAAAGAAATAAAAAAAAAGTGAAGAGATGGGTCTATGGTAAATAGCAAAAGAGGGGTTCGGATCTGATTTTCTTAGCCCAACAAACTCCTGGCCTTTTTTGACTTTGCCCAATCCCATGTGCACGTTTGACTAGGGCGCATGGTGGTCCTCCAGGAGGAAGACGTTAGATCTGAAGCATTTGTGGATTGGATGGTCAGATCCTGGTAGCACATGGTGGATGCTGGGGCGTGAGACGTACCTGATCCTTCATTGAAAAATAATATGAAGCAAATATGAGACCTGGGGATCGAACCCTGGTCCTTATGCATTCTTCCTTTGCACGCTTGCCAACTGAGCTGGCTGATTTAGTTGTGTATACAATCAAAACCAATTATAATATAATAAAACAAAACATTAAAACTCAAAACGCGTGAATATTCAAATCACCCAACCAGGGGGTGCCACGCATCCATCTCCTTCCTCTCAACCGTCGTGTTAGGTTTTGTGACTTTTACCTACAGACGTCAAGCGTAGGTATAGCCCATGTACATTTTAAAAATCATGTACGTGTATGATAAATGAAACCTAATGGTACCAATCAATTTGTTTCAACCTCACGAGCATCATGGTACCATTATCAATGCCCAATTTCTCCTGTATAAGAAACTCCTAAAAACGAAGAACAAACCCTAGCCATGGCATTTGCAAATACAGGCGTTAAAAATGGAATTGAATCATGGTTTCATGTTGCAAACATCTCAAGGGTTATAAATATGTTAACCAAATATGCTAAATATGCAAGAATTAGTGTATTCGATTTCAAGATAATAAGCAAACCGTATGAATGTTGTAGGGTGATTCTGAATGTCTCAGGCCTTGCAAACGATCTTGTTGGCTTCAGGGATGATCCAAGAATATGAATTGCTCTTTTGAAGCGCTTGAAACGGCCCACAGAGCAAATTCGATCAACACTTTTCTTTGAAAAATTAAACTTTTCCTCTGACTTTTCACGCTTCTAACCTCTCTCTTTTTGGTCTGCCTTTATTCACTATCTATAATAGAGTGCATTAGGGTTAAAGTTTGCATCAAATCTTTGCCATTTATGAAGATTGATCAACGATTTATTCCTTGCACCAAATCTTTCCAAAACAAGAATTTTCAATCTTTTTTTGTCCATATGAAGCCTTGCACGATTTGATCTTGTCTCCAGCTGTATAATGACTCTAATCATGCACAAAATCTCAAGGTTTTATTGATATTTGATATTTTCATTATTTTATATTGATTTTATTTGATTTAAATGAAATAAAATCAAAATAAATAACAAAAATAAAAGAATGACAAATGGAAGGGCTCATGGGTCGTGGATCACTATACAAACTCAGTGCAAGCATAAAAAGTTAGGCCCATTTAGCAAAAAATGCAATTTTGGACACATTTGACTTTTGGCAATTTTGCAAAAAGGGTCAACTTGGCCAATGCATAACTCTCTCAATTTTGACCCTAGAGGGGTGTTCTTGGACTTTTTAGAAACCTTGTCCTATAAGCAACCCTTTTGGCCTCATCTCAATTGAGTCTTCCATGTTCATGTATGAAGCTTTGACCCAAAAGGTGTTTTTGTTGACTTTTCAAAGTGACCTATAATGTCCAAATTCATATCTTCTTGTGAGTTCATATTTTGAACTTGGGAACTGAAGGTGAATTGTAGGGAATTTCATCCTCTTCAAAATGAGCTATGGATGGGTCATTTTTGATAAAGCATGAGAAAGTTATGCTTGGTCAAAGTTGAGTTGACTTTTCCTACAAAACCCTAATTTAGCAACCTTTGAGTTTTGATGAATTGTGAGCAATCCTTGATAAATCATGATCAACCCTTGATAAAATGATGAATTATACTTCAAAATGAGGATGTTGACCAAAAATCTTGAAGTTTGGCTATATGTGGACCACAATTGACTTTTGACCCAGCATAGTTGATTTTAAGGCCTTTGAGCAATTGACTGAGCAAACTTCATCTGCAAGGCTTGAAAATTGACATGGGTGATCTTGAGAACATATTAAGTCAATGGTGAGCTTTTGGGATCCTTTGGACTCAAACATCTTGATGCAAAATGAAACCCTAATTTGAGGTAGACTGCCTTAGGAGAGAGTTTGTCTGGTTAACTCTTGGACTTTCATGAGCAATTTGAGGACCTCACTTGCCATTTGTTGAGAAATATGGGAGGGCAAATTTTGGGGTACAACAGCTTCCCCTGTTCAATCTTCTTAAACCTGAGGATGTAGATTGGCGTGTCTGCCTTTCCTGATCTGAAGGTGGAAGATGATTGAACACTAGAGTCCCTAGAAATTTGCACTCGGATGAAGTGATACTTGTCTTGTGATATCGGGAATAGGCTTATAGATTCCATTTGGAAGTTGCTAGAGAATTGTCGGAGATGGGCTTAAAGATGCCATCAGAGGAAGTGTCGATCGCATAAGAGAGTCCTTTGCGAGAACCCGTATACATGTTGTCTGAGGAGGACTCCGCTGGGGAATGCTGGTCTTTGTCTTGAGATAAATAGAGTTTTAGGAGCTTCAGTTGTCCTTTACTCTACTGGGGAATAATTCCGGTTTGGGAAGCAGAAGTGAACTGTGTGTTTGGTCAGGGTATATGTTGCACCGCGACTTACTGGGGAAATGTGAAATCAATTGTGCTTGATCGGGTCCAGGTCTTACAGCATTGTGGACTGCTGTCTGGGGATAATAGAGGAAAAACCAGGATAGTAAGGTTATGAGAAGGGACCTGGATAGTAGGGTTACTTCGATATGAAAGCCTGGATAGTAGGGATGTGAGAAGGAACCTGGATAGTAGGGTTACTTCGGTATGAAAAGCCTGGGTAGTAGGGTTGTGAGAAGGAACCTGGATAGTAGGGTTACTTTGAGATGAAAGCCTGGATAGTAGGGTTGTGAGAAGGAACCTGGGTAGCAGGGTTACTTCGAGATGAAAGCCTAGATATTAGGGCTGTGAGAAGGAACCTGGGTAGTAGGGTTACTTCGATATGAAAAGCCTGGATAGTAGGGCTTGAGAAGGAACCTGGATAGTAGGGTTACTTCGGTATGAAAAGCCTGGGTAGTAGGGTTGTGAGAAGGAACCTGGGTAGTAGGGTGACTTCGGTATGAAAAGCCTGGATAATAGGGCTTGAGAAGGAACCTGGATAGTAGGGTTACTTCGGTATGAAAAGCCTGGATAGTAGGGATTGATAAGGAACCTAGATAATAGGGTTACTTCGGTATGAAAAGCCTGGGTAGTAGGGTTGTGAGAAGGAACCTGGGTAGTAGGGTTACTTCGATATGAAAAGCCTGGGTAGTAGGGCTGTGAGAAGGAACCTGGGTAGTAGGGTTACTTCGATATGAAAAGCCTAGGTAGTAGGGTTGTGAGAAGGAACCTGGGTAGTAGGGTTGCTCTGTGGCGCCAATGATTACTCTGTTTAGCTTCGAGTGTTGATCATGGACCTGCTGGAAATTATTGATAATAACTGTCTTTCCTGAAAGAAATACATGGTTAGTCATGTGCGATGCATGAGATGCATTGTGATGAGGTTCTCAAGATAACTGAGATTATGTTATATGTAATGTATTCACATGTCATGATGTATGAACATGAAATGATGACGTAATAATCTGAGTCCGGGAAAATAAATCCCTGACTGTTGTTTGGAGAGTGTGAGAAATGGTATTCTTGACTGCTGTAAGAAACCATAGTTCCTCTATTTCTGTTGGGAATGGTGAACAAAGATGACCGTGCTGGGGATTTGCCCCTTGGCTGGTGAATATTCCGCTGGAAGAGATCTTGTCTGAGGATAACTCTGCAGGGGGGAAATTTACCGACTCACTCGCGATTGCGAACCTCAGCTGGGAAGAGTTATGTCTTGTTCGGGAAAGCTAACATCATTGTCTTTGGATACCTTTTACTCGGTGGGGAGTGTATGTACCACTACTCATGTTCTCAAGCTGGTTCTATCCTTGTACCTAACGGGCAGAGTAACTGTAAGGTTTGTGCACTTCTTGTTTTTCCTTGTTCCTGGAATTACGAGTAATCGTCTTTTGTTTCTTATGTAAATATTTATGAGCAGCAATTATTTTCAAATGCATATATCAAAAATAGATCATTGGACATTCTTGCAAAACAAAACAGAAAAATAAAAACAAGTTGAAATTTCTTTGCGAAAATGAATTGTATTGATTTTTGAAGTTGGCCCGTAATAGGCGTTTTGTACAAAGAGGTTGACGTCCTAGTAAGAGAACGGCGCTGAAAGAAAATTACAATTTGTGTAAAATAAATAAAACAGCTATGTGAAACAATCTCATTGGGTTCCAACTTTGCTATTGCCTTTATATCTTCAAGCATCTCATCACCTTGCTGTCTGGTAGAAGGTGTATCAGACTGATTGGCGTCGTCTGAGCTTGATAGTCGATACTGAAGTCTGGTTGCAAGATGATCCAATGAGACATAGTGTTACGCTTTAATCCCTAATTTTTTCCTGGACCGCCCTTTCGGGTTTTCAGCCCACCGGGATACCCTTTTTTGCCCAAGCTGCCCTTTCAGGTTTTCGACTTGCCGGGTGTACAGATTTTTCCATTTTCATCCCTTACTTTTGCCCGAACCCTTTTGGTTCGTCGCGAAGCCCTTATTTTTTCCAAGGCCAGTTAACCTAGCGGGTCTTTGATTATGCATAGTACCTTTTCACTATGTCTGCATTGACGGGGTGAGGAAGGTCGTCACCATCCATGGTGGTTAGAATCATGGCTCCTCCCGAGAAAATGTTCTTAACCACAAATGGCCCTTCGTGTGTGGGTGTCCATTTGCCCCTGGGATCACTTTGCGGTAGTATGATGCGTTTGATCACTAGATCCCTGACTTGATATTCTTGACGTCTGACTTTCTTGTTAAAAGCTTTGATCATTCGCTTTTGATACGTCTGACGATGACAGATAGCAGTAAGTCTCTTTTCATCGATTAGATTCAGCTGATCAAGTCGGGTTTGGATACAGTCGTCTTCGTTCAAACCCGCATCCTTCATAATCCTGAGAGAGGGTATTTGTACTTCGATGGGTAAGACTGCTTCCATGTCGTACACCAAGGAGTAGGGTGTTGCCCCTGTTGACGTATGTGCTGAAGTAAGGTACCCATGAAGAGCGAATGGTAACATCTCGTGCCAGTCTATGTACGTCACCGTCATCTTCTGCATAATCTTCTTGATGTTCTTGTTGGCTGCTTCAACAGCCTCATTCATCTTCGGCCGGTAGGGAGAAGAGTTATGATGCTGAATCTTGAACTGTTTGCAGAGCTC
This sequence comes from Vicia faba, assembly GCA_948472305.1. NCBI lineage: Eukaryota > Viridiplantae > Streptophyta > Magnoliopsida > Fabales > Fabaceae > Vicia > Vicia faba. The sequence goes on along the minus strand of OX451740.1, from coordinate 77,860,374 downwards.
AGTGATTATTGTATTGTTGAGATTTGTACCATTGTCAGTGATAATCCTCTATGGTACACCATATCGACAGATCAGGTTGTGTCGGATAAACCGCGCCACGACGTTCTTGGTTACTGTAGCAAAGGAAGCTGCCTCAACCCACTTTGTAAAATAATCAATAGCCACCAGAATGAAACGATGCCCATTTGACACAGTAGGTCTGATCTCACTGATCATATTGATGCCCCACATTGAGAAAGGCCAAGGTGTTGTCAAAACATTCAAAGGAACTGGAGGTACATGCACTTTATCAGCATAGACTTGGCACTTATGACAGGTCTGAGAGTGTTGATAACAATCGGCTTCCATAGTGGACCAATAATATCCTGCCCATAGGATCTTCTTCGCCAAGGTATGTCCACTGGAATGGGTTCCGAAGGTACCTTCATTAGGCTCTGCCATGATCCTTTCAGCCTCGCTCTTGTCCACACATCACAGTAAGGTTGAATCATGGTTACACTTATAAAGGATCCCATTGCTAAGAAAGAACTTTGCCGCGAACCTTCTCAGAAATTTCTTATCATTAACAGATGCCCCCTCGGGATATTCCTGAAGCTCGAGATACCTCTTTACTTCATGAAACCAGGGTTTATTTGCTACCTCTTCAGTCTCAATGTCACAGCAATGTGCGGGTTCGTCCAACCTCTCGATGGTAATTTGGGGAGATTCATTGTCCCACCTGACTTTGAACATAGAAGACATGGTAGCTAGCGCGTCCACTAACTGGTTCTCCTCTCTTGGGAAGTGTTCAAAGGTTATCTCCTCAAAGTGTGGGAGCAATGTCAGTACATATTCTTTGTAAGGAATAAGATTTGGGTGCTTTGTATCCCACTCGCCTTTGATCTGACTGATCACTAGAGCAGAATCTCTGAATACACTCAAGAACTTAATCCTCAGGTCAATAGCAGCTCGAAGACCTAGGATACATGCTTCATACTCCGCCATATTGTTGGTGCAGTTAAAATATAATCGGGCAGTGAACGGAGTATGACAGCCCTCAGGAGATATAATTACAGCGCCAATGCCATTGCCCAATGCGTTCGAGGCTCCATCAAAATACATAGACCATCGGGATCCCTCCTCGGGTCCTTCATCCAGTCCAGGTTCCTCGCAGTCGGTTACCAACATGATATTCTCATCCGGGAATTCAAAATTCATGGACTGGTAGTCATCCACGGCCTGATACGCCAAATGATCCGCCAATACACTCCCCTTGATTGCTTTTTGGGTTGTGTATTGGATGTCATACTCGGTTAAGATCATCTTCCATCTCGCTATTCTTCCGGACAGGGCAGGATTTTCGAAGATATACTTGATTGGATCCATTTTTTATATCAACAAAGTGGTGTGAGTCAACATATACTGTCTCAGTCGGCGAGCAGCCCATGCCAAAGCACGACAAGTTTTCTCGAGCAGTGAGTATCGGGTCTCACAGTCGGTAAACTTTTTGCCAAGGTAGTAAATAGCGTGCTCTTTTCGGCCAGACCCATCATGCTGCCCCAGCACACACCCCATTGAACCGTCTAGCACTGTCAAGTATAAAATCAAAGGTCTTCCTTCAACTGGAGGCATCAGAATTGGTGGCTCTTGAAGGTATTCCTTGATTCTTTCAAAAGCGGTCTGGCATTCCCCATTCCACTTTACCACTTGATCTTTCTTCAGTAGTTTGAAGATTGGCTCAAAAGTAGCAGTCATATGTGAAATGAACCTGGCGATGTAATTTAGACGTCCCAAGAAACCTCTGACTTCTTTTTCCGTGCGGGGAGCCAGCATCTCTTGTATGGCTTTCACCTTTGCAGGGTCCACCTGAATACCCTTATCACTGACGACGAAACCCAGTAGCTTACCAGACCTTACCCCGAAGGTGCACTTGTCCGGGTTTAACCTCAGCTTGTACATCTTCAACCTGTCAAATAGTTTCTGGAGATGATCTAGGTGCTCTTCCTCAGTCTGGGACCTGGCTATCATGTCATCAACATAAACCTCAATCTCATGGTGAATCATGTTGCGGAACAAAGCGACCATGACGCACTGATAAGTTTCCCCAACATTCTTCAACCTGAAAGGCATTGTAACAGAAGGTGCCCCACTGTGTAACGAATGTCGTCTTTTCCATGTCTTCAGGAGCCATCTTGATCTGGTTGTAGCCAGAAAAACCATCCATGAAGGAGAAGATCTTGTGTTGCACGGTGTTGTCGACCAGAACATCAATGTGAGAAAGTGTGAAGTCATTCTTGGGGCTTGCCCTATTCAAATCTCTATAATCCACACACATCCGTACCTTACCGTCCTTCTTTGGTACCGGTACAACGTTGGCAACCCACTGCGGATAAGAAGTGACAGCTAAGAACCCTGCGTCGAATTGTTTCATGACCTCTGCCTTGATTTTCTCTGACATCTCAGGGCGCATACGGCGGACCTTCTGTTTTACCAGAGGGCAGTCTTCTTTAGTCGGCAAGCGATGAACCACAATATCAGTGTCCAAACCAGGCATATCTTCGTAGGATCAGGCGAAGATCTCAACATAGTCGCGTAGCATTTGTATCAACCGTTGTTTGACCCTTTTAAAAGAAAGTGCCCTTTTTTGTTGTTTTTATTTTAAGAAAAGAAATTAAATCCCAAATTAAAATACTAAATTGATTATTAAATTAATTAAATGAAAGAAATAATAAATAAAATATTTTGGAGTTTTTTGGTTATTTTAAGAAAGAAAATAATTAAATTAGAATTAAAACCTAATGATTTCTAATTAATTTTAAATATTTACAAAAATAAATTAAAGTTTCCTAGAATTAAAAAAAACTAAATTAATTGGTTAGTAGTTATTAATAAAAATAAAATTCTGAATTAAAAAAAAATGTTTTTGTGATTTTTTAGATAAAAAAGAAAATATGTGATTGGTTACTAAATTAATTAAAATAAAATAAAACAATTAAATTAAATAAGTAAAATATAAAGAGAATGAGAGAATGGGCCTTTTTGGAGGTGTAGAGAGCATTTTTCTTGGCCCATTTGAAGCTGATCCGTTTGGACTTTCTTGATTTACTGCATATGTGTTGACCTAGCTCTTTGGTGGACCTCCAACACTGACCACCAGATCTGGCCATCTGGCCATCTGGCGCTTTAATAAGGAACGTCCATGGTGGAAATTTGGCCCATGTATGCACATGATTATCTGAAAGAAATTGAAAAAATGCAAATTGCTGGAGGCAGGGATCGAACCCCTGACCTCCAGCCTTTGAATGCCTTAATGCTAACATGGTGACCGCTGGGCTGCGTTGTTTCATTTGTTAACAAAATACAACATAACAATAATATAAGAAAACAATTGCATTAGTGGGATTTTGGCGCGAATTTCAAACAGACCAACCGAAGGGTGACAACGCATCATTCTCTTCCTCAAAAACCTATAAATTTTACCTGCGGATTTTTATCCGCAGCTAAAAGCATAGCTTCCTCCTAAAATCGTCCCTAGGCAATATAAATGAATTACAGGACCATGGTTTGATTCATCATCTTCTTCTGAACACAACCATGTCCATCATGAAGATCAATTGTACTTGAAACGAAAACCCCCAAAAACTCAAAGAAAACCCTAACTATGGTGGATCTTCATACAGGTCAGGTAAATGCAATTGGTTAATGTCAAAAGCTTGAGAATGGCATGGTGATTACAAATATGCAAGTATTTCATTATAACAATGCCTAATTTCAGAGATACCAAATCAAGAACAGGGCCATGTTATGAAGGACTTACAGTGAGTATGGAAGCTTGAAAACGCCTAGTTATGATTGGTTTTGCTTGTGGTGATACCCAGGAAACGATTGAGACCAATATCAAGCCCTAAAAATGCCTCTAGACTTGATTTCGATCTCCTACTTTTTTGTGATTTTTGCAACTCTCGTTCTGCCTCCACAATTGCTCTCCAACCCTGATTCTTGTGTGTTTCGCTTTCTTATGTAATGTGCATTGTATTAGGGTTCAAACTTCTGTCCAAATCTTGCTCTATCAATGCTCTTGAATTTGATTTGATTCTTCCATTAAAACTTTCCAAATTTGCTTGATTTCAATCTTTTTTGGCACATAATTCATTTGATACGAGTTTGATAATGGCAAGCTGTAAAATGGAACCTTAAATCACCACAAAATCTTTGTTATCAATGCCTTTGTATTTTTATTTGATTTATTTTGATTTAAATCAAATTAATTCAAATAAAATCAAAATAATTAATAAAAAAATGATATGGACACATGGCCAAGGCTGGAGCACGTGGGATACAATGCAAACTCAAAACAAGTGAAAAAGAATGGGCCCATTTGGCAAAATTTGAAGTTTTGGGGATAGTTGACTTTTGGCAATTTTGCAAAAAAGTCCAACTTCAACAATGCATAACTTCCTCAATTTTGAACTTTTGAAGGTGTTATTGGACTTTTTAGAAAGCTTGAGATTCCCTATAATCAACCCTTTTGGTCTCAGCTCATTTTGATATTCCATTCTCAAGTTAGAAGCTTTGACAAAAAAGGTGTTTTTGTTGACTTTCAAAAATGACCTATAATGTCAAAATTCATAACTTCTTGTGAGTGCATAATTTGATCTTGGGGTATGAAGATGGATTGTATGGAATTGCATCCTATTAAAAATGAGCTTTGGATGGGTCATTTATCATAAAGTATAATAGAGTTATGCTTGGTCAAAGTTGGGTTGACTTTTCCTATAAAACCCTAATTTAGCAACTTTTGAATCTTGATGAATTGTGAGAAATCCTTGATGAATCATGATCAACCATTGATCAAATGATTAAATATCCTTCAAAAATAGAATGTTGACAAAAAATCTTGAAGTTTGACTGTATATAGGTCACAGTTGACTTTTGCCCTAGCACAGTCGATTTTTGGACCTTTGAGCAATTAACTGAGCAAACTTCCTCTGCAAGGCTTGAAATTTGGCATGGATGATCTTGAGAACATATTAGGACATTGGGGAGCACTTGAGATCATTTGGACTCAATGATCTATATGCAACACAAAACCCTAATTTGGGGTAGACTGCCTTAGGAGAGAGCTTGTCTGACCAACTCTTGAGCAACCTTGGGCAACTTGGAGATTTTTCTTGCAATGTTTTGAGAAATATGGGAGGGCAAATTTTGGGGTACAACACATTGCTTGATACTAAGCTCCAGATTCTCCCCTATCTTAACCTCTTTCCTGTCTTCCTCTGTACCCAAGTTCACTGACTCGACTAGCTCTTCATGCGGCTGTATGGCCCTTTCCTCCTGCTGTAACAGTCTAGCAAGTTCTCCAGGCACCTCACAATCATACTCACCTTCATCCTCGGCTTGGTTGATCGTATTTTTGAAGTCATAATTGGCAGTAGCAAAGTTGTTACCAATGGGATCCATAGTGGATATGGATCTGCATTATGATACGTGAGTGTGTGTAAGAGAATAGCTGTTTTGATAAAGTGAGAGATATAAAAGAAAAACAAGGAGCGCAAAATTTGTAATGCAGGAAACGTCCAATGTTTTATTAATGATATATGAAAATGACAAGTAATAAGCCCTCACAAGCAAAGTCGAGGTGCCTCGGGCAAGGCACCGGGCCACAAAGTTTCAAACTGTTTATTACAACTCTTAAAACAAAAGTCAATCACTATGGAATAAAAGAAATAGGTATGAAGTCCCTGGCCGTCCAGTTATTCGGTCTACCGCTGGTTGTTGGATAGATCCAGCTGTCAATGTCTGGGTTCTCATCATCAGCATCTTCTATGGCGGAGACAACCTCAATAGCATTGATTCCCGAGCCATGCTTGGGCATGGGTGCAGTTATGACATTCGGCTTTTCTGGAGAATTGAACTTTATCTCCTTGGCTTCCAGTAAGTCTTGTACTTTGTTTCTCAGAGCCCAGCAATCATTTGTATCGTGGCCAGGACTCTCAGAATGGTAGGCGCACCGTGCGTTGGGATTGTTCCTGGGAGAGGTAGTGTTTGGATTCTTGGGAGCCTCCCTCAAGGTTACCAAGTCGGATTTTAATAAGTGAGGTAGAACTTCAGCCAAAGTCATGTTGATATGGGTAAACTGTCGTTGTGGTCTTTCCACCCTTTGTTGATTGTTGCATTGTGGAGCAACTACGGGTCTTGGTATCACTACAGCATTTACCATTTGACGGTGTTCAGATCTGCTTTGGCCCCTCGGGCTATAGACTGCACTGGCTTCCTTCTTAACAATGAAAGGCTTCTTAGTTGAACTTGAGGAAGCATCCTTCTGTATTTTACCACTCTGATTCCAGCTTCTACTCTTTCTCCAGTTAAAATCATCTCAATGAAACCAGACAGCGTACCAAGGAACATATCCACCAACTCCCTATCAGACAAAGGGGGTTGAACTCTTCCAGCCAAGTCTCTCCATTTTTGAGCATAATCTTTAAACCCTTCACCTGCACCCATGGACATACTCTGGAGTTGAGTACGAGTGGGAGCAAGGTCGGCATTATACTGATACTGCTTGCAGAAAGCAGCAGCAAGATCTTCCCAATTTCGGACACTGGCTCCTTCCAACTGATAAAACCATTCAAGCTGAGTCCCTGACAGACTATCTTGAAAGAAATGTACCCACAAATTTCTATCAGCAGTGTGAGATTGGATTTTTCTGACGTACGAGCGGAGATGGGGTTTTGGACAGGATACTCCATCGTACTTGGAAAAAACCGGATCTTTGAACTTATGAGGGATCACCACTCCCGATACCACTCCCAGTTCTCCGAAATCCAAACCAGGGATCTTCTGAATCTCCATAGCACTCAGACGGTCTTCTAGCTGCTTGTATTTATCCTCGGCAGGAGGATATTGCTCATCATCGTAATCCGTATCGTTATCAGAAATTGTTGGACTAGGGTCCTTTGTCCTTTCTTGGTTCTCCCCGTCTTTGGATGAGGAGGTCAGATCAGCTGATTGTCTAATCCTTTCTCTGGATCTTCTCCCCATGTTCAGAATACTAACATTCTTTTTCTTCTTCTTCTCTTTCAGAATCAGGGTCTTCGAATCCTCTTGCCCTTTAGCCAGACTTAAGAACATCTGTTGGAATTGGGCATTCTATGCCTGCAGATCTTTGATGGCTTGATCAGAAGACATTTTTGCTGAAATAAACAGCGAAGAAGATGAGAAACTTGTAATGGTACCTGCAATGACGTGCATGATAATGGGATGTGCATGTAATGATTTCAAAGACTTTGGGAGATTTAAATTTGCAAACCAAAAATAAACAAACTTTATTAATTAACTTGTAAAAGGTTCAACAATGCCTTTAAGGCGTTACAAAGAAGTAAAATAGAAAACAAATCTAAAACTAGAAAAGCCAAGTCAAAAGTCCCATGGACGCTTCCTCTTTGTGTCGATGTAGTCATTGATCACTCTTTCTTCTTCGAGCTGCCTAGTGAGCTTCAAAATCTTCCTTTCTTTCTCATGGTACTTTTCCCGGTATGTATCCCTCTCATCCTTCAGCTGAATCCAAGACCTCTGCAACTCCCCAGGATCAGTGGGCATGTAAGGGTAAAGAACCGTGTAAGGAATGCCCTCTTCATTGGTGGGCTCCACAATCACTGGCAATACGGCTTCATAGGGCATCCCAAGCTTCTGGGCATGAGCTCGGACCCATTGGAGATAAGGCTGCATAGGAAGGGAAGTCCTTGGTCCCAAATCTTGGGGGTTAGATCTGTTCACCATGCCCCAAGCTCGTATAAACCTCCGGCGGTGCTCCTTAACGTCCTCCTTGTAGTCAAATGCAATATCCTCAAGAAGTAGCTCATGGGGACCATCTCTCCGAGCACGACCAAATTGTCGCAAAGCTAGGCAAGGATTATAAGTTATACCCCCTCTGATTCCAAGCAATGGGACATTAGGGTATCCCCCATAACGGTCAATAACAGCAGTGTCTTCCATAGCCCGGGAACTCCAAAGAATATTTGTATGGGCAAGTGACATTATCCTGTAGGACCAACCCAAACCTTCTTCGTTCTTCAACACAGACTTAGGGAGGTGCAAAATAAACCACCTCGACAGCAACGGCGTGCAACACATAAGAGTCCCTCTTCTTCGCACGGTACGAGTATAAAGGGCATGCAAGATATCACCCAGTAGGGTAGGCACAGGATTGCGAGAAAGGAAAATCTTGACAGCGTTCACATCTATGAAGGAATCTGGATTTGGAAAGAGAACCAACCCATAGATAAGGAGAGCCAAGATATCTTCGAAAGCCTGAAATCCAAATTATCCCAGAATAGCTGAGCCTCGTCTATCAGAAATTTGGCTAGAAGACCTTCAACGCCGCTTCGTGTTTCCCAATTGGATACTACATCAGCCCGTTTCAAATGCAGAGCTGAGGCAATGTCTTCTAGTCTAGGAACTTCTTCCATACCTGTGAAGGGTACTTGTTCAAGAATGGATATTCCCAATAGATGAGAGAACTCTTCCAAGGTGGATACCAGCTGGTAGTCTGGAAAGGTGAAGCAATGATGTACAGGATTGAAGAACTGGAAAAGTACACTCATCATCTGCTCATCAAGATTTGAAGTAACCAGGCTAAGAAGCTGACCATGTCTCTTAATGAACATAGAAGTCTCAGAAACTCTTGAGACTAGCTCTTTAAGTGGGGCAGGTATTTGCACAAAGTTGACTCGGATGGTTTTTCTGTGCACGGAAGCCATAATCTGCAAAACAGAACAAAGATAAATTCCCTTGTCTTTGAAATGGTTAGTGTAATGAAGCATGTATGCCATGTTATGATGCATGATGTCATGATAAAAAAACAGGTATAGCAGATAACAGGTATGGCAAGGACAAACAAGTCACACAAAGCCCTTAAGTTTAAGGCTTGCATGAGGTCAAAGGTAATACCCTCTTGAAGTTAAGTTGGTTTCAACCTGTCCTAGAAAAAGTAATCGGGTTCTAGAGGATCTCAATATCACTGACCATCCTCCATCGGTCATGGTTTCAGCTCACGTAATCTTTTCTTGCGGTCAGAACTATCTCGAGAGTATGGTCTCAATGAGTGTAGCATTGAGTATCAACCAGTTCTCAGCTTTACACCGAGGCCGGTTATCTCACTACTTTCTAATGGCCAAGTTGGTCGATTAAGGGTTCTAAGGTCAGTTGATGCTTAACAACACCACGCAGCGGCCCCGTATTCTCCTCGTTTCTCCACAAGGGGTACCGGTACCAACCAATGTGCCATATCAATGTAGCTACTACTTCAACTGTATCGGTCTATGCCGTACAGTTCCCTCACAGTTTATTGCTACTTACCTAAAAGGTGTCCCCAGATCCGGGTTAGGATCTATAGTAACTCCCAAACAAAACCCTTAAAGTAAAGCAATCAAAGCAATCAAGAGAAGCAATTAATATGAACTAGATCCTAAGGTATACCCCACTTAAATTCATCCTCAGCAGAGTCGCCAGTTCTGTGGTACGGTGGCAGAACCGAATGTTAATACTGGTTTGTATTTTGTGTTTTTTGTTCGCAAAATGTCGCGGTAAGCAAGAGTCGCCACTGACTTTTATTTTATCCAACCGGAAAGGGAAAAAGTACAGAAAAAATCCTTTTTCGAGATATTCTGAGTACAGGGGGTAGATTATAGAAAGGGAAGGTGTTAGCACCCTTTCTATCCATGGTTTTCCATCAGCTCTTAGGTACTTGCTCATCTTTTAAAAATTGCTTGTGTATGTGCTTTATTTTGAAACAGTTTGACTTCGTGATAACCCTTGTTTCAGTCCTCAAAGGTGTGACGTAGTTGTTTTGAAAATTTGTTTGAAAAGTGTAAGTGTGAAAATTTTGATTTGAGAAAGTACCTACTAGCATCTACCTACTCGAAAAAAGATTGTTTCTATTCTCGTTTCCTTTAGACAGCGCTATCCTACTATTTGAGAAATAGGTAGCACCGTTGTTGGAGTTTGTAAGGGTCAATTCGAAAGGGACAACGATCACTAAAGCAATATTAGGACACCTTAGTAATAACCCTAGAGTCTTAAGATCATATTCGAGGCAACATTTCCGAGGCAACATTTCCAAACGGGACATTTGATCTTTGTTAGACAGGAAGGCAACCACTAAGACACCCTTTACTTTAATGATCATTTACTGAAGGCAACCGAAGTGAGAGTATACCCTAAGAGTGATATGTGCGAGTGATTAGTTTCAGTTATTTATCTTTGCACATTAGGGTTTTTCTAACTGTATTAAATTTTCATGCAATCCTGTCATACAATCCTATTAACATACATCTAGACAGTTAAATATTTGCCAGAATTAAAATGCGAGAAAGTAAACCTATGCTTTTACAAGGCTTTGGGGAGGGGATTAATTACATAGTCAAAAACCCGCAAAAGACGATAAATAAAAGAAAGTCCTAGATTAAACTATTACATACCATGGACAGTTACATCAATATTGCAAAAAATAATAAATACGCGCGATGAATCGAATACAAGATAATTAGGGCTTTGACCCTAACTTAAACCTAATTGCGATTAGTTCAAAAAAAATTTCATTTTGTTTATTTAAGAAAATAGGGAAATTGTTGCATTAAATAAAAAAAAGAAAACTCTAATTCTAGTTAATTTTAATTTTTAGAAAAAAATTAAATTAATTTATTCTAAAACCTATTTTTTTGTATTTTTATTTATTTGAGAAAGAACGGAAAATTAAATCAAGAGTTTAAACCTAATTTGCTAATTAGTTTTAATTAAAAAACAAGTTAAAATTTATCTAAATTAGATTAACTAAATTAAATTAAATTTGATAAAAACCTAAGTCTAATTTTTGTGAACTCTTGATTTTGTGATTTTGTAAAAAAAAGATTAATTTTGTTAATTAAAATAATTAAGCAAAATAATTAAAAGAATTAAAAAATAAAGAAATAAAAAAAGGTGAAGAGATGGGCCTGTGGTAAATAGCAAAAGAGGGGTTCGAATATGATTTTCTTGGCCCAACAAACTCCTTGCCTTTTTTGACTTTGCCCAATCCCATGTGCATGTTTGACTGGGGCGCATGGTGGTCCTCCAGGGGGAAGACGTTAGATCTGAAGCATTTGTGGATTGGATGGTCAGATTCTGGTAGCACATGGTGAATGTTGGGGCGTGAGGCATACCTGATCCTTCATTGAAAAATAATATGAAGCAAATATGGGACCTGGGGATCGAACCCAGGTCCTTATGCATTCTTCCCTTGTACGCTTGCCAACTTAGTTGGCTGATTTAGTTGTATATACAATCAAAACCAATTATAATATAATAAAATAAAACATTGAAACTCAAAACGCGCGAATATTCAAATCACCCAACCAGGGGGTGCCACGCATCCATCTCCTTCCTCCCAATTGTCGTGTTAGGTTTTGTGACTTTTACCTACAGACATCAAGCGTAGGTATAGCCCATGTACATTTCAAAAATCCTGTACGTGCATGATAAATGAAACCTAATGGTACCAATCAACTCGTTTCAACCTCACGAGCATCATGGTACCATTATCAATGCCCAATTTCTCCTGTATAAGAAACTCCTAAAAACAAAGAACAAACCCTAGCCATGGCATCTGCAAATACAGGCGTTAAAAATGCAATTGAATCATGGTGTCACGTTGCAAACATCTCAAGGGTTATAAATATGCCAACCAAATATGCTAAAATATGCAAGAATTAGTGTATTCGATTTCAAGAAAATAAGCAAATCGTATGAATGTTGTAGGGTGATTCTGAATGTCTCAGGCCTTGCAAACGATCTTGTTGGCTTCAGGGATGATCCAAGAATTTGAATTGCTTTTTTGAAGCGCTTGAAACGGCCCACAGAGCAAGATTCGATCAACACTTTTCTTTGAAAAATTAAACTTTCCCTCTGACTTTTCACGCTTCCAACCTCTCTCTTTTTGGTCTGCCTTTGTTCACTATCTATAATAGAGTGCATTAGGGTTAAAGTTTGCATCAAATCTTTGCCATTTATGAAGATTGATCAATGATTTATTCCTTGCACCAAATCTTTCCAAAACAAGCATTTTCAATCTTTTTCTGTCCATATGAAGCCTTGCACGATTTGATCTTGTCTCCAGCTTTATAATGACTCTAATCATGCACAAAATCTCAAGGTTTTATTGATTTTTGATATTTTCATTATTTTATATTGATTTTATTTGATTTAAATGAAATAAAATCAAAATAAATAACAAAAATAAAAGAATGACAAGTGTAAGGGCTCATGGGTCGTGGATCACATTACAAACTCAGTGCAAGCATAAAAAGTTAGGCCCATTTAGCAAAAAATGCCATTTTTGACACATTTGACTTTTGGCAATTTTGCAAAAAGGGTCAACTTGGCCAATGCATAACTCTCTGAATTTTGACCCTAGAGGGGTGCTCTTGGACTTTTTAGAAAGATTAGGATGTCCTCTAAGCAACCCTCTTGGTCCCATCTCAATTGAGTCTTCCATGTTCATGTATGAATCTTTGACCCAAACGATGTTTTTGTTGACTTTTCAAAATGACCTATAATGTCCAAATTCATATCTTCTTGTGAGTGCATATTTTGAACTTGGGAACTAAAGATGAATTGTAGGTAATTACATCCTCTTCAAAATGAGTTTTGGATGGGTCATTTTTGATAAAGCATGATAAAGTTATGCTTGGTCAAAGTTGAGTTGACTTTTCCTCCAAAACCCTAATTTAGCAACTTTTGAGTTTTGATGAATTGTGAGCAATCCTTGATAAATCATGATCGACACTTGATCAAATGATGAATGATACTTCAAAATAAGGATGTTGACCAAAAATCTTGAAGTTTGGCTGTATGTGGGCCACAGTTGACTTTTGACCTAGCATAGTTGATTTTCAGGCCTTTGAGCAATTGATTGAGAAAACTTCCTCTGCAAGGCTTGAAACATGACATGGATGATCTTGATAATATATTACGTCAATGGTGAGCATTTGGGATCCTTTGGACTCAAACATCTTAATGCAAAATGAACCCTAATTTGAGGTAGACTGTCTTAGGAGAGAGTTTGTCTGGTCAACTCTTGGACTTTCTTGATCAATTTGAGGACCTCACTTGCCATTTGTTGAGAAATATGGGAGGGCAAATTTTTGGATACAACACACATAATATATTCATTTAATCCAATTCCCATATTCAATAACTCAAATAAATCAAACACAATCAATTTCATTTACCAATTAGCACATAATGCATAATATTCAACAAAACATCAGCTTAACAAAGTGTGTATGTGCGACTCGACACAACGACACGACTCATGCATGTGGTACCAATCATCTATTATCCTTCGGATTTACCGATTGTCTATCCCTCAGACGGATAATCACAAAGCCCATTCCCTAAGCTTTCAAACCCCCACTCTGAGTTTGGGACGAGCCACTAGCCTCCACGAGACTAACGGACATCGCCTCTTGACACGACTTATGATGCGGTGTGCAATTCAACAACAACAATTATGCAAATCAAGACATGCCTCTATCTCAATTACAAGCATACATCACCATAATTCAACCCTATGAATTAATCTCACAACATTGTACAACAAACATCATTTATTTCATTTCAAAAATTATCACATAACACCAAAATATTTATAAACCAAACACATCATTTCTGAAATCAGAAATTAACCAAATATCTCAAAAATACAACACACCTACAATTTAATTAATCTCCAGTCGAACTCAAAATATTATGTTTTACCCATTAATCGTAACCGGTTATATTAATTAATCACACAACAACATAACATTTATAAACCGAACATACTATTTCCGGAATCGGTATTTCACAACACATTTCCAATATACCACACATCTACAATTTAATTCATCTCTGGTCGAATCCAAAATATCAAGTTTTATCGGTAAACTGTAACCGGTTATATAATCAATCACAATGTTAATTATAATATATATTAATATATTAACTAAACTATTTTACTTATATATATAATATAAAACTAACAGTATGTTAGTTAGTAATTTATATATATATATATATATATATATATATATATATATATATAAATGAAAATTAATATTTTATTAAACTAATTTAATATAATTAAATAAATATTATAATAACATTCTCTATTTCTCTTTTACCATTTTCCAATCTCAAAATACAACATTATAACTTAATTTCTAAATTAATTTCCTAATCAAATGCTATAAATAACATACAAGATATTTAGAGGAAGTCTAACCCTTACCTATTAATCTCCGGAACGAGCTTTTCGGTTGATTTCGGAAATTTCTTCCTCTCCTCTTCAACCCTAGTTTTCTCTTTTTTTCCCTTCTTCTTCTCCTCTCTATCTCACTTCTCTTTGTTTCTAATTTTTTCGGATATCTCTCTCTTACTATCTAACTACTACTACTTATTATATTTTATATAAAACTAACTTATCTAACTTAATATATATATATTATATACTTACCTTACTTATATTATATATATATATATATATATATATATATATATATATATATATATATATATATATATATATATATATATATATATATATATATATATATATATATATATATATATATATATATATATATATATATATATATATATATATATATATATATATATATATATATATATATATATATATATATATATATATTATAAAACTAACTTATATATATTATATATATACTTACTGATACTCAACGTAACATAACTTATTTTATTTTATAATATAAAACTAATTAATATTATTTTATTAAACTAACTTAATATAATTAAATAAATACTTTAATAATTCAATTATCACCAATTAATCAATCAACACACATATTAATATATACACACCAAAATACGATATTATCTTATAAAAATTATTTTTCGATAAATCGAATAAACCAAAATAATCAACTATCAGACCGAATAACCGACTAAATAAATAGCGATTGACCAAAA
The DNA here is from genome assembly GCA_948472305.1 of Vicia faba. NCBI lineage: Eukaryota > Viridiplantae > Streptophyta > Magnoliopsida > Fabales > Fabaceae > Vicia > Vicia faba. The sequence continues at coordinate 77,845,371 of OX451740.1, read as the reverse complement.
TAAATATCAACTGGTAATTTTTAGAAAATAATAATATAAATAATATTAACTAAAACAGGGTGCTACAACTCTCCCCCACTTAAAAGATTTTCGGCCTCGAAAATTACCTCTAAACGAACAACTCGGGATATGAATCCCGCATTCGGCTTTCAAGCTCCCAAGTTATGTTTCCATTAGCCGCACCACCCCACACCACCTTAACCAAAGAAATATCTTTTCCTCTAAGTTGCTTCACTTTCCGATCTTTGATTCTTGTCGGAAAAGTCTCAACGGTTAAGTCTTCTCTACCTTCCACATCATCCACTTGCACCACATGTGACGAATCCGCAATATACTTTCGCAATTGCGACACATGAAACACATCATGTAAATTTGAAGTGATGGTGGTAATGAATTCCTATACGCCACATTACCAATCCTTTCCGAAATTTGATACGGACCAATAAACCGAGGTGTCAACTTCCGCGATTTAAGTGCCCGACCAACACCCGTAGTAGGATTCACTCTCAAAAATACATGTTCATCCTTCTTGAATTCAAGAGGCTTCCTCCTCTTGTCATGGTAACTCTTTTGGCGACTTTGTGAAATATTCATCTTCTCTCTAATCAACTTAATCTTATCTGTAGTTTGTTGCACAATTTCCGGTCCAACCATCACACTTTCTCCCGACTCGTACCAACATAAAGGTGTTCGACAACGCCTTCCATACAACCCTTCAAAAGGAGCCATACCTATACTAGAATGAAAATTGTTATTATAGGTAAATTCAATCAAATGCAAGTAACTCTCCCAAGAACCTCCTTGTTCTAACACACAAGCATGCAAAAGTTCTTCGAGTGATTGAATAGTTCTCTCCGTTTGACCATTTGTCTGTGGATGATAAGCGGAACTCAAACGTAGCTTAGTACCCAAAGCTCTTTGCAAACCTTCCCGAAATCTAGATATGAACCGCGGGTCTCTATCCAAAACAATGCATGTCGGAATACCATGCAAACATATAATCCGCTCTACATACAACTTTGCAAGCTTCTCCATCGAGTAATCCATTCTAATTGGAATAAAGTGAGCAGATTTTGTCAATCTATCCACTATAACCCAAACAGCCTCATAGTTACTCGGGGTCCTCGGCAAACCCGAAACAAAATCCATCGAGACACTGTCCGATTTCCATTCCGGTATAGACAAAGGTTGTAATAAACCGGAAGGATTTTGATGCTCTATCTTGGACTTTTGACAAACTAAACATGAATACACAAATTCCACAATTTCCTTCTTCATACAAGGCCACCAAAACAACTTTCTAAAATCTTGATACATCTTTGTGGCACCGGGATGAATGCTCAATCCACTTCGGTGTCCTTCCTCTAGGATCCTCTTTTTCCCATCTCCCACATCAGGAACACAAACTCGATCACGACATCTCAAAATTCCATTCTCATCAATTCTAAACTCTCCACCTTGACCTTGGTTAACTAAAGTCAACTTGTCAACCAACACCAAGTCTGATTTCTGCCCTTCTCTTATCTCATCCAAGATTCCACTTGTAATCTTCAACATACCAAGTTTCACACCAAAGTATGTTTCTTCACAAACCAAACTCAAGTCGCGAAACTGTTCTAGTAATTCCCACTCTTTAACCATTAGCATAGATATATGCAATGATTTTCTACTCAATGCATCGGCAACCACGTTCGCCTTTCCGGGATGGTAATTAAAACTAAAATCATAATCTTTTAGGAACTCCAACCACCTCCTCTGCCTCATATTCAACTCTTTCTGATCAAACAAATATTTCAAGCTCTTATGATCACTGAAAACGTCGAATCTCGATCAAAACAAGTAATATCTCCAAATCTTCAACACAAACACCACAGCTGCTAACTCTAAGTCATGAGTCGGATAACTCCTCTCATGCACTTTAAGTTGCCTTGAAGCATAGGCCACCACTTGTCCACTTTGCATTAACACGCCACCTAACCCCATAATGAAGCATCACAATAAACTGTAAACGGCTCGGATGGATTAGGTAGAATCAAAACAGGAGCAGTAGTCAACCTTCGCTTAAGCTCTTGAAAGCTATCTTCACACTGAGTAGTCCACACAAACAATTTCCCCTTTCTCGTCAATTGTGTCAATGGTAAAGCCAACTTCGAAAAATCCTCAATGAACTTACGATAGTATCCGGCTAAACCAAGGAAACTCCGAATCTCAAACACAGATTTAGGAGACTCCCATTCTGACAAAGCTTCAATCTTAGATGGATCCACGGCAATACCTCCACGAGATATTACATGACCAAGAAAACTCACTTGCTCCAACCAGAACTCACACTTAGAAAGTTTAGCAAACAACTGATTCTCTTTTAGAATTGACAACACAATTCCTAAGTGCTCGGCATGCTCTTTCTCATTCTTCGAATAGATTAGAATGTCATCAATAAAGACCACCACAAACTTATCAAGGTATTCATGAAAGATTCTGTTCATGTACTCCATAAACACACCAGGTGCATTTGTAACACCGAAAGGCATCACCGAATACTCATAGTGTCCATATCTGGTTCTGAACATCGTCTTCTAAATATCACTAGCCTTCACACGAATTTGGTGATAACCAGGCCTCATGTCAATCTTGCTGAACACACAAGCTCCTACTAATTGATTCATCAAGTCATCAATCCTAGGCAAAGGATACTTGTTCTTGATAGTAACTTTGTTCAACTGCTGATAATCCATACAAAGTCTCATCGTACCTTCTTTCTTCTTTACTAACAACACCGGTGCACCCCACGGAGATACACTCGGACGAATGAACTTCTTATCAAGTAACTCTTCAAGTTGGCTCTTTAGTTCAACCAATTCCGATGGTGACATCCGATACGGAGCCATCGAAACAGGACTAGTACTAAGAACCAAATCAATAGAAAACTCTACTTCACGTTCTGGAGGTAAATCCGTAATCTCCTCCGGAAACACCTCTGGAAAATCACAAACAACAGGAACATCCTTTCTCACTCCACTATCACAAAGATTCATGCTCGCCATCAACACAAACAATTCAGCTCCTTCCTTAACATACTTCTTCATCTGTTGAGTAGACAAGAACACAACGCCTTCTTTCTCTGACTCGAGAAAAAGAACCGCTTTAGCAAAACAGTTGATATAGACATGGTTGGCTCTCAACCAGTCCATACCCAGAATGACATCAAGCTGACTCAAAGGAATACATACGAGATCTACTTTGAAATCTCTACCATACATACGTAAAGGACACTTCAAACAAATGACTGAAGTAGAAATCGAACCCATCGCATGCGCATCTATCTCCATACTTCTACCCAAATTAGATAACACAAGACCTAAACTAGTAGCACAATCCAATGAAATAAATGAATGTTTAGCACCCGTATCAACAATAGCAATCAAAGGTACATTATGGATAAAGCAAGTACCTCTGATCAACCTCTCATCCGCCGAAGTCTCGGCACCAGACAATGCAAACACTTTTCCTCGCTCCTTCTTTGGCTTTGTGCACTTTGTACTAATGTGCCCTTGCTCGCCGCAGTTGTAGCAAGTCACACTAGCACCCAACCTGCACTCGTTAGATCGGTGACCAATCTTCCCACACTTGAAACATGTCGGCTCAGCTTGGCGACATTCCATAGCACGGTGTCCCTCTTTACCACATCTAAAACACTTCACCGGAGTAGTAACTCCCCCACTTGGAATCTTTCCTCTACCCATCGGTTGCTTACCCTTTCCTTCATAAGGATTAGGACGCATTTTCCCCTTGCCTCTCTTATCATGCAAGTTTTTGTAGTAAGCAGTGCTGTCACGACTATCTTCATCATAGATGCGACTCTTGTTCACCAATTCAGAAAAGCGGGTAATTTGTTGGTACCTGATTGCTCTCTTCACATCCGGCCTTAAGCCGTTCACAAACTTCAAGCATTTAGATCTCTCGGCATTTGCAGTGTTGTAGTGAGGACAATACTTGATCAATTCTTGAAACTTGGCGGCATATTCAGCAATAGAACCGTTTCCTTGTTTCAATTCAAGAAACTCCACCTCTTTCTTCCCATGGACATCCTCAGGAAAGTAGTTCTCCAAGAATGCATCTCGAAAAATGGCCCAAGTCACCACGGTGTTATCCTCATCGTACCTCTGACTAGCGTTAATCCACCAGTCCTCAGCTTCCTTCACCAGCATGTGAGTTCTGAATTGCACTTTCTGAGCATCGGTGCAATTCATCACTCGGAAAATCTTTTCTACGGCCTTCAACCACTCTTGAGCTTCTTCAGGTGCATGCTCTCCCTTAAAGGTAGGCGGATTGTTTTTCTTAAACTTTCCGAGAGCATGAAAATCATCATCACCTCCCTCTGGCTGAACAGGATTAGCTTGCGGCCTCTGATTCAAGGATCCCGCGAGCAATCGCAAAGCCTCAGCAAGTGCGTTATCATTCCTCCCAGCTACCATCTTCTTCTGAATAACACAAAAGTATTGATCGCGTCAGATACACAATCAAATACAATGGGATTAATAACATTAAGACTTGACAACTGACCGATAATTCTTTGATACCACTATTGTAACACCCCTTCTAATAAACCCTATTGTACCCCAAAATTTGCCCTTGCATTTTTCCTCAAGAAATCACAGCTTCAGGCGCTTCCTGATTTTTCAAACTGGCTCAAGAATCGGTCAAACGGACTTTTCTCGTCGGTCAGACAAAATTATGGTTTTTATTGATTTTCACGGCTCTAGAACAGTTCACATAGTTTGCTTAGGGTTTTGGTTGATTTTGGCTCAACTTTGATCAGGCGAACGTTTCTTTGACATTTGGCCAGGAATTAGGGTTTTTTATGCGCGGTTCCACAGAAAGGTTTAACTCTACAGTGCTTTTCAAGTTATGCTGAGATGTGGATTGAAACATTTGGATTGAGTTCGCATTGTGTGATTAAATCAGTGAAAGGATACATTTGGATTGAATTTGCAGGGTTTGATTAAAGTCAGTAAAAGGAAAATACGTCTGGGCAGTTGTTGTGACTAACTGTGCATTGATTTGGATTTGTGAAGCGCCGGGCTTATTAGTTGATCAATGTTGAAACAATGTTTATTTAATTATTTATTATTCTAAGATTAAATAGTTGAAATTTATTTTCAATTATTTTAATTTAAAGAATTATAAATAATAAAGTAAACAATTGAAAAGAATAAGAAGAATTAATCAAATAAAAGGATTTTTTATTTATCTTTAAATTATTTGTATAATTGTTTTTGTTTACAAAATGTTTACAATAATAATATTACATTTATTTAAATTTAAATAAAACTATCCTAATATTTTTCTAAGTCTTCAATTCTTCATCTTCTATCCCTTGCTCCCTCTGCCTCATTGGATTTTTATCTGCAAAGAATAAGAAAGGAGGAAAAGTCAGAAGCAGATAAATAATTAAAAGCAGTTAATTTGGGCTCATCATTAAAGGCAACTGACTGGAATCAGTTAGCCCTCTCTGCAAATCACGGGATTTCTCCCGGTTCACAAAAAGGGATGAATATTGCTTGCTAAAACATGAAATGCAAAGTTGAAAAATGCACAAATTCGAAATTGGCCAACCAACTGCATAGTTTAAAACAAACAGCATGTATCACTATGAAAGTTCAAACTGAACTACAAAGTTCCCAAATTCAAAACATTCAAAAAGCTGCCAAAAGGTGCACAACTGTCCAAAATATGGAAAATTGTCACAAAGTATGCAGGTCAACAACCAACAATGCAAGCAATGTCATTTTTCATCACTTTCCAGCCTGTATGCTTTTTCAGAAAACAGATTATAAGCAATATTAAAATGCTTAAATCAGAGAGAGAAAAAGGGAGAAAAGAAGTACAGGTTTGCAGGCTTAGGCTTGAGAGACAAAAATATAAAACAAGCTGCAATAGAACAGTAGAAGGGGGGCCAGAAATCACAAAAACAAAAGATAACTGAGAGCAAGCAAAAAACCTCAAGCTCTTAGTCTCAAACTCAACCTGTAAACAAGGCCAAGCACCCCAGGCCCGGAACTGCCAAGCCTTAAGGCACAACCTGTCAAACAAAACCAACCTAAAACCAGTTCACCCAAAACCTGTACCAGTCATCAAGCCAAAGCCATATCCAAACACATAACCTGAAGCAACATCAGGCCCAAAACCAGCATAAGCCTGAAGCCTGAAGCATAGCTTCATAAAACACCATCAACCTGTCAAACCTACTGAAAGCAAAAAAACTAAACTCAGAGAAAGCCTGAACTATCCAACAACAATAGCCTTACCTGCATCAGCACATAAGCCTAACCTGGAAGCCCTTAACCATCAAAAAAACAGTATAAGCTGCTACATCAAACACATCATACCAGTAAACCAGGTCAAGCCCTTACCTGCATCAGCACATAAGCCTAAAACCTGTGAATCTCTGTCAAGACCTCATAAGCCTAAAACCTGTGAAAACCTGTCCAGCTCTAAACTTGCTGTCCAACCAAAGCCCTTAACCTGTCAACAAAATGGTACAGGCCACAACCTAAACACCAAACCCTCCAGCATCAAACAGTCAACCAACAAAGTCAAAAAAGGCTTCTAAAACCCTCAGAACACTGTCATCATTGGGCTAACAGATTCAAATCATACAGCAAACCATCAAAGACAAGCATAGCAACAGAAGGCAACGAAAGGAAGAGGATAAAGAAGCTAACACATACAAGGCATCAAGGCAACAAAGAGGCAATGAGATCAAACAAAAGTTCTCAGGCATTATCATCATCAAACTTAAAGAAGCAACACAGAGTACCGTGGATTCAAAGCTAGTGAACATCACCGTCCATTCGCCTGTCAAGCCTCCCAAACGCCTCCTTCCTCCTCCTTCGTAAAGGTAGCACAATTTCTTTTCATCCCTTTCTGCGATCTCATTAATAAACAATAATAAACACTCAAGATCAGAACACGTTAAAAAAATCAAACATGCAAGAAAGAAGAATGAAAACCCCTAATGCGTTGGAAATAAAGATCAAACCTCGCGAACGTCGCTGATTAATCCAGGGAGGACGGAGATGGCGTCGGTGGCTTGGGCAAAGGAGAAGCTCAGAAGTTGGCAAAAGAAAGACGAAGATGAAGAAGAACGGGCGCAAACCCTAAGCCTCTCACCGAATGAACAAAGTTTGATTAACCCTAAACACAAAAATGTTGTAAAACCAAATGGGCCTCGCCCCATTCACTCCGCTTAAGCCCAAACGAATTTCCAATTAAACCCCCCCCCCCCTTTTTGGCTTCTGTTTAACTGTTTGGGCCACAAGACCCCCTAAGGCCCATTTCTTTTTTTTACTAAAAACATCATTCTTGTTATCACTCTAACATTTTTCTTAATACTAATTTTAATTTTTACATTAATAATACTTTTTTTAGTATATATAGAAACTAATCCAAATTTTCTTTTAAATTTAAAAACAATTTTCCTTTTCTTTCAATTAACGTTTTTGTACATAAAAACGATATTACATAATATAGTTAAAACTTAAAAACATTCTTTTCTTTTTTTTCTTAAAACATATTGTTTGTACATAATTAATTAAAATGCATTATTTTTAATATCTAAAAAAATAGAATATAAAAACAATTTCCTTTCTCTTTATTAAAATACTTTGTACATATTAAACAAAAATATAAAAATACAAATTTAAATCAAAAGTGGATAATAATACTTAATAAATACCTTTAAGTTCACATTTCGCAACTTGTAAATAATTCTCATACACTTACACTTACACAATACATTTCACATTTGATACATTATACATTTGCTATTCTTACACATTGCTATACGTTACTTTGTTTACATTTGATCGCAATTCAATTTGGTTGTAAATTATTGGACACTACATTCCTAAAGTCTCATCCCGGTTTGTGAATTTGTACCCCCACTCCCGGATACTATTTGTAATAGCGTAGATTTTAAATTCTTGCAATTTACCGCTTTTCGAATTATACCATGGTTAGACCTAGGGTTTGTATGTACATAAAATCAAACGCTAGATAACCTAATACAAGACAAATACATGAAATCAATACACAATCACACTTGCACCCCCCTAGGGTGATCCCACATGTTGCCTTCCAAAATGGGCCATGCTTGCACGTCGAGTTTCTTTGGCAAAACAATCAAATGATCATAAGTCCCTCGATGACGCTTTCGAAAGACGCCTATCAAAATGATCAAGTCCCTTCAAGCAAATTGCCAAAGACACTTGGCACCATTGCATTCATGGTCCGTACGATGACCCACGCCTGTCCCAATCACATCCTAAACGCAAGATTGTCCACCAAATTCAATGGTGGAACAAAATTGTTAAAAAGGGGTTGAAAACATGAGAAAAACCTTTGAGTACAATAGGGGTAGACAAAACTCTTAGTTACTTGAGATCAACTTGCAAAAACACTTGCCTTCTTTTCAAAAACCACACTTCATACACACTTTCAAAACAAACTCTCAAAAACATTTGAAACATCTTTTCGAAAAGATACACACTTTTGTAAAACACTCAAACACGAGTCAATTACATTGGTTGCCGAAACAAATGCGTCTATTTCAAAAACATTTTCAAAACACACACATACACCACAATTTCAAGCAATCAAAAATCAAGGCAAGTGATCTAAAAACCAAGTAACTAAGAGCCCATGGATAACCATGGATGAAAAGAGTGCTAATACCTTCCCTTTTCATAATCTACCCCCCCGAACCCACGAAACATCTCAAAAGGTTTTTCCTGTGCTTTTTAACCTTTCCTTTAGGATAAAATAAAAAGTCGGTGGCGACTCTTGCTCAACCGAACAAGTGTGAATACAAACGCAAAAACTCAAGTCAGTTCTCCCACCGTATCACAAACCCCGAATTAAACGATATAATTAAAATCAGAGAAAATAAAATTTGCACGGAAGGAGTGTCACAATATCAATTCACATATTCAAGAAAAACGGACATGACATTTTCGTCACTTTAATCATTTAATCACATAATACATTCATGGTATATACTTTATTTTTCGTGCAAACACATCGGAATCATAATAACTTCATCTCCAAAGGAGGAATCAAAACATAAAATTCAAGGCATTAAGCCATACGGTTCATACACCAAACATGTTATCAAGTCATAATATACATACATCAACATATAATCAAAACAATAGATTATATACAAGTATAATCCATATACAAAATATACGAGTTCGAATGCGGACACCTAAACCCCAAGCGTTACAACCAGAGCATCGACTCGATAAACCAAAATAAAATAGATTACAATCCAAATGCATCCGCTAAGCTAGTGCCTCGCACTACCGTCTTCGGTACCTGAACAATGCCGTAGCAAGCATTTTCCAACAGAAGGGTAAGAATTCCAACAAACATAAGGTATGTAATTTAAAGCAAATGAAAGGCATTAAATAAAGGAATTTTACTCTTTTTCCAACTCTTGCATAAACCACATAATATATTCATTTAATCCAATTCCCATATTCAACAACTCAAATAAATCAAACACAATCAATTTCATTTACCAATTAGCACATAATGCATAATATTCAACAAAACATCAGCTTAACAAAGTGTGTATGTGCGACTCGACACAACGACACGACTCATGCATGTGGTACCAATCATCTATTATCCTTCGGATTTACAGATTGTCTATCCCTCAGACGGATAATCACAAAGCCCATTCCCTAAGCTTTCAAACCCCCACTCTGAGTTTGGGACGAGCCACTAGCCTCCACGAGACTAACGGACATCGCCTCTTGACACGACTTATGATGCAGTGTGCAATTCAACAACAACAATTATGCAAATCAAGAAATCCCTCTATCTCAATTACAAGCATACATCACCATAATTCAACCCTATGAATTAATCTCACAACATTGCACAACAAGCATCATTTATTTCATTTCAACAATTATCACATAACACCAAAATATTTATAAACCAAACACATCATTTTCGGAATCAGAAATTAACCAAATATCTCGAAAATACAACACACCTACAATTTAATTAATCTCCGGTCGAACTCAAAATATTAAGTTTTACCCATTAATCATAACCGGTTATATTAATTAATCATACAAAACCATAACATTTATAAACCGAACATGTTATTTCCGGAATCGGTATTTCACAATACATTTCCAATATACCACACATCTAAAATTTAATTCATCTCCGATCGAATCCAAAATATCAAGTTTTATCGGTAAACCGTAACCGGTTATATAATTAATCACACTGTTATTTATAATATTTATTAATATATTAACTAAGCTATTTTACTTATATATATATATATATATATATATATATATATATATATATATATATATATATATATATATATATATATATATATATATATATAATATATATATATATATATATAATATATATATATAATATATATATATATATATATATATATATATATATATATATATATATATATATATATATATATATATATATATATATATATATATATATATATATATATATATATATATATATATATATATATATATATATATATATATATATATATATATATATATATATATATATATATGAAAATTAATATTTTATTAAATTAATTTAATATAATTAAATAAATACTATAATAACATTCTCCATTTCTCTTTTATGATTTTCCGGTCTCAAAATACAACACTATAACCTAATTTCTAAATTAATTTCCTAATCAAATGCTATAAATAACATACAAGATATTTAGAGGAAGTCTAACCCTTACCGATTAATCTCCGGAACGAGCTTTTCGGTTGATTTCGGAAATTTCTTCCTCTTCTCTTCAACCCTAGTTTTCTCCCTTTTTCCCTTCTTCTCCTCTCTATCTCACTTCTCTAACTTAATATATATATTATAAAACTAAGTTATATATATATATATATATATATATATATATATATATATATATATATATATATATATATATATATATATATATATATAATATATATATATATATATAATTTAATAAAACTAAGTTATATATATATATATTATAAAACTAAGTTATATATATTATATATATACTTACTGATACTCAACGTAACATAACTTATTTTATTTTATAATATAAAACTAATTTATATTATTTTATTAAACTAACTTAATATAATTAAATAAATACTTTAATAATTCAATTATCACCAATTAATCAAACAACAAACATATTAATATATACACACCAAAATACGATATTATCTTATAAAAAAAATTATTTTCGGATAAACCGAATAAACCAAAATAATCAACTATCGGACCGAATAACCGACTAAATAAATATCGATTGACCAAAATAAATATCAACCGGCCATTTTTAGAAAATAATAATATAAATAGTATTAATTAAAACGGGGTGTTACAGGTAGTAGTTGTGCACAAATATTATGGCTCAAGCAACAACTTCGTGACTACAGACTCGATCTAGGATGCATCCCTCTATGGTGCGACAATCCAAGTGCGATAAATATTACAAAGAATTCGGTCATGCACTCAAGAACCAAACACATCTATATACGATATCATTTTCTTCGTGATCATGTAATTCAAGGAGATGTCGAAGTCACATTTGTAGATACTCATAATCAACTTGCTAATATCTTCACAAAACCTTTGGCAAGAGAACCGTTTTACAAAATTCGATGAGAACTTGGTATTTTGGATGAACATGACATCTAAGGTGCATTCTATCCTTTCTTAATGTTTTCAAAATGATATTCATGTTTATATGTGAAAAATTCATGTTTAAGAATTGTTTAAATTGAAGAAAAATGTGTTTTTGGTCATTTTTGGTTGATGCAATCGATTGCACCATTGTGTAAATCGATTGCTCACTGTATTTTTTTATTTTCTGACCTTTCTATTTCAGTGCAAATCGATTGCACCATAGTGCAAATCGATTGCACGCTGTTCGTTTCAATTTTCTGTTGTTTCTGTTTAGTGTGCAAGTCGATTGCATCTGTGTGAAAATCGATTGCATCTGCTGTAATTTAACTTTATGACATGTTTTATTGTTGGTCAGAATTCCTACCTTCTCCTATTCCTAATAACACCTCCATTATTAACCAATTAAATAACTTTGAATACATTAAACCCCACTCATAACTCTCTACTCACAAATCATATCCTATAACACAACCTTATTTCCAAATTCATCTCATCATATATCCTCTTCTCAAAACCTACAAAGTATTGTGACATATTCAAACCTACCAAACCCTAATTTCAAAAATCACCTTCCTCATGGCATCTAGAAAAAAGAGAAAATTTTCAGCTCAAAAGAAAGGGAAGGAATCTGGATCCTCATCTATGGAAAATCCACTCATTCAAACTCTCACACAACAACAAGAAGAGAGGTTCACAAAGTATTTTCAATGGAAAGTTGTCTCAACACCAAAATATGGTATGTTATCATCCTTTCCTCAAGAATGATTTACAATTCAAAATGATTTAGCATCCTATGATTTGGAACCAATCATTTCTTCATATGGATACTATTACCCAGATTTGGTACGGACATTCTTCAGTAACTTGGAAACTTAAAGTTTGTCACATATGTTTTGGGTACAAGAATTTCCCTAACCCCTGAAATTCCTGGAGGTATATTAAACATTCCTTATACCGGGAGCACTCTATATGACCCGGAAGATGAAGATTGGAACGACTACAACAAGAAGAATTTTTACTACAATATTGGAAGGTTAAATGAAGCAGGATTTTGTGAAAAAAGGATTCAAGGTCTAGGCGGTGTTGTTCCCTCAAAAGACTCTTGGAGTGCAGGTAATTTTTATATCGATGATAGGTTGTTTCACTATTTTATGGTATACATCATATTTCCGCGGGCTGGAAATCACTGCACTGTGGCAGATCTTGAGATGCAACTGTTGTACGCTAGAAAAAGAGGAATAAGTGTCAATTGGGCTCGTCTTATCATGACTCATATGCTGAGGTTTGATGCAAAATCAAAATTTCTGCCATATGCTTATTTTATTACTCTTATTATTGAGTATTATGGAATTGATGTTGATGATTTTGAACAAGTTGAAATGGATACAAATCTGCATAAGATTTCAATCAAAAATGTTGATTCAAGAATGGGTGTTCATTATAATCCAGAATCGAAAACTATAACGTACATTGGTGAACATGTGGATGGTGATGAAGGAAACGATCAAGAAGATGAAGGTGGTGAAGTTGTACCTCATCCACCTACTCCTGTTGGTCCAAGTAACCAAGATGTAATTAACTTCATGACTCAACAGTTTGCTACACTCAATACCAACATCAACAACCAATGAAATTCTATCAACGACTCCATAACGACCCGAATCAATGATTTTCGCACAGATGTGAATCAACAGTTTTCTTACCTTTACTCTCATCTCCATATACCTACATATGATCCCAATAACCCAGCTGTCCCTCCTCCACAATATATCGGTCCTCCACTTAAACGATAATTTCCCAATCAAGGACCATTTTTCTATAACAACCCCGATATGAACCAACCATGAATTCTGTCCATTTACTGTTATTTTTTGTTGTGTTTATCATTATGTCTTTGTTTTCTATTGTGACTATGTTTTATTTATTAAACATTATTTTTTAAATTTGCAATATTATTACATATATTGTCCATCTTTTATGCATCTTTCTCTTATTTTTGATAATGTCAAAGGGGGAGAAGGATGTTATACTTTATGCTTGTGTATTTCATTGTCTTCAACTTTTAAGGTACAAAGAATCCTTCAAGATGAGAAAATCCAAATGATTACAAAGCCTCTCATACAAATGGGGAGTTATACATCTTAGGGGGAGAATTCTCTTTCCGGAAATAACAAAGCTTGAAGAAAGATTGTTTGTAATCATCAAAAAGGGGGAGAATGTAATATCAAGCCTCTCAATGAACTTTGTTTTGATGAAGATAAACCATAATGGCAAGAAGGAAAACATGTTGATCAAGCTAAAGCATCAATGGATAAAAGTCTTTGGTTCAAGCTCTTGGCAAATTTCATAAGGTATAATAACAATTCTTGCTATGAACTTAAGTCTTAGATGCTCAATGATCAAAAGAAGTTTTTAAACTTGTCCAAACTTTTTCTCAAGTTTTCTAAGAAAAAAATCCATTTTTACATTTGTGCAATCGATTTACATATTGATGCAATTGATTGCATGACTTACATTTTCAGCTGTTTTGCTTCTGTTTCTTAGTGCAATCGATTTACACAAGAGTGCAATTGATTGCTCTCTGGTTAAAAATGCTATTGTTTAAAAGTGTAATCGATTTGCATATTTGTGCAATCGATTGCTCACTGAAAATATTTGAAATTTCTGGCTGCTAGAACCCATGCAATCGATTTGCATCAATGGTGCAATCGATTGCCCGCTGAACGTTTTTGAAAATCAGAAGCTTTGAACATACCTTTTCATAACACCATTTCATGGAATCTTTTCACTTAATCTTGGCAATCATTCATGATTAATTTACATAAACTTATGTTGTTTCAAAGAGGTGCTATGAACATATAAGTATTGATATTTCAAAATAAAAAACAACCTCTTCCAATCAATATTTTTCTGAATTTTAAAATATTCAACTCAAGTCTTTTTTACTTTCATTCAAAAAGTTTTCTGCATATTTTTATATCTTGTATAACAGAAAACTTTGAGCAATCTAAGTCTTGATTCATTGTATATCATTGTTATTGGAAGAGAAGATCAAGTTATTGATAAAATCACACAATGTGATTATTGCTATACAAACTCACTCAATCAAAATATTGTTGTACACTTTCTTATTTTTCAGGATTGTTGGAAATAAGATTAGTGGTTTTTATTTTCCAGGATTGTTGGAAACAAGTAAGGTCACCTTGAGAGGATTGTTCTCATTGTTGACAGAGTGAAAATCCAAGAGGATTGTTCTTGGTCCAAGAGGATTGTTCTTGGTTTTGGTAGTTCTTGTTTAAGTTTGCCAACTATAAGGAAATCTCTTTCATGTTGAAAGGGGACTGGAGTACTCTCAGACTATGAGGGGAACAAGGATATATAGCTTGTGTCTCTTTATTTTTCTGCACTTTACTCTTTCATAAACTCACCATAAACCAGAAAAATAATATCCATCATCACTAAAACCAGAAAAAAATTTAAAGTACCTAATTCAAACCCCCTCTTAGACGCTCTTTATACTTATAGTAGGCTCCTTCAATTCACCCTTCTTTTGCTTCTTTCGATTGGGGCTGGGAATCAGTGTGAGCACCCTGCGATTACACCATTTTCCCTTCTTTCGGTTGGGGCCTGGAAGTTAGTGTGAACACCCTTCATTTCTCCCTTCTTGCTCCTTCGTTTGGACTGTGAAGCAATATGGGTCTGCAAAGCAGCATGAGTGTGCATCCTCCGTTCACGCACTCTTTGTCTTTCGTTTGGGACTGTGAAGCAGTAAGGGGAGAAGCCTAAGGCTTCGTTTCACACAAAAAAATTTCTTTCGTTTGGGGTCTGTACAGGTTATTTTTAACATATACTTGGACGAGAAAAGCATGCAATCGAAAGGACAGAAATGAAAAGTTAACAAATGTTATTTACATGCTTGAAACGAAAGGGTTAAGGTCACAGTGACTTACCTTACTTGACACTGGAGTGTGTCTGTTGGACCTTAAGTGGCTCCCCTGAGTGCTCCTGGATTCGAAGGAAAGAAACAAGTGTGGTGTTTCTTTGACTGGATTCGAAGGCCAAGAAGAGTGGAGTTGTATTTGTTGTTTCTGGATTCGAAGGAAAAGAACAAGTGTAATGTTTCTTTTGCTGGATTCGAAATAAAGAACAAAGTGTGGGGTTGCTCCTGGATTCGAAAGGGAAAAGAAACAGGTGTTGTGTTTCTAGTGTTGGATTCGAAAGGAACAGAAGCAAAGGTGTGGTCTTTTGATTCTGGGTTTGAGAGTGTGTTAAGTGCTTGATGATTTTCACACAATCAAAGTTTCTCTAGCTACCAAAAACCCTCTAGATGTGTTGTCCATCCCCCCCTAAGATGTGTTATGGAACATCTTATTTATAGATGAAGTTTGCTGAGATTTGGGAGGGAAAACAAAAGAATTTGAACATATTGAGTAAGTTGTTTTTGTAGCTTTCGAGGTGCAGTGTATGTATACCAATTTGGTGCAAGTATGAGAGCAGCGTAGCAGGACTATTGTGCATCAGTTTTGGAGTGTTGTGGCCAGTGCATCGGGCTTGGACTTGCAGCGCATTGGACTTTGGTCAGCAAACCTTCGATTAGACTCATCAAGATAACAAACATTAATTGTGTTCCTCGAATGGACCTTTTGTATGTTCCTTCGAATGCAACAAATACATGTTCTTTGGATGGGCCACCAAATATGTCCTTCGAATGGGCCACGAAATATTTCCTTCGAATGGGACATCCAGGTATGGCTTGCAGGTCCTTCAAATGGGCCACCAAATACGTCCTTCAAATGGGACATCCAGGTATGTCTTGCAGGTCCTTCGAATGGGCCACCAAATATGTCCTTGGAATAGGACATCCAGGTATGTCTTGTAGGTCCTTTGAATGGGCCACCATAGTGTAGAAACTATGTGTGTCTAAACAAACTTTCCAAGGGAGATACTGCCCAGTCGAAGCAGGAATCAAGCTTGCATACAGGTAATCATCAAGACAAACCTGCAGAGGACATTGCACAATCGAAGCAGGCATGCGGGTAACCATTGCATTGTGAACCAAGCAAACATGTAAGGCCAATGGTGCAATCGAAGCTTGCATGCAGGAGGTTATTGCCATGTGCACCAAAATAATCATATAGGATGCAAATGGTGCAATCGAGGGATGTATGTAGGAAGCCTAAATGCCCAAATGAGACTTGTATAAAGATAGGTGTTGCCCTTGTGAATCGAAATCCATTTGTTTCAAAGGGAGGCTTTTCCCAGTCAGAGCTAGCATGAATATAGCCAATTCCTTGTGGGTGCTAATATGAATGCTAGCCATAGTGAAACTTCTGCCTTGTGTATGCTAGCATGGAGGGAACCCCTTGCTTTGTGAATCGAAGCATGCAGGAAAGAGGTAATTGTCCAATCGAAGGCTGCATGCAAATATCCAATACTTTTGTGAATCAAAGCAAGCATGTTAGGGGCCAATGCTCAATCGAAGGATGTAAGCCAAGCTTGCATGGAAAGAGGACAAAAACCTAATCGAAGGATATGAAATTGAATCAGGCATGCTCTTATTTGATTTGATGCTTGAAATCCCACTTGTAATTATGAAAATTTGAACTTTTGAAAATCCTTGTAAGGAAATTCCTTGAGAAATGAGAGGGAAAATTTTGGGGTACAATAGATGCCCCTGTTCAATCTTCTTAAACCTAAAGAGTTAGATTGGCGAGTTCGCCATTCGTGACTTGAAGGTGGAAGATGATTAAACACTAGAGTGCCCAGTAATTTTCACTCGATGATGTGGTGGTTAATTGTGTAGAGAATGGGCTTAAAGATGCCATTTGGAGAGATGATGGAGGGTTGTCGGCTATGGGCTTATAGATGCCACCCAAAAGTGATTGTTGACAAGAATTAGACTCGGTCTTAGCTTGACTTCAACTGGAAAAGAATCAGAATAAATCTTTGGTTAACTTAAACTGAACCAGAAGAAGTGTCTACCGGAACTGAATCAGGATAAACCGTTGATCAATTTAAACTGAACCAGCAGAGGTCTTGAATAATCTTTAACTGGAAAAGAATCAGAATAAATCTTTGGACCGATTTAACTGAACCAGAGAAAGTGTCTACCGGAACAGAATCAGGATAAACCATTGATCGATTTAAACTGAACCAGTAGAGGTCTGAATAAAGTATTTTTCGTGTAGATAGTCACCCCGTCCTGTTTCGAGAATTAATTTACAATCAATTTATTCACAGATAGTTGTCCTGTCTTGTTTCAGGCATTAATCTGGAACTTGTTTTTGTTGGTAAGTATGAAGCTTGACTGTGACACATAGTGAAGGAATCTTGGACAATTACTCCCTCAACTGATAATGAAGGAATCTTGGGCGATTACTACCTCAACAAATAATGAAGGAATCTTGGACGATTACTACCTCAACAAATAATGAAGGAATCTTGGACGATTACTACCTCATCAGATAATGAAGGAATCTTGGATGATTACTACCTCAACAGATAATGAAGGAATCTTGGACGATTACTACCTCAATAGATAATGAAGGAATCTTGGACGATTACTACCTCAACAGATAATGAAGGAATCTTGGAAGATTACTACCTTAACAGATAATGAAGGAATCTTGGATAATTACTACCTCAACAGAAAATGAAGGAATCTTGGATGATTACTACCTCAACAGATAATGAAGGAGTCTTGGATGATTACTACCTCTACAGATAATGAAGGAATCTTGGACGATTACTACCTCAACAAAAAATGAAGGAATCTGGGACGATTAATACCTCAACAAATAATGAAGAAATCTTTACTACCTCAACAGATAATGAAGGAATCTTGGATGATTACTACCTCAATAGATAATGAAGGAATCTTGGACGATTACTACCTCAACAGAAAATGAAGGAATCTTGGATGATTACTACCTCAACAGATAATGAAGGAATCTTGGATGATTACTACCTCAACAGATAATGAAGGAATCTTTGACGACTGCTACACCAAAAGGCAATGAAGGAATCTTTGACAACTGCTACTCCAAAAGGTAATGAATGAATCTTTGACGACTGCTACTCCAAAAGGTAATGAAGGAATCTTTGACGACTGCTACTCCAAAAGGTAATGAAGGAATCTTTGATGACTGCTACTCCAAAAGTTAATGAATGAATCTTTGACGACTGCTACTCCAAAAGGTAATGAAGGAATCTGGATGACTACTACTTCAGCAAGTAATGAAGAAATCCAAGCTTGATTTTGTCTTGGATAAGTTTACATATAGTTAATGACACTTATATGTTGATCTTTTCCTGAAAAGGTAAAGAGTTAGTTGTATGCAATGTCATGATGTATGCATTGCATAATGATGTTCTCGAAATAAATGAGGTTTGTGCTATATGTATTTTGTATGCATATGCTATGCATGTTGTTGAATTGTATCTCCGTCTTGGAAAATAAATCCTTGACAAATGTTGGGGAGCTTCGGGAAGTTAAATCCTGGACTGCTGTTGGGGATGAAGAGTACACACATCTTTAGACCTTGTTTAGAATGTTTCCACTGGGGATTCCTGTTTTGTTGTTTGAGGAGAAATCCGCTGGGGAAGATTGGCTTTAGCTTGAGAAATCTTTGTGGAGAATGTTGATTTCTGCTTGGGGAAAGGAGTTCAGGAGTTTTAGTTGTCCATTTCTCTACTGGGGAGTTATCTCTTGATGGTAGAGAAAGGAAGTTAACAACTTATTGGGGATACAGAAGTTAACTTTTATCTGGTTGTCTCCCAAGCTTTGCAGCAACTCACTCGGGATTGTAGGAAATTCTAACTGGGGAAGAGGGGTTGTGGTCCCTTGATTTATGATAGAATGAGGGGTAAATTCAATATGGGGAATCTGTAGTTTGTTGGGGAAATAAACCCTGTTGCCAATCTGCTGGAGAGGTGTTTTCTTTTGGCAGAACTCCCTGAGGATTCTTCTTGAGACCAAATCAGATGGGAGGAAGGTTTTCCATAGATTGAAACTCTGGATGGGGATTGCCTGGATCCAACTTTATGAGGATATCCATGAATTTTGCCTTGAGGGGTTTGTACCCTTATTCGTGAAGATTATTCTGTGGGGATAACCTTATGGAGATGACTCTGTATGGACTTGACTGGGGATCACCCTATGCAAAGGATTTTGTGGGAATTTGTCACTACTACCAAACAATGTTTGCTTGGCCGTATGTAACCCTTTGCTGGAATTCATGTTCAATGCCCCAAGTGACTCAGATACAAACCTGCCCTTGGTTATTCAGCATTTCTTGAGATATTTCTTGGAATCTCGACTTGACTTCCCCCAGACAATTTGGACAGTGACATGTCATGCCCCCTTGACTATAGGAGATTTTTCATTGGAAGTGTCTTCCCACTCGAAGTGATTCTGTTTGTTGAGAGAGTTTTTGTTCACTGGATATTTGTCGTGTGAATTTCTCCGCTGTCAAACAATTAGCCATATGCAAACAACGATATTCAAATAATGCAAAGTTTATGCTTGTCTTGAAATTTTGAGAATGCATTTTTAACAAATAAAGAGTTTTGTAAGAGTATGAATTCAACTCAGGATTTGCAATAAGCCTTACAGGAGTCAGGATACCTTTGGTAACAGTATGCTTTCGAACTAACCCATGCTTCAATTATTACTTTTGAGAGGGTTGTAACGTGGCTTGGTTCACGGTTTAAAAAACAAAGGATAAGGTTCAAAGTGTATTTTTACCTGCCCACTCTTCGTGATGTTCTTCAGTACTAAACTCAGTTAATTGACATTTAAACTCCAATTGAGTTTGGAATGACATTTTGGTGACGGTTCGGAAAAGTTAAGTTTGTTGGAAGGCAATCATTTTTGCAACATTTTTCATGTTGTCAAGGACTTGTAGTGCCCTCTTTTCTTTGATTTATCATCCCTAACTTTTTCCTGACTGTTCTCGTTTAGAGAATACAGCCAATGGGATGCCCCAGTTTCCTTAAGTCTCCTTCGTAGGTTTTGACTAAGGGGCTTTTCTTTTAGGAGATAATGACTTCCTATTTACGGGGAACCATCACCGCCTTTTGGTTCAAAAGGATGTTTTTTATATTACTCGTTGTACACGAGGTGAAAGTTTGCGACTGAACGCGCATTTGAGTTAACTGAGAAACTACTCTGCCCCAGGTTTTGATTAAAGGTTTCAATTTGTGTGAAAGAGAAAACTCCTACTTCTTTGGCTCAAAGGGGTTGACTAGGGATTATCTTCCTTATAACTCCAGTGTTTATGAATTAAAACAAACGCATGTACATCGTTAGCAAGGTCTGTCCAAAAGCATACTGTATGAGATTATGACATTGTTTTCGTCATCCTCCCTCTAAAGGCTTGCAACTTTTAAAACAAGAATTGAATATCATAAAGGGAGTAAAAAGCATAGTTTAAATGAAAACGAATGGATTAATTCAAGATAAACATATGCAATGCATTAATGAAACAAAGTTTGACATTTATAGATAAGTGTTTGAACAACAAAATAGATTACAATTGAAAATTCAAAAATGAAATAAAAGCTATCAATTTTGGCCATGATTTGGCATGGGAGAAGTTATCACATTGGGATCCTTAGGAGGGTCAAATTCGATCTCCTTGTTATCAATCAAATCTTGAATCTTGTTCTTCAAAGTCCAACATTTGTCGGTGTCGTGTCTAGGACTATCAGAATGGTAAGCACATTACATTTGGATTTTACTTAGGAGAGGAGGTATCAGGGTTTTGAGGAGGATCCCTTAGTGTAATCAGCTTCGCTTTCAGCAAATGTTGTAACGCTTGAGACAATGGCATATTAATCTTAGTGTACTGCCTTTCTTGGTACTTTACCCTACGCCTATTGCCCTATCGTTGTTGAACAGGTGTAGGATTAGAGATTAGCACCGCTCCCACGGATTGATGGTGGTCCTTTTTATTATGGCCCCTTTGACCATAGACAACATTATTTTCTTTTTTACCCCCAAATAGCCTCTTCTCAGCATTAGAAGATGCGGCCATTGGAATTTTCCCACTCTTGATACCGCTTTCGATCCTCTCCCCATTCAGAACCATCTCTGTAAAACCGGATGAAAAACTTCCAATCAGCAAATTGAAGAACGGGCCAGCCAAAGTGCCCATGAACATGTCTACCATTTCCCGATCAGTCAGGGGAGGTTGCACCCTGCCAGCAAATTCCTCCATTTCTGTGCATATTCCTTGAACCCTTCTCTTGAGCCTATAGACATATTCAACAATTGCACTCAAGTTAGTGCCATGTCATCATTGTATTGGTACTGCTTGTAGAAAGCAGCAACCAAGTCCTCCTAGGTATGAATGTCGGTTCCTTCTAATTGATAGAACCATTCCAGTTGAGTGCCAGCCAAACTTTCTTGGAAGAAATGGACCCATAGCTTCCGGTCAGCAGTGTGACGCTGGATCATGCGAACATAAGATCCCAGATGCATCTTAGGACAAGAGACCCCATCATACTTGGCAAAAGCAGGAATTTTGAATTTCGGTGGGATGACCACTCTAGAAACCAAACCCAAATCTTCAAAATCCAGACCAGGTACCCTCTGAATTTCCATGGCGTTAAGACGATCCTCCAGATGTTTGTATTTATCTTTCGCATGAGGATATTGTTCTTCATCATAGTCAGCCTCTTCTTTGTTAGACCCCAGACCGTGGTCCCCTTCTTTTGTCTGATTGTCTCCCGCAGTTGACAGAGTGGCGAATTCTAGAGCCCGCTCTGTTGGTCCTTTGAACCTCCTTCCCAAATTCAAGACGCCCACTGACTTCTTTGTCTTTTTCTTCTTGTCTTTGAGAATAAGAGTCTTCAGGTCCTCTTGCTCTTTAGCCAAAGTCAGGAACATCTGTTGGAATTGAGCATTTTGTGCTTGAAGATCCTTCACTATTTGTTCCATATCCATCTTACTGAAATAAACAGTAGGAAGATAAGCCAACATGTGGGGGAGAAACCTGTCATGATATGGTGCATGGTATGTGGATGCATGTTTTCAAGGATCTCGCAGGGTAAACACAAGAAGATGTTAGAAGTTGAATTTTGATCAACAACTTTGATTGGAGAACTTTGTATCGGTGGATGTCCTTCCACGAGAATCAAGCTCACCATGTCAAGTGGGTCATAGCCCTTGACTCTTGTTACCGTGTTTTGGTCTTTGACAGCGTTTGACTAGAGGAGAATAAATCCTCTTGCCCCTTGATGGATGTCTGGTTCAACATGACCCTGCATCATAGGCCCTTGAGATCCTTGAAATGGTTATTGAAAATGCTATGGTATGATGTCATGATGTTATGTACAAGTATGCAAAGCAAGCAAGTCGTTATGTACAAATAATCATATACACACAAAGGAGACAAGTCCTTAGGTTTAGGCTTGTATGGAGTTTGTAGGTAAGTACCCTCTTGAAGTTTAGTTGGCTCAACCTGTCCTAGAAAGTAAACGGGTTCTAGGGGATCTCAATATCACTGATCTTTCTTCATCGAGCATCGTTTCAGTGCAAGCCTCTTTATTGGCGACTGAAATATCCCGAAAGTCCGATCTCAATGAGTGTAGTATCGAGTATTAACCAACTTCGGAATGCACCAAAGTCGGCTATCTCACTACTTCCTAATGGCTAAGTTGTTCAATTAAGGTTCTAAGGTCAATTAGTGCTTCATGACACCACACAGCTGGCCCCGTATTCTCCTTGACTACTCAAGGGTTACCGGTATCAACAAATGTGTCACACTAACATAGTTATTGCTTCAACCATTTCAGTATATCCTACACAGTTTCCACAATCTATTGCTACTTACCTAAAGGGTGCCCGAGATCCGGGTGGAGGATCAAAACAAACCCAAACAAGGAACCATAATGTAAAGCAAGCAAGTCAAACAAAGAAAGCAAGTAAAGGTGATCTAGCCCTAAGGTAACCTCACTTTTAAGTAACGTCCCCAGCAGAGTCGCTAGTTCTGCAATACGGTGGGAGAACTAACTTGGTTGTTTTGTGTTTGATCGCAATTGTCACGGATAGTAAGAGTCATCACCGACTTTTCTTTTATCTAATAAGGAAAGGGTGAAAAGAACAGGAAAGACCTTTGAGATTATTTTCTTGAGTTCGGGGGGTAGGTTCTGAAAAGGGAAGGTGTTAGCACCCCTTTCATCTGTAGTTATCTACGGGCTCTTAGTTGCTTGCTAGATCACTTGATTTTGTTTGAAAATGTGTTTGTGGTGTGGGTTTGAAAATATTTTAAAAACGTCTTTGTAATGATTCTCGTCTCTATAAGAATGCGTACAAAGTGTTGGTTTTGAAAATAGTTCAAAGATGTGTTTGTTGTGGAAGATTTTTTTTTAAAGTGATTTTTAAAAGCGCCTTTGTAATGATTCTCGTCTCTATAAGAATGCGTACAAAGAGTTTTGACTTTTGAAAATGTTTCAATTGAAGGTGTTGGGGTAAAAATGTTTTTTAGTTGTGAGCAAGCAAGCAACTACGAGTGTCCTACCTACTCGAAAGGTCTTTGGTATTTTCCTCCTCCTTTAGATGTTACTATCTTACCTTGATTTGGTAAGAAGCCCCATCGTTGGATGTGAAGGGACAGGCGTGGGTCATTTGTATAGTCATAGAAGGCAACCTATGGGATGTTTTAGCAATTTCATTAGGGGATATATCGGTTACCGAAGGCAACATCAAGGGTCATCGAGGGACTACGATCTTTTATCGAGGGTCTTTGCTAAAACGCCCATATTCAAGGGACATGACTATTTTCCGAGGCAACAAGTGAGATTACCCTAGAGGTGCATGTGTGCAAAGTGTATTTGATTGCATGCCTTTAGTCTTTGATTAGGGTTGTCTACTTGTTGATTTTATCTTTCCATACACACCCTAGTTACTAACATTTGCATAAAGCAATAAAAATGCAGAAAATAAATATCCTATACTATTACAACCATATTGAATAGCAAGAAAATATAAAGAAAAGCATAAATAACATCAAAAGAGAGAAAAAGTGAATCCTTCGATCCAGGAAGTAAGCTCCTTCGATTCACCCTTCTTTTTCTTCTTTCAATTGGGTCTGGGAATCAATGTGAGCACCCTTCAATTACACCCTTTGCCCTTCTTTCGATTGGGGCCTGGAAGTCAGTGTGAACACCCTCTGTTTCTCCCTTCTTGCTCCTTTGTTTGGACTATGAAACAATATGGGCCTGCAAATCATCATGAGTGCGCATCCTCCATTCACGCCCTCTTTGTCATTCATTTGGGACTATGAAGCAGTAAGGGACAAAGCCTAAGACTTTGTTTCATACAAAACTTTTTCTTTCGTTTGGGGTCTGTACAGGTTAGTTTTAACATATACTTGGACAAGAAAAGCATGCAATCGAAAGGACATAAATGAAAAGTGAACAAATGTTATTTACATGCTTGAAACGAAAGGTTTAAGGTCAGAGTAACTTAACATGCTTGACACTGGAGTGTATGTGTTGGACCTTGAGTGGCTCCCCTGAGTGCTCCTGGATTCGAAGGAAAGAAACAAATGTGGTGTTTCTTTGACTGGATTCGAAGGCCAAGAAGATCGGAGTTATATTTGTTGTTTCTGGATTCGAAGAAAAAGAACAAGTGTAGCGTTTCTTTTACTGGATTCGAAAGAAAGAAAAAATTGTGGGGTTTCTCCTGGATTCGAAAGGGAAAAGAAACATGTGTTGTGTTTCTAGTGTTGGATTCGAAAGGAACAGAAACAAGGGTGTGAACTTTTGATTCTGGGTTTGAGAGTGTGTTAAGTGTTTGATGATTTTCACACAATCAAAGTTTCTCCAGCTACCAAAAACTCTCTGGATGTGTTGTCCATCCCCCCTAAGATGTGTTATGGAACATCTTATTTATAGATGATGTTTGCTAAGATTTGGGAGGGAAAACAAAAAAATTTGAACAAATTGAGTAAGCTATTTTTGTAGCTTTTGAGGTGCAGTGTTTGTATGCCAATTTGGTGCAAGTATGAGAGCAACGTAGCAGGACTACTGTGTAGCAGTTTTGGAGTGTTATGGCTAGTGCATCAGGCTTGGACTTGCAGCACATTGGACTTTGGTCAGTAAACCTTCGATTAGACTCATCAAGAGACAAAACATTAATTGTGTTCTTCAAATGTACCTTTTGTATGTTCCTTCGAATGCAATAAATTCATGTTCTTTGGATGGGCCACAAAATATGTCCTTCGAATAGGCCACAAAATATGTCCTTCGAATGGTACATCTAAGTATGTCTTGCAGGTCCTTGGAATGGGCCACCAAATATGTCCTTCGAATTGGACATCCAGGTATGTCTTATAGGTCCTTCGAATGGGACATCCAGGTATGTCTTGCAGGTCCTTCGAATGGGCCACCATAGTGTAGAAACTATGTGTGTTGAAACAAACTTTCCAAGGGAGATATTGCCCAGTCGAAGCAGGAATCAAGCTTGCATTTAGGTAATCATCAAGACAAACCTGCAGAGGCCCTTACTCAATCAAAGCAGGCATGCAGGTAACCATTGCATTATGAACCAAGCAAACATGTAAGGCCAATGGTGCAATCGAAGCTTGCATGCAGGAGGTTATTGCCATGTGGACCAAAACAATCATATAGGATGTAAATGGTGCAATCGAAGGATGTATGCAGGAAGCCTAAATGACCAAACGAGGCTTGTATAAAGATAGGTGTTGCCCTTGTGAATCGAAAGCCAGTTGTTTCAAAGGGTAACTTTGCCTAATCATAGCTAGCATGAAGATAGCTAATGCCATGTGAGTGCTAATATGAATGCTAGCCATAGTGAAGCTTCTGCCTTGTGTACGCTAGCATGGTGGAAACCCCATTCTTTGTGAATCGAAGCATGCAGGAAATAGGTAATTACTCAATTGAAGGCTGCATGTAGATAGCTAATGCTTTTATGAATCAAATCAAGCATGTCAGGGGCCAATGCTCAATCGAAGGATGTAAGCCAAGCTTGCATCGAAAGAGGCCAAAAACCCAATCGAAAGATGTGAAATTGAAGCAGGCATGCTCTTCTTTGATTTGATGCTTGAAAGCCCACTTGTACTTGTGCAAATTTGAACTTTTGAAAATCCTTGTAAGGAAATTCCTTGAGAAATGAGGGGGGAAATTTTGGGGTATAACACTCTTGATTTCCAATCCTCAAAGGCAACCCTCAGATGAATGTCAAGTTTGAAAATTTTAAGAAGTGATACTCAAGATGGTTTCAAAACTAAACCCTAACTCCAAGTACCTTAGTTGAAGAACCTTATCAAGCTCCGGTAAAATGATCCACAAACCCTAATCTTGAGGAAGATTGATGAAGGAAAGCCTTTCATGTTGAGAAGAGGCCAAAACCCTAATTAAATCCATACTCAATAAAAGAATCACTTAAATCAATATCTCTTGATGCACAAACTCTAAACCAAGTAGAAGCCCTAAACCAAAACATTCTCAGTTGAAACCCTAACATTTGCTCTTGATGAATCTTGATAGAAGAAAACCTTGTAGCTTGATGATGATGAAGTTCATGAATCAAAACCCTAGCTTCAAACCAATGATTTATGGGTAAACCAATTGAAACAAGCCTATGTGAAGATGAGATCCTCAAAGCAAAAGAAAACTCTAACTTGAAGATCCTTGATCACATACCAAGTTAATTGATTAATGATGCATGATTAGTTATATGACCTAATGGAAAGTAGATGTATATAAGGAAAATGAAATGCACAAGCCAGATGATTTTAATCAAGGGTAGGATAATTTCCAGATGATTTTAATGAAGGGTAGGACAAATTTGGGGTATGACAGTTGGGTGGTGCTACCTCATGTATTATGCCCTCGTGATCACAAAACCTCCCAAAGTCATTTGAGACGTATTCGCCGCCACCATTAATTTTGAAAAGTTTTAGCTTGTGACCGCTATGCCTTTCAACCATGGACTTGAACTTCTTAAGCACTTCGAATACCTCATCTTTTCTCTTGATTAGATATATCCATATCTTTCTACTATGGTCATCGATGAAGTGATAAAATATATATTGCCACCAATCGAATCAACTTGCATTGATCCATACACATCGAAATACACCACCTCAAGGTGATGCTTGGTTCTAAAATATGCATCCTTGTTGAATTTAACCTTATGTTGATTTTCTTACACGCATTTTTCACAAATTTCAACCGGTATGTTGATCAATGGAAGCCCCGTTACCATTTCGCTCTTTTGTAAGGCATTGAGATCTCTAAAATTTAGAAGCCCAAGTATATAGTGACATATCCACTCTTCTTGAATAGTTGTTGTAGTAAGACACCTATGCTTCATAACCTTCAACTCAACCTTGAAAGTTCTATTGGCAACCATAGGAGCTTTTAGGATCAAAACCATGTTTGCATCCATAACGCGTAACACCTTGTTCTACATACGAATCTTGTAACCCTTATTAAGTAATTGGCCAATACTTATAAGATTACACTTGATTCCGGGAATATACAACACATTCTTTATCAAATAATTTCTACCATCCCTTCTCTCAATCGATACATCATCGATCCCTTACACCGCTAGAGTGGCATCATCCGCAAACTTTACTTTGTTCTTCATGGAACGATTAATTGTAACAAACCAATATTTCCTCCCCATCATATGAATAGAAAATTCGGAATCCAAATACCATTTCTCACTACATTGAATTACCTATTTTGTAGTTAAAATGGAGTTTTTTTCTGCATGTAACTGGTTGTAGCATTTACGTAACCATTTACAACATGGTTCAACAGTGTTTCCAAAACTGTTTTTGTTGTTGTCTTGCAGCCTACTACTGGTGATGTCCCCTCTGTGATCATGACCAAGAGTGTCTTCTCATTATCAAACTCTTGTTTTGCAATCTTGGCTTGATTCACTTGAGTTTCCTTCTTGTTCTCATCGCACTCTCTTGCAAAATAACCTAACTTTTGGCAAACAAAGTATTGCAGCTTGCTCTTGTCAATCCTTCTTCTTTCACCTCTAAAGTTGCTATGACCATTGTTCTGGTTGCAGCTGCTCTCACCCTTTTGACAAGTATAATTGTTGGAACTTCGGGACTCCCTTTCACCAAAATTCTGAAAATTCCTTTTACTCTTCATAGGCTATTTTCGCTTTGATTTATTTTCTTTCTCATTGAAACGAGCATGCAAGGCGATCTCCACCTTTGCCTTATCACTATTTTTCTCCTCCATCTTTTGCTCATGTCCCTCAAGAGAACATTTTATCTCCTATTTTCTCATCATCGCAAGATCCTTTGATTCCTCAATAGCTACAACTATGTTATCAAATCTTGTTGTCAAAGAACAAGAGATTTTTGTGAAAACATATTGCTCCATGATCGTTTCTCCTCATGCTTTTACTTGGTTCATCAACCGAGTAATTCTCGTCATGAAATCATTGATGGTCTTCTTCTCCTCCATTTGGATCAACTCAAGTTGATGTTTATGAGTTTGTAACCTTACAACCTTCACCTTGCCACCTTGTCTATGACTTCTCCAATATTTCCCACGCTTGCTTCGATGATTCAAAATTACCAACTTTTCAAAATTATCGGTATCGGCGCATTAAAGGATTAAAAACAAAGCCTTGAAATATTTCTTCTTTTCATCCTTATGTGATGCTTGTTGTGCATTTGTTGCACCTTCACAAGAGGAATCACACTGCTCTTAATCACTTAAAGAACATCTTGGTAGCCAAAAAACACCTTCATTTGTTTGCACCATTTGTTGTAATTATTCGCATCAAGGATAGGTAGGTTTTTCGGGATACTTTCATTGGAGACTAAATTCATGTTGCAGACTAGGTGTTTGGTGGATCG